>JAWIIS010000029.1:3052883-4471402 GCA_033682625.1 Helicoverpa zea x Helicoverpa armigera
ATAAATAAAAATGTAAATTCGGCGAATAGTGTAAGAAAAGTATGCCTCAAGGTTGCTCTAATAATTTGGCACTCATTCGTGAAACAAACAGCACATCAGCATGTCTAACAACAATAATATCTGTTACAGCCGTCCGTCATTAATAATGAATCTGTCAATGAAAGTTACTTAACAAGTTGCGTGCATGCGTGTGTACTCGCGCGCTAGACTCGCGATCAGGGTTACCATCCGTTCTATATTTCAGTCAATATACTGTAGAAAAAAATATATAGTACGAAATATTTTAATTTTTTGTTAAATGTCGAGTAAGGGTATTTCAGAACGAATTACTTTCATGACATTTAAAAAATATTCGTGGAGAAATAATGATTAAAAATTAATGTGTACTTTTCCCCTCCTGATTTCCGCTTATGTACCTATCTACTCTATTTTTTTTAATACTATATTCGTTATAAAAAAGGCTGGTAACTCTACTACTAACCTTGAAGATAGCTCGCTCACGCAGCAAGCGTTCGGGCAACGTGGAGCGAGGGAGCTCGCGGGTCGTCTGAAGTTCTTCATTCCAATCGCGGGTTTGACCCGGGATGTGCTCTTCGTAACCCAGCTTTGAAGAGAACGCTGTAATACAGAGAATAAATTAGGTTTCAGGTTTAAACACTCAAAAGCGTGAAGACTTTAGCCATTTTGTACCCCACTAGCCATTTCTTGCAGTTTCAGTCAACCTTTAGGGGTTCGTTTGTTGTTTTTGGGGATAAAACATTTTTTTGTTCTTTATAATATTACATTAGGTAAAGCAGATAGATCTTTAGCAAACACCTGTAGAAAGTATTTTATATGTCCGATTCACAGGCTTGGCGTCTGTGGCGTTGAAATATTTAAGTACCTATAGTTAAAAAATGATAAAAATATGATGAAAAATACTTAGCTACATAATTAAAAAACAAAACGATACAACAAAAGCACTTATTCTAATTCATGTTTTTGTTAATGGCACGTTGAATAGTTTAACGAGGTCCTAATTGGAGTACGCCTTTTGAAGGGGAGTTCATAACATGCAATTATATACCGTGCATAGAAACTCGATGGAACAAAGTTCATGTAAATCTGTTGTCTGTTGCGCTATTCTATTCCCGTGCATTACAATGTCATTTTCATTACGGAAATTAGTTGCGTCCGTTTACGCACGACGGTTTATTTGGCTTTCAAATTTACTACTACCATGGTGATTATGCAAAATCTACGTTACTGTGCAGCTTTGTAAGATTGTAAAAACGAGTTATGTAATAGTGATCAATACTTCGATAAATAATCACACTACGAAATCATTATCAGTGTAGTAGCTAGCTAATAAAAGTTTCAATTACTACAGCATAATCAAGGAGTGGAGTTCTGATAGATTGACAATAAAAATTGCACGATGAACATAAAGTTTTTTTTGTAACTTCGAGTAAACCTCTTCTATGTGTTTAAGGATAGGATAAACCCACCACACAATCCACTTGATAACCTAGTATAAAATTTTATTTGCCGGTTAATATGAATTATTTTACCACAGGGAATTCCTACAGGATAAAGATAAGCCATAAGTAAACCACTATATTTTTTGTTCATTGAATCAAATACGGGATGTTTAAGGAAAAATGGACTATCAAAACATGAGGTTTTCCCTATACAAAAATAGTAAAACTTCGATATATGTATAAAACTTACTGTCTTCGGCGCGAATAGCGTCCACGGTATGGTCGAGCATAGGAGAGGCCCATTGGTACACTTGGTACGGCGTGGCGACTCTCTCGAAGGGATGCTTCTGCATACGTTTCTTCTGTACGAGGGCGAAGTTTCGCTTGAAGGAAGGCGAGACGATGCTCAACAGCTCGATCAACGAGTGGCACAGCAGCGATGGCGTGGCCGGACGGGGGTTGAACACTTCTTCGGTAGACCTGGTCAAAATTGCGCAATCAAACTACCAATTTCAACATCAAAAATGTCATACTCCGGTCAACTAACGGCTTTTTATCAAAGTGTCATGGGAACTGTAATTTGGGAAATTACATCGTTCCAGTTGAGAACTTAAAAAAAGATTTTACGGAGACGTAATCATAATCTAATCAGATTTAATGGCGTACTCTACTCGTCGTATTATTCTTATCTAGATACAAGATATGAGAAATAGGTAAATGGAGTTTGCACCATCTAATCCCAAGACAGACTTTTAGCTTTGGAGTTATGACTAAGCGTGGACTATGTCACTTGTATTAATTAGCCATCAATTGATTGTTCAAAGTCTATTCTAAGTCATCTCATAGGTAAAGACTGATGTAACTAGTAACAATAGTAAGCGCAACGTGTAGCCGGCACCGCGCGCTCATTATGCAGTAACCAAATAGAATACACATAATGAATAATGAAGTCCATTCATTATACATTTTATCTTGTTCCCTGCTCGTATGGCAAAGGTCGTAGCAAAGAGTATTATGTTTTATAATATTACTGGTTAAGGTAGAATCCTCGGGGACACGCCGTGATGTGGAAGTGGCGGTCTTCGAGAGTCACGACATGCAGATAAAGTAGATCGCCGCACATCTTGCGCGGCCCAGGCGGCGGGTTCCAGCCCGACGTGGTTAGGACCTGATCGCAAATGTTAACAAGTCAATTTATTAATTTGCGTCGCAGTTTTGTCTGCCATCTAATTATTAATAAGCATTAAATTACTAAATTATTTTCAGTTACAAAACTCTCAGTAACTGTGCTATAAAATAGTGTCAAACAAGTTGTTTCACAAGTTTACCTTCAAGCATTGTGGAGCCTTATTCTCCTTGGTAAGTCCTGGATGCAGTGGCAGCAATGGTCGCTCGGTACTACCCGGCATTATGTAGTCAGGAGGTGTACAATCAACACTCTCTGGACGGGACTTTTTCTTTTCTATAACAATTTATTAATAACATTGAACCTAATATGATGTAATAATTTGCTAAATAACAATAGACAATGCATAATATTTTATATCCAAGGTTTGTTTGTTTGAACTGTCAATGTTGTACTAACAATATTAATTCATAGGTTCGTAAAGGTCTCATTGTTACTAATGAATGAACATGCACCTATGTGTAACAGGTAACGCCAAGCTGAAGGCAATGCTATACAATAGCAGTATACCCAAAATTCTGGAAGCTAAATTGACGACAAGTAGAACGCTTAACTAGCCTGCATTTTAAATTATTGCGAGAAACGTTAGGTTCATTTAGATTTGAACGTAAATCAATTTTAATGTGATCGATACAAGGCCGGCTCTAAAGGAGAAACTGTTCGATCTGCTTCGATAGTTTTAGTCAAAATGTTCTTATTTTTCCAAACCTTCCTTTGCAAATCTTCTAGTTTTTTTTAAAACAAAAGCCAGTTCGAATGTCCCGATTTACCTAAAATGTCTCCTTGTGTGATGACGTTGAGGAAGGCTAAGGAGCTGCATTCCTGTCCAGCGTAAGCGTCTGTGTAGTCAATGGACTTGAGAAGATCTCGAACGTGACGCACGTGGATGCGAGCCTCACGCATTGTGTAGGGCTCTTCTACAACCTACAAATTGGAAAACATACAAAATAAGAATATACATATTGATAAGTTAAACAATACTTTAAGACCATTTATGTCATCAAATTTTAACGCGCTTATAACATAAAGGTTGATTAGAATTCATATCGCGTTGGAAACATTAAATACATTTCAGAAGTAGCTTTAATGACATTAGATTAAATTATTGTGTTTTAGAGACTGCCATAATATGTACTGATGTTACTGTGGCGTAGAGGTTTTACTCACTTTAATAACAGATCCTTCTTTCAATCCTTCGATGTTCTTGAGCTCGGCGAAGTTGTCTAAAGTGACGCCATCTAATTGTAATGAGAAGCAAGTCCTGTGGCACGAATCTTCGCGATCCATTAGCACTTGGTGGATTTCTTGCACGAGCTCCATGCTTGAAACCTGTCAAAAACATAATTAGTGCCAAGAACATACGGAAAACTTTCTTCCAAACATAAAAACAAGAAAAGGTTCGTTTTGCTTACGTTTTTCGTTCTGGTTTTTACTCAGCCTTAAGCAAAACGAATCGTTCCTTTTTTAAGGGAATTAGGTGATCCTTATTAACATAAATTGAATATCCTTACCTGAATATCTAACGGCTCAGCTCCAGGGCTCACAATCTTGACAGTAAAGCCCATGTCTTGAATGAACACAACTTCTGCGTCTCTCTTCTTCTCATCGCCATCTTCACTCGGAGAAGACTCTCTATCCCCATCTCCATTTAAAACTTTACTACTCTCCCCGTTTACTTTATCCGCACCATCAATTTTATGTACAGTACCATCATCTTTCTTATCTTTCTTGCCATCAGCGTTTTTGTCTTTTGCAGATTCCTTTTTCTTTTCCGAATCATTAGATTTATCGGCCATTTTTGTCTTTTTATCCTTCTTGCTTTCTGATACCTGTTTACCTTCCGGTTTATTGGGACAAACTAATTTTATTACTTCTGGTTTTTCTTCAGACTTGTTTGTTTTAGGGTCATCGGGTTCACTGTTAATTCCATTAGAAACTACTTTAGTATTATCACTACTGCTAATATCACAATCTAATTCTTTTTTTGGGTCACCATTAACAATGGTCTCTGTTTTGTCTGTGCCGTTTAATATTGGTTCTTTGGTACGTATTTTATCATCCTTACTATCATTATTGCTGGGTACAAGTCCCTCTCCGTTAACTTTCATTGTACAAACTCCGGATTTCGGATGTGACAACTTCTCACCATTTGCCTTTATCTTCTGTGTCTCTGTAAATGTTATATGATTAGTAGTGCTAAAATATATCGGGAAAAGTCAGAATCATGCAATGCCCTCAGGTATTGAATGACACATCGAACGGGAATGAAATGGCAAGTGTAAATAGTAACCTGTACTAGGGGGGAAGGAGGCGGGTGTGTTGTTGATTTGTGGCGAAGGTGGTTTGCGCGCCGCAGCCGCATACGACACACGTGGTGCCGGCGCACTGTTGCCATCGCCCTCGTCTTCCGCCCGCCCGTTGGGCGTACTCGTGTGCCCATTACTACAAACCACCGGCTTTACACATACTTCCTTCTTATCATTCTTCATTTTTGCCGATTGTTTATCTTGTTTTTCAGCTACAACAAGGAAATATTGTTACCTTGGTAATTGAAT
This sequence comes from Helicoverpa zea x Helicoverpa armigera, assembly GCA_033682625.1. NCBI lineage: Eukaryota > Metazoa > Arthropoda > Insecta > Lepidoptera > Noctuidae > Helicoverpa > Helicoverpa zea x Helicoverpa armigera. The sequence continues at coordinate 3,058,085 of JAWIIS010000029.1, forward strand.
TTCAACAAGTCTAGCATTTCTATGGATAGTTTACGGTGCCAATATTGTAATTGAAGTTGTTTTTAAATACCTATTCGCCTATTCTATGGCATATCCGGCCTGACTTATAATAATACGTCTACTTAGGATCGAGAAGGAATCAGTACGTTCTTTTTATTTCTATAACTGTAGCTGCCGTGGTTCATGCGTAAAAACAAGCATCGAAACAGGTTTTTAGGCTAACAGCGGTCGTAAGCGCACACGGTAGTGAGACGTGCGCGCAGGGGGCGCGTTGGTTGGACTCAAACGCGCATGTCTCGTCCCGTGACGGGCAAACACGTGGTCTGCGCTGGCGCACCGCCAACTATCTCCAGCGTCGAGTCAATAATAGATGGCAACGGGATGCCGCCAACAATAGACGCCATCGATGTTGTCCACACGCAACACTTACTTACGCGAAAACTTTCGTTGACGGCATACGTTTCAAGACAGATTTCCTACTGTCCGTCAATGTGATATGTAGGTATGTACTTCATTATAATTGAAGATTTAGTAAATACGTAAGTAATATGAAGTACTTGGAAACATGATTTATGGTAGATAAATTGTTGCTTTGCGAAGTGGAATTACGTTGAAGATTTATTTGCATATAAATACCATACTAACATCCTAATGCGTACCACTATTCTCACACAAACGCGTAACTGTGAAACTGACTTGACCTATATTACTATGTAATTTGACACAGTTATGCAAAATGTGACAAAGATAACATCACCCAATTATTGTAATTATGCTGATAACAATGACAAAATTAAAAATATCACTCAAATATAAAATTAATATTTTTTATGTCTTATTTAAAGCGAGACGTAGACACTTATCTGCACTAACTGCAGATTTAGGTACTTTAATCTGCATGAGACTTTAAACTCACAATATTGTAAAAGCAGCAAAATGTTATTCATAAGAGAACGGGAAGATAAATTTTATCGTAAAAATGATGTTATCTTCCATACCTTTACCAAACAAGATAACGACATAGCGCCTGGGACTCAAGATAAGAATAAAATCAAAATTCTTGATAAACTGCCGTTGACACCATTTCTTTCGTTTGCTATCATTCAACCATATCTTTCAGTATACCCATGTCATGATGTGATCAAGTGCCGAGGTAAATTTTACTAAACTTGAATTGATTACATTTTAGATCATATTATGTCACACAATGCATGCAGCTACACACACTTACATACGGTGACATTAAAATAAACGATGCACTTAATGTCGACAACTAGGTTTTACGTTAATGCTTATTGATTTGAATTCATGTCATGTAGCACGGTCATATAAAATTCTGCTACAAATAAAACTGATATTGATTTTACGACAAATCGAGGTAATGATGGGGATTATAGTGGATTTCCTTGCATAAATAATTCAGTTTAGCGGCGAGCAGCAGTACCACTAGTGTAAAAGGTCACCAACCCTATTCAGTGACGAGACAAGCAGGGCATTTCCCTGTTTCTATTAGGAGATTGTAGACAGTAATAGCCAGACAACAAAAGTTCTAAAATAATTTACGGATGTCTTGCAGACATTGCATAGTTACTGAGCATTACGTTTTTAGGTTATCTAAATTCAACCTCCTAACTTAACCACCTGGTGTAAATATTTTAAGTAGTTTTATTATAATAGGAGTGTTTTATTTAAAGTTTGACGTCAAGGCGCATAGTCGGAAATGTTGATTTAAATTCAGATAAACATCGCGTTTGTTGCCCACGGTTCAAGCAGCAACTGAACTGAATCGATCAATGAATTATGCAAACAGAAACAAGCTCGTCAGCGCCGGCGACGGTCGCTGAATATTTAACCTTAGATCATCGATTATTTTGTGCTCTCATTCCTTGACCTTACCTTTGTATCCTTTAAGCTACTCGTTTATTATCAGACAATCTCCAACCATAAATGCACAACTACATAAACCGCCGCCAGGTATGAATTTTGCAAAATTTCTTCAATACTAAAAGTGAATATGTTTTTTCCAAACGAACTACTTTAAATAATTTTGACATATTTGGCTGTTATTATTACATGACATTTCAGCAGCTTTTAAATAACGTCCCAGTTAGTTTTTTTACTACAAAGTAGGTATCATGTTATCTATACAAACGTTCACAAGATCACCCATTGGAAACCGAAAGGTGGTTGAACTTAGTTACCATGTGAATAAAAGTACAAATAGAAATATGTTTTCTATCTTGGTCAAGCAGGCAGCGTACAAAAATACATCGTATCCAATTTTGACCGAGCTCTATCTATTATTTTACAAAGTGCACATGGTAACGTGTTTGGAATGGAGAGATATGCAAGAGGTATAGTATATCGGTTTTTACCAAAGGCACTTTTAGTAGATATCTATTGAGAGGAAGCGAAACGTAACTACGATTAATAAAACGAGCCCCATATTGTGCTTCAGTGAAAGATCAATAAATGCGCAGGGTCTCGACTGTGAGGGTGCACTCAACTATGAATATAAATGGCATATTTGTACTGTTCCTGACTTTTTGCCCGACAGGATGTTTCTAGAAAAAATGTTCTTTGCTTTTATGTGGACTTAATTTACCATGTTAAAGTTTAGGTTCTTCCGGACATTCTTATTGAAATTGGGGCCATTACATTTAGGAAAATTAATGTCAGAATGCAATTTTTGGTAAAAGCCTTTTATAATAAACCACCCCAGAGTATTTTAGAGAGATATGATCTAAGGCAGTCAAAATTTCTGAAATCGATTCACAGGGACAGTATTCACAGGGGTGAGTATTCCCGGAAGGCCTGTACAAGAAAGGAATAAATCAATTCCAGTCAACAATACTGTAAGAGATGGCTAAGCTATTATTGAGCAACGAGTTGCTTCTTCAAATTAGGAGCTCACGACATCGTTTACAACTTACGAATTCCGTAACCGGACACGAATTAACACTAAACTGCTCCCGCTGTAGTGTACCAGTGTTATTTGAAAATCAACCTCAGCGGCATAACACTATGGTTCACTATAAAATTATCGAAATGGTCCTATATGTACGTATGTTTATGATGTTTATTCGGTATATTATGTATGCAATTGTGTTCATTTTTCTTCTAAAGAAAGTCTAGCTGAAACCTTTCCGTCGATCTTGACTGCTCGTATCTTATTTGCAGGGTTTTTTCCGGAATCATATAGCTAATTGATCAAAAATTGTCTACTTACTAATATTTTTGCCATTCTTAAAAATGTTGCAATTTTAGAATACTTTTTTCTCAACAAACGTATTTTATTTACCTTCTACTATTGATTGAATTTGAGAGTCTATGCAGGGAATTATAGATGCAGCCTTAAAATAATTACATTTAATATCTTACACCTACTATAAATGACTAAATAGTAAATTGCGTCAAAATACATTGCGTCATATAATTTGCTGTATCTCTGAACCGATACTCAAAATAACCATTCTTATCTTTAGAACAGAAAATGACATCACATAAAACGTTATCATGGACTGAGTTTATGTGCCCACAATGGATCAATCATAGAAAGACATGCCACACTATGTCACGATTGCTTGAAAAAAATCAGTACAATATAGATAAAGTTACATTATGACATGATGCTTTTTTAACCTCTTAACTACCCTATAACGACTACGCAAGAGTAAGGAAATCGTGTCGGTCCGTTGGTGATTGGCGAGCACGCTGTTCAAAAATTCTCTGATCGATAGAACTGTACGTATACACGTCTTTGATCAAGTAGGCATATGTGTAGGTAACTATTATAAGCCTGAAGGGTGGAATGGTAATTACACTTCGAGTAACCTGCTACTTTAATAGATAGGCCAGCACATGACGTGCACATGTTTCAATCTTTGGAACTAGTGCTTTTTTTGTCTCAATTTTCTTGGAAAAAAATGACATGACTGACGGCCTTAGTGGAGGTCGATTAATATTCATCTTGCTGTAGCCCTTCGAAGAAAAAAAAAAGCAGTTTTTGTAAAGACTTCAATCAACACAACTTTTTCCGACCGACACTGAAGCGCCGAAAGATGTCACCGAAGAATTTATGGCGTAAGTTAAGAATAAGAATGTCATTTACATATATCAATAGGCTGTATTCTAGAATACGTGTCGGGCACTCGGTCCATCAATCATCTGAATCAGTCCACCTCAGTCTCCAGACAGTCTTCAGGTCGCTAACAATCTACCTATCGCGGTCAGTGGGTTAAACGCTTCATTGAAGAATCTCCGATCTCTAAAATGTTCGTGTAGACTAACCAAATTATTGTGAGAACCTACCGACCTTACTACTGTACTTATTCCTACCGAAGTGAGTATTTCCACCAGAAGTACATAGTACTTCACATTGCCACAGGATCCACTCATTTGGACATTGTCTATATTCTTACTTTATTTTTATCTTCCTGCCTGCTGCTTGGCAGATTTGGAGGTCAGCCAATCAAAATAACTATAAAAATCTTTGGAAAACTAAGACCAAAAATAAGAGAAGCAATAATTGAAATTGACAATGAAGTTAAGACATCCATAAAAATACTGCCTATTACATGGAAAAATAACCATAGAAATACCATTTTTATTGTTTATGACTGATTGATAGTACTCAGATGTAAAAATAATATAAAAATTCGATTATTTACTTTATATTTAACCATAACGATTACGTACACATACGACATTGGAAGAGTTTCCAAAGAAAATTCAATTTTTTGTTTTTATTACTCAATTATTCAGTTTCCAAAACTGAATAATTGTTCCTTATTGGAAACTAGGTTTTCAACAAAGAATAATGGTTCTGGTTTCCAACCCCCATTTTCCAGTAACCGAAGGGGGCCGAAAGGGGAAAATCAAACCTCAGTCTACGCAATCAATAGATACCTGTGGCAGTTTTTTTTATCATTTCCTCTACAAAGTGAATCAAAACTTATACCCTTCCCACAGGCCTAGAAATACATGAAAAACTCCAAAAAATCTCTCATGGGTAAGTACTAAACAGCCGCACGCCGTGGATCGATCATAAGATCGATTTAAGCAAGAGTATCCCGGGTTGCCCGTGTAACCGGTTTGAGGAGCTCCGATAGATAGGCACTCCATGTAAAACACTGGTAAGTAAGTAGCTGCATTCGACTCCAATAGAGTAAGGCAAAAGTTACTAACATGGATGAAGACAGAGGACGAATTCTCTAAAGGCAAAGTCGTCGTTGGAGGAATGTTCTTAGCAGTTTCTCTTAGAACATTTTATCTTCACTTCAGATGAGTGGTTTGTGTGCATTTACATTTTCTTGTTATGCGAATTGACCTGGTTTTTAAGGCGATCCCACCGCCCACTACTCAGGACGAACTAGATAATGGCTTAAAGTACCTAAAACTAGGTACCACCAGATATTTAAATACCTCAAGTACCTACGATAACGATAACAGAAAAAATAGAAGCAGTTTGTGACATGGCATGTGAGAAGATTAGAAGGGATGAAAGTCATCCATAAGGTATGTAAAAAGTATGAACATCTGAAAGAGGACATGAATAAAATGGGAGTGGTAGGCTGACAGAGAGGAATGGAAGTGGAAAACATATTGCGCCGACCCCAAATGAATTGGGAACAGGGCAGGAAGAAGTAGCTACGATAACTTAGACTTTTGCGCCTTGATAGTTATAGAATGTTTTACAGAGAAAAAAGGTATACAGGGTCGAATGAGAAAATCCTTCTTTTTGGGAAGGCACGTAAAAACACAAAGATAACGGACTCTATTCAAAAAAGAAAAAAACGCCGAAAATAATCTATATAACTATTTTCACGTTGTACCACAGCTCCCCAATAATACTTCTAGTAAGGCATTTCTTATGAAGTAAGTTATATCTTACTTGCCTTGTGTGTCAACAGTGATGATAAAAACTTATCTACAATATTATACAGGATAGAAAAACAGGGCGATAGGTAAGTACATGCCTAAATTAACTTCCGTCATGATGATAATAATGTGTATGTCTTTATTTGTGTAGGTAAACCACACCCTAATAACTATTACTATGAGTAGGCATTACACTTTCTACCAATTAGGGAAATGAAAATCACTCTACGATATGGCTTCTCAAATTGAATATTGATTGATCTACCAGACCATTGTTGTAAGAAGACATTAAACTGTAATAATAAGTAGCTCTGTACTTAGATAAAAAAACTTATAATATGTGACTGGCTTATACCCTGTCTATTTATTACAAGAACATCATGAAAGCACCATATGATTCTGAGGTGTGACATTTTAAACATCAAGTAAGCATGTGATTGCAATTCAATTTAGAATTGTAACAAAAGGTGTTAAATACATCAGTGCAATGGATTTACATAATAAAATTTTATGCTCACACTGAACAATTAAAGTAAGATTACAAACAAGCACAGCTTTAAAATATACATTAAAGAATATTTTCAATTGTCTAATGTTAATAGTTAAAAAAAAAACTAAATATCTATGTAAATTATAATATTCTAGCTTGAGCTAGCTGCATCTTTGTGTTTATACTAAACAACATATTTGCACTCATCGAGAATCTAGGTCAATTTTGATGAAGATTAACATCAGAACTATAAATATTGCTACAAAACGATGTGATAAATAATTGCAAATTGCTATTCTATTCTGTGTTCTGTTTTTAATGCACAAGATCCTGACACTATTGTCTATTTTAATGGAAGAATCCTGCAAATACAACAAGTCCATATTATCTTGTTCAAAGATATTGCTAATGCTTTTGTAAACATTTTAATGAAACTTTTCTTTTAAAATAACTGTGGAATGACTAGAATGCAGTCAATGGCAGAATAAAATGGTTATATCAATGCAAATGTTTGTTTTGTTCTCAAAGCTTATGTTTGAGTAATAAACCACTGCACAATTGTATTACAAACTTGCCCTTATAGCAATGAACATAACACAGTATGATAACCCAGCGTCTATGGACAACTAGGTGAGGTCAGTAACTGAAACTATATAAATAAATTATCGACGTAGGTATGTAGTCATTAGAAAAATAAGTTTATCAGATAATACCTATTACATTACATTATACTTCCATTCACCACAAGTGGTCAGATAATAAGCCTATATCTAAAAAAATACCTACAACCTTGCATTTAATAATTGAACTTTTTTTATTGGTTATTTTAATGTTATACTTCTTTTTTTGTTTTTAACATATCACATTAATCATATTTGCAGCAGCAGCTTTGAAATCAATAGTAGTAAAAGCCTGATATTCAATAGGAAGTATAATATGGCACACATAAAAAAACTATTTAGAAGAGAAACGTTTTTTATTATAATAATGTAATTTTAAGTGGAGGTCATTATAGGTCACTGAGTTTTATTGGGAGTAATATAATTTAAGCTTTAATAGACTCCTATAGGAACAGCACAATCTTGTTATTACTTTCAATATTTTAGAAACATGAGTGTTTGCCTTTCCAGAATAATTAATAATTGATTTCCAATCACCATTTTTATAATGACAATATTAAATAAGGCACCATAATGGACAACACAAACCTAAACACAGCAAGTTTGTAAGAGTATGTAACTAAATGAGAAGTTGTGTAATAATTTACATTTTAAATTAGGTGCCCCAAGGTCTCGAGATTTTTAATCCCTTGGGCCAACACAAGATCTATACATTTATTTTAGAAATAATACATATAAATATATGAAAATATAAGTAATAGTACGCATGTCATGAAAATGCATAACGTTTTCACAAAAATCAATGGATCACATGAATTATTCAATGAAGTCACATGACCAAAATGCACATAAAATATTAGGAGCATGCAATTATTTTAACATGGAAAACTGCTCCTAAAACCGTTCTCAATGTTACATAACTGAGGGCATGACCATTTAATACTTACTATTGTTACCATTGCCACTGTTGCTCTTGTCGTTCACAGTACTGTTTGCAGGACATTTTTTCACTTTTTGGGGAGCGTTTTTCGTGGAGTTATCATTCACTTCACTACCGAGAGCCATCACAACACGAGGAATCAATCCGGTTCAGATTGACCGCAACGAACACGGCTCCACTCAGCTGAAAGAACACATGCGGTAGACTTAAGGTTCAAATTGGACTAACAAGATTTGGAAATTCAGTATAACCCGTCAAAATTTAAAGCACACACTTTCTTATCAAATCTTCTGTCAACTTTGGGCCTACATAATGTTATAGGTTTTTATGTAGTTGTACCAAAGAGAAAACGTCATTTCCAACAGAAGGGAGATTGTCATATTGTATCTTTCATTGCCGATTACGTTGCGAAGTCTTTTGACATAATCAAGGCAACGCAGCAAGGTATTGTAAACTAACCGAATCGTCCGTAGAACACCATCTACATTTTCATTGATGGAAGAGAGAGACATCTAGTGGAAAATTACAAATATTTTTGGAATCGATGACATGAAAATGTCTATGATATGAATAGTGTTCAAAACTCAGAAAAAGATTAACTCCGAGATTCAACAAAAAATTGTTAGAGCTCTGGCTTTTGTAATTTTTTCGTAACTTAGCAAAAGTACTACGTATTTTACCATTGTATTTTTTTTGTGTTAGTTGTCAGATAAAGGAAAGAAGCTTATTAATAAAAAAGCTAGGAGAGCAAATTTTCGATTTCACGACAAAACAACTGATTTTGACGTTCAAAGTAGATGTGGTAAATAAATCTATAAGAAAAATTGTATAAAAATGTGAAAATTATGGTAAGACTATTTACATTTCCGGTTAGACTGGAAGCCGACCCCAACATAGTTTGGGAAAAAGGCTCGGAGGATGATGATGGTAAGGTAAGACTATTTATAACTGGCAATAAAAGTTCCGCCAAATTCAATTGTGTATGACATTATTTTGGCAGTGACAGTGTCAGTCAGACACCAGCGAGCCAAACAAACCAAAATATTTTCTCAAAAAATACCCCTTTTTGTAAGAAAAACCTATTTTTCCTTAGTGTTCACTACAGTTTTTATACTGGCGTCGGAAAATTATTCCAAGGTTGTATCACCAGACAGTTTTATTATGTCTCAAAATGTTGTGTGATATTGTTTGTTTTCAGTAAGCCTGAAATAAAAAACATCAATACAGTATATTTTCTGCTCTGAAATTCTAACAAAATAGTATATAAGTCTTTATAATTCTATTAATTCCGTCTTAACGGTACTTTCGAGAGGTATGATTTGTTAAAACGTTTTATTTTCATTGCAGAAAATGCTAGACGGGTGGTACTGCCGCTCTATAGCAAATATGCAGGCGAGCGAGGCGAGTGTGAGCAATAATGCACCTCCGGAACCTCCTCAGGCGCGTGATTCTCACAAAGAGTATTCTAGTGACAGCAGCAGTGACCCTGAACCGGAACCTAACTACAGGGCACAGTACATGGCTCTAAAAAAGAAGCTCAAGTATCTTATTTATGTAAGCTTTTTGGTTTAACCTTCATTCAGTTAATGCACCCTGCTATAATGTACAGTCTGTCTTATATGTATATCTGTAGCCATATATTGTAGTTGGATCGGGCACCAAAGTAGTGGTGGCAGGTGGCACTTAAACACATTCTTTCATTTAAGTGCTGTTTATTTGTATCACTTAATAATATTGTATTAAATATATGTTACCAACACATTATTTATGAAGTATAATAAATATGAACATATGTTGATCCATATAAAATTAAATAAACCATCTCTTGCCTTTTTAGGAGAATGAATGCTTTCAAGATGCCCTAAGGTGTAGTCAAAAGAGGTTGCTGAAAGTGTCACGAGACCGCAGCTTCCTTTTAGACCGTCTGCTGCAGTATGAGAAACCAGAAAGTACAACTTCTGAAAGTGAGGACACAGAATCATCTGATGATCCTGAATACTACCGCATGGATGTTAAAAGGTAAAATTATGTTAACATTAATAGCAGTCTTGAAATAAGTACACCAAAAGAATTTCTCTCAAGATAAAAGGGAGTTGAAGAGCTTTCTTCAAACCCTGTGTCTCTAATGAGGTATACTCATATCATCATTATCAACAGAATTAACATTGTTAATCATACTGGCTTATGATGTTGTCTAATATCAGAAAGAAAATGGAAACAAATGCTGCTGGCCAGAATATGTCAACAGGATCTTCGGTCAAGGGTGCAAATGCCATAAAGAGAAAAAGGGCTGCTGTTCCTAAGAAACCTCCTAATGCAAGCCATCTTGTAAGTATTGAACAGATATTCTATAGTAGTCCAAAGTACACACTACACTCTTTGGATTTGAGAAATGGTTCAGATATGGCAGCATGTACAAAAATAGATGTTTAGAATTTTACTCAAATGTTGATGTTGCTTTTACTCTCAAAGGAATTTTCATGCAAAATTACCACTGATCTAAAATCCCACCTAATGTAAGAAGCTACAAATCAAACATACCTAAACTATTTGTTATATAAAATACCTATCTGTCCCAGAAATGGTATCCAGAACCTCATCAGTCAATAGTTGTGCAAACTACTACCTATATAACGAAACAGTCTGACTCCCATGTAATAATCGAATATAATACTAATTGCAGCACCAATCGAGCGGCTCAATGCTGTCTAAAGTATCACCGGCTTTGGGTTTTGGTCTTTCCGCTGGCGACGGCCACATGACGCCGGAGGAAGTGGAGCGACACTTGCAGTCGCGGCAGTCCTACATGGAGCTGCTGCCTGAACGCGCTCCGCCCACCGTGCCAACTGAAATGTTCAGCAACGATCCATCACTTGACAGGTATTTAGCAAAGTAGTCTTGTAAAAATGGGTTTTTATTTATGAATAGGATTATGGAATGCGTGTATTTCAATGATGCCCTAAAACTAATCATGGACTAGAAAAAAAATATTGCCTAATAATACCTTGTCGTGCCATCAATGGGCGCCAGGCCTTAGTGTTGTAATTGTAGTCTCTTGCATCCACTATTAGCTAGTGATTGTAAATATGACAATAGGTCATAAGAGCTTTGTAATCTTGGAATCTGCATATCCCATTGTGCTTATTGCATGATTTAATATATAATAGTGGTTTAAAAATATACTAGGTACTAACCTTTACTGTTTTATTGTTATAGTGAATCAAATGATGTCTTGGAGAACTCACCAAATGTGGAAGAATGGTTTGATTAGTAAAAAGTTAAAATATAATTTTAAGTGTATTCTTAGAATAATTTCATAGAAAAGTAAATAAATACTTATGTCTACAGTGAACTGTTTGGATTTTTAAAATAAAAATGCACAAATACGTATTGGATAAATATTTTATTTAAGAGTTACAATAATGGGTTTCGAAGCGCAAGAACAAACATCTACATCTGTTACAGAATCACACCCACTTTGTGATATTTTACATTTGATAAACACACATATATACGAAGTGTACATGTATCAAAGAAGCATATACATTCTTTTAAATTTCATAATATACATACAATGTTATGGGTACCACATTCTTAACAAGATTAATAAAAACGTTTAATAATGATATATTAATTTATTATTAATGTTCTCTTAACAAATCTACCATGCAAAGAAAACTTAGCATGCTTGCTACTAATAAATTTATAACAACATTTTATGTCCATAATACTAAAGTCCCTATATTATCTCTATTTTGTGGTACATAATAATATGAAAATAAAATCTTCTAGGTTTGTGAGATTCCTACTACCGACTCAAAACACGTATAGGTACTCAATACACACACATTTAAATAATCTCTAACAAACAAGTACATATAAAATGTCATGAGTATGAAGCTGATATACTTTCAGTTTAAATCTGTAGCATTATTTATACTGGTACAGCTTTATAATCATTGGGATTCTATTTTAAAAATAAATTATAATGTAACATGAAGTCAGATAAAATGACTCATAAAAATACAATTTAAAAACAATATAAAATAGGCCTATTATTTATAGGAATGTTGGTGAAGTAGATACATTATAATATTTTTAAAACATTTGATATACACCAGTCACATGATAATGTTCATCACAGAGACTTGTGTTCTAGGCACCTAAATATGAATTGAAAAAGTTTGTGATATCAGAAAAATAACTAATTTCTGTTATTTTTACGTATACTAGCAATATGGTATATAATGTGATTTTAATAACCAACTTCATAGAGAGTTAACATAAATTGATATTTGCAATAAAAATATATGGATTCAAAGATTTGATTACCAAAGTTAATACTGTATATCAGCTTTCATTTGGAGATATTAATTATTGCCATTTATATAATTTTATACTACAAGTTAACAGGAACATTATGTGAAAAAAGGGTACTATTACATATTTTAGTATAGCAGTTAGCAATGTATGTGTTCCAATGATGCTTAATACAAGCCTAACTGAAAATTGATAGGTATTATATTTCATTACACATGATATGAGTACATTAGATAATTTTACAGACAGAAATATTATACTCACCAGTTTTGGTCATTTAATCCTTTTTTTGTTTTTATAGTAACATAATATTTCTTTTTTATAAAATAAAACAAAGTTGCCAACCAACTGGTGAGTAGAATACTAATAACCCAACCAAAATTTTGATAATGATGACATAACAGCCAAATATTTACTTTGGTATGAATAATAATTTTCTACATTATACCATAAATACATTTTAATATACCTAGAAATGCGCGACAACAGTATGATCTGTGATACTAAATAGCTACCTATTCGTCGTCCAAACAAGACACCATCAACTATGAAGTAATGCATGAAAATTTCAATTATCCCCTATATATACAAATTAAGCAATAATCGTATTCGGTACATTAATCATATATGAATCATGTGAACGTGTAAAAATTATAAAGCACTCTGCAATACTGCAGATCATGGTAAATGTTTATGGATGACAAAAGGCATAATATATAATTTATTATTGTTATACTACTACTAATATCAAATTAGGTTTTATAAATGGAAGGTATTGATATACAAAACATGATGAATAAGGTAAATTCTTAGCATATAGCTTACTAAACTGAATAATATATTGTTATTTTAATACCATGAAAGAAACTAAATATATCTTGTCTTTTGAACATTTTATCAAATCTTATAAATCGCAGTTTAAACGTTAACTAAAATAAATCTCGGTTTACAAAACACCTAACTCTATATTAGCAATAAAATAAATCCAAAATTGTACACGAGAGATTTCATTTCATTCAAGTTCAGTGCAAAGTTCACAAGTGTTCTGCATAGTATATTTTCCAAATTGTACGCATTTATTTTTATCAACTCTACCAGTAAAGTGACTGTGAACTTCTAGGCGACTATAACACCAACTTCATTGTCTAACAATGTTGTTCATTTCTTGTTTTCTTTAACTAAACTTAAAATTGATCTGCTAACAGATTGCATATTTCATGTGAGACTGTTTCCTTGCTAGATCTTACAGTCAGTCTAAACATTTGAGCTTGTTTATTTGGTTCCAATCTCATTAGACATCCCACTTGCTGTACTCTGGTGTGGACAATACCAGCACACACAAAGTTATCAGGATTAGGGTCAATACCATCTAACAACTGCATACCAAATCCAGCCAATTTGGTTCTTGTAGCAGGTATGTCAATGGATCCTTGAGCTTTAAATATCTTTTGTGCTCGCTGTTGTTCTCCTCCTAGGTTTTTCCATCTGGCAAAGAATGACTCACCATTCATTTCAGTAGGTTCAAAGAATTTGTTCAGTGTGAGCGGAAGTTTCATAGTAATTTTCTGGGGTACATTATTGTACACAAATGAAACTGACATACTTGGAGCATCAACAAAATCTTCAATGCACTCAGCAGTAAGCATTTGTTGGATCTGAGCACCTGCTTCTAGTACTGGTTCCATAGGTTTCATCTGCACATTCAGTTTGTGCAAGTCTGTCCAGTGCAATTCAGGGCGAACATTCTGAATAGGGAACTGAGTCTTATTGCCATAGAACAAACCAATCCTTCCCAAATTCTGTCTGTATTCACTTTTGACTCCAATCTGAATTAAATCATTTTCAAATAGCACTCCATTATTTTTGAATAAAAATTTCTTTATATTGTTTTGCTGCACTGTGCTAGGACTGATTTTAGGGGCTGTGTACAGATCTCCAAGTACATCAAGCAATCCATTCCCAGTAGCTGGAGCTGTAGTTCCTGGGGGAGTGGAGAGTCCTAGCAAATCTGCACTTGAGCTGTTAGTGTTATTAGTAGAGTTAATGACAGCAGTAGGTGCTGCAGTTGGTTGTGGACTCTTTGATTCTCTTACATCATCTGGAATGCGCCCAGGTTTCTTTTTCTTCAAAACAGCAAGAATGGAAGATTCTCTTTCAGGGAAAGCAGGCATTTCTTCCAGCACTGTAGCTAAAACATCAGCACTGGCCACAATACTAAGCTGAAGATATTCAGATGCTCTTTGCTGCAATTCAACATCAGAGGAGCGCAAGTTGGAATCAGCACGAAATACTTCTTGAACACGATTTTTGATTTCTGGGAAAAGGTTAACGAGTTTAATGTATGTAGATAATAGAAGTGCTCTTGTTGCAGCAGAACACAGATGGTACTTTGAATGCAGCAACTCAAATTGCACTTGAGGTGATGATCTTGTATCCCCTGCTATCAAATTACCAAACTCTCCAAGAATGTAACCACCCACTTTTACCATGTTCTCATGGCAAGTTGGTGCCTGTAGAGCTTCAAATACTGTTTTTGCAGCATAGCCCTGGACTTCTTCCCTGTTAATTACAATCTGTATAACTCGATACCAAACTTCTTCTGACACATAATCTCCAGCAATCCTTATAAGATTTAGTATCACATCAACATACCAAGTGAAATCTGTGGCATATTTCTCAGCTAAAATGGCTACTTTCAGAACCATTTTTCTTCTCTTATAGAATAGTCAGCAGTTTCTAAATAAGCTAACATCTCTTGGACAATTTCTTCAGCATTTGTTTTGTCGCACATAGCATATAGTAAATCGACAGCCTGCTGTCGGACAGATACATCTTTTTCCATTTTCATTGATAGAATGACAACTTCTTGATGTTTTTTGACAGCCTCATGAGAAAACTCAGATGTAGCCAGATGACACATAGATTCAAGGGCCAAATATCTCAAATTGGTCTCACGATTGCTAAGGAATTGGCCAAGCTGGTTACATGCCCGAACAAGCAAATTAGGTTCACTGTCATTGTGTATGATAAGACTTATTGCCTCAAACAACACAGCATTCTTGGCATTTGAATGCTGTACCTTCTTTGATTTAGGAGGTTCTTGAGCCTTATTAAAAATGGTTTCGAGACACTCAGATAGACGACCTCTGACGCCAGGCTCTTCAGATGGAGGTGTGTAATTCTGCAGCAAACGTAGAAGTTTGACTGAAAGCCATGGTGCTGGTACAAAGTAATAAGTATAGTCTTGAAGGTCAGTATAACTGGCAGTAACAATCCTACTCAGTCTAGCAACAGCTAGTGTTACGCAACCTTTATACTCTTCTGGATTCTTTTTCACTAGGGCATCAATAAGAGACGTAGCTGCTGTCACCACACCCATGTGTGGGTCATTCAGAAGGTGTATGATTCTGGAAGTCCACTCACCTCCAGGTATTATTTCAGGTGACTTCCTGAACAATCTTAGCAAGCATAGAGCAGCAGATTGCTTAACCACATCCATAGTATCTCCTGAGACAAGAAGTTTAGGGATTTCTGTGCCAAATGCTTCTGCCATATCTTTGCTGCCAATGTTGGCAATGCATTGCAGAGCCAAGTTGACATGGATAGGATTACGTGACTGCAGGTCATTTTTAATGCTCTGGATAATAAGCTTAATTAGATCACTGTTGGTGTTGACCAGTACTGATATGAACAAATAGCCAATCTGTTTTTCAGAATACTTGTTGGATGAAAGTAAGTTGACTGCTTCCATATGACCAAAGTCGATATCATGACCCAGCAAAAAGATAAATAAAAGTTTACATACATATTTCTTTTTTTGGTAGCCATCCAGAGTTTTGTCACCTTTGAACTTACTTCTTATATTGGCCAGTTCTTTATTGATCCTCTTAATTTCCGCTTCTTTGCTTTTACAATTTCTTATGTCTGATATGAAGACTGCGAGCCCTCGCATTCCATCACCCCTGACGGCAGGCATATTGCCAAGTGACTTATCGAACACCAGTTTTATGCCTTTTCTTTACACTTTCTACCGAAATACTGTCTCCAAAATACTATCACTAACGTATATGATGAACAATTGTAAATCGGCGTTGAATTACAAGTAATCAATTAGCGGCCGTCATTACAATTATTCGGAAAAGATGAGATTTCTTCTGCTGGTTCTACACTGTTCTACAACGCCTTCATTTTCCATAGATCGTTTGGAACGTCAGTCGTAGCTTATTGTTTATGGATCAATATTGTACACCAATCAAAATTATATCAGGTGAATTTCGCCTTTATACCAAAGAGATTAATGCTGACTTTGGTATATCAGTTTTTGACAGCTAAAATAAGGCCGATATTATATCGACTTTTTACTTGCAGCCACAAACAATACCTTATTTTTGTAATATTAAAAAAGTAGGATATCACAAGCTAGCCCGGAGAAAAGAAAAAATACATTATTTTGAATAAGATTACTAATTCTCGTTGTTGACAAGATTTTTAATGGGTAGCCCGCATCGCCATCTTGAACCACCGGTAAATTATTATACACAAGGGAATTCAGCTGAAAAGAAAATTCCCTCGTCAATAATACAAAAAAAAAACTACTTCTAAGGATTCACAATAACATTTTGCTTTTTTTATGTAAAATCCTCAATAATAACTCTATTCGGTCGATCTTGTATAATATAACGGCCTTTAATTTATCGTCTAGGAAGTACCTAACATTAATTGATGGATTCGACTTTTGAGGAACAGGCAACACAGGTTACCGAACTTGTTGAGATTCGACTTTATCCAAATTCTTCCTCTGGAAGAATGAATAATTGATTTACCCACATTCTCATATTGCACATTGCATTATTATAAAAGCGTAGTATTATTAATTTTTTATTTTGAAAAATAATTCCTTTCACAATTACCATAGACAAGCCTTGGCCAGGTTCCATGTTTTTTCTTCTGTGTTCATCTAGCCTCTATGGCGTTCTGTCCAATGTTCGTTCTATCCATCAGTCACGAGACAAATGTAATAAAAATTGAAAAATACGTCTTTAAAAAAACTACAAAACTTTAATTCATATTATAGTTGTAGCTAAAGATGGCCTGCATGTGTTGTTTCAAAAAATGTTTTTCATTAGTTTCATCTGGTCTCTTGTGAAAGGCTGGTGTCAAAGTACGCTTTAACTAATGAATGATGCCAGTCTATTTTCTGGACAGGGGAGACTGCTATCACGTGCTTTACGAAAATGGACTTTCGAATTTCTCAAGTTGCTACTGAATTGAACGTTTCGGTCGACATAGCACCCTTATTTAGTATCAGTGTGTGTGTGGTTTTCCTAAAGACGATTGCTAATGGAAGAACGCGCAAAGGACAGTTCGGTGACGACGCATGGTTCTCCACAAATTCCAGCAACGCGGATGTTATTGGTAAGATAAATATAATATTATTTCTCTTGAAACGTAGATAATATACACGCTTAGGGTTTATTTTTTGTTTGTTTAAGTTTATTATAATTTAGAGTTTATAAAAAATCTGTAATTATTGTAAATAGACACTTGTTATTGTTGTAATGAGAATTTTATCTTCCATTTGATCAGTCGTGCTGTCAGGTAATTATTTAATTATTAAAAATTAATTAATTAATGGTTCATAACAACATTGTTAGTCTGCCTTTTGTGGTTAAACAAAGCAGTTAATAAATTAGCATAACAATTCATCACAATAATATTGAACTGTTTTTTCTATGTTTATATCCTAAAAAAGTGGTATATTCTTAACTTCTTATTTGTTAAGTTGTTGTTGTTGTTTGTATAAGTAGTATTGAAATCTAATAAGTTATTTATTTACCACCTGGATGCATATTTACTATATATAATAGTTTTTGATAATATTTTAATGACATTACCTACTAAATTGAAGGAATCAAATAAAAACCAAGACAAAACAGGTATCTTACTTGTTACCTTACAGCTATCTTGTATTTACTCAGTTATGTTATTGATATTCTATGCTATAAAAAATATTATTAAAATAAAAAAGAACCTATAGAATATCAGTATTACAAGAATAGTTACATTTCAGGTACCTATTTGATAGATGATTAGCGTATTGTTAAAAGTTAACGATCATATATGTTTATGGTATACCATTAACAATGTGATGTGTGTACAGAAAATTTAAACTACTGTTATAATCAGCAGTCCAGGTATTATGTCTTAGGACATTAAATATAAACCTTTTTGTTGAGCCTTCATGTTATAACTTAAGACAGGAAAATAATATTATGTTTATTTCAATCTGTGTGAGAACTACATTGCTGTGGAGGTTCTGACACATCCTCCTAACAAAACATAAACAATGAAAGGTGGATGTTATGAGATGCTGTCTATTGTTTTGAAGTTTGAAAGACACAATTTATAAACCCAATTTAAATAAATGAGTTGGTGCTTGGTTTACTATAGAAAGAACAACCCCAAAACATTGTAAGATATCTTTCTCTCTTTATTAACTTTTACAGAGAGAAAAGCTGTGTCAGTCCTATGTCTTAAAATATACAGTTTTTACACAGAAGACATATGTAGAGCATGTTTATTGTTTGAAGTGTTTTGTGGACTAAACATACAATAACACAATCAGATTACAGTTTTCAATTAGACTTGGGGGAAAAGTAATAACTGGAAAATAATATAAAATTCAATAAACTCTCATGGTGGCCAGTACAACTGGTTGTGTAGTCTTTAGAATGATAATAAGGAAAAATGTCTGAAGAAAAAATTTTCCTTATAGAGAGTTAATTTGCAACCTAAAGTTTGATTTTTGTGCTATTGTGACTATAAAGACTGCAGTACAAACAGACTTTGGGGAAAACTAATAAATATATAGGTATCTTTTGAGGTAAATGAAATGTTTAAGGTAAAAAGTATGTGTTTACTTAATGCACAACACAATTCTAACTAAGCTTTTGAGGAAAACAAGTTGGATATCATATTGATAAAAAAATAATTTACGTTACTAAACAGAAGTTTAGATCGATGATATACAATCTGTCTTTTTGTTTATAAACATTGAAGTTTGGATGAAATGTTTGTATCTAATTCAGTGTTCACACAAAGACTACTGAATGGATTTTGATGTAACAGTATTATGTAACATGAGAATAATATAAGGGCTTTTTATTTGGGGTGTAGAAAGTAGGTAGCAGTGTGCAGCTTGCACACTGCTACCTACTTAATTAATTCTTTAATGTTATTTTCGACCTACCATACAGAGCTGCATCCAGTTAGACTGGAAGCTGAAATGAAATGGAATCGTTTATTTTGCAAGTTGGGCATTACATAACTTTTACACGTCATTTTAAGAACGCTGCGGTTGGCATTTCCTGATTGACTGATCCCCGACAACGTTGGGAAAAAGGCTTGGAAGATGAAGATTCATCATCCTCCGAGCCTTTTCCCCAATCATGTTGGGGTCGGCTTCCAGTCTAACCGGATTCAGCTGAGTACCAGTGCTTTACAAGAAGCGACTGCCTATCTGACCTCCTCAACCCAGTAACCCGGGCAACCCAATACCCCTTGGTTAGACTGGTGTCAGACTTTCTGGTTTCTGACTACCCGTAACGACTGCCAAGGATGTTCACTGACAGCCAGGACCTACAGTTTAACGTGCCATCCGAAACACAGTCAATGGTGTCTAAGATATACTTAGAAAGTACATACAAACTTAGAAAAGTTGCATTGGTACTTGCCTGACTTGGGATCGAGCCCGTGCCCTCATACTTGAGGTTGGTCCTTTACCCACTAAGCCACCACGACTTGGAAGATGAAGATTAATGAGCAATATTTCATTAAGTTATGTTCTTAAAGTGTAATTTTGTATTGACACAGGTGTGGCAGACGGTGTAGGAGGATGGCGTGCTTACGGCATCGACCCTGGCGAGTTCTCTTCGTACCTCATGAGGACGTGCGAGAGGCTCGTCCAAATGGGACACTTCAAGATGTCAGAGCCAGGGGACCTGCTGGCTAAGTCCTATTACGAATTATTGGAACATAAAAAACCAATACTAGGTGAGTTCTAAAGTTTCAAACTAGCATCATTCTCAATAATTTATGCTGGATAATGGGTACTAACCTACATAATATACCACAACATTTAGTAGGGTTACAAAGGTATGTCAATTGAGATTGGACACTATTTATATCTCTCTGAAAATATTCAAGATTCATTTGCAGGTGGTTAAGAAACTTGTAATTGCCTCTTTTGCTGGGCGTGCATAATATGCGTTACTATCTAAACTAGAAAAGTCCCTTGACCAAGTTTGATATAGATAGCTTGAGTCTAATTTTATCACTCCTTTTCTAAGTATAATTTCAGGTTTTATTAATTTGATTGCTATCCAAAAGATCTGCAGCTATGCCTTTCAAAGGCGTAAGGTTAGCAACCTTCTGTTTCTATTTTATTTTTTGCCAATAAATGTAAACCTGTGAGCAAAACAAATTGTTTCTTCAATAGAATAAACAGGTTCTTAATGATCTTAGTTATTATTAATCTAGCGTGAAATCTATAAGCGGATGGATTACACGTTCACACTAGCGGATCTTCTGCTCGGTTTTTCTGACATATGAGTCACACTACACAGCAAGTAAATTGACAACTACCTACCGGTACAAAAGATGCCGCGCCCCTGAAACTTTACTCGAAATTACAAAATCCTCTATATAAATTCTTGACCGTTATTTGAAGCTTACAAGTTTGAGATAGGGCACCTACGTGTTTTCCGCTTTTTATCTCTGTCCTTTTCTACCCCATATCTTGCATCTCTCTCGCACACCGACCAGTTTCACTCCCCACCAGGCAGGAGGCGACGAGTGTTCTCGGCGGCCACAGTTCGTCATTGGCGTCTTGTTTTCCGCCCGAGAAGGTTGGTCTAACCAACCGCTGTAGTATTTCGTTGAAAAATAAACTCAGTGCTCTCGCAGAACACAGGTGAGTTTATAATATTTTATACAATTTGTTAACGGTTTTACCGTTCGATATTCGATTTTGCGAAAATCAAGTGTTAATATTTTGTACATCTACCCCCTTTTTTGTCACGAGTTTCTTCCGTGTACTTTTTTTTTTTTCAGTAATTTTGTTTTCAGAATGAAGTGACTTATAAAGCAAATACGGATGCGGTAAATAATAAAGCTACCACAGCCCCGTGCACGTGACTATGGAAAAGAAAGCAAGCCCGAAGTTCCTAAGGCAACCTGTGGCCCTAGTTCAATTCCTGCAAGGCGTTCAACTTTTTGACAAAAAAGAATGTGTGAGGTGCGGTCCAACCAGCATCTCCTTAGTTCGGACTGGTCACTACCGCACTTGAAGAGAGCTGGTGGTGTCAAGAAAGCTTTTCGGCCTTGAAAGACTTGGTACCTCCCCTCGGACTGCCAGTAAGTCTGTTAGCCACCCCCCATGGGGGTCGGCTCATTATTACGGCGTGTGATGGTTTTTCGGCCTTGAAAGACGTGGGACGCTCCCCCTCGGAACTGCCAGTAAGGTCTGTTAGCCACCCCCCATGGGGGTCGGCTCATTATCACGGCGTGTGATGGTTTTCGGCCTTGAAAGACTTGGTACGCTCCCCTCGGACTGCCAGTAAGTCTGTTAGCCACCCCCCGTAGGGGTCGGCTCATTATCACGGCGTGTGATGGTTTTCGGCCTTGAAAGACTTGGTACGCTCCGCCTAGGACTGCCAGTAAGTATACTAGCCACCCCCCGCAGGGGTCGGTTCATTATCACGACCGCGCAGGGTACCAATTCTTGCATTTTGCGAGTCGCAGCATCATTACAAAGCAGGGACCAGTAAGTATACTAGCCACCCCCCGCAGGGGTCGGTTCATTATCACGGACCCGCGCAGGGTACCAATCTTGCATTTCGGCGAGTCGCAGCATCATTACAAAGCAGGGACCAGTAAGTATACTAGCCACCCCCCCGCAGGGGTCGGTTCATTATCACGGACCCGCGCAGGGTACCATCTTGCATGTTGCGAGTAGCAGCATCGTTACAAAGCAGGGACCAGTAAGTATACTAGCCATCCCCCGCAGAGGTCGGCTCATTTTCACGGACCCTCGCAGGGTACCAATCATGCATGTTGCGGGTCGTACCAATCATTGCAATCTACCCTCGCAGGGTGGCTTTTTGGATCGCCTTTCGAAGAGTCGCCATTATAACCTTCCCTCGAAGGGAAATGGTAATCACACTCACGCTGAATGGCGTGTGACGCAAAAACTCTAAAAAGCTCCCTTGGGATATCACGAGTAAATTACAATAGGAAACCATGTCCAAACAGAGGAAACAGAAAGCGTCCAGGACCGCAGGCGGACTTTGATGCGTCAACAAGGCCACGTAAGTTATGACTTTCCAGGCGGGTTGCCTAACATTATATCAAGACCAATGGAAAGAAATGGGAGCTCCCGCCTTTCTTGTTAAAAATAATAACTGGGTATCGCATACCATTGGCCAAAAGCCCACCTTTGATAGATAATGCCAGATTTGACCAGAGAGTCCAAAGAGATGGATGTCGTCATATCCCAAATGATAAAACAAAAAGTTCTATTGATAGCTGCAAATTCTGCCAGCTTTCTTTCAATATGTTTTCTTGTGCCCAAAAGGGCGACGGAAAGAACCGTCCAATACTCAATCTCAAGGTTCTCAACAAGTTCATAATTACGGAACCCTTCAGTTTAATAAATGTTTTTCGGGTGCTAAGAGTTTCTTCAGGAAAGACGAATGTCTGTGCAAGTGGATCTCGCCAGGCTTACTTCTACCTTCCGGTAGCCGAAGGTCACAGATATGTTCTTCGACTAGCATACAGAAGAAGACTGCTTCAGATTACGTGCCTACCATTTGGCTTAAGCACGGCACCCAAGACCTTCGCCACAATGACCAATTTGGGTGGCTCAAACTTTGAAAACTCAAGGGATACTTATAATTGTGTATCTCGATTTTCTGGGGGCTCGCCAAGATATATTTGCCTACTTTGGGATCATTTGCCACCATGTTTTTGGATGGCAAGTGAATAAATCGCAAGCATTATCAACAAGATATGACAAAACGCACTACGTGACAAACAGCACGACAAACTTAGAAGACCTGCATAGCTTGATAGGACTTTTAAACTTCGCAAGTTTTCGTTGTTCCATACGGCAGACTGCATTACCGAGCTCTCCTCACTATCCTCAATGCAGTGTTGAACAGCAATCTATACCTCACCCTATTTATGGAACCGTGAGCCAAACGGTGAACAAACCATTAAAAAGGGTTCTTATAAGTCACGATTGAAGTAATGATCATATTTACTAAAAATAAACTACGAAAGTAATATACGACAACATTAGAAATGATATTTTAGAACGATGTCTGTGGAACTTATGCAATCTTTTCAAAACTTAATTGAAATCAAATATGTATAATAAATGCCGTAAATTATTTTCTTAATTTTAATGAAATATGTAGTAAATCGTTTACATGTAAAATGAAACCCAGAAGTGTTGACTGTCATACATAGAACCCTACTTAATTGAAGACCACAGATACTAAGAACAATTTACATAAAAATGTGACGTTTTTGTCATCGGTCGGGTTATACCCACCATTTTGAAAAAGTGTCATTCTTTGGGTTACATTGTGGGCTCACGGCTCGGTGAATGGAGTATTAGCAATGTTGAACCACCAGCAGATACCTTAGCAGATCTAAAGTGGGTGGCTGGTCAGCTGCCACCAAACCTTGGATATTCATTCGCCACTTCCCTGTCACCTTATAACACGGACGCCTCCGATGTAGGATGGGGGCACAACTGAACGGAACTCCCGTAATGGGTTCATGGAACGAGAGAGAAAAGGGCTTTCACTGCGATCTGAAAGAGATGCTTGCAAGTATTTAACTGGAAAATCACGGCAACGTTGCTAAAGAGATCAACAAGCCATTTTTCAATGCAGAAATGGGACTGTGGTGTCATATCTAAGAAATTCAAGGTGGCACCCCGATCAAGGAGCCTACCGAACTTGACGTACAGAGTATTCAGTTATCTTGAGCTGTATCAAATCTATCACGTCGTGAATCATATACCAGCCCTATTCAAACAGTCAGGCAGACCATCTCTCCCGACACAAACCCTCACCGGAGTGGCATCTTGTATCAGCAGTGGACCTATTTGCCCTCGAAGCGAGCCCAGGGACACATAGTTGTGTACTACGTGCCCCTAGATCTGAAGGGACCCGAAAGCGGGGTTCCACGATGCATTTTTCTCAAGTTTTGACTTACCCGCTAGCATGGGTATTACCGCCACCTTACCTTATACCGTAGGTCCCTCAGTCATCTCATTCAGGTACGGGAGTTAATCTCATAGTAGTTCCTTCGGTGGCCACCAGGTATTTTGGCGAGCAGATGTGAAGTCCCCCGATCATTAGCAGTACCACCTACACATTGATGAACCTCGAGCAGAAACCGATAGACACAGCAACGGGGATACTCCCCTGCCAAGGTCAAGGAAATGGGGGGGGGGAGGGACAAGGAGTCTCTCCGACTGAAGTTCTTCTTCAATCCCTCTCGCAACACTTATCAATCAGCTTGGAGTCGATGGTTAAATTGGGGCGAAATGTATGAAATTGGATCCTATGAATCCTTGAATCCCTATTTGGACCTATACTTACCCAATTTTTAGCGGACTTACACATAGTAAATAAACTAGCATACAATACTATTTTATTACACAAGTCAGTTATAGCTACACTATGCAATGCAGAAACCACTCTAGAGCTAGGTTCACACGTTCTAGTCGGACACATTTTAAAATCAATAGCGCTGAGCAAACCTGTTCCCCGGGAAGCCGTCCATCTGGAATATTGACCAATTGGTAACCTACTTAAGTGCAGTAAACGTAGACGAGAATAATCCATTTGCAACTTCCAGGCACACTGCTGCTCTTTCTTTTGCTAGCTTGTTTCGGAAAGGCGAGTCCATGATCTTTCCTTGCTTGCAATAGACCCAGAACATTTCAAAAACAACAAAGATAATTTAATCTTATGGCCAGTCTTTGGCTCTAAGACCGACAGTTCTAGTCATAGGCAGTCGGGTTGTTGTTTGATGGATAATCAGGAAAATATAAATCTAAGTCAAGTGTATTGGGTCAGAAAGACTAAAGCCTTGTTAGTAAGATAGACGGACATCGCTAATTCCTTAAATTTATTTATATCCGTTAGAGGCCAACCAAAGGCAGGCACCCGAACGATGATGCGGTGGAATAAGACATTGTTTAAAAGAGGCAGGAATAACTACAACCCCAGGAAGCTTCCACTCGGCGGTAGCGTCAAAATCTGTGTGACAATATACCTTTGGACGATATATTAGCAAAGGGTAATTGGCGATCAGGCAATACATTTGCCCATTTTTACAAGAAAGGGAAAGATACCCACTAAATAGAAGTAGCAAGTTATCTCGATTATTTAATTAATCCAGCTGATTAATGTCTATATTTTTGTTACTAATGTTATTAAGAAGTATCGCAATGTTTTTGTTAATTACTATTAGAAAATGGAAATCAATTTTTGACTTTTGTTCTTGCATCTCTCTTTTAATTTTTATGTACTCATCCTTCGAGCCCCTTTTCCCAACTATGTTGGGGTCGGCTTCCAGTCTAACAGGATGTAGCTGAGTACCAGTACCAGTTAACTTTGATTACATTAGTATTCCAGGACGCAATACACATACTTACATGTGATTACTCGTGTACCTAAGTACCTATTTACATACACAATTTCATTGTGCTTTTGCTCACATTGGCGTCCACTTCCACCAGGCGATAACAAACACGTCTCAAACTAGTAAGCTTCAAATAACGGTCAAGAATTTAATAGCAGCGTTTTACCTGAAATAAAACGCATATTAAATACTTACCTTATTTGAAGCTTACATTTTAATTTCTGCCTGGTGTTTTCGACTCAATGACGAACTGTGGCCGCCGAGAACACTCGTCGCCTCCTGCCTGGTGGGGAGTGAAACTGGTCGGTGTGCGAGAGAGATGCAAGATATGGGGTAGAAAAGGACAGAGATAAAAGCGGAAAACACGTAGGTGCCTATCTCAAACTAGTAAGCTTCAAATAAGGTAAGTATTTAATATGCGTTTTATTTCAGGTAAAACGCTGCTAGTGTGAAAACACTTATAACCTGAGTGCTTAGTGCGAGTTTTCGTGAATTTTTTTACGGACTCACATGAGAGCGCGTATACTAAGATTTGTATGGAACAAAAACAGCTCCACCTAGTGTCAAAAATTGGAACCTGTTTTTGTTCCATACAAACAGTGTTGCCAACAGTTGTAGAAGCTTACCACCAGAGTCAACTTTTAAAACCACCAGAAAACCACTAACAAAAATTTATCCCACACTTAAAATCACCAAATTCACCACTAAAAAAATATTGTTTATATTTTATTGTAACCTAAAACAATTTAATCATCCAAAGATGTAACTCGGCAACGATAGAAAATTAAAACAGACAAAGCATTACATCTGTTTAGCAATTCATCCGACCCGATCCGAATCCTTCACAAATTATAATCGGCGTAGTAGTTTCACAAATTGTTTAGTTACGCATTTGACCAATGAATGAGTACTTAATATAATTATATAGTAGTCGTTCACCTTTTTGTTTTGTAGATGCTTTTTTGACATTCCGTGAGACTTCAAATCTCCATAGTAACTCCTTAAAGTTGTACCACAAAACTTACATTTCGCTACTTGACCCGCAGTACTTTCAACATTTCGCCACTAAATAGGGGACTTAAACCACCAGTATTAGTGGAAAATCCACTAAGTTGGCAACACTGCATACAAATCTTAGTATACGCGCTCTCATGTGAGTCCGTAAAAAAATTCACGAAAACTCGCACTAAGCACTCTGTTTGGTATTTGTAAGGTTTTTTTTTTTAATAATATGTAATACTAAACATAAAGGTGAGAAAAGAGAGATTTTCAGCGAGCATGATTTCTTATGTAATAAGAGATTTTGAAGATTTTTTGGACATTAGTTAATATTGGTGAAGAATTATGCATTGCAAACTGGGTCCCGATTCTCCTAATTTTACTTAAGCGACATACGATTCACGTTCGACTCGATTCGACTGAGATCCAATCCCGACTCGATTACGATTGAAGCATGTGTGGCATTCCGCTATTTTTTCTTTGAAATAAACGTTTTTATCCTTTTCTGTCATTCAATAATGAATCATTTTGTCTGGAAATGATTTACGATTGCAAAATTATTGTACAGCAAACTACCGTATGGACCAAAATCACCAAAATAGCAGACCAATCGCACACCAATCAAATGTCAATCGAATACGATTGGTCTTTTAATGGTAGAAGAATGCCCGATATGGTTAAAACTGCTATTGCTATCATATTGCGATTCGATTTCTATTCGATTTTGACATTATTAACTTAGGAGAATCGGGCCCCTGTATATTTCTCACGTTATTTGCAAAAGAAGACCCCTCTGGCTGACAGTGGAAGAATAAATAAGCAGATAATGGTTATTTATTAGATACATACAAGTGTATCAATTGAATGATACAAAGTCCTCTTTTATTTCCCTTGAGTTGAATTGCAAACTCGATGTTTCATTGCAGTATAGTGCAAACCAATTACCGATAAATAGGTATGGTAGTTACATGATGATGATGATATTTATTTGTGCTACTGAGACTTCCCATTCCATGTTTGTCTATTATTATTTTTTTGCTCATAATAATATTAGCATAAAGATTAACATGAAGAATATGCATTAAGTAAGTTAAAATTTTCAGATAAATCACAAAATAAAATGTTTAATGACTTATGTTTAATGACTTATTACTTAAAGAAAAATGGTACATTTTATTTATTTTATTTATTTGGAAAAAAAACAGTGACACATTACATTTTGACATGATATGTATAAATACAAGCAATTATGAGCAAATGTGTTACCAACAACATTTTCCACAAAATACATTAAACGGGCTTATTTGCTAACAGTTATCATAAAATATGAACCTAAAAACTATACTATACTATACTTATAGATAATAATTATTGTTATTTTACTGATTTTTATTGACTAACTGTCTTCATAGGTCTACATAGGTAATATATGGATTTTTTGAGAATACTCCCTCACTCCATAGTATAATGTTTGTAATTACCATGTTTTGTTACAGGAAGCAGTACAGCGTGCGTGATGATCCTAGACCGGTCGGAGAGCGTGATGCGCGCCGCCAACATCGGTGACAGCGGGTACATGGTAGTCCGTGGAGGCCGCATTGTTCACCGGTCGCACGAACAGCAGCACTACTTCAACACGCCTTACCAGCTCAGCTTGCCGCCGCCCGGACACGACCGGAATGTGCTAAGTGACAGGTATATACATACTAATATAAAAAATATATTTTTTTCTTGGTTTGTACCCCAAAGGCACTAAAACTACTGGCTTGATTTGAAAAATTCTTTCACTGTTAAAAAGCTAGACTATCCCCGAATCACATAGGTTATATTATGTCCGGGTACGGGTAAAGTTTCCCTCGTAACTGCCAATGCATAGAAACATTTTTCTCCCGCGGCCTTTAAGTTTAGTCAGGAGGGACGAGGCAATGAAATGCGTGCAGTTTTCGTGTTCATTACATTGTCCATACATAAGTTGTAAAAGACGCTATTCCTTCACCGCCAGGCTTGGAACATACGAATCATTTAATTTTAACGTCGTAACATTTCCTTTAAATTCTTGTTCTCACGTCGAATGTTGCCTATTTCTTCCCACAGTCTCCCACAGAGGTGTTATCATGAACGAAGGCAAACAATTTTACATTCGAATTTATAACTTAGCAGATTATATACCAAATCGTTGCCTTGGTTTTGTAGACGAGTTACAAAATCGTATAAACTTTCAGTATTAAGTACTGAAATCATAACCATGCTACCGAGAGGAATGTGTATGTTGACACCGTTCCGTCTATTGTCACTTGTGATAGATATCGCATTCATATCAACAACACACTTTTAGAACACTAATCGAGTTTTCAGTAGACCGCCAATGATACGCATATCATTGTTTTAAAAATTGAAGACTTTAGAAACTCTCCATACCTACTGAGTTTCTACAAGGAATTTCGCTTATAAAAAAAGAACTACAGATTTCAAACATATTTGTTAAAATGACATTGTACTAACTGCCCTGGAATTGTTATTTATATGTGTTTATCTTGCGTCTACACTTATTTGATAAAAGAAGTATACTGCGTCATAATTTCTGCATGATAATATCTGATTTAGAGCGAAAGGTTACTTCAATAGAGATAATTTTGTAAATACTATTGAAGGTTTAATGTAGCTTACGGTTAGCTTGAAAGAGTTTCAGAATATCTTCAGTAAAGTTGTTCTACGCAAGTAAGTAATCGTATTTTTACTGCAAGAATGTCTGACATTCTACGGTAGAACGAAAACTTGCTGCGTATTGTTGACAGTTTTATTTTGGTGTAGTGCCAAAGCTCCCCTTTTTAAATATGCTGTTATATTTAAAGAAAGCTGCAGTTTTTTTGTACCTCAAACTCAATCTGTTTGATTTCATGCTTTGACCTAGGACATAGTCTATTTGCATGACCGTTTCGGCGCGCTCGATTAGCTTACTGCTACAGAGCAGTTTTTACCAGAGAAGTGGCTATTAGCTGGCACCGAGCGGTTTATTCGTACGCAATGAAGCTACATTGTGAGTTTTGTGAGGTCACACGTCTGAATCAGTTCTTAAACATTGAGACATTTTTAAAACCATAAAACTGGCTATAATGATAAGTTTAGTTGTTTTGAACTAATTTTGTAAATGTGTTGGCGGCTATTTCTAGAATTTTTTTAATATGTTTAGTGAACCGCAAATAATTCTCTCATTATCTTAGGCTTAGGATAAAAGACGCGTTTTATACTCTTAAAATACGCGTTAAAATTCTGCGTATCTGTTAAAAGTAAATATTCTATAAATGAATAATGGCAGGAAGCTATCCGATTACTGTTGTAAAAGTATTTTGCATTTACATCAACGGCAGCGTATCTTTGTTGCGCTTAACGATAAAGGGGCAATACCTAAATAGGTACCTAGCTACTTTAATGCTAATAGATAAGTAAATGTAATACTAACCAATACCTACAAGTTTAACATAGGAAAACGAATGGAACGCTAATATAAACTGTGAATTAAGTAAACTTACTTAACAAGGTTTGTAAATCGTTCACTAATAATTATAAACAGTTTAAATTAATGCTACTATAAACGATCTTGCACATTCATGCACTTTTATGACCTTGTGCAATCACGTTTGCGGGTCGGTTTGAGATTAAATTGTCGAATGTGACAGCAATTAGATTCTTCTTAATTAGTTCAGAATGAGGTTTTCCTTATCACTGGTAGACTAGTAAGCAGGATGTGAAACATACGCTACAATAACATCTAATCTCATCCAGATTTGGTCGGCGCAGTCATAAGACTCATTCTGCTTCAACCACGAGACTAGTAGTCATGTGCTCAGTCTACATACAGCCGTCGTATTTCTGTATGCACTAATATTAGAATTTTTAGTTCATTGGATATTTGCCAGGCCTTTAAACTTGCGCGTTCTCTTAAAATTTATGGAATTGTGTTTGTTTATTATTGGCAACGTTTACGAAAGAATTTTATCAACTTCAATCTTAATGTGTCACGTATTTTCAATGACGTCACAATGCGTAAGAATGAAATAACTGAGAGGTTGTTGACACTAATTAATTTAATTACATCATTGACATCAAAACGATATGCTATTGTCACTATTGATATACTGACTTTATGCACCCGCTGTAGGTATATCACATTCATCCTAGAATTGTGTTGTTACGTCTTTGCGCCCTAATTACGTGTTACGTTATGTAGATAAGTGGACGAGAATAAAGTCCAATGTTTTTTTAACATCTCGTGGAGCGCTTTGTTGTTCTTCCTATTATTACTTCGCTTCGTTATTATGTATTCTGCTCGTTGCATCAGACTCCAAAAGTTGTATTTATTCTAGTTATTTTAATGTGCAATGTGCACGCGTTATGTAGGTAAAATTTTATTGCGAACAGGCTAGTTAGTGTTTCTAACTTAGGCCATAATGATATTCAGATTTGACGCAAACAAATGCGTAGTATACAAACACAGATTTAACTTCTTTTTAATTCAAAAATAATGTCCTGAGGCTATTTGAGTTTTTAAAGTTACCTACAATTAAGTATTCTACACCCTATAGAATTCCAACCTAATCTGATACAAAAGCCAAAAGATAAAATCAGGAGCTAATGTCTGCGCACATCCAGGTCATTCGTTTTCATTATTATCAAAAGGAATCACTGGGGAGAAAGCCTTCTCTCTGCGACTTTGTGATGTTAAGTTTATGCCATATGCATACCTTCAAGTGAATACCTATTAAAATGTAAACGCAAGTTAATTAAATAAGAAACTTACTTTATCATTACATTAACATTACATTCATCACACAAGTGAGATGTTGTGTGTTTACAAAGTGATCATGACGAGATGTTTCTATATTTATGAATCGTACCACTTTTACTCCTATATAAAGGGGTTAAAAGATATCAGCTAATGGAGTCGGTCATCTTTGTCACAATCTTGACATGCAACGCCACCATGAGAGAAGAAAACGAAAATTCCTACATTTTGCGACAGGGTTACACTAGTTTCGCAGAATGATGATCTCTGTTCATATGTATTATTGAATGGACAAAGGGTTTTATTAAATAGTTAAACAATTTAAAAACTCACAGCTGTGAGCTGCCCATCGGTAATGTACGATAGCGTAGCCTGCACTCTGATCGATCTTACTAATAGTGCAAGAATTTTTGGAATCAATCCAATAAATGCCAATTCATAATTATATTACTCGTTACGCAACTTTCCCTTTCTATACTTTTCATGTATGGTTGAAAATGCTATTCATTTAACTAAATCTTTTTTTAATAAGTACCAAATTTTTTTCTTCAGGCCAGAATCGGCGGAGACGTCAGAATTCGCAGTGGAGTGCGGTGACGTGATCCTAGTGGCGACTGACGGCGTGTTCGACAATGTGCCCGAGCCAGTCCTAGTTGCAGAGATGAGGCGTGCTCAGGGCCTCGCGGGCGAGACCAAGAGGCTGCAGGCCGTCGCCAACTCCATCGCGTGGATGGCGCGCAACCTCTCCTTCGACGGCTGCTACATGTCGCCCTTCGCGAAGAGCGCGCGACAGAACGGCATTGATGCCATTGGTGAGCCACACTCATGACAATGACAACACCTTAACTATTGCTTGTTTGCACATTACTTCAGAATATTCATGTGACTTGTGTTACTGCTCTTAACAATCACATTATTGATCGGTTTCTTAATTATTACGTTAATGGAGCCCCTTGACAATAGGGTAGTGTCCAGGGTCGAAATAATGAAATAATATTTAGTCCGCTTTTTAGACAATCAAAAAATATTGGATACGTATTTTTTTTTTTAATTAAACATAAAATGACAAAGATAATACACTTCAAAAATTAGGAGTGAGGGCCTTTTACGTCACAGGGTCCTGAAAATTGTCGCAACTTGTGACGTCACACTCAACTTTAACACGCTATATCTTAACAAGTTCTGATCCAATTTAAAAAAGAAAAAATACGTATCGCTTAATTTTGGACAATCTACAAGACGGACTAATTATTATTTTTTAGGAAACTAGCCTATTGAATGATTTATGCCATTAGGAATTTCGAATCCATTGTGAATCTCGCGTCATTACTAATCCGATATTTTGTTTACAGGGGGGAAAAACCGGACGACATAACGGTGCTACTTGCTATCGTAGCGCTATGAAAATGTCCTATGTGATTTATGTAGCTAGATTCTAGGTACATTTTTTTGTTCAAGATTACTACAAAATTTAGTTAAATAATAGTGATAACAACGAATCCAAAAATATGTTTGGGACCCCTTTTCTGTAATTGATCTGTAATTATTTTTGAATGTCTTTGGTTATAAGTGAAGGAGGTGCCACATTTGATTCTTCGCGATTTATTATATGAGGACAGATGTGTTTCTGATTTCTGGAAATCTGTTTTATATGTATATTTGACATTTATTGTTACTTGTGCATAGTAATGTGTAAATACTTTTTGTACTATATGACGTCAATTTTGTAATAATAGATATTTCTGTATGATCTCAAAAGTTGTTTGTATGTTTTATTACTGTACAGGGCCAGGCCACGGAGCCGTTCACTGGTCACCTCCTAAACTTGATTCTGTCTACTTATGTTAGTTGTGAAATAGAATTGTTTATTCAGAGATCACGCGATGTGACGCCATGATCTGAATGTTGTGCTTCTAAATTATTGTGATTTACATGAAGCTGCTGATGTTATAATGCTGGAAAGAAAGTGTACATTACTTGTTGAAAGATTTACGTGAATTTTGAATGTAATTGGGTCAACGAAAGTTATCCGTGACCGACATTAGCAATCGTTGAAAAACAGACCTACTTCTACTATCTGTTATTTTATGATTGTACACAAACTCGCAAAAATGTCATATTATATTATGTAACTGACTTAAATGGTGTACAAAAGATATATGGGTACACTAAGTTTGTATAATCGATATTGCGATCAATTAAAATTGCTAATGCGATCGAAAAATACTAATCACGCAAAGATTTCCGAAATCGCAAAACTTAGTTTAACATTTGAATGTGGTCGTACAATCCGGTAACGCAGACAGTATACAGTAATAATATGTCGATTGTAAGCAATGTATAGTCAGTCTCAAAGGGTCAACGCATTGTGTACTAGATAACGTCATCTTTTTTCTCTTTATATTAAAAGTATATGAACAAAATCTTTACCCTGACAAAACAAAAACGATTTCTTATAGGTACCATTTTAACGATTTTAGCTTTGTTGGCCCAAATGTAAAAATAGTAGTAGTATAATAGTTTTATTATTGTGTGATTTCAAAGTGGACGAGTATGTCTTTCTGAAATATTTAATTTTACAATCAACTGTGTTTTTGTGGAATTGAGTGTGAGAGTTTGAATGAAGACTGAATACAACTAGATATACTGTTCTTGTTGTTACTAGTAGTTTTAATAATGTTACGAAACTATATTTGAAACGATCACAACTAACGGTTCTATATAAGACACTTTATGTTCTTTTTATAAATTTTTATGTAAATTATATGTGTATTGATTGTATGTTTCATTTTTTCTACAAGTAAATTAAACCTTTGTCGCAGCTGCTACTACATTTTGGATACATTTTAGACTGCTAAAATTAGAAATCATTGTAATCATTCATTAGCTGCATTAATTCTTTTTTAAAGTGCATTTTATTATTATGTTTAATAATAGAATAAATTATGTGACGGATAAAACGTTACAAACATTATTCAATTTAATAGCTCAGTCGATATGTATAGCAAGCAGAACCTAACTGGTAACCTATTGACTTGGCGTTCTATTGTATTGTCATATTGTTGAGCCTTGAGTTTCGTTTTAACCGTGACATTAATCTTCAAGCAATTTCCGAGTTAACAACTACATATATACTTTATTATTCTTTCTAGATCCAAAATTGGTTGTTAGCCTTCGCTTAAAATGTTTGTATATAAATAAAAATCATTAGCGTAGCAAAGTTAAAAGATGACTCGTCTTTTAAGTGTATGTCAAGGTACTGTAAGTAGTCACTGATCAAACGCTTATCGTCGTTACATTTCGACTCGGACTTATCAACTCTGTGTTATTTAAAATTCACCATGATATTGTGTGAAAATAGAATAAACAATTCTGATTATGATTACATCTTTGATTCATTTTCGCCTGCTAAATAACCCAAAGGATAGTGAAAAAAACAAAACACGATTGGACTGTATTTAGAATGCTAAATCTTATTTATGGTGTTTTGTAATTATTTATCAATGCAAGTTCCATGTTCTTATTATATGAAAACAAGTGGTCATTTAACCTAAAAGTCCTACACAATTCAGTACAAAGACTGCAAGCCTTGGACAAAAGTTACGTTTTAAATTCAACAAGGCTACAATGAAACAAGATAAATATTTATCAATAATTTGTATTCACAATTAACAGACCCTTATCTTAAACTTTTTACACAAAATAGATTATATTATTGATTCACTGCTAACGCCGAAATCGTTATCACGTCTGCATTTGTTTTGTACACATTCATACAATTCACACTGTATGAATAATCCATTACCCATAAAAACACGTTGCTTAGTGTTTTAGAACGAAACACTTATCTGGAGAATAAACGAATATGGAATATTTAAATTGATTTTATAAGAAAAATAAGGTAATAACTTAGGAACCTCAAGTCTTCTATGCAAAGTTTTTGAAGTTAAAAAATAGTACATCCTTAAATAAATATTTGGCAATAAATTGCATCATATTCACAATTATGTGAGTGATTGGCTTATCTAGCATCCTCATCTTCATTGTTACGGCGGCGCCAGTCGTAACCCCCTGGTCGTACGTGATCCAGCTCTGGAAGTGGATTGTACTCAGGCTCTGGAGCTGGATCAAATAACTTTTTTCTGAAAAAGCAATTTTCATGTTATTTGATGATTGACGCCAACAACAACATTATGTATTTAAAAACGATGCCTGGGGTTCTTCTGGCTTAACTTACAGGAATTTAGGAGTCTTCAAGATTTTTTGACCCCCATTTTGTCTTGGTAGTACATCCTCCATGAAGAAATAGATATGTCCAATAGCCATACCCACTAAATCTACTGATATTGCATTGCCAAGTAGCACTGAAAATCCAAGCAACACCCAGGGAAGGTATGGTGCCTGAAAAGACAAAATAAATGAAATTTAAATTTCAGGGATATGTTACTAGGTTCCAGCGGGTATTTGAATGATGTATCTCTGATTTTACAACAAATATAAAAAATCTGTGTATATTACCTGAAAGTTCATCAAACCAAAGAAGTTCATCCTCACAAAGACATTCCGCCGAGACCAAACATACACAATCATTATAGTAAATGCTTGTCCTAAAAATAATAAATTAACAAAGAAAGCACACAGCTGATAAACACTGTTAAGGAAATTTATAAATATTTTGGCAATCATACAGCTTTTATTTTCTTATTGGCAATGATGGTACAAATAAGAGCCAAATATTACATCACTGAAATTGAAACTGAATATTAAGCTTCATTGGAAGTCATTCACTTACTATGCAACTGTATTAACCGCTTGTATGGAGCTAATTATAAAACAATAGAAAATCAAATGTGTCTTGCACCATGTACAATGGGTTAAACCAGTGGTTGTCACTCTTTTCTGGTCTAGTTCCACAAAGGACAATGTGAGATATAACTGCAGGCCACACTTTTGTGTTAAAGTTGACTACCAATTTAATTGACATATCTTATACAAGCTTTTGAATGTGGATTAACCTGCTTCTTTAGTAGACTACATGTTATTCTTATATATTATTATGAGCTGTATTACTGCCAAGTTTCATCAAAAGCCATTTAGTAGTTTTTGTGTGAAATGGAGCAAACATCAATACTTAAACACAAACTTTCACATTTTAAATTTTGAGTCTCATAAATATTATTTGACTGCAGTTTGACAATCACTAGGTGAAACTGTCTTCTTGTGATGGCTTCAGATCTACATATAGTGGGTAAAAGCTTTAGATTGAAATTAAAAAGGATACAATCATCAGAACACCTCCAAACACAAACATGACAACAAAATCAGCAGTTCTTCCTCTGAATGAGCCTTCTTCAAGCATTCTACAATATCTGTATGTGAATATCATATTGAAGAAGAAGTTGAATCCTAAATTCCCAAAGAAAAGGAATGTGCTCACTAGTCTCCATAATTGGTATCTTCTTAGAATAAGGTTAGGGTTAAAATATAACTGAAATGGTGACACTAGGTCTAATTGCTGAAACAGAAAAATAGTTTATTGTATTGCAACATATTTCACAAACTATTAAAAAAAAGCAAATGACACGTATAATTGTGTAAACAAAAAAGATAACTTACAACAGCTAACGTTGTCACAACACAAGCTGTGGTATATGCTCTGGTTACTGGTGGGATGAGCATATATTCCTGAAGAAGCGTCTGATATGCCATTTTTTCAGTTTAATATATTTTCTAGTTTAGATTGTTTAACATTCAAAAGGAAACTAGCTAAGATAACGAAGTCACAATTCGACTCAACATGATTGGGCCACATCAGAATAAAATTGTTCACAAATGGAACATTCGACGCGATGATTACCGCAATTTAAACTGTTAGATATTTAATATTTACTCCTCAAATTATTTTCATACTTCAAGGTAAACATCACCTAATATTTTACAGTCATTCAAACTTTAATCGAACGATTATTAATACATAAAAACTTGAATTAAAATTATCAAAATCTACAAACTCGCAGAGAAAATTGACTTGACAGACCACAGACGTAAATATCTCGCTCAGTTGACATTGACGGATTCAGAACTTGACACTTTCATGGAAGCAGGCAATAGCGGTCAAAAATACATACAATGGGAGGTTTTTGGGGAAAAATATTTTTTTCCCAAGAAATCAGTGCACCTACTAGGTACGTACGTTACTGGGCTTTTGCTAAGAAGCTAAGGCAAAAAAAAAAAAACATTTATAATCTGTGGCATGCTTAA
Source organism: Helicoverpa zea x Helicoverpa armigera (assembly GCA_033682625.1). Taxonomy (NCBI): domain Eukaryota; kingdom Metazoa; phylum Arthropoda; class Insecta; order Lepidoptera; family Noctuidae; genus Helicoverpa; species Helicoverpa zea x Helicoverpa armigera. The sequence continues at coordinate 3,096,100 of JAWIIS010000029.1, forward strand.
AGATTATTGCACAAATTGATTTCAAAACCTTTCGGGACATTCGGATATGAATTTGACCCTTTGTTCTATTGTTGTTAAAAATTATATTTCGTTATACCTACCACCTCAACATTACAAGCTCCGTTCCTTGCAGACACCTCAAACGTACCAAGATCAGCGCCATCTAGGCATCAGCTAGGAAAAGAATGAAAATATCCTACATATTTTTTCTGAAACATGCGCTAAAATTGGCTGTAAAATTAAGCAGCGGCAACTATAATATTTGTTCAACTAACTTCTATTGTAATCATTACGTAATATGCAATTATTATACCTATTATTCGAGCCAATAAAACTTTATTATAGCAAGAAAAACTTTTTTATTTTTTTTCCACCTCAACCTACAAAAACGTTATTGACACAGCTCAAACTAAACAGGCTGAGGCTTTAACTCAATGCCGCACATTGGGGCTTTAAACAAAACATTTTCGAAACTGAATGAGTTTCTTATTAAAAAACACTTAATCAATTTTCATTAATTCATCATAACAAAAAAAAAGTTCCATGTAAAGTAATACATAATATTAATTTATTATACAATAATTATTCCATAATTTCAATACACAAAAACAGATGCTAAATCATCATTAATCATATGTTCTCTTTAAGAAAAAGTCAACAAGGATACTCCAGAAATATTACAAAGCCCTGTATTTATTGGCAGAGCTTGTTTTATAGTCTTATATATAGAGATTGTCCCAGGTTCCAAAGGTCCCAATTTCCTGTTAGAAATACCACACCAGAGCAGACTAGAATCTTGAAGTGATCGTAGTTTAAGAATTAAGTCTAAAGTTCTCTCACTAGCATTGGACTATTTTGCATTGAAAATCAAAAGGCTCTCCACAGATACTTTACTGGGGTAATTTTTCAAATGTGAGCCTTATATCTCCATAGTCAGGGGTCATTCTCTGTAATTGACTAGTTTGTAATCGCCCCTTTTCTCCCAAGTTAGATCTCCATACTATGTCTAGTTTTCCAATATTTTTTGCAGCTGCCAATGAGCTTTATCTCTTTAGTTATATTCTCGCGTGGGGTCCAACAATACAGTTATTGACAGCTTTCTTGTGGTTGCAGCAAGTGACATCTCCATAATACATGAAATGCCCATCATCTACTTCATATTAAGGACTTCACATTGAACTGTTGAGAACTTTCTAATGAAACCATGTTCTAAGATTATTGGGCCAGATGTTATATTTTGCACTTGAGCTTCAAGGTAGACATCATCAGGACTCTGCATTGTAAAACTTTGTTTTCACATCTAATGGTTTCATCACTTCAAACTTGAAGAACTTTTCGGAATGATGCAAGTGTGTTATAGTTGGACAATATAGTTACTTCACAGACCAGAATGTGAGTACCAGGATCCTTGACTTCATGGGTGTAGTGACATCACTCAACGTTTCATCTACATCAAGCATTGTGGGAGACAGGTTATGTTGAGTTGTTAATAGTAATTCTCTGTGAATTTGTCTGTAAGTCGGCTTTTATAGAAACACTTTGAACGGGATTGTTAGTTTCATTATGTACACAAAACATAAACAAAGAAAAGGTTTCACACTAGATAAATATTGCCAAACTCTGTGGAAGTAACAAGAACTGCCCAGCCAGCCAGAGTTTCCATTTGGGTGACAGAAGTAGCATCGTCTTTAAGGTAATTGTTTAGGATATTACCGGGTAAAATCTTTAGAAATCGCAAGTAACGATTTTTGGGCTTATTAGAGCAGGTTTGGTCAGCGCATAACTTTCAGTGCAACTAAATGTTCTAACACTTCTTTTGGATCCTTCTTATGTATCCGCTTAATACACTAAGCTCACCACAACACTAGCTTATCAGTCCTACCTTGTTGGTAGGATAGTATCCTAATATTTTTTAAGTTACAATAATTTATAATCGATTTGCGAATTTGACTCCTTTCCTTCCTATTGATATCTGCGTGTTGTCAACTGTTGTCATGTCACTGTTGTCTGTCAGTTGTCATATTGACAGTAAAGACAATATTCTAGCCCGAATTTTTTTTGTGGGTTGGTTCCGTGGATTCCAAGGTCCAAACGAACAACAAACGCACAGTCATTTTTTGCTCTGCAAATAAGGCGTGTACCGGGGAGTGTTGTGATGTACATTACAAAAATAAGAAATATTTTATATTCAACTTAGGTACAACTTTTTTAAAAATCTCATCCTCCGGAGCCTTTTCCCCAATCATGTTGGGGTCGGCTTCCAGTCTCTAACCGGATTCAGATGAGTACCCAGTGCTTTACAAGAAGCGGACTGCCTATATGACCTCCATCAACCCAGTTACCCGGGCAAACCCGATACCCCTTGGTTAGACTGGTGTCCAGACTTACTGGCTTCTGACTACCCGTAACGACTGCCAAGGATGTTCAATGACAGCCGGGACCTACAGTTTAACGGACCATCCGAAACACAGTCCATGGGTGTCTAAGATATACTTAGAAAGTACATACAAACTTAGAAAAGTTGCATTGGTACTTGCCTGACCTGGGATCGAACCCGCGCCCTCATACTTGAGAGGTTGGTCCTTTACCCACTAGGCCACCACGACTTTTTTCTTTTTTAAAAATCTAGCGGGGGGGGGGGGCTTGCAAAACTGATTTGCAGCTGACGCCGTAGAAGACCTCAAGACCTTTTTTTTTTTTCCCTGACATGGCATTCACGTCTCTTGAGTGTGAGACGTATTTGGCCAACAACGACGTTTTATTGAAAGTAACGGTGCAATTCGAGGGGAAACAAGAGTTTGATCCAGGACACCATTAACAATAACATTAAATGAAGCCACCAAACAAACACAAGACAATCACGATATCATACAAAAAATATATAGTATATAATTATAGTCAACTACCTGTTTTTAAAGTAAAGACCAAAGGGAAACCATTTAGATTTTAAAACTTAAGCCCGTGGAAAGAAATATATTTCATTAAATAAACTATAAATGGGGAGTGAGAATAAGTGAGAAGCGACTGAAAGTTGATAGGCCGAGGTATATTTGGGGGAAGAATGTCATATAAACTAAATGTCAATTTAGGACAGTTGAAAAAGATATGATCTACCGTCCCATCACGAATTCGAATTTTTGTAAGAAAGACCGGTGTACATGCGTGACCCAGACGAAGGCGACATATGGTGGATGTGGTTTGTTTGCAACCTTGCCGAAATCGGAAGAACCAGGGTTTCTGTGGTATCAGGGGTTGTATATCCCCATAATAACGCCCTTTAGTGAGTCTTGATGAGTCCCATAAATCCTGCCAGTTGTTTCTCAAATGCGAGTTGGCTAAAGGAAGCAAATCGGTATGATACACTTCAGTGTAATTTTCAGTTCCGCTTATCAGCCCCGGATCTTCAATTTTTTTTAGGCGGGGCAAAAACTGAAAAGTGCCGCCCCGCCTACCTACGTACTTATGTTTATTTTCACCAACGAAAGTCACTTTTTTGGTAGGTAAAGGACTTAAAAAAATGTGTCCAAATCATTGAAGGCTCAAACTGTTCGCCAGGTTTAAGTTATGAAGTTGAGACAGACAGTGCCGGCTTTAACTCTACTAGCGCCCTGGGCGAGATTTCTACGGCGCCCCCAACTACAATTCAAACCCATATGAAAAACAGAGACATAATATGTAGTTACCGATTGCGCGAGCGAAGCGAGCGCGAATTTTTTTTTATAGTTAACAAGTCAAAGCAAAAATTACCTAAAATGTAGCCCAATCGTACATACAGCCTTGGCCAAAAGTATTGAGCACCCATGACATCTTTCAGTTTTATGCGGAGTATCAAATAGAAATAAAACAAAACTTTTTTTTTATTTGTAATTTACTATTTATTAATTGAAAATTAATATTTTGTGGGTCCACCCTTTGCCTTAATTACAGCAGAAATTCTTTTTGGTAAACAGCTAACAAGATTTTTACAGTCTTCAGCAGTAATCGCGTTCGATTCTAGGCGCAGGTAGCGTTTCAATTCTTCTCTGTTGTTAATTGTGTGGCGCCTAACTCGACGCTTTAATAAACCCCATAAATGTTCTATGGGGTTCAGATCTGTCGACTGGGCAGGCCAGTCAAGAAGCTCTATGCTATTTTCCCGAAACCAAGTCATAGTGCGGGCAGACTTGTGGCAAGGCGCGTTATCCTGCTGGCATTTATCACTATCCATGTTCGTGTCACCGAAAAGTTTCGTGAATGAAGGCAGCAACGCAGTTTCTAGCACATTTATGTACTTAGAAGAGTCCATGCGGCCCTCACACACGAACAATTCGCCAACTCCAGAATCGGTCATGCAACCCCAGGCCATTATACTGCCGCCGCCGTGTTTTACGGTTAGGACCACACACTCTGGCTTACATTCTTCGTCCACCCGGCGACGCACAAAGGTCACACCAGGTGTACCAAAAATCTGCAATAAAGAGAAAAATATTGAGTTCCGGAAATAAAAAGAACTTCCTCTATGCGTTTAGAATTTAAAACATTTTATATTATTTTGTGAGGGCATTATATTGACTTACTCACCTCAAAGTTTCATTCGTCTGACCACACAACATTTGACCAATCTTCAGCGGTGAAAGTTCGGTGTTGTAAGGCCCATTTGTACCGAGCATTTTTGTTGCTCTCGGAGAGCCATGGCTTCTTCTTAGCTTTACAGCCTTTCAGACCAGCTTCCTGAAGCCTTCTACGAGTAGTTCGAGCAGAAATTGTTTTCTTCAATTGTTCTGAAAACTCAGCAGCGAGCTCTGAAGATGTTTTCTTGCTATTTCTTAAAGACTCTCTCAGTAACTGACGATCCTGACGGCCTATGGTGATGCGTTTGCGCCCGGTTCTCGGTCTATTTTGATGTGATCCGGTATCAGAGAATCGCTGAATAGCATAATGCACGGATCGGCGCGGACATTTCACAGTTTTGGAAATCTCTACTTGTGATTTCCCTTGCTTGTGCAGAAGCTGTATCTGCACTCGTTATTCTAAAGAAAGTTCGTTTCATTTTGGCATATCGCAACTATAACACTTAAAACTTTGAAATAAAATACCAAAGGCGCACTAGATCACTGGATGTTGTCACAACGAGCGATGGTACCGAACTAGAAAATAAATTCAAAAATTGTAAAAGACACATTTTTTTGCACCCAGGTGTTTTACTGTCAGCTGCGGCATAAGTCATTGTTTTAAAATCTTTGTAGATAACCGATAAAAGAATACTTCAACGATAGATTCGGGTTTCTCCCATAATTACCGTGATCTAGCGAAATTTGTAAGGTGCTCAATACTTTTGGCCAAGGCTGTAAGTTATTGCTGGTTGGTGAATGCAAAAACACGGGAACACAGGTTGTGATTGCGCGAGCGAAGCGAGCGCGAAATTTTTTGTTATATTTTAGAACTCAAAACAAAAATGACTTAAAATGTAGCCCAAACGTAGATAGCTCTTTGTTGGTGTTGGCGCCTATGAATTAAAATTTTGGGACTTAAAGTAGTACCATAAATAGAAACTAGAAGTTACTTTCTTATTAATAAAAGGACTTAAAAACGACGCTACCTTTTTGCCTAGCAAAAAGGTAGCGTCGTTTGTAGAAAAAAAAAAAATCAAAAATAAAAACAACTATAAAGTGAAGCAAGCCCGAAAAAGCTTTTTTGAGATTTGGATCACTAAAAGTCCTTAACATATATAATAAAAGGCGACTGTCAAGTGAAGAAGCCGCGAGCGAAGGGAGCGCGAATTTTTTTGAGCATTGGGACATTAAATTAAAAGTAGCTATATGTGAATAAAAAAATGTAAGTGTAAAGTAAAGAAACCGCGAGCGAAGCGAGCGCGAAAATTTTTGAGTTTTGGGACATAAAAGTAGTGTATCTAACGCGCGCGGCATTGTATGACAATACATTAATTTAATTGAAATTTCTTGGTCCAGGAGCGTACCGCGGCGCCCCTGAGCTCGCGGCGCCAGGGTTATTCGAACACCCTGCACCATAGGTTAAGGCGGCCCTGATGCTATCCATACATTTGGATACAGTTCTTGTAAGCTGCGACCTTTGATGAAATTTAAAACAAAAATAGGAGTAAAATTCTGATCAAGGATTGGTTGGGGGCGCCTGTGGCGCCCCTTATGTCCGGCGCCCTGGGCCGTCGCCCAACCGCGCCCTACCCTAAAGCCGCTACTGGAGACAGATTAATGTACACAAAAAGTTAATAAGTAGGTAAAAAGCGCTGTAAAGTAGCAAACTTTTTTGTTTTTGAGGACTCCATAAATATTTTTTTTCGCTACATTTGACTTATAAAAGGTAAGATAGCGCGGATTAGACTATTATAATGAAGCCAACAAGGCAAAGCCTGTGTAACATTGCGCGAGCGGAGCGAGCGCGAAATTTTTTGAGTCTACGACACAAAAGTACCTACATTGTCAAGCAACAAGTAGCCGCGAGCGGAGCGAGCGCGAACTTTTTTAAGTTGTTTGTTTGAAGACTCACAAATTAAACTGCGAATCATGTACAAATAAAAAGAAACCGTGATTAGAGACGAGTGCTATTTGTGTTCGTTGATTGGGTGCGTAAAAAATAATAAACCATCATGAAAAACAGTACAGAAACGGTAAATTTAAAACCGCGAGTAGCGAGCGAGAATTTTTTCACTTAGTTGGAGGATGTTATGAAAAATAATCAAAATGATCAATTAAACATAGCGAAGGCGACTTTGTTTGTAACTTTGCTTGTCAGTATCATAATACAATGGGAACTATCCTTATCAAAACGGGTGTAATTTCCATCGAAAATGGCGTCCCGTGGCGCCCCCTGAGACCGAGGCGCCGGGTTATTCGCACACCCTGCACCATAGGTTAAGACTGGCCCTGTAGGTAACTATTATATATAGTAATCTGTGATGTAGGATTTAAAATCAGGCGGCCGCCTGATTTTGGCGCCCCCTGAATTTGCCGCCCGGGGCATGGGCCCCGGCTTGCCCCCCCCTAGATCCGGGGCTGCCGCTTATTGTAGCATCCTTAGCCCAAGAATCTACCATTTCATTACCTGTAATACCAGAGTGCCCAGGGATCCAAGCAAGGATTATGTCTAGGCCTTTTTTACTACACTTAAATAACAATTCTTTAATCTTAAAAATAATAGGAAGCTTAATTTTCATTTTAAATTGGTTACTACAAATTTTCTGTAAACAACTTCTACAGTCTGTAAAAATAATAGTTTTGGAGAAATTATGTGTGTCAGCGAATAGGAGTGCCTCATAAAGGGCAATAGCTTCACCGGTGAACACGGATGCCTGAGAGGGGCATTTAAAGGATGAAGTAACATTGAATTTTGGAATCCAAACGGCAGCTTCAAGACCTTGACTTGCTGGAAGAAGACTGACAGCTGTCAACAAATTGTCAATAAATTATTCAATTGTCAGTCAACTACAGTGTCTTCGCTTTATGTGTTATTCCGCCTGAGTTGTGAAAATAATAAATTATAGATCGCAGGAAAAGTTAAATTGGCTGTCGATTGATTGATTGACTAAACTAAAATAGTTTTGACTTATTATATCAAATTAATATTTAAAATGGTTTTGACTAAGGAATTCAGGATTTGTATGCCGATGACGGTGGAAGAGGTACGTTTTGCCAGGACTTTATTCGTTAACAGAAATTATGTTTAGTTTATAATTGTAAGCACATGTTAACCTGTACTGAGTTCTATGGTTTGTTTCATTTACAAATGTAAATGTATGTGCCACCAAATAGGTTGTATTAACGACAATAGCGGCCTTGGCCAAGTTATAAGCTTTTGATTTATAGCTGGATAACTATAGGGATAGCTTATATGGCTGCAGCAATATTCTACTTTCGCTGGTACAATTTCCTGAGAGTCACGACAACTTAGGCGCAGTCAGTTTTATCATTTTAATTGATCACATGTTATCGTGGAACTGGGGCTTAAGTTCATAGTTGCATAAACAGTCTATAAGCTAAAAGATAACAGTTTGCATGTGTCAATGACAATTGTGCTTAATTCCAGTATCGGATTGGTCAGCTGTACATGATAGCTCGGCATAGCTTTGAGCAGTCCAGTAATGGGGAAGGAGTGGAAGTAGTGGCCAATGAGCAGGTCACTGATGAGGTCAATGGGGTTGGACAGTACACTGAGAAGAGAATCCATCTGTCTAGGTGTGTGTACTTTTTGGTTACAATATGACAAATTGTATATAATAATATATGGCCCAATTGGCCATGCTACACAGTGCCTCTCTACTAAATAGTGGTACACTATAAGTACTGGTCCGTTTCTCTTGTTTCCTTTGTGTCACATTTTGTACTAATTCAATTTATGTTGCCAAGAAATTATATGCAAAACTTTAGCTTTGTTATAGCTCCCGAATTTTGTCCCCTTTTCAATCCAATGTATTAGAATATACCTCAATTTATGTCTTAAATATCATAAATATATCTCCCAAATCTTATGTAACAGATACTCAGGACTGTTTCTGTTACATAAGGAAGTTATAGTAACAATAAAAATGTATGTAGGACATTATGTACCATTGTGTACAAGATTATATCTACCTATAAACAGTCACGTGTATATTAACTTCCCTTTGTTTTCCTTGTATTCCAGCCACTTACCTTATTGGGTCCAGTCTATGATACCAAAAATATTTTATGTCACTGAAAAAGCATGGAATTATTACCCTTACACTATTACAGGTAAATATGATATTATTTTTTTAACGATAGTTGCGGTAACAAAGATGTATTTCTAAGAAACAAAGTAATCTAAGATACTTCCTGATTAAGTTCTCAGGCTAGATTTGAGCTTTATTTTTTAAAGTAGAACTGATGAAGGTTGGTTTCTTTAAATCAATAGCCTTTGTTTCTAAATTATTTTGAAAATATGTAGATTCTTATAAGAAGTTATAATTTTATTAAGAACACATTTTACTGTTGATTTTGAGTTAAACGTTAAAGATTATTTGATTAAGAGGCACATATTCATAAAATCGTTTCAAATTGAATATAGTGTACTTTCAAAAGCTATTTGACTTGCTCTTATTCTTATAATTTAAAAATACTTCAACTGATTTATTTTTTCTTTTTCATGTTTCTGAATCTACATAGAGTATACAGTAAGTATTCTATTTTACTGCTTTATCTGATATAAGTCAGACGTTTATTTAAAATGTCTTTAACATAATACTTTGTTTTAAAACTTGTTTATTTATTTTTCCAGTGCTCCTTCATCCCCAAATTTTCTATCTCTATTCAAACAAGATATGAAGATAACAATGGCACTACAGAAAATGTGAGTATCTGAACTATAATGTTCCCTAAGATAGTGTGTTTGGCAAAGTCTATAAAATCATTCTTAATTTGTAGTGTTTAGGCATGACTCCAGAAGAATTAGAACAGCGAGAAGTGGACTTCCTAGACATTGCATATGATGAGATCAAGCCACACCATTACAAGGAGGCTGAGGACCCGAAGTTCTTCAAGTCACAGAAGACAGGGCGAGGTCCCCTTGTGGAAGGCTGGAGAGACTCCCACCAACCCATCATGTGCTGCTACAAGGCTGTCAGTGTCAAGTTTGAGGTTTGGGGCCTTCAGACTAGGGTGGAGGAGTATGTCCAAGGAGTAAGTTTACATCAGATGTTTGTAATCACAGTAGATTAGCAAAATCAAGTCTGATGTAACATGTCTATTTGTCATATCGATAATAGTGTCTATGACTCGCTTATGAATAATCTACGTTTGTATCAATACAATCAATTACTCATGCGCTTATATCCACATGATTGAAATCTGACTAAGTGAGATTTCTGTTATCTTATACATGTATTGCTAAAATTCACGATAATTTTCAGGCTATTCGCGAAATTTTATTGCTTGGTCATCGACAAGCGTTCGCGTGGATGGACGACTGGTTCAATATGACCATAGAGGACGTGAGGGAATATGAGCGCGAGATGCAAGCGAAAACCAATATCAAGGTACGTTATCTGACACAGTGTCCGATTACATGCATCGTACTAGCTGTACTGATAGATAAGATAAACTAGAAATATTACAGCCAATATTTTATTACTCTGATAGTGATATTGAATTGGTAGCCTGCGGACTTCCTGGCTGATTAATTGATATTATTTTCAGTTGAAAATCAATACAGAGGCGGTTGAAGGTTCAGGCGAAGATAAGAATTCAGAGTCTTCCAAACCCCAAACTCCTAAGACGCCGAAATCACCGAAGAGTACGAGTAGCACACCCACTGCTGAAGGCCGGTCGTGGTTCAACTGGTCTTAAGTTTACCAATAAGAAGGGCTTGAATATCTAAAGAGATAACACGTGTAGTCAAATGCTATCTCTTTTATGACTTGTTTAATTATCGACAGACAAGTGATTACAAGGCCATTACAGATTGGCTGCAGTCTGTGTCTATAAGGTCAAATTATGCACACTCTTAAGTTACGCGTGTTTGGAAGAACAGATTTGTTTGTACTATCCTTTATAGCTTGAAAATTATATGATATTTATTGTATGTTGAGACGTTTTTCAAGCCCTTCAGAGTGACATAGATTTTGATCTCATCTTACTGTCACGACAAGTTTTGATTTTGTCGACTTGATGTGTTCACCTATTGCCTTCGAAGTTATATCTTCCATTACAGTCTTTCTTTATGATTTCCCAGTTAATACATATTAGAGAATTTTGTTCCTAGTTGTTCTACGTATTAAGTTATACTCATGTTCGAATGGTGTTAGTTAGACAATATTATTTAAAACTTAAGGGATACCTTATTCTATAAATTAGAGTTGAAACCTGCTTAATAACAATTAGTAATGGCGAGTACGAAATTTCCAATGACCAATCCTCAAAAATGAAGGTGTACAGGTGCCTTTGATTGACCTCGAGAGTTTTCCTAAAATAAATACCTATTGTAAATAACACAAATACCTATTGTAAGTATTCCATAGGTATGTTATGTCATTATATATTTCCATGGACATGTTTTCATTTATTAAAGTGACTGTTTTACATAACTCTGATATTATTTTCAGTTCCTTTTGCTAAATTGATTTTATGGTATTGGAAATTAAAGGCACCTCTGACAAAACTGAAAAATAATGAATAACAAAAACAAACTATTGATATACAGTCGTATTTTTGGATATTGACTTTGACATGGACAATCGTTTCCAAAATAACAATTTATTGTAAGAATATCTATGTATGTAACTAATATTATTATTATTTTCTTCTATATTATAAACGACCTAAAAAATAAGACTCAACTTCAGTAATAATGTAAGCGATTTTTTACTGTTTTACTGACGAAAATACTAACTCATGTGACTGCTGAAACCCCTTAGGGTAACTATATTCCTATGATACATTCATAATATTAATTTTCCTATATATTATTACGTTTCTATGTGTTTTAGATATCTTTGTTAGATGTTGTAGTTGTTATTAGTATGTTGTCATTACTGTGTGTTAGTAACCTTTCAAAAGGCCTTTACTTAGAAAATGGTTGTAATTAAGTAATGTCGAATTATCTACAGAAGTGTTATATGTAAGTAACAAACGGGTATGTCGAGTAATATGGACAAATATCATAGTTACGTCTAAGGATATGATTTGGTAATGTAAGCTGTAGTGATATGCGTGTTATGTGTGCAATATACCGTTAAATGTTTTATCGTTTTAGATATATAAAAAATATTGATAAAAGGTTTCCTAACGTAACTGAGGAATCTACCAAATAGATGACTAAGGCTAGATTTCTATAACCTATCCGATGCTTTGTTATTAGAGATTGAAAATATAAGTTACATATAAATTACCTGTGTCATATTACAATTTCTAGTCGCAAAACAGCGGATATATAGGTAATAGAAATCCGCAGTATAATGATTCGACGTAAAAATAAATGTTTAAAACAAGTTGAGCTTGAACCTTGAACAAATGTTTTAATAAATAATTGCTTTATCGCCGAGAGAAATATATTTATACTCCTGAGATATTAAGTACAAAATAAGTGATCATTGTTACTGGCGGGCCAACACCATGCCATCGTGCCATAATGTTTATTGGCATTGGTAATGTCGATGATTGATCTGTGTCTCATCTCGCGTCTATCGTACTTTCTAGAATACGTGAAGTCTTGGCGAATGGGTATTTGCTCGTTCAAGGGAATATGTCAGTACTTTGTGTTGGTGTTGGCTCGCCTGTGTTTGTGTGCGGTTTGTTTGAAGTTTCCTCCATTAGCTCCTAGTGTGCGCTTGTTAGCTCGGAATTAGATTTATTATTTTTACTGTGAACTCTTATGAACTTTGTTTGAGCTACAAAAATGTATTGAAATTATGGCGTCCGCAAAAAAACTATTGTAAAATGTTATCTTTTATATTATTGTACATATTGGGATTATTAGGTCACAACCAAACGGCTATAAATACTACTTACGTACATTTGCGAGTTATGTTCTAAATGTAACCTATCGCTTAATGTTTGATGTACGATAACTTATGTGTTGTCGGTGAAATATAATGATTGTTTATCATTACTATTGCTTTTATTTGATTTCCTATCGATTAGCCACTACGATCTTTATCAACATAATTTAAATATTTAGGTACTTATTATTCCGATAGTGATAATGTTGCTACGAGTCCTGCGTTCGGCAAATGTGGTGCTTATACGATCTAACAAAACCGGGTACCTAATGTCGAAAGCTCTCTTACGTATCTTTTGCTATGAAACTGAAAGAAGTAACATCAATTAATTATCCGTTTACGTCTACTGAGTATTATGGGAAATACGGGTATTAGATATATCAATATATTGTTTTAAAAGTTTATTTATTGATCTTGTATCACTTGACGTATCCATGGAAGGTGCGGGCCGATGCTGGTGTACACTCCAGGAAGGCCTGGCACTGCACAGCTCATGCCGTAGCTACTTATGCCTTCGATAACTCCGGAACATATTAGCGGGCTACCAGAATCACCCTGGAACAAATATTATAATTTGAATTGAGAACCTCCTCCTTTTTGGGAAGTTAGTTAAAAATATCACCTACTTACTTTTATTATAGTAGTAGAAAATTTTTACGAAAGTAAGAACTTATCAAGGTAAAAGTAACATTTAATTTCATAATGAATTTATATACATTCAGTTATATTTTACATAAATACATTTCAAGCCGCTTCAGCTTATGACTTGGGCGTCTACACTGGTTAATCCCATCATCGCGACTATTTACGCCGCACAGTTGGCAAATAAATACAAATAACAATTTATTACTTTCAGTCGCAAAGTTATAATGTTGCCAGAAGGAGCGGTTGGAACGATATCGTAGGTTTCTTACGAGCTTTTGATCGAATTATCAGCGCTAAGTAAATGTTATTTGACGGCAGGTCGCCACGATACTTTACGAGGCAAGGGCGTTCTGCATAGAGACAGCAGTCTAGTAGGCACTTAAAATATTTTACTACTGTAATCTTCAAAAATGTTAATGTACGATACGACCGTTTATATCTCTATTTGAAGGTTAATGACGTCCTCCGTTAGTGCTACACACGCTCTGTCTACGTTCTTGATTTACGCAGCGAGCGTAGCGTGCGGATAAATCAACTGCAGAATAACGCAGTGTTTATTTTCTTAAAGTAATTAGATAATAAATAGGTGGTGCACTAATAGAAGCGTAATGATTATAAATTGAATGGATATGTCTTTGTGACGTTGTGACGGTACCTGGCAGGCGTCGACACGGTCGCCTAGCGCGCACAGCATGCCGCCGTCGTGGCGTGGCGCGACGCGCGGACCCAGCGCTGTAGCGCACCGGTCCAATGACACTATCCTCAGCGAACCCGCCAGCAGACGCTCAGAACTTACCTGCGTATCAACATCTTGGAACCCGTACCCGTATATTGTACATTCACCTGTAATGCAGTCTCATAAAATAACTTGACTTGACTTGAATAATATCTCAATTAGACGATCTTAATATTAATGTGATTATGTGACCTTATCCCTAATCATTTGATATAGTTTTTATGTTTGGATAGAGTGTGAATCTATTCAAATATTTGAATTCATGAATATTTAACGTTCTGAAAGACTTATTTTATTTATTAACCTTGAATTTAATCCAAAAACTTCGAAAGAAAAACACAGGGTTAAAGAATGCATAAATTATAAACTGCTGTAGCAATTTCACAAAGGATTTGTTGTTGTTATTCAAATGGGGTCGAACCTTAGAAGGTCGATTACATTTTCTGTCTAGGCTCTACTATGTACTTTTATGAAAAGTTGTTCTAAGCTTCGAACTTATCACTCAGTATGTGCTCAGACAATCACCTGATATCCCGAACGAGGATGTGGGCAATAGCGAGGAGTTAAGCCACGTGACGTCACTCAGATGTAGGGCGATCCGCAGCAAAGCCACGTCATGCGCTCTCGTGATCCTGAAACCATACAACGTGACCAAACGTGTTGCTGTAACGCTGAAACGGATTTACTCAATCGTAATCCCCTCCTCTGTTTGTTACCCTTGCACTTTTATTGGACTTGTTTTATTCGTGTGTAAGGCGATTTAGATATGGCTTTGTTTTCCTACTGTGCGGATTATAAGACGATTAAAGCTGTTGATGTTATAATTCATATGCAAACACTTTTGCATGCAGAATCTATACGGACTATGTATAACATTAAGTATTAGGTCCCTAAGTAGTGTATTTCCATTGTAATGGTAAGAGGATACCTATAAGAGTTTTAATGGTGACATGATACCGTTAATCCAATGATCCTTTTAATTATTTGGGTTGTTGTAATTCAACTGCGGATTGGACATGGTAGTATTCGATCTGACCGATTCACTGGAACTCTTTTGATAAAGAAATAAATCTGTATACGTAGTTTTGTTGCGGTGTTGTTAAAGTCCTTTACTTACTATTGAAGAGCATGCTTACGGATCATATAGTGGGTTTGTGATAACTTCCAGTACTTCAGCTTTAGGGGGACCCTCGTTATCTTGGACGCAGTAGTTGTTCAGCTCTAGATACTGATCTTTATCTTTCTCCACGCAGTGGGCCGCTGTGATGGCAAAATGCGCAGTTAGAAGCGTAGCGCCGCACGAGTGGCGTAGGCTCTTCAAACTCCGTAGAGATGCTACGCGGGGCTGTGTGCCTACGAAAAATGATAATTACACTACAAATAGGAGCGATACCTATATTCTAAAGGTTCATAAAACTATATAATATATTATTAAAAAACGTATTAAGCGGTTCATAAGATCATTAAGTTTTATTCCAAACATTACACTTCAGGTAAAAATATAAACGTTTATGTAGGTGTGAAATTTTAATATTATGTGTTAGTGCCGAAATCACAAACACCTCGTGTGCTTTGCAAGGAAAGGTCAACTTGAATAAGTCAGAAGTATCTTCCCCGCTACAGTCAGTCTGCGAGTCTAGAAAGGTAAAGGATTATCAGATGCTTAATCTCTCATACTGCGGGTTTTGTTATAGCGAGTAGCGTCTGACCTCTGCAGTCTGTAGGGAAATCAGCTTGCCTCAAAGTCTTATCATTGCAAGGAATATACAAAGTAGTGTGGGTAAATAAAACAAGGTAAATAAAGTAAGTTACACGTTGTGAAAATATAGATAGGTACCAGTAGACAAAAGTAAACCTACGAGAAAATAGTTTCTCACTAGGATAATCGCGTAATAGCCTACGATATGACCATTCACTTCGCTACAGTTAGAGAAAAGAGTTTAAGAACATGTAATCCTCATTCCTGGAGTCAACAGACGTTAGAAATAATATAGGTAGGTACATACGTATAGAGCGAAGTAGCGCCACTTACAATTGCAACACGAATTTTCTTATTTCCCAAGGACAGGAGCCGATTTGTAGCTGGAACGTTTTCCACGAGGAAGATTTAACAACGACACTGCACAAGTGGCTTCTTTGCATGAGTAAACGGTTCATACAAATATATTACAGCTGACTCGTTACCGCATTTTGTCGTGTTGAGCCGGCAAGCTTTTACACGCAAAATATGTTTTACTACTTTTTTTTGTATATAGCTAGTAATTTTGGAGTAAAGAAGCAGGAAAAGGGTCGAAAGATTATGTCATTTTGTTTTGATATCGAAAGTAGGTACCTACAGCCTGAAAATTATGTGGGTATTTTAATTATTTCATTGATTTCATGTCGACTATAAGGTATGAAAGACATGAAAAAGGCTGAAACACAAGAATATAAAAAATATCAGCAACACATACTTGTAGTTTACATATTCCAAGATAGACATGTTAAATATGTATGTGTGTGTATGTGTATGTAGATTAATAAAATAGCTAGGCACCACTCCGCATATCTAAAACCGCGAAACCAGCCGCGTTGTTCGAATCGACCAGGGAATTGAAGACCAGACCGCATGGTTGCCGGCCGCATGTTACCAAGTCCGACTACAACACTATAAAATCGTCGACTATAAACTCGGGTAGATAGCTCACCTAATTACCTCTAACTTAATTGAATAGTTTAAAAAAGCCGTTCGGTTACAGAGATTTACGGTTTTTCGATGGTACTAATTTCTATTAATTGAGGTCTTCATTTACGGGACGCACTGTAATTTTCACGATTGTAAAAACTTACTGATCCGACGATACATTGATCTGATTGATGGTTGCGATCCCAAAAAATATTCAGAAAGCGAAAATTGTTTAGAACATTAATTTTAATGAAATGTGTATGTAAATTATATACGTAATTGAATATGTCAGGCCAACTCCAGAGATTTAATCATATATTTAATAAGGCTCTTGATTAGTTTTTACACGATGTTATTATGTGTATTACCAAGCCATTGACATTGTTCGTCTGGGAGAAAATTAAAAAGTCATTACGCAGACAAAGAATAATGCAATATATTTTTTGTGTGTGCAACTCGTAGGCGGTAGGTAGCTAAAAACTGTGAAAAGAATGGTTTGAAAAACCGTGGTCAGCAGGGATCAAAGAAATAAAACCTAATCGGATTGTTTGAGGAGAATGACCGATTAGACACAGTAATTTTATTCGTTTAGGGTACAGATTTAACTCTATTTATAATAAGCTAAAAGCGCTTTTACTGAAGAAAATAATCAAATAAAAATTAATAATATACCACAGTCGACATCCATGGCTCCAACCACTCTCTTGACTCTCCCACTTCTTGTCAAAGAACATAGATTTAGAACAATTGTAACTATTGTAATAAAAACTATCGTTTTCATATTAACACACATTCCACAAAATAATGTATTACGAACAGTTCCTTAGTATAATTAGACGTATCAAGTTATGCACGTCCAATAAAAAGTACCTAACGCGTTCAAAATTCTTTAAACGAAATTAAAATATTTTTAAGTAATTATAACAATGTACGATCGTTAAACTTGATAGTAAAATCTATTGTGAAAAGTCGTGACGACATATAAAATTACTGAAGTATGTAAACAGGTGTTAAAGCGAGCATTTACAGCAGTCGGCTTGGAAATAAAATATTTTTCAATGAAGTGTTTGTTTATCTTACGAAGTATGATAAATCAAACGGACGGAATTACTGCGGTTACAAAAGCGTTAAATGCTTTTATGCTAATTCTATTTTCGGATAAATACACATGTAATGTGGGTATACGATGAAGGAAATGTTTAGGCGGAAAATCGTATCCGCAACAACTAAGACATGAATATGATATCTCAGGCCTTCGACTATTTACCACTACTTAAATACTCGTACAGTAAATTTGTTCTTATCTAAACAATCACCCCCTTACTTATAAAAATCTCTAATCACCTTCTAAGCAACGTTTTAACTAATCACTACTTAAAGTCTTAAGTAGTGATTATATGTTAGTTAAGCATGCTTAATCAACGTTTATAAGGAAGAATTTTCTTAAACAGCCCTTAAGTATTACTTATTATTTACTTCACGTTCATAAGTAAGGCTGTCAGTTTTTATTTGAAATCCTTAAACCTAAACAAAAATGAGTCATAATTTACCAATAAAATATAACGAAAGCAGTTTTCATTCTGTTCAAAGCCTGATTAAAATGAAGGGTAGCGGTCTTCCAAGGCCACCCCACTGTTATTGTTATGTTCGTTATCAGGGTTGCAGCTCGCTTGGGACTACACGATACCAATTTTTCGGTACCTTTCGTTCGGTATCGTTTTATTACCATAGCAAGCAGAGTGCTTAGTGCGAGTTTTCGTGAATTTTTTTACGGACTCACATGAGAGCGCGTATACTAAGATTTGTATGGAACAAAAACAGCTCCACCTAGTGTCAAAAATTGGAACCTGTTTTTGTTCCATACAAACAGTGTTGCCAACAGTTGTAGAAGCTTACCACCAGAGTCAACTTTTAAAACCACCAGAAAACCACTAACAAAAATTTATCCCACACTTAAAATCACCAAATTCACCACTAAAAAAATATTGTTTATATTTTATTGTAACCTAAAACAATTTAATCATCCAAAGATGTAACTCGGCAACGATAGAAAATTAAAACAGACAAAGCATTACATCTGTTTAGCAATTCATCCGACCCGATCCGAATCCTTCACAAATTATAATCGGCGTAGTAGTTTCACAAATTGTTTAGTTACGCATTTGACCAATGAATGAGTACTTAATATAATTATATAGTAGTCGTTCACCTTTTTGTTTTGTAGATGCTTTTTTGACATTCCGTGAGACTTCAAATCTCCATAGTAACTCCTTAAAGTTGTACCACAAAACTTACATTTCGCTACTTGACCCGCAGTACTTTCAACATTTCGCCACTAAATAGGGGACTTAAACCACCAGTATTAGTGGAAAATCCACTAAGTTGGCAACACTGCATACAAATCTTAGTATACGCGCTCTCATGTGAATCCGTAAAAAAATTCACGAAAACTCGCACTAAGCACTCTGATTGCAAAGTTGCTTATTTAATGTTTTTCGATTGGTTACTTCTATATTTTTTAAACCTAAAAGGATTTTCCGAGGAAAGTTTATAATGAATAGGCTATCCAGCTATTAAAGCCAAATTCGACCTTCAGTGATAATGGAACGTGGCTTGCCAAGATTTTAACATAATATAATACTACCTTCTATAAAAGGCAATTACGATTTGGGCGTAAAAGAAGGCGGTTTCAGGCCAAAGTCAAATGTTCGGTCGAACACAGGTCACCCTTGACAAGTCATTACTCATTAGGAGCCCACGCGGGCTGTACCTACTCACATCACGGTACTATAGTGCACAGCCTTGCTTCATTGTCTACGTAACGACCAAATGAATGGAAGTGGAAGTGAATCGGACTGTAAAACGGAATTCAAAGAATAATATCAGTAACGCCAACAGTTCTCGTGTCTGCTTAAAATCATATGCTATGTTAAGATAAAGTGCTACAAATTAGTCTGAGTCGGCGTTGAGTGAGCTTAAAATAGTATTTCTATAATTATTTAGTGTTATTGTTGTGGTTTGCATGTGATGCCAAAACGTAGCGACAACAGACAGGTGGGAGCGGGCAGCGGGCAAGCCGCGCGGTTTATGTAACGCGAGGGCGCCAGTCGGCAGTGCTCCGCGCCGGGGCACAGCGCGCCATGGACCGGGCGAGCGGCAGCCCGCCGCCCAGCCCGCCCGCGCAGACCGGCTTCAGCGCCTTCTGCAGCGCGCTCTCCGACACGCTCTCGGTACGTAACCGCACACACCTACACACAACACACATTTATTCTTTATGACACCTCGCCACCGCCAAAACGTATTTTGGCGCCAATTCGTTTAATCCGTTCTCGATAAATTACGAGAATCGAAGATGAGTGTCCCGTTGCGCTCTATTTTGAGGCGCACGTGGTCCTCAGGGTCGACGAGCGAGGCCTTGGCGTCCGCCGCTGGACATCAGTGAGGAATCAGAATAAAAGTCATGGAGGGAATAAAAAATATAAACAAGTTTATTATTAGAGTGCTCGTTGAGGCCGGGTCGCACGGTCGCGATTTGTCCGATGGCTGTGATCTACAGAAATACCCGCGCATTAAACGGCCGCCTGGTGCGACGTACAAAGCCGCGCGACACCGCACTCTGCTCCTTCAGCAACCTTGCGGCCACCACCGGCACCACTTGTGCGCGCCCGCTGCTCGCGTCGCGCCTTCGCTCCACTCGCCTCGCTCCAAGCCATAGGTACTCCACTAATCCATCGCACTGTTGCTACTCTAACCGATGGCACTTCCCTATTTACAACTAAACACCACAAATAACTAATGGATTTGTTGCTATTTGAAAGTGTTGGTGATTTTTTGGAAACCCTGTGTTGTGAATTGATACAGTGACCAAGCAGCATCGGACAATATGTCAGTTTTGACGAATTATTTGGAAGATAATACCGTGTTGAAATTGTTAGCCGGCTTTCTGCTCAGTGCGGTTTGTTTATCTGTACGGATGCGGCGAGCCGGTGTTTGAGCCGGGTGACCGAAGCTATTTCAAATAGTAGAGGTGTGCGATTTCTTATTTACTTATTTTGTAACTTTAGTTATGGTTAACTTTATTGCTTATTTAATTTATTTTTTTAACTTATTTTTTAAGATACATCTGATTTTATGAGTTTTTTATTCTCGAACATTAGCTTTCTTACCGAGAAGAACATTCTGTAACAATACCCAATATTATTGGATAAGAGGCAGTAATTTCGGTGAAATAATCAGTGTATTCACGACGTGTATGAAAGAGGGCTTGATTATAATGAGCACGTATAAGTATGTAAGACAATGTTCGCATGTGGTGTGGGTACACAGGTACACGGGTGTAGGTAGGTGTCGTGGTGCAAGGTTGGTCCACCGCGGCAACTGTTTGACCGCATCGATCGGTGACGTGCCACCCTGCCTTTACGCGCTTTCTTCAATCAACATAAAGAACTTCCGATAAAACATAAAACTTTGCCACTTTACACTCCTATATTCCCCTACACAGTTATGTAAATATGTTAATTTTATCGTGTGTATAATTATTACAACAGTTTGTATGCTAATAGCGCTTTTGCATTAAAATTCGTGCAGTCAGGCATTTAGAACTAAATTGAGTGTTTACAGAATGTTCAAGAAATCGATATTCGCGCGGTAAGTGTCAAACTATTTTCAATATAGTGGAAGGTTATGTGGGATTTAAGCAGTTGCCGCCAAATGATCGCTATTATTACGGTATTTTGTGAACATGCATGTATAACGATGCATTATGGAAAATAGAAAATTGTGTAAAAATGTACCGAAAGTGTTCTTTGCGGTGACTATGAACATAACTTGCACTTGGTGCAGCTGCAGCCATTTGTCCTGGAGCAAACATCAATGCACTATTATATAAGCTTACTCTATACGTTCAGCAGACAAACGTTGTAGGAAAACATCGGGAACAAAACAAGTTAGATATCGACCTCCCTGAAGCGAACGTGATCATCAATACTTTGGTTCATGCTAGGTTCTAGCCGCCTTCTTAGTTTGAGAAGAGGATCTTTTTCCTAACAAAATTAATTCTACTGATAATGCAGATAGTGACAACACATGAATCGCAAGTTAAGACCAATCATTGAATATATTAGCTCTAAACAATACAATTACAACGACAAGCTATTATATTATTATGTCAGCCGCTTAATCTTTGTAATAGTCTTGCCAACCAGTCCAATTAGCATTGAACTAGCGATTTATTCATATATAGTACACATATTAACTTGTTATTACCTACTATATTACTTACTGTTTACATGTTTTTAAGAGTCCTTTTCTAATGTATATTCAACATTTCTTGGGATCGATGCAACATTTTTATTCTATACATCTTTGCTATTCGGTCGTTTGAACACCCAAATATCAAATGTTCATTTTCTGCCCGAACTCTCTAACGTATGTTTAAGTTCGTAAATAAGCAAAGCTGTAGCCCGTAGCATGCGGCGTAGCACATCTCGTAGCAGTTTTGGGGGACAATAAAACGCTCAGAAAACAGTTACTACAAAATCACTGATTATTTTCTGTCGGTAGCAATGAAAGTTAAAATATTCCTCAGTATATGTCTTTCAGTTAGAATTATGTCTTACATTATATTAAATAAAACACGTGTTTTACAAAGAAAGCACATTCTATGCAAAATGTAACATCATATTTTTGAATGCAACCAGCTATAATGTTACGTATGAAAATTATAACGATAGCGATAAACTACGAGTACGTTGCCTCTTTCTCTTACAATATAAAAGCAGGAAATAATGTAGCCAACTAGAACTCTCAACGTCTGAAAGTGTAAATGATCACCCACATTCTTATTCGATGTCTCAAAGCATAAAAACATTTTAAAATCAAAGTGATTTATGCTGCGGATTCCCGAACATTAGTTTTTAGGGTTTCGCATAAAAGAATTCATTAATTAAATCCTCGTGGTTTGAACAGCGTTTCGGCTGTCTGTTGTGAACTAAATAACACATTTCAGTATTTTTCATCGTGTATCACTGAAGCGGTTTGAACTCTTGATGTCAAAAAAGTCAACACCAATTTTTTTAAATAATATCTCGAACGTACAATTTTAATTCGTAGGCCTCTTGCTCGTAGGCCCTCTACGCCGTAGACCTTCTACGCCGTAGACCCTCGTACCGTAGTCCCACTACGTCGTAGACGAGACTTCCGTAGTCTACGGAATCAAAACGAGTACCTATTTCATTCGCACTTGGCCGCTTTTTGTAGTAATACTCAAAAGTGTGTGGCATCTGTTTAGCATTTAAATTATGATTTCAGATAATGTGAAGATTTTTTTCATTTGGCCTCACTTCATTCGTTGTGGATGAACCTTTTTAAAAATTGCGTAGGATTTGTTATGTTGAGCTGAATCCAAATTGGTCACAAGAGAAAGAAACACGCGTGTCTGTAAAACTGAAGATAAATAACTTGTATTAGTAAGTCGTTACCGGTTGTGCAGTGGGAATAGCAATTGGACAGTGTTTCGTATCAGCCGGTACACTTCGAACATTATAAATAGAAAATAGAGAACACAATCGGGGAAGTCGGCCACTGCTCCTGCTATTTCTGATCGGAACTTGTCCCGAAATCAAGAACACGGCCAGGTTAACGGCAACTAGTTGAGTATGAATGTGCGCTGTCATTGGGGTCACGTCATGTTCCGGAACATACGTGTCGGGTTACGGCGGTTCGCCAATTTCGTAAGTCCTTTACTCTTACATTTTATTTTACAACAAAATTTCAACCTCTGCGGCTTATTTTTTGTGGCTTATATTATGCATGAAAATTTGCTCTATTTCGTAAAAAATATAACAGTATTAAAGTACTTAAAATTCATGAGGTACCCTCTGTTATACGCGATAAGTAATCTTGGTGCGAGTAAAAGTTCAAAAACCTTTGGAATATCAATGGCGTTCATAAGTTCGATCAATTAGGAGACCGCCAGCTATCTGAATAACAATGATCAGCTCCTTGTGCGATAACCTTGACCTACATGTATCGGAGGTCATTGACATCGGGTTTAGCGAGAAATAACTATATCTTCTAATATTAGAACTATATATCGCAATATTAGTGATCAAAAATACGCTTGACGTCGTGTTACGGCATACAAGAATAAACTCACAACAATAAACATTTTGAGTAGAAAATGATGCAAGCTTACATAGCAATGTAACCAGAGTAAAAGTACATTACAAAAAATAATATAGAGTAGCATTTCATGGTTTTGGTGCAATAAATCAGAAAATTCATAAACAGCGAGCGGGAAGCGTTGCTATAGGTGCTACTAGCGTATTTTATATATAATCTCTTCGAAGTCTATTTTGGAAAAACGCCAATTTAAAAAGCAAGGTAATAGGTATATACCGAGAGTAGTGACACTGTAGAATATTATAGGCTCAGTAGCCATGACAATATTTTTGTTTACCTTAAATGTTATCTACAGGTGCCTTAAATTTTTTCCATATATCTGAGTGTTCTTATTCTTACCAGTCTCTAAATTAAGTAAAGAAAATAGACTTGTCATGTTGAAACCTAATTTCCAAATTCATCGACCTAGTTTAGTAAACGGACAATTATTTTAATTCAACAGGTGCGTAAAGTAATTATACCTTTTCTTCTTCTTCTTTTGATATTGTTAAAGCTTTTCTATTATACTGTAGACATAACAATATTGAACATTTAAGTATTTAGAAGGTTCACTTACATTTTTCCGTAAAAACACACGCTCAAGGTATATAAATTAACAGTGCAATTTTTGACGAATTAATCATTATTTTGAGAGAGTCTACTAATTAGAAGAATTTTATTCAATTAAGCATAGATAAAGAGAATAGACGTCAGTAAGATCACATAATTCGATTAGTCAGATAATTTTGACGTGCAAGAATTTTATTCTAATTAAAGAAAACTCAGAAGGTTATTGACTTTAGTTATATTGTTATGACAACTAGCGTGTTTTGAATGATTACAAAATAAGTATTTATTTTGTTTTATTCTCTTTAAATACCAGCGTTAGTCTTGGCATTTGATCGCGATATAAAACGTTTCACAATGGGTCGAAACATGCGAGTTAAATCCAACTAACTATATGATGAACTTTTAATGCTACAGAGGTTAAATACCAAGAAATATACTGTAATATATTTCTATGAAAATATGATCTATTCTAGGTAGTATTAATTTGGTCTGCTTGAAAATATGAGTGGGATTACGATCGAATAACAATCGAACGACGAAAACAATTGAGAAAGAAAAATATTATTTTCTTGGATAAGATTAGCCAATTATTAGAAACGCAGTGTTTACAAATAATTTCCAGAACAGCAGTCTCGTGATTCAACAACAATGTTTTTTTTTAATCATTACTAATCTCTCTTAATTTTTGTTAAAACATGTTTTCTTGAATTTTCCGAGAATGCAGAGCTTTTGAGAACCATTAAATTTCTAATTAGAAAACAACGATATTGATAAACAATAAATCACTTCCCAAATAATTAAGAGTAGTTCAAAAGTGTTAAATCAAGTCAGTATTTCTTAGAGTACGTGAGTAATTGAAATCTCGTTAGGGCAGTTACTCCGGTTCATTTTGTTTGATAAGGACACTTGTAATTATTTTAACCATTATAATAACTTGGTATGTGTCACTTTTGTACAGTAATTATATGTACATAAGGTAACATTCGGCTGACGTGTTAAGACGAAATATAGAGCTTTTTTTTTAAAAAAAAAAAAACAAATATAGATATATTTTATTAATTAAATATTAGAAATTTATCAGTGTGAAAGGAAATATTTGTGAGAGCAGATTTGTTGTGATTGTAAATCTTGTAAGATTTGTAATGAATATATGAAGTTATATCAGTGTTTCTATCTTTACAGGGGATGGCGACTACGTCGAGAAGCAGGAGAAAAGTAAGTTTTTTTTTAAATAACTAATTTTATAAATAGTTTCACGCATATTTATCAATCTTATCACTCGAATTATGCTGTACTAGATAGGTTTTTTAAATTATTGAATTTAGGCTTTAGGGTCATGTGTACAATAAGTTAGGTAATGGCTGTTATTTTTCATTTCGACCACATACACACCATCGCCATAATTAGCAATGAGTCTCAATTATTATAGATTTTCCTACTGTTCAGTGCATCTATGATGCCTTATTCGTGTTGACTTGTTTACACATCGTTTTACTGAACTTCATCCCTGTTTATACCTACTAGTTACTCTGAGCTGAGTTTGTTTTGTAAAACTTTGCGAAGGTTGCTACGTAACGTAAATAAGAACAAATATACTTACTGGCAGCGTCAGAGTCGTATTTTAATGTTTAGTGCGGGTTCGCCAAGAATCCCTGGAGGACATACCTATGACATTTGTCTGTTTGCCTGAAATGTTGGGAATCTTTCAAAGCGTCGCTCACGCCGCGCCGCGCCATCGGGGGTCCCGAGTATGCCTCGTATGTTTGCGAACATTTCACAACTATGTCATTTGAAACATTCCGTACCGGCTTTGGTAATTTATTTGAAGCTTTTGAACCGCTCAGCTTGTGAACTGCTCAGCCTCGTTGTAACATGGGGTAACCGTGTGCTATTTAGCAATGAGTAACTGGCCGATGAACGTGGGCTTGATGACGATGACCTTTTACATTATCTTGTAATATTAGTGGCGGTCGCTGGCCGCAACACAATGAAGCTATTTAAAGGTCGCCAATGTTTATATAAATACGTTTGATCTATTAGCAGTAATTTATTTTTATTCAGAGCATCTGATAAACGATGTAGTCATGTATCTGTCAGGCAGTCGTTTAATTTAGCAAACGTATAATAGAGTGCCGCCCTACGCTGAATGCCAAATCAAATAAGAATTCTCATTATCAGAAAGCTCCAGCACTCAAGGCGCTTTGTCTATTTGTTGTGAAGTCCGCACAATTGGGTCAATGCGGCTCAATCACTTACGTTATAATTATTCATGAACAATTATTTTCGTGCGCATCATACCATCTGTGATGTATTGGGAAAACTGTTTTATTTTTAGGACGGCCTTGTTTAGATACAAGTGAAAACAATTAAACGAGTTGATTTAACGTGTTCTTTGAAGCGTGCTTTGATGCACGTCGGCTACTCATCTCAATGGGCGATACATCAGGCGCGGTTTATTTACCTACAGAAGTTGGGCATGTCACATTTTTTCACAAAGCGAGAGGTGTTTACCGGGCGCGTCGCGAGTTGATGCCGTGCCAAGCGCGACACGAGCTATTTCAATGCGAACTGCGCGCGGTCACACTCGCACTCCACTGCTTTATACTACTAATCTCTCTATCAATCGTTACGTATTTATTTTTATAAAGCAATATTACAAAAAATACAAATCTAAGGTAAAGATTGGGGTCAATGTTAGTGAGCTTTGGTTCTATTCATATCCGTTATTATGATTTATGATAAATATTATCAAGTCATAAAAATTTTACTGCCGCAATATTCAAATAAAAATATAATTTACTGAAGAGCGCAGTTTCCCAATCATGCTTAGGTTCTGTAGAAAGTGTGGTGCAGGAGTGCTTCGTATGTCTAATATTTTTAATTAGGTCGTCACAATTCACCTAGTGGGTACGATTTGGCATGGTTATCGGCCAATATGAACAAATTGGCATCAGCGCCGTGATCACGCGCAAGCTATGTCAAGGTTGCACGGAAAACCTAATTCTAATTTACTGTAAACAGTTCATTATTGTTAATATTGGCCCAAAAGCAGATTGAATGGAAATTACCACCAACCTTAGACATCAACTAATGGACGCTGAAAGCTGAAATTTATACGTGCTTGCGTTTTATATCTGAAATTGATGTTCATTCTTAATGGACAGACGCGCGTATCTTTTATTTTGTGCTATTATTTCTGCTTTCATTTTCTTCCCTTGTTGCATATCATAGTAGAGGTGTGCCATGTAAATCAACTAAATATTTTGATTTGTATAGACAGAGGATTACATTATCCTACAGATAAGTAGTAGATAAAGAGCGTTATATCAATAAATCCTGTATGTATCTCTACTGTGACAACATAATCGATCACAAACCGCTAGTTTAAATACTTATCTAACACATTATTGGCACCTGGATCCAGAAAGATTCATTGTTCAATATAAGTATAACGACCTTACTTAAAGTGAATCTTTGAAACTCTAGCAACAATAAAAACCTCCGACAATACATATAAAAGTTAAGTAGGTAATGTATCATATCTAGCAGCTACGTTCACTTCGAGGTCCCGGAAGCGCCCCGCTCTCGTCAGGGCTCCTGCACCACGTTATGTAAAACTCTCAGAAGGTTCCTCTCAACTTACGTAGTTACGCGCTTTATGTCGAGGTTAACCTGCATACTTCATGGATAGTTCCCGAACTGTGTACATACTTGGATGAAAAGCGTAACACTAACTTACAGAATCTATCTAAAACATGTGGGCACCTAATGTGCGGTTTTATATGCTAAAGTAGAAGTTTTAGGATATTTACGAAACAAAGAAAATGATCATATGATATTGCTGTGTATATTATATAGGCGTGTATACGTATCAGCGATAGCAAAAGTCTTTAAAGATGATTTAAATAGATGCAAATGATATTGTGTGTCATTTAATTGGCATGGCTCACCTGTGTACTTAGCAATCTCGAGGGACAACATCTGTATCAACAAAAACAAAGTTGTATTTAAATTATTGTTTTGGCAGATACCTGCTAATTCTATTACTCTTAGGAAATTTATAAGACTCGCTATGATCTTGATTTTAAACGTTTTCCCTCCTACTTACGTTACGTATCAATTAACATTGTATATAGGAAGTATATGCAGGTATGATGTTGTGGGCAGGTAGAAGCATCGTAGTGGCGAGCCAAACGCAGTAGTAATGTGTTACATTTAAAGATCACAATGGTAATGACATATTCCTATAAATAGTGCCCCGTCTGCCACCGCCAGAACAGTCCATTTCTCTACGTCGAGTACATCCAGAGCCAGCGTCAGCGACGTTACTATAAACACCATGGCCGACGTGACTCACGTAGGTCCCATCACCCCCATTTCATTTTTCACAAATTTTACGCCACGCTTAGATAAACTTATTATTATTTTCCCTAGATAAGCACGCTTTATTGATCAGACAATAGTCCGATAAAACGAATGACAAGATTGATAACGCCAACAAATTGATAAAAAAATCAGTATCAGTTAGCATTATTTTCTTACATTACTTGTTAATAAACACTGTGCGGTGACAGTGCAGACGGACTTTGCAGAAAATATATTGTGAAATATTGTGATAAGTCGTGTGTATGTCTGATAACAGTGCACTGTTTGATCCACAGACGGAGGATGAGAAAAAGAATAAGAAGAAACAGTCGCCCGTGGACGACCGGCCCGTAGTCCCGGCACCCAGTGAAGCTATGCTCAACAGTAAGTAGAATACCCATTTACATTTTAACCGGGTATCCTAAAACAGGCTTTTTAAACTCATGAATCGATTCCTAAATCGGGGAGCATCGTTCTAAAATAGGGATGTAGTGTTCCTAATTTATCATTCAAATGCTTTGTAGTTTTAGCTTCACTCGCAACACGGAAAAGACACTTTACAAATTGCCAGTTATCCTCAAACGTAAAACTCTGAGTAATTTTTCAGGCGGAATTATTTTATGTCAGTGGGACAGTATCTATCTGTTTTTTGTGTGATGCTTCTTGGACATGTTCATTTAACAAAATGTCGTAAAGTTTTTTGTGACATTATATATTTTGTAGATTTTATTAGAAGTCCGTCATATAACTTGATACTTTAATTGATGTTTACATTTTTTCGCTTCATGATTGTCATAAAAATGTGTGTTTGGGCTAATTGTATGATCGATTGATCCGCCCACACTCCTGGCTAGCTGGCTATATGTCTGCACATCACCGGTTCTGCCAGTGTGTGGCTCAGGGCATTGTTTACCTTTGTCTTGTTTGACATCAATCAGAACTATTGTCGTCATTTCCACGAATGTCCGTAACATTGCTTAGTTTTTGCAGGCTATTATTATTTCTTTGTTTACTTTTTCTTTTATTAGAACTTTTACAAAGACGCTTTTCTACTTTTTTTAACGAGGACAAAATATTTTCTTTAACTGAATCACCGAACAAAGGGTTTTTTTTTAACTTGTCCTTGGTCGATAAAAGTGATGACGACATGGCCGGAATCTTATCAGTTGCAACGCCAAGAGGAAGACTCACGTGTAATTTATTTCATTGTCACTGGCTATCTAGTGTTTGTTGATCATTCAATGACTTTAAAGGAGATCTCATAAACAATGCATAGATAAGCTAATCATGACAGTGTTTAATTGCTCAAATATTTGAACACGAACGGTAACGAAACACGGAGCTCACTGCAGACATTTTAACGATTAACTAATCTGATTAATAGATATTGAGTGGGTGGGCTGATTTAAATATAAACGATATTAATTTTGACAAGGATTGATTATATAAATTAAAACCCAGTGATGCGATTCATAATTCAAATAAAAACGCTGCGGTGAAATGAATTAATCTAGTCGGTACATTTTTGACATCGGTAATGCTATCTGATAATAATAGCCCTTGGCCGATGCATGCGTGTTGTGCACGTGGAGCCAACTACTACTACTGCTATTTAATTGCAATTTTGATGTATGTCACTCTAAATTTCAAGTATTATGCGTGATTTGCTTGAACGTACTTGAACACCCATTCTCCACTTAGAACTTAGTAGGTATTACGAGGAAAAATAAGAGGTTTTTCCAAGTCCTTGCGATAACTTTCTAGTGTCTGAGATTCTACGGGACGTTCTTTAAATATTCTTTTAACGCTTGATACCACGGACGCTGACACAAAGTAAGACTTTACAACTCACTTTGCCAGTGAGAAAGTTTCACAAAGATGAAACTTTCCAGTGGTAATCCCGTTGCCAATTACAGTATTTGTATGGTCTTGTTTCTGTCCTATACACTTATACTTACTAATAAAGCCGAAGGTTTCATGACATGAAGTTATTGATGAACATAAGAAAAAAAACTATGTATTGTTAGGAATCGTAATACTGAAGTACTTAAAATACTCTTGTATCAAATAATGAGTACCTGTCATTACAAGAAATCTTTGTACCAATGCTCCTAATAATCTTCAGTCCTGTATTTTTGGGTCGAGGCCTAATTCTAGTGAAAGAGCATGAATTAGGTTCGATGAAAACGTAATAGTATTTTTCCTACGGACGAATTGCAAATATTTGACTATAACGATAACCAAACCGTGGAGCATTGGTCAAATCGGCGATTTGACAACTGAAAATGGTTCGGTTAACGGTATAGGTGCAAATCACCATCCAGTTCGGATTTGGTTATATGACAGTTTTTCCTTGTATATGTGACAAAATAAGGGCGTGTTTTCTTTCTTGTAAATAGGTGTGACCAACGTATCTATGTACGAAACTTACGTTCCGTTCACCTTTAATTTATCAACAGCTTCGTTGAAATTGATGACGCATTGAGTAATTGGCTTTACAAAATCTTCGTCATCGCCTTTTGTAGTTTTACCTTCACGGAAAGTTTTATTCGAACATTGTTATTTTTTCAAACATTTGCAATCTTTTATGAAACACCCATTGAATTTTAAAGTAATATATTTTCTTCAAACAACAGGTTTTTTATTGAAAACTTTTATTAACCTTCATAGATAAGCTTATATGAAATTGTATAGCCTGAGTCTTTGGATCCCCAATATACTCGTTATTATAAGCCGTTGATCATTAGTTAGTTTTCATTTGACCATAACGCTATAATATTTATACAAAATAATAAACTCAGTAAGCGTTCAAGTTAGCCATAAAAAATACATGTTTAATAACATACCAAATCTTCTGGCATAAGAGCGTAATATCAATCAAAATGTTATCTGCAACTGCAAATATTTGTATGACACCATGTACGTAGAATTATAGTCTGTTCGCTTTATATAATATTCAAACATAAATATACAAAAACAAATGTAACTCAAGGATCTGAAAAGATAAAAATCTAAATAAAAATAGTTTAGAAAATTCTAATCTGAGGGCACGGCAGTGCCCCAGCCAAGACTCGAGCAAAGCGGGCACGGCCGTACCATCTTTTCTCGAAGCGTTTCGCGGCTATTTCAGCCCCCTGTATCTTCCATGTGAACAAAGCTAGGAGTTTAAGTTTTCGATGACCAAGAGTAAGTATTAGAACAAGCTCAGTCCCAAAATTACAAGAAATTTGAATAAATAGTTTACGAGTTATGAGCGATCAAAGTTACACCATTTTGTCACTGACTCACTCACTGACCGATCATCAAAAGTCTAAGGTACTTCTAGCAAACTTAGAACCTTCAAATTTGGCACCAAGATAGGTTATTGGCTACATATAAAGGGAAAATTATAAAAACCTTAAAACTTAATAAAAAAATAGGAAACAAATTTATATTTGCGGTTTTTCAAGAACATTGTGTATGAATTTTGACTGCATTGATAACATTGTTATTTATTTATGTACAAAATGTTACTATTTGTTTTATTGTTACGTAGTGTGGTATATTGTTATTATGTATTAAATATACATACATATGAATAAAAAAGCTAGGTTAAAATAAAATGAATAATGATAAAATCTTTCATATTAATGCAGTGCGATAAATACTGCATGCTCGCTCGATAGCTCGGTTTTTAGTTAAAAAAAAAAAACAAATAATTTCATGTGATAGCGCCATCTACCTCCGAAATAAATCTCTTTTATTCTAAAAGATATTCGATTAAAAAATTCGACAATTTCGAAATTGTTTAATTTATTAAAAAAAAAATGTTGTTTACGTGCTAGTTTAGGTCTACATATTTAGTTAGTTTAGTTAGTTGCATGTAAGTTAATTTAATTTGTTATATACTTAGAGAAGAAGGAGACCTACAAAAAATAAATTAGATCCCACCAAAAACATTAAATGTAAAAAAAGCCAATCCTCTACGCAATTCCTCCACCGTAAAAAGTTTTGAGATCGCATAGAAGCCAAGTCCTGTTCAACTTTATTTGTAACTAGCTTCTGCCCGCGACTTCGTACGCGGATCCTGTCCCTTATGCCAGCGACTACGGGGTCAGCAAAATCAAAGATCTGAATAGTCGCAATAGACGTGACCATAGGGATAAAAGTAGTGATTCTAATTAGTCCGCATTTAAGTTGTGTGTGGCAAAAATATTGCACGTATTATTACGTAAAAAAACATTAAATAGATGGACAAAGTCGTGGTGACTTAGTGAAATTCATGGTGGTTTAGTGGATAGAGAACCAATCTCTCAAGTATGAGCGTGCGTCTTTGATTCTAGGTCTGGCAAGTGCCTGCCAATGCAACTTTTCTAAGTTCGTATGTACTTTCTACGTATATTTTGGATACCAATGACCGTTATTTGGAGGGGATGTTAAACTGTAGGTTCCGACTGTCATTGAACATTCTTGGCAGTCATTATGGGTAGTCAGAAGCCAGTAAGTCTTACCAAGGGGTGTTTGGTTGAGTGGGTAGCCGGGTTGTGGAGGTCAGAGGCAGTCGCTCCTTGTAAAACATTGGTACTCAGTTGCATCGTGACTGGAAGTCGACCCTAACATAATTGGGACAAAGGCTCTTGAGATAATAACGACAATAATAATGAGATATAGGCACCGCAGGACATCTGAGGCTGATGACGGGGAGTAGCGACCCCGCGGGGCTATATATATTGAGTTCTCCAGGGAGAGTATACTGTCCCCCATCTCCGGCCGGTCGGAGTGAACCATGACGGGGGTAGGTCTCACGCCTCTGGCTTGGCTTGGCCGTCCAGAGTGGAGTCGCTAGAGCAGGATTAGTAGCCATGCTCGGAGGGTAGGTGCCTCATGGTAAGCACAGGGAGCGCGTAATCTGCGTTTAAAGTCGCAGTCTTCAGATGCTCATGTCCCTGTTGCCCTCTTGTTGCTATTCAGTGACTGGTTCCCGGGGGCCCAGTAAGTGAGGTGGCGAGTCTCCACCTGCCGTTTTTACATGTACCTAATACATTGTCATCCACTAACATCCCATCACAATAGTCCTCCATACTTAGCAATAGTTTAGCACAGAACCGGGGATTGTCTTTTTTTTAACGACGTCCACCGGGGATTGTCCTTGGGTTCATTTCTATAGTGTATAAAGGGATAATCGTCGGTTTTGTGTCACCATTTCATTAAAGTTGTCTCAAAAGGGCTTCAGCGTGTTGGCTTCGGCCCCACGTTTGCCTCCCAAAAATTCGGAACTCTGTAAAGACATACAAAATAATAATGAGATATAACGTAACAAAGTCGGAGAGTGGGGGCTCGTGACGCCACGTCTAGGTATGTAAAATTTGTACTAAGCAGTGACTTAACACGAAATTCAAGCGGTGTTGTATCTTCGTTATTATTTGGTTTGTGAGAGAGAGAAAAGAAAAATGCGTGTCCATTATTTTAGGGTTATCTAAAAGACGGACTAATTACTTTTTTTGATTCACCATACCTATTTCATAACATTCATTTCTATACATTTCAAGTAGTATTGCTCTTGAAGTTCCACATCAGGTGTTCTAGATCTTCGATGTTTATACGTCAATAGAGAGTGCTTATCAGATTGAACCACTTTTGCTAAAACGTCATATCTTCATATGCTTCATATAGTCTAACAGGGCTCCTGGAGTTCCACATCAGGTGTTCCAGATCTTCGATGTTTATACGTCAATAGAGAGTGCTTATCAGATTGAACAACTTTTGCTAAAACGTTATACCTCTATATGCTATAGTCTAGCTGGGCCCCTGGAGTTCCACATCAGGTGTTTTAGATCTTCAATTTGTATAAGTCAATAGAAAGTGCTTATCAAATTGAACAACTTTTGCTAACACGTCATACTTGTATATGGTACAGAGAAGCTGGGCTCTTGGGGTTCCACATCAGGTGTTCCAAATCTTAAAATTTATTATCTCAGCTGAAAATGCTCATCAAATGAAACAATTTTTGCCACGGCACCATATTTGTATCTCTTATAGTTTTATTGGTCTGTTGGAGTTCTGCATCAGGTCTTCAAGTTTCGAAGATAAATTATAGCCTATATGTTGACCAGGCTTAATACTGATACAACAAAGAAAAAATCATTGAAATCCGTTCAGTAGTTCGGAAGATTAGCGTGTACAAACAAACAGACATACAGACATACAGACATACAGACAAACAGACAGAATTTTTTTTTTGGATTTGTGCTCCGTTACTGTTTCTAAACCCCACCCAATTATTATTTTTTTAATATATTCAATGTACAGACACAGTTTTTTTACAGATTTATTATATGTATAGATAATAAATCAATATTTTGTGACTATATCAATAGTTTTGTTCACATTACAATAATATTGTCTTGGCCATGAGCACAAGTTAATAGTCGCTCCCTGAAATAATGTGTAAATACCATTGAATTGATACATTCTATATGGACATGATTTTACGATTGGACTGATTGGAATTTGAGATCACCATGGACCAAACATGCGCCATAGTAAATGTGCAGTTCATGATTCTGGATGATACTGACTGTCGGTCATTTAGTAACAATTGAAAAAACTAAAAGTATTTAATTCTGTGATATTAAACTTCATGATTGACTTTCACCTCTCCAAGATATGCTGTATTATATTTGTAGTTTATTGTGCTCATGGCCAAGTCAATATTATTGTAATGTGAACAAAACTATTGATATAGTCACAAAATATTGATTTATTATTACAAATAAAGTTGAACAGGACTTGGCTTCTATGCGATCTCAAAACTTTTTACGGTGGAGGAATTGCGTAGAGGATTGGCTTTTTTTACATTTAATGTTTTTGGTGGGATACAGATTTCGATACAGAACGTTCTATATACTGAACAAAGAAGAGCCACTTAAAATTACCGATATTGTTACCGCCACATGTATCTTCACTACAATACTAAGAACATTACAGCATCTGCAATACTAGGAACGTTTAAAATAATCAACTAAATCAAAGAAAATGAGGCGAGTCACGAAAAAATCTCGTTCGTAGAACGTTGAATAGGTGTGGGATATTTCTGTCGGTGTGGTGATGCGCCGGGAATAATACACTGTTTAGAGTTACACTGGTCATTATCACCGAACATTCCTTCATAATCTTTATTCTAATTGAACAGTCGCTAAGCTATTTGACTTTTACGATGTACTTCATTTTCACAATGTAATTTTGAGCGGCGTTTGCGTACGCGCGTACCGCAACCACACCGCGGCGATATTCAATATTCATTCATATAAATTATGCCGAAGAAACAGAAAATCTTTTATATTTTTAAACAGCTACATTCTACCGACATGATTTAAGTTATAAATGTGTGTAAAAATAGTATTCATGTACCTATCCAAGTAGATTTCTTCATTATCGCGTAGGTAAGGGTAAATAAATTAATCTCGTAGAAAACAAAATGCTGACGATTGTAGGAGAAAGCAAATGTTCGTGGTAATGGTACATTTTACGTAAAATTGTAAAAATTTTCAAGTGTACAAATGTAATAATTTTTAAAAGTTTGCGAAAACCAAACACAATTAAATGTTTTCGTAGTAAGCATCTTTTGTTAATTGTGAGTCGAGCAAAGTTTTAACAGTCTAATAATGAAACAAATGTTTTCTTTTAATGCGCATTAGTTTTTATTTTTAACTAATATATTTTTATACGTGGAATGCAAAGAGGATGTGATAATGATCATGAACAAATGACTCATAACATGCTACGAATAGCTACACGCTTTCTAACTCCAGTTTTTGAAAATTATCATCATTTATTCAATTTATTATTTACATAATATGTTTTTAAAACTTTTTCCAACAAATACACAGCAAATCCATTTAAAATTCGTTATTATTGTACCGGGTATTTTGGTGCAAAAACCGAATACAAGGCAGAGATAATTTATTAATGTCGAAAGTGGCTACAGGCCAAAGGACCTTGATCAATATCAATGTTCCTTGTTTGGTGGGATGCTCCTCCATTGTACATGTTTCAGGAACGCCATTTTGGGAAAAAAAAATTACAAAACCCCGACTTTACACATTTTTAGTTGCTTCCGTAAAAATAATAAGTAAGTAACTTTTGTATGTTGTAAGAAGTTTTGAGAATTTACGGTAAGAGACTTATGAATTTTTTTTTGTAAAATCATAAGTTATTTACGTAGGTAAGTAAGTTGCTTACAAGTGTAAAGGCGGACAAATGTTTACAAGAATTCTAAGTCGATTCTCTATGAGCCTGCCATATGATGTTTTCTTTTCTTAGCTGTTATCTAGATAGCGATGGCTCAAAATAATTTAGTGCTGAGATAAAACAGTACACGTAATATTGTTTAATCTTCAGTCAATATTGGCGGGTATGTATATGACGAGACGAGACGACAATTTTAGTAAAAACATGTCGTAGATAGTGGTAGTACACGTAGATAAAATTAGTGATAGCTGTAAGATGTGCTCGAAACACGTGTGACAAATTATAACGAACGAAAGAGTTTATTGTTAAGTTCAAAAGTAATTAAATTGTAATGGCTTTCAATAAGGGCAATGAATTCTGTGAGTATTTTATCCTACGAACATTACGAATTCAAGTTATGATGTTTGCTTATAAATCACTCTAAACAGCTGTTGCCTGAAAGTATATACCTACCTAGATATAGATAAACAGGATAATGTTTTTATCTGGATGTCTTAGCCCAACCCAGAAATTAGCTCAACTTCCGTACAGTAGCTATAGTCATTTTAGTAACATTTGCGGTGTAGTTTTTCTTCACGTTATTTACTTTTCCTTGTCGACATCAGACATATACCTACATTTGTGTTGTGTACACGAGTAATGGATTCAGGCAGGTACCTACATGCCCTTAACTTTTTATGTGCCATATTTTCTGCGAGTCAAAACGTAACGTTTTTATTTCCCTTACCTGAAATTTCTGAATTAATCTCAAGCATTGTCTGCGAGGAGACTCATAACTCTGACGAAATATAATTTCAGGTGCATGTTAAATAATGGTGGCTTTGCTCGCGATTTTCTCAGTTTCTTCGTTAAGAATGCTTGAGTATACAAGATTGTTTACGGTTCAATTAGGTCCAGAGACTTAATTGCTACTTGAAATCTTATACTAATAATTATAGCGGCTTTATGTAAGAATACGTAGCCGGCGCTGTTGCTACGCGTTTTGTTACTTGAAGCGAAAAGTGCTACGGCGTAGCATTGTTTTTCTAGCACAAGTTCTTAATTTGTTTACGTTTATTGCACGTTGTATTGAAAATGTGTACATACCAATCTATATGTTGGAAATGCTGTAATGTTTTCCATATACGTTTGTAGCGTTCAGTTCTGCCAATAAAATTCGACCCCACCCGGAAATGTCTGCAAAAAGGGGTTGTGTTGTAACTCAATGGCTTCCAGCTACAATATTTTAACATTGGTGTTCCATTTTTCTGAATGTATCACGGAACACTTACATCATAAGAGATGTTTTCCGTCCTACTTACTTGTTTGTGCTTTCGAACTATATTTTGAGAAGTTAAAAGTTATTAGTAAATTGGTTGTGCTTGTCAAGTGAGATTTAGTGTTAGTTGTTTCAACTCTGCGCAATCTCTTTTGGTAAACAACGTTTACGGCCAGGCTGTTTTTCGTCAATTACTCAATTTTGTTTTCATGCTCAAATTCAAGAATATATTTTTTATTCAAATGTTTTATAATGAGAAAGTGTGAATTATATGTCTACCTTTTGAAGGGCTTGCTTGCTTCTGAGTATAAAGCTCCAACTGACTTTTTAAATGCATTGTTTCAGATTTGCGCACTGCATTCGGCCTGCTGGACCGTGACAGTGACGGACACGTCACGCCAGCCGAGCTGCAGTTCATGCTGCGGAACCTCGGCATCACGGTCAGCGATGACCTCATTGGCGAGCTCATCAAAGACGCCAGTAAAACTGGTCAGTATCCTGTGACTTTAAACTACAGCATATTGGGCTTATATATAGTGTTTGTCACTAATATAACTAAGCAAAGGCTACATTATTGCATCACAGTTTTATGTAATGAGGAAAATTTCTCGTGTTGTCGATTAGAAAGAAGTTTGTATAACAACATAAAGCATGAAGTTCATCATTAGTTGCATATGTAGGTAGCAGGTGGGTTGTGATAATTATAATGAGCCATACTAAACTTAATCTAGCCTTAATCGCACCGCATTTGTTTTCTATTCGTACATGATTCCGTTGGCTAGCCAACGCAACCTGCGTCATGAAAATTACGTCCCACGCTCAGCTTGCATGCAAGAAGTCCATCAAACTTGGTAATGTAATGGCGCTGGGCGTAAATCGTTGCCGTTTGTTCGCGAATGACACGCCACGACCGCTACCTGTCGATCACAGCATTCATACCAGACAGGGCCGTGACTCTCTCTAATATCTACCTAAATGTGAAATAATAAATCACACGTGCTACCTGGCCGCTACTGTTTACGTATAAGGTGTGACACACTTGACTCTATCGGATAGATTTGCTGCAATGATTGGCCAATAAATTCATTAGTCATACTACTGCAATATAATCTAGACACTATTAAAAAGATACGCAAAGTAGATAATCTTGACATAACAACAACAATTGATAAGTGTATCAATGAACTTACTACTATTTAAATGTTCGAAGCTTTCTGAAATGAGGGATAAGTACGTTTCCAACAAGTTCATTTCTTTAACATGTTGATTCTACTTTATATGCTTAAATAAATATTTATGAGTGATCGTCGTATTTTATGACTCAATAACGTCTGGGAGGCACGCACCGCGTATGTTGTGGTTACGCCAGGCTTGAGGCTGACATACTTATCCAAATTCCAGACGATAATGTCATTTATCTAGGCGCAATTTCCTGCGCTCAAATAACCTTGTAACGAACTCGAGAAGAAGGTGAAATCACTAGTTACATAAGTCTGAATAGATTGCAAAGTCGTTTGTTCGTGCATTCGCTTTAAACTTTAAACTACTTTACGGATTTACGCCAGAATTTACGCGGATTCCGTCATAACTTGGGAAATATTTACATAGTTTGTTATGTTGGGCTCTTTAAGTAAATCGATACGTGTGAGTTTCCTAATAGTGCTAAATACATTGCACAATTTATCTAGCAAGTACCTACGTGGTTTCGATTTAAGTAGCTACTATTGAATGCACGTTTGTAAGTACTGATGACATCGATTTAATTTTATATCAAGTCATTAAGTGCCTGTACAAATGCATAAACATACCTGTGTGAAATATCTATACGAGTGTTTTGTTTGTACATTGAATAACTGCCAATATAACACGTGTTTTTGACATCAGTAAAGCTAAGATAGTGCACTGTTTGAAGCTAGCAAATGGTCTGTGATTGTAAATTGTTAGTATCCAAGCGTATCAAGAGCAGATAGCTGAAATTAAATTACATCATTTTACGTAGGCAGGTACAAACCTACCTACACAAGTCGCGTCATATCCGTTTCTGCTGAAAGAATGTTGTTATAAAAATATTCAGTGATTATCAAAGTTTCAACCACTGTTTGCCTCATTAGAATATAAATTTGCGTGAGCCAGTAAGTTTAACAGTGCGGCATGAATAAACAAAAACTGATTAAATCGATGAGGCAGTTAATGTACAGGGTTATTGTAAAATGGCGTGCTCGCGTAAGGCGGCGAGCTTCCGGAGCGCGACCCTCACCGCGGGGGAGGTTACTTACGTACCTGCGCTTTTACAAGACCTCGTGACGTAATTGATAAAGTTCCACTTGATCACTCACCACTGGAGTGCCTAATTGGCAATAACTTGCTTCATTACTTTGCGTGCCCTCAGATATACAGACTTAACTTTTAGTATAGCGTCGTAAGCTAAGTGATTGACGGCTTTATGGTGTCTAACAAAACTTGTAAATAAAGCTGGCCTTAGTTTTATTGCTAGTAAAGGATGCTATTTCGGTGTATATATTTATTCAAGTAGATTGGCCTGGCAGGATTAACATCAGGGAAACAATACAATGTTGCAATTGCACATCTTCAACGTATGTTTACTCGTTTCATTCGGCTTGTTTTGATTTTCGCGGAGTTGTCATTCAAAGTAAAGTTAAAAATGACAGTAAGTAGATGTACATACATCCCATTTCTAAAGCGAGACAGTTCAGGCCTTCAGGCTGCAATAGCGGAAGCGGGGGCCAGCGCCACGCCCGCTCTATCTACCATCACAGCCTGATAATCTCTTGATCCAATCACAATGTACCCGCAAGCCGAGGCGAGGTCAACATTCTGCACACGATACAAAAACCATTAATGCTGGGTGACACGTTCCTACGTAGTGATTTATAATATCACTCCAGTATTCAAGTATTACTACGATCAAATAAGCATTTTCTTTAAATAAGAAACATGTTACCTACTTTGAATAAAAAGGCTTCGCTGGCAGAAATTCTATACAATAAAGGTGCAGCGGACAGCCACAGGTGGTGCTAAATTCCCTCGTTGTCCTACGTAAGCCTTTACGTTTAAAAGTGCTTGCACATCTGGCACGCTTTGTATAAATTAGAATAAATTACCTACAGCAAATAGAAAATTTAAATGAGTGCTGAATTGAGCACGGGATAATTATTTTTGTTTATTAGCAGGAGTGAACAGTAATCTTAGTAAGCAACATAAAAATATATTACGAACGTAAGACTGGCTGCAATAATAAAATTTTATGAATGACGACGTCTGACTTTATGGCTAAACATTGATAATGACTGTTATAATTAACTGTTGGTAATGCTGTGAGCAGAGGGTGAACCGCTGACGTCACGACTTTAACGACTTTCCCTGCCACCGCGTTAATTAAGATTTAACGACTTAAAGCCCTTCTGTTAATTGTCACATTACATTTTGTTACATATTATTTGGGCACGATTTAATATTCACTATAACATTGCTGTGGTGTGGAAATGTCTCGTAAATCTTTATCTGTGACCCTAAAAAGGTTTTCATTTACAGGTAGCTAGGTAGTTATTTCGACTTTCAAAACATT
The DNA here is from genome assembly GCA_033682625.1 of Helicoverpa zea x Helicoverpa armigera. NCBI lineage: Eukaryota > Metazoa > Arthropoda > Insecta > Lepidoptera > Noctuidae > Helicoverpa > Helicoverpa zea x Helicoverpa armigera. Next base: position 3,137,781 of record JAWIIS010000029.1, read on the forward strand.
ATTATGGAAAAACATTAAACATGTAAATATGTTTGTAGCTTGAGCTTTACAATGGTAAAACACGCTTCTTCTAGCGCGGATTAAATCTTAATTATTATTTACGTTATATTTGATAAGATCGTTGATAACTCGTTACTTACTTTTTAAATTTTCTTTGAAATAATACTTTTCTTTTTTTGATTCCAGGTAACGGTCTAATAGATGAGAATGACTTCATGCAGTGGGTGACGAAGATACAGGCCTTACAAGGGCTGGATGTGACGACGAGCGGTGGGGACTCCGAGGAAGAGATCACTAGAGATCTACTCGCAGCATTTAAGTGAGTACCTTATTTACTTAAGTATGTAGTCTTTTTTCAACTCTACGCACATTTTTTGGGAATATCAGATCGTTAAGTGTCAGGGGAACATTGAATTTTCATCAAGTGAGCAAGCATAAAATACTTACTGAGCATCTATCACTACATCACTATTGACTGGATACTTGTAACCCTGTAAAATTCTGAAACTATGTACCCAAACCAAACCTGGTAGAGCATTGTAAACTAGAATACAAGTAGGCAATAATATCTTTATAATTGCAGGGTGTTCGACCGCGATGACAACGGGTACATAACGCGAGACGAGCTCCGGGCAGCGCTGGAGATGATCGGCGAGCCCGTCACCGACGCGCAGCTGAACCAAGTTCTAGCGCTCGGTGACATCGACCACGATGGCAGAATCGATTATGAAGGTACACGTCACGTCAACTTATAACTAATTACACTATTTAAAATAACGTTAGTGAGGACGGCCCAAAATTCAGCACTTAACTTTTTGGCATCAATTTAAAGGGCTTATGCCAAACAAGGGCTACCTAAATAGCGTTAGTAGGTAGTTTAAACTTTAATAGTAAAGGTTTATCATTTAATTTGCAGAGTTTGTGAAGATGGTGTGTTGTAACTGTACCTCGCTGAACAAGACCTCACTAGATATAATGAGAGATGGTAGTGTTAAAAGACGTGCGGTCGGCGCAGATTGGTCCCTGCGTGATCATGTATGTGGATGTCGCTACGATACACGGGCGGTAGTGGGCAACTACTACCAACGACTGTTCATTGTATGCACGGCACCTATATGTTCGCAGATCAAAGTGGAAATACCCACGTAGCAGTCGACACCTGTTGAAATTGTTGTAAATAGAAGTAATTTTATAATTATTAAAAATAACAAATATCTATTGTAGCATGTAACTAATTTAGGATAGTCAAATTATATAATTAAACATTAATATCATTAAATGATTATATATTTTGCATACGTGATTTGTTTACCAAATAATAACTAATAATAAATGGCCTAAGTGGACTTGATCAGAAATTTTGTAATTTAAAGACATTTCAAAGTAGCAGTTGTGCTATATTACTTGTATTATATTGTAATTCAACTGTTTTAACGAAAAAAACTACATGTCAGTACAAAGATGCTAATAATTTATTTTGCGAAAATTAAATATTTTTAACAACATCTATTTATACATATGTTTAGATTAAGATCTTAGCGAATTAGCATATAAAGAACCTTCATAGATGCCCAGTTCTAGAACTTCATGAATGTTATTCTTATTATTTTTTAAAACAGATTCTATACTGCAAACGAAGTTGAAATATAAAGGACTTTTAAATGAGAATATGTAAGTTTTAATTGAAACACAAAATGTCTACAGTTGGTGTCGACTTGGCTGTGATTAAAAGCCACAATTCAGGAACGCAAAGGATTTCACTAGGTACCTACCTTGCCTAACTTTGTTTTTTTTTGTGGTATATTCTTTAAGCAACCTGAAGTGGAGAGTGCCAGTCGACATATACCTTTACAGTACTAATGAATAAATAATGTTGTAATTTTATGGTTGTGAATGATAAGTTACATCAGAATTGTTATACTTATGAATTAAAGTGGTATGAGTACGGACAACATATTTATTTTTTAAATATTGATCTTAATTATATGAAAAGTTTTAACTGAGTAACGTTATGTGACTAGATGCGTGGGTTGCCCGGGTAACTGGGTTGAGGATGTCAGATAGGCAATCGCTGTTTGTAAAACACTGGTACTCAGCTCAAACTGGAAGCCCACCCTCAAATAGTTGGGAAAAGGATAGGCAGATGATGATATGAAATAATGTCATCTGTAAGACATTTAAAAAGTTAAGTAGGAGGTATTAATTGCGTCAGATAGCGCATACCTTCTTAATTCTTTGTGCAAAATATACCTTATAATCAGCCACGAGTACCTACCTACCTTCCTAGATTTTACAGACCTTTCCGCTACTTGGTGTTAATACAATAACCCGAAACTAGTCTACGCAAGTGAAAGTGACAATTTAATTTTGAATTTCTTCTTTATTAATAATTATATAATACCAAACAACATATTATATTTTTATCTCGTATTCAGTCTATACCTGCGTAGAACTTCCCAAGAAAATCAGTTGGCTTGCGCTCAATGGTCGGGCTCCAGTGTCTCATCATGTGACCCTTCTGCTGCCATTGATTAGTTACTTCTTTGAGTTCGCAATAGCCCTGTAACAGGGGATTTAGTTTGCAGTGTTACCTACTTGTTAAAGTGAAGCACAAATATCTAACTAGCATTTTGTGCGATACAGATAGGAAGATACTTATTTGCCCAGCAGTTGCGCTTGACGCCACTACCCAATTAGGTAGGTACCTGTTAACTAAGTAACTACCCACTCTGATGCAGATTGAAATTAAAAGGAACTGTTATAGGTAGGTGTGCAGATCTGTGTGTGCAGCACTTACGGGTAGAGAGTATAGGTAAGGGACAACGGTAGAAGCAAGTAGGTACCTATTTTTTACTTACTAATTCCTAAATTACCTAACTAGGTTGATGTGCTTACTAATTTATTGATACCTAGGTAAGTTACCTTGATAACCAACAAATCTATGACTCGAACGTCAGTAATGCAGGCATTCTTGTAGAAATATTCTCTCAACTTCCAACGCATGTCTTCTTCATTTTTCGTGATATCGTAGAAAGTTACTAAAAGTTAAATGGTTTCGTTAATTAAATGTAATATAAACCTAGGAATACCTTATCACCTTGGCCTTATAGAATGGTTTTTTGTCCCTCAGGTCGGGTAGGTAATCACGGTCAGGGATTTTGTCAAAGCTGGCCCAAATCGTCCTCCGCTAGTTCTTTTTCATCTAGTGTGGAATTGAGGCAAGACCTATTTAATTAACAACTACCTACTTATGATTTAGGTACCTAGAGAGATAGAGCATACCCAGGTATAGGGCTGCCATCTCGAATTTCGCCAAACCCGGACAACCATTAAAGAAACCCGGACATTTGGCGTAAATCGCATTTTTCCTCCGAACGAGTACCTACGATTTTTTTTTAAACAAAATATACCTAATTTGTAATCCGTTTACTATTAACATATACTTAAATTCAATGAGGTGCTTCCCTACATGAAAAGTGTCCGGGCTTTCCCCGGACACTTCTTGAAACCCCGCCCGGACGGCCTCCAAACGAGGACAAATCCGGGGAAACCCGGACGGATGGCAGCCTTACCCAGGTAGGTATATTTAGCACTTACGAATGTAAGGAATGTATCTGTAAAAAGCCCTGTACAATCCGATTGCCCTTCTGCGTGCTTCACAGAATTCCTTGGACAACAAAGGCCTCACAGCCTTTGTTGCAGCTCGGCCAACAACCATTTCGTTATTTTAGTATTTATATGATTATGTATGATTTTTTTTATTCAGAGCTATACTTGATAAATTCGAGTGCCCGTAGAAAATGACACTTGACAGGGGAAAGGAGATCCATATAAAAAATAACGAATAAAATTCCTACTGCCTAGATAGATATATAAAACCTTTATGGTGTAATATTTTAAATAGTAGGTTGGGCTCAGCGTAATGCCCTGTGGCACTCTCAAGGTAATAAATAATCGCAACATTCGTAATAATTTATAAACAGGATTCAAGTATTTGATGAGATAGAGCAACATATTATAACAATTAGATTATTAAGGATATTCTCTGTGGTTGTTGCTGCAGGTTCCTAAATACATACCTACTTTGAAATATTATTATAAGAATGTGAATTGTTTGTTCCTCTGTCAAGCAAAAACTGGATAAGCTTTGATTAAACTTTTTGTCCATGTACGGGAAAGAGTTCCGGCGAAAGGTAGTATGTTTATAAATGTAAAAATCCAGCAGTGTATGATTACCTACATTAAATTAGTAAGTGTCCGTGTCCATTCGTACATATACCGATTATAGATTTAAGTTGGAAATAAAACAGAAATACAAGTAGACAATAACAAATATATGTATTAAAACTACAAAAATTATGATTTGAATTCTCTATTTTGTAACATGGTTTAAACTTAGATGGTAGAACTATTTACATTTGCTAGATTGTAACAGTTTATTCATTTCCATTGAAGAATTTAGAAAGGAAATCTTTTGGTTTAGGTTCCTCGGTTGGCTTGAAGTAAGCCATTACGTGACCCTTCTGTTTCCACATGTTTACGGTTTCCTTCAGTTCCATCTGGCCCTGGAAATTATATACCAAAGTGTTTAACCATTTTATTTTGTATTATCATATAAAAAACAATTTCGTATAAAGCATATTGTTCTTTAAGTGAGTTTTTGAAATTGAGCCAAAGAGAGATTATAAGTGAAAACAAAGAGTAGTTTTGTTATACGTAGGTATAGTCATAAAACATAAAACTATGTATATAGTGCACACAGTGACAAATTACTGGAATTACATTAAATACATAGGTTCATACAGGGTGACTTGTAATTCGACATACATGATACACAAAAAATGATCGAATGATGAAATGATGTTTTACTCAAAAAAAAAGTACATAGCATACATCATCATCAGCCTATCGCAGTCCACTGCTGGACATAAGCCTCTCCAAGTGCAGGCCACATAGCATACAAATAGTGAAAATCAGTATGATATTTTCTAAGATATCTAAAATGTACCTTTAAACTATGCAATCATTTATACAAGATGCAGACGAAAATGACCTGTTCATTTATTGTTAAGAATCAAAACCAAAAACAACTAAACTACAATATTTCAACATAGGAGGTTCTTACATGCAGAGCGGTGCTCAGGCTTGGGAAGTTCAGTTAATCACCAAACAACATCATGCAAGCTTGTACATTGTAAATTGCTTATACTGTTAGCATGATTAGCCAAAGTATCCTTCCAATAATCCATATATGCCATAAAGTAAAAAAAACATTGAGCAAGCATAGTGCTGTATAATAAGAGGATGGGATTTATTGAAGATATTCTAACGTGTTTAATGGGTAACTAAAATAAAGTCATACCTTTATGACAAGCAGGTCAATGACTCTGATGTCGGTTACATCTTTGTTTTTCATGAACATTTCCTTCAGCTTAGCGCGGCATTGTTCTTCACTCTTAGGCATATCATACTCCATAACTGTAATATTTAATTGAATACATGATAATTATGAAAGGGCAATCTGGTGAAAATAATTGTTTCAATCTGCAGATACACTCTATGTAATGTAATTGCAAAGGTTAGAACGCAATTGTCCTTATTAATTCTTCGGAACTTTATCTCAACATTATATCAATCGGTCGAACTATAAAAGGACAACCCATCAAAGCTCTGTACGGGAAAAAAATACTAGAATATTGGACATCCAGAAGTAAACAGTCCTAAGCAGCAATGATGACATAACAGGCTACTTACTAACGTACGGGATTTGGCGATACCAAGCCTTGTAGAGGTTCAGCACTCGCATTCTAGCCTCTCCATGATTTAAGGAGAGTACCGGCTTTACGATTTTAGTGCCTACTTTAATAGCTTGCCCTCCAGACATGTTTTATTAAATATTATATACTTGCGTTGTAACTTCGATCGAAAATGTTTTGATTATTTGACTTTGACATGACAGTTAAATGCCAATGACTTTTGACAGGGACATTGGTTAGTGATGTACCTTACTATTGCGTATTTTGTGTACCTTGCGTATTTTCACAACACGGTTACACTACTTGAAACTCAAGAACGGCTGAACCGAATAGGTGAGGTGGGTCACAAGCTTAGTATACAGAGGACAAAAGATAATTAGGATAATTAGGATTTTTATGTCCTTCCGTTTAAGTAGTGCCTTAAAGTAAGCGTCCAAAGGCACGCATCACAAGTATCGGACGCTTCGCAGGTAACGGATTTTACCTAGCATTGTACAAGAATTCATACAACGGCATCCACTGATCCGTATCGTATGGACGACTCAGATAAATAGCTATCATCATCATCATCATCATCATCATCATCATCTCAGCCATAGGACGTCCACTGCTGAACGTAGGCCTCCCCCTTTGATCTCCACAGATACCTGTTGGAAGCGACCAGCATCCAGCGTCTTCCGGCAACCTTTATAAGGTCGTCTGTCCACCTCGTACATAGCTATGCTATAATGCGATACGTCCGATACGTGCGATGCGGGCCTGTGGACGCTTACCTTTAGGAAGCGCGCAAAACCATCGAAAGAACACTTACATAAACACACAGGTACTTAAATAAAAAAATATAGTTCTCTTAAATCAATTTATTTCGTTCTTTATTGTTTTATTTTATGGACAATTGCAATAGTACCTAAATTCAAACAATTACAAAACATAACCGAGCAAAACTCTTCTAATTCACATTTTCGCCAAAAAAATCTAAATTTTCGGTAGTGTTAAATCTGAATAATAATCACTTGGTCTCATTTATTAGTTTCCCAAAGGACATGTTTTAGCTCCCCATTTCGGAGTAAGCTCTGCACTGTAGGGGTTAATCAGATGGGTGTCTTTCATTCTTCCGGGCATATAAGTAAAGAATATATCTCTGAAAAATGAGATTATCCATTATTTGTGAGCAATATTCCAAAACCACGAGAGGATTTATTAAGATTGATAGTCAGAATTCATAGAAACATCTAGCACGTTACGTTTTCGCATTAAAACTGCTGAACTAATTGAGATGAAATTTGGCGCAGGTACCTAAGTACTTTTGGGACTTTTCGTATTTTTAATCAGGTGTTAGAAGTATAGCTAACTCACAAGAATGGTTTGCCTGGATAATGATCATATTTCATTGTCGACCACCAAAGGCGCGTTTGTTCCACTTGTTTTATCCTGTTTCTCGTAATAAAGTCTTCTATCAAAACATCGAACTGTAGAAAAATCATAAATATATAATATATTTTACCGACTTAGGGAAAATCCTTTGTAAGGCTTTGATCCTTTGATTGTTAGGTACTCTTTCATGCAAAATTACTGAACAGTTGCTTTGCATGCATGTCGCACTTACATGCGTTTACTCATAGGTACTTAAAAAACCGGGTGGATAATTCGGTAAGTCGAATGAAACCACTCGTTTCATCATTATACTTAGTGTCACTTTTAAAATATAAATCCAGTAGAAATAAACTTTACCAGTTGCTGTATTAAGTGGCGATGTGACCAGTTCATATGCGCCAACTGCTTCAGAGAGAACGGTATCCTACATGCCCGGGCTCTGAAGTCCATGTGCTTCAAGTCAAGCCATCGCCGCTGTGACTGCAGTTGCAGACGTCCTAGAATCAGTGAAAAATTATGTACCTAACAAAGAAGTTTCGTCTTGGGTGAATCGCTTGGTTTTATATATTTTGATTTAAGCAAACAAACGTTATCTTATTATCTAGATTTTCTCATGCAAGGACATGAGAAAATACACACAGGACTTACTGTGTTTCTTCGGTGACATTTTGCCTTTTACTCTGCTTCTGGCCCACCCCTGAAGGTTGTTCAGTAGATTTGCTTCGGGTAAGTGAGGAATAAGAAGTGGTGAATCAGAAAGATCTGCTAAAAACGCCTGAAAAAATCGTGATAAAATTATAGTCAAGAATTTAAATGAAATATCTAGGTAACAGCAAAAACATAAATAAAAATCATACAGCGAGCAGCTCGCTTTCCTTCAATCCAAAGGCATTTAAACAAGGCTCTGATGGTTCAGGCTGTAAAATAAAATTCAATGTTAGGTCATAAAATAACAGGTCGTCAAAATATAACCACGCGATGAAGAAGGCGAATTCAATGAAAGGTGTATGTGTATGTATTGTTGAAAGATAACATTAATTAAATTATGCTTATCCAGGACGATTGGAGAACAGACTATGGAAGTAAAGTAGGTGAGTGGGAGAACACTAGCCCAGAATGGCCATTAAAACTGCCATGGTGATGCAAGTGCAAGGCAAGGCCAAAAGTCAAGATCTTACCGTAGTTTCATTGGATTTCATTGCCTCATTGAAAGTATCCCTGATGAAGTCTTCAATGGGATCTAGTTGATAAATTTTAGCTCTATCAAACCAAAAGGGCCCGTGTCGAGTGGGTGGATAGAAAAACTTTTCCTTATTTTTTGCACTGGCGTTGTAGAAATCATATAGATGGCCACATTTACACTTAGAATCCTTTAGATAGTCCATTACGGTTGGCTCCCTAAAAATTAAGGTTGGTAACATTATTTCTCCAGTGTTATCAGAGAGGTAGGTAAAGACGGATTTTAAATTAGATTACAAGTACCTATCTAAAGCTTCACATTCATCTGGCCTGAACCAGTCATTTTGACACCTACTTAGTATCTGGCTTGAAGACTAAACAATCATTTCGGTCCTACCTTCCCTAATATGTAAAGCTAATTTAAAAATTAGGTCAATGTTGAAAATTAGAAACATGGGATCACGTCTACTTTCTTTTACGAAAAAGGGTTTTTGGAAAGGAAGAAAAGACAGGTAACTTACCATTTAGTAATACAGTCACATGTGCTATCGCATTTTTCCTCATCTTCATTCGGGTATTTCCAATAGCCGTCTATGTGAGTAACGGCCTCGTTGTTGGATATAGTGATGCCTTCGTTAATAGCTACGTATCCCGTTGGCAGTAAGGAAACATCTAAAGGTAAAATTAAAAAGTATAATTATATATATTCTCTGTCTCTTTCCTGCTATGTATCCCACATGGTGGTGGGGTTTTCGCAGCTTTCTTATTTTTTCTTCTCCACTTCGCCTATTTGTGAGATCGCTCTCGGACCCGAGGCAGTCCTTCATATCTTTCGCATAAATTATTAAGTAAATAGATAGGTATATAAAAAACAGTTCCATCATTTATTTTTTAAGTATATAAGGGTGCATCTTGAAGGCGAAGGTCATACTTACTAGCCAGTAAATAATGTGGTCTTCCACCAGTGAAAGCGACCCCTGTGATCAGGTACTGCACGTTTTTGTATGGACTCTCGAACCGAGCACGAGCTTTTTTCTTCAGCATGCGCAGTTTATTAACATACGCAACCATCTTAGGGTCATTGTTGCCTATAATAATTTAAATATTTAGCAAGTGTTCTGAAGATAAACTGTAGAAATGGAAAATATAATACTAACGCAAAGTACTGGGTGGCTCCCAGAATTTATAATTGGTGTTTCTCTCGGTTTGTTTTTCCTTCTTACTTCTCTCCATACGTTTCTCTAACTATTTATAAAATTAAAAACGTAATTAATTGAAATAAGTGCATTAGGGCGTTTTTAAAACTAATTATATAACTTCATTACTTACGAAGGTGGTGCTCTTACATAAATTTTCGTAACTCTGTAAATAAATAATTGTTACATTCGGTTACTTTACATTCTGGTACTGCTTCTACACGTTTGGATAGCCAACCAAGCTACTTTTCAACAGTTGGCTCTAAAAGGTCGCATAAATGTAAATAGGAATAGCTTTTTTTCCAAGATAAAACGGGACTCTTATTAAGATTTCACTGTCGATCTGTCCGTTTGTCACCACTTCACCAGCCTATGTATATTCTCATGAACTGTGATAGATTGGCAGATGTTGGCAGAGTATGGTTCTCAGGGATCAGGCCAAACAGACACCCATAGAAATATGGATGGTTTTTACCGTAAATTAAATACAACTACTTAGTAAATTACATATAATCATGAAGGAGGTAGAACTAGTAACTTACTTCTTCACTTCTTAGTTTGAATTTATAACCAAGGGGTTTAGGTTTCGTCTCCTTCTCCTTGGGCGACCGAGTAGCGAAAAATGGGGATCGATGAAAACTTTTGCAAGTATTCTCCATACTTGCCATCTGGTTGAGGGGGCTTTTTCTTTTCTGCAACAAAACATCGATCACGGTCAGGTCAGACAAGTACCAATGCAACTTTTCTAAGTTTGTAAGTAGGTACTTTCTAAGTATATCTTGGACACCAATGACTGTGTTTCGGACTCCGACTGTTGATTTGATTTTAACGTGCCCTCGCATTTCGGAATCGGCACGTTAAAATCCTTGGCAGTCATTACGGGTACTTAGAAGCCAGTAAGTCTGACACCAGTTTTACTAAGGATACTGGTACTGAGTTCCAAAAAAGGTACTGGGTTTTCCGGTTAACTGGGTTGAGGAAGTCAGATAGGCAGTCGCTCCTTGTAAAATACTGGTACTTAGCTGCTTCCGCTGAGACTTGGAAAAGGCTCGGGAGATCGTGGTTTGCATCAATTGTCTCATAATAAGGTATGTAATGTCGGGACACCTTTTCTCCACGGTCGGTTAGGCCCATGCTAATTTATTAATAAACTTGCATTTTGGGTGCTAACCAACAAGCATGCTCATCACACAAATGTCGACCGAACCGGGAATTGAACCCGGGACCTCATGGTACGACCGTCCGGCATGGTAACCATTGCGCTATCGAAGTCGTCAAGATCGTAATCTGAACAATTTGAAAATATTCGTTTCTCTAACTGAAAGCTTTTCGTCTCGTGCACTTTACTTTTCTTAGGAGCCGGTGTCGCAGATTTTTCAGTTTGTGTGATTTCATTTAGTGTCTCAATGCATTCATTAATGTCAATGAAAACCAAGCAGGACATCATTATCATGGCGTCATTGTCGTATTCTGAAAATAAACTTTTTAAGAGTTGAGTTTATGCATAATTAAAAGGAAGGTAGGTAGGTGCTTACCAACGTGTAGTATATAGTAGGGTACCTATCTATCTACTGTAGTACAGTTAATACCCTACTATATCTAAAAGCATAATTGTAGGTGTACATACTTTTTCTCAATTCAGTCGGAGAATTTTATAAATTGTTGTGTAGAGTTTCCAAAAGAAAAGACCAGGATCTTCAATGCATTCCACCATCGCATCCATTAAAACTTTCTTAGGGATTTTAAGCGATATTCCGAGATCTGACAGAGCTTTGCGCATGCGTCGAGGTACATCTTCTAATAAGTCTTGGTGTATATCTTCTTTCAAATGCGACAAAACCGTTTCTGCTGACTAGAAGTTCGACATACCATCTAGGGCCAGCCTCTCTTTTAAGTCGTTTTTCCTTCCTATTAGCTGAAAGATTAAGCAACTTGGTTGAAAACTCAACTTACCACTTACCAGGTGCGTACTTATAATGTAGGTAGGTACAGTAGGTACTAGCTGAACCCCGCGGAATCCCTCTCGTTCCGGGGGAACTTCTCTCTGTACTCGAATAAAATACGTACCTACAGACTTTCTTAGGCAGGTACTCGGGAATCCAAAGTCAAATGATTTATTTGCACATGCAGTTAAAGCACGGCTTTAAACCAGGTTTGAAACATGAACTTTTAAAAAACCTACCGAGGTTTGAAACCTCATTTTATATTTGGCGGAAAAAAGAGTAGGATCAAGGTACATAAATAGAAAGGATAGGTAACCTACTATTTTTCATATCTACGCAATTTAGACCTCCAGGGTTAGATTTATTTTAGAACACTTTTTATGTGAAAATCAATAGGCACATGTCACCTTCGCAGAAATGATGATACTTCAGGTCCTTGAGAAATCTCAGCCATTTTCCAACTCTTTCATTGTAAGGTTTCTTGTTGATGTTTTCTAGCATTTCTTTTTCCAATGTTACCCATATTGGATCTTTTTTCGGTCCGTAGATTGTCTTGATGTAAAAAAAAAATATATAAATATTATCTTGTAGCTCATGATACCATTTTAGAACCCAAACTGTAGGTCCGTCCCGGCTGGGTTGAGGAGGTCAGATAGGCAGTCGCTCCTTGTTAAACACTGGACCTCGGCTACAGCCGGTTTAGATGGGAAAAAGGCTTTGGAGATGGATGAATGATGGGTCAGGTGTGGTTTTCCGTTTTAGGATGCCATTGTAGAACCTGGGAAAGCCTAATCACTACCACTCTGATAATTGGATAGCCTAGCCCTGATTCTTTACCTTTTTCGTAAGAATTTCTTGAACTGGTGGCATTACAAATTTCCCCATCGTGAAAAACTAATAATTTACGATTGTAATCCAAAATATAGATAAATCAATTCATACTATAAAATTTTGATTACAATTTAATATAACTTCAAAAATTGGTACATTTTAAATTTGGTAGCCATATTTAAAGTCAAATTTGAAGTTGTTCCTCCATAATGTAGAGCAGAGCTGTAGAGCAGTCTATGAGTCTGAGTCTAACATTACCTTCCTCCTTGATTACACGCCATCACACGTCAGAAATTCGCACGTTCTAAAAGGAGGAGTTTGTTGAGAAAGTAGTTATGTGTGTAGGCTAAGATTAATTAAGCATGGGGAGTACCTAATGACAGATACCTAAGTACCTAATGCATGGGGAGTCCGACCGTGCTCTAGCTGTGGCGGCATATTGGGTTGACAACTGTAGTCTCACTGTAAGACTAGGGAAGAAGAATAGGGGAGTATAACTACGTATAAGAAGTATGCGATGTATAGGTATATAAGGTATATAGGTACTACGATTGCCTCGTTGGTCTAGTGGTCGCAAACGCTGCTGCTATAACTGAGGTCTGGGTTCGATTAAAGCAGAAATAAGTGTGACGTCATAAGTAATGTAGAGTTGTACAAAGTGCCCATAACGGCAGATCCGCTGCTGGAATAAAACAGTGTATTGTGTAAGCGAATCCACAAAAACGCGACCGACAGTCTCTGTCCTACGCGTGTGCGAATTGAATTTCGCAATCAAAGCACTGTCTGCCGTTCAGTCTTCAGTTTTATCTCATAACTAGCTTCTGTTAGCGGTTTTACTCGCGTTCTGTGGGAATCACTCCGTGTACCTGGACAAAATATCCTATAGCTTTTCTCCATAAATGAGTTCTCTAATCAAAATGTCAGTAGTAGTTCCTGTTTGTGTGTTCAAGCACAGACAAACTCAACAGCTTTGTAATATTAGTTTTCATTAAATTCTTGTCTATGTGTAGCTCCTGTAACTTAACTAGTACTATGAAGTAAAACATATTTATTAGTTACATAATATTTATTTAACTTAAAATAATTATTACAAGTGGCATAATTATTATCACATTTAATGACAATTAAACAGACATTCTCTGATAAATTCTGAGTCCCAACATGTGCACCACATCATTATTTACCACCATTGGAAATGCATGCAAAGCTTCATTCAATAAGCTATGTGTTTTTAATTTGCAAATTTTTAGTTTTTTCCAATACTTCTTTATAAGGAGGATTTATGGGACTTTGAACAGGTTCTTTGTATTCATATGATGTTTGGCCATCTAACAGCAATGGGTACGAGGTATCAGAATCATAGGCACTCAAATCACCACATGCATTGAATGGTACTATGACCCGGTTTAGCGCCAGTGAACTGATTGAAATCACAATATTCATGATCCAACAGTGGATTCCATGTTTGGTACATATCCTTCAGGTGGCTGGTAATTTTGGCACACAACAAAAGCTTCTATGCTGGAATTTCTTGAACTTTTGGTTTGGAAACTGTTACATATTCAAAAAATTGCTTTAGTTGTGAATATAGAAGAGATACATCTTCACCCCTAAATATCTTAGCCACAAATACACCTCCAATTTTTAATACATGAGTAGTTATATTGAGTGCCGCTATATAACAGCTGTGACTGCACATATTCATCAATGTCATGCAGCCCAGTTACATCAGGAGCCCCATCACACACTACCAAGTCAGCTTTAAGACCTTCAAACTCCTGAATGATTGCGTTCGCAGTCGACAGCTTTGTAATATCGCCTTGTATTTGTATTACACCTGGTAAAGCTGCCATAGCTTGTAAATCTACTGCTACTATTTTAACGTCTTCTACGTTACTAGCATTTTGACGCAATTTTTTTGTCAGCACTTGACTCCAACTGCCAGGAGCTGCACAGAGGTCCACAGCACGTGTTACTCCTTTAAATATATTGTGTTCCTCGTTTATTTGTAATAGTTTAAAAGCACTTCGTGCTCGCCATCCTCTTCTTTGGCTAACCTGTTATATATCTCTTTTATCTTTAGAGGTTTTTCCCATTATTAAAAATTAAAAGGTTTGTTTCCTGCGTCCTGGAATAATTAGTTTAGTAAATAGAGTATATTTTCTGTGATCTTTAGGTTGAGGAACAGAGGAAAGCACGGAAAATAATAAATAACCTAGAACAAAGTGAATGACAGTGACATAATAATAATGTCATGTATGGAAGGTAGATAGATGTAAGAAGTGTCTACTTGTTGGAGCCAAACAAAAATAAATCAAGAATTTCTGACAGTAAAGAGATAAGTTGAAGGGCCCGGGAACCTAAGATTAGACGGCTACAGCTAGACGTAGTAGTGTGTAAAGGCAGCTAAACTTAGTTGTGGATAAAATATTCAATTAAAAATCTGTTTTATGTGTAAATTTGTAAGAAGAAAGTTACCGTGCGCATAGGCGAAAAGAATATCTCGTGAATAATTTAATTTTGACCCCTAAAATGTCGACCTTACAAATAAATTATATCCACTTGCTATTGCCGCCGCGCCATATACAAAAATTCCCCTATCCTGTACGAGCTCTACCCTCCATGTTTAAACTCATGTTATGACCGCTGACACTGTCTGTCACCTCTGTCAGCTTGTCAGCTTCTGCGGCTGACTGTCATAAAAAAGCATCATCAGTCGGTTAACTAATTGTTATTTATTATCAGCACATGAACACGGTCGCTTTGTTTTTCCTGCCCCATTACCACTGTGCCGTTTAATCATATCCAAATAACATGCAAACGAAAGAACAGTGAGTGGCATTACTTTCCGTCAAATCGCCAGAAGTTGACTTATACAATCGGCAAGCACCAAGCACAAACATGGAATATTTCAGTGGTTCTAAGAAGTTACTGTTATTTATTCTCGAAGACTGGAAACTGCTCCTCTTCCTTACTATTTTATTTGGATTATATTTCTATTATACAAGTACGTTTGACTTCTTCGAGAAGAAAGGCATTCCATTTAAGAAACCAGTGATATTTTTGGGAAACTTGGGGCCTAGATTAAGGGGAACGCAGTCATTCCACGAATTTCAATTGGAAGCATATAAGAACTTCAAAGGAAATCGATATGGTGGTAAGTTTAATACAAATATTTTTTTAACCAAAATGTATTGCGAAAAAGTATTAGGCTACAGCTCTATTTATTTCCCCAAAAATATTAATTTATTCGAAGGACTATACACCTATATTTGATGTCAACATAATAACAAAAGTAGTCCTATTTATATTTGTACTTTACAAGCATTGTATCAATCAAAATTTATTATTCATAATTCCAATAATTTTGTAAAATGAGTGCTCAAAATGTAAATTTTTATGCAGGATTATTTGAAGGAAGAAGGCCCCTTCTAACAATTATGGATCCAGAACTCATAAAGGCGATAACAATTCGTGATTTTGATCACTTCACTGACCGCATCACACTGAATGCCAAAGAACCTAAGTTCTGGAGTCGTTCACTTCTTAACTTAAAGGTAGGTATTATTACATCCACAGTATGGAGTTTCTTGCCGGCTCTTCTCCATGAGACCAACTTTTTGGAACCGTGCAACTAATGTGACGTTTCATAGGTGCCTGCAAAGGCCTATGTGAAATAAAAAGATTTTGATTTTGATTTTGAATAAACAAGTCATCTACTACTGATTAAGGGTTCAGTGATATTTTCTTCATTACGTAGTAAAAAACAAAGATGCTTTCTCTGTCCCTAAACCCTGCGTATGCTTAAATTTTTAAAACTATGCAATGGATTTTGATGCGTTTTTTTAAAGCAAAAAATGATTGAAGAGTTAAGTTTATATTATGTATAATATAGTCGTGCAAAGCCAGGATGGGTAACTAGTTTGATACAAAAAGTTAAGTTTCACAGAGCATTTCAATCAACTAATAATCCAAATATTAATTTGAGCTTATCTTATGTATGTCTACATAGTGTTGACTACCAGTCAACTTTCCATAAACATGATAGATAAGGATTTACATAATTTGATTTCGTAAACTTAGTTGCTAAGAGTTGCTGCATCTGATAAATATTTTTTACTTATCTTGTATATGTTACGGGTAATGCTAGAAGGTGGAGTAAACCTAGGTTTACCCGGGTTAACTTAGTATTACCCAAGCTTTCTGGGTAAAGTACGAATAATAAGTAAAATAAATTTTAATTCGGGGTTTACCCATGCTCACCTAGGTCTACCCAACTCTGTCTGGGTAATGTTAAAATTAGTCTAATTAATTAGTGAAATGAATATGTGTGACTGTGACATTTAGAATTGCACAATTTTCCTGCAGCTTTTGCAAAAATCTTTTATAACCCTGGCGTCCTGAAAGTGACTGTTCATTTGCAAGCCCTCGTAAGCTTTTTTTTCTGGTGATATATTTTCAATAGCAATCAGTTTATCATGACACACAGAAAACTGATTCCTTGAGAACCTTTTCTCAATAGTACCACGTTCGTTTCCTAGCCTATACAAATCATCAGCTTTTTCTACAAATGCCGTAAATAAGCACATAGTTGGGGTTTCCTAAAATTACGCCACGGGTTCGAAAATTAAGCAACACCTAACATTACCCAGTCAGAGTTGGGTAGACCTAGGTGAGCATGGTTAAACCCCGAATTAAAATTTATTTTACTTATTATACGGACTTTACCCAAGAAGCTTGGGTAATACTAAGTCAACCCGGGTAAACCTAGGTTTACTCCACCTTCTAACATTACCCGTAACATATACATAAACAATTTAAAAAGTTGTTTAAACAAATGTTAAATTATTTAGCTGTATCAATAGATGGAGTTCAATATATTTTCCTCTAAATTATGAACAAAAACTTTGCAGTTTATAAGTTCTTTGTTTGTATCAGTGGTTCTATAACTGCAAAATTATTCTTGTGAGATAATTAATATCACATCTTGAATTATTTTTAGGGTGCTGAATGGAAAGGTGTTCGCAGTACGCTCACACCAGTGTTCAGTTCCTCACGTCTAAGAAATATGCTCCCACTCATTCAACTGTGCTCGACACAAATGGTGGAATTCTTAAAGCAATATGGTAAGTTTGGCACATGTATTAATTCTAGACACCACATTATAGATAGAACTATATTCTATGTATACTTTGGCTGCTAGAATTTAGAAATACATACAGTAATATCTCACTGACACAATTATACAATTTACTGTTATCATTAACTATCAAGCTGATATTATTTTGTAACATTTACTTAAACAATTTAGTGTTCTGATTATACATTATGAACTTTAAATATTTATGCACATAATCTTATATTTAGTTAGTGAAATCTTACCACACTATTTATTGTAAATTACATGTTTACAATTGCAGATAAGAAAGATGTTGAGATGAAGAAAACAATAGGGCACTTCACATTAGAAGTAATTGGGGCATGTGCGTTTGGGATCAAATGCGATGCTTTATCAGATGAGAATGCACACTTCTTTAATGTAAGTTTACATTGTAATTAAGCACTATCTTGTAGATAACATATGTATGCAACTGAGTTTCTGATTTGCAATTCATCATGCTCTCTATAATTTCAGGTAGCTGAAAAGTTTGACTACATGCCTTTACACAAAAGACTGATGCTATTCTTTATTTTAATATTTGTTGCCACAGTTGATTAAGATTTTGAACTTTTCTGTTTCTTAATTTGACGTCGGCAAAAGAGCTTGTTTCGTAGTCTGAAAGCAGACAAAAGCTGAGGCGAAAGAAATCTGGTGTTAAGTTAGTACATTTATTTTAATTTATAAATTACTATAAATATGATAAAAACACTTTTTATAATAATCAATAATCATTAATTTTGTTTTGACAGGGAAAAATGACTTTCTGCAAATTCTGATTGATTTTTCTGAAAAAGATAAGGGTCTGAATCTGAAAAAAACAAGGGTCCGAAATTCGTAAGTATTAGATTTACTGTCCAAGAAAACTAAATCATTGGCCAAATATAAAAAAATTGTTCCATTAAAATTAAACTATTTAAATTAACGTACACTATTCCATTTGTCTACTAATTCGTGGTGTTATTTTTCAGATCTAGATGAAGACACAGTAGACGCACAGTTGCTTGTTATTTCTAATCGCCGGCTATGAGACGTCAATTACCCTGCTATCTTTTGCGGTACATGTTCTGGCTACCAAGCCCGAATTGCAGACAAAACTTAGAGCCCATGTGAAGGGAAATGACTGAAGGAAAGAGTTAGATTACGACTGCCTTGCTCAACTGCATTATTTTGGAAGGATTTTTGCTTGGTATTATAATAGTCTGACTTAATTGAAATTATTTTGCTTGTAAATATCCTGTTATATAGAGGTTTGTGTGCCAATTTTATGCTCAAACTAAACATCCTTCAGCTTCATATAGGTAGAATGTTTATACTCGTATAACATGCCAAGTTAATTGAGATTTGCGAAACGCGGTAGGGTAATTTTTTAAATGTATCTTCGTTATTACGTATCCAAAATTTTTTGAAATTTAACCGACAAGTAGATGAAAAGTATAGTAAGTTCAACTCAGTCGTGCGCGCGGCTTATGGTGTGGGTAAACCCTTGTACATATACAGTGACTTGTGTTGCGTGACAAGAGGTACAGTCGGGGTACAATACAGTTATGTAGGGGTTGTATCCGGGTGTTTAAAGAAAAACAGTTATTACGTAATTTGTAATGTTTATTTATTTTATAATGATTATGAATCGCTATTTGAAAAATCAAGATGAATTTAATTTCGGATTCGGCTACTCTCCAAGGTGAATTATAAATTCTGACTCCATGTCAAAATGTCTATAGTAATCTTCTTTTTTCTTTTATATATGTCGACAAGTATTACGGCCACATTCCCATCATCAATTTTGACTTAAACGGTTCATTATGAGTTTCATTATTTTGTTATTTTGGTCGACATTATGCGAAGCAATATAATTTTTTAAAATTCCCTACATATTTTGGTTTACATTATTATACTAGGTTATACCTCTTTTTACATTCTTAGTACACACTTTTCTTTATTGTCGGCGTACCCTGAGCTAGGAAAATATGTAAGGAGTATTTAATTCTTAGATACTGTCAATGTCAATTTGAAAAGACTTATAAGAAAATAATGAAAAACTATATTTAATATAAAAAGCTTTGAATGTTGTTTTTTTTTTTGAAACGCTTTATCTAACTCCTTAAAATTTCTCCGTGAATAACTAGTATTTTCGTAGACGACCTGTACCCATAAGAAAAAGTGATAAGAAGCACGTCATGCTCGGACGACGGTCACTGTCACACGAACGAAAGTTGTATATTTACAAGCTGACGCACACATAGGGCCGCGCGCAAATCTGAGTTGAACTATTATATCTGTAAAGATAAAACGCATTGACCTTATAATTGAACTTGAATGATGTCAAGGAGATATTTATAGTCTTCTAACTTATGAATAATTTGTAATGTATTATTTGTTCTGTTTTTATCCTTTCAGAAACTTTACGGCATGTTCCCTCCCTTGGCGCGAGTTGACAGAGTGTGTACTAAAATGACACCATACCCTGGAACATCTATACAGCTCAACCCTGGTAATGTGGTAGCCACTACCTTTGTATGGTATTCACATGGACCCCAGAATATTACCCAGACCCGCAAGAATTCAAGCCAGAGCGATTCATGAATGAAGACAAGAAGGACCCGAGCCTCGCATTTGTATCTGGCTTTTGGTGCTGCCCTAGAAATTGTATAGGTAAGCTTAAATTACTTGATGAAGAGAACTCTTCATGTAAATATTGTAAGTATGTATATCAAAGTATAAACAAAACTAATTAAAATGTATCTTCTTATCTGTGTTACAGGTCTGAGATTCGCCATGTTATCAGCAAAAATTGGCCATGGTTGAACTTATTAAGAACTTTAAATTCTCGACATGTGAGAAGACGGTTGATTCCCATTCAGTTCGATAAACGGTCGCTGTTGTTGAAGGCGCAGGGAGGCTTGTGGGTTCGCATTGAAAAACTCTAACGTAAGACTACATTTAATAACTTTACCCCTCTGAAATCGGCATATCCGATGCTTCGTGTGTGCATCAGCTCAATAAGGCTAGTATAAAAGGGGTAAAGTTATCTGATGCGAGCTGTGTGCTACACCATTAGCAATTATTTATAAATCGAATATATATATTTTATATGTACAAATACTAATGTAATTTGAAACGTGCATATCTAGCTTTCTAAAATTTTATAAGTACAAACGAAAATAGCAGTTCCTATAATCGGGTTTCTTAAGAGATTTCATAATAATTTAATCGACAATTTATAGGCTCGTAATCCGCGTATACACCATAATTTTGGTTGCGTGACGAGCTTCGATACATTTGCAAAAAAGATTTGCTTATAAATACTCATTTAATATTTTAGAGCAAACTGAAGTAATAAAATGCAACAGGTACGTGATACCATACTATGCAATGTACCTTATGGAAACAACAGTATTTTTAGATTTTTATCGTTTTTGAAGCAAGATCACCCTTTACTACTCAGCAATTTAGTTAATGAATACTGTACCACTCCATATTATAAGCAAAATGTTTTAATGATAGTTTTTGTTGAGGAGATTAACCTACATAGCTAAAATAATCGAAACTGGATATTTAGTCAATTTATAAAACATCATGGATGTCTTTGGGTACACATAGTTGCGAACAAAACATGAATTACATAACATTACATAATAGAAATAAGTTTTGAATTAATTTCAATTAATTAGGGGGATTAAAATAGGTGATAGTAAAATATTATTTAGGGTTTAAAGGTTTATTTAAAAAAAAAAACGGTTTGTCTGTAAATTCGGTTTACTGACGATAGTTGAACGTGACAACGTGAGACAAGATTGTACCTCTTTGTCACTCGTGTGCGTGCTCTCGCTTGCACTTCAAGCCTTAAGCGGAAACGCCTCAGAGCGAGGTAACGCCGCATGAGTCATGTTTTTTCGTGCGTGCAGCCGGCTCCATCGATTTATAGAGACGTTGTCACGTCAATAACTTGCGTAAATAATATTAAGTTACATCCTCTATTTTTGTTGTCTAGTATCAGATGTTTATTGAACCTTCATAAATGCTGCTATAAAAAATCCTATTGTATCTCTGTAGATAGGCACTACTGGTCTAAGATCTTGATGTTCTGGGCCAAACCTCTGAACCATCAATCTGAAATAATATATACAACTTAGAAGCTTAGACATTATGTGATAAACAGTGCCAGGTGCATACTCAGTACAAAAAAGGCATTCGTTTTGAATTGCACTTAAATTATTATTGTTGTTAATTTATTTATAAAAGATATTTTACATAACAAAACGATTCTTGCCAACTCAAAGAATAATGTATTTTTAATAACTTTATAATAAAACATTAGTACTGCACCTTTGTTCATCATTTAGACCTCTGTCAGGTAACCCCGGTCCACCTAGTATTGGTTCCTGCAGGAATTAGTTTCAAACATGGGAACTTTTCAAGTGCCCATGCAACCCATGCCTTCATTTTCATCAACTGTTATAGTACATGTACTGTATACTAATTTTCCACCCCACTTTTAACACCTTGACAGCCTGAGAAAGAAAATATTTCATATACAGAATCACCACAAAGGAATAACCAAGCTAGTAATATTTTATTATAATAACTTACTTCTGCTAACATTTTTCTTTGAACAAACTTATACGAACTTATCATTTTAGGTGTCATTTTATTCATTAATTGTGGTCTTGACCCAATCCACTGCAAGGAGCGTCTAGAAGCACTTTATCAAATCTGTTTGGTGGAAAAGGAGGTCCACTGTTAATTCCTTTACTCTCTTCTGAACAACACTTGGCTTGAGTCAAAAGCATATGCTGTAACACAAGTAACTCCTTGAATATCACAGTTTTCTCTGATTTTAGCTGCCCTTCTGTGGTGTCTTATCTAATGCTATAATAAGGGCCTGAAAAAGTAACAATGTATATAGTTCAGTCTATGTTCATTGGAGGTCTTTATAAGGGCAGAAAAATGCCAAAGCACCTAAATTTTTTCTTACCTGATCATTAGACATTTCAGCTAAATGAGTTGTTTTTATTGCCAGGAGCAGCACACATATCCAGAATATGTTCATTGGCCCTTAGCATCCAAGACCCACCCCACAAACAATAGAAGGCAGGTTTTGTAGAAGTACTTCTCCTTTTGAATAAATGGTTTCATTGACCACTGGCAACTTGGATGCTGGCAGAATAGTGTGTATGGCTATGCCACTGAAAGCATTCAGATGAATTATTACTATGTACTATGTTTCTTTATTAGTTAGTAATAATGTTTTGTTATCATGTGATTATCATTTTTCCCTACCTTGGTTGAACTCCATTGTCAAATAAATCTGCACGTAACATTTTCAGATACCCTGTCCCCCACATACAGCTTTTTGCCTTCATAGTTCACTTTCAAACCTCTTTTGCAAGGCCTTCTAAATCTCCATAAATATCTACTCTGTCTCCCAATTTTAAGTCTGAAAGTAATAGTATTTTGTAAATAATATATTTTTTAATTACTAATGTTAGTTTCTTTCATTTTTCGAATTATGCTAAATTTGTCTTTTAGCGTAGTGAATATTTTTTCTTTGTTTGTTCTGTCCCGTGGTCTCTACACTACTTACTTACAGGTAGGCCCATAACGCCAGGAGCAAATACATGGGCTCCCCCTCAGCACTGCAGCAGCACACAGACATCAACAATTTACTTCCTTCCCCGTCTTTTCCTAAATTCACTTCCCTCAGGCCCACTGCCCAAGTATGAGGCAATCCGGTCTCAAGAAGTAATACTCTGGTATATTTTGTAGTATGGAGCTCTTTTCCTTGCTGTAATATATTAAATATTTTCAATTGTCTGCATATAAAATAGTATGAGCCTACCTACAGTTAACATGCCACACTGTAAAGGTATGTTGCGATGTATAGTGAGCAATGTCAATTTATAATAATATTGTTCTCTAAAAGAATATTTCGTTGTTACCGTAGCAGTGAGGACCTGTACCTACTAAATAGCTAGCTAAAAGCTTAGAACTATACAGTCATGGACACAAAATTAAAGACACCCCCGACTCGAAGTGAAACAAATAGTATGGTACTGACATGCGCTTAAGCAACGGTATAAACTGTAGTGTAATAATTATTAAAACAATCATTACATTGTGTTCTTTAAATTAAGGACAAAAAATATTTTCTTTCTTTAATACTTTAGATATAAAGCTCTATGGAAATGAACACTAACTTTTGTAGCTGATACTTGGGCTGGTCAGCTAATTAAAGACAGTTAAAGCCCAGTTAAGAAAAAAAAACGAAAGATACAAATAGTTGCCATACTTTTGTTTTAAAAGTGATTAAAAATACTTATGAAACTCGAATTAGGTAATAATTTAGGTTTATTTCATTCAAAAATTCCATTTTAGTCCTATCAATAAGACTAGAAACAAAATTCTGGTAAGTAAAATGTTTTAGGCTTTTACATATTATATTTGACATACGGATTTATTCATACCACTTGATCTATAGTAAGGACATGGTAATAAATTTATTATTAAAGAATTTCTTATCAATGGCACTAAAAAAGGCATGGTTTGAGAACAACACAAAACCGACCCCAAGGAAAACTTGTCCGCAAAACAGACTTTAAGGCGGTGCTATAGGCAAATAGTGAACCATTTACATTATTCGGTACTGGTTTTTTTTTGGGGAGTCATCTGCATGCTAAAAGACGACAATTGTGTCTGCAGAACTTTTAGACTACAACCGGGTCGGAAAAGCTGTAAGGCATGGGGTATCGGAAGATGTTACTTTTGGAAAAGCACCCCGCGTGTCCATACTGTAGTTGGCTATTTCTATCAAATGTGAAAGGTGCAGTTTACAAGTGTTCAAAAATGATTTGTTTTTCTCATTAAACAACAGGGATATGAATAATTCTAAAATAATGTATCGAAATTAGTCGCCTCCAAAACATGAGATGGAACCAAAATACACTAAGAAAGTTCTCAACATAGGAGGCGAAAAAGTAATAGTGTTGGGGCTTCTCTCCACTACTTGGTGTGGTGATCTTTTAGAAAGATATTATTAAAAATAGGCGAATTCAAGTACTATAATATTTTAGAAATAGCATTTTGTTATATACTAAGCATAATTTACCGGTCCCTTAGCGCTTTCCCAAATTAGGGAAAAGTCTGAAAAACACTGTAAGAGTAGTAAAAAGGACTCATTGATCGAGCAACTTTTGACGGTTTTGGTTTGGCCCATCGCAAATTTAATAGAAAAAAAAACTGGTGATCGGCCAGAAAACACAATGGCGATAAGTCATACATGAAACATTGATCAATTTTACACAGATTTTTATGAAGCATGGAAGAAAATTCCCGTAGCGACTTAAAACAAAACTGACCGCTTGCACGCCTTAGGGGATGTCGTGCTGTCATTGAGGTAAAAGGAAATAAACCAAATATTAGTACTCATTACTATGCTTAGTTACAGTGTAGGAATGTTGTTATAACAACATTTATTAATCATTATTATTGATGGTACTTCTCTATAGAGAAGTATAATAATAATAATAGAGAAGTATAAATAATATTAATAATTTGCATTTTCTTCCCCTGAGCAAATGGAGTGTCTTTAATTATATGGCCAGGCCACGTTATGGTTCATACCGCTCGAGATTCGGATAAAGCGAAAAAAAACTTGTCGCGAAGTATCCACTGAAGATAGTCCTTTAGTTTTAATATTTCACAATGCCCTCTTAAATATTTTGAAATAGAAAAATAAAGTTCCAGTAGCAATCAGAAAAAAGAAATACAGATGAAAATGCGGCAGCATTTAAGATTCAAACAGTGTCTTTAATTATGTGTCCATGACTGTATATCTAGAAGAAACTGCTTACAGCAGATAAGTAATCTTGAAGAACACTTATACTGAACATCTTCAATTTATTTATCCGAAATGTGGTCCATCTCGGAGACTCCGCTAGCCAGGCTTTCATAGCACTACTGTTTTCTGTAGTTTCCATTGTCAATAGTTCAGTTCTGGGTATCTTTTGTTTACTTTTCAGGTGTAAGTAGCAAACCAGAACCACCACCGGCCTTCTTGATAATCGTAAGATGCCTATTTAGCCAAAAGTACACGTGGCTTAAAATTGTTGTTTCAACCGTTTTGGTTAACTCATCTTTATTCAAATACGTAATTAGCTAGCTGTTTATTATTGTTTTGGATTTCGTAATTTTATAGTTCACGAAAAGGGTTAACAAATCCCGCCCGGGCGTGAAGTTGACACTGACAACTCTACTCTATACAGATTAAAAAAACACGTCACTGCAGATTACACAACAGATTATCGATTCGTGCCAATACCGTAAGGCCCAGCGTACACCGCTGGAAGCGCGTCGGAGCGCACTTGAACACAACAATTGAATACAAACCTTAACTAGGTACCTTGAAATACCGCCTACAAAACATGTGCGCGCATGCTCTGCGCACGCGCCCGAGCAGTTCATGCGAATTTATTCTTTTGTAGACCTATGGCAAGGTAGTTAAGGTTTATATTAAATTGTTGTCTTCCAATGCGCTCCGACGCGCTTGCAGCGGTGTGCGCTGGCCTTAACAGTGGCAGCATTATTCACAGATTAATTTACGTAGAAAGCTACTTATATTATTTATTAAGAAGAATTTTATGTTTGTTTGTAACCTCAGACCCTTAAGCCAGTGAACTAACATTAAACTTTTATTTAAGTTGGGTAGCTCTACTATTTATCCGAGTACGGGAAGTACTTTCCACAGGACGTAGTTGAAACTACGAAATGTGTTAAATTTTTAGACTTCTTTTTATTATTTAAATTAGTGTAATCTAACACATAAACACAAACGACTTTGAAGTAAAACCGCAAAATGCTCAAAACACAATTATAAAAAGCTTATTCTTTTAAGCATTTAGTAGGTAATTTTAAATATTTGGAAGTTACATCATGAGGTTCTCAACAAAATAAAATAATGGAGATGGCGGCAGTCCCGCAATTAAATTTCAAGCACAATAATTACCTACACGCCATGTAGCTCATATCTACCCCGTAAGCCCCGAATCTACAGTTACCGGCACGGATGTCGGGCTCTCGGCGGAGGAGTGGGGATCGCTTTGCGCACCCGTACGCATAAGGCAATAAGGCAGTAAATCGCTTGTGCGCAGGTGAAGGTCAGGGCTCGACATCCGTGCCGGTAACTGTACCTCGTGTAGTGACTGCTGATTGTTGCGAGCTCGCAAGGCGGCTCTCTTCGAAGGGCAGCTTTAGAGTATTCTCAGAGGGTCCAAATAAATATTCTTATTACCTACCCCAGAGTAAAGGTAGCTCAAAACTTTTTATGCCACGTTGTACAAAAAGCGTGTTGAAGAAATGCGTCTTCCTTTGAAATGATGATGCAAGGATTCAAGGAATGGGGTTTCGGAGCCACGTCATAACTTATCCTTATTTTATGCAATATAAAGAGCGTATAAGAGAAAATCATTCTGTTTACCTTCTGGGTGCTCAAAAACAAACCGCGAAGCGTATCATTGTGACAATCTGCCGTGTTGATATAAGTGACCATACCTTTTGCGCACGAGCTTTTGTTGAAATAAAAATTGAAACAAACAGATTTTCGTTAATATTAAATTTATCAGTTTCAACATTTAAAGCAGTGGTAATTAATATTAGGTATTAACTTTTATTAGACAATTAATAATAGACGTTGAAAAAGAAAAGACGCCAAGTGATTACAATTTTGATTATTATTGTCACTGGCCACTTTTTTCCAATACGTGGCATAGGCACGAACAACTTCCACGTTCGCCGCCCATTTTGACATCGAGCGAATTGTATAGAATCTACTGATTTAAAAGCTTTTTTTCTTGATTGTGTTGAAATTGGCATCAGAAAATGTAAGTATTTCATCTATTTGTGCTTATGTAACTATCTAATAATACTATTATCCCAAATAAGTTGAAAATTACGTTTTGTATACTTTACAAACTGAGGGTGGTGACCGCAGCAGGGACCAACAGCGGTGTCGGTCAATCTTTGTTGTAATTCGCCACTGTTATACGTTGTAATTAAAGCCAGTGTGCATGAAAAAGTTGTAATTGTTTTGTTCTATGATAAACTACCTAAATTGTCGTCGTAAGTTACTACGATAGAAAACATTCTACGTCAAATTTCAGTAAGGACCTGCCATGTCATTATCATTGATTGAAATAACGTGCAGTCTTGACGGATGACTCAGTATGGTTAATATTCTGTATTTCTAAATATTTTCTATTATTTCAGACTAATCGCAAAGCTTCAAAATGGGGAATATGTTCGCGAATTTATTTAAAGGCCTATTTGGCAAAAAGGAAATGAGAATACTGATGGTTGGTTTGGATGCTGCTGGTAAAACCACAATCCTATACAAACTCAAATTAGGCGAAATTGGTTACGACTATCCCCACGATTGGTAAGTTTGATTTTAATTTTCTGTATTATGTGATGTCCTTTGTAATTGAATTAAAGGTTTTATAATCTTTATAGATTATTTTTTATACAGTTTACATTTGCCATAGGTTTATTGTACCCATATGTTAAAGATTATGTGTAATGCTAATATGAAGTGCCAAATATCAATCACATAGCATTGGCACTACACTATGACTAATGGCATTTGTATTGATTTTTATCTTTTTTAATCAACAGTGACTATAGATAGCCATTAACTCAGTTTGTTGTAAATTTTTGCCTTATAATTTTTATTGTGAAATGGTGAACAGAGTTTCTGCAAATGGTAACCCACCTGGATAACTTATATTATTTTCTTAAAAAGTAATATGAATTTAAGTTCACCCTATCTGTGCAATGTATAACAGAAATAATTGTCAAATCTTCATTGTTAAGGTCTGTTTCAGTGATTTCTTGCTACAAAAATATATTTAGAGAACTGTTTTAAGGATTTGTTACACATATCATACATATGTATACATACATATGTGTACCTTGGTATTGCATAATTATGTACTACACCATGCACTAGAATTTCAGAATATTTATTCATTTGATTCTAGGATTCAATGTGGAGACTGTAGAATACAAAAAACATCAGTTTCACCGTGTGGGATGTCGGCGGTCAAGACAAAATTAGGCCACTGTGGAGGCATTACTTTCAGAACACACAGGTCAGTGTCATTTTAACTGTCTCTTACTTACATAATTATTATATTTTTACTATGGAAAGGCTTCCATATTACAATGTTATAGATGACATAATTTAAATGGTGTTCCGTGCAAGTCCTCGGACAGTACACATTAACACAATGTTAAATAAAAAAATGCTAATGCTGATACTCCATCCCTGCCACTGATGGCAAAATGATTCATTGAAAATGTAAAAATTTCTAAAAGTTTAATAAGGAAATGGATGATGAAACAATCATATGGTTAAACAACACAAAGTGAATCACCAAACATAAGTAATTCAAGTTTGAATTAATTTATAATTATATTAGATGAGGACAACTACAAGTTTACCTTTACAATAAAACAATTACAATTTACTTGAATATTGCATTGCTCTTACATTTTTTGAACATCACATTTCATCGCACAACATAATGTAATTTTTTACCCAACTTCTAAAAAGGGGTTATATCTGATTCAATTAAACACACAATATGCCATGAGAATATCTGTGGTTAAAATCACTTATTTGTGAAAGTAGGTCATTGTTTCTAGCTTTAAAACTTACAGATGATTTCACTTGCGTATTGTTCAAACCTATAGCTCTCTCTTATAATATTGTGCATATGTACTTATCATTATAATTAGTAAATAGGCTAATGGGTCAACTTTATTTAAATTAAATTATTTGATTCAGAATCCAGCTATAATTTGTAAATAAACCTCTTTTTCTTCCTGTTTAGTAAAAACATAATTTAGCATTTTCCTTATACAATTTATTAATTGCATGATTTTTTCTCTGATTAATGGATTGATTAATTGCTCCAATGCATGGTTATTATAATTAGATAGCCTAGACCTTTCTTGCCATCAATTGTTCTGACTCATGACTGCATGCATGCATTTACGTATTTGCCTAAAAAAAAATGTGTTCATTTAATAGGCTGTGTAATTAATTAATAGCAGACTTTTGTTATGAGGTTGTAAAAATACTCACTATGAAGATTATAGACAGATTTTTTCTAATCAATCACCAGACAAATTTGTTAGGTTGTCAAATAAAATCATCACTCTGTTGGTACTTTATCCCAATACTGTGATGGAAACTTTACTTATCGCACAATATTTTCATAGATAATATATGTGATTGCAAATACTATTTCATGCTGGTGAAGAAATGTTAGATTATTGTATTAATCTACACTTTAGCTGACTCATTAGTTCATACAGATAATCCATGTGTATGTATGTCCTTTTGACATCAAAATGTGATTAATTGGTGATGATTTTGTTTGACAGTTGCAATGCTTATTTATTAAATTTATTATGTATTTAATTTTGCGCGTAGTTTAAATATTGTTGCGTATTTAATTAGCATACTAGAGATCGATATGAGGAATATAAAGTTGCTTAGTATGTATGTTAGTTGAACATGTTAACCTTGGCGTTTATTGTTTTGATAATTATTCGCAGGATTATAATATGAAGGCGATATTAATGCGATAAGAAGTACATAAAATTTCCATGGGTTCATAATTAGGCATTTTGTTATACATTATGTTGAAGGTATTCAAATTAGGTATATAAAGGGTTGTTATGAGTGTCCAAGATATTGTAATAATAAATGAGACATGATAATATTTAGAATTATCTGATTGATTTCATTTTCTAAACTTGATTTAAGAATGAATGATTAAATTATGCCAGAAATATACTTTTATCAGATAGTAAATATAAATTCTGCGATAATAGTGTTTTATAGCAGGTTTGTATCCAGTAGCTTTCTGTAGGTTAACACATATAAAGAAGTGTTATAGTATTATGGATTAGCGTGACTTATTTTGTCTGCTATCAATGCGACCTTAAAGTTTTAAGTGAATTCTTAGTCTTCTCTTTCACGCAACTGACGAACAAACGGGGCTTTAAAAGGTCACAATAAAAATGTAGTTAACTTGTAATGTATTTATTTCAGGGTCTCATCTTTGTAGTAGACAGTAATGATCGAGAGCGTATTGGTGAAGCGCGCGAAGAGCTCATGCGAATGTTAAGTGAAGACGAACTACGGGATGCTGTACTTTTGATTTTTGCAAACAAACAGGTAACATTCATTTCACATAGACATGTCTTATATAGGTTCGTAGAATCAACAGTTAATTTTCAGGGTTTAATTACTTAGCTGTGTTTGCTTACTTGAAATATTAAATCTTCAGGTTTATAATTGTAAAGGTTATGTAAACTAATACAAGTGTGTGTTGCTAGGATCTGCCAAACGCAATGAACGCAGCTGAGATAACAGACAAGCTGGGCCTGCACTCGTTGCGCAACCGCAACTGGTACATCCAGGCGACGTGCGCCACCTCCGGGGACGGGCTGTACGAGGGCCTGGACTGGGCTCTCAACCAACTTAAGAACGCCAACCGCTAACCGCATGTGCGCCACCAACTCACAGACAAATCTGATTACTGAAAGAGACTATGGTTTAAGATATGTTAACTTTATTTGCTATTGAATATTGAATACAATGTATTATGTGAGTTAACCTGCGAATGCATTACTGATATGCGTCACCCGGTGACCGATCGAGCATCGCATTCACTCCGAACCACTCGAGTTCATACAACATTTAAAAATAATTTTGGAATATGGTGGTAAGTGTACAAATAAACCATGCTACTTGTGGTATTAGGGTCCACGTAATTAGAATGCGCTGTTTGATCGATCCCTGTCGACGATGAACAAAAAAAAATAGTGTGTATAGACGATACAAAATTATTGCAGATTTGTTTTCAATATAAATATACGAAGGAGCAAAACGGTGGTACCTAGACTCGCTGAATGATCGAGCATTGTGATGTGGATAGGTTTGTAGCTGACTCGTGATAAAGTGAATCACATCATAACATGTTTTATATGTATACTATGTGGAATAAGTTGTCGCAATAAAGATTTCAAGTTAATTCACAATTGATGACTTTAATTATTTAGTTTATGATACTAGTGACCTACACTTTACGTAACGTAGGGTAGGTACAAGTAAGCAAGCAGTATTCGGAAGCGGTAGGGTCTATCGGTCACCGGGATGCGAGGCGCGGCCGTGCGTCCCTACACACATCGCTTTGTGAATTGGGCTATTGATGTCCCAAGTCCTTTCTGTTCGATTGTCACCAGTTATTTGTGCATTAATATCACCTGACCTATTATAACGATGGTAGTTTATTTTTATGGAAGTTATCTAGGTAGTTTAAGCTGTTATGTATTTTACATCCAAAACCATTTCGTACAATATTCTCGCTTATTCGAACGGCTCGTTGTGATTGACCTGCATTTACAGTCAACAGCTTCTCATGACGAACCGAGATTAATTTGTAATTTAGGTATAAATATGTATTAGATAAACGGTGTCATTTTGAGAAGTGTTTCCGCCTACAGGGAACAGTGCTCAGAAGTCTCAGTGGTACATGCTCTACACAATTAATTGTAACTTAGCATTTTTATAATAATTTAGAAAATGTTGAAACAGTAACTATGTGGCAAGTGTGATGGAAGGAGGTTCTTTTTTATTTTTATGAAAAACGAGAAATAATGAAAATGCGAATTGTGACATTCCGGTTTATCTTATGCTGTATATTATGGAATAAAAATTATCCTCACGAATGTTTCATTATTTGATTTTCACAATCTGGTCTTTAACATGCGGTAAATAAGCTTATAACACACACTTTAATTATTACAGTAGCTTTTAAAAAACTAAAAAAACAATAGATATACAGATGAATTTAAATCTTTCATCGTCAAGAAGAAGCTACATCTCGATCAGCAGTCAGTTAGTTCTTATAAACTACATTAGTATACACACTAGTATGAATTTTAGGAGTGCATCTTGAAATGGGATTACTGGACTATTTGACTAGGAGACTACCTGGGGTGCCATGGACCTACTAGATAGATCTACAGCAAGAAAGAATCACTCTGTAGTGAAAGATTGTGGCCTTTGTTGCTTTCACCCTATGGCAGGACAACAGGCTGAAACAACGAGATGTACCGATACACGACCAATAAAGAAGAAATCTATACAGTTACGAATAACTGCAATGATTTTTTTGTCGCTTGTATGGTGCAGTTTCTACTAAGTCATCAAATATTCAATGTGGTAGGTATTGATTTCAAATTACTATTGTAGATATGGGGCTTAGTTGAAGTTCTCCTAAATGGTTTCTGTGTAATGTTATAAACGTAACTGCTTATATGCCGCTGCTTATATTATTAAAACAAAAGAAAATCAATTGTCTCGCGTAGGTATATCCGCGTATACAACGGAGTAATGCGGCAGTGTCTACAACGTTGCGGAAAAGATATAAACAGGCGCTTCAATATTTATCTGACAGTCTTTCGGGTTCGATTCCCGGGTCTTAAAGACGCAATCGCTATGTGGGTTTTAAGACTCAAAACAGTCCCGGGTCTGGAAGTTGGTGATTGATACACCCTTGAATTGGAGAGCTCGTAAATGTTGGTCTTGCGTCTACTCTCTGTGGTCGTGTCGGATTGCCGTCCTTTAAAGCTATGAGGGAGAGGGCATACACCAAAATCAGTGCAAAAGGTTTTGCACTATTATGTACCTACTGCTCATCTAGTTGATCTCCACAGAGAGAACACATGCCGTGGCTGATAGTCGGTCTGGAAGCCATTTCTTTCTTGATTATTTCGTCACGTTTAGTTACAACTTTGTGTAAAATGAGATTACAGAAACATAGATAGGGGTACCATAGCATCTAGGCGTCTAGCAGGTGCATATCTAATTCAACGGAAAAATTTCCATTTACACGTCAGAAGTCGTAAACTATAGTATACTATATTACTTACATAGATATTGTTGTAGGAGAGCATTGTGTGGGTGTTTCTACTTATTAGTAAATTTTTGCCGTGTCGTAGCCACGTAGCGTAGCTCATACTTTGTTGTAGCGGAGCGTAGCATAGCGTAGCGTAACATACCATGCACGCTAGCTATGGACGGTGGATAATCCTAATTTAAGAAAATTATGAAAGTACACAAGTTCATTGTTAGATTTTATAGCATATCTAACTATAATTACATAAAATACGTCTATTAATACTAAATGAAATCATAAATATTTCTAAAATGATATTCTTCGATAGGTTGGTGGAAAATTGAAATATGACAAATTAAATGAAAAAATAGAAGTCCAGCCAGCATTTGTCAGTAGTATATAGGTAGAATACCTACCTGCATATGAATAAGGGGTATGCAAACATTACCTACAGATAGCGTTAGTGAATATAAGTTTGTATTGAATATAACATCGTTCCTAAATCCTTTCAGCTGGGTTACGATTGTGCAACAAGCATTCTTCCGCATTTACTAACTCAAGATCCTGGATAAAATAGCGTAAATAATCATATCTTATTAGGATTTACTTATATCCCAGTGTTTATGATGATGGAAATGATGCTGATCCATTATTTGGTCTATAAATACCAATAATAAGGCATTTGTAGTACATTGCTCCTAGTCACCTACCACATAATATCTTATGCCTATAACAATGTACATAGGTACGATATTAACAAAATTTCAGTTTGTTAATGAAATGGGGCGAGAAAAGTATAACACATCCATCGGTAATAATTCAGGATGATTTTTAATTGATATGGAGTTTGGTTGAGATCCATCGTTTCCAATGGTGAAAAAATGGTACCTAAATGTTTCAATGGATAGAGAATTTGAAATGTTTTAACTTTTCTTATTTACCTACCACGGTTAACTTTAGTGATCGGTAGGATAACCATTAATTACCTGGAAGTAATTAAAGTTTATCTATGATATGCAAGTAGGTACCTGCTGATATAGCTCATTTAAAACTGCAAGCCTTACTATTGCTTGATAAAGTTCGATAAGTATCGCAGATATTAGCCGTACCGAGATCAGATTTTTATCACACGGATATAGGCTATATAGGTAACTACCTACCTACGATTTTCAAAACATAATAATGTATTGCTGTAGGTATGTATATCGAATATCTTGTAGAGTTATTCTACGCAGTCGTACGACCCAACCAACAATTTTGCCCTATAACCAAACCTTATATCTCAAAAAAGCTGGGTGAACGATGTATAAAGGATTCGGTGGTGACTGATTGTTGTATAAAAGCGTTTGACAACACATTTTGGCTTTATAAGTTTATACAGCAAAAACGACCAATTAAGAATTGATGTAAAGGTTTACTTCACAACATTATATAGCTGTTATAGTCAGGCGTTATAGCAACCTCCATTGTTACTAGTATACAACGATAGAACTTTATAACAGTGTTTACTGTCGCCCTAATGCGCCTGATTTACGCAATAAAGGTTCGAAACGAACTATGATGTGTCTTTCGTTGTAGTAGAGATGACAACTCAAGAATAGGACGATATTGTGATATTGAGACATTTTAGATCGTCGTTATAGTACATAGTACTATAGTGGGCACAAAAAGTCTACAACAGAGTGATTTGGTGATATAACTGAGTGTCAAATTTTATTTATGTAGCTTAATTGCCATATAAAAGGTTGTTAACGCTCGTTATAGTTGTAGTGATAAACTTATCACAAAGACACTTTTTTAGAAGAGTATTGTTTTTTTATAACTATTATAGTCCCTCTATTACACAATAGTAGTATAACGGAGCTCTTATCTCTTTTAAAACATTATTACTGTGTATAAAAGTAGGCTAGCAATGCTTTTAAATGCTAATTCAGTTTCGTAAAGGCACTTCTATCGCTCTTCTACAACAATATTGACGTTTTGATTCAGCGTAATTAATGCGACAACCAATATTTTTTGAAGACCCAATTATAGAAATGGTTCCGTACAAAATATAGTTCACGTCAATGAAGAAATGGAGAATTATTCAAATGGTTACAATGATTCTAGATGTGACAGTTTTTCAGGTCAGGCAAGTACCAATGCAACTTTTCTAAGTTTGTATGTACTTTCTAAGTATATCTTGGACACCAATGGCTGATAAAAAAGGTGAAGGAAAACATCTTGAGGAAACCTGGGACTATAAAGTCTGAAATCACCAACCCGCATTGAGCAAGCGTGGTGATTAATGCTCAATCCTTCTCCGTGTGAGAGAAGGCCTGTGCCCAGCAGTGGGACAGTAGTGAATGAGGCGGCGCGAGGCGCAGTGTGGGAACCAAAAATTAATCGGATGGAGACATGTAGGTACGTAGGTTTAATGCTTGCCTTGCTATGTAAACTTCAAAACAACGTAATTAATAAGAGATATTTTAATTTTTTTACAATAAATAAATAGTAAAATACCTAATGGATTTGTAGTACGAAAAGTTTTAAAATAATTAATCACAATAATAACATTCATCAGGGATGTAGTGGTCATAAATAGACATAATACCGCAGCCCCGACGACACCAGAAAAAAATGAAGCTTGGTAAAGATATCATATTTTTTTGCGCATGATGAAGTGCCTTGGTAAAGATGAATTGGTATGTAAACCACAGTTAACACAATTCTTATTTAACAGAAAATGTGTAATTTCCCACGGCCATTCCACTTCCGCAAGTAGCTTGAAGTCGTCACGAGTCGAAAACTTATCGATGTCTATAATGACTACCATTTTGCAGAACATTACACTGAAAAAGAAAAAAACAACACTATATTGACAAACTTTGGGGGAGGCCTTTGCCCAGCAGTGGGACAACACAAGCTAATTAAAAAAAAATATTGACAACCTCAGAGTATTAAATAATAACGAAAAAGTATAACTCTGACGTCGTAGTACCTGCAACTGTATAGTATAAACCCATGTTTTCTGACGTGGTATTTTTATAAGTTTAATAAAAAGTATTCATCACATTATGGAATAAGGACAAACAGCAAAACAAAGAAACAAGCTCAAAAGGAACCCTAATTTCATGTAATGGTGGTTGTAATATCTATGATAACGAGTACTATAATAGAGTTTAGGAAGCTGGAAGTATGTTTATGACTTAACATTCGTAATTGTTTTAGTTAAAGCTCATTACTTCGAAGGGGGCATTCAAATATTGTCGTAAACCCATATATAGTTTATCAGTAAAATTACAGGCGCACGTCATTTTCCCCGTAAGAGACGAATAACTCGATTACAAAATAATATCTAACTTACCACGGTCTCCTCGTCTCTTCTGATTTATCTTTTATTTCTCTTCTAAATAAAACACTGCAGCAGAGTGAACGAATGTAAAATGAATGAATGATGAATATTGTAATGGATTCATGAACTCTTCTACAGTTCTTAAAAGTGTTTAGTAAGTGTTGCTGTGGCTTGTATGTCACCACGAATAGAGATTGCGTTACTGTTACATCAACTGCAACGGGGCCAAATTGTCATGCCTGATATCGTTATAGTTGTACTTAAGACTGAATGGAGATATAATTGCGCCCACTTTCTTTGTAGGTGCACCTTCTTTGGCCTTTTATTTGACCATCGATTAGTTTTTACAAAACGTTCTATGGCCTTCTATACAACTAACTTTTGCTGGTTGGGGACATAGGTTCGCCTAGTTGTCGGTCAGCTCGAGGTCATAATACTCATAATAATTATTTATAAACTTTCACATCGGTCATGACGTTAACAGTTTTTACAGCGATACACTAGTATTGTACTATGCATTGATATTCCTGTTTATATTCACTAAAGATTTGAAATATTTATTATACGTCTAGTTGGGCCTGCTGCCAAATACAGTCTACACCAAATGTATGTGTGTACCTAAGTAATTCTGTAAATTCTTATGAATGTGTTCAGCATGTCTGAATTCGACGCACATAGCAGCGGCGCGACAAAGCAATAACAATTTGTGTTTTCCTTTTCTTTTTATGACAGGCGTATAATTCCGTGGACTCGTAAAATCGAGGATAACTCAATTCCACAGTAAATTCTAACAGAAACCAAAATATCTGTTGTAAGTCCTAAACCTTTCGATAAATCTTAGATTTTATGTTGTATTTTGGTCTACTATATTGTAGACGGCAGTAGTTAAGGCTATTAAACCTATTAATAAATGCCTTCTTTTTGAAATAATGTCTGATATTTATCACAAAAAATACTTGGGCGATTAGCTTTTAATAATAATCATAAAAATCTCATAAAAACAATTAATAAACTTCCTTCGCGTAACTTCTAATATTTTTGGATCGCTTGATGTTTGTTTCAGTGCTTGATAATAAAAGATAACGAAGTGTAACAATCTCACTAAGATTTTTCATTAATGTCTAAACGAATATCAACATCCCGGCAACACTCGAGAAACACATTGTTTTGGCTGTTACTCATTCTTCACCGTAGACACATTTTTCAGATGTTTTTGAATGCACAGACACATTTTTAAGAAATTCAAATGTTCTTTTTGCACGTAGAAAGCAATAAATTCATTTTTTTTTCAGACTTCTAGCACTGCTATTATTACTGATTGTTGTGTAAAGAAACTAGTTTAGTAGGAATCTTGTATCTTTACCCAAGTACATTAAGAAACTACGAAGCTAGTATTTTTCTTTCTCATACAATCATCATTATTTAGTATTTGTCTTCAATAAAAAAATAATCAGTAGTAGGCAGGGATTAAGTTGTCGTAATGCTCGGCACTTAATAATGGTGTGTGTTGTATGGCCGGGCGGCGCGACGGGCGGGGCGGGCGGATGACAGCGCTGCATTTTTCCCCGCCCGCACCGCGCTATTGCCGCGTTTTCCACGAGGGGCGCGCCGGCCCCCTCGCCGCATCAGCCGGGAAATCGCGCGGCGCTCGTCTCAGTCCGGCTCAGCCGTCGCGCTACGACGACGCCCTCCGAGTCGCGCGCTACGATCGCGAACCTGCGCTCGCTGCACCTACCGTACGAACTGAGCGCGCGCCACCAAAATAGTGAGCTCGTGGCCGGGAGCGGTCCTTCCGCGGTGACATAGAGTGGTCGCAGCGCCATGCTGCGCGCGCTGCTGCTGCTGGCGCTGGTGGCGCCGGCCCCGGCGGCCGCGCGCCGCCACGCGCCCGACCTGCGCGAGGACGAGCCCGCGCGCCGCACCACCCGCCCCGCCGGTGAGTGCTCCGCCAACGATGCCGCCCGACGTAATTAAATGCACATCGATCTCTCTCATCTGCCCATCGTCAGCGAGCCGCCCGCGCCCGCGCGGCTGCCCAACGCGCTCCAACTCGCGCATTACTGCCGTCTACGGCTCTAGGCACGTGTGTTTATGTAAATAATTACATTCCGAGGTTTCCGCACCGGTCCTCTACTACTAGATCAATTAAAACGCACGTACACATAACTCCTAGAGAGGTGACTGTAGCGAGCTACTTAGTGTTTTAAATTGTTTATCGATGCTCGTATCTTTATCAGTAGAGGCGATACCAACTTCGGCTCACAGGGATAATAAAAACAATACCACGTGAGACTTACTTTTGCCTCGACAATATCAACAAACCGAGAGAAATGTCGAGAGGTTCTATTTTGAGACGATGATACAATAACTAATCTGTTATCGGGCAAATACTTGTCGAAGGCATGGTTAATCTCGTAAACATTTATTATTTTATCTCTATCTGACGGTTTTGAAGATTTCGATGGTCTGTGCATAACTTTACCTACATGAAACGCTAACCACAGGTACACAATCTAACATGATTTAAAGATAAAGAATGTTAATTAAAATAAATTAAACCTCGATATGGCAAATTGTATAAGGTATAGCCCACTTTGCTGCGAGATTTACCCAATTACGACTTCAGCTGATATTCGAATGAAGAATTTTGTTAACTATAATTACCATTCATCTACTAGCCTTTAACCAATGTATAAATAACTAAAGTATGTGTATGCTGCTTATAATATCCTTAAAATAAACTATGTGCTTTAAAGCCTGCACCGCAAGTAGATAAGAGTGCTACCTCTAAGTATTTGGCACACTGGAAAATGCTGCTGGCTAAGTACTCACTTTAACTGTACTAATGAGGTAATAAGTGATAAGTACAACTTGTTAAAACCAGAGACATTCATTTTAGACATACAGATTAGTACACACTTGAACACATCACTCTACCGCATTATGTGACCGGGATTTTGGTTATCCTTTCTAATGTAATTTTCAAACTGGTTAATTGTTAGTTAAACGTCCTTTTTATAAGCAGCTAACCCTCTGAATTCTAAATGCGAAAGAAACTCTGTTTGTGTGTCGCGCTTTCACGGTAAAACTACTAAACCGAAATTTGGTATAGAGGTAGCGTAGAGCCTGAGAAAGGGCATGTAGGTACTTTTTATTTGGTTTCGGGAAATAGTTATCTCGGGATGTGGAAAAGCGGGAAAAGCTAGAACAATCACAAATGCTTGTCTTATAGGCCCCTATGGTTAGGTACATTATTAAAAAGAAGTAACCTATTTTATGAACATATGTACTTGGTGCCCTTGGGAAGGACATGGTATACTTTTTATCAGGGTAAACATAATAATTAACTAAGGATTCTCGTGAAACAGGTATTAAAGCCGGTCGTTACTTAGTTTAGTTAGTCATACGTAAGCGTGAATTAAACTCAAATCTGATAAGGTTTCAGTAGCTACAAGAAATATCAAAATAATATCATTATCACAAGGTCGAAAGTGGAAAATAAAATCGTGTAACGTATGATTTCATTATGTTGTGTTGTCTTTCGATTGTTATATCATCATCAGACAAACCAAGCACATGCACGTGAATATCAATGTCGTATGATTTCGCAATCTTATCGCATTGTATTATGACGATTGCCTTAACCGCACCAAACGTTTTATGTATGTGATATTTTAGACCTTTCAGCTTATTTTTCGTTAATATCTCAACTTTCAGCCATGTTTAACGTGCAATTATTAGGTACCACGTTATATTAATACCCAACTGAAGGATATTTTTCTATTTACATTTTGTTTATTGCTCTCTACATCACAGTAATTGATGTGAGATAAAATTATCACTTGCAATTAAGATTTACATGTTTAGCGTCTGTCGGCGAGTGATGTCATTACTTTTATCATTGGAATAGACAGCAAGGACTTTCTAAGTCCCGCTCGATGGCCGACGTGACTCACGGCCGACAGCTTTCATTCATTTTCCGGACGTGATAAAAGTTACAAATGTTTGCCAAGATTGTATTAACAGCTCTGCCAAAAATTGTATTACCGAGAAGAGAAAAAAGTTGTGTTCGTCTGTGTTGTCTAGACAGACGACCGAGACAAGCAGTGACGTGATGCGAAATTTTGAAACCATTGTGGACATTTTGACGAACCTTTTGGCTCGAATTGTATAATTTTGCCGGGTTCCGGGTAGACGGTGAAAAAATTCTCTGAGAACTGTAATGCATTGATAAGTGCTCATAAGTACGTAGGTACAGACAGAGCGATATTCGTCGGCAACGCGTGACGTGCTCTAGCTGTGGGTGTCGGCTGAAAGGGCGTGCTAATTTCAGGTTGGAGGCTTGCGTAACTGTAGTACAAACGAAAACAACGCGGAACGGCAGCAATGGCCGCTCGTCACCTGACAACTTCGAATGTCACATTTCTGATTGATTGTGACGCGGTTATCAATTCTAGTTTTATCGATCAGTAGACTTGAGTGCACTCTCAACTATTTCTGTTTTGTAAATAAAGGCACACGAAGTTAAATAAAACGTCGTGTTTTAAAAATAAAAGACTACCAATAATAAAATTGGCTTATATAACGATTGGTATGCTACCTACAGCCTCTCATGTTCTGAGAAGGGTCTTATGGACAATAGGTCCAATTTATGAGATAGATGGATATAATTTTCCTAATCATTATTTATGGTAGTCACGAAGTTGTTTGTTATAAAAACCTCGATTCTACTTAATGAAACGATTCAGAAATTGCATGTATTTGAATTTTTGCAAATCTGATTTCACAACTGCATGATTTTGTTAGTACAATTATTTTCGTTAGCCTTTGTAATAAAATCATTTCAAGAAGCAAGTCCAATCTTCTTGTAAAAAATCGATAGCAGAGTAAAGACAGAAAATTCTTGTTTATTAGTACACAATAAAACAAGAGCAACAGGAAATGTTGACCAAAACATTACAGATC
This sequence comes from Helicoverpa zea x Helicoverpa armigera, assembly GCA_033682625.1. Classification (NCBI taxonomy): domain Eukaryota; kingdom Metazoa; phylum Arthropoda; class Insecta; order Lepidoptera; family Noctuidae; genus Helicoverpa; species Helicoverpa zea x Helicoverpa armigera. The sequence continues at coordinate 3,179,488 of JAWIIS010000029.1, forward strand.
GTTTATAAACATGCAAACAAAAGTACACTTCGCGCATTGTTATTTTTAACCCTATGATTGTACGTTATCGACGTGATCTTTTAACCCGAGAGCGGCGTGCCATCAAAAACACTTTTTATACTCCTGATAGCCGATAGGTATTCGAAATTTGTTGTAACTTTGACTTCAAGTCTGTGCCGATGATTACTTTGGGCTCTGATGTCATCGTTGTTATTTACACAAACGAGTCTAGCCAACCCTTTGAACTCTTTAACTCGGAATACATTCAACATTCGTTTTAAAAGTTGAAATACTAAAATCTGTCTACAATATATTTCGTTATTGTTATTATTTGTAATTCGGCTTGAAGACTATTTTGATTTAAATGAAAATTTATGTGTATGAATTGTTAAAGTGCATTGATCATCTTAATATTTTCAATTGATTACATTATAGTAGTCTGTCTTATTTTTATAATTTAATAATGAAATGTACATCGATAATTAAGGTCTAATCTGAGATATGCGGAATAACAAATAGACAAGAATAAGTGATCTATCCGGTCTGTATCGAGTGCGTTTCGTGTATTACAATCAGGAATACATTAACCAAACCAAGGTCTAGTGCGTAGGTCAGTGCTTACTGGCTTTTATATTTTTTACTGTGCAGTTTTATTGACACTGTGGTTCATACAGCTCTTTGTTTAGTTTTGATGTCAATCATATTTTTTGTGCCGCCGCTAAAAATAATGTCCATAACATAAAGTCATACGACTCATATCGTAATTAAGATTAAAGTTATGTCTCTATTCAGTTGTACGTAACAAAATGTACCTAAACGATAAATCCTCGCAATTAAACTATACAACACAGATTCAAGTTTTGGAAGTTAGGCCATACGCAGAAGCATTGCGCTAGATAACAATCTCAGCTCTCAAACGCAGAATGTGAAGTTGTAAAGTATGCAAGTTATTAGCGGATACCCAACCCTTATTTGTGGAATGTTTTAAATGCGCATTTATACGCAAATATTATATAAGATTGTTTGCGTGCACGCAGTCGCATCGCGCGCGGAATGAAAATGTACTCGCGCTTGATTGCGCCTCATTGTAACACCGCCGCCGCGCCGCACTCGCCCCGCTCCGATATCGTTCACTAATTGTCGCTTTACCTACTCGTATTATTTTACAATCGCCTTCTCTTGTATCGGAATTCTACCGGTAGGTCATTTGAATAAACTGTTTATACCTACAATCCAAGTACTCTATCCGATCTGTTTAAAGCCGGTATAAAAAGTGGCATACCAAACTAGTTAGTAAGTAGTTTGTGCCATTTTATACATTACTTAATGCGTCTTCCATATATCATTACCTAGTATAGATGCACATCAAACTCAACTGATAGATTTATAGACTATCATCACCATTAGGATTAGACGTGGCCCAACTTTATGAACGTTACCGACTTTGTGAACATTGATGAAGTAAAGTTAATTTTGCAAGTTACAATCATATTGCATGGCGTCACTCGTAATGTCGTAAATCGTGGTTGGGTTGCGTTATGTCGGTGGCGCGGGCGCAGCGTCGCAGGACACTTATGTCCAATTCAGTCGCTGGTTCATTGCCCCGCAGCGAAGCTGGGCGTAACAAACGACACGCTGACTGACGTCACATCATTACCATTGCACTCAAATTGCATTACCCGCGGGCCACATGAGCGCGGGCGCATCATCGTACGAGCTCACATCATTCTACTACACACCTACAGTCAGTTTACTACGTGTTAACCAAAACCGGAATACGGTCATAAACTTACACCTGATAAAAGATATCAACGCGAAACTCATAGAAGATCAAACAACCGCGTGAGGGAACACAAAATTGAGTTCACAAAGAAATGTATTTATGTAATAAGAAATCTCTTCCAAATTGGGAAGTGGGCTATCCAATGTATAACATCATCTTGTGCTTGAAAAACCACTTCAGGCGCGTTCAGAAGGAGTGGTTAGATACCATCTACGATTACAATGAACATGGTGTTTGACCGCTAGCGTGTTCTCCGCACAAATATTAGCGCATTTAATTAACGCCCGACGAACTCACTTCCACGAAATTAATTGGGGTCAAAGAATTAGAGTGCATACATCTCAATTAAAGCCGACGCTACGCCAGGAGTCATCGCCACATCGAAACTCTAAATAATTGAATATATTTTAATCGCACCGCAGACTTACTCATGTGTCCTCTGGAAATAAATAAATAACAGCGTGTCATTCGTAATCCCTGACGCCTCCTGCCAGCATCCGCAGACAATAGACATTAATTTTCAAAGGCGCGAGATAGGAATGTCGTCCGCGCAGGTAGAATTTTTGGCACCTTTATGATCAGATCCTGACGTGTCATAAGCCACCCACGGGCCCTCATTAAGCCGGTAGCCTACAAAGGCGGCGGGTCGACCATAATGCTGTCGGATTATACGGAGCGGGCGACGGGCGGGTCGTCGGCCTGCCGTGCCCTCGCGTGCTACAATTGCACACAATATGCCCCCGCGCGACCCACCAAACCAAAAAGTTAGAAAAGTATCGCACGGTGGTGGGACGCGGCTGCGATACCATCTCGGCGCCACGCGGCCGCCGCGCCGCGCCGCCGCCTCATCGCCTCGCCGCTAATGCCGAGCGTGCCACCTACACCTTGTCTCGATCCTTAAATTCGATCATTTTGTAGCTGTCCGGGCCCCAAAGGAGCACGTCCGGTGTCGGAGATGCCACCGCCGGCATTTAATTAGAAGTTTACTCTTAAGAACCCGTGAAATATTGCGCACCTTGGAGAATTTAAGGCGTCCAAGATTGAATACGGAGAAACGATAAATGCAATTCGGAACTTTGAGCGATCCGATTTATTTTATGGACATTTTCGGCGTGGAACGTTCGGATCCCGCAAACGACTCTGTTTATCTTTATCGATAATAAAAGTTTTGGATAATGTGGTGTGTCGCCGAGAGCGGGGCGCGGGTGTGTCGGCCGACTTACGGAGCTCCTCCCACGTACGGGTCTCGTTATGAACTTGAATTAAATGAATGACGCAGTTGTATGAATGGCGCGGGAATGAATGTGAGTCGGAAGTGCAAGCCGCGCTTCAGCACGCTAGCCCATTGCGGGCGCGCACGTGCATCCGCCGCGCCTCTAGCCACACCACCACGCTCCTCTGTACATACAACGTCTTTGAGTTGCCATCATCGGCATCTTGTATGTAAGCACAACTAATAATATCAGTGGCTTTACGTCCCCGCGCTCGCGACAAGGGTATAAAATTTCATCAGCACGAAGATAAGCACAGTTGTAGTAATAATTAACATGATACAAATTACATATAACACTCGTGTACGAGTAAGTAATTTGCATGCGATTGTCTCGTAAACATCAGAGTTCACTGCGCAATATTTTAATTATTCATACTGGGGAATAAATAACGAGCCCCTTAGTGTTTGAGTTAATACTAACGTTCGACATAAAATGTGCGTCGTGGACTGCTAGTTAATTAGGACACTGTGTACTGTGCCTAGGTCATTTAGGACATTTCCTAGACTGGCTGGACAATAGCTGGAATGGAGTTAATTATTGAGCAATGGCGAGTTAATTGTGTGAGCACAGGTGTGACGAGCTTCGTCATTTGTTGACTACACATACGCGAATAAATTAGCAATTAATTATAATAATTGAAAAGTATTCTTATCACAGCGTTTATGAGTGTATAAATGTTTAGTCCTAATTAAATGCAGAGCTACGGAATGCAGATAAATTACACGGCATTATTAAATCAATATAAGTTCGTTTTTTAATTTGATCCGCAAAGTTTTATTGCTGCTTATTGCCTGATGTTGTTCTATATTTTGACGATAGTTACGAAAAGGCACTGCATCAAGGCATTTTCATTATTATGATCTACAAGTCTAATCGAGATTCAAAAAAAAGTAATGGTGTTCCACACTAGCGGCCAAAGACACGTCGTGGAATTCACGGAAATTTGTCAGAAAAGCTCGTATAATAAGCAATGATATCCAGGTGGTCCCTTAATGATTATTCTAAGTAAATCGATGTACAATTTGTTCTTCATTCTTAAAAGTACAATTTTCTTTTAAATTCTCAAAACCCATAAAAATAAACAAAAGATTAATAGTGACCTGAAGGCTTTCGCAATTCCATTTTCATTATAGAAAAAAATATTGCTTATTTAAAAAGCTATTATGTAAATTGATACGAATTAAAAAGTCTGCGAATATTTTTTGTATGCATCAATGCTATACTCGTTGCGTATCGCCTTGACAAATAAAAAGTACTGGAACCAGTCAAACGTGCCTATAATAAAGTTTCCTCGTTTCTTACACATTTATACTCATATCACAGTTGACTAACTGGTGGCAAACAAACAGATCGACAGACATTGCAAATAAACCCGACAGGATGCGGCCATTCGAGTTGCGGTTGTTTGTTCAAAAGTTAATTTTCTTTGCACTACCAATTGGCATTAGAATCGTTTGCATTGGCTTGAGAAAACAAAAGATGAGCAGTTTATTATTTCTATAGGTCGGCTCGTATATACTTAGTACACATAACATGTTTGTTTTATTAGTTGTTCATAATGGCGCAGTGGCTACGTGCCGGTATGTCTCATGTTCGGATTCAGACAAAACAAATACATTATAGCTTAATCAACTACTATTATCCTTGATTGATATAATAATACGGAAAACTGTAACGGTTGAGGTCGATACCTTTCTTATGTCGGTTATTTTTTTAAACAATATGCCTTAATGAAACAGTATTGTTATCTGTATTTGCATATATTTTCTTTGTCTCAAGAGCCGTTTTCTGTATATTTTTTTTGATTATCCAACGCAGTAAATTACCGTACATCAAAGGTGAATTTTCTTCTCTCTCAATTCTTTTGATAATTATACGTGGAGATATTTTATTATAACTGCATAAAAAGTATAAAGTTGGTGCTGATGTTTTCAAAATAAAAACTAACATGGTGCCATTTCTGAATCCAGACTCGATAAATATTTAGCCGCGCTCAGTTCGCGCCAAATGGTGCACTCACAATCACTCACAGAGCTCCTTTCGGCGCCGAATGTCAATTTCCTAGAGATTGGCCATTGCCGGAGCCGTTCGACCGTCGACAACAAACACGACTGTATGAGCATGCACTCGCGATCTTCGTACCTATTTCACATGCACTAATGTCGATTATCGAGTGCCGACAGTTTGTTTATTCACGCAGCACGTAATGGATCCGAGCACTCTTCTCAATCGGTCGCGAAACGTGTTTGGATAAATGCTAGTGTGACTTTCATATCCAAGCTCTTGAGCGCAGAGCCTGTAAGTGCCTATGTGTGTAAACTATGTCCTTATGCGTGAGTATTTTAAGTTATGTTGTCAAACGACTTAGAGCTGTTACACAAAGTATGCAGTTACGTTATTATCTTTCTTGACAGCAATCACGCTTGAGAGTGTGTATTCACTTTAATACAAAGTTGAGTATTATCGAGCTTACGTTCTATGTAAAACAGGCAGACAAATATTAGTAGATAGTAAAATCTCTGATGAAAATATCAGATATTTTCTGGAAAGCACACCAAGTTTACATACACTTACTGATTTCATACCTATGACATCTTGCTGTCACTTACAGTTCTGAAGTAAAGTATTTGATGATAAGATAATCATTGCTCGATCTCTAAATAAATTGATGTACAACGTTATTGATAATAGTTCAGGTTTTATTTGTAGAAAATCTGTAACTCATTCAAAAAGAAAACCCCAGATTCCTGGGATTTCCTGAAAACGGGGAAAACCACTTATGCTTAAACATGATGTTTGAAACTGTTTCAGATTTCACATTCTTTGAATGTGTTATATTTTGATTTACTTTTTCTCTCATACTGCATTCTTAAATATAATTATTATAATTTTGTTTTAAAGATTCTGAAATATCCGAGAAAGTTTAATCCACGTACTCATTTTCTTGGATCAAACAAATAAGACTGAAAACCTGAAAATGTATCAAAAACATTCCACCCTAAATCGGAAGTAAGACAATTTCTAAAGTGTTAACCACTGCATGATTGTAAAGTTACATGAATATTCAAAGTTGTTTAACTACTTCAAGGGCCATCCTGATGCAAGTATTTGATTTGAATAACTATGTACAATGAACCTGTCATTGTTTTGAAATATGCAAATGCGACGTTGTTAACGATCGGGATAGTGTTTAGTAATTTGGACCGCAGCTAATGCAGTTGTCGCGAAGCTATTTGTAATAGTGTCCGAGTACATAATAGTGTGTGCACGTGTATGCAGTCAGAAACAGGAGCGATTGATTGCGGTGTAGAGTATCACCGGCCGTCTCGCTGTCTGCGGGTTGCAGCTCGAGGGCATTCTTTACTAATCCTATATTGTGGAGATAATTGTGCGTCGCTCGCTCCCAGCCTACTTGGCGAACAAACTGGAACATCTGCAGTGGTGCGTTTGGCGAATGCCACACGTACATATCGTGCATAACGCACGTAATGACAGAGCGACGACCTCGCGACAGGGGCGCATTAAGCACAGCCTCGCGCTTGATGAATGTTTTCCTGCTATAAACCATTGTTTTACAGTGTTCATGTTCGATGTTCCAGAAAGAATACAATGTTTGACATGTTTTATGGGTTACTGAAAACAAATCGTCAAGCGTGAAGTACTTGTGTACTATCGTGTTTCATGATAATATTGACTGTGGCTCCGTCTGTGCGATAAAAGTATACAGTTAAAATATAAAAAAGCTTTTTATGATAGAAATTCTAACGGAATTTAAACCCGCATTTGCCAGGAACGCAGTTTTCATGATTTCACTTGACACTTTACAAAGTTGTATTGTGTCGACCGTCTCCACCGGTTGCATGGCCTGTGTACTTCAAATGTCAGGCGCCGCCTTGCCAACGTACTTATTAGTTAATAAGTTGTAGTCAACAACATTGATATAGCCAATGTTTATGCTAATACGTAGTTAATTACATTAACACCTTACTTTATTGTGCACGTAAAATTGAAATTAGAGAAAACTAGTCTATTTGACATTAGTGATAGTGGCATCGCAGATGCAACATTTTGAAATAACTTTCTCATCTTATTTATTGATCATCTGCAACTAATAATGATTGCTAATTTTCGACTTAAGATGGTTAAGACGAGAGCCTGCGCTAAGATGTCAAGTCAAAATTACGGGCTGATCAGTGTAAATAGAGGGCAGTCGGTCCGGTTGTACAGTTGCGCTCCTTAGATGGGCACCGGCGGCGCCCGTTTCTCTCGGCGCGGCTGGCGCGGGCGCAGCGCTGCGCGGACACCACTCGCGAGCCACTGCGCGCGTATAAAGGGCACGCCTACTTTGACGACACACTAATGCAGCCGCCGCCGACACCATCGTGTGACGAAACACACAAAAACTTTCATCTCTATTCTAACCTACGCTCATTCTAGTAGGCCCGAAATAACAATACTCGGTCACATTAATAGCTGTATCAAAATAGATCCTTAAGCAGAAGCTTATGAATCACTATTACAAAACGCTAAGAAATAAAAATAATGATAAAACATCTCGCGGGTTGTCCGTAGCAGACGGCTCTATACTAAAGCTCCTATACCGCACACTGTCAAAATATTGTCAAAGTGAATTCCACGCGTCCAATATATTAGGTATAATGATTTTCCACTTGGCAATAATCCTAGCGATTTATTTCGATCTCCGTAGATATTAACCGCATACCGCATATATCTAGACGAGGCGTCATTCGTGTTCCCAGCTAGGTTGTTGAACCTCCTTTTATTAAGGCTGACAAAGGCGAGCGACTAGAGAAGTTTAGCACTTTCAGTTTTAGGCAATTATCGCGTGACGGGTGGCTGCGATGTGTCTCATTGTCACGCCGATATATTTAGTGGTGATGGCGCGTGACGCGACGCCGCGGATGCGTCTGTCGGCGCCGCCGGCTCGGCTGCAACCTGACCACCGCCTGCACTACTCATTTGGCAAGGTCCCGACACTTAATGAGTGCGAGACGCGTTTCCGCTGGACCTCGTAAACTTCTCTAATTATCTATTTCACGCGCTCCGCTCGCCTATTGACGTACGTCAAACATCTTCAACCAATCGGCAACTGTATCATATGCGTAAACAACTTCCCAATCATTTTAGGGAGTTTTACTGAGGTTCCATTCTTGCCGTTTTAATTTTCCAATTGCATAATATTTGAAGTTATGACTTTTCTAAGTTGTTATAGCTGATTCTCCTATCATCGAGAAAATTCTGCGAAAAACATTTTTAATATTCGAGCCCAGCGATGACGCCGACAATGTTATGAAGACGGACACCGTCTAGTACGAACTTGATGGTTTATTTTTGTGTAGAAATTTCTAAAGAATGATTCATGAAAAAACCTATTTTATACCACAAAATTTATGTATAACATAAAAGTGTTACGAAGATTTATATTTAGGTAATTTACTTTTTTTAAATAACTTTTTCTTCAGAACTATTAGTGTTTGAGATAAATCCCGTCGCGATAATGTTTCAAGTAAATAGATAAAACATTTTTACAGTTCCTCACCTGAATGTCACGGTTGCGTAATAATGATAAACGTCCCCAAGTCATTGACATCTAGTTACCGTGGCTGTAGGCCGCGCCGCCCTAGCAACTCCGCCCAATAAATGAACTGCAAAAGCTTTGCGACTGCTGAATAAACGTACCTACTCTGCTCTTCTACATTCAAAGCGGATTGGATACCTGCAAAATAAATAAAAAATGGGATAAATAGACAAAACTTGATCAGAGCTTTCTGCAGCCTAATTATTTTTCAGATAAAAAGGGATATTGATTTTGATAATTAATTTTGATGCTTCTGCCTTAATAAAGATTCATCCATAGTCAAGTTACTTCTGGGAGGCAGAGCTGGAAATACCTGAAGAGCTTAATCTTTTGCCAGATACTGTCACCTTATTCTACCTACACTGCTTCAGCCGAATTGAATGCTATCATCGTGCTGTCAAATTGATGTTTGTAAATGGTGATATTGATAAATGTGGATGTGTGATCCGTTACAATGATCGAGTCGTCAACATGTCGGCAGCAAGTGACAAGTAGTGTCGTGTGGTGTTCACGAGAGCGCGGCGTGTGGGAACGTGCGGCGCGGCGGTGGCGTGGCGCGGCGCGGCGGCGGTGGCCCAGCCATATTTTTATTTGTCGATATCTGTGATCGGCGCCTGCTCCATTAGTCATGTGACAGTATCGACACGAGATCGGCTCTCTCGACCCTCTTTAATTCCAGTCGACGGCCGCGAGACTGCACTCGTGGTCGTATGCAAATTTACACGTTTGCGGCCAGCTGATGAATGATGTACTGACACGATCCTGTCCGTCTGTAGCTGCGAGGCCTGCCGCATGATAAGCCTCAGATATTGAATCGTAGACAAACGTTTGGAAACTGTTAGATGACTCACTATACAACTTGTAGTCGACATAATAAATAGGCAAACATTTTTTTCGAAGGTCGTCTGAACTAATTTTGTTTGTTTGAGTACGTAGACCTTTGATGAGCTCATTTCATATATTGGGCATAAATAGTATAAATGCCTAGGTATAAACTGCTCACAACGGTGTGATGCGCAGTGCGCACCTCTCTTGTTGGCAGCCGGGTCAAAGGGCGGGGTGTTTGGATGATAGTAGTGATTGTGATTGTCACTAATTGTAATTTTTGAAAGTTAGCTAATGTTTCGAAATGAAGCAATGTAGTGCATGGCAGCACAGGAATAGTATGCGTCGGCGGGTGAGCGAGGGTCATTGCGCTCGCGCTGACTCACCGCATGCGACGTACGTAGTCTCTATCACATTAATACTTTCTTATAAGGTTGTCGCGTTTAAATAATGCATGTTATGCAACTGGTTGCAATTTGTGCTCTCTTGCGGCCGCGCTAAATTGTTCCACGGTCTCACGCCTCCCGCACATACGACTTACTAATAGATGTGTGCATTACGCACATATTAAACAGTTTTATTTGGGTCGTTAGCATTTTATGGTCGAGAATTGAACGATATTCCAAATCATGAGCTAAATGCACTTTTTTGCACATTTGTTTTCATATTTTCTTTTTTTGGGCATGGATTTGTATGACTTTTTTCATTCGTGATCGGTTGATACTATTTCTCTGTATGGTAAACCCAACACCTCCCACTTAGAAGAACGTATGGTTTAGTATTTTACTCACATGTGATTCTAACCGAATTCCATTCGCTTACTGTATTCTTTCCTAGAAGCTTTTGTGAACAGTTAGGTTTCTTGCATGGATTATTTGCTTCATGTTCTAACAGCCTCATTGATTTTCATTCTGAGAAAGAACAAAAGGTATTAACAGGTTGAAATTTTCTTGTATTTTGTAAGTAATACATATTAATGTTGATACTTCGGGGGTTATATACCCGCAAATACTTAGAAAAATCCATGTTTGAGGTTGCCGAAGCACGAAGGGCGTGAAGGCACGCGGTACCTTGCGCCTTACTCATATCAATTCCATCTTAAACGAGCTATGTCGCATACCAACCGGGGGATCTTAGGATTTATGTGCCGACACCGCCAACAAATCTAATGACCCGGCCGATGTATGACGGTATTTCGAGTAAATTCACGTTTATTGGGCCCCATACCGTTTCTTTTAAAGTTACGGCGCATGTGTGGAGCGATAATTATTTTAGTGAGTCGACAAGACAAAATGTAATGTTCAGAGCCGACACAAGACCGGCATTAAAGACATTATCGTGTTATCGATCAGCGTCCTTAAAGCGGTTTGCAATTAGTGTTACCTTAAGCGATTCAAGTGCGGACCTACCGCGCGCGGTGTGCGCCGGCGCCGCCTCCTTGTCTTTATGAAATTATCACTAAATTGAGAGATAAAACTCGCTCTTTCTGACGCGATAATAGTCGCTCCCGGCAGCTGCCTTTTCCTATTTACGTCTCGTTTAACGTGCGTTTTGATCCTTTTGATTGAATCGTTACATGAAGCCGGCAAGGTACTTGTTGCTGTTTATGTTCACTTCGGTCTACGTAGTTTTTATTCTTATTTAAGTGTTATCTATGACTGATCTGTACTGTTTATGTCTATATTTAATAAAAAAGTTTTATTTAACGTTTCAAAATATTTATATAAAGGTGTCTACCATATTGATCTTATAGGTCAGGTTGTATCAACAATAGATAGTTAGGAATCAAAATGAGATCACCCATAAATAAATAGATAGGCTATATACAATTTATAGAAATACAAGCATGTAAGTACAGTATGAATTCAACTATAGCCATATGCAAGGCAGTAAATTGAAAGCACCTAAACTTTCAACATTACTAAAGGCAATATGCTATGCAATACCCTGAAAAAAATTAGCTACATTATAAAGAACCGCCACACAGCATAAATGGTCGGTCGGTATCGAATAGGGCGTTGGGTTGCCTTAAAAGGCACTGTCACTTACAAGAGGCCTTTCATAACACTTAATAAGATGCAGTGCGAGTGTAAAATTTCGTGATGGATCCGTGAGAGCAGTCACGAGGCGGCCGGGGCCGTGGGACATGGCGACTTTGTTTTATTTTCATTGGCTTATGTAGTGCCGGCTGCTAATTACACGGCGGGTTGCTTTTTAACGAGCACTCATTCAGCTTAACGGCACGGGCACGCGCGCTCGCGTCGCCGCCCGCGCCGCCGCCGCCGCGGTTTCACGTCACGTTATAAATATGACCATGCTTTTTAATACCCACTTGCATTAGCGAAATTCGCTTTGCCAACCGCCGACCCAAACTACGTTTCGCATGAAATTGCGGACACGCCTGCGTTTAATTGCTGTGAATATCCCAACTGAGACCATTCATGTTTATTCGAGGAGGCGTTCCCTCCCCAGCGGCGATATAGCCACTTGTAGCCGACTCTAGTAAAATATACTCTGCCAATGTCAACGGAAACTAGATTGTAATTAACGATCATTAGTGGAATAGCACATCTCTAATACTGGATGACTGACTAGCTTTGGGTCTAAATATTTTAATTTTTAACTCAATTGGTGTGTGTTTGCATGTACACAATGGTTTTGACCAGACTACAGACGTTCAAGGTAGCTCGAAAACTACAAGTAAACAAGCGGAAAATTTGCTTGCTGTCTTTTATTTCAACACCAAATAAATTGTCTTGAAATTTGTGTGATTTTTAACGACTTAATGTATGTGGTCCATAAATTTATTAGCACATTTTACGTGAACGCTCAGACATTTTACGAGGTATTTGATAATAGAACAGAATGTGCTGAAAACTGTTGGGACAGTGTAATTCGGTCAAAACGAAATAGTGCTTCGCTGATATACAGGTATGAGCCCCTCATAAATTAACGTTACTCATACTAAACACACAGTTTAGTGTGTAGACAGACCCACTTGCAGACGCGCCGATGGGTGGCCCCACTATGTAGACACAGCGTTTCATACAGTTTGCACTCCGCCGGATTCAGGCCTTGTCATTTTACACGCAGATCTCATGATTCTTAAATAAACAATAAGCGACCTTGAAAATTTGCTCATTAACTGCTTGATTCATTAATTGTTTAATTCGATAACATTATCCTGATATCATTAAATACAGAACATAAATCTACGGACGTGATTACTTAGCTTGGGATAATAATTGTAAGATAATAAATCAATTAAAGAAATGATTAAGTATGACTTTTTAGTATTCGCACAGATAAAATATGACACAAGGTTTCCCTAGAAACAGGCATTTCATGAATACTAGAAGTGAGCAATGGTTTGTGTTATTTACTTATGATTCTATATCTACTATTATTTGAAGTGTTAAGTCGTGCTGCATTATGTTAACTCAGGTGCAAAAATAATATTCGTGATTGTATATTTACAACCTCCTGAGATCATCCGTTCTTGTATACAATGCTACTCTAAAATTACTAAGAACGTATTACGACTGTGCTTGTACTATTATTTATTTCTAAGTACGAAATATTCAAAACTTGATATTTGCTAAAGGTAATAGTGGTTAGGTAAATGGATTGAGCGCTCACTTCGAATTTAGGTTACGTTTATCGATTGTTTTAAGAGCACATAAATATTGTAAGTGGAATAGAAACCATTTCATATTATGTTTAGTTGAGGCATAATATACTATATACGTATGAGATGTAGTGGCTCAATGTAAAATAACGTTAAAGGAGGTTGCGCGAGAGTGACGGCTCGTTGACGGGTGGCGTCGCATCGCTGCGCCGGCCGCTCGATATCGATCTCGACTCGAAACGCAGCCTTCCAAATAGGGAGCCCTCTGCTCCCAAATAGGCACTGGTCGAGCCGACGCTGCTGCCGCCGCCGCAGCTATCGAGGACGCAACACCGGCCCCCTCGCCGCCTTTTATTGTCTACGAGTTTTTTACTCGCTTTATGACCAATATTGTCCCATAGTCGATGTCCACATAGAGCAATACTGAGTTCAGAAACACTAGACGTCGAGCGAGCCTTGCGTCATTGTAGATAATTGTTCAAGCTAAAGGTCGAGTGGTCATAAGTTCCTTTGTTATTTGACGTCTACAGTCGAAATAAACACTGAAGTTGGCTCGCTATGATGTCAGTTACATACGCGTGAGTTACGTTGTATTACGTTGTTGGACATAATTATGTCATGTAATATCAGGGTTCGGGTTGATCTGCCTCCAAGAGATGGAAGGTGCGTGAGCGCAGGGAGACGACTCGACTCGGCTGCTTGAGGGTAGTTGTCGTTGATAGTGACATACACAATCGTGGCTAGGTAATATTTCAAACTATTCATATCTACATTCCAAGCATGTTTATGCGGGCATTTTACTCATAAAGAGTAACTGTGGTTAACGATATGGCATTGGTATATACGGTTTTTTATCGCCAGTTGCTTTGGTGGTACACCAGCCTTGAATATAATCCTTAGAGTTCTGCAAAAATGCGTAGGGTGCCACAGCTTGGAGGCGCAGTCAACGTTCGACGCACAGCATTAATTGCAAATGGAGGTCAATTGATACAAAAAGCATTCGTGTGGGTGCATGTCGACGTATTGTTCACAGATTCGTAGATGTAGCCATCAGTCTTGCGGAGAATGTGGCAGATTTTAAATAAACTGCAAAGGATTATGCATGCGTGCACGCGGGCGGCCCTGAGGTATCGCGGCATTGTATTCAAATCCGGGCGCGTCACCAGAGCGCACGGGGCGATCGCGACGCAACACGCGCTGCGCCCGCGTCGCCCATTACTCAAACTCGCCGACACGCCCTTCGCCCTCCATTTGTTATCACCTTTTTATTTTATTTTCAATCCAACAACAAACTAATTATAGAAAGGATTGTTGTGGGTATCAGTTTTCCATTGGCAAGCGTAGGTGCTCGGAAAGGGAAACTGGTGTCGGCGGCTATTCTGACGTGAGCTGAAACGACTTTAGTGCTGTCAGTGTATTTTATAGTGTGGTTCATTGTTCATGCGAATGGACGGGGTCCCGCGCACTCTGCTGCACCTAACACCCGCTGACGTATCATTCACTGAGACATCTATTGAAACATGAGACCGACACGAGATACTCAACACAACACCATTCCTAGGGCTGCACACACAAGCGTCATAACTAAGTAGGTACATATTGCAAGTTGCGCATATCTTCCCAAATAATTACTCGGTGTGATTTCTGTTGTCTTCTGTAACTTCAAGTAAGCATGATTTACAAAAATAATAATATAGACGCAGTCATTTCAGTTACTCTATGAACCCTTTCTATTTCAATACGATTACATTTTCAGATTAGCGTTTACAAAAGGTAATAAGAACAACCATTTATTGCCATGTTCTCAAACTATTAAAACTCTTATTTTAATATACTTTTGAATGCTAATAATATTATAATTTTGTGTAAGATTTCTGTCAAATATTTTATCAAAATTGGATCTGTGCTGCTTCAGTGACAGTATTTATAGTCTGGAGGAAGGTAGGTACCTAAATTAATCCTAAAGTCGGTTTTAAATTTAAATTTTAATTAGGGCGGCCAGAGGCGCGGGCGCAGAGAGGCGCCTTGTCACCAAACACGTATAAATAACGCTTTTAGCTCCGTCCGACTGAGTCTTTCGCCACATTTCTCAAATAATAACTTTTCATAATTATCACGACACAGAAAACTCTCTAAAGAGACGCATTAATAAATATATATTAAAGCTATAATCTCTCTATTATTAGTAATCTTATAATTCAGTTGATATAATTTCCAATTTCTAGTGATTGCATTATTAGCCTTTCCTTCCTCATAATGACATAATCTATTAGAATAGTATAAAACTTACTTTATCTTGATACTACACTGATAACAGTTTCACTATAAGTGGAGAGCGTGATACCGGCTATGTTTTTCTAGATTATCTTTACTGATTAATGAGTTTGCCTAATTCTGACACCTGATATTCGCGAACTGATAACATTTCTAAGAAATGGAGGAGGTTAGCCGATGTTCATAAATTATATCAGTAAAATTGATTGATTTGCATTCAAGGTTACGATGTTTGGAGAAAAAGTATTTTTTCATAATAATAATTGAATGGTGTTTGTGTGAGATTTCAACAATAGATATAATCTACAACTACATTGTAGCGTGGCGCTACGCCTACGCTGCTACGAGTTTCGATTTGTAGCAAAATTTAACAAAACAAACAAATACACTTTTTATTTGCTCCTGATACTTAAACTTCGAATTTGTTTCTTAACAAGTGTTTATTAGAAAATAAATAGACGATGTAAAAATATTTTTTATAAACATATTACTTTGCATTTAGTAATATAATCGGGATAACCCAATGGATATACTTGTTAACACTTAGGATGCAGACGCAGTGCAAATAGATACAAGTTGCTGGTTCTCAGGGGAAAGTCAGTGCGCATAGCATTATCCAATTCAAATGTAAATACCAAATAAACTGTCGTTTCTATTCCTCTTCGCTTTGTCACTTTAAAAAACCTTTGCTGACTTGATATTTGAGTAGAAATATGAAAACAAAATAGATAAGATAATCGAATTGAAGCTTGTGTTGGTCGGCGACACGATTACTTGAGATGTAAATGACATGGTTTGCAACTATGCATCCGATATGTGCGCAAGCGGCCCACCCGCGTGGCTGCGTACACTCGACGCCATCATTATAAGACTGCCTGCTATCATTTAACCTTGTTTTTGACTTAATACTTTAATAAGACCTCATACCTATTTGCTTATTACTAAACATACTCCAAGTATCGATGATACTCCAATTTAAAATACATGATCGACAATAAATTAATGAGGATTAGACTTTGATTCGTTATCTCTGTCAGTAGTTTATCCGAATACGTTATATGCGATTTATATGACGTTTACGACGGCAAATTAAAGTCCAGTAACGCAGTCTAATATCAGCGTGTTTTCGTTGATGTGTTCTTAGAAGCGCACATTTCTGGGAGTAATAATATTCAATCAAATTGTTTATTAGCTTCGTAACAGAAAATGTCACTGGATTTAATAAATACTTGCGCTCTAAGTAGTTGTCTGACGTGACGGTCGCGTGGCGTGATGTTCGCGTGCCGTGATGGTAGACGCGCTTACTCCACAGTCCAAGTTACCCCATGTTACATTTTACTAACGTGAATGCTGGCGTCCCCACCAGCTCATTAATCTCCATATAATTAAATGATCAAGCAAAATTATATTTAGACCAGGAAATGGGGTCAAGCCCACGCCACGCGGCGCTCTGTCTCGCCTGTGGGACCGAACTGGAAACCTCGTGAAAGTTCAAAGATATGTTTCGTAATGCTGCTAACAGTACCTTATCTTATATCCAACTAGTTGACACGAGCTTTAAAGGAAAAGTGACACATGCAATCTGTAGCACTTTCAGTACACCCAAGAACACGCTCGCCGGTAGCTCAGTATCTCCGCTACACAACCTACGCGTTTAATTGAGTTTAATCTTGAATTTCAATTTAAATTACATCTAATAACATGTCAACAATTTATTAACAAGATTAAATTACCTACATTCAAATTATGAAATAATTAAAAAATATTCTCAAACTGCAGTATCTGTCAACCGATTTATATCAAATTATTGGATGTCTGCTTTGGGTTCCAAAGCACCGGAATTTGTGAGTTAGCCCCATATGTTATTATTATAAAGGGTCTTAATACGACCCTGAATTAATTTAAACATTAAATCATAACTTTGTGTTAACATTCCATGGATTCGTGTGCTTTACGAAACAAAGTTACAATTACTCGCAAGAGTGGAGATCTGCATAATCACTCAAAGATTATTATGAGGCTTTCTACTAGGTCTGATAACGGTGCCACAAAACCATTAATGAGTGTACTCGCCTGGTGAAATCGCCGAGGAAAAATCTCAAGTCTTATTAACATAGTAGTGGAGCTAGTTTATTCATAATTGGCGGTTGTGTCCCTCCCCAGCGCGGTGGCGGTGCGTGCGGGTCCGCCCCGCGCAGGCGCACAGCGATCGCGCAAATAAATTGCGATCATAATATCGCGCGACGCACACCCAGCCCCAGCACAATTAAAATTTGCATTCTTGCCGTCTGATTGATAACTCTGTTGAGTAAGTGAGGCGGTATTTGATTTGGGTAGGCGTAGCCGAAGGCATTCACAGGTATCGCTATTCAATGCGTTTTTTGTACATGCGCTTGCGCTTCTTTGTGATTCATGAGGTAACACTTCTCAGATTGTTTAAAAGGAACATCATGCCAATCAAAGACGGCTTCTATTAATTTAATTGTATGTTAAAAGTCGTTTTTTGTAACACACGGAATGTTCAATACCATTATTAGTAGGCTGCAGATCACACAAATTAAGACGGTTTGGTAGGAACATGTACATACAATAAAAATGTATCTCCATCCCAATGATGCTATTTTGATGTGTTTCATAATTTCGTTTAGTGACCTTAACACACAAAGGACGAGACGTTTTATTTCGACAGAAAGTAATGTTCCATCATTTGTTTTCTCCGTGTAAACTATTCCGAAATGACAGATAGATTATTTTCCGTGAGAAACATAATATGCATCGCCGGCCAAATCCGTGGTTCGATGGCGACACATGTTCGCAAAATATTTTTTAAGTTTGTTTTTATGAGGTGCAACTGTAAGAGACGCTCACTCCCCAAGCATCCGTAGAATGATACCCAATAAATTATATACGATATTTTTGTTTAGTAAGTTGGCTCACGTCCACTGCTCGCTCCTGGACATTTTGTTATCATATTCAATAATAAGCCATTAAGTACGCGAACGGTTTTACGAGCTACGCACAATTTGTACGTGCGGAGCTGAACACTGAAAGCCGAAGCCCGTCCCGATATGGTGTCCAGCATCGCATTAACTGCACCTTGTACTACTTAAACTGTCTACACCTCGTAAAACTGATGATATATAGTAGTGCTCCCAAATTATAAGAAAATAAAGATCACGCCGCCGGACGACGTAAGCCGTAAGCGCTCAATAAGGAAGGAGAATGATTTGTATGATTTTTATGGTTCCTACTAATTGGTTCGACAATGTAAACGGCCTTAACGCCGCCTTCTTGCATTTTAATCAGGATACACTGGAAATAAACATATATAAGTTGAATTATGGACATATAGAACGAGAAGAACCAGTCACAATTGCGACAAGCAGGCGCCAGGCCCAGTCAATGAAGTCTACAATAATAAATAAAAGTTGAGGGAAACGAGACTCTATTAATACACAGACAATTTATACTCCGAGATACCGACTGATGAACGTTACCACGGTCGTGTTTTGTTTTTAAATGAATTATAATGTTTTAAATATCTGTTTAATTAATAAGTTTGATCTAAATAATCTGTATCAAGCATATCAATTTATTTCACACATCACAACCAAAGAAAAATATTAAAGTTGTATTTTTATTTTTTGGTATTGGACGCGACCGAGCCGTCGAGAAATATGCGGTGCTATCAATAACTAGCGGGCTCGATATGAGAGGAGCATATTTATGTGCCCTTTAATTTAAATAGGATAAAGTCGGTTATGAATCGTTAAGGACCACCGGCGAGAAGTTAAGGAGGCCTGTCAGTAAAGGGAATGGATATGTCTGTAGGAGCAGGAAGGCGCGCCGGCGCCGATGTCGTCAACCTTGCAATGGATATTCCGTGTACATAATGTAAGCGAGGACGATAACACTCGACCACAACTATAAAACGGCCTATTGCCAGGATAACATCTCCCGCGGATTTCGCGAGACGGTGACGCCTCCGTGTCGCCG
This sequence comes from Helicoverpa zea x Helicoverpa armigera, assembly GCA_033682625.1. NCBI lineage: Eukaryota > Metazoa > Arthropoda > Insecta > Lepidoptera > Noctuidae > Helicoverpa > Helicoverpa zea x Helicoverpa armigera. The sequence goes on from JAWIIS010000029.1 coordinate 3,198,867, forward strand.
CATCGTCATACCGATCGCGATGCTGCACAAATTAACTTAAGTAAAACTGCCAATTAGTATCTTATTAATGAAATCGAGATACCTTCACAAACTGTTTATTCAATACTGAGTTCATCGATAAATCGGATCTGCTATGTAAATATTATTATGTTTCCAGCTCTAAGTCTTTTACTATTCTCTATCTCGTTACAGCAACTATTAATATCAAGTATTATGCATAGCCAGTTTGTTTTCTTGCACTGTGTTCAAATGTTTTTGTAAAAATAATTTATTGTTCGCCGGGAGCAACAGCGATGACACATGAAGAGCATATAACTATGAGAAATGTATGGCATTTTTTATTATTAAATTTATTAAACATTTATCATTTAGCACAGACAGTATTTGCATGCAGTAGATTCGAGAAAACATGTAAATATAGATGAAAAGTTTTTCTGTTGTTAACTGTAAGGTATGATGTTTTTGCTACCTACGTTATAAAATTAATATCAAAACAAATGTCTTTATTTTTTCGTGTTTGTTCCAAGCTAGTCTGAGAATAAAACAAAAGCATTAGTCAGTTGGTCTGAGCGCAAGTTATGACGATTTTATAAAGCTTTAATCGGGGCCAGGCGTCGCGTCGCGTCGGTTTGATGCTGTCTGAGTCGCGCCTCGTTAAATAAAGTGCATGTCATAATTTTATTAAACAAACAAACAGACTGATTGGGAGCCGCAGCTTCTCGAATCGATTTATGAAATAAAAATATGTAAAATCTTATACAAGACTTCAACTTATATTAGAATATCCAACTTTTACATTCTTTCGTTTATAAATTAGTTCTGCTAAAGAGTTTTTGTAGTTATTTTAACTATTAAGAAATAGCACATAACAACACATATTCGAGTAGACAAAAGCTCACCGACTGGCGTCCACATCTTCAGCAACTATGCAACAGTTGACATCAACAGTTTTTATTGCACCAATTATTTCAACTCGCTTTTAATCGACGCTAATTAATTCAGTTCACACGTTTAATAATCAAAAAACAACCATCTTGTTGGTTTATTTGCACAACAAGGTGAATTCATGAGTATGATAATTCTGCAGTTTTCCAAGAAATTCCCACTTGTTTCAAGACTTTGTGTAACGTACTGAAACAATGCCTTTGATTTCAAACAATTTTATCACAATCGGACTTCAGGGAAATGATGTAAAAGTAGTACAATATGATCATCTTTCTTTTGCAATAGTAACTATAATCAAAATTATGTAGTTAGTTAGTTACCTGCCTACAAACTGGCTTAGGTAGAAAAGGTATGTAGGTACATATGTATATGATAGCGAATGTCAGATTGAAACTATCAACTTAAATGTAGAAATATTAATTTGAATGAATATTAAAAAAATCTTTAACTTTATGATATAGATTATGCCAATTAATATTTATAAATTGATGTAACTTGAGAACTTTAGTGCAGGTGTTGGTGACACAGAACGCAGACTTTTTTTTAATTTAAAGTAAATTAACAATACCGATTTAAAATATAATTATTAATATGAGAAGATGACATCATTAGTGCGATAATTTTTCAATTTATTATAGTAGTTACGTACAGTTTTTTTTCATAACATTTTGTAGGTTTGGACGGTACCTTGTGCATTATTGGAGTGAGTTGAAAAAAAGTAAATGATGTAAGTGCGAGTCGGACTTACGCACGGATTCCAGTCTAATGAAATTCCATTTTCCCTTTAGGTAGGTACGGCACCCGAACTATAGTATTAAGTTGAGTAAGCACCCTTCAATAGTGTAAACTTGAGTAAGCACTCTACATTCAATTAGGTACTGAATAGTTTGCCGTTGGTTAATATAATTAGTTTTACAAGCTGCCGTCAAAAAACCGTGTACTTTTAACACTGGACGGATTTAGAGCTACTAAAGAACATACCGTACTTTATAGTTTTGTAAATAACGCGGTCCATTATAACACCATAAAGCTATTTGTTGCACCGGTAGGACGCGCTTCGTACCGCTGGGAATGCACGCGTGACCTACGTTGATTCATTCAGATTACTGATGTGTTTATTAAACGCGTAATAGCAGTGTTACAGTTGATTCATTGGAGCGGTTGATCAAATCAATGTGCTGTAATTCTTATTAGCGCGATAGACACCTGTCGGTGACACTCGATACTCCGCGCTTTACATAATACCCGCGCCTGGCCGCAGCCGCGCGCTGCCCGCGGCAACACCTGAGGACTCACCTACCGAATCATGCCGCACACTATTTTTACAGACCTGACTAGCGACTAGCGCTTCTAAGGGATTGTTAGGAGCTGAGACGATGTCAGCCAACTCACAAAAATAATAAGCAATGCCGACCTAAATTAGGACTGTCTATTTTTATACATTTCAATATAGACGTAAAATAAAACGTCTCATTGACGTCTGAAAAAGGAATACAAGTAATAATAGGCTATGAGGACTTTGCCCATGCTCTTTGACTAATACAGGCAAAACTGAAATGAAACGAGAAGTCGCTTAAGGTAACAAACAGTTTCACTTCATTGTTTGATACCAAATAAGATCGCGTCTCAGTTTGGCGCAAAATAAAGAACGTCAAGAAAACTATGGTGCTGTAGCATAACACGGCTATAGTTAGTAGTCGTGGGTTGGGTATGATAGCGTCACAGTTGATGTATACGTAATATTAAGTGAACGCCAAGGGGCGGCACAATGAGCAATCATTCAGCGTGTGGGTGTGTGCATCTAATGATACACTGATACAGTGATCAAAGCGAATTGACTGATCTGCGGCGAGTGGTCTACACAACGTGTACCGCACTCCTCTGTTGCTCCGATACAGACTGTGTTTTGAACAAAAACATTGTAAAAAGAAAGCCAATACTTGAACTCGTTAACCGATGCGGTGTACGGTGTTGAATGTGTTAGTGACGGATGATGAATGGTAATCTGTTCGGTGGTATCGTATCGTGAAACATTTCCACACTTGGAGTGCGAGTGTAAACTAGTCAGCGTGTCGGCAGAACGAATGTCAAAATATCCTGCTTAAGGCTAATTCAGAACGAACAATTTATGCGCTGCCCACGCGCGCTGAAATACGGCGCACGCCTCTTTCAACCCTTTTATGTAGAGGATTTATTGAAGCGACTTGCGCACACTTCAATGAGCCGACCATATACTTCTGGTTTGACATGCAGCTCATACTTATCGTGATCTATGCAACGCTATGACACAATGTAAGTAACCCTGAGGCCGGCCGAACATGCCACGCTCTGGAGATTACAAATTGAACCAAGACGGGATCTATATGTGGACTGATGCAGAGGACAACATTCATTTATGAAATATACTCTTTATATTTTAGTGCTGACTTTGTATACGTTAGTAAACATGAATAAATTATGTACAATATCCTTTTACTCTTATGTTTATTGAATTTGGGAGTAGCAGAATTAGTAGAGTTAAATAGGGCGTTCTAGGCTATACATAAAAGTATTTTTTTTTCAATATGCGGGCGATAAATTCAAAATAAACAGCGGGTCGTATCGAGTACATTCCATAAACAGATCGTGAAAGAAGTATAAGACGGGCGTCGCCAATACTTCATTTCCCTGGCAAAGCGTTTCTGGCTCATCGCCAACGTTTCCGAGAAAACGAAAGGAAGGTTACGCGATGTCTCGCCTCACTTTATATGCCTAAATCATGTCAGAGATAATATTTTTATATACACACATTGAAAAGTTCAGAAACACGAGCGGCTTATAAAATAGGTGGTGTGTGAGGCGCGACGTGTCGGCGAGCCTGCGCCCGCGCATCCCTCCGCGGTGTTAACGATCGAGTAGGTGTGACGGTAAATAATGCTTTTTTGGCACTCCACGCACATGAAAGGAAATAATAATAAACAAGTACTTTCTTCTTGAGCTGCATTCATAATTTTCAATTTTAATGAAATTGACGTGCGTACTTGTGCAAATTCTGTAATAAAGTACGGAGATAATGTGGGTAGTATCTCTTTGGTAACGCAATACGTATTGATCGTTGCATCCTGAATATGGGTCGCCGGCGCATCATCGGCGTCACCCTTCTTCCTCATTACGCGTGACGTCGTCTCACACTACGTGTTTGTATCGTCTACTTCCATTATAGTTATCTGTCGTCCACTTTAGCTGCTTGTTGTAACACACTTTATTTTTTTAAGAAAATCTGTCGCATGTCTCTTCTGTCAGAGCTTGAAACATTTAAAAGCTTTGTCTGACTTTAAATTTCCGTCTAGATTAACGGCAATGTAAGTAGTAAATGGGCATCAAGAGCAATATGTTCTCACGCAACATGTCTCATTCGTTATCAGTGCACTCCGGAGTGAGGTTAATTAAATAGTTACGAGAGGAAGATAACAGTGACGCCTATATATAGAGGCCGGCCACCTTATCGACCCGACGCATCTGATAGTGAATCTATCCGCGACACCTAATCGCTTGCTGTCCATTTGCTTGGGGCATGCATTACACAACTATTAATACCTATTAAGATTTTAGCAACTCCATTTAATTTCCCTAATCCAATGGCAAAATTTCATTACTGCATTGTAAATGCTAACAAAGGCAATGTTACATTTGAAATTGTGCTATGACTTCCCAAATATTTCTTAATGTCAATAACTAAAATCGTACAATACATTAGTATTGCAGAGTATATACCTATCGAAAGTGCACATATTGCACTAAGTGCAGAAGAAGTAGACATAATGACTCAAGAAGTTTAACAGATGCATGTTGCACATGTACATTTACTTACCAAAGAAATGGCAACTTTAACTCCTTAAGATTATGTTTTACAATAGTCTGTTTCAAGTTATGATCTAGTTTGTATACGTGGGTAATTGTTGCTGCAACTGACACAAAAAAGGCGGGGTTAGCGGGGGTGAAGAGAGACGGGGGAGGGACCATATCAGGCGTATGAACCAGCCAATTTAGGGACAATAACATTGTGCTGTTGCAATTTTCTCTTAATTATGTCTTATTTAAAATGACGACGTACTGGTCGAATAACAACAATTATTTCGCATACTGGATGAACACAAAACTGAGCGCAAGGAAGGAAATCGAGGGTCCCACTTTTTTTTTTAGCCTATATTGTCCCACTGCTGGGCAAAGGCCTCCCCATTTTCTCTCCTCACCTCTCGTCGGTCCCATCTTTAAAAATATAAAGTTGTTGCTTCTTTGAAGCATAGCAGACACAGCATCATTGTTTTGTAAGAATATCGACTATTGTAAGCCAGATCCAAAACATTCCTTGCAGATATACCTAGTATAAGAAGTGACATTTTACACGCACGCGTATAAACTTACTTACATTCATTTTACTACGATGCAACTTTTATTTTTAGATGTTCGCTCACGACTCACGAGTTCGGTATGTAAATGCAACTTGTTAACCTGTGCTTGCAGGCACCATAGCTGCTAACTTATAAATCAAATAATATAGAGTACTACATATAAATGTTTGTTAACCCTAAACTTATTAGCGCGCACATAAAAACTACCCAGTCCATTGTGTAATACCTTTTTGAATAAATAAAATAGTAATTTCCTTTATTCACCCCTTTCGAATGTCTACCTCCTTTGACTTTTTCTTTTGTAATTAAAAACACCCTGTATAAACACTATTCGCGGTTTCACCTCAACTACTTACCACACCCTGATAAAAAAAGGTAGTCAAATATTATGTATTAAGCTAGACTCCAGTGAAGTCGTGGTGGCCTAGTGGGCAAAGAACCAACCTCTCGAGTATGAGGGCGCGGGTTCGATCCCAGGTCAGGCAAGTACCAATGCAACTTTTCTAAGTTTGTATGTACTTTCTAAGTATATCTTAGACACCAATGACTGTGTTTCGGATGGCACGTTAAACTGTAGGTCCCGGTTGTCATTGAACATCCTTGGCAGTCGTTACGGGTAGTCAGAAGCCAGTAAGTCTGACACCAGTCTAACCAAGGGGTATCGGGTTGCCCGGGTAACTGGGTTGAGGAGGTCAGATAGGCAGTCGCTTCTTGTAAAGCACTGGTACTCAGCTGAATCCGGTTGGACTGGAAGCCGACCCCAACATAGTTTGGGAAAAAGGCTCGGAGGATGATGAAGCTAGACTCCAGTGCAGCAGTGATATAGGCAAGAACCTTTTCATAAAAATTCAGAAAATTTAGAAGTTTTCGCGGACACACAAGATATAATGAGATAATGTTTCAATTTTAATTAACTACATCATGATAATTCATGTAAAATGATAAGTCGACTTTTCTTCTCCGTAAACTGCAACTATTTTTGATTTGACAATAAAACTTACAACTGCTGCAAACCGTTATTTAAGATAAAGTGCCGCATTACTGCAGATGAATATTTGTTTAGAGTTTATATAAAGCAGTATAATCGTACTGTTTCAATGTTTACTCATGTTGTTTTCTTTACCGCAATCTCTAAAATCTATGCAATTTTATCTGGATGCTCTGTAAAGCTAAAAGAAGAAAACGGATTACAAAACATTTCAGCCAACGTTTAGACTTAAGAACTTAGAAATTGTTTATTTCTCAGTCAAAACTGCTTGTTCAAAAAAAAATGACGTCTGAAGATTCTATTTTCAACCGACTTCAAAAAAGGAGGAGGTTCTCAATTCGGCTGTATTTTTTTTTTTTTTTTTTTTTTTTTATGTTTGTTACTCGATTTCTCAAAGACGCCTGGACCGATTTCAAAAATTCTTTTTTTATTTGAAAGGGTATGCTTGTCATTTGGTCCCATCGTCATCAGGTTAGGATCTGATGATGGAAACCCTGAGAAATCGAGGGCAACCTTCAAAAGTTGTAGGCATACTTAGGGTAAAAACTTGACATTCAGGTGCATGCCTGAAAGCACTATTCAACAGTGAAGGTTTGAAGCTGACCTGATGATGGAGACCAGAGAGGGTCGAGGGAACTCGACAACTGAATATGTAAACTACCTCGTGTTTGGGCTTATATTATTTGTATTGACGAGACCTTTGCAACAGTGCAGGTTTGGAGCTGACCTGATGATGGAGACCAGAGAAGGTCGAGGGAATGCGACAACTGAATATGTAAAATACCTCGTTTTTGGGCTTATATTCTTTGTATTGATGAGATCTTTCCACATATATGGATAGTGACAACTATTCGTATCACTGAAAAGTTGTAAATAAAAAACTTTTTTACAAAAAAATTAAACCGACTTCCAAAAACACTAAAAAGTAAAAAAAAAAAACGAATTTTAGGTGCATCGGCCTAGAAGTCGGTGGCAAAATTAACTTAGTAACATCCATTAGACACCGACTTCTAGGCCGATGCACCTAAAATTCGTTTTTTTTTTTTACTTTTTAGTGTTTTTGGAAGTCGGTTTAATTTTTTTGTAAAAAAGTTTTTTATCAAATGAGGCTGTTTTAAGGAATGCAATTTTCTATTTGCGCGGGAAAAGAGATCTATCGTAGTTTGAATTGCTGTAAATACTGAAAGTATTCTATTATTATCGATACAGTGTACTACAGTTATGTTGTATTTCGTGCAAATTAAAAAAAATATAGTAATATACTTCTCTTTGTTACAGAATGTTTGTTCGGCAAACAAGCAATGGAGCTCGGTTCCAAGTGGTTTGCGGACCTGGGCCCGCCCTTCGGCGTCATGTACTGCATCAAATGTGAGTGTGTTGCGGTACGTATTTTCAAACTATAGCAGCTACTAAATATTCGAATCTCAATAACAGTTATTTTATACTAGTGATTTTTCACAGGTGCAAAAGAAACGGCGTGTAGTGGCTAAGGTTCACTGTCGGAATATCAAGAACGAGTGTCCGGAACCGTCCTGTGATACTCCAGTTCTGCTTCCCGGCAGATGCTGTAAAACGTGCCCTGGAGATTTGAACTGTAAGTACAAATATTTTTCTTTGGCTAATGTACTTAAAATAAGTTTTTTTTCAAGGGGACTTTTCTTATTTGTGCAAGTAGTTCGCTGAATAGGAAAATGTGTTTCCTTTTACCAGCTTGCGTAATTGCGACATTTAATATTTGTATGAATGACGGCATTGGCCATGATTCGAATAAAAATAAACATTTCTTTGAATTCCCCACAAATTTTTCCTTGTCTATGAGGCATTGGTCATTAGGATGACACTGCTCATTTTCAATGGGACTCTTAATTCTCAGAGTTGAATTGTCAAATGGTTGTCATGGTGTCATGGTGATAATAGTCTTCCGAGTATTATTTTTAGGGTCAGAAAACGTCTGATCTGATTGTTGGAAATTATTTTATGTCCTTATTGGTTAGATGAAGGTTTCTAAGAGATATTTTAATCTGAAATGATATAATTTGGAAGTGAAACTCTTTAATAAATAAGAATGTTCACCCAGGAATATCTCTATTTACTTGTCGTCTTCAAAATTAAATATTTCCTGAACATTTTTGAGATTATATTCTTGCAACATAAATTCATGTAGGTGAAACATTTTGATGGTAGGTGATCTTTACTTGCATACAGATGAGGTGTCCTTAATGTTATTATGAGTTTTATCGATCGCATTGTAGCTGCCGTGAAAGAGCATCGTGATAGCAATAGTTTGCGGCTAATCTAGACGGTGCGGTGACTTGAACAATATTAATGACTCGGCCGCGACTGTTTAATTAGGCGGAATCGTCACGGGAGCGGGCGCACGTAGATACCAAACCTGATAATATTATCGTAAACATGATAATGAAATAAGAGATAAGTGAGGTGATCGCCTGACACCTCCGCTGTACCGACACAATGGTCGTGTGCTCACTGCGACCACTGACACGGCACGATTTGCATCTCCAAAGAACCGCACTTGAAAGGTTAAATACAATAAAGAATACGCTTCTCATTAGACACCGAATGACGTCACCACAGTGATTTGGACAATTTAATTTCTTTGTTAATGATGTCATTTTTTACAACCATGTTCGTTCATGGTAACACGCTGATGTCATACCTTATAGACTAGACATTTGATATCTTGAAGTTTAACAAACAGGAGCGGTCGTTTAATAGCTAACAAAGTCTTTAATTTCGTCTTAATGGACATGTTTAGATCGCTTTTTTTATCTAATACTGGGCTAAAATGATTTATAAATATTGTCATCTCGATTACATTGGAAACGTATACGAGCGGCAACAGGTTAGTGAGTCACGGGCCATCTGTCGCGAAAACTATCCACACATGTGGAAATCGACTGGACGACATAACTTTATGGACTTTTTGCAAGTGTAGTCTCTTTGATGGCCGCTATTAATATGCCATTTTGGTGTGACCTGCTTCGCGAGTGTAATACGACACTTCTACGGATTTAGTTAATAAACATACGTGTAAGAGTGAATTTATTATTTTTAACGATCACACATATTTTTTTGTTTAACTTAAAAACTTCTTAAGCTCATAGATTGTTAAAGGTAATTTATACTTAGCTAGTAACATTAAAAGTACATTATGTCGTTTAAGTCATTATCGTCTTTGTACTGTTCGCCCTTAACTCGGTGTACGGCCGGGTGTAATTCTTGATTGTCGCCGCTCATCATCCCATTAAGTACATTTTTTTAATGCAATCGGCAAATTTGCCGACTTTAAAAGGTAATTGCAGAAAATAAGAAAGTGTGCGTATGCGTAGTGACAGGAACTGGCGATGACAAATGACGGTGTAGCGGTGAGCGGCGGCTCCCACGAGCGGTCTCATCAATATACATTAGGTATAGCAGCTACACATGGACGCAGCACGCCATGCGCGCCCGACACAGTGCATCATCATCTACCAGTTGCTCGTCAATTCCTAATCAATTCAATAAAACATAAATAACCCTGTCAAATTATTGGCATGGCGTTATCTGGGATGGTCCGTAGCCAGTGGCGACAGGCAGTGATTTACGAGTGGAGCAGTGCGGAGGCTGCGTCGGCTGAGCCGCAGCGGCGACGTCGCCGACGCCGCGTCTGCCCGGCCGCGTCCACTCATTACGACTATATCGAGAGCATTACAATGGCATTACTCAGATGCACCGGGCGGTGGTGCAGAAATGGCACGCGCTGGTGCCCCCCTGCGCCCGCGCCGCTGCTGCAAATATAGCTGCTGCTGCTGGTTATTCCGGGCGCGGCCGTCGACCCGTCGCCGCGACGCCGTCTGCTCGCCTTTTTAGCGAACACAACTTACAACACACATTTTTTGCGAACAAATATCGTCGATGTCAACGTACGCGGTCTTTTACTATATTTACTAAGTCATATTCTGAGAAAAAAATGTGATATATTCGCTCCAATAAATGTCTCGCCAGTGTTTTCACTTTCATCGTTAAATAGGTTCCTCGTGGTCGAGATTCATTTAGCTTACAGCGTTATATGTAAACAAAAGTGGCTTTCCATTAGGAACTACAAATGTTATGAAGAATTGCCTTCTAGTTCCGATTGCACAACGTCTAGCGACTTCAGCTGCCTAATGCCTAGCAGAATGAATTAATTGTGATTCCGATATGGTTTATAAGCAGTTAAAGCTCGGTATGGCGGAACTGTAAGCCGGCCGTAAACTCTATCTGAGGCTCGTAACTATAAAACGCATCAAATCTGATTCACAGTTGCCTTTGTGAGAACTCCAGTTGGCTGTCTGCCGGCCGACTGCCGTAATAATATAGTTTATCGTGCTTTTAATAAATCCCCAGTACCATACGAAGACAGTAAAATGGATAATTTTTAATTGAATCCAAGCCAGGTGTTGCTGTAATAAACTAAATGAATTTCATGCCTTCAGAGAGGGAATCGTTTGCAATGTCAGTGAAGTGAGAGTTATTTCGAGCCAATATATGTTTCAAAGAAATTGTGTTGATTTATTTGTTTTCAGAATTGTATAACCACGATTTGACGGTGTCGTGTTGGCATTGAGAAGATAATTTTGTGTTGCTAACTACATGAACATATTTGCACACGAATAGCTTATTTACATCAGTTAATAATTGACTCATACCTCTGGAGTCAGAATCCGTTGATATTTTTCATGTAAGAATTGTATCTCTTGATGTCCTGTTTTAAAACCGTTTTCAATGTTCATATCATTTCAATTACACAACAGAAAATTAAATTAAATAAAAAATATAAAGTTCATGAATTAGTTCAAACTACATTTTTGATCTCGTTAGCGTTGTTAAGTTTCCGAAGAACAGTCAACAGAGCAGCAACAGGGAATGACAAGTGTGACGCATTGATGAAGCTTGCCTGACGTGTACTATGTAAATGACTAATGTTATGTAAGAAGAATGTATGTATGTAATTTATTAAATTAGCTACTGTTTCATAACAAATGTTAACTTTATCTTGTATAATTTTCGAGTCATGTAGGTAAATTGCTTCATATTAATTTGATATTGCAGTAAAACGATCTAATTAATCAGAGCAACATGCAAAAGGTTAAGTATGTCATTATCATAAATAATGTCGAGTCTATATTTATAAATTAAGAAAAAATCGGTATGAAAAGATAACCTTTGTATTGGAACAGAAAGCTTGGTGTGTGGAAGTGCATGCGTGTGCGCAGCGAGGGCGACGTGCTGCGTCAGTTGGTGTTCACGGTTCATCGGGCAGCTCGCCCCTCACCACTCGATCACGAGTGTATCTAATTCAGTGTACAGCAAGTGCCTCCGAGGAATTTGTTTTGTGCACGCCGATGCACGATGCCGAGCAAAATCGACGTTTTATTTTTGTGAAATCGGTGTCTCTCGCTGCAACACATTCCTCGGCGCATAATTTTGTTTGAACCTTTTTCGCCGTTTACTGCGCAAAACGCTTTGATGTGTCAAAGTGCTCTTTTTTATTAAGAGCGCCACTCGACTCACGAACGTCAAGAGCAGACGGCAGTGGACACGGATGATCGTTAATGCGAAATATCTGACTACCGCCACCGGAGCTCGACGAATATCATTACTTTCGTAGCCGAGCACACAACACACTGACGCTGTTATCTTAAATGCTCTGAATGGGGATGGTTGCTAGCCGCAAGCGCACCCGTTATTATTTTAATGTTGGCTAATGAGATAGTGTTAGGTGAATGCGGTTTGTGGGCAGGCTTATCATGAGTAATAGCGAGTGGTTAGTGGTGCGAACTGTGCGTGACTCGGCGTGCCCACCGACGAGCGCTCCGGCGCCAGACCCTTTCTGATTACCTTAAACATTAATCTTCTGATTAAACTGGGTCGCTTAGTTCTTTATAGCTTTGCGACAGTTGAATATCTAGATATTATCCTATCGAATTACAGGCCGCGCTCCTTCACCCGGTCCGTGCACAGCTACGTTGAATTTCTCTCACCGCTTTGGTAAAAGGATTGCTGAGGTCGGACTCGTAAAAACTGAAACACAAGTAGTTTCGGATATTTACTGACGTCATGATTTTCGTAATTTAGTACGTGTTTGTTGAAATAATGCGAAAACGTACTTGCGTAAATAGAGAACATACGCGATGTGCAAACAAGGCGGGCGGCGGCGGCGTCGCGACGCCCGGCGCCAGCGCAGGTCGGCGCCGCCGCGCGCCGCGAGGACACGCGATCTACGACGCGAATACTTATTTCATTACACTAATTACAATATTTTGAGTGGCCCCCAACCTCTGGCGACAAACATCATCTGTAATCTGATCACATACATGACGCGTACAGCTTGTGCCTCATGAAATATTTCCTCAAGCTTTGAACTGGTTTCAAGCGTTTGCAGACATTTTATTACTTCCGATTTTTTTTAGTTTACCTCGTCTCGTTTTAGTAAGTAGTGTTACATCGCCTCGTTTTGGATAAATCATTATAATTAGTTAAATTACAATTTGTTCAAATGGTGGGTAAGAAAGCTCACCTATAGCTAGATGTAGGACCGCCCCGTTGCACAAGTTGCACAAACAGACAACAGTGCGCACGCGTTCGTTCGTAAGTTATAGTTAATTGGCTGTTACAAGATAATTTTAGAACATTAATAATTTTGTCAAGACGCAACATTAGTGATGCGTCGTGATGTCAACGCGTACGATAAATCCTTTTATCTAATCATTATTGTTATTGTTATTACTAAGTAGATAGATACAATGGAAACAGTGACAGATAGTGGCGCCAGCAATATGCGGGTTAATGTGAGCACGACTCTTGATTTTATTTCGCACAATACGACACGAGTGCCACGCCACAAGCACACGCAGTAAATCAACTTGATAGAATATTAGAATTCCAAGCGCGCGGTGCCCGTCTTTTTTACACTAACTTACTGTCTTTGTGTTCGCCTGTTCAGCTGGCAGGTTTAAGTGTTTAATTTGTTCAAAACAAGCAGTCATTGTATTGAATAGCTACTATTAATCACTATAAGAATCATTTAAAGCTGAGTAATGGAGCTTGTTCGGGCAACGTATTTCAAATGTCTTTTAGTATTAATTTGTCAATTTGTTTTGGTTGTGGAGCAATCTTAGTCACAATTCTGTCGTTTGACTCATTTTAACAAATGCCAATAACGTTATTGATAACTCGGAATGTGTATCAATAACTAAGGTAGGTTATTGGAAATCAAACATAATATTTATATGTTTGTTCCGTTTTGCGGTAGTTTTTGTAATAAATCACATATAGGTAAACTATTGTATCGCTGATTGATTGTGTGTTACAAATATTTTGATTGATTAAATACGACCGTGTTTGTATATCGAAGACATTTCATTGACAAACTGCTTCCGTTTATAAGCAGATGGTCTAAGGTTAGAAAATTATATAGGTAACTGGTATTATATTGAAATCACTGTATCTGTATTACACTTATGTATAGGTACTTATCATAAGAGAGCAAGATACTTAGATACAGGTGTTATTAATACATAAAGATAAGAAAACAGACGTGCTCTATATTTTGTAATTAAATATATCCAGCCCGATGAATGAATGAGGTTAAGATATAACTCATTCTGCAAGAAGTACTTGGCCGTGATTTCATACTACATAGGTAATCACAATATTTCTTGGACAACTAAACTACATTTTTAAAAGTAAATTGAAAATTATGTGGTTATAATTGTAATTTTTGGGAAAAAGAAGCCTTTTTAAATAGGTATGTATTAGGGATTTAAACTTCGAGCCAAATATTTTTCGTGTAGGTAATAGGTATGCAAATTATAATAAAAATAAAAAAAGAACTAAATGATAAATTAAACGTGCGCCATAAAAACGGTCCGTTTCAAGTAATATTAATAATCTATTTTTAATTTTAATTCAATTCATATTATTTAAATTTATTCATTATTGACGTTGTATTTATACTGTTTTTGAGGTTTTGTCGCCATTCACTCATAGGCGGTGTCGTCGAACCAATATCGTTATCTTACCGTACTATATGTTTGTACGTTGTTGTACTAAGTCATACTAAAGGCCCTTTGTAATGACCTCTATGACGGCTTTGCTATAACACATATAAGTAAATATCAAGCGTTTGGAGAGAGTGCCAGTAAATAGATAATAAATGTTTCACAATCGTAGCTGGTGTACCTGGCCAGTGCTGTAGGTGCCCTTCCCACATAAATCGTACGCAAACATTGCCGCACTGGACAAATATATCAAGTGAATTTGTATGTTTAGGTCTTCTAAGTGTAGGTCATATACTGATGGAAGTACGCAATACTGAATAAGGATGACCACACACATCTCACAAGAAATTGGCGGTGCTTACTGGTACAGCACCATTACCGCTTCAGTTCTCTTCTGTTCCATTATTTCGCTGTCTATCTTCAAAACATAATTTTCCTCTGTTATCGCCAATGGTACTCTGCGGAACTCAAACAGAGAGTATTATTTCAAAAGCGTATTTCTGAGAATTGCCAATCATCGTCTGAATGGCACTTCAATTGAATATATTGGCTGATCATTGATTAGCCCACATACGAGCTCGATGCACTTCGGACTAACTTATGACTGATATTACGCGCCCACATCGCACTATGATCACGCCATTCAGATGTCTAATTTTATATAATGTGTAGTTCCATGGTGTTCTAAATAATGTATCATCGCCGTGAAATTGCTTAGCTTTTCTGTACATTTTATCGCTTTAAGTCGTGATTAGTTTATGAGCTAGGAGTGGAACACAGACTCGTAAGGCGTGTATTACGTGCGTAAAAGGTCACAACCGAGACGCGAAGGCTATTCGGAAAGTAGACTGGCGCCGCCAGTGGCCGCTCTAAGCAAATTCGGTAGATTGCACGTGCGCGTACCCGCGCTCCAAAAGGAAAGTACGAATTGGCAAGTTTCTTATTTTCACAATACCTCTATTATTGGTAAAGAATGACGTGGGCTGGAATTTAAGCTCGACTACTTCATTAGGATGCCGTGCTTAATGTACAGTTCCGTATCTTCTATTAATTTCACCAATGAGGATACATAATCACTGCTTCGGTTATTACGTCTGTTAGCTGAGCGTGTTACTTGAGAAATAAAACCCTCTGGCCAATTCAGCAGACTTCTTGAGCATATCGGTAGTTATATCGGAGTATGTCGGGGTATTCGGACGTGATTAAATTCCTTGGCTTTTTGAGCTAAGTAGTTAGTTTATACCTTTAATTTCGGTGTTATGGCGCTCTTAGTTTGATCTAAAGCAGTTCAAGCACCAAAGATCTAAAAGGCTTTCGTGGATGATACTTTTACGAAAATGAGCTCGTTCTGTAAGGTAAATCTACGGATTAGAAAAAGTTAGGACAACATATATATGTATTATGTAGGTACCTAATTCAAGTATATATATTCGACACGTAAATAGAGCTTAAGCTATATTTAAGTAATTACTTATCAATAAAGCCAGCAGTTAACATATTGATTCATGGATTTCGATTAAAATATTTAAAATTTCATAATCCACTTAATAATCGTTAAAAGGCAGTTAACTCGCTCGAATCAGAATTAATATTTTGAGTGGACACACTTACATACTATTAAAAGAAAAATAATGATTTTATGTTCGGTAAAGTTACGGCATAAAACAACTGAATGCTTGGTCATTACCCAAGGACGTGACACAATCGGGCGAACTCATAAACGGTCTAAACGTTAATACATGCAGTTTTATGGCGTGCGCGTGCGCGGCTTATGATGGAGGGTTTGGCGCCATTTCCATACCATTTCATTGTTCATAGAAATGTGGCGCCACGGCCGTGCGGTCACTCGTTCATATGTAATTTTATGATCCGTCGTTTGCGAGCGCTGTTCTCTCGCCATCTCAAACCCTCACTTGAATGTGAATAGACCGCGACATCCTCTAACTGTTCACAAATTTAAAATTTCACCAGCGTCTGTTTACGTGCTCCGAATTCTTCTCATGAATATTCTTAAATATGACAGGCTTTCGGCTGTTATTCTTTGTAGGAAGCGTATCGACAGAATCAATAAACATCTCATTACTCAATCGTATTTACGGTAAGTGCACCATCCGATCAGGAAGAACTGACTCATGAGCCATTTTTGAATGTGAATTAGGTCGCATCGAGATTTAAGTAGATGTGGTAACGGGCTTTTTAAATATTCCAGAGTGAATGTACTCAGCTACCTGTATTATAAACGCCTGGGAGCATTCATTTGCCGTGTCAAATTAAACTTGAAACATTAGATGTAAAGTAAGACAGAAGCGATGGCATGTATGTTTATTGAACTATGTTAGTGCGAAAGGCCGATGAGTGGAATTTATAAACATTTAAACATTGTGCCTTGAATACTACACGCGCCGGTCTATGGCGCGCCGGCGATGAGAGATTTATCCTTAAAACTTACCGACCGGTATCTCGAGCAACGATTGACTTGTACGTTCTGAGAATTGACGACTACACACTGTTACATCTTACATACAATGCTAATTTTGTTTTTTTAGAACAATGCTTCAATATGTGCCGACGCTACTAGATTTCATTATGTATGTTCAACAAAAAAAATCTCAGACGATCCTTGTGAACGTCTGTTATATCTGTTACAGTAACACATACATGCATATGGAGGTATATTTAATAGTAATATACGCCTTGACAGTGTTATTTAAATAAAAAGGATTAAACACAAGCGTGACTGCTAAGACTAACAAATAGGTCACAATGTCTCACCAGATTTATAGCTCCGACGGTGGGTTCTAGGCGGTCACACGATCAGATTTCAATAGATAACGACTATAATAGGATTACTATCTGACAGTAACTGTAACATAATATAAATTCACGACCGTAATCCGACCGGAGATGATCGATTTAATATCCTGGGGAACCCTAATAAGTTTTCATGAATAAAGTCACGCACTTTGGTAAGTAAAATATTGTAAGCGACAATTTATTTATACTCAAGCTATGTCGGCCACGACGCCTCTGAATTACTCTTTGAAACATTTCGAAGTAAATTGCATTAAGAAAACACGTGAATATTTCCTACTCTATTATAAGTTATCACATAACTCCGGGTTAATTTGTAGAGACTCAAAGAAGCCCTAAATAGTGGTTTCTAGTTAATTACAAGATAAATGGCAACTAGTTATTAATTTCAAAATCATAGCCAGATATTGGAATTCCTGATGCCGATATTTAGTCGCCACGGATGATAAGTATCTAGGTATTTAATTCCACGTTTAGAAGTGGCTTTTAGTAGCAATTTCGACGGCGTTTGGTATTAAGAACTGCAATGACGCTTAAATCGTGAACTATCTGACCAAAATATCAACTGGTCAGACGATAAGCATATTTCTTGCTACATATTTAGATAAACATTAAGCTCGCAGTCGCCTAGCGTCAATTGTCTCTGTGTTGCAACACTATTGCTACATTTAAGACGTTGCATAACGACTAAGCTGCAAGCAATTGACGGATCGTTGTCATAATAAACATCATAATCAGTATCGTAATTATGAACACAAGTTTAACAACGTATTTGTCTGTTCCCTTCACATTTAACCTGCCGATCAAATCAATAAACAGGCAAATATAATTGAAGCGATAAATTCATGTGAGTCGTTGTAATATCTAAGCTGGACAATTAATTTTCATGCTAATCAATTGATTCTTGCAATTACAGAGTTGACCTGTGGCCTGAGAAACTAATACAAGCGTCTTTTGAAATAGGTGCGTTCAACACGAAAAGACAATTTATCTATTCAACAACATTTATTAATAATCAATGAGATATTAAGAGGTCGTTCATACATTGTTAATCTTTTTGAAGGCTTAATTTTATCAACGATATTCGTGTTTTGATATACACATACTTGAAAAACCTACTGTGGTTGTGCAGAAAAAACGTATAATAATTTAATAGTTAGGTACTATTACGGTTAATGAGAAATATGTCTTCATAAATCGAGTCGGTAACACTTGAACTACACTAGTTATGATATAATCGTATCGTGTTTAAAGTGAGAATAGTATTCTACTACATATTTATTATGACTATTATCATTCTCGAGATCATGATCAATCGATTCTGACGTCACAGATTGAAATGTATTTAGGTTGCATGTAGGCATAAAAAGTTGGTCAAGTTCGTGTAGAATATACTCGTACGTTATGTAGGTACATAAACATGTTGTACATAGAAAAGTTATTGCAGTTTTTTGCACGTCATTCAATAATGTTTTTTTTATATGCTGTTGATCCCTTATCGTCATTCTAATAACTGATATTCTTTAATTTAAAACTGTTAATTATAACATCCGAATCAAGAAGAGTGCTGTAACTGGCATAATAATGATGACTGTGACTGTTATGTAATTAACATGCTGCGTGAGATAGTCAGCATATCCGTTAAGAAAAATTGTTGAAATCCTGGAAGAAAAAACTAGTTAGTTTTTCTAATCATAGGTAATTTGTATATTAGGTATTTAATTTCCTGCTTCCCCTGGCATATCGGTATATTAACCAAGGAAATTGCATACAAGATGTGTTGATGATGCATCAATTATAATTACCTCCTCTACTACATATCTAGCTTTCATATAGTTACACAGACTTAGATACTATTTATTTATGCCACAAAGCCAGTCTTCTTAACGTAAACAATGCCATATTAGGCAATACATACTGACAATACATAATGATCATTTCTCATCATTACCTAAGCGATGTGATGAGCAAGCAGCACTTAATAAATTATTGGCACATAAACTTTAAATAGTCATATAAAATTATTTACTACAGCAATAAAATACAGTAGTATTTTATAATGGCTGTCGGTAATTTATTCGATGTCACTTCTTAGGAGACAATATCTAGGAATGGTGATGAGGTTTAGAATGGAGGTCAGGGAGGTGGATGGGTTCGCGCCATGGCCGCCGAGGCGCCTGCAGGCCGGGGAGCGCCACTCGGCACAACGGATGCCATTCAGCAGCACCCACCCACTGGCTATTATTGTAATGTGTTCCGACTGCGATGTCAAGATCAAGGTCCTCTGAGAACTGAGATTGTTGTACCTTTCATTCCGATATTTGTTGGAATAGTAGGTATTTAGTTACAGACCCTTTTAAGCGCAGATTAGGGTGAGTTCGTAATTCTTCTTCGTCTGTCTGGCAAAGCCTATCTAAAGTATTGGTATTTTGTTTCTCTTTTGGAGAGTTTCATACATATTTTACAGGTTTTTTTAAAGGTTCTGGAGAAGGTGTGAATCCATAGGAATTGTCTTGAAAAGATGAGGGATATATGTTCCATGAAACGAAAATGAACATCCTTATAACTTCCTGTTTTTTGGCACACTGATACCTACTCATTGCGATAATAATTTATAATGTAGAGAAGCAACATGATGGTATGAAGGCTCCACATTGTTACAAACTGGTATCGGCACATTTATTTATAATTAGGTTCTGAATGAACAATACATCTGCAACGGACTCATCTCGACGAGCCATAACAAAGTCCATTGTGTTTGTTTTCCAATCATTGTTTTGTTGATATGACCCGGCGGTGTTTTTAATCTCGGCTGACCTTTGTCTATGTTCATGTCTCACATTTGCGTACCTACGCAATGATTCAGTGATTTATTAAATCACTGCTCCGCATGGGCGGTGCCAGGGTTACCAACGGCCAATCCTAACGAATTTATATGCCATATAGAGATCTTGAAAACGAAAACAAAAGCGCGTGGGCTTTTGGTTGTTGAAAACCAATTTTAAATTTCGAATTGATTACTGCACGATAATTGGGTATTTCCATTGATTGTTTAAACCGAAGTTCTTTAAAAGTCATATGCTGTTAAGAAACTTAAACAACAACATTCCCTACCTATTCAGAGAATCTCGACCTCTGTAAGGGAAACCCCTAGTACAGCAACAAGTACAGTAGTTACATTAATTAACTGTATGTGCTCATCAACAATGAAGCATGGAATATTTAGACTGTAAATCACGCCATTGATGCGTCTCGGCGAAGCTTGGGAGTGGGAAGGTCATGGTCAAATGACTAAGGAATATCCTTATTGGAAACGTTTTATTTTTACCCAACAATGCTTCGAGAAAAAGGTAGGCTTATAGTAGTTTCTTTGCAGTATGAGTAGGCGCATCGTTGTGATAAATGATGCGTCCAATGAATCGATTTAATTTGCCTTCTTTTACTCAGATATTTGAGTATAAAATAGTTAAGGATCTCATTTTATTAAACAGTTTAGTGATTGTTTCATCAATACATTATTCGGCTAGTTAAAGTAACTACTGGGTTATAAATAGCCTACTAAGTATGAAGTATTCCGTCGACTTGCATTTAGTTTAGGCTGAACAAATAAACGAATCCAGACTTAGTCAGGCATAACAACAGTTGTTCCGTTCTAAAATAAACACGCTAATGAAGATGAATGAGTTAGACCACGTGTGGTCATTAGCCCTACCGAGGACGGGCTCAACAAACACTGCACTTAATTAATGTTTATTAATTATTAACGTTTTAGTGGCCCTATATGAACTTTCAGTTGTCTTCAGTTGTTTGACAAGCTGAACAATTTCATTTGGTTCAACTTATAATTAGTTATAATAGAACATGGAATTGAGTAATATTGGCTTTCATAAATATGTGTGACTACTAAATATGTGTTTGGTTATCTCAAGGTACTTAAAGATCTTTTCCAATGGTAACTTACTAACTTTTTATGTTTATTTTAATGGAAAACACCTGCTTGGGTAACTTTTGCTTTTCAAAACTATATTCTTTATCACGTAGCTGTAACCATTATGAATGAAACAATTGGAGTTCCAGCTTACATAAGCAGAGTACCACATATTACATAAATATTTGGTTAACCGTTTTATTATAATAACAACAAGCACAATTAATTGCTAATCCAAACTAATATTATAAATGCGAAAGTAACTCTGTCTGTCTGTCTGTCTGTCTGTCTGTCTGTCTGTCTTTCTGTCTGTCTGTCTGTCTTTTCTTCACGCCTAAACTACTGAACCGATTTGTGTGAAATTTGGTACAGACATAGTTTGAAACTTGAGAAAGGACATAGGATAGTTTTTGTTACAAAAAATAAATAAAAATAAAATGATTCCGGACATATAGCGCCATCTATTGGTCAAATCAAAAATCTGCTGGTAATCACTATTCCACGCGAACGAAGTTGCGGGCAAAAGCTAGTATTACTAATAATGTTCTTAGTAAATGAATTGCAATAAAATTTAATTGATTTATAAGTCGTAATGTGACGATTACGTAATAAATGGTGATAAATGCGCTATTTTAATCGGTGATTTGATTGCTTATATTTAAATTAGCAATGGTGATTCGTGATTACATTAGGTACCATCCTGACGATCATGCTTAATGCAAGGAAGACATAAAAAGACAAGAAAGTAGGTAACCTAGAAACCGTTTCTCTAAGAATTCCAGAGGAAAATTGGTTTTCATCGCAGTTTGTACCTACTGTACAATATACCCAAAATAAAAATTACTCGCATTAATCCTATTTCAAACCAAAACAATATTAAAACGAGTTTAAAATTAATCGCACATTTCTGTGATTTATTTTCCAGTAGTATAAAAACCTGCCTAGTATGACGTCAGATGACAAGCGGTTATATTTATCTAACCACATATCTACTACGAATACGCTACGTTTTACGCAAACATCGCTTGTTGTAAAACGTAAACAAATACGCGCGTAGTAATACGCGTAGCAGTCATCTACGGATGCTACGCGTTAAACTACGAACCGGTTTCATGTAGTACTTACTACATTTTCATTATTTCTTTTAAAAGGTATGTTAAAGTAAGTTCTTTTTTGTTCAAATTCCGAAAAAAGTTTCCGTATCTAGATATCGTGGCTTACTCAAAAGCAAAAGGTTTAAAGTACTGTTAGAAAATCACAGCGATATGTAGCGATGTGCATGTCCTCACGTATTAGCCTACTTTATCAGTTCATTGTACCATACTTGTGGCTGTTATGCCATTTAGCACTTAAATAACGAACATCTTGTATGTGTGCACGCCATGGCCTTCGGATGTTCCAATAAGTTACTTGTATTGAAAAAGAATTGAGTACATTTTAGCAATCGTATACGCATAAAATCGGCATAATTGTAGGTAACTGATATTTCTAGGTAATGCGATTAAATTATCGTTTAATTGATCTTTTTTTATATTCTTATCTGTTTACAGGTAAACGAGGTTTTACATTTGTTCTTTTATAATACTAGGTATAATAAAAAGGTGAAGTACGTGAGTTTGTGGGGGGTAATCTCTGAGAGTTATTAGTGGCTTTATTTCATCCTTCACTAAGGAGTTTTCGCAAAGGGGTGAAAATGTTAAAAAGTCCAATCTTTTACACCTAGAGCTCATCAATAAAAAAATAATCACATTATTATAAAAAAAAAACAATAATTGCTGCTTTTTATATCAATTGTAAATAGATATCATCGTCTTTGAGTCTGTAGTGTTCATGATATTATTATAATTTAAAATATAAGTAGGTATACGCCGTATGTGGATGTAATTGCACGTTGTATATAATGTAGACTGGAAGTCTGTGTCGGCAGGATATGTCGGCGACGTCGTTTCTCCTCAAGAATTACGTCCATAGGAATTACCCAATTAACTTGTTATGACAACTAAATTGATATAGCTAATGATAAATAAGTAGGAATTTACACAGAATTCATTATTGTCTTGTTGCTCAGTCTTGAACTGACTTCATAAATAAGTATTTCGCACAGGGAAAATCTCAAGCGAATTCCTTTTGCACTTCGGAAAGTAGGGCTGTCAGTACTATGAATGGAGATCACGATTTTGACAGATGGTATCAATGACTCGTTAACATATGGTTCTCGTAATTAATGATGCACGGTAGGTATATTTTTTATAACTTGTATATTCAGAGCGGATCGTGCGGCCGGCCGCGGCCTTGCGCTGCCGATATTCTGATGATAGATACGCCGTCATTCGCCAATCAGCACTCGTCCGCTTCATTTCTAATTAATTCCATCAACGAGACCATCGCCCGCCATTACACCGCGCTTCATAATTTGAATGTAAGCTGTGTATCGTACAATGCTGTGCAGTTTCCTTCTTAGACTTTTCGCATGAGCTCTTATATTTAACGCTTGTGGTTATGCGGGGTACATCATGAAATTATCCATCATTACATAAGTACCTAATATTATGACGTGCTAATATATTGAGAAAGCATATAAAATCTAGAAGTAACTAAAGATAGCTCATGTCGTTGCTGATGTTGGAGTACTCCGTACGTATGAATGTTTATACAGTTAAAAGAACAAACAATTTTATGGGTGCTTAACTTAAATGTGACGGAGAAAATGCAAAGAGGTGTCTGTTTCCGATATTTGTTTACATCTCATTATCTCCGAGTGCGAGTTTACGAGCGATTAACTGTCTGGGTAAGCAGCCAAGGCAGGAAGCAATTGACATCTTGGAACAGTAGTCTGTCTTGATGATGCCGTTATCTTAAGGGTTTTATATCTTCTGAATATAACGCATATATTGATTCGTTTCTATTGTATATATGTGTAAAAGTAAGTGCAGATAGAGAGAAATGCAAAACACGAGGCTGTCTGTGGCGGCGACGGCGCGAGCAAGGCTGTAGGCGTAAAATGCAAATCGCGAACGTTTCACCGCAGGACAATGCGGCCGGAGTGTTGCGCGTCTTGTAAACAGCGCGGACGTGGTTTGTTGTTCTACTTTTTTGGGTAAACGGTGTCCGTAAACGGCGGTGCATAGGCCGCCGCAGAAATACCGCGGTCAGTACAATGGCTCGTTCGCCGACGCCGTACATGGAGGTCGCGGGCGTGAACGCACCGATTCTCCTTGTTCAATCTTTCCCAAACGTGTACCTACATCCATTTTAGTTCAACTTGAAAATAACGCAGTTTTGGTATTGTGAAAACACAACAAGCTTCTGAGTGTAGGCATAAGTTTGGAACAAATTCATGTTGTGTATTCGGATGTAGAGCAGTTCACGTCACCAGCATTAATTTTCGCAATTCGAGCAACTAATGTATGTAGTGGCGGCGCGCGGCGTCGAAACATTCACATCGAGATGCATCCAGAGCGCCGAGGCGAAATTATATTTTATGGAAATGGATGTTGAATCGAAGCCAACGCTCGTTGCATTCTTACAGCGCGACAGTTATGCGGGCGTGTGTGCGGCTCGAGCTCCACGCCGGCGTGCCTATCGAAAACAATAAGACCGCGCCTTGTGCCATAAACATTCTTTGCCACAATCATTACGAATATAACCTATAAATTAGCACAAAGCCGACTGCGAACAACTCGCTTACCGTCGCGGGAATTTGCAATGAGGCCCGTTCGCCCAAGAGCGCTATCAGCCTCAGTGGAATAGCGATGCACTCTTACCGAGCCGCACCTCAGCGCGCGCGCCGCAATGGCCCCGCGTATGCCTATCTTCCTCGCTGCTCCTTTTCGTCATCTCAATCCTATGATCGCTACGTCATTATTTATGATCTCGAATACCAGTTGTGAAATTAAATACACTTAACTAATAATTTCATCAAAGATTTGTTACTGTTTACTCCTTTGATGTAAACATATTTTCAATCAAGCTTTCGCAATCGTTCTGTTACATAACGATAATACAATGTAAAGTGAATTTTATCTTGGAGCATTAGCTTTAAGACAAGATATAGAATATCATCAAGATCATGAAGTTGTTATATTTAATTAGCTGTACTATTTTTATTCGCATTAGATATGGACGTACAACTCTTGATAAGAAAATCGCGCATGTAGAAGTTGTAACAATGGCACGCGTGACGCGATATATCAATGTTATCTACAAGCTTGTGTGACAAACATTTAGGTTAATGGTTAATTAGGTCGAGTACTTAGTGTATGTAAGATTGAGAAGTAGTAGGTATCTATCGATTCTGCTAGTTTTATCCTCCTGATATGAATCAGTGCGATGTTGTCGCGGAAAAATAATGGAGAATAAAGTTTTTGGCATAGTTACAAGTAGTGACAGGTACGTGGTTTAGATGTCGAGGTGACATGAGCGACGGTGTTTTCAGTGGAGCGTCGTGCGTGACGTCACTAGACGCGTCGTCACTTTGTTCAGAATAGTTCCGGCGGCGGCGCGACCCCACACGGCAACTGAAGTTTTTCAGCGTAGTCGAGGTCAAGGTATGGTCGGATATGTCTGGACGCTCAATGCTGCGTTCATGTAACATGTAAATATTTTACACTCAACATTCAATAAATCCGAGTTGATGAATGATTTGCCCGTGTACCTGTCATATCGTTATGCATAATAAATCGATCCGCTGACACTTGATATGTGTTCGATAGGATCCGAAATACACTTGTATATGCAAAGTATTCGTATAATTTATCTAATCCGCGCGTAAACGTCACATAAATATGCATGGCGCTTACTTAGGAAGTAGCAACGAAACATGAAGCTGTCTTAAGACGTCTTATATAGGCACGATTGATTGTGCAATCCTTGTTTGAGCTGCCTGTGCGCAAGTACCCGCGGTGCCGTGTTGTCAGCAGTGACTGATCCGTCTGCTGGTGACGGAACCGGGCCGGTTGCGCCACGCCACGGCGCCTAAACACTTCATCACTATTTCTGCATTACAATTGTACGGATTTTGACATAAAATTAAGATGACATTTTTTAGGTTCAAAGCGTTTTCGTTCTAGACATCACTAAAATGCGAAGACGTCCAACGAGTGTTGTCTACGCCGAGAATATAAAAGATTTTGTAATCATCTATGAGATGTTAGAATGCGTCTTAATTCATGACATGTAATAATCATACGAGCATGAAATTGTTTTGCTCGCCGGCCGGCAGTGATATCTGGCAGACATCGTTTGTGCGATTTGACATGGAATTAGTTTTATATCTGGCTTCTTTGAAACGATTTATTGTCGCTGAGTGGTTCCTCGCGGTGCAGGCTGGCGCGGGTCGGGCGGCCGCGGGCGACGTCTGATCGGCGCCTGCTTACATCACACTATTGGAAAACTCGTCGCGACGCACAGGACTAAACGTTAGGCCGCGACTAGACTAGAAATGAAGCGATCACGGCTCTAGTCGGGGCACGTCGCCACTTCGAGGTTGCTTTTAAAAGTTTAAATTTACGCTAAACGACATTAATGAGTGGTATCGGTTGAAACGCTACGTGTCGCCCCGTTCGCGTTGAGCCACTAGTGTGCGCTATGCAAGCGCATAAATATTCATACCCGCACAGGCGCGACGAGTGAGCCAAGCTTGGCCGAGTCAAAGGTGTCCGACGACGATCGCACACTCTCTACTAGGGCTGTCCACTTCGCGCATTCTTTTGCCAAAATAATTATTGATCTAGTTCACAGGACGTCAAAGAGAGAGGGAGAAAGAGAAAAAAAAGGAATTTACGTGCTTCTTCATTAAGTGAAGCCTTTAGGAGCTAACTGTTTCTGAGGAAACAGCAAGACTGGGTTAATCGCTTCTTACAAGGATGGTTGATCTCTAATTGAATTTCAAAGTCAATTGAATGTAGGCAAAAGTAAAATGTTCCATTCCCGCAAGAAACCATGTAGTTAAAATGGTTTTGTGGAGTGCTGTTGTTTAAAGGTGTCAGTAAGTAGGATTGTTTGTTGATTGATTAATTGTTAGTAAGTGTGATTGTTAGTAAGATTCCTGACAAAACTAGTTTATGTACGATAAATAAAAAAAGAACACTCGATTCTTAATAAGTAGTCAATTGACTGGCTATAGATCAATATTTTCGAAGAAGCTTGTTGTATATCAGCGTCGATAGTCTCAGATGTTATTCGACAATAAACTCGCCTATTAAGGCTCGAATTCACGAGCTGAATGTACATTATTGGCCATATAACAGCAATAGACAGAAACGTCCGCGGTTGTCCTACAATGCCGCCAGCGCTGGTATTTGTCACTGTTAATGCATTTTAATGGCCGGCAGCATATTTTACTGCATTTATTCATACTCCATGCTCAGATATAACACGTTGGTAATATTATAACTAATACTATAAATACCAAAGTGGAATGTTTGTTAATCGATTACATAAACGTTAGGAAAACTTTACTTTAATTATTATTCTGATATGATATGATTTATATTAAGCTTGATTTATTACTGCACAATACCTACTTATTACTTAGCGATAATTTTTGATTTTGACATTTTGGGACTTTATCAAAATCAAAGGCATGATCTAGTTATGTGTAACGAAGGAGCGTATAGGTATGTAGTGCGTGATATAGCGCCGTCAGCCCTGGGTATCGGCGGCACATTCCGTCGCCGCCATCTCTCCGTGCGCGCTACTCTTTGTTGTGCTTGCAAATATCCTAGAGCTACTCATCGTCGCCTTGGCGCCATTTGCAAATAAATTTAGGGCTGTCTCGGATATGTAATGAATTTGCAGAGTGAATTATGAACGGCGCCGGAGCGTGCCAGATCACAATCTGGACGCGTACACTTCGTACGTAGTCGCGTAAACAGGTCCTCTCATCACAATGTTTACTGGACACTGTATAGTACTTGTTTATCATGTCATTCCCCTGTCCACCACCAATGATCAGATAACACGATTTATTAGTCTAACTCGCAGCTAGTACACACAAGTACACGTAATGCGCTTAAACACAGATATCGACAAGACGCAATATAATTATGCCATTATTGATATTATATTACAATGTGACATTTACATGTTTATTAAGACTAGAAGCACTTATTCTATTAAAGTAATTACTCATAAAGACAGGTAGTTATTGAAAATTGACATTTCAAATTTATGGAAAAATATTGGAAAATGTTAAGTGATTTACGTTGTTTGTTATTTATACGGTATTGTTTATTATGTTAAGCAGCAAACCCTTGACATATGTTATTCGTTTCTTGTAAACAGCTGCTTGGTAAATACTTTTTTCACCCTTCGCAGTTGTTGCCCAGTATATAGGCATGGTCCGTTAGAAATGATTTTATATTCCTTCTTATATATTGGTAGGAAATAGTCCTGAATAGGAATTCAATAAGTATATATTATAATTTTTTCCCTTGCTTATTGCCTGACTTAGGCGAAGATTATTGAGTACAGAGTTGCGGGGCTAGGTTCATAGCTGCTCAGAAATGACCAACATAGCCAATTGAATATCAGTTTTATACTAAGCAATGTAGATTTCACCACTGACCTTGGCGACTCATGGAGACTGAAATGCTTGCTGAAATACACCCATAGCTAAAAGAAGTAAGCTCAATATCAAAGACAAACAAAGTGTTGTTAAGAGTTCTGCAGTATTTGTTTTACCTGCATGCGAAAATAAACATAAAATTATAAAAAGATACTACGTCTACGGTATATTACGTCTAAAACAATCCCCTTCGATCTACACTACGCCACGATAAGTTTAACAAGAATGGTAAAAGAGAAAGTAAAATCCAAAAAAGATAATAAGCCATATACGTTTAATGTAAACCAAATAAAAGCATGAAAACTGTAATGTACTCTTTATAAGCCAGTAACAGCCTCAGGCACCAGTTTTACTGAATAACTTATTGCCTTATTAACTTGAAATGTACTACTCTAGGGAACACTCAAAGCACTAAATCAGGACTTACATCACATTAAACCAAACTTGATAGCAATAATGCGTAATGTATGCACGCAGTTCTAGTAACGGCTACACAATAAATGTAATAATGCAATACGCAACCGATGCATTTGGGTTTACGAGCATTTAACGAGCGTACATCGACAAATCGGGTACCAATCAAAGTGTCGCATGAAATGTCAGTGCTCCCTCTATTTCTGTCCATAGCAGACCCAACAAGAAAGCTATGCAAAACGCAAATTCTACCGTCGCCGTCTAGACGCCCGCGCCGATCCTGTTACGATTGAATAACATTTGATCCAATCAACCCGAATGGAGGGGTCGGGGAGGTCTTGCGAACGGGCCCCGCGACGCCGACGCACTGCTCGCGACCAATTGATCCAACTTAGACTTTTTATGAGCAGCGTCAACAGGAGAAAGTACCCACTCGCGTCTCCACAGGGAAACATTAACGTTCACTAAATTATATTTCCTTCCATCTAGATTTCACCTGATTATGATTACCTGCAAATTTTAATTTTATTTGGTCTTATAAGCAGTGTCAATAGACTAAGATCTCCGTTTATAGAATACGTAGTGAGCACCTTTCACCGTTTACTTGGAAAGTAATTTTATCGAATCGATATCAACCATAATATTTTAGTGCCCTATTGCATTTCATTAAAGTGGTCCTAAGCGCATATAAGGTTTCCTTCTTTCTGCCTGCAGACTTAAAGAGCCAGTAACTGCACAAAGTTTTACAGCCCCGAGAAAGTGTCCCTGCTTACACTTACACAGACTTATGCGTTTCGTCTATGATTAATGTATTGCTTGATATTGTTTCAGCTCCTGATATTGTTCAGGAAGACAGTCCAATTGTCATAACGAATGAAGAAGACGAAAAAAACATGAAATGTAAGTTTGCACGTGATTTACACAATGTTTAAAATTAGTGTCATTATTATCACGTTAAAAGATAAATTCTTGCTGTATCATTAAATTAAACCGTTTTTCCTGTTAGATTTCGCATCATTTCTGACTGGGCGATCACCGCTGTGTGTGAGGCGAGATGACATGTCAGGGGTGCCGGTGGCTCCGGGCGTGGCCACCGCCCGCTTCACGTTCCGACGACGCCACCTCTACTGGTCTCTCCTTCTCAGTCCTTCGATACAAAACCCGCCTCGAGCAGTCGCCTTCCTCGATAGAGAAGGCCGAGTCTTATTAGAACAGTCACTGAAAAAAATACCTGGGATTCACGCAACGTATGAAGAAAAAACCGATAAGGTAACTAATTACTGCGATTACGCGTGCTGCAGACTACTTAGATTGGTTCCATGAAATTATTATTGAAGTAGATACTCATAAAATACTTGATATAGGTAGGTTTTAGTGTTAAGAGTGTTTGTTGTTTACAGCTTTGCGGCGTGTGGCGCCGAGTGCCGCGCCAGTACAAGATGCTACTGCGAGACGGCGACCTGCACGTGGCGCTACTGTGGGGCGACGCAAGGAACAACTCCATCGACAGCGCTCTCAGTGGCAGAATCGACAGGTAGGTAAGGATTAGGAATTTTAAATGAACACCAACTTTGTACAAGCCGCCGACTTCATTTATATTACCTTATGAGTAATCCCCGACAGCCTATCAAATCGCTGTAATAAATATTACTGCAGTAATTATTCCTGGGAATCTATGAATGGTGGTACTGTTCGCCTTGGATTGTAAATTTAATTAACCGCGTGATTAACAACGGAAAACTTTAGGTTCACCATTGGAAATAATACCGAGAAAAACCTAGGCACATGTTTTATAACAGTCATAATGCTGTTAGTTGAGGTTTAATTCATTCTCACTTTTGATTGCTTTGGCGCTATCGCGATTTCTACGATAGAGAGCATGTGCTATTGATATATATTCAGCAATATAGTAGACCAGATTAGATAATGTTTCTTCTAAGAAAATGACCGCTGTTGTTTTGATCTTTTTTAGATTGTCATGTTTTATTGCTTTTGGGAAATCACGAAATAACAGGGTAATTTTCCGCAACTTTCTACGAATCTCATAATTCTTGCAATCAAAAATGCAGATGATATTTATGTTTTTAGGTATCCAGCGTTATCGTCGGAGATGTTCACAACACTGTTAGAGCCCGAGCACCCTCCCACCTCCATCGGTGAGGGCGCCTGTCGGGACTACCCAGCCATGGAGTACGAAGACGGCTGGTGGGGCGGCACGGCCGTCATCACCGCCGTCGCTGGAGCCACGCCCAGCCTCTACCTGGCTCTGGTCTTCAACGGAGTATTCCCCAAAGCGGCTGTCGCGCCACACCTTGTACGAGTAGTCCTCACTCTCCCAGAGAAAAACCAGACCATCATTGATCAGGTATATTCATACATAATTTTGATTCAAATTATTCCTTATTTAATGTGACCAAATTTCAACACAAATCGATTCAGATATCCTCCATTAATGAGGTTCTTAAGTGGCTAATTACTACCAATAAACGTAAATTAGTCCAACGTATTAAGAGCTCAAGACATAATGCTATATTTGCTCTCGTGAATACGTCTCAGAGTATTTCACACTCTTTTAGCATCGATTTATTGTTTATTTGTAAACACTGAAAATATTTTTAAATTGTAATGAAATTAAAAAAATCCGGGTCTTAGATGGATTCATGTTTTTTCCAGGTGCAGAGGGTAAGCAAACCCCATTACGACTTTAATGTTCTGGAAGTTTCGACCCCGGTGTCGGCCGCAGAGCTGCGTTCCCTGGCGCGAGGACGTTTACTCCTCACTGTGGAGGCGGTTGACACCCCCGAGCGGAGGATCGTGGGTAGTGTCAGACAGAAAGCCGCCTGCGAAGTCTACAACACCCCGCTTGTGTCTGAGAGGCTCTCGGCAACACCCGCCCCCGAAGGACTGGCCTTGCTCTACATCGATAAAGATGGCTCCCTTGTCTATGACATTCAGGTAAAATAGAATTACATATTTTTTGTTAACCTAATCATTGATATCTTTGAGTTAATAATGTGTCGGGAAATTCAGAACAACATACCTAGATGCCTACTAATAAAAACCCAACTTGTACCTAAATTATGAGTCACGGGTATTTTTTATGAAGATGTAGTTTTTTGTTGCCTTGTATTTAAAAAAATATAGTTTGCGATAACCGCAATTTGTCATAAAGTAATTAAGATTGGATGTTGACATATTCTAGGTTGTTCTTATGTTCTCAATGAAGTAGTTACCTACGATATTTTTTCCACTCAGTATTATCTGTAGGTAAAAATATAACGTTTTCAATGCCAAATTAGCCATATTTATCAATGCAGCACTGTCCACTTCGATTAAATTAAAGGAATTTTAATGATTTTGTTAATTGTTATAATTTAAAAGCAAATTGCTCGATCAGGCTTTTTAATAGGTCACTTGTGCTCGTTAAGAGTCACAATTTATTAGATTTGTATTAAGCACAAGTGTTAATGGTTTCTCTGATGACGTCTGGATAAAGTAACCTGCCATTAAAGTTAGATTAAATTATATAAGTAGCAGATGAATGATAAAAAATATGAAGAGAGGATTTTGACAGTCTCATACGTTAACACATTAATTTTGATTGATCGCTCGTTAAAATACAAACCAGCGTTTTAGCGTAGTTGTCAAAATATTGACATCTCTAAAATTTGAATAAATAAAACCGAATAGTTTTGCTTGTCTACATATGAACGAAAGATACGAATAGCTGTAGTCTGTAACTTTTATAACTACTCGTACCTAACAACAATTTCCTCGTCACCCAGCAAGGTTTAAAGTTTATTCTCGGTAAAAACTCCATTGACGTTGACAACGGTAACTGATTACCGTATGCTTATAATGTTCAATTCGCCGATGCATACATTACAATAGGTATCATATTAGGCATGAATAATGCATTTAGATTTATTCTAGCTAATTGCGATTATGAATTAAACGACTATAATTTTAAACTCAGCATAATTTTGATGGAAAACTTATATATTTTTTGCTGTATAACTGTGATTCAATGTATTGTAATAATTTGGTCATGCTCAGTTCTGATTTATAATAAAACTAAAGATAGTGATTTTCTGATGATTCTAACATTTTCTCCAGGTTGACAATTTGGGTATAACGGATCCGAAGATAACTTTGGTGGAAGAGCAAGGCAAGAGACATTCTCAAGTGGAAATATTGGACACTCGGATTGGAGTACTGGCAAGACCAAGTGCTAGAATATTCCAGCCTTTATACGAAGAACAGTTGGCTGTTCATATTAGTGCTGATACAGGTAAGACCTATTTACTTACAGCCAATTTTTTCATCAAAAGTAAAAGCCAAATTCAAAGCCAAAGTAATGTCATAAAGTAAAAGTAACGGTCAAATTCATTTTTTCTATTACTTTTCTTTTTTCTTTAGCCTTGAAAAAACGAATTTGACCGTTACTTTTACTTTTGACATTACTTTGGCTTTTACTTTTGATGAAAAAACTGGCCGTTAATTGTAATCTGATTTATTACATTAGGATATGAAATTATCCTCCTTTAATTAACTATCCATTTAAATACAAATTACTGCTATAATGACGGAAATTGATGACGTATTACCCTTATTTAACGTATTTTAATTCGAATTGACAAAATAATTCTTGTAACAAAAAGTTGTGTTATATTTCATTTGAACTCCTGTCTATGTAATAAAAATTAATGTAGCGCGGTAGTTGGCCGTCCGGTGCTCAATTAAAACGTATGCGCTCACGAATTTGTTCCTGTTAAGATGTGCCTCAGCTTCGTTAAGAGAATTAACGCAGCCGAAAGATTTATTTACGAAACGAAAATAGGAATTGTTCTCAGTTTCTGTTTAACCATCATAACTTTTATAACATTTTAGTTTTGTGCTCATTTGTAGCATTAGTTGAGATTTAATTCTTGTTTGAACTTAACAGATATAAATCCAGCAATTAGAGTTTATCATCGTTATACCACTTGCAATGTTCCTTATGGCTGTGATATTACATTTTCCAAGTAAATATGATCTCTATCTTAAGTAGTTAAAATCTATTCATTAGACATTTTATTTACTTATCATCATCATCAGCCTTTTTATCATTTCACTTCTGGGCACTGACATCCTCTCACACAGAGAAAGATTGAGCGTTAATCACCATGATTGCTCAATTGGAATTGGTGATGTCAAACCTTATAGTCCAGGTTTCTTCGAGAAGTTTTCCTTCACATTTAATCAGTCCAAGATAAGCTTAATTACCCATCACTTTACATTCTCATTTTCACAATTTCAGGTCCTCCCATACTCCGGGGACGCTTAACATCTCGCCTGCTGCCCGACGCGGCAGGAACTGGCCCTGCTTTACTCCATAGAACTGGTCAGGTTCGGCTACCAGCCGCCATGGCTGGTTTGGCGTGGCTGTCTGTTGACTCGCTGTGTGGACTTTATTATGAGGTAAGCTAGGATTTTGCTGGTAGAAATTCTCATTTTCGTAAGTTTTGTTTGTTTGTAGGTTCCCCAATGAGATTTGTAAAAATTACACTTTTGGAGTTATTCCCAAATATAAAGTAACGACTATTTTACGATTTTATTTAGTTTGGGTCAGCAGTATATGACTCATTTTCTTTTATGTTAGTGACTATATATTGGCTACATCTACTTTTGTTTTACACAGTCCATCTGTATCTCTTTTTTATTCTAACTCTCCCGCAACGGGCCTGCTGGAAGATATTTCTTATGAAATAAGCTGTGCCTTTGTACTATTTTTTAACTTGTCTGTGTTAACTGTGTTCATAAACTGTTAAATAAATAATTTCCCTTTAGAAGACCTATTTATCTAATTCGTTGCTAAAATACCTAAGCAAAATGGAATCTAAAAAAATCCAAATCAATCTTTTCCCCAGACGGTA
This sequence comes from Helicoverpa zea x Helicoverpa armigera, assembly GCA_033682625.1. Classification (NCBI taxonomy): domain Eukaryota; kingdom Metazoa; phylum Arthropoda; class Insecta; order Lepidoptera; family Noctuidae; genus Helicoverpa; species Helicoverpa zea x Helicoverpa armigera. The sequence goes on from JAWIIS010000029.1 coordinate 3,233,868, forward strand.
GTTACCGGCGGTAACGCTCGCTCCTGGTCCTCCTGGTGGTTAGAAACCCACGCGGGGACGGACGGAGGCGCGCGGGAGCTGGGGGGCGAGGAGGGATGGGTGCTGGAGCCCACGTCAGCGGAACTGGTGGCGCTACACGTGGGAGCCGCGTACTTGGAGCTGCGCGCGCATGATAACGTCACGGTCATCCTGCGCACGCGAGTACCACAGGTGAGAGAAAGTAGCTTGGTATTGATGAATAGAGAGTAATGTGGAGTGTAGGAGCTAAAGGTGAATATAGGTGGGTGCTATACTGGAGCACTAGTATATAGATACCGCTGGTCTGGTTGCGGACGTACGGTAGACCGCACATCAGTGGTAACTGTCATGCACCTTAACTCAATAGTAATAAGTACGATTTTCCTATAAAACTGTTACCACTGACCTGAAGTTGACTGTACCTATGACGAGTTCATGTCGGTCCCGAGTGCCAGAGTACCAAAAGGCAATAGGTATCTAGTAGTCTTGCAATTTCATCTCGGTCCCGAGTACCAGAGTACCAAAGGCGCTAGGTCTGCCTTGTGGTCTTGCTGACTGGCGTCTAACTGATTTATCCCTTAACATCATTCAGAATCATTTCTCTTGAGAACCTAGAAAGATTTAATAGGATAAAAACCACATAATAGGTTTCACTAGTAAATACAGTTAAAATGTAACGGCCATTAGAAATAATCCATTAGATTAGTGTAGAACAAAACAGGTAAAAAACCTAATTTTCTTAATGGCGCAGATAAGCCAAACCTGAACGAATACTAAAAAACTTAATTTCTTTTACAATTAAGATAAGACTCAGTTGAACTATATTTAATTTGTCTTACAATTTGTTTATGCTGCAACAGATCGGAAAATTAATTGGTAAGTGAATGATACTCTTATATCCGTAATCCCGACATGGTAATATGTCTAAGTTAAAAAAATCCCGGGAACCAGTTATCAAACCTGTGACTCTAGTGAAAGTTTTGTCGGGAGGACTTATAATGATATGGACTAATGTAGAGAAAAACATAACCCTTTAGAAATCACACTTCAATTTTTTTTTCTATTTCCAGATAAGCGTGCCACCTTCGTGCCTGCCAGCCGTACCGGGAACTTCGGACAACGAGCTCAGTGCCAAGTATACGCCGGGTCCTCTGGAAGACCAGATGACAGACTACTCGCTGTTCCGGCTCAACGTCAACTATTGCACGCAGAGAGATAAGTTCTACAAGCTGGGAGAAACTTGGACAGATACTGAGGTGAGAATTGAAGAAGTTACATGTTTGGCTTGTATATAGATGATATGATATAGAAGATATAAACATGCATCTAATGATCATTGTCAGAAAAAAATACTTTGTATGAGATAAGATGTATTTGGAGACTTGCTAACTGAGAAAATTTAAGTAATTGCGCGGTAGTAAATTCATATAGCAGCTTATAACTCCCTGCAGAGCTGTCCCTAGAAAATTAGATCAAACTTGCCCTTTCGTTGGAACTCATTCGTTGTTGTTTTTTGGTAGGTGATGTTCATATTGACCTCATTACAACAATTGAAAAATTTGACAATTTGCTTTTTTGGTTGTTAAAATAATATTATTCCAATTGTTTCCAGACGTGTTCAAAATGTTGGTGTGTGCTGGGCATGCCTCGGTGCGAGCCGGTGCAGTGTCCGCCTGTCAACTGCCTCGTGCCGACCATCAAGCCGCCCGGACAGTGCTGCCCTATTTGTACCAGTGAGTTTCTTTGTCTTGACCATGAAGTAAACTGAAACCAAGCCTAAAACAGGCAGTCCCTGGTCTTCATTTTCTTTTGAGATGAGGCCAACAGTGATATATATACGAATTGCGTAGTGCACTTATATACGAAAAGCGGAAACTTTAATTGTAGGATTTCGAGGAGGAGCTTATCTTCGATAGGAGCTTCCTTGGAGGCGGGATTGATGACCTCACCCAGTTTGGGAATAGGTGAAGCGTGTGAGACTCATATTGAGTAAAACCTAGTCATTTTCAAATTCATTAGGGCTTGCGAAGATCTATTGAAAAGAAAACATTTTCAGTTATAACTTTAGCGACAGTATGACCTATGTTTTTCATCTGGTGGGTTAAATAATCTGCTAACGATATAAATGTTCACTTCCAGATTCGACAACAGCGGTATGGTCAGAGAACGGCAGCTGCGTTCTAGCAGGACAGAGCTACGCGCCGGGTTCTTCCTGGCACCCGTACTTAGTGCCCGGGGGCTACGACACCTGCGCCATCTGCACCTGCAACTTCGAGACCCGACAGATCCAGTGTCCCAGGGTCAAGTGCCCTCCGCTCAGGTGCAGCGAGAAGGAAGCTTATAGGCCGGACAAGAAGGCCTGCTGCAGAGTGTGTCCAGAGGTGAGAATGATCTCATTCTATTTTTACTTGGCTGGTGAGGCTTGGTTTTTGAGTCCAGATTTCCTAAGAATAATTTCTTCTTTGTTGAAGACAAAGACAAAGACAAGACAAAGTCTAATTTTGTTGAAGACTTTGGAAGTAAGCCTGGAATACTACATTTTGATGTCATGTTAAAATGTTACTTGATCAAGATTGACCCACTCTGAGATTTAATTGTGTTTCTAGTAATATTATTCTTCTATTGCAGGTGAAAGCAAAGAAACCAGACGAAGAGACTCCAAAAGACCAGGGCGCGCCGCGCACCGCTGAGGAGATCCTGGCGGAGGGCGGCTGCAAGTTCCCCGACGGGCCGCTGCCCAACGGCAAGGAGGTGCATCCCTCCATACACTCGCACGGCGAGCAGCGCTGCGTCACGTGTCGGTGCAAGGTACGTACTCGTCTACTTTATGACGTATTAGGGAATTGACCAGTCTGGGAGATTGTTGTATTAGTTCTGGACTTCACTGAAATAGCCGATCTAAACGTAGTTGGGAAAAGGCTCGGGAGATGATGATGCACTGAAATAGGGCTACTTAACATATTTTTCTGATCGATCTGTTTTCAACAGTCGATTTTTTTCGTAATTAGTCTCATTTCGAGTTCCTGCCAGTTTCTAGTCCGCGAATATCCCAGTTTTTGCCACTTCGAGTCTTCTTACATCTTTCATTGGTATAACTTGGCTGAAATAAAAATGGTTTGGGCCTCAGCTTGTATCAATGAAATGTAATAGGACGTTAGAGTTTACATGAGTTTTGTGTTGTGTTGCAGGACGGCGAGGTGACGTGCGTGCGCAAGCGGTGCGGGCGCGCGGCGTGTGCGCGGCGGCGGCGCCCCGACGCCTGCTGCGCCTGCGCGCGCCACCGCCGCCAGCGCGCACCCCGCCCCGCGCCGCCCCGCCCCGCGCTCCCCGCGCCGCCCCGCCCCGCGCGCCCCGCGCTCCCCGCGCCGCCGCACAGCTGAGCGCCGCGCACGGCTCCTAGGCTAAGTGACTGACTATAGACTGACATATTTTTATGTACTCGTGCGATCCGAATGTGTCTCTAGGTTTAGATTGCGTCCTCGGTGCCCGTCGCCGAACCGAACCACCGGAGCCCCGCTGAAGCTTTCAGTGCGCGAGCGACTCTCGTTTGCATGAGTATGACGAGTACATTATTTAATTTTCTCTAAATAAAATCCGACCTGAATAGAGTGAATAAAATGAAATGTATTAATGAAGAAAATATGAGGCTCGGCCAATCAGAGGTTAGTTGTTGGCAGTTCGGCGGCGGCGCGAGCGGCGGGTCGGCCGCGCGAGGCTCGCGGTCGAGCGACGGACGGTAGCTTTACTGTGTATTATTATGACGGCGTTGAATATTACTTACCCACCGGTATTTTAATTGGTATTATGGTAACCCCAAATTTAGGCGCATTACATGATCCGATACTGATTCGTATTATTTTAGTGGTAGGGCTCGATCGCTCGGTCGTCAGACAAGGATTGCGAGCGCGGTCGATAACAGATGTGCCATATTTTCTTAAATGTAAATATAAATTATAATACTACTTATGTGCATATTTATTTACGTCTCTATTGTATATGATACGGGATAACCGCACGTTAGGTAATCAAGTATGTACCATCACAAATGCTATGTTATTGGTCGCCTTGTTTGTGCATTTGCTTTTAGTTTTGTATATCTATATTTAATACCACACGAGTGTCATTACATGTAATGATCGGTAACTTCTATTACCTGCGTTATTTTATTTAGTTGTAGTCGGACAGGGAGGAGATATTTAATTTTATTTTATAGACAATAACCATCGACATATTGGAATAGATGTTGCTTCAAGATATTATTACATATAATGTAATTAAATGTAATCCCAGTGTTTGAGCATGCTGTATGCTTTAGAACAATAGTCACTGGTCGTGAGTTATCTTACTTGTGAGGTTAAGCTGTTCTAATATTATCAATAGACTTATACAATACACGTTTGTCTTAATAAATTTTGTAAATATTAATTTCATTCTAGCGTCTACATTTCATGTACTGTATACACAGATACCTTTTACGTATTGTATTGTACCGATATAAAGCAATATAGATAAGGTGTAGTTTACGCAAATTTCGTGACTAGTTTTGTTTAATTACTAGGTTAACGGTTTAGTTACGTAATTAAGAAAGCTAGTCCAAATGTTTCGATGTGATGGATGTGAATGCCATGTAGCTAGCGATACGTCTGTTTTCAATACTGATTATGATAGGAATTTATTATTCTTAAGTTGTATCCGAGGGCTCGTGGTCACGCGGTGTACAAGCATCGGCGTTAGTTGGTGTTCACGTGTTAGGGATTGAGACGCCTTTTACAAATGTTATGCGCGGGCGCTTGAAGGCGACTTTTAAAATTTGGAATTGGATTATTTAAAACGCTGCAGTTTTTACACCGCGTGACAATGAGACCTACATGTAATGTTGTGCGAACAGCACATTTTTTAGCAATTTGATTTTTGTTTTGAGAGAGAGTCCATTTGCCAAAAATATCTTGTAAATTAAAATTTTTCACATTTCGTTGTGGGTTCTAGTCCAGTCAAAATTTTGAGGAGTTTGTTGTATTATTTTAGTGTTACATTGGCTATTATTTTATTTTTATTTTTGACATAACGAGAATATCACTCGGTTAAGCACAAGAGTTATCTTGGTTCTAATATATTTTTTGTATAATCTAACAATAGAAGAGTAGTCACCTATGGCTTGCGAATAACATAACTAATAGCCATAAAGAATACTATGAACTTGCTTGTATTGCATTGTTTTTCTATTTAATAAATCACTGCATTCATTACCGATGTAATGCTACTTTAAACGGATGATATTCATTTTATTTTTATTTAGAACTCTTTAGTAGGAATTCAAAATTTGACCTTGTTGAAAATTAAATTATTTGTGGTAAAATATCACACAATTTGGGTTGTCTAGGTGCATCCAGTCAATAGTTTGTAAACCGTCATACATTGATATGAAATAAATGACCTGTGAACACATTATGCCTTTCAATTATGCAATACAATCTTCACTTAAATGTAAGCTAAGGGTACCTGGGTACATAGGTAAGTAAATAAAATGCATTTACAATAGGTTATGATGAGTATTCATATTATTCATTCATTTTCTTAATCATAAAATGAGCGTTTTACTGTTTGAAACAGAACAGATCAAAAAGATATTAGTGCTTCAAAAGTTTTTAGGTACACAATCAGTAGAAAGACTTATCGACATTCTTAAATGTCTCTAATTAAAAATTAATAATTTAAAGCGAAGATTTCTTCAGAGCTCGTAGAGTGTCCGCCATGGCTTCGGCCACAGCGTCAGCAACCTGTATGGTGGAGTTGACTCCCATGAGGCCGATGCGCAGAGCCTTGCCGACCGTCGGGCCCAGGCCGGCGAATATCAGGATGTTGTGTCTGAAGGAGAGTTACACGGGTTATTTATGGAACAAAGATTATTTAGGAATCATTCGTCACGAAATAAAAATCATATTTTATGGTCCCTAAAAATATGTGTCACTTCAATAAATCTTAAATGTTATAACGGACTATATGAATAGTCATATGTTAGGCATAAGAGAACACCATAATAAGACCAAGGTATAAATCCCGAGTAGGAGAAGAATATAATGGCAAAATATACTTAATGTGCAAAAAAAAAGAAGAAAATATGTAAAGTGTCAAGAAAAATTATATAATACTGAAGTAAAATACTTTGTCTTTTATTTCCCACACAAAACCTCTGTCAATTGAAAAGCCGTAGTACTTACCTCGCTCTCATAGTCTTCACAAACTCCATATACTCATATCCCTTAGGCAGCACCACCGTCGTGACGGTAGCCAGGCGGTCTTCAGGCTTCGGCACCAGGAACTCGAAGGAGTACTCCCGCAGACGCTTGTGGAAACGAGCCGTGGTGGCCTCGTGGCGAGCCCAGGAGGCCGGTAGCGTCTCTTTAGCGATCTCTTGGAGACAACACCGGAGTGCCCAGAATAGAGGAGGACTCATTGTGTGGTGGTATCTAAAAGTAATGTTTTTTATTAGTAGGTATACTTACAAAAGACATGCATAATGGGCCAAATGCCGCCTATAAAATAGAAATCGCATTCAGTGCATGTAAGGTGGGTGGAGTGGTACAAGCTTATTTACATGCTACGATTTTAGACAAGACTCTTGATTATCTTTGAAAATAATGTGTGTCTCACAACTATTTGTAGTAATTTAATTCCTTATATGTAACTTAGCGGTATGTTCTTGAAAATAATACAGTTAGTACTTACGTCCTTGTGCTTCCGTAGCAGTTCCACTGTGACGCTAACAACTTTACGTCGAAGTAGAACGGAGGATCATGTTTTCTGGTCTTTATCTTTTCCCTGAAAAGAACACAGAATACAAAATGTGCACAAGAAGTGTACTAATTTACTTTCGTAGTTAGCTTCAATAAGTGAAGTTCTATATATTTTGAAACTTGTACGATAATTAAGGCAAAGACTTTATTAAAGTATAAATTATTTTCTTACTCGGCACGGGCGCTGAATGCCACAGGAGTGATTCCTGCTGGTCCACTAAACGCCTTCTGGGTGGAAGTGTACACTCCATCCACTCCCCATTCGTCCATAAAGAATGGGACTGCTCCCAGTGTAACCACTGTATCCACTAACAGTAAGGTTCCATATCTAAAAATTTGGAAAAAAGAAAAAAGTTTGAGAATAATTAAGTATGGGGTCATTAAAGTTTTTGTTATCTCAAGAGAGATTTTACCTCTTTATAAGTAGTAGGTACCTAATGCAAATGACTTTTATGGATGAAGTAGGTAATGCAGAATTTTCGAATAGTCGGAATCACCGAAAACTTTTTATCTTAACTTTTACCGCGCTTGGTATTTCCCACTGCATGCTAATTGCAGACTCCTTCACAGGATGCAATTAAAGAGTTTTCAACTCGAACGTATTCAGGGAGACCTAGATCTAAGTAAAAAGCCAAGTCAGGAATGAAAGAGACAACGAGTGTAATTAAATTGTTCGGTTCCCGTGTCCCCGTCTCACTACTCCTCGGGCAATCAAATAGTTTTTCTGCTAAAGTTCGCTGCTTTTTTAATTTGGAAGTGAAAGGACGACAGGAGAAATGGTTTCAGCTCAGATTGGATAAAGCCCGGATTGTGGTTTTTATAACAGTTCGTTAAGTTGACAGACAGGGAGCGCAGATAGATGGGTTTCAAGTAATACATTCACTTTATATGCTTTCTTTCAAAGTTTGTGATGTTTGGATAACAAAGATAAAAAGCTATACCGTCTTATTGAGAGCCTCAGTGAAGTCAAAGAACTTTAGGTGTTGATTAAATTTTACTATGTTCTTAGTTATGTAAATAGCTCTCTATTTGAGTCACCAGCTCCGGTGTTGAAATTCTAGACGCGCCGATTGATTTGGCCTAGACATAACTCAATAACGACGTGACACTTACTTCACTGATCCTATTCTAGACGGTTCTTTGAACTGGACTGTAACTAGGCATTGTCGGTGATTCTATTATCCCTTATTTGCTAGTGCAAACAGACTCTTACTTAAGCCAACTTTGAGAGACTGATAAGAATGGTAGAACAAAACTAAGTAAATACGAGTTACGTACCCGTAGTATGCTTTATGTACCAATGAAAACGCGTGTAATAAAGTAGATTTTTAATTATTTAGTGCCTAACAGTTATTTTTTTTTTATGTACTCGTGGTGTTTTAGTGGCTTGAAATAATTTTGAAGCATTTATGCCGTTCATAAAACCTCTTTCCATTTTATTTTCCAAACGTATTTTAAACTGGCCATTCGTGCTCAAAATAATTATGTGACGCCATTAGTGTTTTCTTTTTTTGTAATTTGTTTCATAATGTAAAAATATGGCATTACAATTTTTTTCATTAAAAACGGGTTGTATTTTTTTTATACGGACCTATTTGTTACTTTCCTTATTATTTATGTCAGTATTTTTATGGATGGAACCTTTTTACTTTGAGACTGTTTTCACTCATTGGTTTTTGTAGCGATAACATCTACGATTGAAGTACGTACATATATTCAGGGTTTTGGTAATACTTACTTATGACATAGATCTCCCAATCCCTGAAGATTCTGCAGTGTGCCAGTTGAGGAGTCACCATGGGTGATGAACATAGCGGTGGGACGCAATCTCTTTAGTTCAGGCTCTAATTGTTCAGCACTGAATGTCACGTTCATCGGTATGCTGACAGTCTCTACTTTGATGCCTGGAATTATTTGAAAAAACATTTCAAAATTAATCTGTGAATTAAGTTAATTTGTGAATTAAATCGGTCTCGCCAAATACCTCTTGGGCACCTCCGTCGCCCGTTGTTGACTCATCAAAATTGTTTAAGAATAGCGACTAGCGCGATTGTCCCAGCAACGTTTAAGTTTCAGAAACTACATAGTAATTACCATATCTGTTGGCTATAATATTAGCTCGCTGATCCCATATGCCTCTCGAAGCGATGAGCAGGGTCTCCCCACGCCCCACCAGGTTGCTGATCACCGCCTCCATGCCTGAGTGACCAGACCCACTCATCGCTAACACCAGCTTGCTACGAGTTTGGAACACATACTGCAAGCCTGCACGGATGTCATCTAGGACCTGGAAGTTGGAATATCGATTTGATTACTTATTAAATTAACAAAGCACAAATCCCTAGTATCCATTGAATCTGATCTTACAAGTTTGAACTTAAACACGAGTTTAAAAGCGTCATCATTCAACCATAGGTATAGCAGAATAAGCATTCAGCGAAGGAGCCATCATTATGTTCGAATACGAATATGAAAAGAAAACCTCAACTCATATTTGAGCTTACTCTTGAGATATGACAAGTGACCTTGGGCTCCCGTATGTTTGCCAACCCTTACATAATGGGAACAAACTCAAAAAGGTTGTTTACTTACACTCCAAACACTCTGGAGTATTGCGGTGTGCAGCATTCTTGTTACTCATGAGCGTGACCTTATTTTATTATTCATGTAATTTCACCTGAATACATAAGAAACCAAGGTTTTGTTTTTACATAAACATAGACGTGTATCTCGTTAGCATTTCAAAGGTTGCTCCCGTGTTTGAGGCAAAATATGTATCATGGTAACCGCTAGGAGGATTCTGAATGTTTTTCTATCGATAAGATGGTTGGAATACTCACTAGTTCCTGGAATAACTTATGGGCTCTTTAGAATTTTCTCTTAATTATTCTGTATGAAAGCTATACCTATATCTAAGTTTCTACTTCTTTCTTTCTTCTTAAAAACAAATAGATACTTACGCTAAAGAACTCATCGCAAATAGGTGTGAGGACAGGTTTGCTGAGTGCTTCTGCCACTGAAGGCCAGTAGTCGCAGGGGCCGGGTCCACACAGCAGTGGCTTCACCACCTCTCGGTCCACTATCCTCGGGGGAGGCACTATTAACTTGTTTGATGACATCTTCACGAAACTTTCTGTTGTCAAAAATAATGTCAATGGTTATGCCCTTTCGGTTCTATGTTGAACAATAGTAAGCTACTAGTTTAAGCATGGTTTTGGGCATCATTTTAAATATAGGTATCTGTTTACTTGGGCATAGACGTGGTAACATCTTACATCTTACCTATATACTGTACATAAGTGCAGATATCGGATCTCTGACGATATTATTGGTGCATTAAGAATAGTGAGAGCACTTAATTTCCAATTTAGATGTTTATTAGAGATACGGCTGGAAACTAGCGAGTCTCGAGTGAAACTATCTCGCTCACTGTGACCGATATTCAGCGCAAGTATTCGTGAAGTTTGGTTACCGGAATCGGGTTAATGTTTAGATTTAGTGCTAATAGGGTGGTTGTAAATTTGCTACAATGTTCTGGCGCTATCGGATGGCACATTTGGCAAGTGCGCCTCGCCCCGGGCGCGCGCCGCTTGCCAGCCTCATATTTGTTCCACATGCTATCGTTGGTAGCCTGCGGTTTAACAATTGTTTTTATATCCCAGTTTACCATTCAGTCACAATATGTACGTTTACAAAAAACAAACAGGAATGTATTTTAACGTATAAACGAGGCGGAGATAAGGGAGGTCAAGAGTGCATTTGGCAGCGCGCTTATTGACATGATAGTTCGTTTCTAAGCTGGATCCGATGTTATATAAGAAAGAGACGTGGGATGAAGATCGAACGAGCGCAATGTTGTCTCGACAAATTGATTCGATTCCCATCGCGACTGTCGAAGCGATCCCGGCTTCCCGGCGGGACAAAGCGGAGCGAAAGACGAACGACCCGCTCGCTGCCGCCGGGACCTTCACGCTTGCAAACAACAAGACTCTGCCAGGAGTATCATCTTCTCGTCGGAATTGCAGCTCTAATGTGCACCAATTTAGTATGCGTTTGTGTACATTATTAAACTTACCATATATGCTGGTTTACGAACACTACCTCTATATTACTATGTTAAAATGCAATAGAAAATAGAAATACGAAGATTATATTTATTATTTAATTATATATGAGAAAATAGGGCAAAACTCACTTCAAAATCACTTTTTTTGTACACAATTTATTCAACTTGTGTGTTTACTCCCAGTCATAATGGGCACTATTCCTCGACTGTGGACTATCGACAACTGACCACTAATGATGGTCGTTAATTTATGTACATCGTTATCTATAATTATAATGTTATTGTTTATAGTTAAGTTGTACCTCTAGAAAGATAGGAGAGCACAAGACAGTGTTGTCTTTAAGTACATATTTCTTGCAGACTGCTTTGTTATTGTCTAATTATTTAATTAATGAGTACCTTATAGAGACGTTCATTTTACTAATTTAATAAAGATTAAAACAAAAAAATATCATTGTTATACTGTAATTGGTAAATCATTGGCGGGAATGAAACAGTATTTTTAAAAGTAAAATAGCATTTTTAATGCATTAATTTATTGACATTCGAAAAGTTTTAACCATCCTACTTACCTATTACAAATTCAGTTAAAACATTAATTACGTATAGGTACATTATTTTTAATTATAAAAAGCAAAGCACATTTATTATTATTTATTCGCTGACTGAAAAGCTTTCCTAGCATCGACCAATGCATCGGCCAGTGTGTCCGCAACCTTAGTGGTAGCGTTCACTCCCATGATACCGATGCGTAACGCCTTGCCCACTGTTGGGCCTCGACCTTCTAGGATCAGGATATTGTGTCTGGAACGAAAATAAGAGCAAATGAGGTTGCATTTCATACGGGTGCCAGTTCTTTCAGATTTACTTTTTCCCATATCTTGTTATATTGAAAATATTTTGAAACAATATTTATCTGGATGATTTGAGTAAACTCTAATTTTAACGTAACGCCAAATTACATACTTAGCTAGTGAAAATTAGGCCTCGGTCTCGAATTTAGCGGGCAGCGGGGCGGTAGCGGCGGCGGCGCGGGAACCGCAGAATCTTACGCGTATAATCAAATGGACCGGCCCTCGAATATAGCGGCACGGGGAGCGGCGCGGGAGCGGGCAACGAGCGGTGCACTCGAGACAAGTGGTGATCGCCCGCGCCGCCGCCGCTGCCGCCCCGCTGCCCGCAAAATTCGAGGCCGAGGCCTCAAAGGTAGGTTCAAAGGCACTTAAAAGCCATGGAAGAAAGGTCTTACCTTTCTCTCAAATATTTAGTGAACTCCAAGTAATCTATGCCCGCTGGAAGGACCACAGTGGTGACAGTAGCCAGCCTGTCTTCTGGTTTAGGCACGAAGAGTTGGAAGCCATATTCCTGAAGCCGCTTGTGGAAGTGAGCTGTGCTTGCTGCGTGCCGTGCCCAGGAGACAGGCAGAGTTTCTCTGGTGATCTCTTGGAGACAGCAACGGAGGGCCCATAGCATTGGAGCACATAATGTGTGGTGGTAACTGAAAACGTATTGTATTAAATGCTTACACTTCTGACTTAACTACCTACATGAAACGATTTGACATGGGTGTGATTATTTTTCGTGAATGTGTTAGTTTACATTTCTTGCATAGATTTTAGTAAAAGTATGTACTTACGATCTCGTATCACCATAGCAGTTCCACTGGTGCGCTTGCAATTTTACGTCGAAGTAGAAAGGAGGTTCAAAGTTCCTGTTATTGATCTTTTCCCTATAAAAGAAGAAACATATTATGTAGCAGTGATAGATAAAAGTGCATTGGAGTGATTTGGAATAATTCAGCTAATTTGAAGTAAATATTTATTTCGATTTTTTAATAACGTGTAACGATAATACTAAACCATTAAAATCATCTTACTCTGCTAGTGCACTGAATGCCACGGGAGAGATTCCTGCTGGTCCACTGAACGCTTTCTGAGTAGCAGTGAATGCCCCATCCACTCCCCATTCGTCCATTAGGAAGGGAACTCCAATCAGAGACACCACTGTGTCCACTAAAAGTAGGGCTCCATACCTAAAAATATTTTTTTTAATAACATTTAATGTTAAGTTGAAAAATACGTAACATTTCAATGTAAAATTAGTCACTTCGATACTTCATTCAAACAATAAATACACTAAAAGAAGGTTCGCATTATGTATGAAGTGTCAAACGATACTATACAAATGACGCGGATGCCACAAAATAAAAAAAAAAATAAAAGAAAAAGAACTTAATGGCATCTTAATATTTTTTTGAGAAAAATGGCCAGAGTATTTTCGAAATAATAAGTATTGAGTTTAATTCAAATAGTTTGTATATTAGAAAAAATAATAATGATATTTAATTTTGTAATATACTTTTTGTGCTGTTACGGGCCTTGTTCGCATTACTTTTTATTTCGATTTTAGATTGATTTTATATTTATTGAAATGCATATTTCTTTTAATTCACCTATATCTCTATAAAATACGGTAAGCATTATTGAACAATTTTTTTTGGCGTTAAATATTTCACCTGTGACAAAGTTCTCCCAATCCGTCCATTTTCTGCACGGTACCCGTTGAGGAGTCGCCATGGGTGATGAACAGGGCGGCTGGACGCAATCTCTTCAGTTCAGGCTCCAGTTGTTCCAGACTAAATGTGGCGTTCGTTGGAGCTGTGATCACTTCGGTTTTGATACCTGGAAGTATTCATATCTTAACAACACTGCTATTTCGTAAGCACTTCCTAGACGATCAATTATTTTATTTGACTGTATAGAGTTAATAGCGCAATGAATTTAAGGGACTAAAATTTTAATTGCACTATATTTTCCTCTCATAGGTATAATAATATGACTTAGATTTGTAATTCATCAGATATTTGAGTATAAATAAAAATAATAATATTTGTATAAAAAGTGATAGGGCTATAATTTTATAAACAAAAAAAAAACACTTTTCTTTTCAATATTTTTTTCTGCCAATGCTAAAACAAGCGGTTACCAAGTTTAACTTCAAAATTACCTAATCTATTAGCGATGATAAAAGCCCTTTGATCCCAGATACCCCTGGATGCTATGAGCAGGGTCTCCCCTCGCCCCACCAGGTTGCTAATCACCGCCTCCATGCCTGCATGACCAGCTCCACTCATCGCCAATACCAGCTTACTATTAGTTTGGAACACATACTGTAAGCCGGCCCGAATGTCGTCTAAGACCTGAAAAATGTCGGATATGAAAAAGTCCCCTTGAAGTTATATGGTCGTTGCAAAAAAGATTTGAGTAGGTACATAAATAATAATGTTTATATAATAAAAAGGAAACTATTTTGTTGGTTTGTTTGTAACCTAGAAGCAACGAAACTGCTGAACCGATTTGAAAAATGGTTTCACTGTTGGGAAGCTGCACTTTTGCGGGTAACATAACCCGTAAAACTTTATTTTTTTTAGCTACTGAAAGTAGTTACCACAGGACATGAAAATAAAGTTTAACCGGCAGATCTGCTCGAAAGAGGTTTCTTTACTGTTAGGTGGATGTGTCGCAGTACGTATGTTAGGAGTTTAAGGTAGCAAGAATACCCATAAAATTCTTTTTTGACCTATAGCAAGCGTAAACGGTAACAGATATGATATTTATAAATAAATGTTATTGTACAATATTTTGCAATAATCACTAGGTACGCTAAAACTGATAATGATTTTACTACACTTAGAAATGTTTATTTTTAACATTTGTAATTTAGATAACAGAATTATCTACAAACAATGATTCTGTAGATTTCCTATCAAATGCCACTCCTGTTTTAGCTACCGGTAGGTAATAATGTCTCAAAGGAATTCAAATTAATCTTATTGCAGAAATACAATCTCATAATTGGACTGGTTTATAATCCAGCGTCAATTACATTTAAGTCAATGTTTCACGGCTTTGTGTTTTGCTTGTAAAAAGGGATAATCCTCCTCTATGGGGATGTAAGTACTCCTATTATTCCCAAGGTTTGTATTTCGAGTGAACCATAGGACTACACACACACACATGCATATACAACACTAGCTATTTCCCGTGGTCTCACTCACGTATTGAAAGGATCCAACTTACAACTTCTGGAAAATATAGATCCTAAACAGTGGTCCATATTTAATCTTAATTAGATCTATTACCATTTTTAACTATTTGCAGTCAAAGTGTAGCAGACAAACAAATACTTCGCATTTAAATTCATCATTTATAAATAATTATAAACTTCATAACACATACGTTATAAAACTCATCGCAATTAGGAGTGATGATGGGCTTGCTAAGGGCCTCTTCCATCGAAGGCCAATAGTCACAGGGGCCCGGACCATAGAGCTTCGGCTTCACAAAATCTCTGTCCACTATGCTTGGTGCGGATACTAGCAATTTGTCCGATGACATGGTTGTGAATCTGAAAATTAACAACAGTTATTACTAAAACCAAATTAAAATGTTTCAGGTACTTATACGTTATGAGAATATTCTAATTTAACCGCGTTAAATTTATTGAAGCCGAGAATGACCTAACGCAATGTGCTAAGTTACAAGAAATATGTAACCGACTTAAAAAAAACATATACAGCTCATTATGTCAAGAGAGTTTCCACATTAGATCGCATTAATCGTTAATACACAGATATGCTAAAAGTGTAGTAGGTATAGTTTAAAGTTAAGTTGGTAGTGTGTGAAGTTTTATTTATGTTTAGTATTTTCTATGGGCCTTAGGTGTCTGATTTAAATAATTAAAAAAAAATACTTACAGTTAACTTTCAAAACTCAACACAAAAAACAGTTTTTAAAATCAAATAAAATAAACTACAAAGTTCAAATAATTTAACATTAAAACATACAGATTTAAATAAATTAAAGTTTAACTTCTGTGGTGAACTAAGAGTAAAGTTTAGTAACACAGACAGCTAACAACCAACTAAATACGATATATACTAATTAGGAAATGATTTTGATTTATTTATATACAGGGATATCTGTCATATCTATAAGTATGGATACTTTATATTTAGATTAGTAGTGATATTACTGATAATGCTGTTTTGTAAACAATGAATGCAGTGTTTTGTTTTAGCTATGTCCGTGTGCAATTATCATATATTATGATTAAATTAAATTAGAAGGTGCTTAGTGGAGTCTACACGTGATTAGAACATTGGCCTATACTTTGGCCAAAGAATCTGCATTGGAATCCAGCGTGTCAATGCAGCCAGCCTTTTGGCCAAGATCCCCGATGACAGCGATGCGGATGAGTATTTTTTTTTCAATCATAATTTTTATTTGTTAAGTTATTAAGTTCTATTTATGTAGTATTCAATATTGTACTAGTACTCTTAAATGACCTTAGTAATTGATTTTGTTTACGTAGGTAATGTTCTAATTGTGATTTGAGGGAATATGTGATCGTGGAAGACACGTGGAAGCATATACCTGTATGTAATAAACAATATTAAAACAATACATAGTATCGAAATGAATGAACCTATTTTTACCCGACGGTGAGACCCCAAAAGGTGAGTTATTAATATGAATATTTATCTGTTTCATGAGTTCCCTAAGGCATTCAGAAGGTTATAAAATACCTACGTAATACGATCGAATATCCCTTTGTTTATTTAGGATGTAATTCATCTATGTAAAATCTATTTATACATTATGAGCAGTATCATCCCGCGGATTCACCCGTATCCCTAGACTACACGTGGATAAAATAAATCCACACATTATTACAAACTATCTCGCTTATAATATAAGTAGGATTTATTGTGCATTGTCATCAAGTAATACCATAATCTACGACTTTTGGAACACACCAATAATCATGAATGTTATCGCTAATTATTGAATGCTTACATTTAATTTACGATTGCAAGATATTTCACCATAATTGCATGCTCTTATCGCTATATGTCAGCCCCATGACCCTTAATATTGCTTGTCATCTTACCATCACACCATCATTTATTACACGCTTTTTTTATTAGCTTCATTTTAAACTGATGGCTGCTTACGTCAATATAGAGATTATTGAATGATTTACTGTTGTGAAAATATTTCGATTGTAATTGTTTTATTATCTTATAGTGTTTTGAATTTAATATAAGTTGCTCAGATTATTTCTTAACTAGCTTCCGCCCGCGGCTTCGCCCGCGTAGAGTTCGGTTATATCGCGTTTCCAAGAGAATTCTTCAAAAGTCCGAGATAAAACTATCCTATGTTCTTTTTCAAGGTCAACTCTATCTCAGTACCAAATTTCATAAAAATCAGTTCAGTGGTTTAGGCGTGAAAGCGTAACAGACAGACATACAGAGTTACTTTCGCATTTATAATATTAGTAGGGATAAATACATTGTTTTATAGCCCACTTCGATATTTCTATAGATATGATTAGGTTCCACAAAAGAAAATATCCAGTAGTAATTTTGTAAATTAAAAGAATTAGGTAGCTGTTGCTACGCCGTAACCAGAACTAATGACGTCAACGCTACGTGAACTACGTAATCGTAGCCGAAAAAAAGTAAATTATGATAAAGCCAGTCATTAATGCTGTCCCAAAAATTGTCTCTCAATAATACTGTGGTACTATTTAATTGACAACCCATCTTGAAGTATCAGCCATATTTAATAGACGCAATAAAAATGTGTCACAAAATAAATCAAAAGATCTCCACCGAGCAGTAAATATTTTTACAAAAAGTTGTTACAATATTTACACCTCGAAAAAAAAAAAACAAATAGCTGCTCAAAAAGAATTCCTATAAATTATTTAACTTTGAGCGCAGCCTTTCATTTCGTAGCCTTTTAAGGAACGAATATTTTAAACAACCGTCACTGAAAGCATTTTACGTCGAGCCCCGGGAAGTACTAGCACTTATTCATCTTTCCGCAAACAAATATAAGCCACGAAACAAATTTTAAATTAAATCCCTTTCTCTCCTCGAGTTAATGTCCCGCGAGACTTTTCTCTGGTTTTAATTTCCGGAGTGTTTTCAGTGAGGAAATAGTTGGTAGGGCAACACTGGCCACATCGCCACGAAACGCGACAAAGGCAACCTTTAAACTCATATATTTTACTAACTTTTACCTGCCAGTATATAGGTGAATAAACCTACATTTTATTTAGCACCGTTTGTAGAATATGAATAATATTTTATCATTTTGTTAGAACAGCTGTTAAGGTGGTTAAGGAACTATAAACTGAATTCGGAATAGCTAAAAAATACTGTAACTTTCGAACAGTATTCAATAACTTAAGAACTAAGACGCCGTATTTATTATTTTACAGTATTTTTAAATGTTACACTTTCAACAAGAATGTAGTACCTACCTAATATTTACTCAAAATACAAATGCTATTAAAATCACCCCCAAAAGGACAGCATCTCATAAAGCTGCATGGTACGTCGATGCTCGCAGCGTTCTGGTGAAATATGGCGGAGCAGTCACGGTACGGCGCTTAGTGCATTAGTCGATTTAAGACGCGCATTACAGTGTTCCCATTATTTTCACAGTTCGTTTGGCAGCCGTCGACATGGCCTGCTGTTGCCGCAATTTTCAGTAAGTCGACTAACTCCTGGCCGTGTCGTGAGCCGTTAATGTACTGGCTAATAGTTCGCAGCAGGTTTTTATGTTTGCTTGTCTGCTTCTTATAAACAACTCATAACTGACGGGGTGAAGTTTTGTTTTAGGTAGGTTATCGATTCTTTGTGTTAAGATGATAGATTTGAATTTTAGAAGTTGTTATGTTTTCACTCACAACGAAATCTTAAAAATTACAGGCGGGCAAGGCTTTTGGCAGAAGCTAGTCAACAATGCCTGATGTATATAATATTCAGTCTGCACATAGGAGAATGAGTGAAGCCTTTAATTTGAATCACGTGGAAGGTAACATAACACTTTTACCTACTCACGTCCAAGCGGTAGTTTACTCACATTGCGAGCCTGAGCCCTGCCGTAGGAAAGGCTAGTTCTTGTAAAATAGATACATTTATAAATGTTGTATTGGTACCTTTGTAACAAAGCATTACGTAGGTATTTATCTATAACAAACACCCAAAACGGAATGGCTATCGAAAATCAATGTTTATTGTGTACGAAATTGTAGTACTGAATATACAAGAATATTGAGTAGTTCACAATGATCGGAATTGCAATTCCATATCTATTTGCTCGGTCAGGTTGCCTTCCTCTAATTAATAACAACATGTCAATATCCACAGTCGCTGTAAACACTCCAAACACTAAACTATATACATATATAAAGTACCTACTATTATATCTATCTATGTACTACGTTTACATATGAGTACGTTATATGCGGATGGATTTTCCATCAATTAAAGCGGCTAAGTGTTTGAGTGTATGTATCTAGGCAGAGTTAAGACTCGTGTTCAGTCAATCCGATACTTAGAGATAGAAAATGTAAACACATACCTACTTTCCAGTAAAAAATATGACAAAAAAGGAATGAGAGTGACTTTGTTAACTTAGTCATTATATCATAGGCGTTCACCACACATCATGCTAAGTGCTCATACCGACTTTCATATACATACTTTCTTTTCATAATAATTAGATTACACTGTATGGGGCCCGCTTCCTCAGTCACCTGCAAGTGATGCGGCTCATTACACGCGCCTCGTATCTTAACTCTTAAGCGACACAATTATCCCTGTAATCCTTACATTAACATAATATACAGATTCACCCAATTTCTGATTGCACTCACAAAGAATTTACATTTAAAATGCAGGTCTAACAAGCATGAGAAGGCAGGCCGCATGCAAACTGTATTTTGTAATCCTAAGGTAACGTAATTAAGTAAAATTAGCATTAATTTTAATAAAGCCGATGTTAGCCACTTGTTTGTTTTAAAAAGTTGCGATCTGAAATTCGTGAGCTGAATTTCGATTACGGTATACCTAATCTGAAATTATTATTCAGATAGACATGTTGCAGGTTTTCAAATAATAATTTAGCTTTAGCTAAGAATAGACTTTATGAAAAGCGATGAAGACCATTCTGTACGTTACGAATTAAAATTATACATACACAGTCACTATTCATCAAATAGTTAACTATTGGGAGGCTACAATATCCCCGGGTGTCATATACTATTTTATCTTTGGGAAGTATAGTTTCCTCAGGTCGTGGGTGAAACCGCGGGAAATTGCTTGTATATAATATGGATGAAAATTGAAAAAACATCAAGACTAGTTATTTTTTTGCTTACTCATGTTAGTAGAGAACTTTGATTTGCCATCGATATTTACAACTTATGGGTTATCGCATTATCTATGGGATTGTTTATAGAGTGACCATCTGCTTGACCTTTGGTATGTGTTGTGATGATTAAGGGGAAAATTATCAAATTGTACTGCATGATGCAATAACAACAGTGACAATGAAAATAATCACCATAAACAATGAAATTACAAACTGGGATTGAGTATTACGATTCAATAACAATAGAGTGTAAGATTAGTTCCTACTAAAATTCTAATACGAACAGAAAGCATTGGCTTTCCTTCTCATAACATTCAAATCTCATAACGAGCTGTAGTTACAGTTACGCATGCTAACTACATACAGTTTAAAAGCAATGGAATCTTACGCCAGTCTAGAGAAATAACCAGAGACCTGTAAAATGTAACGATGCAGTATGAAAACTACAGTTAACTCACATTATAGTTATCAACTGTGCTAGTTTAGAATTTCTATTATGAGAGTTCGTAAAGGAATAATAAAGTCGAAAGAGTCGAGCTTCCGTGTTTGCTTCCGTCTTCTATTGTTTGTGATAACAGCGGGGGTGCCGAGACAAACTCGATTTTTTCTCGATTTCCTATGTAGGATTTGTTTGGTCAATCGATTTAGTTGATACACGTAATATAAATGAGCCCAAACCACAAAAGAAATAAGCAGGCAGACTGTCTGAAACACTTAAATATAAATTTTCCAGACTTTAGGTAGAAGAACCAAAATCTTCAACAATCGTTTCAACCAAATGTTATGCTGTTTGTTAAAGAAGAATTTCACTCTCCTTTTAGAAAATCCAATTTTATTTACTAGCCAAAATACAGTTAGTGTATAATGTCGTCGGCATAATCTCGTGAAGTGTAGTTAAAACTTTTACACTTGTTACTTAACGAATGTAGGTATAAGTTGGAGTCAAGTTTCACAGCTATTTCGGTGGCGCGTCTGCGACAAAGATTTCAGGCTTAGTTTTATGACTTACATGTTACAGTTTTAATTAAATAACTCTCGAGATTACTGATGAAACAATTTACTGTGATGTTGGAGACCCCCAGTGTCTGGGAATTTATTTGGATACAAATATCTAAAACAAAGACGATTTCGTTCAAATGAACAACAGTTGCCCCGTATAACTCGATATCTAATTTCTCACGAAGATATCTGGTGTTTCAAGCGCTGTCAGTTTTTTCCGTGAAATCGAGGAATGTTAGACAATAAACCGGCGATCGGCCCCCAGGGCGCTTGACTACAAATCCAATTATTTCCCGTGGCGCCGCCTGCCGGTGTGTAATTGATTTATTTGCTCATTTCTTGCACATTCAACCTATCTTCGGAATACAGACACCGCATTATTCTTTGCTCTACGCTTATATCGGTGTACAGTAAATTAGGTTCACGTCGTAAAGTTGAGCTAAATTCGACAGTGTACGTACAAAACTTCATGAAAGGGATTTAGGTAACAAACTTCATACTAGTCATAAAGACTGTGTAAATAGAATATAACTAGAGTGCTTCATAATATTTGCTGTCGTACCCTTTTACGTGGAGGAAATGAAATACCTATACGAACTAAGTTTCAAGTGATCCTTTTGCTTGTATAATATTTGATATAAAATGTTTTGTATTACGGAAAAGTTCTGTTACATGATTCAATGTTGAATAGAAAATAATGTTGAGGAGATATGAGACCTGAGTTAGGAGGCGAGTTCTGAAGCTTAAATTCAATTATAGAATAAATGAGTGGTGATGAATCCTGGGTTAATGCTATAATCCGTACGTGAAAACAGGAGCGGCATAGGTTTATAGGGAAGGATGTTATCGATCGCGGTGGGCTTCAGAGTGGACAGTGGCGTGGGCTGGACCGTGGGCTCGGCCGGCCGCGGCTGCCGTATTTAAGAACGCATTTAAGGGGCTTTACTTCGGACATTGACGGATTGCCGCCACTCTAGCTTAGGTCGCGCCGACCCCACCGCACCGCGCTGTCCAATTGACGTTATAAATTGATTCCTGTGATCCTATATAACATTTTTAAAAGTTGTGCCGTCTTTTTCATTTATTAAGTTAACAATGGTTGTAAGTATGTTTGCATATTTGCCGTTCAAGCACTGTAATCAGTTCGTATATGAAGGTTGTTACCAACACAATAAGTCTATGAAGTGGGAATTATTACTCGTATTATAAACGTGAATGTGTATCATGTCAGCTCTTCACATAGTTAAGCCATTAGCTATTTTAGATACCTAGATAAAGATGATAAAAGCACTGATTGTGGTTTATGTGTAAATATAATCTATTGATCTCTAGCTTTCCTCCGCGGTCTCATAAAAAGATAACAGCTAGATAAAACCTTATAGTCGTGAACAGGGCACCAACTATTTCTGTTACAAACCACTTGATTTCGAAAAGAGAACATACATACAGACGGAGTAACTTAAACCTTTTTAACAAGAGTATGGAAAGGAAATCAGACAGGTCAGCCTTACTTACTTAGATAAAAATAATGTAAGTAAATGAAGAATTTGACCATACATAATACCTAAGTATGAAACCATAACGATGATGAAGAGTGATCCTTCCTTTTCTAGAAAAAAATCACATACACTTGTACAGGAGTGATGATGATGATGATGTCCTCCTAGCCGATTATCGACTACGGCGGCTGTTCTCATGTAAGGAGATTAGCCAACTACGCAGGACATATTATAGTGCACGAGCATTTGCGCAGACACAGGTGCACTCCCTATTCCTTCACTCTCATAACCCGATGGGACGGCAATCCGACACGACCGGTAAGAGATCAGGCGCAGGACCGACATTTACGTGCTCTCCGATGCACGGGTGTATCAATCACCAGCTTCCAGGCTCCGGGCTGCTTTGTGAAAGTCTTCTAAAACCCACAAAGCGATTTCGGCCCGCCTCGGGAATCGAACCCGAGACCTCGTGCTCAGCAGCCGCACTTACGACAGCTAGACCAACGAGGCAGTTGTACAGGAGTACAACTGCTTTAGCTACACACATTTAATTCCACCAACACCTTTCTCGTTTTAATTTAGTGTATTGCACTGCAATTTCATTTAATATGAACTATAAACGAACCCAACATTGTAAAGGCTTGCATTGTCCACGTACATACAGTTACAGTTGCATATTATTATATAGGATGAAGCTTTGTCATGTTTCATGTAACGTGTCACCCTTTGGAATTCGTCGCGTCAAAATAATCGTTTTCCATAATATGGAGTCTGGTCTGCGATGTGTGATGAAATCGTCTGGCGCATTTTATTGATGGTTTTGTCTGTAATTATTATATTTTGTAGATAGGTATACATACCTACAGGGTAAATATTGTCATCGTTCTCTTTTGAGCTATGATTTGTAATAATGTTACTGGGAAGTTTGTTCAATATCGCTTCTGTAATCCAGCAAAAATATTAGAAAGCGGTAGGTAAATGGTGGACGTTTTCGGGGATGTTGCAAAAATGCTTAGATACCTAAAACTTTCTTTCTTATTAAACTAGTAACTTTACTGTATAAATTTACATCTATATGCAGTCAATCCATGGTTTTCTATACAATACAGTCTTTTAATCAATCAGTCAGTCTTAAGTTAAGACTTAACTTATACACACTGCATATTCCCTTCAAAGTTTATAGAACAATTTTTCGTTCGTGCTCAAATGGGAATAGCAGAAAGTATCTGGTCCCTTGCACGTAGTAAGTCGATCGGGGATCACATGTAGCCTATGAGGTTACGGGGGATGGTCGGGGATTTGTAAGCTGTCGCCTTATGGTTTATAGGGATCCTTAACCTTATTGACGGATAGCCCGATATTGAGTGTTGTGTATGTTTTTGAGATGCTAGTAACCATACACTTAATATTGAGTGTTGTATATGCCAGTAACCATATCTACATTTACAAGAATATTTAGATTACGCAAAATGGTAATTTTAGTACTTCTTGTTCTTAACTTATCATTTACAGTCAGAAAAAAGAATATGGGTCTACGATTTTCATAAACCTTCAATCAAGACATAGGTATATAATTATAATTTATTTTGATAAACAAGAGGTTCTGGTTAAGGTTCTAAATCTATAGAAGAGCAACCACAGCCAGCCTGATTCATCTACTTATTATACCTCCTAAGATATATCGAATGCTCATGTAAAAAGATTTATGTAATATTATGCTTTTCATCGTCAGATTGTCGGACTAGCAGTTAATAATTCATCAGGGCGAGCCTGAACGACCCCTGTATGCGAGGACAAATTAATAAATTATCGCTATAAGGGACTCGGATGCAATTTCCCGTACCTACATGGGAAGTCGCCGAAGATCCCTGGAGGATATAATGTACGTATGATTTATTTCCCTGCATATGAGGCATATACGCTACGGAGGCTCGCACTAACAGGCTTAAGTATGGCCGACATTTTGTTAACACAACGACAAACTACAGTTTGCAACGAATAATTTTAGCATAACATTAATTTTTAATATTTAATACCTACAATAATTATGAGTAACATTTGGAAAGTGGCCAGCTGTAGGCATAAGTTTTACGAGGGTCTAAATTGAGTGGGGTAAAATTTTAATTGAAATATTATTAGGGCGCTTAGTAATATTAATTCTATAACCACAGTTAACACGATTATAAGATAAGCTCCACACAAATTGGGAAATGTAGAGCCCGGATAGATTACATATTGAAAATGGAAGAAGGTGTCATATACAGTTTCTACCATGAAATGGCCGTACAAATAAGTTTTTCAGTAAATTGACTATAATCTCATTACTGGTTCGTTATTTTCAGGTTAATTATGGTCAAATACTACATTGTTATGCCTGCAAATGCTAAAACACTGTATATTACAGCACAGAAGTGTGTTGGTATGACATAAAACGCGATGTCGCGTGTTCAGCTACCGCCGTGCATCAGCCGGGTTCAAACCCATGTTACATTTATCATTAGTTTTGAACAGTTCCAACGTATGTGTTGAAAGCAATGTTCCTATTTACGTTAATACTGCAAGTAGTACCTATTTATTGAACGTTATTCTTAGAATTATTTTTTACGTTAAAGTAAGGTTTTTTTTAAAGATGATTTCTACTTGGTAATTATATATGGGTTAATCGGGATAAGGACTTTAAGGTCGGGACTTTTCAAAGACATCAAGTTACTGAATGCTTTTAGTGGCATAGGTCAAAAAACAGTCAGAGATGAGATCAAAGGGTCTTTCGCTAAATTGTAATTTGATTAAAAGGAACAAATAAATAAAATATATAAAAATACTCATGTATAGTTTTAGGGGATTATTTTATCAACAGCTAGCTAGGGTATATCTTTATTAAAGCTTTTGATATTTTGTGTCTTTTCTTTCTACTTTTGTCAACGGCAATTTTAACAAATTCAAATGCTATTTTTAATTTCTGGTGAAGGTACTATATTTGAAGAGGTTGATCTTCAAATATATTTGAGAGGTTCCAAGCTTAGAAGCTATATGAGACGTCTAGATTACCTAATGAATATTACAATTTGAGCAGTAAAATAGGGCTCATATCTAAAACACAGTAGGTACGAGGTGCGTGTGTGCCGCAATATAATATATTATGTGATATTAAACATGGCTTTGATTACACCTCGGTTAATATCTCGCTTGTAATTAGCTTCTCTTTGTATAATTATCTCCTGTGGACGCCACTAGGCGGTCCTTTGTGAGGTGCTATCTACCTTTTTAGATGGAAAATATTTTAATTGATTAGCAAATAATATTTACCTCATTTTTATGATAGCTTTTCTTTCATCACGGACATGACATTTTAAATTATAGGTGAATGCCATTTTATTTCTCATTTCTTTTGGTCAAAATAAAAATGTGTAAAATCTCATCGAATTAGAATCAAGTTTATTAAAGCATCTCAATTTTATGCTTTGTAGTACCTACTTGTTTTGGTTCAAACAACTGAAGTTTGGATATGTAGTATCAGTTAAGCAATTAATCGTAAGAATTTTTGAATTAAAAAAAAACAAAATAAACATGTTCTGAAAAATAGGAATCTCTTTTCTATGAATTCGAGATTCAGCTATCTCTAATTTTGAGTATGTCCATTCGCTTTGGTCAATTTGTCAGGCATCCCTTTAGATAAAGCAACTCATATCAAAACTATGTATGGCAAAGGTCTTTCATTGGAATACAAACAGGGAATGCCAAGAATTTGCGCCAATTACTAATATCAATCCTTTGCATTTGCGAGTATCTATGTTGTTATTGCATTGCGTATGATCCAATAACCCAAAATATACCTACCCACATACATGCCTAGTATATTTAGATAGATATATATACCTATATAGCATAAGCATGGTGGTCGAGCTATTATTCACAGGAAATGATTTCAATATAACACATCAACGATTGATATGCACCTATAGGTACCTACATCCAAATCAGTTCTCACATTCCTAGATATGGATTCTCATTATTACACATGACATTTACGCAAGTCTTTGGGTTGAAAGAACTAGTGTATTAGCAGATAGATCATTATAGCATCTAATGATACATATAGATAGCTAAAAAAAGCTGTTTCTTGTACAAATATCTTCTTTTATGTGGAGTTTTTTCAGGTATGTAATTGCTTAAAAACTGAGACCTTATATTTATGAAATGTCACTTACGGTAAGTACATTTCTCAGTTACGTAAAATATGAGTTTCTAATTCTATTCATACACTCGTTCCATCTACATGTAATCGCTGAACCATTTCTCAAACAAAACATTTGTTACATAAACAAGTGCAACCTAGTTCACAGCGGCAAACTTAACCGGGTAACAAAATAATACTTTTACGCTCGAGTGCGCAACCCGTGGTTTGTTATCAGACGTCTGGAGCGACGCATAACGACGAACCAAAGACAATGTTCCCCTTTGTATTCCACTCCACATGTACTCCAAATAACAAGGGCGCTATTTTCAATTCTTCCATCTTGTACCGCGGTTAGGGCCAACCCTTGAAATGCATAAAGACTTTTTGCATACGCTGGCATTTTTTTCTTTTTTTTCCTCTTCTATTTTCCTCACGTAAGTATACTCGGAATGTATTACAAATTGAATATTGAGATTTCATTTGAAATTTAAACACGTCGGAAACGGTCTGTAATGTGCATCTAACGCAAATCCAGTACTGTATGCTGTATCAATTTCCGTATTAAACAGAATGTATATTAGACATCGAATTCAAAACCAGTTGGTATAGCTTATTTCCATGAAGTTCCGTTTATTCTATCAATAGTTTCATACCGTTTACTGTAGTTACAGAGTTAGTTATTGCAAAGCAATAATTTAAGACGTAAGTTTTAAAGTAACTCGCTTAAACATAAACTTATTTTATATAGAGTTGATAATTCGCACGAAGCTTGAAATCCTCAATCAAATATGCGTTTCTAAGCTCAATACTCAACGCATTAAACCTCCCGGAACAAACCTTGAAATAATCGTTAAACATAAGCGTTTCATGTAAAGATAATGGATAAGCATTTAGTTGAATCTTTTGACAAATAGCAGCTTCGTCTGTGGTGTTATAAAACAAAGCACAGATTCACGGTACTTACAACAATCGTTGAGTTAACGAGTGTATACCGGCGCCTAGCTCGGCTTCATCACGACAAATTCATTAGATATTCTACTGCAGCGACTGTTCAAATGTTCCCTTGCACGATTATACAGCGCTAGTAAAACGGGAATGGTGATTGGATTTATTTACCGAGATACAGACTATCTTATACAGGTGTTCTAATCTTGGTGGTAATTAGAAGTATGATGTTATTAATTTAATTGCGAAAACAATAGTCAGTGAAGAAAACCTAAGTTACAAAAATATCAGTAGGTACGTAATATTTTTCCACAATATTATAAAAGTGTTACAAAGATTAATTCTGGCAGTAGGGGTCGACACAACTTGCGGTGACCAATTTAGTATTTCTAACTACTGAGCTTTATTGTATTTTACTAAAGACATATTAAGGAACAACATAAATACTTCAGTACTTAATATGCGCAAATTGTTCTGATTATATTTTTAAATGCATTGCGAGTAAGTAGGTACATTTCCCATCTACCCTTGGGCGCCTCATAAAAGAAGAAGAGCTAATAAACTCCTCCTTTTTCATTCTCAATGAGTGTAGAATTCTTATTAAGAGAAGAAAACTACCAGCGTCCCAGTTAAATCAGCTGTAATTCTTCCGGCGAATGTTCGCCAAGCTTAAACAACGTTTATAAATAATAGAGGAGACGTGTCTTAACTTGTAAGTACATTGTGTTGGCTCGCCGGCTATGTTCGCGGGTGTGGCCGCTCTATTGTAAAAGAAAAGCTCGAACAAGCGCGCACTACATGGACATCACATTTATAACTATAATTTCTCCCGCTGCATGCTAAACGCCACTCGTGGTAAGTACACGTAAACAAAAGTAAACAAAGCTATTACCTTCTATAATAAGTTTGCACAACTTTATGAGCCATAAGAATTATTGTACGGGGCTTACACAAAGCCGAATGCCAGAATATTGTACGCACACACGTGAACGCGTTATTACCGTTCTTATACAAATACCTTCCAGCAATAATGTTTCTGGCATTCATAAACTTCCATAATTATATCCGACATTCTGCAAAAGTAGATTAAGTGTTGAAAAACGATGAAAACTGGTGAAATTTGTCGAATCTTTACGATTTCTGTAATTGGGGCCATTGTGCGAGTGAATTTCCACGACCTTCTCGCATTGAACGGAGAAGTTGAAAGTAATAAAGTTGTTCTTTGGATGAATTGCCTTATTGAGAAGTTAATCAGCAGAGAGAGAGCTTGGGTCGCCGTATTATGTTATTATACGTCAGGTCGTTACAGAGTGATGCGGGACGCGGACAGTGGCCGGTGATATTAATGTGCGCTGAAATAGCCAATTACCGTCGGTAAACAAGACATTGTAAAACTAACCACACATTCTTTATGATACCAACACTGTTTTGGATTTTCCACAGGAGCTGTTACAAATACCTTTTACTAAGTTGCCGTTTACATATTGCTTGGTACTTAAAGACTTCGTAGTTTAAGTGGTTAATTTTATTAATTATTTTAGTTCAGTAAATTATTATTAAAACCGCATTATTCATATATTATTGGGATATTTGAAGCGAGGTTCAAAAACAGCAGTACAGTAACAATTAGTGCCATAGTGCCAAACTCTGACTAGTGCCAAACATGGTTTGGCGTTGTTTTATTGGTCAATCCAAGTAACAAATAAACGCGATAGTTCGGAAACTATATTCGCAGTACAGCATGATATAATGGTTTACCGATTTAAACTACTGAAGAGCAAAAAAGCCTCCTTTTACAAACAAATGTTTAAATAGCGACAATTAAAACCAAACTTCTCAATAAAATAAAATAGTTATTACCACATATTACGTAATTTGTGTTCTTACAATACAACACAATTGTACCTACAGACTCATGTCTTGAGTTGTGATAAGTAAATACTTAGTTATATTCATGCTATGAATTAAGTAATCCTTGTAGCAATTAGGTTACGATTCAGTTATCAACAAATAAAAATGTAAATAACACATTAAAAATCTGTTGTAAGTAAGTATTTTACCTTACGTTTCACCTATCCTCGCGTAGCTTTTAATTATCTCTGGACCCAGGAACCATTGGCTCAACCTGATTAATTAACATTAATTAACACCCCACACTTCAGGGAGTTTATAGCATTATCTTACAGCATTCATTTTCGTCATATGGCGTTTATTGACAGACTTATATCTACGTTGTTTTTTCTATAACTATAATAAACAAAGGGAAAGCTTCATAGATCAATGTTTGCAGAACAAACACAAATCCCCACTGTTTTTATTAGTTACAAGAATGGGAGATATATCAGTTTGTCGCATAGAAATACAGAACTGTTTTATTATTTTTGGATATTACTATTGTTTTTATAAGCGTTAAGTAAAGCAACATTCAAAAGCCAATAAATTGTTCTAACACATAAGTCTAACCATAGACCATAGACCATAGACGTAAGTAGACCATAGATGCTCTACGGAGGTTTGCTAAGAATTATAAGCGGTAAACTATTTACGAAATTGTTTCGACAAATAAATAGTCAATAACATATTAGTCGAGATAATTAAACCGTCACGCTACAGACAAATTGAGCTCTCATTGTGGTTTAGCTAACCACGATATCCTATTTTAGCAATTGACCGAGAATAAACACATTTGTAAATCACCATTATAACGTCGATTAATTTCTGGTTTATTGCCTTTAATTATAACACATGCTCGTAGCTATCATCAATATCCTCACATGTTGCATCATTCAGACAATATTTCAAAGTTCTATATACATCAATGCTTAAAAAAAAATCATTAAATAATATAGTCAATGACTCCACTACTGATTTTGACATAATCAAGCTTTATTTTACACGGATACTATTACTTTTTATACTTTTTATTATTACCATTCCAATCCGATTAAGTAATCATTCTGATTTGCAATATGACTGTTGTTAACTTAACTGTCTGACTGACATGACCAAGTACTAGGAACTGTATCCAGTGGACCGTACAATGTATTAAGTCATTCCAGGAACCATTCTGCAACCATAAATCATCGGATTACTAGAAGCCCTAACGACCTGGTAAGTGACCACACCCGCTCGAAGCCATCATACCTTCAAAGTTATGGAAGAAAGAAACGCGACTCGCTGTTTACAAAGAAAATGCTGCTAACTAAGAACTTTATTACTTGTTTTTTCCATCCCGATCCGTATTTTTAAATTATTAATAGACGAAGCTGTAAAATTCCAATATTTTCCTAGCTTGTAGGGATTAAGTAGGTAGTATTGGAAGAAATTATTATCGGAGCTAAATAAGACCCACGCTGATTAAACGATCTATGGACGTAAGTCTTTCTTATTGCCCTTAGTAAGGGGAAAGGACGTCTATCAGACAGTTATTCAGCACATTATATCAGTAAGTTTGGTTGTACGGGAACTGACAGCGTAACATTTTCAGGGGGTCAAAGATACCTACCTAATATGATAAAAGCATTTTGGAGGTCTGATAATGTCAGCGGGCCTATACCTAACTAACTAACTGGATATTTTAATTTTCTTCATGTGCCTAAAGCCCAAAAATAGCTAAATGATGGATTAGGTAATATAGGTAAAAATACGTTAAAAATATATTTTTACAGGACCTCGTGGGAAAACATTTCTGTTTTGTAAGCAGATAAGCCTTAGAACACATTATGAAAAAGGAGGCTGAAATATCCTAAATGAGTATTCAGCACTGAATAAAACAAACATAGAACTGTGTGTAAATATTTCCATCTGGACTATATCTTTGCTTGTTATCTTGATTTGTAGTCCACTAGGGGTACTTGCTATAAAAATAACAGCCAGTATCCCTTATAATATGTTATCCTAGTAGCGGGTCCAAATGGTCTGTTCTGTACTTTATAACGGCACGTGGATCTAACGGAGGGGATAAAACTGAGAAGGTTTTTTAAGGATGACGATAACAATGGATTAACAGCTCTATAAGCAAGTTATAGGGGATATATTTGTAGGGGAAATTGTAGTAGTGACGTCAACAACTTATTGAAAGAAAATGTTACTTTTAGTTATATAATTTTAACCTACTTTTACAAGTAGAAAATTTCTGAACTAGAAAAACGTATGAGAGAACTGACATTGATTTCAGGACAAAAAACTAAAAATTCTACTCACTGGCATTCGATATCCATTGATTCCAAATAAAAAAAAATCCAGGCACGAGTTCGCAAATGCGTTCGAATTTTCTGAAAAGAAAAATTAAAGCCTGAAATACAGTTTTTCACTCTATCACATTACGATTACTTAGTTGTACGAGTAAAATGAACTACAACCTTCTTTCCATTCATTCCAACCAGTATTTTATTTAAAAAATTGAACACAAAAAGTGACTTTGACTTTAAAGGTACAAACACAGCCTAACAGCAAACTTGCCGAACTATGGCGTATCTACGACGCATAGATAAAAGCAAGTGCAAGTGTCCGTTGCTAACTTGGCAATTTATTGCGTCACTTGCATATGTAATCACAGTTAGGTTCGGTAGTACAGGCGGCTCTGTGGAATATGCAAAGCTTAATCCACTGAATGCGTGTCAGGGTATAACGTACAGTGACGGCAAACGCGGATGAATGTGCTTCCAGAATTTACTGTCTGCTTAGAACACTTCATTTGTTGAGTATACCCTCGTATTGTTGCTTTGTGTAGCTTTGTGGGGGTATTTCAAGCGAATACTTGGAAAATTCAATGAATTAATCAAGTACTAGAAACGTCTAGCAGAAATACTGGCCACAAAATACATACGTCTACACATAGATTTAATCAATTTCGAATTCGGCCGTTCAAGTCTGCAACATGTCATATCTACAAGGATTCTTAATCTAGATTAATGTTAGCAATAGTTGCGTATTGTTAACGTCTAAGAGATTAGGTGCTTGTAGATACAAATGTTCTTGACAGATGGACGCCTATCTGATTGTAGGTCCATTATGAAAATTGTTATATTATGCTTGGATAAATATGTAGATCCCACAGTGCCTTCGTCGATCCCACAGTGCCTAAAGACGAAAGTCTTCAATCAGTGCGTCCTACCTGTCATGACTTACGGAGCCGAAACGTGGACACTGACGGTACGGCTGGTCCACAAGTTTAAAGTCGCTCAGCGGGCTATGGAAAGGGCTATGCTTGGCATTTCTCTGAGGGATCGCATCAGAAATGAGGTAATCCGTCAGAGAACCAAGGTCATAGCCCACCGAATCAGCAAGCTGAAGTGGCAGTGGGCTGGCCATATTAGCCGAAGAACCGATAACCGTTGGGGTAAACGAGTTCTAGAGTGGAGACCACGCCTCGGCAAGCGTAGTGTAGGACGTCCTCAGGCACGGTGGAGTGATGACTTGCGCAAGACGGCTGGCAGGAGCTGGATGCGAGTAGCCGAAAATCGATCTCAGTGGCGTGCACTTGGAGAGGCCTATGTCCAGCAGTGGACTGCGATAGGCTGATGATGATGATGAAATATGTAGATATTTCTGTATAGAATTCAGCGTCAATTTTTTATTTTAGCATAGTGCAAAATGATTCGAACATGTATTAGAAACTTTTTTGCAGTAAGTCCTCGAATTTCTTATTTTTTTTAGTATTTTTGCTAAGCGTTTTAGGAGTATTAACAACTATGCGAAAAGAAAACACACATCCTTACTTAATATTATAAATCGGAAAGTGAGTTTGTTTGTTTGTTTGTTCCGCTTTCCACGCCGTAACTACTGAACCGATTGCTTTGAAATTTTGCAGACGTAAAGTTAGAAGTCCGGATTAAATAATAGGGTACTTTTTATCCCGAAAAAAATAGATATTCCCGAGGGAAAACAAAAATATTATTTGCTTGATGGATGGATTGTAGATGGCGCTGGGTGTTTTTAAAACGTGGTAACGATGTGTTTTTAAAATACGTAAGAAGTGGAATGATAGCTTTTTAAAACGTGGTGACGTTGTTTTTTTTAAGATACGTAAGAAGTGCAATGATATCTCGCGCTTTAACCTGTAGCTCATTGTTCAATCGCGAGCTTCCCGATAGCTCGATAGATGGCGTTGTGCTTTTCTGTATCGCGGTGTTAAGGTTCGCCGCGAATTAGTCTTAAGGTGTTTTGAAATCAGTAGGGCCCAGTTGGGCCAGGGCCAGCCGGGGCTGCGGGTTGTTCGAAAGAGATACCGCGGCCCTGGTATATAAAAGGCCTAGGACGGAACACGACGATTTTAGTCAGTAAGAGTCTGACACTCCCTCACCGCTGCTAACCCGCAGCGGGAGGGGTCATTTGATGATTTTACGTCGCTAAAAAAAAAAAAGGTGTTTTGAAATAAATATTTTTTTTTGTACTCGCTCTGGAAGCAGTGTTTAACACTCATCACAAGGGAAAACGTATAATATAGTGTACCATTCAGTTTTGGTTTAACAACTAATCGTATCCAGCGTTACATCGCGCTTCTGATTTTTCCGTGGGAATGAGAAGTTTTCTTATAGTTGTGATTTATACCGCAATATAACCGAATTCTACGCGGGCGAAGCCGCGGGCGGAAAGCTAGTTTGTTTATAAGTGCAAAAGTTATGACATTAAACTCGTCACCACTGCTATAAGTCTTAATAAGTCACACCGTAAAATTATTCGCCGTCCTAAGAGCATACACGTGAATTTATTACCCCATTGAATTTTACATGAAAATTTAACAATACTTAAAAGATTACAGCTGCTAGGAACAAAAGGAGGTGACCATTACGCTTCACAAATGGCCGATAAAAGAAACCATTAAAGTTTTTGCGGCCAGGGTGGCTTGACGACATTGTCGCGTTACAGTTTTTACACCCGCCTCGTCTCTTTTTGCTCGGTTATATAAGATTTTATTAGAACTATGAGCAGTTGAGCACTAGTGAAACTCGTGTCATAAGTTGGTGTAACTACTTGTGAGCCTCGCTATCCCAATAATTGTGGGAGATACTGTAATTTTGCACCAAATTGGATCGTTTGTATGTTGGTATTTTTATTGGTTACCTGTGTTTTTGACCGACTTCAAAAAGGCGGAGGTTCTTAATTTTGTTTTTTTTTATGTACATTCACCGATTACTCAAAGATGCCTGGATCGATTTGCAATACCTATCATCAGGTGAAGATCATCAGATCTTGGGGTATGCATAGGGTAAAAACTTAACACAGTTTTTTTTTGTCTGAAAAAAGCAACATAGTCTACGGGTAGTCAGCATAACTGTTATTTGTAATTTAAATATTTTAACAGAGTTTGTTTGAGAAGTGCACTTGTTATTACTTGATACATTTCGAAACAAAATGCATCTTATAACTACACGAACCGTCTCGCAGTTTGTAAGAAAAACTACCTCGGGGTTCCTTGAATAATGTAAAAACTGGCTTTACATAAGCAGGTGCAGTTTGCGAACTGTACCTAATGTAAAGTTTTATTAAAATGCAAAGTAACAAGAATATTATTTCAATTGTAAGTGGCTAAGTATTGTTTTTAGTTTGTTGCCAAGTTTATCGTGAAATCACTAAAAAGAGTTTCGAAGCGCAGGTAAGAGAGCTCAATTTAATTAAAAGTAGTTTTGTTCGGGATCCGAACTCGGTACTGTTGCACTTACACTTTCGGATAGAAGCGGATTGTCTACGTTTTATTGCACGTGTCTTTGTTTTGCACTTCTTCAATATATTACCTAGTAAAGAGACTGAAACTAGGAGCTTACTTGGTGCTATTTTCTTCCAATTTTGATATATTTTACATTGAATACTGAAAACTTTTTTTTTTTAATTTGGCTTTCCATGTCATGAAATTCATTTTCTTTCCTGTGAAATAACAATTTCTGAATATTTAAGATCAGTTTGGATCTTGACAGATCAAATTACAATATTTGAATTCAAACAAGCTTTTTAAGAGTATCGTTCTTTAGAAAGTAAGAGGTTCTTGGAAGTAACTAAGAGTAAAAGTAACAGGAATAACGTAAGGAAATCATCAATATGAAAAAGATTTAAAATGTTGTTATTGTCAACAGCTAAACTTAAACATTCAAAGTTCTTGCAGGTACTTTTATATTTATGATTTTATTTCTAGTATTTCGAATTAAAGAATATTTATTTCAGGCCTAAGAAGAGGCAGTTAGCATTAATATTATCTATACAAAATACGCAAATAAAAAAAAAAGTATTAATAAAACAAAAGAAAAAAGGAATTGGGTATCAGTGAATTATGCAATGACGTGACCAAAAGAGGATTAGTGTTGGCACCTGATGCAGTTACTTAGCTCGAAATAGCCGGAGACTGAGGTAACATTACTAATTGACAGCCGTGTGGACAGTAGCAGTGCACTCTCTCAGGGCCGGTTCAATCATATGGCTGAGAATTGTCTTTGTTACCCTAGCAATTGTTTGTCTACTTATTTATTTTTACCGTAGTACACTTTTAAGTTGTATTCGTAAAAGTTACGTAGGTAACTTATGGCTGTAGGTACATTTGTAAACAAAAATGTACACTTGTAAATTAACTTTGAGTAAATAATTTTTTTACATAAATTGTATCTTTTATGTTATATCCTCAAAAAAAGTTTTAGGTATGTTTTCATAAGAGGCCTAGCAAACAGACAAATGCCACGTCAGCTTACCTACAAATATTTCGTTATCCTAAAATATAGAACACCACTTTGCTTAATGAAAATGAAACCCCAAAACGGTGCTCATTAATTTTAAACCGACCGATCTATTTACTCATGTAGGGGCTCTATTGATAGACTATCTTTGGGTTATACTACTATCATTTGAATGACGTGTGTTTAGGCCTGCCTTTGTCAGTCTTTTTGTAGGACAGGTAATCGGACCTATTTTTGTTGGATGAACTTTCTAACTAGGACTTTCTGACCGACTTTTTATAGGATGTATGCTTTCCCCTATTGTTATCAGTTAGTTCTAGTCTCCTACAACAAATCGGCCACCGATTTATCGGACGTGAGCAGCCTTCATCAATTCTAATACAAAAGCTAAAATTCAAATGTCATTGAAACATGAAACTGTAAATAGAAGTTCGCAGCAAATCCATTGATATTCAATTTAGTTGGCAGGCAACGTGCGGAGGCGGCTCCCCACTATCAATCACTATGATTCAATAAAAGAACTATTTACTCTCTGTATGCGGGCAATATTTTCTCAACACCTGAATGTCGAGGAAACGTATGCGCCAGGAAATCAATCACAAACCTTGTTTCTACCCGCATATTTGACGGAAACAAAATTTGTTAACTGCCAATATTTTTTTGGAATGCTTTTTGCTTTTGCTGTAACTTCGTCAGTGATAGAAAAGGAAACTGAATAAGCTTGAGGTATATTTTGTTTTCACAACAAATTTTTACGATGAACATACTTGACTTTAATGTGTAAAAACATTTTTCTCTCAGAAAATATTTCAGTCTAATAAATAGGTAATAAAATTTTATCGCCTCCTTCATTAATCACATTTAATTCGAACTTTATCGGAGATGAGTGATTATTCGAAAAGCAATAAATGCGAGTTGACAAGCGACTCATAAAACAGAGCCGAGGTTCGCAATGGCTCATAAAACGCCATTAAACGATTTGCGGTATCCCTGCTCCGCTGTTAAAACAACAATGTTAGACTGTGATACCGTTTGACAACACCACATGAGCTCTAAGCCTCCATAAAACTATTTTTTACAGTCACAACCGAGTAAATACTATCCTAGAAGATAAAATTCCTAATCCGCGCTCGCAACTTTCCGTGAAAAGTAGTGGATAATCCAAACATATTGCTTGGAATTTTACGCTCTTTGAAATTGCAATGATTTTATTGAATAGTAAATGTAAAACGCTTTACGTATATTAACTTTTCATCCTTATAGGTAATAGGATATTTGGGTAACACACAATTTCAACACGTATAAAACTTACAATGAAATCAAATGAGTTCCTACTTTTAGAATGAAAGTAGAAATTTCCCCGCTGACTTGCCATATTAGAGCGCAGTATAACGTGCTAAAAGCCCATGTAACAAGAGTATTATGTTCAGCCATTCCTTTACCGAGACAGCTATTGTTCCAGTAGATACGCCAATCTTATGCGGGATATTCTGGTCTATGCGACGACTAACTGAAGAAAGAATATCTCGTGTACAATTTGAATAACAAATTAGGTGGATGTTATTGAAGCTTAAGAGCTTTTTCTTTATATTAAATATCTAAATAGACGACAAAAAGGTTCGTGCTGAGTATATAAATGGATGAGGGAGCAAATTGTCAGACATTCTGAAAACGGTTACGTGATAAATAGCTGGAAGGTAGATACAATTTTCCGTGCAATTTACAAATTCATCATCATTGGAGGCATCAATAAAACAGTTGGAGAGTAAGATCCGATGTCCCACATGCGATGTCGTGTGCGAAGCTATTTCTTTAGTTCTCTTATGTTTACGACGTTAATGCCAGCGGTGGATTTCCGCCCTTGCTGGATCCGGAAACTGACGGAGCGGAGCGCATCCGGAACGTCAGCTTGTTTGCTACCTTCTTATCTCTGATGTAAGCCTCACGTGTTTATTTGCCTTTCTGATCGTACTTGTTTGTGTTGCTGAATTTTGAAGTAAGCTTCAGGCAGGTTAAGTAGGCGGAGTCAGCTTACCTGACAAACAGCGGGATGAGAACAAACAGCCGTACATAATTCTCTAAGTTTATGGCAATGTATTCCAGATTTCACTGTGTTTATGTGGGAGATTAACGCTTATTCCGATTCCTGTCTAGACATTTATGTTACTACGGTAAGTTTTACCTCTCCTTAACGAATCACGAGGCTCAGTTTGTTATTAAATCTCCGTTCCCAACAAATACCAATTACCAGAAAGACTCATAAAGTTGTAACGTACTTATTTTCGTTAGGAAGGTACTTATAACTACTCAATAGTCATAGATCTCCCCTTGTTATAGGAAAACTTAAACCCACTACGAAGAAGTTAATGATGTGAATAAAAAACCTCGCTTATTTGTTCCCAACTTCCCACTCGAGAGTTGGGAAGTGGATCGGGCATAGGGACAGTCAACATCATAAGATCATAACTCAAGCCCGACATTTGCGCAACTCGACTTGTAATCTCATTTGACGAAACAAACAAACTTTGCTCAAGTGTCCAATATGACTTGATAGATGATCAGAGTCTACAATAAATACCACTATTGGTATCGGGAGTCGTAATATGTAATGTAGGAGTACTTCATTGACACAGATTCGAGTATTGGAGGCTCGGTGAGCCAACATCACGTATCCGCGATAAATTGATTTGGTAGCAGATGTGCACGCCGCTTGTACACGACCAGACACACCACTTTCTTGACATTATTATTTTTAAGGTTTATTTTGTTCTCGTAAAAAAGAGACGTGAGGAACGACGACTAGGAAGCCATAAAAGCTGTGTCAACAATAACAACTGTTTTACATGAGGTAATTTTGAACATGGTTAATCTAGGGACTATATTTTTGGATGTGCGATTATAAAGGGCTATGGGTCATTCAACTGTTGAAGAACATCTGAAATGAAAACGAATCCTTTGTTACATATAGCTTTGACTTCACTAGCAACTAGCAGTTGATGAACAGCTGACAGTGACTAGCCGTTTCTGCGCTTGCTTCATTTACTTCAAGCCTTGTCATGAATAAACTCTCTGTTCTCATTGCACTTTGTGTTTTCTATATCAAAACCTATTATATTTAATAACAGTAATCAACACAATGGATAATAAAACGTTTTCAAGTACTCACAAAGCTTTCGTGCCTTCCATCATTAGCATCTAGACAACTTAATCGTGGGAGGTAAATTGAAAGCAAGCTATTATCAAGTGCCTGTAAAACCGATCGCTGAACCGTAAAAAGCCTAACAGAACATAGACGAAGCCGTAATTTATTAGTGTTGGAGTTTTTTAGAACAACTTAATAGTTTGTGTGATGACTTAGCGGTTCGCGGCGCGGGTGGATCGCTCGTACTCCAGGGTGATGGATGACGCGACATCCCTCCAGCCCGGCTTAGGACTCATTGAGGGGGGATTATATCGGGACGTTGACGAATTGCTACTACTTCACACACAGATACCACTATTCAATCGATTTAAAACTTCACTCGCTGACCAGTGGGGACATTTGTTCTGGGATTAAATGGTTCTTCGCGTCTGGTTAGATGTTGTGCCAAAATATAGTGGCAATCTATTCTATTTTATCTGCATAGAAGGGTATTGGAATTCAAACGATTTAATTATATTTTGACATACATAATTGAGGTACTTATGTGTTGGAAATCTTTTGTCAAAATAATGCGCGAATAAATTTTATTACTTGCTCAAGTCTAAATGAGGCGGCGATAAGGCGGCAAGAATTAAATTTCATTTTGGGGCTTATGAATTTATGTGAATTGTTGGTAGTCTAGTAAATGTTGTAACTTTCGTTTCGGCTCGACCTAAAGGCGGGAACTTTGTTACAAAACAAAATTACAATGGGAGGCAGTTTATAGCCACGGTTCCGTCGGGAGCGTGCACCGATCAAAATATAAACGGGATTTTCACTTTGCGCCGAAATCCAGAAAGTTTAACAAAATCCAAACGATTATTGATAATTTATTGCGAAGCCGACCTTTCGTGAAGGCGATATGGAAAACAATGTTAAGGTCATTCGGGAGCTGGGAAACGAGCCACGGATGGCCGGAGGACGTGACTTTTAGCTTGTATTGCTCGTTTACTCCGCATTGCTCAAGTAATTCTGTTGGCCCTTTACTTAGCGATTTGATAAACGTTGAATATTTTTGTTGTGCTATTACGCATTCGCTTTCCTCTCAATCAGGCCTAAATGGGACACTTAAGTTAAAGTACATTGCTTTATATTGTAACTAAAGCAATCAATCGATGAAATAAATAAGTAAGAGACTTCAGTTTATTTTTGTAAGGATAGGCTTTTAGGAAAGTATTCTTGGAAAGTTTTACTTTTCTAATAACAAAAACTCTTTTGTTTAAGGAACTCTTTGCTTATTTCGAAAATATTTCTTTTTTGTTATTAACTTTGAATTTGGAATGTTATTTTTATTGCTCAAGTTAAAGTTTTATGACTTCGCTGGTTTTACTGTTGAGGCAAAACTTTTAGGCTTCCTCAAAGGGTATAAAAAGTGGTAGACACCATGAAAACTGTTCGTTAGTGAAACTGGTGCTCATAAAGTGAAAAGGGAGTGACACGCGACGCCTAGTGGGGAACTTATAACTTGCAACATTTTACATTAAATGAAAGTAGTTGCGATGCAGCTGTATAATTTCTGAGCCTTAAGTGGTTCTGCCTTCAGTTTTATAATAAAATATTTTACTCCCTTATAATTGATGTGATTCAATAATTTATGGAATTTATTATTGGAATTAAACTTTAATAGATAAGCTCTTTCTAATATGTAGTTATTTAGTTATATCTCACAAATTATGAAATCACTCTTCTATAATATAAAAATGAATCGCTAAATGTGTTGGTAAGCGCATAACTCAAGAACGCCTGGATCAATATGGCCAATTCTTTTTCTGTTGTGTTTGTTATTGTCAGGAGAAGGTTCTTATAAAGAAAAAAATTAGGGTATGGTAGGGGTAAGTTGGGTAGAGTAGGGTAGGATAGGGTAGAGTAGTCAGTTCACGGAAGCGGAGCTCCGGGCAAAAGCTAGTATATTATAAACATGGAAGTAAGGTTGTGTCGAGTTTTGCTACTCCTAAAAGGATTTTAGTAGACCTGGCAGTAAAATTGCTTCTAAACACACCACAATAACAAATAACTAGTACGGATGCCAATGAAACTGCCGTAAAAAGCTAGATTTAAATATTGTTAACTTCGTGAAAGAAATCTAGCAATCATGCTATGCAAACAAACACTAACTCAAATGATTAAACAAGACATTATCGCTTACCAAGAAATTATAAAATTTATTCAGACTCTTATTGAGGTCACAGGTAGTCCTAGACCCGTAGCTTTTATTCGCGGCGTCATAACGTCTTATTGCCGACAGTTTACGATGCAATACGCACCGCTGCCGCACTTTGCTAGTAATTGAATCGCAGGCGCTTGCTATAAATGTGGATTTGCCGGAGTTCTAACATCTACAAACAATGCTGTGATCCGTTTTACAAAGTTTTAAAGTGAATTCTATGGTTTCTTTTTGGGCTTTTCAGTTTTTAATAGTCTGTTTTTTGGTAAAGTTTTAATGTGGGTTAGCTTAATCTGTTTATCTACAAATCTTTTGCTAGCTGATGACCATAAGATAATGTAAATGCAGCTATAAACTTGTTTAGGTATACAAATTTTGCTTAGCTTCTTCAGTTTTACAAAAAAGGAAACGTTTATGCAGTCACGTACTTTAATAATAATAAGTTCCCGTATGCAAAATTTTCATCCCAACCGACGCGACGGCACAACAAACTCACTTACCTAATCCTTTTATTTTTGAACAAAGTGCACCTTCCCATTAACATTTAGCGAATTAAGCGCTTAAAAAGTTAAGAAAATCCAGCGCAAAGCATTGCATAATGGGTCAGGGTAGTAAGTCGCCCGGCTAGTTAGCCATTTGCGGGCGGACTCTAACCACGGCCTTTCCCGTAGTATTATTTAGCTAAAGTCTAACGGGTTACTTCCCCAGAGTTTGGGTTCATGTTCACTAGATTACAGAATAAATACACGCTACAAACGTACATGAATCTGTTTGTAACTTCTAATTTAATTAATTTGAAGTGGGTCCTTCAAGAACAGACGTAATGGTGAACTGTGAGGTTCTATGCCTACATATCTAGACAGCTTAATTCTGAATGGGTCATAATAAAGGTAAAGTTATAACATACATATTATATATAGACATTTTTCTAAAATAAAACCATTGATTTATTAGAGTTTTGTGTTAGCACGTCTTACGGTAAAACTAATTTTAAGTACCTAATAATTTTGCAATTTATGAACTGTTTTTTTTTCGTTCCTTTCTCGGTGTGGCTGCAAGTTGCGCCCCTGAGTGAATTCGTTCAAAACTTCTACCATCATATTCCTAGTTTCATACTCTAAGCAGCCATTTCATGACTTTCGTGCTGCGAGCAAAGGTTAAAAACATACGAACTTTAAAACTGTCATTTATACTTTTAGAGCCCCTAATTTCGTATGTGAAGTCGACTGCATAAAGGTCTGCATTTCACGAAAATAATAATCATATATACACGGGGGTATATAGGAAGGTACACCCTTGTTTTACCCTATCAATAAGTGCAGGAATACATGCATAAGTTCATGTTCCCTCGTTAATGTACCGACTGATATTAACGAGGTGTATTGGGACACCAACTCGTCTCGCCCTTCCCTTTCATGTGAGCACGTCAAACGGGGGGCGTATCAGAGCCTGCACAAAACATCCGATAGTGTTCTTTACGCTTACAGAAGAAGCTAATTTTGCTTAAGTGGGCTACTCTCCGCGGCACCGCCAGGGGCCCGCCTCCCCACCATGGCCTGTGTTTGACTCCCGTGCAAGGCTAAAATGCAGCTAACTGCAATTAGTCAATCTACTCGTTTTGACGAGGCGTTAATATGTTTTTGCTGGGATTG
Source organism: Helicoverpa zea x Helicoverpa armigera (assembly GCA_033682625.1). NCBI lineage: Eukaryota > Metazoa > Arthropoda > Insecta > Lepidoptera > Noctuidae > Helicoverpa > Helicoverpa zea x Helicoverpa armigera. The sequence goes on from JAWIIS010000029.1 coordinate 3,277,256, forward strand.
TTCAGTGTTTATTTCATGGAGTTTTAAAGCTTTTTCATGCAAATACTCGTACAGTTTTTAGCGACTGAAGCAGAAGTAGGTAGTTTACAGTAACTTAAATGGTTATTCTGTAAACTCAGTTTAACAACATACTTTCCCAATAACCCTACTCAAATCATTTAAAGTTTATGACATCTATAAAAAATAGATTCAGCTGAGCTGCATGAAAATTTGCAAAAACTAATGAAGGCTCTGCAAAATTAATCCTTTTACAACAAGAAGAACTAGAAAACTAAAAGACCAATACGTCAGCAAGTAATAGAGGTTAAGAACATTAACCTTGTCCCTATAACGAACAGCTTAATAAATTGACTTTGCGAAAATGTATAGTTTGTGTGCAAGCGCCATCTTATCGGCGTTCCCACTTCAGTTGGTAGCGATGACGTGTATTGTTTAGATGTAAGCACGCATGAGCTTTGTTCGCATGCAATACTTATGAATTTCCTAGGGGAAGTTTTTATTGTGCTGCACTACAACAACTCAACTATATAACTATATAGTTTTAATATATGTACGCTTTGAGTGATAGCTGCAGGGGTGAAGGCAATGCAACCATCGCGTGACTGGGTTTATGTTGGAAAATTAAACTTTTAGGTGCCTTTTTAACTTGTTTGATTGGCATTAACTGCGGACTTTGATTTACTTAAAGTAGAAACTATTTCATTCAAATAAATAAAAAATGAATTCATACATATGTTGGATTCTATCTGTAGAACTATAAAACGGTGGTTCTATTTGAACAATACCTATACTGAAGATTTTTGAAACGTAATATTTACAGGATTTTGTGAAATTCTCATTTTGTTTTCTGCATTTAGCTAGACGTTAGACTCATGAGAATACCGTCTTGATTGATCGAAGACAGCTGAATGACAATATAATTGCTTTGCGCGTCATTAATCACAATATTCACATCGTTTTAATTATAATAGAATACTGAAACATAACAACCATTCATATTATATTTGACCAGCTGAACAAATCACAATATACCAATACAAATACAAATCTAAATATAAAGACAAAGCTCTTAAAACCCAGGATGAAAACGTTCTTCCTCCCACTGGGCCCACAAATGCACACTTTAATGCAACTAAGGTGTACAAACTGCAACACAAGGCTGTATGTTTCACGTTACTCAGCAAAATGTTCATGAATGTGACCACTTGAAGATCTATTCCACAGTTTATTTCCAAGATGTATGTGGAATTTTCCAGAAATTTTCCAGCCCATAGTTACTACTTACATTTTTTTTTTTGGGGTCACAAAATTAAAAAGTATCGCGTAAATATGCAGATTTAACCAGCTCAAGCCAGTTTAGTTCGGATTACGGTAAACTTTATGAGATCTAATAAAAGAATACTTACGGTTTTTGCTGACTTATTTAGTGTTGTGCTTGGAGTTTTCCGCGGAGGGAAATATAATAACTTAATGAGTTATAAACTTAAATTGTTATAGTTTATATTTAAATTATTCAAGCTTGACGGCGAAAATTTGTATAACGACAAGCAAATTAGAAGCATTTGTATGTAAATAATACACTGTTTTTTAAATAAAAGCTCTGAATGTTGCTTTAAATGGCAATTTACAATGGAACCTAATAATTTTAAGTTACAATGTCGCTTCTAGAAGAAGCTATTCGCAACCCGTGACAGGTATAGCTACCAAATATTTTCCGATTAACTAAAGAACGTTTACATTACCCGAGATAGTAGCACTATTTGGAATTTATTGCCCCGTTATAGTGGTGAGTGCATCCCGGTGCCTTCAGCGCCACACTCGCGTTTAGGAAAATGTAATTATATTATTTTTCTAAGATTTGTGTGAAGTTTACACATGAAATTGTTTCGTTACTATGCAGAGAGTATTTTCTTTTCATGTGTATTTATACCTTTAAGCAATTGTTATTTTTTTTATTAAAATGATGTGTGTAACTTTTTTGTTAATAAAAAATAATTGACACAGTTACATATTTTTACGTTTAAGAGCATTAACTGAAAGCATGAAGTGCAGCAAAGCAACATTGTATGTCATAATGATACATTATTTTTTGCCAAGAATGAGTATGTTTTAACATACCATGCCAATTTTGTTGTATTATGAAAAACTGGCCACATATGAAATTCTGTAGAGGAGCAAGTGTTTGACAATACAGTAAATCACGTAAACTTATGACAGACGTCAATACATTATGTGTACATATTTGGAGCATCGAATGCGACGACAGTAAGTGAAATGGCCGACATACTGTCGAGCGGGGAGTTCACGCTGACGCGAAATTGATTCAGTGCGGGACGTGAGCCGACTTCACAACAGCGCGATTCAAATGTAAGTCAGCCGACTGGCAGACGAAACGAAACTTTATGTTGACACCTAACAAATTTAATTAGACACTCCGCTTTAATGCCCGCCCCTGTACGTGTAAGAAAATGCGCCTCGCTCACGACCAGCTATTTTGTTAGAAACGTAAAAGGCGCCTTTAATAGCTGTTACTGTTAAATAATTAACTTTTCCACTGATGTGTGAATTGAACGTGTTTACACGATAATGTCGCCAGTATCTTCTACAATGTGCTCGGCCACTAAGGTACCAGTAACTGAGTCATCGCGCCTAGAAAGTTATATAAACATCATTATCGGAAAAATATTGGACGGAAAACCATCGTCAGCTTTATATTGTTTTCTAAATCGGAATCAGTAGTGCCTGTCGCTTCCGGCGATTCAGCTTGTTTTGCGAGAAAATCCACTTTTTCTTCTCTCTCTGATTCTTTGATTTCTTTTTTATGCCATCATTGGTCCGTTCTTGGGGTGAAATGTAGCCATTTATATTTTCAGTGGAAATAGCGTGTATCTAATGTGTATTTCATTCGTTATTATTGTCAGCATGAACGATCTGTTTTAGATAATAATATTGGATTGTTATTTAATCCCCTGATCCTAAGCGGCCAACGATCTTTACTGGGTATTCGATTGGAATTCGTAAGTAGACGAGCTTCAGGCATTTTTGTTACGAAAGCTGATTAGAAATTTTCCATTCTTTGTCGTGGAAAATTCTCCCTTGGATAATTTCCGTTGAACATTATCAAAGTGATATCAAGTAAATTGATAACTTTTTAATTTAAGTTCGTATACTTTAATGCGTTCACGTTACAATTTCGCAACAGTGTAGGTAGCATATCGTGCGAATAAAATGAAACATGGTTATCTCAGTCGTCGCTTCTCGCCAAACTTACCCGTAGGCGCGTATATGGTAGCTATCGAAGTGTTTATAGGTTCTAATGTTATTTTTGAGGCAGACTTGGGGGAGCGTTGGGGCACACACTCGTCGGCTGATTGCCGTCGCGCCGGGGCACGGGGAGGCATGGCTCCGCGAGTGCCCCACTTGAGGTAAATTACAGTCTACTGTGAGCACTATCGGATGTTTTGTGTGAGTCGCGAACTGCATCACTGCATGGTGTGCATCACACGAACGTAATCTACCCGCCTTCAGGGGCGAGAATAAACGAGCCTAGCGCAAATATCGAGCTATTTCGATGGTTTTCAAAGCTTTCGCATCGCTGAATTTGTGAGTACGTTTGTTGTTTAGAGCCTTATGTAGTTGGATACTGTTTTATGTATTATCAGTTTTCCTTTGATTAAGCCTTGGCTCTTAAACACTCCACGTTTCTCCTTTGAAATCTTTTGGTTCGGTAAGAGTGGATTGAATGTGGTTTGTTTTAAGCAATCGTTTACAAAATATGATGGATGGATTTATCGCCCCGTCTAGACATATTTCCACAGAGTATTAGCTCAATTTAGAGGCATTAAAACTGTAGTAACAGATAAAAGTAGATACTTTACATAAAGTAGCAGGTACCTACATTGAATTCGATCAATTTTGAGGAAACATAATTTTGTATCAGATCACTAAGTACTTTAAGCTGAGCGAATAAAGTTGTTTAGGTACGCCACTAGACCTCGTTTGAAAACTAGACGTAGTGTAACTATTTATTTTCAATTAAACATACCTACTACAGTTCATAAAACTTTATGTAAATTGAGGCTTCAGGTGAACTAGTTCATATTATACTTCCAATTATAGAACTAGGTTAATTTATACAGTGCAAACGTAATCAGTGCACTACATAATCTGTTCAGTTAATTGATTTACAATAGTACCGAGTACTGCAAAACTGAACAAGAAGTCAAACGACAAAGTAGGTCTTCGTCTATAATTCCTACTTTTGAAAGTTTGCCTGAGTTTGGTTCGAAAGTTGTGTAAAGTGTGACTGCTGACCCAGATAGTGCTAGTTGTCCGTGAAGGTTTTCCTGATCTATTATGAAATTGAACGTTTGAGTTATAAATGTTCCGTATTTTCTGATGCTCGGCGACTTCGCTTGAAGTTTTAAATGTTGCGGTGGGTCGGGTTATGTCAAACGGTATTGGGAGTGGCGCCGCGCCGGTGGTATAACATTTTCGTAAGGTTTAAAATTTTGGTGACGAAAACTTCATTAAACAAATTCTGGTAATGATTTTTCCAGGATCACTGTCTTTTCAATTATTTTGCTATCATAAACACATGTATCAATTGTTTAGCTATGATAACGAATGAAACAAATGTACAATGATGTCAATATATCACAATAACTAACAAGTAAATAAGGCTGCCCGTCTAACAACGTCCAACCAATAATTTAAGTACAAATTATCGATAAAGAAAACCGAATACGATTTAAAATTCTCTCAGCGTCCAGGAAAAGCGCAGACTAAATCGCATGAGCCGGCCCGTTTCGCACCCATGACGATACAGAAATATTTTCCGTTTAACTAACACCGACCGTGTCAAGGTACTAACCTGATTTGAAATTTATTTCCCGGCCAGGAGTCGCGACAGGAGTGCACCTACACTGGGGATCGGGAATAAAATGCCATCTAATAATAATTTTCACCACTCTGTACGGGGTTGTGTCGACACGTTGTAGGTGGCGAGTTAACCGTTTAGGGGGCGGTGTATGCTGTCCGCTTACTGGGTCGCGTGGTAAGGTCATTATGTCGCCTGATCTCTTTTAATACACAAGTGTTCTACTAGTATGTTAGCTTATACAATGTTAAAAAGTGTACTGTAATTTTGAAGTTTGAATATCGACAATGTAATCTTATTTTCATCAGAGAAAGAAGCAATTATGGCATAACTTTCAAGTATACCTAAATTACTTCAACTGTATTTTTTCCAGGCTGTAAAAACTAAATAGTTTATCTAGTGCTAAAGTCAGTAAGCCGTGTAACGGACTGGTAACGCTAAGACCCCGTAACTTCTAGCTCTTATTAAATTAATTCCATTATAAACTTGGTCCAACTTGAAAAAATATGTTAACAAAGTGTAAGACAAAACGCGTGAATAAATGAAAAGCTTCCGAGTTCTGTATTATCAAGTTGTCTAGTTTCTTACTTATTTTAGCAAGTTGGATGTACGTCAGCAGCCTTGCATAGTGTGGAAATGGGAGTTCCTGCCTTCTGGTGCATACAGATGTACGTATGAATATGTAACAAGCCAGCTGAAAGTGTGCATCGCGTAGGATATTTTAGTGCTCGATTGATAGACTCAATTTAAATGGTTAAATTATTGGCGAGACGAGTGCTTTAGTGCATTACCGTGTTCGCACACACGAGGCAAACTTCAAAAGCAAATTGCACAAGCACGGTACATTTATCTCTGCTGGTTGAACGATGAAAGCTTCCATTACGAACGGTATCGGAATGGATATATGCACTTAAGGTTGTCTTTGGTTCGTCATCGTGGCGGTGTTGTGCTATCGATTGCGTGTTTTACGTCGGCGAGCGCGGAGATTGTCGTGTATCAGCCGCCTGCGACAATGTACCAATGCCTTATCAACATAATGAGCCTCTCAGACGATAACGTGGAGCTTTTCACGGCGCTGATGAAGTCTTGGTCACGTGATGACATAATCTCTATCTAACATCTGTGGCAGTATCAGTAACTGCATGTCCAAACAATGTGTTATGTTACAAGGAATAACTTTAATTCACGGGTCACAAGATCTTATGATTAGTTATCTTATGTTTGAGTTAGTTTAGCTCCGTTACTTCGGATGGTACGGTTCGTACTCCAATTAATTTTAATAGTTGAACTTTGATACTTACGACTTGTTTTGTTCCCAATTGAGATGTTTACTTACTTCGTAATGTGAAGTAATTATGTTTTTTATAAGTCATAAAACTGTATTTTGAGGTCTGGAATGGAAATATAGTTGTTTGTTTGTAAAGACGCTTATTTTGGGGTCATTTATTGCAGCTATTCGTCTTAATAAGAAAAAATACATGTTAACAATAGAGTCACGTCAAATTTAAAGTTCCCGCCATTTCTAGGGTTGTGCTAAGTGAAACCATTTGTTGTTGCTAGTGATGGACGGGCACACATGACATCAAATGTTCTGTCATAAATATTTTCATGTTTGTTACCTTTTTTGGACATTTATATCAGTCGGATGAATACCTACAATAAACGAGCCCTGGAATCAGTATGAAAATAAATTGGCATTGTATACTTTAAATGCTGATTTCGTAGGTATATTGTAAATATTAAAAGTCATTTATGCTAAACAAATTGCGAGATACAAAATGTCAGTTACAAAATTTTGTTTCGGATGTCCTGTTATTCAGTTCTGTGTAATTTTTATCAGGCTTCGTAGTGTTTTATTTTATAGCAATGGTTACGACATACATACTTACATACAATAATGATACATTTTGAACGTCTAATATTTCATTTTTAAAATATACTAGGAGGCTTATTTGTAACGAGTCAATATTGACTATTTATTTAATTACATTATTTCAGACTGTAGATACTTCTGTATTAGGTACATATAATATGTAATGTTTCATGGCTTAAAGGGGCCCAATTCTTTTAACATTTTAGGCTATATTATAATGATCAATAACCAACAAAGAAGGTTATTAGGTGAGAGCTACATATTGACATTACAAAAGGAGGTTCAATAAATGTACCATAAAGGAACATAATGCAACCTGAGGTGGTGAGAAACTAATGAAAGTGCCGCCAGCACATACAGGGTGTTAGTTATCAAAGTTAATTTCCTAGTTCCCGACTTAGTTTACTTTGTCAATCAAGGTTGAAAACTTGTAACCATCGTATTAACGTCAACGGCAAAATTTTACCTTATATTTAAGTAGATAACTTTTATTTGGGAATTCGGGAAAATGGTACGTTTGAAGGTTTCCTCTCGTTACTAAACTTAATCCAATTTCTCTTTGTGGTGAATTGAATTACTTAAGTAATTATGCATTTTATTGTAGGTAAAGTTTGGAGTCTGGTGGAAGCGTATTTTAATTGTTGGGGGATGGCCACGTCGATTTTACTGGGTTTGTTTTCGTTAATTCAATGTTTTAGGAAAATATCTATTGAGGGTTAAATGTGTTAAAAATGTGAATTCAAAAATTTCTAATCTAGGCAAAATTATATCTTTTTCAATGAGTTTGCTTAAAGTTATACAAAATTATAAATGATAACAAAACTGAAAACATATCCAACAAGAAACCAACACATTGCGTAACATAAGCCAATACTATTTTTGAACGAAATTAAAAAATAAGGAAGGTTATTTAATGAACGTTTAACACGTCAAAGTGTCGCATCACACAAAATATACACAGACTCGCAATATTCACATTTAATTTAAAATCTGCAATGACCCAATTACTTTTGACGTGCCGATGTATGCTTGCGAAAAAAAAAGTTTATAATTATAAGATTTTTATAACGAGAGTTAAAAAATTGGGTCGCATTCGTTAAACGTGAATGAATCCAGGCTTCATTGATTACGATGTCAAGTGGTACGTGCAATGCCGCGCCTACAATTTATTACTTGATTGAATGGCACACAGATGGTGTTTACACGGTAATTAAGAACAATATGCAGTGCAGCACAGCTCGGGTAAGCCCGGAGATGAGCTCGGTCATCCATCATATACTTACGTACCTACATTCTTGCGCATATAGAGCAATATCATGTACCTACATCATTAAAAGAACGCAGCGACTACATGAAGTATTAACATCAAATATTTAAATGGAACAATTATTTAATTTTACAAACCATATCAATTATAAAATTCAAGATAATAATTTTCAGTTTATGTAATTCACTGAAACGATATTTTACGCACGAATATTTAATTGAAAATTTTAACTTTACAATTTTAAAATTTAAAGCTGTTTTTGTATGAATACTGTTTAATTATTTATAAAATGATGTATTATATGTTTAGCCTTTGAATTAAATATCTACCTTCAAAATTCATTGTAATAAACGCCCCGGGGTATGTTATGACTGTGTTCAAAATTGAAGAAAACGAGAAGCCTTAGGGGAAATTAAATCGTAACGATCCCTGTTTGAAATAAAATAATCTATCATTAGGTTTCAGTTCATTTGTAAGTCTCTTCCAGACCTCGGGACTATAGAGTCCCGGATTTTTGGGAGGCGAACGTGGGGCCGAAGCCAACACGCTGAAGCCCTTTTGAGACAACTTTAATGAAATGGTGACACAAAACCGGCGATTATCCCTGTATACACTATAAAAATGTACCCAAGGACAATCCCCGGTTCTGTGCTAAACTATTGCTAACTATGGATGAAAACTACTTGGGCTATTGTGATGGGATGCTAATGGACTAGGAATGGGGAAACTACGGGAACTATGGCACCTGCCGATGACAATGTATTAAATACATGTTAAAATGGCAGGTGGAGACTCGCCAACTCACTTACTGGGCCCCCGGGAATTAGTCACTGAAAAGCAACAAGAGGGCAACAGGGACATGAGCGGCTGAGAAGGGTGAGGATACCTCGGCGGACTTTAAACGCAAATCACGCGCTCCCTGTGGGTCCAGCATCACCGGCCCACTCGCCACTTACCACGAGCCACCTACCCTCCGAGCAGGACTAACCTTGCTCTAGCGACTCCACTCTGACCGGCCGATGAAGGCAAGCCAAGAGGCGGGAGACCTATCCCCCGTCATGCTTCACTCCGGCAAGCCGGAGATGGGGGACAGTATACTCTCCCTGGAGCACTCGGATATATAGCCCCGCGGGGTCGCTACTCCCCGTCATCCGCCTCAGATGCCCTGTTAACATCAAATATTTAAATGGAACAATTATTTAATTTTACAAACCATATCAATTATAAAATTCAAGATAATAATTTTCAGTTTATGTAATTCACTGAAACGATATTTTACGCACGAATATTTAATTGAAAATTTTAACTTTACAATTTTGAAATTTAAAGCTGTTTTTGTATGAATACTGTTTAATTAATTATAAAATGATGTATTATATGTTTAGCCTTTGAATTAAATATCTACCTTCAAAATTCATTGTAATAAACGCCCCGGGGTATGTTATGACTGTGTTCAAAATTGAAGAAAACGAGAAGCCTTAGGGGAAATTAAATCGTAACGAGCCCTGTTTGAAATAAAAATAATCTATCATTAGGTTTCAGTTCATTTGTTCTTATTATGATAAAATACTGCTTTACTTTGAAATCTAATAGATAATTGGACAAGTTTGAAATATGTAGTAGATAATTTAACGTCAAAGGCCTTAGCTTCTTATTGGAATTGATTTTATCTTTTATATTCCCGAATTAATACTAAAAATCAATAAAAATTATTGTAGGTACTTCATGAATTATGCGAAACTAAGCACAACTGTCGAAGATTCATTGCATATTTATTGTCTTATAAAAACTTTAGCTTTCATTTTGCTTCAGTATGAACTAAGCGGAGATGCATATCAAAATCAAGAAAAAATAATCTCATTTCTCTCTAAAGAATAATTAAAAAGGTCTAAGGTTTCAGGATTAGTCTAAGGCTAATGAATATAGTATAAATTATAATATAATTTATGTTAGCACGACTCAACTTCATTCGTTTGGGTTTTGTGTCTACAAACTTTTAATTTGCTTGAGTTTGAGATCAAAAATAACTTTGTTTTAGAGCTTAAAGCTTATGAATACTCGTTGTTGTCCGTTCAATTTCTATTATAACTTTTTAAAAGTGAAACCTCCTTAGTTTAGTGGAAAAATATAATATTTACAAACAGCCAGCGTTCTCTCTGTTGGAAAGTACCTACGTGCAGTATTATAAAATGAGGTTGTATTTTAACTTTGTAAGGTTTTAATATTAACCAGTTCTTGGAAGTACTTAGATCGTACATGAGAAACTTTTTATTTTATTTGCGATGAAGAAATGCTCAATTTATTACGGGGGAAAAATGTATTTGCTATTTTAAACTGTAGTGGATTCACGACTCTACATATTTTTTGCAAATAGTATTTTCGATACTTGGTACGCATTCAAAGTTGCATGGACTTTATAATTGCATCTATGTAGAACATCTAGCAATATAAATAATGAGCAATAAGTAGCACCTTAATGCAGTATGTAACCTTCTATTATCTTTTGTGCACGAACTTAAATACAGTAAGGAGGTTCGCTATTACTACGAGCGATCTCAAACATATTCAATTTATTCCGAACTCCTTTGATATTCTTAAAGAAATATGTAGTAGGTATAAGCAAAATGCGCAGTGTATGCTCTGCTGCAGTGTTGTATGCAGACTACCTACTCTCCATTATACAAAATTCAAATTTCGAATATGTTCCTGCAATTTATAATACATCGCGATTTTCGTTTGTTTTCTTTTTTTAACAATTTAGGGCAGTTGAGAACATCAATTAATTTATAAGTATTTTGCATGGACTGTCTAACAAAAGCTCATTTTTGATTGATAATATTTTCAAGCAATTAGAAAGGAGTAAAGTAGGGAAATGAATAAAGGACTTCCGGACACCTTTGCTCTGCTAGTATTAAAACTGAACTTGAACATCGCCTCTAGTAGTACAGTAATTCACAATCCCAGCAAAATTGTACACAACCGTACCATTGAACGTTTTGTACATAGTAGTTCATTCATTGCGTCCATTCTACAGTTAGACAATGTTATCTGGAGACTTTACAAATTTCCAAGTGCGAGTAAGAGCGTTTCTATTTAATTAAAAGTTGTACCGTAGGGATCCAATCGTGGCGTCTTCTGCTTTGTGCCGAATGATGAATGGAAAACCTTATTTCGAACTGTCTTTGTTTACAATGCTGGATATTTTGTTCGTAGCAACAGATTTCCTTAGTCTGTTTATGGTTAAAGCAATATTTTTGTCGTTGTGAATGTTTTTGTAAATATTTACTCATTTACTGTTTATTTAAAGATATACCAATAAATATTAGATGAAGACACGAAGATTATTTTCTAGCGAAATATTTATTTATTTTAGCAATATTTTTTTAAATGAAGCTAATCCGTTATCTACCCAAAAATGTTGTCAAGACTGTTATTGTCGATCCAGTCATTTTCGTGGAACCTGATTACTTAATGTTTTCTTGTACGAGCTTTCATTGTAAAATATGTAATCCATTTTCATGTTTCGATAAATATATAGCAAGTTAGGTAATCAGAAGGTACCCAGACTTTCCAGACTAGCCCAGATTTTCCAACATATATAATACCTTTTCTTGATGTACAATGTCTGTCTGTCCCTATTAATGTTGTATGTACGTTTGTAACACATTACGATATGCAGACGACATTAAAGCGGTGCTCAGCGTCTCCCGGGTGACCATAAAGTGATGTGTTGTGGAAACTATGGGCAAAACGATGCCGGCGCTATCGGGACTGTCTCGATGTAAATGGTGTACCTACTTGTAATACTAGGTAGGTATTAATTGTAGTTATTTAGAAGTATTGATCGGTACCTATTAGTATTTGTTTAGAATTGGCTGTGATTTTTGTTAGTCAGTTAGTATTCTTGCTAGATGGAAAATTATAATGATAATGGAAAATCAATCTTGCAAAGAAGTCATCAATATGGTAGATATGTAAATAGAGCAATCGTAGATTTTCAAAACACTAACATATACCTAACTAACGTATGATATGCGCTATTTTCAGAGCGTTCTGAATCTTCATACTTTATTCCTCTACTCTCTACATAAGTTACGCCCTTTTCAAGTTGAGCCCTTAGCAACCCATTTAGCGATTCATTTTTATTCGATAGCGATTCACAAAAATATAATTAAATACTTTCTTTCCAATTTACTTGTACTAGCCCCGACTCAAACTAAATTGTAGTCAATAAGAAACGCAAAAATGTATACGTTTATCGTTACCACAACTGTACAAAGGCCATTACATCAGAATAAAAGCTTAACAACGACACCGAAATGTTACAAGTATACATAAACAAGACCTTTTTGTATCCAAATCTTTAACGAAGGCCTCTATTTGCGAGGAGCTACAAAAAAAAGTAAAAAATTCCATAACAACGTTCTATTTTTGAATAATTTTATCGATGTACTCGTATGTGGCCCGATACAATAACAAATTGTTTATAGTGTATTATCTGTGGGTTAGCGGCCGTCGGTGGGAGGGATGAAACTCCTCGTTTATGGCGCTATAGCGGATCAAATGCCCTGGAAGTGATACACCCAGTGATCGTTTAGCCTTTATTGCGCTTTGCTAGGGATATACGTAATACTATCACTTGGATTTTCATTTCTTCACCGGTTTCTTTGCTTTGATTAATTTCAATCATTACACCCATCACCATCCTCCGAGCCTTTTTCCCAACTATGTTGGGGTCGGCTTCAATCATTATACCCATTATACAAATTTTATTTTGCCTGAGATGAATGTCTGTTTAGATAAAGCAGAAATGATTGTTTTATATATTTGTTTTATAATAACGATGATTGTTTTATATGTATAATGATGATTGTTTTATAGTAGCATATAAGGATTTGGCTGATCTCAATGAACTGATGACTAATTAGTTTTGACGCTTGCGTTTCATAGATTTTAGATATATTTTGAATCATAATCATGAAGTCAACCAGTGAAACAATCCTTCTTGCGCTGATGACATTCGCGTACTGTCAGTAGCATACGAAAGCCAAACGTCGGACCGAATGATACGCGCCACGGATCACAGAACGAGGCTTCATAAGGCTACTATAATACTTTTCTGCAATTACTTTATTATTGTAGTACCTATGTACGAATGAACGTATTTTAATCATGAGGTATTAACTCAAAACCTATTAGGATGTCTGACCGTTTTGACTGGTGTTAAAATTGCTTTATAAAAAGTCCTAAGTTCATTGTTGAATTTAGAATGTCAAAATCGAATTTATTATTGGCGGCATCAGTGGTGTGGTGAATCGTCGGTTTGAATTTAGAATCGAAAATTCGAATTTATTGCCAGCTTGATAGTAAAAAAGTTTTTATTAGATTTCGAAGGATAAAATAAAAAAAAGTGCCTGGCGAATGGCTTCTTTAATCTAAAAATATTTTTACCTCATGTGACATCTGAATGATAGATAGAAGATAGTTTTTTTTCTAATTTATATAAATTCGTACCTAATCAATCAAAATTGCACGTCATAAAATTGTTCGTAATAAAATCAAAATTACGAACGATAGCGCAAGTGCCTTTCATCATGGGCAAAGATATGAATGTTTACTCAATATCTACTTCGTAGGAGCGTCTTGACCGGTCGAATAAATTTCAAGGAAAGTATATATTATTCATATTCACTCAACGACGCCAATCTCCTCGCCCTTTTCAATGAAACGGGTTTTTACATAAAAGTAAGAGTCACATATAACTTGTATGCAAGGGAATACACGGCATTCTGAGGACACTTCAAAGAGCCAGTAAAGTATATTATCAGGCACTACGTCCTCGAGATTGTTGAATTGCCTTCAATTTCCTTTTGCAAGTGCCTCTTATACTGCCCCAATAATATTGTCATGCAATAACGCATTCAGCTCACAAAGAATAAAGTGCATGTAGTTTTTTTATTTAGGTACAGTGCTATCTTCCGTTTTTGTTTTGTTTGCGTAGAACGAAATATAATTTGTCTCGTCACGTTCGCGTTCAGGTTTGATAACCAAAGTTTAATTTACGGGACGTGCCGAACTAACTCGACGTACGTAGCTAAAACTAACACTGTTATTTGCTCAACAATTTTAAACCAGACTAATATTTAGTTTGCGTTATACATGCCTTCACAAAAACGAGAAAATGTTCGAGTTGAAATACGTAAATGTCGCTACTCTAAATGAAGATGACAGAAATTAAAAATAACGTGCCGAGGCGATCCCTTTCAAATTATTTAGGGAAGAGAGTAAGTAAAAAAGATAGATAAGAAAATTATTCGTCTGACGCGAACAGTTTCCGGTGGCTGGCCGCAATTTATTCCTCTCACAAACACGAACCGTGCTGATTCAATATTGACACTGGCAGGAGCCTCGCGTACCTAGCCTATTCCCCAGTGCTTCAGATAGAATCTAACTTCGAAGATACGACTTTGTAGCCGCTTTTTAAGTTGCGAGCATACAGTGGTATCCCTTCGAATACAGTTTCTCTCCCTATTTGTTTATCTTGCGACTGCTACTGAGACGCAAGCCGGTGCGTGCGGTGGGGTGTCGCTATGTTTGCTTTTACTTCTTTGTTTCCTAGAAACTTTAAAACTGGTACGTTAAAAAATAAACATACACGCATCCGCCCCTGTTGTGTTAGTACCTTTGTATTTTCGCGGAAATCTTTAGGGAGCAGCTTAGTGTTGTGCTCGGTGGTACCATTATTAATTACACGGTGTTAAAGCAAACTGAACGAATAGTAATTGATTAGCGCGTTGTTTTCTCTGATCGTCGCCTTTCTCGAAGAGATGCGATCGCTCAAAGTCAACGTTAATCCTTCCTTAATGAGTTCAAAAGCAGCAATTGTTGAGAGCGGCTTACGTTCTGTAACCGACCCCCGCTGGAGGACTGCTTCAGCCATCTTCATTCGGATTGGACGGTATTACGAAATCGTCTGTTAATTTTGCAATTGTTCGGATTGCATTCCCTTTGTATTATCACGGGGTCGTATGTCGTGAATAGCTAGTATAAATTCAAGTCACATGATGCATTAATTATGTTTTGTGTTACCGCAACTGCAGGTATCGTTGTTGTTTACGAGTAACATTCGCAATCCTCAGTGACATTTAAGTTTTGCGGAAACAAGTGGAGACCGAAACTGTGTGGCGATTGTGCACAGTGCACACACTCGTGTTATGTTGTCAGACAAACGTGCCGAGCGTTCTGAGCGGGGAGCGATGTCGGCGACACGCGAAAACGGCATCAATCATAAGGAGGGCAGGACAATGGAGCTTTTTTATCGGGAATTCCCGTTCCAGAGGGATTCGTCTGTGACTCCAATTCACATTTGTCACATTACCTACCCCAAAATCTGCCGTTTTCGTCTTTTTTGGGCTCGTTAGAGATTTGATGTCAAAAGTTTCAGCCAAATTGCAGAAGCATTATGACAGCGGATTATTTATTATGCATATATTGGTTGAGATATACGAAGGAATCTTGGAAAATTCTGAACTGTTAATGTATGTATATTTACGCATGGAAGTTTGTTGTGTGTAAAAACCATACAAAACAATTTATTTACATGGAAAAACAAATTATGTCATCAGATACCGCAGTAGGCTTTGCGAAGGATTTCTGTACATAGTTTATCTGCAGTCCTAAGGGACAGTTGGAAGTAAAGAGGGAAATCTCCAAGTTAAGCCTTCGTGATTTAACAACCCATGCAGGACCCATACGGAGACACTTGCGTGATCTTATTTATTTTGTAGCGTTGTTATATAAATATTCAGTTTAGGTAAATGTCGTATAAAATAGATAGATAGATATATAGATAGATAGATATATTCTTTATTGTGCACACCAATTAAAAATCGACAAGAACAAACAAAAATTTTGAAGTCGGTGACACAATGGGCAATACTTACAGATTTTATGTTTTTTTTGTTTTGAAGTATTGATCAGACTTGATTGAACTATCTATTGGTAAGATGAAGCCACATCTATCGTATTACCAAGGGTCATACAGTAATCATAATAAATTGTCTCCAATACTTATTTATTATTCTTATCTAACGTTCTGTCTGTAGGCATAGTTAAGTATAAGGTGTAACAGCATTAAATACCTCTACGTCTTGTTTATTCAAATAAACAGAAGTAGTAGCACTAAAATAAATGCTATTAGAAACAGTCGTGTCCGCAGTTGACACTAGCTCATTATAAATCACCCTTCTCGACATAGCACGAGATTAGCAAGCCAAACTGTGAGAACTGGGACAGGAACTAACCTGCCACTATAACTCAAATACATTTTATATGATACCAGTTCTGCATTGAAAACAATGGAGTCCGGAATGTTCTATTTTATTTGTGCAGCTGTCTGTTTTTGATTGAAAGTAAATAATTTGGGAGATGTGGTGATTAATTCATTACCTTCTTCGTGTGAGACGACGTCCTTGCCCTACAGTGTGAATGACCTTAGTTGACCTTACTATTTTAACTAATTGGTTAATGCATTTTCTTGGTAGGAATAAACGTTTACATTTAAGGTTAATGGGCAATGCATCGTAGCTATCGAATAGAAGTGCACAGAAGCATCATGATGAATACAGGACGAAAATCCATTAAAACCTTCATAATGCAGTTGCATGAAGGATCGGTCAGGTAGTGGTGAGAGCACTACTTGTTTGATGGAAAACTTTACTCGTTATTCATACCAAACAACACTTGAATTGCTTTACAACACATGATTGATACGTTTTATATTTTACAAGCGCTGGGAACTTTAAAAATTCATTGATAGCAGCTATTTGCTATTTTTATTCGAGTCAAGGTTTTTCATTTGCTTTTATTGCCCCGCTGGGAAGCGTCACCATGCTATAAATAACTCTTTTGTGCACTAAGTCATGCTTCAATAAATTCCTAGAAGCGTTGTCCGTAACTAGCTACATTTTTCTGTTAAAGCTAAATCATTTTTCTTGAAAGGTTTGTTGCCCACCTGAAACATAATTTGCAATTGTATTTATAAATATTTTTGCAAGTAAATGAACACTATTACAAACGCATACAAAATGAAAAGCCCCCACATTACCCCAGGTACAGTCTAAGTCAGTGCTGCGATTAGAGTCCCGACTTGCGGTTGCAGAGGGCCCCATGCCCCAACTATTTATGAGTCCAGATTAGGGTCCCCCACAACCCGGCACAATTACTTTTGCACTGCGTTAAATTAGTTAAACTGACGATTATTCCACTGATAATTGCTTTAGGTTTCACTGTACTTATCTTTATGTTGGATCTAGTGAAACTAAAGTGCTGTTTACTATGCTTTCTGCACAAAAGTTTGTGCAAGTGCATGCTTTGCTAACTTTCTTACTAGCCTATGACTTCATACGATTGTGTATATTTTTTAATTGTTTTTTTGTTATTTTTAGATAATTGTAAACAACAACGAGCTTGAATTCAAATATCATCAGCCTTTTTATGCTTGCTCAAGGCGAAATGGTGATCTCACACACAAGGTAAGTTTAGATTTCCTTATTATTTTCCCTTTATCTTTTTTCGGTCCCCCGTGTCTAAAAGTCCTAGATACACTAGAAAGCACATATAACATAGAAAAGTTTCATTGGTTTTTGTCTGACCTGGAATCGAACTTATACTTAAGAGGCACTTTGCTTTAACCACTAGCCCACCACGAATCTGATTCTTGTACAAGGGAACAATTTGTTTGCAATTAACAACGTATGTGGACAAAGTGAGTCCACACTACATTACGTCAGGGGCATAATCAACAAGGACCATTCATTAGCTTCTCCATTGTTGTTGCAAATAGTACCTTTTGAGTCGAGAATAGCTGAGCGAGCGGACCAACTCAAATGCTAAATTGCCTCAAAAACCTGGTCCTGATTTGAGCTACAAACAAAATGGAGCTGCATTTTAATCCAATGGCAGTGTAAGTTGGTGTCTTGCAGTTAGCGTGTCGCTGCAGTTAGTTATGTTTGCAGTGCTACAACATTTGCCATGTAAATCTAAGTGTTCGAGGGGCTGCCAAGAGGATCGCGTGCAAGCGCCGCGCGACGACGCCCGTCTTAAGCACGCCCGCCGAATTCGTAGATTATCCTGCTAGAAAACGTTATTAGAAATGTAGAAGGGATTTTAGGGATAGCTATGTTTGTTATTGGTTTGTTTGTTTATTTGAATATTTTTCTTTGTTTGTTCTTTTGTCTATCATACTTAAATCGCTTGCGTTTTTCATGATCTCAATTTCCTTATTACTTGTCACGTTCTTATTAGTCTCGCCTCGACAAGACCTATCATTATGTCCCCTTTAATATTGATAATTATGTAAAATTTTCGTACCTGATAAAGTAGGTATGTCGTATCTAATCACATTTAGATATGTGGACAGCTGCATACATTACCTACTGCCTACATTAAAATACCTACGACAAGGTACAACCAATTAATGCAGCCCTAATTTACGTACACCTGGAGCTCTGTAACGAACTGTCCTATCTGTACGTTGCTATCATCACACACTTCGTTAGCAGATTGGTCGCTGTATCATGCTATTAGCACTCAAAGCGAATTCTGAAGGACGTTCACCGGTCGGTGGGAAACCTCATTCGATGCTGTACCTAGGTAGTTCGTGAATAGGTATTGAAATATACTTTGGTGAATTTGATCCTAAATTATGCCTTGTCAGGATGTTTAACCTATTGAATGCCGCTAATTAGAGAACAATAGAAAATTAATTGTGTCTCGCGTGGATCCACGTCTAAAACACACGAAAGGTTAATGACAAGTTTCAGTGTATTGAAGTTCTCATTTCCCTGAGCCCTTGACTAACTGAAGTTGTTTCAGAATATAGTCTAAGTAGGTTGTATGATATGATAGAAGATGGATTGACTCATTCCTAATTACGTACTTACATTTCCAATGTTCTAATTATAGCCAGCAATCTCCTTTCCTTTCGCCTCAAGTCCTAATTCTCATTTTTGTCAAATACTCAGAAGAGTGTTTTGTTACGCGTCACACAAACGAAACGGCTCAAAGGTTTTCGAGTACCTACAGGCTCTCAGACCATCAAAGGATTTCCCAGGAGCGTGTTTAAGGAACAAAATATGGAGTATTCAAGTAAACAAAACAAAAATAAGGGCGATCGTTTTAAAATCGTGGCTTGATGATACTCATGACGATAGAGAGAGGCTCTCGAAAAATTCGATGTAACAGAAAACACGAGGCGAGCGAAGTTTTTAGGAGATTTTACACATAAATTACGTCACATACGTTCTTATCCGCCATTATTTGGTCTCGCTGAAGTTTCCAGCTGCGTAATTTTTACAATGTTTTGGTAGCGGTGTAATTTGTCTTGAGGCATCTTCGCGCGGTTTTGTGTAATTTGAATGTGTACACTATGTGGAGCTTCGTGGACTGTGAAGAGAATAATTGACGATACAAGGAGCGAATTTCATTTTATTGTTCTATACATTTTCTCGTACAGCGCAACAAAAAGTGTGAAATACTGCACTTACTTTAGCTTTTTCATCACGCATTTGCAGCTAAATAGGAGAAGCTTAGTTTAGGTAGCACGTACATTGGTGTTCTGTAAGAAAGAAGTAGAAGAGGTCCCGAGTGGATGATGATAATATAATCTAAGAGAGGATAATCAGTTTTAAAATCGTTCTAGATTACCTCCTATTAAGGGCAAATAGCTATACATAAACAAATATAAATCACATTGATAAGGTAAAGTTATATACGTACGTTATATTAAACATATATAAACCATATCGGAACTTTTACTAACCCATAAGGAAATTTTATTGGGTCAAGTTTCCTGCTGTGAATTTACAAGAACAACACGGATATTCCATGCTGCGAGTATTTCCAATATTTCCTATATAAATCCTGTTATGAAAGGAGAGCATAAAACTTAGATAGGGATGTACCAGGAATCTATTAGTCGATTGAACTGACTCCGCAACTGCTTTTGTGGAAAGACGAATTAATCAAGTTTGCAATGTGATTGAGATGTGCTGTGTACATAGAGAGTAAACTGCAAAGTAATGACAGATCGATAGTTTTGGAAAGTCAGACATGTATGTGTGTGAACTTTTAGTGATTAATAGACAGTTATCGATTCTAACGCTATGAAGGTCCAAGTTCAACGGTAACATAAATGACCTTTTTTCTTATAAAAGAAAACTGTTTACCTTTGAGAAATAACGTGAAAATTCATAGTGAACATTGGTTTTAAGAAAATTGACGTTTAAGTTATCGGTGAATAGCCTTTAAAACTTAATTCGACTGTTGTTAAAATAAGAGCCTTCTAATAGAATGATGATATAATTATACTGAACATGAAAAATTTCGAGCACACAGATTAATTGGTTAATACGTATTACCAACATATATACGTACACCACTGAATATATCTTGATAATATCACGAAAAAAAACCTGAGATCAGAAAGGATCAGACAAATTGCTATAATACAGAACGTTAAAATGATTACCAAACTCTTTTTTCCGGGTCAACCGGTCTCAATAAAATGAGGTCGCTACATTTTATTGACAAGTTTAGTTCGGCTCTAGTTAGGTAAAGCTAAGTGCTTTGGGTGGTTGGAACCTATTTCGGGTCACCGAGTTAACATTTAGAGACAGATTTATTACGTTTTTCTTTGAAAATCAAACGGAGATACTTACTGTTTACTTGGGAGTTTTGGTTGATACAAGATGCCTCTAGTTTTTACGTTCTCTGTAAAATACTCGAGTGCAATAAAAATACAAATTAGGCGAGGAACTTGAAACAAATATCAAATTAAACTATAGACCATTACACGTACCAGTCGATACAACATCACGTGCGCTCAGAATAACTTCTATAAAAATACAATTGCCAGCTAAGGAACAAACTGGTCACGAAACTGGTCACGTTGAAAGTTAAAACAACGCACTAAGGTATTTCTCTATATCTAATACTAACTGAATTGTCTTTACTATGAAATCTCGTGCAGCACACCTCGAGGGCTTCGGGGCCTTAACGAGGAAATAGTGGTCGTAAATCACGGGAAATTCGTTCTTATTGAATTTCCTTTTGTCGGCGAACGGAAACGCCGCCTAGGTTTTTGCTCCAAATGGACGCTTCTAGACATGAACGCTTTTTTGACCCCATCGCCCACGTCCAACCCTCTGTGTGTATTAATAAAATTATGGTGGAAACTTGTTTATTTTTAACTTGGTTTGTATTAGACATTGATAAGATTATATTGTAGGTACACGCTAAAATAAAAGTGATTATTGATGTGGCACTCAAAAACTGACATTGATGATTGTTCTATCCAGCCATAAACCGCCATTAATTGGTTCGAAAACTTATAAACAGGCAAACACAATTTGAACTTATATTTCAAGTAGTTAACTAGGTATATTAAATAAATACACACGCTGACGGCTAAGATGTTATTGAGATACTAAATTTCCCAAAGAAACTTTGCAGCATTGAAAAATTAGGTCATCTGAACCGAAGCGAAGATCTTTATTCGAAAAGTTCACAAGTTTTATCGACTTTTATTCGTATCTTCGATCTAACCTTAAAGTACTTCACTCCATTGTAGTACAACTATAGGAGCTAATTCTTTTATCGAGAATCGAGTCAGGTATTGATATCAAACCGTCGTAGTTTGCGTTCGTCGGACGAACCGTTAAGCCTTGCAAATCTTCGCAACTGTAACACGACCCTCCGAATCCACAGAAGTTTATCAAAGTTATCCGGTTATGAAAATCTCAGAGTTTTCAGACGAAGGAAACTAATTACTATTCTAGAAAGTTTCGGTCTCAATCAGGCTCTTTTTAGGAGTTTCATAACAGTGGCGAATTCCGGAAAAGTTGGCCTGTTTAACGTTCGGCCCGCATAGGAATAGGTTTTAATTTTATGCTACAGGTAAAGTCTACTGCTTGCTACTTTCAAGTTCGTTTTTCTCAAGAATTACAAATTTAAGGTACCCAATTAAATAAGGGTATAACTTTGTAACAGAAAACATTCTAAGTCTGTAAAACTCATCAAACCATTCTGAAAAGTACGATTTAATAAATCTTTTTGAACATTTATCATTAATTATGTGAGTAAATCTTTTTAAAGGTTCTGAAAGCACTTGTAACTCGGTAAAGTTATTAAATCCCTGTAAGTCGTAAGATTAAAAAAACCTTTTAAAAGAGTAAAACACATTCCACAAAACGAAGCACACGTGCAAATCTTAATTGCACGCGCCCAAGCAGCACTAGTCCAACGAAACGTTTACACTCGACGTTTTAAAAATATTACTTTTGCGTTTTAATAACATTTATTTAGAAGGAAGGAGACTCGAAGCGAAATAATGAGGCGACGCGTGAATTTACCGAGAGCACGTAGTCGAGCTGCGGAATAGTTGAATCGGCGCTTGCGCTCGACTTTAGTGCTCGCTCGGCCGTGCCGCCAGGAGTTCAGCGGCAAATGTTATGATACCGTCACCTCGCCGGCGACGACTGCCCGCCACGCCGCCTCGTCACACCCGCACCGAAACGAGCGAACAAATTAAAAAACTTTTCCGAATTTAAAACCACACACCCCAACTTTCCGTTTGCATATCAGTCGTTCTCGTGTGAGTTCATAATCGCGTCCCATGCATATTTCCGTGTTTTTATACCATTTAAACTTTTCAGCTGTTCAATTCAATGTGCTTGCTACGGTTTCGAGTTTGGTGATTGAAATACGGCACGTTGCTTTGTGTTACCAAATACGTCAAAATTCTTCGATCGGAAAATACTGTACAAAGGCAAACCAACAAGAAACGAATATTTGTTGCTAAGTTCTTTAAAATTTTCAAAATAAATCACCGAACTTCCCGAACAGTTGTATAGAGGGTCTGAGTTGGTATAGAATGTGCATTCGGCGCGTCGTGTTGGGAAGGGAGTGTGACAGAATTTCAGTAGTAAATCTTTGGCTTCGCGCGGATTCGGCGCGGCGGCGGCGGGCGGCGGCGGGCGGCGGGCGCGCCACGGCTCGCTATCTGTTGCGACATATTTGGCAAGCGCGCCGGACTCGCAGCCAACTGTGACAATGCCTCCGTAGGTAGGACGCGACAACTTATCTGATCGGCTGGCTTTTCAGATTAATACCTACTTACGATTCTGCATTTATTTTTGTATAAGCACATTTCACATTGGCAGGTTAACTTTGCGAGGTTTTAGCGCGTGTGCAGTTCCCGTTCCATCGACGTTTCGAAGTTTTGTTTTACAACTTTTAGCAAAGAAGTTCGTGGATTTTCGTTGTTTCAATCCTTCCTGTAGCTTTGCGTTACAAACTTGAGCAGTTCTACACTCACGTACATATTTGAAATTTTACAAATAAAGTAGGTTCTCGTATTTCTGTAGCCAATTCTAAGCAAAATTTCGGAGCGGGGCTTTTAAGAAGAAGTGAAATTAATTGTCAAGAGGTATTTTGCTCAACGTAACTAAAATACGAAAAGTGCAAGGTGCAAAAGATCGAGAGCTCTTTCAAAACAACAGAGAGAACTGTATCTCAATCTAAGAAGCCTGCAATATAAATCAGTGATATTAATCTCTCGACTGTCACCGCATTGTCTAATTGAATAACAAACTAACCATACATCATAGAGCAAACGTTGAAAAGAATAGAGACGCCGGTCACGAACACCATTATTTAATACAGTGAGCATATTGCTACATTATTTATGCGACTGTGGATCATTCCGATCGTTCATTTGGTACAGAAGTAGATAACTGTTGGTTTTTCTACGAGCTTTGGAACTATCAGTGTGGCACGCGAAAGAGCAATCATGGCCGCTGAAACACCGAATGAATGCAACAAATCGAAATGCTTTAGGTGGGAAACAAGCCTACGAGATAGGCGATCTCGTCATTAGTTTTCGCTTTCTCCGAACTATTGTATTGTGAATACTTTCGGCTTATTTACGGAAATATGCCGTAGTTCTTTGTTGTGAAATAATGCTACGTTGCTACGTTCTGTAAAAGCATAGTGCTCGTAGCAATGAATGAATAAAAATACATTATAACGTCACGCTTACTTTAGATTTTATTTCGTTGGTTATTTTGCGTTTGAAAAGAGCCTCTTCCTCCGCCTTACTAATTCAAGGCCTCGCTTTAAGTCCGTCCTTCAAAATGTAAAATGAGAATTGTCGGCTTAATCATTATAGTGGTGTGGAGTTCCATTTGGAGTCGGTCGGGAAATAACTCAATGTTTAAACCGCTCCATAAACCACGTTGTATATCTGTCGCAGCATTTTCGCAAATTTGTTTTGCCCGCTCTATTCTAATTTCAGCTATCGAGGTCAAGCAAAACAATAAGTACCCTCCGGCCAAAACTTTCCTTATTTCTTTGTTTGTTTATTAAAACTGTGAGGAAAGCACTAAACTTTGTATAACTTGACGTTTTCGTTTATTTGCAATTTCATTTAGTGGCCCCTTCACTTGTTTATGTTTGTTGTCTACCAACTTTGACGAAAATAATATTTGATTGGTGACTGACTATTGTATGAAATATGAGTTTCTGTTTGTAAATAATATAAGACATTATAACAAATCATGTTGGCGGATAGTAATAATCCTGTTGCCAACTAAAGGCCGCAATAAATGTCAGCGCTAAAGTACGAACACAAATTGGAAGTATTAATGTCATTACTACCGCTAGGAAATTGAAATACATGTTATTCGTTTTTGCGGTTTAGGATTATGTTGGGAAAGTTGGAAATATATCCATATCTTTGTTTGAGATAGTTTTATTTCAGTATGAGCTTCTAGCTCACTGAAATATTTTTTGTTTATATTACGGGGCTGTGCAGATGAGCTCTGAAGCTTACAACCAGCACATTAGTACTACATAATCAGTAAATGCATCGCTAACATATCACTCGGTCTCAAACAAGCTGGATATGTAGGCAGTGTCATCTGTAGCATACAAACATGTTACATACGGCTGCATGATCTGATGACGTCATGAACCATGCCCTAATTTTAGGGGGGACAGTTATTAAGCTAGTAAGTGCTAATAGTGTGTTTATTGCACCTTATTATGACGTATGAAATATTAAGATATTTAAACCGAATTTATTACTGCTCCTTAGCACATGGCTAATAAAGAAATAATGTCTCAATTTTGTATTTTTTTACGCAAAACGGTAAAAGAAAATGTTTTCCAGATTATAACTTGTTTACTTGGAAATTCATTAAGACAAGTTTAGACTGTCTAACTTTTATATTCAATGTCTTTTATCTTCAATACTCAATTGTATAAAGGTGGTAATTGTTAAAGATTCATCGTAAAGTTCCAAGTCTATATTTTATATGAAAAGGAGGATTATACGATTTTCTTTAGAAGTCTGTCTGTCGGGCCAGACTTGTGGTTTTCATTACACATTCTTACGATTTTATTTGCTCACATGATTCGTCCATCTCGAGTCTTTTATCCCTGTGTCATGTTGCCTCATTTACATTTATACGCTTTATGAGTCTCTGAGAGTATCGCTTTCATACATATTTCGCTAGGTTAATACGAATTACGAGAAAATATGAACTGTGTTAAATATTTATACATGAACAGATAGTTTATGAGATGTTAAGTGAGTTTTTTCTTAGCCAGTTACAACAGAAAGGGGCGCTTTACGGATATTTTGTAAGGGCATTTAAGTGCCTTGAAAGTGTCAAAAATATATTCATCATCGAGGAAAAATATTGCATACATTTTCTCGTAGATCCTACATATTTATTTAGCTACCCCTCACAAATAGCTGGCTGTAATAGAAATATTATTTCAAGATGCTTCAATTCACTAATAAGCAAAGTTTTACTTATGTGAACCCTTCAGATGTGGGGTTCCATCCCTCACGGAACTCCCCTTCCCGCAGATAAAAATAATAATGGTGACATTTATCAACATACATTTGAATACGGCCTCTCCTCGATATGTTTTTATGTACATAATAACGGTTGGGATAGTTACTCTAACCTAATAAATCCAAACCTTCATGTTTATGTTTCTGCGTTCAATTTACGGGAAGTGTTCACGATTGCGTGTTCTGAAACTACGATGTAAAGCACTATATTCTACACTTGTTCATATAAAAATATTGTAACCCCAAGTACGTCGTAACAGCGGTTAGTATTGTAGCTATTTGCCTATAGACGGCAGTAATAAAGTAATTTAGCTGACGGGGCTTCGACGGCGAGGCACGGGCCACAGAACGCGCGTCATGAATATCAACAAGGGAGTTTGTCGTCATCGCCGCCTTTATGGCTCAAACTTAGGCAGACGCCCTCGCCATTCACACTGTTACTCATAAACAAAAAGGTTGTAATTGAACGTAAATATTGTGTTCCTACGTTCTACAGTGATTCTCGCCTGCGGATCTTATTAACGCGAATGTGTGTGTGTCGGTTACGTGTACAGCATTGCATTATATTTACTGAGAATTTAAGTTACTTCATACCTTTTGTTGAAAGCTTATATTGATCATACAATAAAATTTTGATGAAGAGGACTATTATTTTAAACTTAAGTTGGAGAGCTAAAGGGACTGTATCAGATTGATTTACACGCGTAAAACATGGTATACTAAGAGTGCCATTTGGTAAAAAATCGTAATAGGTTTCATTTTTACCATCGAGACATCTCTTATTATAAGAAACACTTAAACCTTAAGTAATAAAAACTCGCAGACAAAACTAAGTATTTTGATGACACCCATTAAAACGATCAAGCGATCTAAAAACACCTTTTCCTACGATACCTGTTTAAAGTTCTACACGACGATGATATTCTAGACTATGTAAAACACTAACACATACCAGTCTACACGAAAACTGTAATATTCAAATGTAATTCAATTATGTAAATATAGCGCGAGTTATTTTTAGCGCGTTTGAAGCTAACTAATGAGTTGTTGGTAGCAACACTATTAGTTCACACCTTACAGGTTTGTTACATTTCTAGGTATAACTACAGGATACGGCCTTTGGGAACTGTTTCTTCGTATTGATATTCATTTTTATTTTTAACCGTATAGAGTTGAAAATGCAAATGAAGAATACATAAGAATTATTTATTGTTCTTGTTTGTCACATTCTACATTTAAGTATGTTATCATATAGGTAGCTGACATAATCCAAATGAATGTTATGAAACATAATATATTTTCTTGTTACCTTTTATTTTATTTATTTACTTGGATAAAGGAAGACAATTGAGCTTAACATACTCAAGAAAGAGATATGTAATTTGAAAAACAAAGAACAATAAAAAAGCTCACTTAAAGTTTTAAACCTGTTTTCTCCAAATATTAATTTAATTTGATATTTTTATCATAAGATGTGTATTTATTCCTTAAAGCACTTCTAGATGATATTCAATCTACGTAAGTCCATTGAATGGCGCGATAACTACAACACGTTACAATAACTAGTTACCACTCTCGTTTCATTCGTTATCGAAGACGTTAATATATGCAATCGATACTGATATCTGCCAATAAAACTTAACTATAAAAATAAAGCCTATAAAATTCTATTGACTTTTATTTACAAAGTTAATTGATATGTAATCTTAAACTGTTGTTTTTAATACTGGGCTGTGAAGATTAGAAGCTATTTATTACAAAGTAAATGTCTTTATGTCGAGGATATTAACATTATTATTGGAGCTCTTTTATTAATTACAAACATTATTTTTGATGGCGTGCCTACATACTTAAAAGACGTTTAATATGTTTCCATAATTACTGGCATAAGTACTCCTGCTTTAGCTCTTATAAACGTTGATATGATTTCATATAAAAGGAGTCCTTACGTGTAAAAATTGTAGCTGTTTTTTTAACTTGAGTGCGCTCACTACTTAAACGTGGAAAGCTTTAGAGAAACTGTAGCCGTTTTGCCGTAAATAAAAATAAACAGAACAATAATATTACTTAGTTACATTTTAACATGTTTATATCAGATT
Organism: Helicoverpa zea x Helicoverpa armigera; assembly: GCA_033682625.1. Classification (NCBI taxonomy): domain Eukaryota; kingdom Metazoa; phylum Arthropoda; class Insecta; order Lepidoptera; family Noctuidae; genus Helicoverpa; species Helicoverpa zea x Helicoverpa armigera. The sequence goes on from JAWIIS010000029.1 coordinate 3,305,297, forward strand.
CATCTGGTTGTTGTGTATTTAAGTGAAATTGTGTATGCTTTTGTATTTCAAATGAGCGTTATAAATTGATATCTTGGAGCCTGATCGAGTGAACAAGTTTTGCGTGCATATATCTAATTTAGACAAACCCAACAGAGCCAGTATGTTATGTAATTTCTGAATCTGTTTTAGGCCCAGGCTTTTAGGATCCACTTCTAGGTACAACTTACACTAGTTCACACACACACAAACACACCACTTAAAGCAGTATACAATAATTACAGAACTGACCGAGGACCGGACGGTACCGTGGCACAAGTACCAATAATTTACGGCCTACCAGTAAGTACGGCTATAATAACCAGTTAGATGCTACAACTTCACCTAGGTAGTAATATAACGAATTTCTTACAACTTGTACTGTGCACTGTACATTGTACACTGTTCATTAGTGGCCACGTTTTGTACTCGAACTACAGATCTCCATTACGATAATTTGAAAAGCAGTGTGTTCCACTAATTCTTGGGGACTTAGTTTATTGTCGTGGATTCGATTGTGATTCCTTTGTTTTAAATTGCAGTTTATTAACCCATTGCAGTATTTAGATACGATAATTTAATCAATGGCAGTTTAGTCAAGTCTTTGCTTTGGGTAAGTGAGACAGTTAAGTTTATAAAATAGGTACCTATTGTGTGAAACAGTGCTTGTCATATTAGTAGCTGTAACAATTATGAATGAATTTATAAAACCTTAAAATTACCGACTTCCCAAAAATTGGTATGCACTTAGCAGCCGTTTTAAACAAAATAAATTCCAAAAGCGTTGCAGTCAAAAAGTTTGGAGGAAAAATTTATTAATAAGAACGGAAATGGAAAAATAAAGGGCAATAGCTATATAAAAGTGGAGGCGTCGCGTCGCTTAGTCAGCTGTTAATGGCATTTGTGTTTACGTGCAACCAGACGACGCCGATTGTACGGGAAAATTTTGGGAAGTATTATGGTGGACGCGACGTCGAAAAATTAGGGTGGAAAATAACATTAATTAGTATAATAAATAAATAGGATATTACGCTTTTGTCTGCCCTAGTTGAGCCGTGGTTTCTAGGTATTCGTTTATTTCTTAGTAAAAATTATTATGTTATAGAAAGCTTCAAGCGAGCGTTTGAGTAATTAGTACCAGTCGACATAAATCGCAGACAAGCTTACCTACGTCTCATTACAGGCCCGTTTGCAACCAAATATGATGTTCTTGCATCATTTGAAAATTAACCCAGTAGTCTATAACTGTGCCATAACATATGTGTTCCCACATGTTTTAGTTTGTTTTAGGTAATATCACATTTCTTTAACATCGCACATATCCATACAGGGAACTTGTTTATAAATTAAGCACGCTTCAATTAGCCTTATAAGTATATCATTACAAGTTCCAATAACTATTTACAAAGAATTCTCGACAAAAACTAGCTCGATGAAATAGCTTTATTCGCTCGGCAATGGAATATTATAGAGGCGATTCATCACTATAATCAACAATAAATAATTCTAGCTCATTATTTAAGTAGATAAATTAAAAAGAAATATTGCTACTGTATGGAATATCCATATTTTAATAGCCTAGTGCGCTTTTTGCTTAGTTATCAAGTCGGCACACGCAATCCTACAATCAGGCTGAGACCACAATGACTGCATATCGAAACTACGTTTTAGCACCTCAACAATACATTAATAAAATGCCTTTCCGTGATTTTACGAAACTTTCAAAAGAAGGAATTGTGCTCTTTTATGTTTAAAACGAGATTTGGGTCACCGTTTATTTTAGCTTTTGTTATTATAATAATGTGTTCGTTAGTGACTTTCTTTTTATTGTTAATTTATACAGATTTGCGTTTTCATAAAATTTATACAGCTCACTGAAACATTTTTACGGCTTTATAGATACCTGGAATATTAATCATTTGATCAAAAAAATCTTTACTACTTTTAACACAGAACCAAAAAATGTGCTTTTAACTAAAAATATTTAATGCACTCCTCAAAATGAAAACCTATAATTAAAATTGTAATTCTACAGGCTGTTCAGAAAAAAAATGCTAAAACCGGAATGGGAACGCTTTAACCCCAAGGCCCTCGAGCTAAGCGTGAATAGGCGTCTTTTGGGTACCTAAGCGTGCTGAATCTTAGGTCACATCGCTTCTTACGAGTACACACGAGGCTGTCATCAAAGTCTTTCTAAAATCAAAGTACTAAGCTCATATAAAAATCATGATGACTGTATTGTAATAAGGGTTGTAAAGCACACAAGTCGTATTTACCAGTAATTGTAAATACTACGGAAAAATTACTGTTCGCAAGATACATTGCAGGCTGTAATAGTTACGAAGCTGTTTAGAAATGGTACATACTTTTAGGTCGATTTGGAAATCAAACCAAAGATTTCATGCTCAGCAGTCGCTCTTACTATCAAAGCTGCTATCGTAATACCAAAAATCTATTCTGTTTTGTAAAGAACGGAAAACTACAAAAAATATGTAGGTGAGAGAAATTTCATCTCTAATAACTTAATTTCAATTTTAGTGTAGGAGTATTTTATATCAGTTTAAGGCAAATAGAATATCAAGTTTAAATGCATGCATAAATTAAACCTTTCTCAGCATTAGCATATAATAAATATTCAAGCGATGTAATTTTATTGATATTATGACATACGGCGAATGAGCTTACTGATATTTAATATTGCAATTTATTTGATTTAAAGATCGTATCTATTACATCAATAATAAAATTTATCTCATAAAGACGGTGAGATACTGCTTACGTGCTCTAAAGCTCTCCTCTAACCAGTTTTAAGCGTGTATCTCAACATAAGGCGAAAACATAATGACTGATATTTGAAAAAAGAAGGCAAACAAAAAGCTTCATAAAGTATTTCTCATCCACTCGCGTGGTTTCAGTTTTCAGATGACATAAAAGACGGGCGCATGGCGCGACGCCGAACAGCGGACGCAGCCGATTGACGGCGCACATGGGAACTGTATGCTAATTCGGCCAGCGGCCGTATTTCGGAACACTGTCAACGGGTAACACAGCCTGCTGTACCTGTCCTACTTCGTGTGCACTGAACGTGGATGAAATGCAAAAACTTCGAACAATCGTACGTTTGCTCACGAGCTCGGCGAAAAAACTTGCTATTTTACTTGTGTGAGAATTGTTTGGAATGTGTGATGGCTGTGTGACGTGTCTTTTAAGGCGTGTAGCTAATTTATACTCGATGTTCATTTTGTACTAGGTGTGGATCAATACTTTAGTTTCCGTATTGTTACTTCACAAATCCAACTCTAAGTTTGAATATAATTTGGGAATTCTTATTTTTAGCCAATTTGCTCATCAGGTGCCATTACCCATTTTGATCAGTAACTTTTCTTTTAAAATATTAGACTGACACGAATCTTCATTAAGTAATGATTTATTACAAAACTTCCGTGTAACAGAGTTCTCTTCATTTTAGAATAAGTCTGTCAATCCGACGTTGGACTAAAATAAATCTAATAGCCGTGCTAATGGGTGTCCAAGCGCTAAGCAATAAATAATTTATTCCCGCAACATTTCCTCACTAATTTTTTATTAACCATCTAAAAGCCCAAAATAAACCGACAAAGAATAAGTTCATAACGAGATTTCCTCATAAATTGTAAAATTGTTTATGAAGAATCTAAGTAGAGCATTTTACTTCAGTACTAATTCTGTAATGAAAAGTCTTTCTCGGTTGAAAGGAGTCGGCGGTAAAGTAGTTTCGCGTAATCCCCTTTACTGCTAAACAAGTAAAGTGGAGCTGATATTAAAACATAATTTTAAACTTCTGTGAGGCAGTACAAAGATTTAAGCCGTAATTAAAACTAACTGTGAACAGTTTACCCGTCAGCGTACCGCGCAAGTTACGTTAAGCAACATTTACTCTCTACATTGAGATTGATGAACAGTTTCTGTTAGATCAAAGTATTTTGAACGATGATTAATAATCTCTCGGTTAAACATGAATGTCGAGGAAGCTACGCACAAAGCCGACATGGAAAGGGTATTAAACAGTGGCTTCAATAAACGGCCCAATAAGTTATGTAAAGTGCGGGTGCATCGCGTTACATTACAACCCCTACATGGGCCGCCGGGGTTGGGACGCATGCGCTCGCACCGCCGGCCGCGCACGGCATATGCGGAATATTAAAGGAGGAAAGAGAAAAAAATTAACTTGTGAAGCCATTTTCGTCTATCGGCGGCCCCCGCGCCCGCCGTAGGGTTTCTGTGATGCAGGCAGAGAGGCTCGCGCGGCCGCCGCGAACGAACGCCGCCGCTCCGCACGAGACGCCCGCTGCTCGCCGCGCCGCACGCTCGCGCCACCGGTGCGCCCGGTCTTGTGATTACACCTTGTGCGACACATTATTATTGTGCAGTGTTATTTGGACATTTGACAAGCTCCTGCCTGGACACAGTGTACTGTCCAACTAACTCGGACCTAACTTAAGTGCAGTTTAACTTTACTGTGAGTGTAAGTTTTTGAGAAGTTTCATTTTGTCCACTTCAGTGATACGTCTTGTAAAGTGAACTAAACTGTAATCTGAAGTCGTGTTTCATGTGCCGCGTTTGTTTACTTGCCAAGTTTCATACGGAGTAGCAGTTATTAATATTCTACTGAAGTTGAAACTTTTACAACTTACTCTGAATTCATTTGTGTGTTTCGTCCGATTCAAGTTCAACAAACAACTTTTGATCGCAACCCAAAGGTATTGTATTTACTGTTAGATTGAGTTTATTTAATTTGAGTTACATTGTGTCGACATTAATTTAAGTTACATTATTTTAGAGCTTCGTGTGCTTTTTCTAACGAGACGTAGAGGCGCTTAAACCACAGTATTGGTATTTTAATGTCTGTTACATCTGTCGCATGCATAATTTTATTTTGTACAAGCATCTGTGTTTTATTGCTTTACGGTGTCTTTAAATTATGTTTAAGTTCTTGTTAGTGATAAACATTTTCACCTGTTCTTTGAATCAGCTGTCCTATAAGACCGGCTTTAAATTGTTTCTGATGAGAACCAAATATTTTCACAAAACTGTATAAACTATACGAGAACACCATAGAAGATAAAATATATCTATAAAATGGATGAAACTCTCATATGAATGAACTTTTCAAAAAGTTTTAATGGCATTCTGAGGATATAATAAATCAAATCTTTTATTTATGAAGTAATAACTATAAATAATAACGTGCGACAAAGTGCACTCTGAAATAGACGTGGTCTATAATAAAAAATCCATACTCCTCCCAATAAATTATCGGAAGACGTTCTTTTTATTGGAGTAACGAATGGTGAGATGAGTAATGGTGTAAGTTTGTCCGATAAATCATGCTTGCCGAAACTGTGAGGAGCTTCCGATGTGGGGGTAGTATTTGGCAAGAGCAACCCTCCCTTGTTAGTTTTGTATTATACACTTATCGGAAATGCAATCGATGGCGTAGAAAAAAGAGACGATGCTATCATATAGGGTATGTTTTCGTAAGCCCTCAAGAAGAAAAGATACATAAATATGTACTTGAAAATATGAAACTAGCAGATACCCCTTAAACAATAATTTAAAGGCTCTTAAAGTCAGTTAAGAACGGAGTTAAGTACACTTAAAGCCAGCAATTTATCATGAAACCAAATAGATAAATAATAAAACTAACGTAGCAGAAGGCAGAAACGATATAGCCAAAGGGTTGTAAAACTGGTAATTGTAGAAAAGCGATTCTAGTCAAGAAAATGGAGGTGCTAAATGGTACAACGGCCGATGGTCCGTGAAATGACACGTCGAGTGAACCGATACCAATTGATGAACTATTGTTTAGAAATGTAGCTATGGGAGGAGGCGAATTGGACTCGCACTTAGAATTTGTGTAGACCGATGTTCGGAACGTGAATTCAAATGGATTGTTAATGAAATTATTTATGTTATGTTATGTTATGTAGATGATAGATTGAAATTGTGCCGATAATGCTGGCAATTTGTTGGTATATTGTTAGCACACTGAAATGTATGTTTTGGTAATGATTTGAATATTAGAATTACTATGAATTCAATGAAGTTGTATTTGAAACAAACATGTTACGAACATTAATTTAGGAAGCTTTCAGAAACACTCATCATCACCTATCATATACATATATATATACTCATCAACCTATGAGTTAATTTAATAAATTATTTTCTTATACTTTTATTGGACAAATGGTCAAGATAATGGTTCTCATTTGCCAATAAATCAGGCCGATATACTTAATATTATTATCGGAGGCAAATTGATTGGACACAAACACAATTAAGGGAGGGGTGGATTATGAATATCGAATATCAGGCTAGAAATTATCGATAGCCATAAAAAGGCGTTCCCACGTTGCCGGAAGCAGGCACTGGATCGCCACGCTTCGGTACTTTGCTCTTTCTCTATTGTCCCTTTGTCCGTACTTAGCTTCGTCAGGCCGTCAAAAGAGCGCCTCTTTATTCCATGGATCTAGTTTGCCGCACTTAATTCGTATTGCATCATTCGTTCCACACCATTTTCTTTTTTTAACATTGATCGCGCCGATAACTCCCCCAGTGTCGTGTCGAGCATTCGTAACAAAATTCTCAACACTACTTACCTTATCATATTTTTCAATCGGCGATTTGCTAGTTTATAATTATATACCCGCACCACAATAGTTTGTAACGTATAATTTAGAGCCTTATTATGGAGCTCTTAATTAGTAATTTCCTAGTCGGGCTTATGGTTAGCCGCCTTCGTTTACTTGCAACAGAGTTCAAGAACATACCGGCCAGCAACACTAGTGAAATTTGCATTCTTGCTTCGCTCAGCCGACATAGCCTAAGGACCACCCGCGTTGAAGTGCCTCCGATTCAATACCAACTTTATAACATCGAGATAGAATTTCAAATCAAGATTCTCGTTTCTCATCATAGCTATCGCTTGCAATAAGACGGTCCACAATCTACTCGCGTCTACTCGCGCAAATTTCAATATGCGTACCGGGAGAATATTTTATGTCGGTTCGCCCATTCTGCGAGAAACAAAATCAGTATTACGTAAACAAAAAGCAAAACGAAGGGCTTTAATTTGCGGTAAACATCTTTTCTCCTGCAGTACCGTAAATAGAAACTCTCAGCAAGATTTTTTTAATCTTCGTCCAACATCTCGAATAATACAGCTGCAGCATTCGAATCTCATTAGCAAGTGAAACAAGAGAAAAAACTCAGAGCAATAAATTTTAGCAAGGCTCAAGTGGAAACGTTTACGGTTCCTTTTAATTTGGTTGCCATTGTCGAGGCGTCCCGCTGCGCGCCGCCCGTTGGATTTCTTGCTAGAATTCCAGCTGTTTCAAACATTACTTACTTCTTATTAGTTGATTACGAAAACGAATTAAATGTTACATTTCTTGATTAGATTTTATGGGACATAATCTTATAACAGCTATTTATTACATATGAATTGTAACCACACGTAGAGTTAAATAAACCGAAGTCATAATTTCCAGGAACTTAAAAAAAGCACCGGCAGATGCAAAAGAGGCCTGAGACTGGGTATCGCAGAGCGTATCATAAATCAAAGTGGATTTTATGATGGTATGATGGGACCAATAGCTACCTCTCTCGACACATTTTGAGTCGGGCGTGTTTATTTTAAATGATTGAAGTAATTCCAAGGGTCCGGCGAAGGAGCCGCAGCTGAGTGTGAGATCGATGACGTTGCGTTTTCTGCCGCGCCGTCTGCGGGCCCACAGATAATATTAATACTAGCCCAGCTATCGATGGCGGCGATAAACTTGTTTGAGTGTGGAAAGATACTATACTACTACATCAATCATCCGGTAGTAATTGAAAACATGCAGCTGCGGCTTTACGATAAAACAATAAATAACCTCCACGACCCAAGCACCGTAGAAAATGTTCATTTCATTATCGTTATTCAAAAATATGTTCTTTATTCCGGCGTTAAAGCAAGCGTTACTAGACATTTTATTACCGCAGCGACACGTGTTTGGCGAAGAATCCACACCAACTGCGGCCCAGCTGTGAGGAGCAGAACGTGCCGTTCTGGGTGCACATTAAAATTCCCACACATAAAATTCAATGATAAAAAAAGGTTCGCCCGATGGCCCCTTTCCTACTCACAACAAACAAGCAGGTAAGCGAATCTTTACGAGCCCAACAAAGTGAAATATACGCAATCCGGTGAAGGATTTTACATCTTATTACTGCAGCGTAAAGAGTCACTTTATGGAAGTAAAATGTAACAATGATCTTTCGCAACATTTGGAAAGAATAAAAACTTTGTATTATGTTCTATTCTCTGACAAATATGGTGCTATGATTTAAAAAAAGCTCCTTTCGTTTTGATAGGACTTTTTAAGGTCTTTTGGTTGGCAACCCCTTTATTGCGGTTGATTGTACCTTATACGGTTTGCTTCCTCGATGCGTCCGTTGCATTTAGTATTTTGATTACATAATGGGAACTAATGAAAATGAATGAGTTGGGTTGGTTGGGACACACGCATCCGCTTTGGAAAACAAAACAGAATAATGCATTATTTGTGTTACTACCAATGTATAAGTCATTGGTTCCGAGAACGGCGCTGTTTGCTCTACAACCACATATTTTGGGGTCATTGACAATACACATGTCAAGAAATGATATTCGTGGGCATATGCATCTCGCTGTAAATCGGGTCGTCGGTATCGATTCTCATCAATAAATAGTTCGTGACTGGATTTCGGCTAATCATTGTAAGGGCTTAAACCGGCTGTGACACCATACTCGTCATGCATTCCATTGTCGCGCCGCGTCGCTTTACATCTCATACAGCGAGGTGGTCGCAGCCATCACAACAGACCAATGTGATAAAGTGTAAGTCAAAGAGCGTTTGACCTCTACAAAGGACGTTTCAGAGGTCATGCACAAATCTTTTCTTCTAGTTAGCTTACAATGAACTTTTATAGTAAAAAAATGATAAAAGATTCTCCGATTGATTTTCGGTGAGACGCGTTTGATGGTACCAATTACGTTTTTATATTATTCCCGATAGATAGGCATTGTTCACTTTCTATAGAGCTTTGTTATAAACTTGTGTTACACCACTGAACATTGAACAAACTTTTAGGTGTGAGCTTTTTATTCTCTCTCGTGAGTACATGCATATATTATCGTAACTATGTTATCCAGCAACAAACACTATAAAGTACACGTTTGTTGGTGTGAATTAATTTGTTCAAACAGAACTCCGTTATAAAGAATGGTTAATGCAATGTAAACAGAGCTCTAACAAGTTCTTCGCTAGTACAAGTGGTTGCTTTAGTTATGGTAGATATATTATAGGTGTTTTGTTTACATTATTTTTTAATTTCAAATGAGGTTGGTAGCGGGCCATCTGAGGTTACTTGGGTAACGTAACTGGTTACGATGAGTCGCGTCCAGCGCTGGACGAACAATCAAAACAATAATGTTATGATAGGAGGCGCGGGCGCGGACCATCTCTGTTTACTTTAAACATTCACCGCGCTTAGATTATATTCCTTGTAATGCTGCACCCAAGGGCTGTGAGCTTTACCTCCGTACCATTGTTTGACGGCCGCACTTTGTTTACACAAATTACTTTAAACAATCGGTAAACACCAAGCGTTTCATAACAGCCAGTTGTCTGTGATAATAACTATTAATCTTCCGTTCCACCGACGCAACATTCTCGACGGTACCGTTGTGTTCACTTATAAATAACATTTCAGTTATTTTTATCTGTTAATACGGAGCGATAGTCGATGAGTTGTCATTAAATAACTTTACGATAAAATGACGTGCAACGATTGCACTGTAAGTAATATTCTCGTTATCCAAATCGTTCAACAACTGGTTGGAATTAAACGAGTTGCATCAGAACAGTTCTGTAGGCAATAGTTCAGTAAATTATATTTAAAGTGAGATAACATTCTCTTCGGAATTTAATGTTTAACATAAAAATCGACGTAAAATGTTTATAGCGTCACGTAAATAATTATTCCGTTATTTAACAACAAACATCGTAAATAGTAATCCTAGAACGTACTTTATAACATTCTTGACAAAGATTATTGATTCGAACTCAATCAAGTCGTAAACTGTACGTGTTAATGGTATAATCAAAAGTTCCTAAGTAACAACTTGGAAACCGACTCCACGAGAGACACATACTCCGATGTAATTAAATTGTTTACATTGAAAATCGATTATTGAGTTCAGGGCGTGAGTAAGTTAGGTGGCTATAACTCTGAATTTCGTGCAGTTGACTTCCGAGCCCGACGTGCGAGGGAATCGAACTTTACTGCCTATAAACTCTTTATTGCCCATTGTCGACGATTATTACTTAACCCTCATGACTTATGAACTAATAAATTCGATCTTTTCATGCCAATCGTGCTTACGATTTCACTCGTACGAACTGTCGGAGTAAATAAAGAGCGCAATTTTGAGGTTTCATCGTTATCAAGTGAAATAAAGTAGGTGCTCGTACACTCGAACAATGATTAATGCGGACCGGCCTTATTTGGTACGGAGCCGGAGTACCGATTGGGCTAAATAAGAACATTAAAAGCGTGCAATGCCGCGTGCGTGAATCAATAGATTAGATGGAAATAAGCTTAAAATATCTCCGTATGGTCTGGCTGTAAATAACTTGTTTGTAATTGCGGAGCCGCGATTGTCTGCTACTATAAGGAGGCGGCGCTGTTTGATAGCAATCTTGCTTGTGCCAGCCTCGGCTCCCCTTCCTACCTTTTGCGTATTCGAGTACTGTTTGCGTGTTACCGTTTTCGGTCATTGCTTAAGTAATACACTGTCAGTGCGCACAATATGTCATTGTAATAGACTAAATAAATATTCTAAACTGAGCCGCTATTAAACCTTTTAAGCGCAGTAATATTATCATTGGCTCACAAAAACATTGCATTACTGCACAAAGGATATGAACAAGAGAGTATAACATCTGAGAAGACCATTGGCTTTATTGAAAGCCGTGCTTGCTTTATACTGTCCCCCGCTTTCTGAGGCATAAAGTTATTTTCACAACAAAGCACGCGGAGCCTGTGAGCTCCTTATATTGGACCTCTCTTGAGCCGACCCATTGTAATCTTAATGCCGTATTATATTAATGCGATAAACATCTCCAAGATCTCTGTGCTCATTTTTTTTTTTCGAGAATTATAGTGAGTTTAATATTGGCAGGGTACAGTTTGTTAGACGAGACGTTTCTCTGGTTACGAGGTCTTATCTTGAATCGATCAGAGGGGATCCAATTCTGTGACCGAGTACCCACTTTACGAGTTTTGTGGTATAATTTCTGTAACAGACTTTATTGAGACGAAATTTATTTAATATCCGTTCGAACTTATATAGGCCTCTGAGATGCTCTGAATAGCATAAATAATGGAGATACCGACGTCATCTCATCAATGTCACATGCTATTAAATATGTATAATACGGAGCGCATTAAAACACTTATGTCGGATGACAAGGCATGAAAATCCAAATTTACTGAGCATATTACTATGGAGCGAGAGAACACGGCGAGGCACGCACAATGAAACTTTGTGCCTTCCCTGAATAATTGCCGTATTTAACTGTGGAGATTTAGTGTCCCAGCTTGCATCACAATAGAGTATTTAGTCCGTTAAAGAAACTAAAAAACTATTGCTTGTCACGCCCAAGACAAAATGATTGCGTTCATTTATTTTATGGTAATGTATTAAAAAAGTAAATGGCGTACGAAAGTAACAACGAATATATTGGAAGTCTCAAAAGCGGAGCAATTTGATGGGTTTGACTTGAACATACATAAAGCAATAAGGAAAGAGGGTATCTTAATCAAGTTTCTTTAACTTTGACCGAATTTTTGCGTTGTGTTGGATAAGATTGAATAGCTTTTTGGGCGATTGAAATAGACTGGGAGAAGTCATAAACTCTCTGGGAATCGAAGATCTATACTTACGTAATTGAAATAGATCAACGAACTTAATTGTGAAGAGGTTGCTGGGGATAGATTGGTTAACAAATGAGGAGCATAGGTTATAACTTATCTCAAGGGAGGCCTAATATCTAGCAGGCCTGGGTTATGTCTGAGTTGATGGATCACTAAAATAAAACTTGCGATAGTACTAATCATGAAAATGAAAAGAAAATAAAGAACAATACACAAAGAATAAGAATTTTAATATAAAAAATGCTTTATGGCTGAAACTGATTCATGCTTCAATTTTAATACGACAAGGCAACGTTAATTTGAAATGAAAAAACGTGTATTTTACACAATAAATTAGTTTCCATAAATCAAAACACGCTTACTTTAAAAGTTGGTTCACAGCCAAGAACAAATGTTTTCGTACAGACGTACAATGGGACATTGAAATCATGACTGTATGGTGTCACACCATATTTATTTTAATGGGAAAGGTCATTACTTTCGGTGTGGACCGGACCCGGTGTAGGGTTGCCGCTTAATTAGTCACGGGTACTATTTGAAACTTCTTTAACTTATAATTAAAATCGTATTTATAATACATATAAATTAATTTCCCTAAATTGTTTTTATTTAGAACTCTTGTACATTTTTTGCTGTCGGTGTTTGTTCTATAACACAAACATTATAAGGTAGGCAAAAAAAAACAGCTTACATCACGGGGTGTCCAAAAAAAACTGGGCCAAATCCCGAGAAATGCATATTGATAGCAGCCCTTAACCAGTACAACGTCGCTTTGTGTCCCGCTGAGTAATCGTCACAACTTAGCTGCTCGAATTTATGTTCCATTTATATTTCTACCCATAATGGAATATTTAGGGGTGCGCGAAAACTTTTGCACTGAACCACCATATTTTATTTACGGTGACATGTGAATATTGTTTTTTTTTTCGTCGCTAGTTCCACCCGCAAAGGTGATATTATTAGTTAGACCTGATACACCTGCCTTTCGTTACGTGCTGTTAAAGTTTTTGAAGGTTTAAGAATGTGTGTTGAATATCAAGAAGTTTAAAAATAAATGGCGTGGTATTTGCTACGAAGTGCTACGGTATTGCTACGAAAAAACGTAGCAAATGCAATGTTTTATTTTAAATGCGAACTCAAGTTCTTGTATGTTAAATCTTTGAGTAGATATGCACTATAGTAACTATTGTATTGCACCTGTGTATAGCGCGTCTTTATTGCGTATATTCACATATTATATTCATTATCAAAACTATATTAATTTTAATTTAAAAATGGACTTCTAAAGCTAGTTAGTTGAACTGACCGCGCTAGTAAAGTCTATCTACAAAATGAGTGAAGACTAAGTGTAGTTTGTAACACCAGATGTTATGCTAATACAACCGACACTCAAAAAGCTCGAGGATTTTAGTTTCAACTTTGAGTAGTTTTTAATGTACCATTAACGTTCTGAATATGTAAATTGATAATCTCATTTCATACAGATAAGATTCCAAAGATTAACATTTTTAAACTAACTTATGCATAAGCTTTAAGATTTAACAGATGCGACGAACTTTACGATTATTTTTATTGGTAATGTAAATTTTCTTCTCACATTTATTTCCATCGTTTATCACGAAATGAAGGCTATACGTTATATTTTGTTTAAAAATTCATAGCCGATAATGTGAAATAAATTATGAATGAAGTATTTTTATAACTCTATTGGACTGGTCTGGTTTGTCATAAATGTCTATTGGCCGATATTTTTCTTTCGCTGCCAGAATAATTTAAAGTGACCTGTAATACAGGCAACAATGTACCTATAAACAAACTTAGAGGTATTATACGATCTTATATTATTTACCTATGAATAAACTCATAAAATATCACATCGCTCAGGGACAGAATAGATGCTTTTATCAAATCAAATCATGACTGTTACTTTTTAAAAGAAGATTCATGTTCACACTTATGTTCTTTAACTTGCAAACATAAATAATAAAACTACATACTTAACTAAATAAACTGCCAAAAAATTGCACACATTTGACAAAATTTATAGCATTCCCTACAATACTTGTGAAGTTTTGTGAAAAAGTAGAATGGAGGAGAATACCTATAATAAAAGTACCAAGTTTCTACGTAGGTCGTTCTAAATATTACTTTTGCCTTTGACGTTCTGTCCTTTGTGAAAAGTAGCTACACATTTTCTACGTAAGTACTTGCTACTTAGCAATCTACATACATCATGGCTTCTGAAAGATCTTTACTTTTTAAATAAACGAAACAATGGTCAAAGTTTTGGTAAAATACTCATTTATCTTTTAGGACATGACAGGACATTAAATAAAAAAGAATCTTTCTATCTATTTTAAAATGATTTTATGATAATGTGCTTAATTCAAAGCATTATAAAGCCTATTTTGCATTAAATTGTGCTACAAATTGTTATGAATAAGACTAAGATATTTAACCTTCGACCGCGATCCTTTGTTGTATATTAAGACAATGCATCGCGCAATTATCTTCGAATCTGAACAAAGACTGTCTTCGGAGAATTTATCTGTCAGCAACTCATTACTTAAATATTGGCAAGTAATTATCAAGCGTATCGTGCATTTATAGATAGATGTTTGCGGTTAGGGAATAAGCCCAGATAATTATAGTAAGGATTGTATACACACTTCCTACGTTTATGGACAAAACAACTAGTTTTGTTAACAGAAAGTTGTATTAAGTTTCATGCTAGAAGCTTGTATTTTTAGTTCTAAAATTATAAATTTAAAAAAACCCCCGACCCAAAAAAAGTACGCAATAATTATGACAAAAGGTTAAAAACGGTAAACCCTATAAAAAGGAAAAAATAACTTTTAACACTACGTAAACTAAATTTTGTCGTGTCGGGGGACCGCTCTAATTTATTACTTTAGATACGTATTTTTTTTAAACGAATGTTGTAATTAAGTAGGTATCATTTGATTTATGTAAGTATTTATGAAGGTAAAAAGCGGTCCCCCGACACGTCAAAATTTAGTTTACGTAGTGTTAAAAGTTATTTTTTCCTTTTTATAGGGTTTACCGTTTTTAACCTTTTGTCATAATTATTGCGTACTTTTTTTGGGTCGGGGGTTTTTTTAAATTTATAATTTAATTTTATTTCATGCTTTTTGAAGGAGCTCCTTAATTTTTCCTTCTTTCATTTATTTATTTTATCTTAAGATGGGGTCGCTATATGCGATCTCGGCCAAAGGAAGCTGTTTAACAATCCTCATGACAAACTGGCTCTGGGAGAATTGCACAGATTGAGAAACAATAAAGATTAACCTTTGGACATTCTAGATTTTCAGTAAAAATATAAATCGGTTTATCCGTTTCATTCCGGCATTTCAGGGTTTCATCCGCCACATCCCATTTCCAGCATTAGGTTCTCGTCAATCAGAAACATGAAGAGAACTCGTCAAGACAAATTCAACGAGCCCAAACTCGATGGGTTTACCGAAAGGCAGTTCAGGGTTACGTCTCCTACCTTCGTGCCCTAACAGCAGACCAGCTCAGTGGTTCCAAAAGACATTAGTGTTTCAAATTTCAGATCCCCCATATACTTGCAAGTAAACTGAGCGTGTAACATTCCTATCACATCTAGCAAACGAGCTGATGACCTTGAAGACCTGAACCGATTTCCACCAAACATAGCTAAGAACACTCCCGACTGACATACCTTTTAAACAAAAAAAACCGCATTACAATCGGATCATCCGTTTGGGAGCTACGATGCCACATACACACACACACACACACACACACACACAGACACGTCAAACTTATAACACCCCGTCGTTTTTGCGTCGGGGGTTAAAAAATATGTATTTTAATAGGCCCTAGACATTTGCGAAGTCACAATCAAACACTTACAGATAGCCAAAAAACCAATATCAAATCAAACGCCAAAAAGATGTCTCTAATAAAAACTTGTAAACTAACGTTAGTCATTTGATTTAGATCATTACCATGACAAAACGTTCGTCCGTCAGTTCGACGTACACCCACGTTTATTAAATCATAGTGTGAAGTTTCCCCACTTAGAGTACCCGCACACTGACGACTAAATAATCGGCCGACAGTTGCTCCGACGATAGGGAACAAAATATATTTTTTAAGAAAATCGTGTATTCAATCAAAGTTTTTTAGCCGGTTAAATATCTGATTATAGTAACGTGCGTACTACCATTCATCTTCATACTGATTTATGAGCCCAAACTATCGGCCGACTAAAAGTTAGCAGTGTGCGACTCTTAAGGCCCCGACCACAATGTACTGAGGTTTCTCACTGAATAAATAATGAGTGAAGCCACGGTAAGCCCCTCGTCCACCAGTCAACACTTGACAAACTTGTCTTCAACATATCTAATGTTTTAGCGTTAACTTTGATGATATAGTTCTGTTATGTATGGTAGGTCTCAAGTTTAGGCTAGAGTTGATTTCTTTCTTTCTAATTAAGAGTGTGTAAAATTGTATTTAATATAAAATTTTACTTGACTTATGAGAAAAGGTAATCAGATACATACAAATGTATGTATTTATAAAAAAACATTAATGCACCTTGCCATACAAATAAAATACTTGTACTCAAACAAATAATACACATTAACAGTACAGAGCTGCACCTGTCTTCATAAAAACTAAAAGAGAAGGTTGTCAACAGACATTATCGCCATT
Organism: Helicoverpa zea x Helicoverpa armigera; assembly: GCA_033682625.1. Taxonomy (NCBI): domain Eukaryota; kingdom Metazoa; phylum Arthropoda; class Insecta; order Lepidoptera; family Noctuidae; genus Helicoverpa; species Helicoverpa zea x Helicoverpa armigera. The sequence continues at coordinate 3,322,019 of JAWIIS010000029.1, forward strand.
ATCAATTAATAGCTTTTTAATTCAGATATGTCGAGCAAGGCTTCAGTAAGACGTGACGTGCAAAAATTAACTGGGAATTTCGACCTTACGGTTTTCAATGTAAAAAGAATTCATGCCCAAAAGAAAGGCGCTTCCAGGTGATAATAGCATATTTTTTCGAATATTTGAAAACGTATTTATGTAGTTAATTTATTCATATAATATGCTAGCCATTTTCCCGCAGTTTCGCGGATAAATATAGCCTATGTTACTCGAAATGAGTGTCGCTCCCCAACAGTGAAAGAATTTTCCAAATCGATTCTGTAGTTTCGAAGCCTTTTGGGCACAAACAAACGAAAAAAAAGTCTTCTTTATTATATTAGAAAGTCTAGAAGTATAGATTGTACAAATAAAATTTTAATTTACTTATTTAAGATTAATTAAACGTGGAAATGCCATTACATGACTGGAGAAGGTACGTTAATATACGCATACCGTTCTGAGCACGCTTGGATTAAATCCCGGAGAGCCTCTCAAATCGCGGGGAAGCCTGCGTTTCAACAATGGGAACATTATAGGCTAGGTACAAAGATCAGTTTAATTCTAAACTGAACTTTCTAGATTATTAGAATTAGTAGGAAAAAATGTAGACGTAGGAAAATGAGGGAGATAGGAATTGAGTTACAAAGAAAAGGAGTTAAAATGTTTTCTTCAATTCTCAATAGTTTACCGTCTTGCAAAATGTGTACATAAAATAGACTATAGGCAACGGAGATATAGAGAGAGTAATTATAATTATAAGAGGAAAAAATGAAGCTTTTTTGACACATGAATACATGTAAGTATAAATGACAAAAATTTAAAATCCGTGGCTTTGTTCTAAACATTACAACTGGATTTAGATAAAACGAGACATATAAAATAAATTGTACATTATAAAATACAATTACTATGTAGCTAATATATTTGATACTCATTTGCATCACTAGCGTGACACATATTAGTTTAGGTATCGTATCGTAGAACGGAAGCACGGGCGGCGGCGGGTGTTAACTCTAGTCTAGCCGTGATGGATTTATAGTGAGGAGCGCAACTACAGACTTATACGGGCTGTACTTTGCTGTTATTGAGTACCACGATAATGATGAAACTGATAAACAAAATGCCGTAATATAAACTTAAGCTAAAGTTCTGTATTTTTTAAATAATTTAGTCATTTGTTCGCGAAATAAGATTAACAATGGTATAGCTAAAAAACATGAAAAATACATTCCAAAATATTTATTCTTTATTCTGTCTTGAACCTTCATCGCACGCATAAACAATTCCTCTCAAGCAAAATTGAATATGATAAAACCTTTCATACAATTTAATGCTCACAATATCATTATGACACATCCACAGTTGAAAATAAAAACCCTTTTTACGTGTTAAAGTGCACAACGGGGCACGTGACAGCTAGATATTGTTTGCGATCAGTACTGGTAGGCAAGTCCATTTAATTGGCCTCTCCACCCTGGCTTGTAAGATAACACTGCAGAATTCAACACGCTCGAACACTGCACGGCTCTGTACACGTAACTCTATTTTTAACTTAGCCCGGTTATACCGTCGCACATCCACTTGCCGAAGCATGGCGACAATTATGAAACGATAACACTTCGGATATGGCTTTCCTGTGCCACTGCTGGCATTAAAAATAAATTATGACTCTGAATTTAAGGTGCGATAAAGAATATTGTAGTTATGATATTTATAGATTTTTTTAAAGAATAGTGAAGGCAATATGTCGTAGCTGAACAATGCTTTAATCCGTAACCAAAATGGCAAGCTTCAGTTATTACGTTACGAAACTGAAATTGAAGAATAATATTGTGACGTTCATGAAATTTCAGTTTCATAAGAATTTCGACAGACATAAAGAAAATTATTTGCATTGTTGAACATTTTTATTTTACATTTGACAGTTATTTTAATACAAAAAGAAAAGTAAAATTAACAACAACCACAATTTTCTTAAATACAAAACGACAAAGAAACGTACTGTCGAGGTAATTGAAGAGAAATAGCAATGGTAGAGTTTGAAGACTGCAGACGGAATAATTTGAATTTGCATAAGTTTGAATAAAACATTCATTATATTTAACTATTATTCAAACAGATGAAACAGTTGCGCGCCACAGTCGATACAGAGCGAGTTATGGAGTTGCAGTTTAAGTTTAACTTTAGTTTTATATGTTCAGTCTATACTTCGAGCGCTTGGAGACTTACCAACGTGGAAGGTGTTTTAGTGTTAATATATTCTCTGGTTTAATGCCCGGTCTTAGGAGGATCGTATATTAAATTTGAATTTTAGTACATATCAAATTTCGTTCCTTTGAGCATGAAGCTGTCGCCACACAAATCAGTTGAGCGGCTCGCGTCGTATCCGACAAAGCGACAAAAAAGCGACGCAACGTTACATGAGTGAAGTTCACGTCAAAGTTCGCTTTGTTCTTTTCGAGCAAGACGTGGAGATAACCCGTGTTCCTGTTTGAGTGGCATGTCTGGTCGCTCGCGTGCTCGGCTCAGATCCATTAATGTAGTCAGCCGTGTGCTGCCGCCAACAAACAAATTACTGATGCAAACACGTCGCAACACGCGACCCAGCCTTGAAAGGCTTTTGCTTGCTTTGTCAATTTCGTTTCTCGTTCTTCCCTCCTCGTATCGCCTTCGAGTTACTCGCCCGAATAATTTGATAAATGTTATTGTTATTGGTAGTGCCAACAAAGGTAATTGTTTTAGAGTTTGCTCACGCCACTCTGTGTACATATTCGGGGAATCATTTCTGAATACGCGCTTGTTTGTTGTGCACTTAGTTTGTAAGCGGGATTGGTCCGTTGTGAACGATTACTGGTTGTTAGGTTTAAATTATTCTAGGACAATGTTTGTATTTGCTTTATTCTTCACTGTTTTACCAATAATATTCCAACATTTCGTGTCGCTGCTTTCAGCTTTCACTTTAATTTGTACAAAATGCTTGACTTACAATGTCTGCCACCTAAGTTACATAATTAATCAAAGAAACTACTCCATTTGGCTTCTTGCACAGAATGACAAAGTTTGTAAGTAACCCTCATTTTTCAGACTTGGCACAACCTACCAATCATACCGCTAAAGCTTTGAATATATCTCTGAATGGTAGCAACATCTCCTGCAGTCGGCCACTTGTAACGAAGGCTTCACGTGCAGGGTGTGACGTAAGCGTAAGTGGGGGGAGGGGGAGACGTTGGGAGGTGTAACATGGCTCTACTAATTTCGCAGTCTCATGGGCTCGAGCTGGCACCGCGCATTTGCCCGCCTGTTGCCACAATCCCGTCTTACTCAAAGGATTAGTCCTTTTAAGCAAATAATAAAGAATTTAAATAAATTGAATCTGACTGAGATTCCTTTGTAATGCAACATTTTGCGTTCTCATATTCACAGACTTGCGTATTTATTTTTTGTTTCGCAGAACGTGGGTGGCCAATTATACATGGCTAATGATAGTAGTCGGAGAATAACCTTGGAACAAAGAGCTTTGCTGACGTCATTGTCTAAAGATTAATAATTTCTAAATTGTATTTACATAAAGGCAATATTATTAATGGGTTTGTTATTATCTATAATGTTCGCAAAACGCCCAATTACGAAGTCACGCGAATTCTTTAAAGGTATTTTAACTGTTGCGCTGTGCAATTGTCGTTGAGCGCGACAGTATAATTCCGAGCTGCATAGATGGTTGGCTACAGCAATCGGCACTCTGCGAGTTGCACATAAAAGCATCGATCTATTAGTAGCTAGCTAAAATAGTGGCAGTGTATTGTGTGGCTGTGGCTGGCCGGGCCTGTCAATTAGCCGGTAGCAGCGCTTCGCCTGTCGCCTGTCACGAACTGTACTATGTAAAATTTAGTTTAGTCGATTGTCGGTTATTTTTGGAAAATGCTGAATTCATTGCGTGTAACGATTCATAGAAACTTTTTTAATTAGTCTCATACTTTTTTAACAGGATGAACAATGGTTTTAGAAACATTATCCTATTTTGTGTTCTGACATGACAATAATTGTTAGGAGTGAGTAAAGACTTTCGAAACTCATAAACTCGTTCATGTTGTTCTAAGTGACCGTACTGTACATAACTGGCAGTAACCGACAATTTGAATATTTTATCGTGTTGTATTGTTCCGCTAGCTGATTCGTTAATGTAGTTTTGAACACCTCACAGTACGCTTACTCCGGATGCGTGTAATTTGGACGCGTCCACTATTACGTTCGAGTGTACTGTACACGGTACATGATAGGTAAAGACGCCATGATAGCTACATAAGTGGTTTCCAGTGTCACTCGGACCCTCCTGCGTGGCCATTTCGTGTGGACCACTCACCCAACATTTTAGGAACAATAAGCGACAAGAGAAGGTAAATTTACATTCACAGCTGAATTTGCATGGAATTATATTCGTGGCCTCATGAATAGGTCCAATTCCCAGCCATTCCGGGTTAATTACCCTCAGCTCGTAGACCATAGCATTAGGAATTAATCCGGGACTACAACGTTTGAATCAGAGTAGAGACACTAAGTAGCTTTTATTGTTGCTTTTAACTTTCTGCTTCGATTTTAACTTTCCTAACTACTCGGGGAACCCTAAATCTTCTAACCACAAGGGAATTCTTGTCCAAACGATGGTAACGAACAACTTTGTACGAAAAACTCTTGAAAATTTTATCATATTTGTCAGGCTCATACATAATAAATATCTACTTACTTTAATCAATGTGTGGAACGTATTGGATCGGTATTCCAAAATGGCAGAATACGGGTCGAAGAGTTTATTCACCCCTTCCTGGCATCATGTAAGGTTTCAGTGTGTGTAATTTAATAACATTGAAAAGCGTTAAAGTATACACTACGTATACTTAGTCGGTATTGATTTGAGTCGGATTTAATACTAATATGAACGTCTCTTTGCTTTATTCATTTAGCTGTAGTATTCAAGTTTTCAGTAGTTGCGCGCGGTACCATTCGTTGGGTTAACTTTTCTAATTACAGTAATTTGGTTCGTGATGAAGGACATTTGTCTGTATAAAATAACACGGTCTTTGGTGAAAGGGATACTTAATTATTTACCGATAGATTGAGTTACTAACGAACGTATACACGGAGCTTTCAAACGGATTACTAAAATAGATTCACTGACTTATTGGTTAATCGTCGTAAGCGCAGCTTTCGAGCGTAGGTACCTATGAATGGATGTTGGTAAGATCCTTAAGTAGGACGAAATGTAACGGTATTGGAATCTACATCTATAGATTTATCTATAGCGTACCATGACTTAGTTTATACCCGGGTAAATTCTCTACCAGCCTGTAACGATATCGAATGCAACTCCTGTATAAAGTAGTCGAAATAGGTACTTTAGTTTCCCACGAAAGAACATGAGAGATGGATTGCTGAACTCTAAAAGATAAAAAGAAAACTTAAGCATCTGAATACTGAAGTCGGTTCAAGTTTCAGTGAATTCAGGTCAAATGAGACGTGTTCGCGTTACATAATAATATATGTACGTGTGTGTGTATATAGAGAAAACACTCAAGTCATCACAGATCTCGTGCCAATAAAGAGGCATCAAAGGTTGACTTGGCGCCGCGACGCCACCGCAAATACTTGTAATTCCGATCAACCGCGAATGACAAGCGTCCTCGAAAATGCATCCGCGCCATCGAATAAAGAAGTCCACTGCAATCCACTCACGTAGAAGTACAAACGGACAGACGGAGTGATGCGTCACGTGCACCCCGGTGCACTCTTTGCCCGCAACTTCAATTTAGTTAAAAGTAGTAGCTGAGTGCAAGCGTGATCTAACTTCTCTCCGCGGCAGGAATTTGGTCTTGCTTTTTCAAAGCCCGAACAACTTTATACCACAGAAATGCGGTGACTGGAAGCGGTGCGCGCTTGCCGAAACTCCTGGCTCTGTTATAATGCGATTTTTATTACTTTTTTTTTTACTTTTCAATTTCGAATCATTTCTAATGATAATACTGCATAACAACTTTAATCAAATGATATTTTACTTAAAGTAACTTAGCACCAGTTAGCCTGTCTACAATTGTAACGGACCAAACACAATATGAGAGTTAACATTCAGAAAGAACTGCCTAGTCTTATTACAGCCAAAACAAACGACAGAGCATTCCAATTTCGATAGTGATCAAGTGCTTTTTACATGCAATACTCTGACCACATACCTTCGCATGTTCGTGTTAAAAAACCGTCTAATTTAGAGTGGGACGCATCTACAGCTTGCGATCGTCTCTTGCTTTATTTTAGGAGACAACACCAACGAGAAAGTTTTTCCACGGCGTATATCAAAATGTCTTTTGCTAAAGCCAGCTAAGCAGAGCAGACTGCTTTCGTTTATAATTAATTTTGGCTGCAAACTTTACGCCACGAATATCTTTGTAACTCCAAGTTACTATTTTAGGAATTTAATACGTCCTTGTTTGGTGGAGAGCTCTCGAACCTCGACAATTTAAATATCTTATAAGGGAAGTTTTGTTTGCGGTAAGTGAACATTTTTTTGCCCATTAAGTTAATAACTGCTTCCCTACTCGCAAAAAATTAAAATAGTTTTACGGTACACCATGTATGTCTTGGAGAAAATTCATAAGGTAAAATGTTAATAAGAACATGGCTCTCGAACAGTTTAATAAACAACTAATTTATTCATGAAATCGAATGTAAAAAATATGTATGTATCATGTTAAAACGACCTTTGTCGATGTTATCACTAAACCATCCGTGTAGCTAGTCGGATTCGAGTTTTTTTAACAATAGCTGTAGCAACGACATATGTTTCGTCAGCCGGAACCGCCCTACGACATTAACATACAGTTACCGACCGTATAAAAAAGCCTTTTTAAAACTGTGACATGACAATGATGCGTTAACATTCTGACAATACCCTGTTAGAGGTAAAATGGGAAGTGGCGTCCATTTAAGTAGGTATTCACGTTTAAGGCGTGTTTACAACGCGCACGGTTCTATAGTACAGCCGGTAATGCTTAGTCACAGCGCTGCGGAACTTGTTGCCTTAACGAAATTTTTATTAATGATCTTTCGGGCCTCCGAGGAAGTCTGATGTGCATGTAATTCGGCTGCGGTCTATTTGGTACACATTTGTTTTCTGTTTAACGAACCGCGCGCATAATAATATTTCACTTTGTACTATCAATCACGAGTCGACGCGCGTAAATATTGGTGATAAATATTCATGTCGAAGTTCGATTACTACTCATATATTACCCATTACATTCTCGCTCTCAGGGATTATGCGGCAAGAATCGCTGATATCTTAATAAATAGCGCCATTAAATATTTTGTCGTGACGCGATTTATGAGGAGAGAAGCTTAAGCCCATTCTATATTAAATTAATTCCTTTTTTACGAGTGTTGCCTCCTACGCGTGTTCCGTGGGGACTATTATGGTGGTGCGTAACTTATAATAATTTAATGCATCGCCTTCCCATTAAAATCCATTGAGTGTCGGCGGAGTATCAGAGAGCATTCAATCGACCAGAAGGTAACAAATAAAATAAAAGTTTACTGTCGCTTTATGCGCAGAATATTAACTTACCGCATATTAAATATCACGCTTTATACTCTTTGTTCATTTGTGTAAGTGGTGCGGAACCGGGATAAGCTACGGGGAGGTAATACTCCAATGATAATGTCTTAATTTTGACCGAATAAATATGTACTAGAGAACTTTTGAGCTTCCGTATTTTTTAATTTATTTCAATCAAATGTGTGTCAAAACATTTTATTCAGCCACAAAATCATAGAATCAGTGGACATTTCATTCATTGTCAAGAGGAGCCAGTAAACCAAAGCCGACTGACATAAAATGATTAAATTCAGGTTCATGTTGGGGGCCGTTACAAAATTATTCCTACTTAAAAGCCTTTGCTTAATTAACGCTGCAAAGATTTATCACGGGTCAATCTCGACCATTTATTTTATGTGGGTTCCGCCATTTCGAATACCTACTAAATATTCAACAAATATACGTAGAAATGTCCGTTTGCAAATTCTATTTTTTGTCTTTCAATAAAAGTCGATCTAATACATCAACAAGTTTTTTTTTAAACAGTGTGTTGTTTATGATGATTCGATTTCAGTTCTCCATAATTAAGTAACTTAAAGCACGACTTTATTCAAACTTCTTATCAAACGATCTTCATATCCACCTCATAAAAATTGAATTACTAAAGAATTACATGTTTGTTGAATTCTTTTAGGGAAAATACTATTCGTTGGGTGACATTAAGAATAATATGATTAAATTATATTCACCCGAGGCTCGTCTGAGGCAGATGGCCCACAAAATTAAATACCACCTGTAGTTTAGTAGACTGGCCCGGCCAATGATTACGGTAGGTTTGACTCTAATGGTCTACTATCATTACAATTTATCGTTCAGACTATTTATTTGAATTCAAATTGAAGAACGGAACGAGTTTTGAATTGCATTGATTTAAATATTTATAGAGTTTGTTTACTTAAATTATATAATTAAAATTTAAATAGAACTGATCAATGTTGGTTTTTTAAGAAGTAACACTTGATAGAGTAACGAGTCGGAATGTTGGATGGTGTGCGTGGGCGTCATACAAAAGCCTAGGTGCTTATTACTGTATCAGTGAGAAATATCAAAAGTTAATGGCCGCGTGTCCTCCGGTTCACTGGCTCTTCGAAATTAATTTAAAGTGCTTGGGAGTGTTAATTATGAGGCCAAGTAGCCATTATAGGAGTAAACAGATGAATCATCTAGTTTGCACGCTAATGTTATGCAGATACAGCTTATTGTAGAGAGTAAAAAGGCTTTTAAATAAAGAATAAAGAGCACTGAAAAAGTTTCAAAGATTCGTAAAGTTTTGAAAGCTCGCTATGATTAAATTATTCTCAGAATGAACGTCATTATGCTCAGAAGTATAAAACCTGGTTTAAATATTCAATTGCAGGGTCAGAAGTAACTATAGTGAATGAAGCATGGATTAAGCGAGTGATTTAATATCCATAAAACCATGTGCACACTGCTACGAATCTTTCAATGACTTTTTTCCGCTATCAACATTCGTTAGGTTTATGGTAGTCATTTAATCCCTTTATAGTCTGTACGGTGCGAATTTTATGGCCATAAATGTATGTTTTCTGTGGATTTGCTTTTTAAGTCTAGACATTTTTGCTAACTGATGGTTCGGAAAATATTCACAGTTATCTTCTTGTGTGTTGCACAGTTATAAACATATGGCGACTATCAATAGCATCGAAATGCCTATACCTCATTTTATAACCAACTTTTTATTAGGGTTCTTACTCAAAAATAATTTTAAAAGGATGTGCGCACAAATATTTGTATAGGTACTTCCCAGGTACATAATTAGAATTGGGATGCAAGTAATTCTCGTTTCTTTTGATAATCTGAGGGTTCTTTTGAAAAAACGTTCGCGTCTTAACGTTCAATGCGTTAATTATTTTCCGTTCCTTTGCGAATTGTACGAGCGTGGCTTTGTTAACGGCGTGTAAAGATTAAAGCACGAGACTGGCCACGCCCAGAGCTGATTGTTGGCGGTGATTGGTCGAGCGCACTCTTTGTTGCACGCCGCTTTGTTTAACATCTCAAATTAGCGATTACTTACCTACGTTAGTTAGAAAGTTGCACGGAGCCGCGTGGGCACGGCGGCCGGTCGACTTAGTGCCTGCCATCAACCAATCGTTAGCTATTCCGTCAGTTAATTCACTCAAGATACTGCGCTTCTTTATGCTCGTCACAGATAAACGCTTGCGCATTATTCAGATTCGATTTGCCGTAAAAGCGTAGATTGTAAACAGAAATAAATGACTTAACGACTGATGCACATAAAATCGTTCTTTGCAAGTTTCATTGCCTCAATATCCAGGGCCATAAAAGGCAACCATACAGGTATTTACGCTCTTCACCATGTGCAGTTATTATAAAAACATACTCGCATTAATTGAAAAACTAGGCTTGTAAACGAGAATAACTTTCAGGCCAGCTTAGCCGGTACTTTATTTTTACTGCGAGGCTCTTTAATAACGTTTTAATTTTATAACCGGCAATATTGTGTTAAAACAATTAACTGTCTGATTTATAATCATAACTTTGCTGATTACACGGTATCGTTTAATACTGATCGTTTGCAAAATTCACTGAATTTAATTAATGTTTATAATTTGTTGCACGTTGCTTCTGTTAACTAGAATTAATTATTAATTTCATATAGGGTTATAATTAGGTACTTCTTGTTCGCACAACTTACATAATTCTTAAGGACTAGCGTATAATCCAGAATTTTACTCAAAGTTCAGAAAACTAAAATAGTATCTTTGATGGGGATATTTGGATACCTATGTACCTAGATATGAAACAATTATTTGGACAATACTACTTGGAATACCTATAGATATACCTCTAACTTACCATGGAGAAACCAATGCGAATTATTTTACTATAGACAGTTAAGTACACTACAGACTAAACAGTCGGCTGACAGTTGGCACACAATTTTGTAATATTTTTTTATTATATCTTGTAAAAGTTGATAAAACTTTGCAGTGTGGAGCTATTACACAAGTCTGAGCAAATACTTCTTCGATACTAACACTAAATATTATATTAGCGTTATAAAAACAAAATGTGAAGACAATGGCATTCATGCGTCATGCTGAACAGGTGCAGCCAGTTACCGCTGATTTATTATAATTTATTTACTTTTTATAATGTAACCTTCGCGGTTCCTGGTCCCAGGTATTCAGGCGTGGCCCTTTGTTGAATAGAATTTATTAAGTTTGAATACCATTTTCATGTGAGAGCCTTTCCTTGTTTACGTAGAATTAATTGTTTTTTTCTTCTTGCATTTAACATTTCCTAAATAAAAATGTAGAACACATTTTCCTTTTGTTTTTTTGAGTACCTAAGTAATTTAATTTATTATTTTTAGTTACTAATACCACGAAGTAATTTACGTAAGGTCTGACAGGCACTCTAAATAATTACCAGTTTTAGTACATCAATGTCAACACATTAGGTAGGTACCTCAAGTAAATGCGTCCGAGATGCCTGATTGCCCAAATCTTTTCAACAGACGAATTTGAATCGTTGAGAGCGTCAAATCAATTCGTCAAAACAGACAGCTACAAAACATACACAAAAAACTTTATAAAAGTAAATCAAGTACTTTGTTATTCATCATGTTCGATAATATTAGTCTAAAGATACCCAACACGGAGTATGGGTGTTTCAATATTCCATAAAAACGGTTCTCAAGCATAAAACTGGTCCTTAAATTGAATAAAGTCGTGATTTTTTTGTTTTTAACCTTTTGATCCCAAAATCGTGTAGGTAGTTTGTAACGTCCTTGTCATGTCTTTCAGAGTTAATTTAGTTACCTAAATGAGCCGATAATTATAGTTAAATGATCGTGGGTGAGCTCATCGTGTGCGCCTGCGTCGAGTCCAATTGATATGGACCGTTTAGATCGAGCTGATGACAAAATATTATAAATATGAGAGAATCACAATCTTCCGAAAAAATCTTACTGGAAAAGTATTGTTTTAAATATTTGGAAACACAATACATAAAAAAAAAAATGGGGTATTATCTACACTTGTCGTCGTCATGGTCCATCATCCACATCAACTTAATAGTTGTAATTTTTATTATTACGGCTGTAAAAATGTTTTCAAATGACGCTCACACGTTGAGTTTACTCTTGATGTGTTCTCAGCAACTTAATGCATATTACAGTCAAAACATTATCAAACTTGACTTTGACTTTGAAATAAGAACATTTGGCTTTGAATTTATTGTTATACGTACGTACTTAGACTTACAATTTGTTTTGTGCAACTTAAAAGACGTGGCAGTATATACCTAGTAGTAATTTGCACTTTGTATTTGCTACATAAAGTACAAATTAGTCTGGAGAAAAACAAAAATACGCACGAATTCAGGCGCATTCGTGCGAATTCACGCGCACCGAAGGCTCAGTGAGAGATGCGCTAAGTGAATACTAGCCTAATTTTATAGACAGCTTTAGACGGTCATATGTTACATGAGAGTATTAACCCTGATAAATATCTTTCATTTGTTAAAGAAGTTAGATTAACTTTTTAGAAATGACAACCATACTATTTTATATTCGAACATTCACGTTATCCAAGTTTCTGATGTGATGAACGATGTAAGCTTCTATTTTCAGTCACACAAAATATAATATGCTGCCAATACAGCAAAATAAATGAATATTTCACGGGTATGTACTTTTTAAATAATTTATACGTTGATATCGTTATTCGGCGGGACATAGGCCGGCGACTAATACATATTTAACAAACCTTCGCCGACCCCTAATAAAGACAATGAAGCTCTTTAGTGGTATCGCAAAATAAATTTCAACTCCTCAACGAAACATCGCAATTACTCGACTCAATGAACGCAAATCGATTCAGACGATGCTCTACGACCTTCTCGATTCTCGTTATTGTTGAAAATTCAAGTGTAAACTTCAATATTTTGTGCCGAGACCAGCAAGCCGAAAGGCGCTCGTTTGTCGTCCCGTAATAAGATCGACCACTCTCCACAATAATAGATAATTTGTTTAGAGTAAAAAAACCTGCAAATGGGCCTAAAGCCTATAATAAAAACAGAGATATGGCGCTGGTGGGTCGGATCGAGAAATGAATTTAGATTACAGGTTAACGCCGACTAAGTGTGGGTTGCCGGTTCACCTGTGCTTGAAAAAACAATCGGGTAAAAAACGGTCAGCGGATGAGGCTCTTCAGGCCGTCACGTGAGCCCGGCCATTTTAGGAGGACGCTTGTCAATCTGCCGGCTTATTATGAGTGTTACCGTATTACAAAAAGCATTTCCAACTTCGTAACTGTTCACTTTTTATAATACAAAGTATGAGAAAACTTCAGATAAGATTTAACGTTTTTTGTCACTTAAGGTTTCTTTAGATAAGATAGCTTAATTTTTTTAATCCGTAATAAACGACCGGCTACTTTTTCGTTGGGACGAAAAAATTCGGTACGTTCTCACCAAAATACAATTACACGTGTAAACCCAATATTCATAAATGTTATTTTCCAATAACACAGCGTAAAATAAAAAAAAGCTGTGAGCGTTGGTTGCAGAGAGCGGGGCGGCCGGCAGCGTCGCATTAACGAACAGTAAAAATAAAAGCTTTCGACTGAAATTAATAAATTTTAATTGCATAAAAGTACAGGTTGCCGCCGGGTTTAAGTGGTAACAATCTACCATTCGCGTCTATATGGGTCGGGACACGACAGAATTAAACGTGTGTTCTGATACGTTCAAATAGACGATGATGGATGCGCGCCCATTATGTGGACGAACCTTCTAAATCATAGCGTAGAATAATAACAACTCAACCGGTTCCAAGCAGCATTAACAGAACGTTTTGATTTTGATTATTATTTATGAGAGGCCCATAAAAAAGACACGACAAACTCACAATGTACAAAGAAAACTTCTTTATAGTAAAAAATAAAAATCCGATTATCCCACGGCGAGAACCGTTGATGACAAGTGTCTCTTAAATCGAATTTTACACCGCTCAAACGTGTACAAGTAAAAAATCAAGTCGGCGATGGTCTTCGACACTCAATAACACGAACATCGATTCACAACAGAAATAAAGGCATGTCCACACTAAGCGGTTGTATCGTAGTGACCCTTCTCGCTGCATCGGAACCGGTTGTACGAGAGGAATAGTTTCGACGGGAACGCTATAAGCACGATTATTAAGCAGCCATAGTCGCTGTAGGACGTACCCAAGCCGTGACTAAATATGCCCACGCGTATAACTTATGATGCTTCAAATAATTCCCTTGTCCGCACCGCCTCTACCTCATGATCCGACTATTTTATTTCGGAAGCAACGTTTCATAATTAAATTTAACGCACGGTTTACGCAGACGCCATATAATGCGATTATAATTGACTTATGATCGAGTTTCAAATACGCCTGACGCTAACCATTTTGTAGAACGTGGCTCGTCGTCATATTACTTATTATAGGGGTGACTAGCACCGGCTTACTAAGTCTAATATAGAATAGATTACTTTTATAATCTCCAATAACGATACAGGCTTAAAAATTACGCGTATAATCTCACGCTTTTCAAAGGAGCCGCTACTCATTTTGATTCGATATCGGACAGCAAAAACAAAATGGCACCGATCGCGTATGAAAGTAAATTAAGTTCTCTTTGACATTCATTAGTTTCATAAAAATACCTCTCTAACTCGGAATAAAAAGGCGGCGAATAAAAGCTCGTTAAAATCACTCGCTCTTCGACCCTGAATAAAAGTTTCGAACGTACTTTTTACCTACGTGGATAAAAAGAGAGGGCAGGAAGTGAAGCGTATTTAATCATTACAAGCGCGGCAGTCATTTTTTCATCTCCTGAATTAATTTTAAATTTGATTCTATTAACATAATAAAATAAATCAGTGAGTGCCCTCGGGCTAGAGTGAAGAAGTAATCTTGAGTGGGGATCTGTGAGATTAGAGGTCGAGAGGTTAATGTTGATTTGTTTGTACAATTGTGTACATGTTGTGATACTGCTCGTTACTGACCGACGTCTGTCGGTCGTGGTGCGGACTCTTTGAGACCGTTAGCGTTTTTGTCGGTGGTCCGAGACAAAAACTAATACTGTGGTGACCGAACAAAGGCTCCGTAATGAAAAGGTGATGCTAACGTCCAAACACGATCTACTACACATGATTTGATGTAAAAAATACGTGACTTGTTATGCAATTAAATTATAATGATGGTAATTTGTTGTGACAATCTGTATCATTATACACAAAAATCTTTCTCATCTCGCATACAGAAATAGCCTGAGGATCAGTTGAAATAAAGCATGAAATATTAAAATATGTTTCGTTTTAATATGAAAACAATGTTTAGAAAATCACAGCACATTTTGCATCTTATTTTGAACAGAACAACAGAATACGCTACCAGTTTATAATACGCAGTAAATCACGGTATTATTTGATTTATGTACATTGTGTGCAGAGCCAACTCACGAATCATTTATAAGCACTGCAGAGACTGAATGCACAGAGTTAAAAGCTAAATACAGGGAACAGGGGGACCTAAATGCTTTAATACAGTATAGAGGGTACATGAGTGACCGGTGACCACCGTACAAGTGTGTTCGGAATACTAAGCGGTATTTCATGTTTACACCGACGAACATATTCGTGGAAGAACCACGACTATTCAATCATGGCTGATTCTGCAAACAAATTGTGTTTGCTACCCAAAATAGCTAGTGCGCCTTTATGTTGGACATATTCTCGTTTTAGGTTTCTAGTTAAATTGGAACATGTGTTGTGCGGAATAAAAGGAAAATGGATACAAACAAAATGACAATGGACGTTCTATAAACTATTGGTATTGCTTTGTTCAGTTAATTTTCTAATGAGATCTAGGTAAGTAGATACCTAATAGTTATATGATTTATTCTCATTTGCATAACATTTGTGTCAGCATATTCGGTAAAAATAAAAATAGCTTTGTCTCAATCTATATAATATTAATACAATTCTACAGAAGCCAGTTATCTCATACCTACTACGCTGGAGTCTTGAACCCGTTATTTTAAAATGGCTTCCAACGTTCTAAAATCAAAATCTAAAAGCAAGGATTGGAGGTTGTCATTCTCCTACAATGTTACACGACTTTGTATGCAAAATTGTGATTCCAAATTCAAAGTTTTACCTCAACCGGTAGAACAAAACGAGAGTTCGGTTTCTTTTTATTAGAAAAGTATAATATCAATCTTAGAGGAATCTAGAAAAATAAAATAATTTGTGAATTTTTGTTTGAGAAAATATTATTTCTTCGAGAAATTCATCTAACATTTTCATTACTTATAGAACATTTTATTTTCAAGACTGTTGAAGTAGGAATTATTATTAAAATATTAATATACCTAAGTCGCTATTTTTAAAAACTGCAAGTACCTATAGAGAGGTTGTACACATTATGAAAACACTAATCTGAATAATACCTACTTATGAAACAATTTCAATATTAAAATGTAATATACGATTGAATTCACAAATAATACCTAAATAAGCCGCTTTATGGTTACCATAGGTACTTACAAATATAATCAAACAAAACACACTCGACACAAAACCACATACATAATGCTTCAGTAGTTAATGACATCAGGCCATCAATACAAACGGAATTACTAACTATTGTGTTACATTCAGAATTTTAGATTGAAAACTAAACCTAATCGAAAATATTAACAACCACATAAATGATGATTTTAATTTATTTACTCTATAATAAGGTAATAATGATTTAAATAACAATTTGTGAAATTGTATTGTGCTATTCGACGGTTAATAAAAGTGATTCGAACAAGTATTGAATGGCAATAATAATCCTTTTACTGTGAATATTGAATTAATATCTACAAACTGTTTGATATGGAATTCATATTATAGGCTTTAAATGTAATAACTTCAGATTTGCATTAAATACAGTGGTTTTATGTAATTTAAACGGAACATTTGAAGGGTTTCAGCGGAATCAATTTTGTATGTGTGTACATAAATACTTATAGTACTTAGTATATAAATATAGAAAACAAATATTATGAAAAGAAGTGTTAAGTTAAATGAAAAAAATCTTAGCCACTCAAAGCATTCTGTCTTTGCAAAGGCAATAAGCGGCGTAAGTAGGCACTCCACTGTTTTTATATCAACAGTAAAATGCGCCATTAATAATTTCAACACCACCAAGGAAAACATTGCTTAGCCCATAAATATCCCCCTTAATGGCAAAGCCCGTAATATTTCTTCCCTCATCTACATTACTTCTGCAAAAATAACAAAATAGTGTTCGCAGATTGCCACAGCTCGATAAGCCTTGCTGGACTGCATAGAATGAGGCACTTCAGGAGTGTACCTTTGTTATCTGATGCAAACAAAAACGAATCATAACGCGACGGATTAAGACTGCTTTTTGTATTTAAAACTTTTATCTGGCAGTTCCACTGAGGTACTGATTTGTAGTCGAGATAGGCACGCGAATGATGCTCTCGGTGGCCGCAACAAGGACACAAGTAAAATAAAACTACATATTACTACGTGCAGATAAGGAACGTCCGCCTCTTACGACTCTAGTTATTTTTATACCGCATCACGCTTGGTCAAATGCTAAAGTTTTGTAACTCTGACTCAGTTATGATGTGATGAAAGCAAATATGAGATGAAATATTTTATTTATTTAGGACAAACCAGCATGTCGATTCTATAAAATATCACAACTCACTTCGACATCACTCTCACTTCGACTTCGATCTAAAGGTAGAATTCCGTGGACGTGACAATAGTCAACCTATGAAAATGTATGGCACCGTTGCCGAGGCCCGTGACAGTCGCGCGCGGCCGACGAATTTCGTAAGCTGCTCGCGGCATTGTCAACAATTTATTCTGGTTTTACTAAAATTCTATAGATGTTATTAAGCGCTAGACCATGTTGAGAAGCGTACGGCCGCGAGCGGCTCACGAAATTCGTCGTCCGCGCGCGACTATCGCGGCCCTCGGCAGCGGTGCCATACATTTTCATAGGTTGACTTTTGTCGCGCGCGGCTGCGACAATCGCGACCCACGGAATTCTACCTTAAAGTTTCGTGATTGACATTGTCAAACTACACTAGCGCTACACTATCGAGCGTGTTGACAAGTTGAACTAAATTAAACTCGAGATTTTGACAGATCTGCCAAAATCTGTCTATCTATAGGGGAGGTAGGGGAGAGATGGGCAGTTGGGAGACATGATCAAATCAGAATAAAAGGGGGGTCCTTTTATTCTGATTTGATCATAGTTCTTTTTTTTTATTGGGTAGTTTACGTTACCGACTGGTAACGGTGTTCATCCATAGACTATCTGTCATTTCTGTGAGTTGTCAAGAACAAACACTCGTAAAAGTACTTAAATATTTTGTTGCGGTTTCGGATCGTTATAAAGAGACAACTAATGAAAGGTATGTGTATTTTCTATTATTAATGATTGATTGTCAAAATCTCCAGTTACGATTATAGTAAGTCGATGCAATCCACACCTATTATACCTCTAGAAGAGGTACTACAGCAATAGTTTAGGGGCCCCACGTTTTTATTTTAGTCTAATATGATCGGGACCACCTACGTAGGTAACCCCCGACGCAAAAACGACGGGGTGTTATAAGTTTGACGTGTCTGTGTGTGTGTGTGTGTATGTGGCATCGTAGCTCCCAAACGGATGATCCGATTGTAATGCGGTTTTTTTTTGTTTAAAAGGAATGTCATTCGGGAGTGTTCTTAGCTATGTTTGGTGGAAATCGGTTCAGGTCTTCAAGGTCATCAGCTCGTTTGTTAGGTGTGATAGGAATGTTACACGCTCAGTTTACTTGCAAGTATATGTGGGATCTAAAATTTGAAATACTAATGTCTTCTGGAACCACTGAGCTGGTCTGCTGTTAGGACACGAAGATAGGAGACGTAACCCTGAACTGCCTTTTAGTAAACCCATCGAGTTTGGGCTCGTTTAATTTGTCTTGACTAGTTTTCTTCATGTTTCTAATTGACGAGAACCTAATTCTGGAAATGGGATGTGGCGGATGAAACCCTAGAATGATATATAACCCTGGATCAACAAAGGTCCATCTTTATTGTTTCTCAATCTGTGCAATTCTCCCAGAGCCAGTTTGTCATGAGGATTGTTAAACAGCTTCCTTTGGCTGAAATCGCATATAGCGAACCCATCATAAAAAGAAGGAAAAATTAAGGAGCTCCTTTAAAAAACCATGAAATAAAATAAAATTATAAATTTAAAAAAACCCCCGACCCAAAAAAGTACGCAATTGTTATGACAAAATGTTAAACCCTATAAAAAGCAAAAAATAACTTTAAACACTACGTAAGTACCAACTAAAGCATGTCAGACTAAACAAAATTTTGACGTGTCGACGGTTTTATTTAAACCGTTTAAATATCTCGTAATGTTGAAACTGATTGTAATTTTTAGGATAGCTCTTTGATTTTATCTAGCCAAACATAAGAAATGGCAATAAAAGTTGATTATCTGTAAAATCTGATTTTTTATGCAATAAATGTGAAAAAGTGCCCATCCCTCCCCTACCTCCCCTAAAGTATGAAATGACATTACGAATCGAAGTGAAATGCGAGTTGTTGATCGAATTTTATAGAATCGCAGGACAGAACGAAAATATGTAAGGAATTACGGGGAAATGCCACCGTTTTCCGTCGCTTATAAATCTGTGACGAATATCTTTTAAGTGCTCATCAGTTCTTACATATAGCAATGGATGGGAACCCGAGATCGTTTAAGTAGCGTTAGTCATTGCGGTTAACATACAATACACAGCTCACGTTTTGTATGTAGACAGGTAGACAGCTAACAAAATGATTAACATCGCGGACGCAAATTAGCAGTCGGATCGCAAAATAAACACATCACCGTGGAGCGTCCGTCAGTACGTCGCGCCAGCCTCACCCATTACATATTTATAACATCTTACATGGACTCAAAACGACGTTAAATTTTCATATTCAGCCAACAGCGGGCTAACGTACTGGCAATCGCGTCACGTACAGCCATATTAGACAAGTTTTCAATGAATTTTAATGCGGTCCAAGATGCCCCCGACTTGGGATCGACCATTCAGTGTGGTCGGCTGCAGTGATTGATCGAATGTTCAAGTAATCTGACCTTACATCGATTTAATCGTCCCATGTTGTGATTTTATACGCTAGTCTGCCGTATTAGGATCTTTTTGGTCGTGGTTTTGAAGACTATTTTATACAGGAGAGGGGTATATTAAAGACAATTTTGTTTGCTCTAGATTTTTCTTCTCTCTGTTATAATTAGAACTATCAATTAGTAAGCAAAACAAACAAGCTCAATCATTTTTTTAATAATAATAGCAATCACTCACCCTTTAATAAAAGCAGCCTTTGTAAGGCAAACTGGAAGATTCTGTATTTTTTTTACAAGGTCAGACGAATAAGTTGAATTGTCTTACGTACAATATTTTATATCTTTTCATGTCATGTTTTAAGTAAAAGTTTTATGTAACAGATGAGTTAGTTAATAGGAACTGTTCGATCAAGAATTTATGTATAGTTAATAACAGGCCTTCTTGGAATCGGCCTTGCAAAACACTAAATTGAATATCGTTTCTTGGAAATTACACTTACTCATTTGGAATGGTTGCCTATAATTTGAAATGTATTCCAGTTGCCTTTTCCTGCGATTGTAGCTTTAAATTAAAACCTTGTTTAGTTAAATGCAAGCTTCAATTTTAAAGATAATGAGCTAGGAATTAACATAGTGCGTACTATTTCAAGCCAATGTTGAACCAACAAAAAATAATGACAGTCTGACATTTAAATGTATTCTTGAGTGCTATGTACGTACATTATGTACAACCTTTCAATCAGTATTTTTTGGAAACAATTTTATTGAGCATATAATATACGCAAGTGTATTGTATACCCATAAAACTTCTTCGTCGCAGAATAACGTACGGTACTCACGAGAAATTCATAAACATTTTGTTTACGTCCATTTTATAGTTTAATAACAATTTTACAGCTCAAAACAATAAGCGGCTTTTATAATAAAACGCTGAATGTCTTAAACAAAATCGATTTATTTTTAGTGACATTATTGTCCTGAATGTGGCCCATTGTTTGAGGTCGTAAAGTGCGCGAGTGTGCACTTGCTAGGGTTCGCGAGCCTTAACTGCACTTTGTAAATATTCATGGGGCAATAAACACATCGTGTGCCAAGGATTGCTCGTGAATGACTAGATTACTAATACAGAGCTTAGCAGGAATTCTGCGCTAAACAGCATTTGTAATTCCACGTTTAACTCGTTTATAAGTAAAACAAATTCCAACAGTATTTCTCGAATGACAAATCGGAGCATACACGGATGTAATTCTGGAGCCCGTTCTCAGGGGACAGCCCTGGCGTGCGTCTGTGTGTGTGCTCGTGTATGCAGATACTAATTTCGCTTTCGGCGACGTCGGCGTTTAACATTTGGAACGCGGCGCGAGTTTTAATTTGTGATCAATTATGCGAGGGCACTGTTATTTATCGTTGTTTTATTTCATTTGCCTTCTCACAGCGGCTGTGGGTGGTCCGATCACGATTTTCGGGTTGCGATGTTCACCAATAAGTTCCACTGATTGCGCCACAGAGTTAGCAATATGATAACAGGGTCACACTTTCAAATTATATCGGCCATTTGTTGAAACTGATATGATATATTTTATTGTTATTACTTGCATTTAGGCGCTTTCATATTTTGATGAAGATTACATTTGAACCACATAGCTAGCTTAGAAGTTAACTTCCCTTGCTATAAATCCAAACGGGTACAAAGTTTGTTTATTACCTAAAAGCACACGCATATATCATCCCCACACTTAAGGTAATTAACTGTAACATAAAAGGAGGGTCGAAAATTTATTAAGGAGGAAAATTTTGCGGTTAAGCATTATAATAGGCAAAACAAACAGTAGAGCGAACAGAATAATCAATAATTAGTAATATTAATATACTTATTTTGTACAATACACCTAAAAACCTTTATTGGTGTATCTTGAGTTGATAGATAAAATTCCTGAGAGAAAAGAAAAAGACGAAGTAATAATAGAGAGCTGTTTTTAATAGAAATTCCAAAATGTTAAAACACGACTGATTAGGTACTTTATTTATTTCTGTAAATTAAATAGCAAGAAATGTCCGAGAAATAATTTGTCGTGATTATGCCTGAAGGCTACAGCTTTGCAATCTAATTTTAGCCTCTCTTTGCGTTTTATGTACTCGTACTTCAATTACTGCACACATTTGACACTTTAACAACCTCAGTAATTTATTTGTAAATAGTTTATTTCAATCGCTTCAGGGATAAAGGGTAACGAATGATACATTCCAGCACGCCATATTTGAAACCACAGATATAAAAAGACAAAGACAAGGAAAACTTCATACATTCCAATTCTTCCATGATTATTGTCCAATAAATAAATGACGCGTCAATTCTATAATCTTGTTGATCTCTTGCATGCCGCCATTTTGTTATTCCGAGCGCATCGGGCGCCCCACGACCGGTTAGCGGTAAATTGTTCCACGTAATGTGATTCTAATTGAGCAGCTAATTCCTACTGAGCATACACTGAGTTAATTAGCCATTGCCCTCAGTAAGACCGCTTCTTGTATTGTACAAACGTTTTTGTTGCCACCAACTTGGTATTACGGGATTATGAGCACATAAAAGTACTTATGCAATCGGCGTAAAAACTTTACCATAGAGCTTGGATTTGGAGTGTAAACTGCTTTGTAAGCAAAGAGAATCTAATGATAGAGCAGAGTGAATTCCCTTTGCGTTGTGCTCACTTTAAATAAACATATAATATGTAGACACTAATAAACTTTGCTGTAGATAAAACCAATAGATGATTCATCTCAGATGGGCTTAAACTGCCAAGTCAAAGTGAATATGAATAAGCTTTGACCGACCTGCCAGCCGCTTTGTATGTTAAAATGAGAACAACCTTTCGAAATTGCCTGAGCTTAAGAATCAGTAATAGTACTATGGATTTATTTAACGTTTTAACAGGAATCGTAATCTCAACAACTATTGTCAACAAAAAACGGAACTATCGGTATTCATTGAATTTAAAAGATAAAAATGACGAGTTTCCTAATAGCGTAGGAAGATAATAAAATTTCATAGATAAAATCCTTTGCTTGATTTGTTTCAAGCGAAGCTCTGTTCAGATATAAGCACATCAAATATTATTTCCTTGTATTTTATGGCTTGAAATTACATCGATTTTATTGGAGATACTGTGGTCAATTATCGGTATGTAATAATGTGGTGTTCTATCGTTTTCCGGGTTACTGTACAGCAGTAACGTCGCTTCGAGAAACTAGTCACGTGCTGTTTTGTTCACGTTTATCTGTGCTTTGGCAGAAGACTTCAATTTACAAGGAACGACTACCGATTGACCTCGTTTATGACTTCGATTATGCAGTATTCATTTCTTCTTAAATTTAAGAGCCCGGCTCTTGTCGGTGCAGCTCCTTCCATTTACGCCTATCTAGCGCCAACTCCTGAACTTCCTTATACGTCACAACATTCACCTTCTCTTTAATTTGTTTCATGTAGCTGTACCTTGGACGACCCCTTCCCCTCTTCCCTTCGACTTTCCCTTCCACGATGTTTTTTTATAAAATCGTCGTGTTCATTTAAAAGGAGAATTTATTCCTAGCCGATGTCGTAAAACCTTTTTAATTTTTATTGTTTCTACGTGCATAAACAGGAGGTTCGCATGTTATGAGAGGCGTAATTGCATATCGCTACACCTAGTAATTAGCTTGCGGAGTTCACAGAAAATGGATGTAAAATACTGGTGTTCTGCTGCAGCTTATTATAATAGAAACCGACACTTATGAAGTTAGGAAATAATTTAGCTGTCTCCCGGAACAGTGCTTCGAAACAAAGTATTATTGATAAACATTATTTCTGGAACAGAAATCATATTATTTCCATCCCACGCGACCCCTGTAAGTCCTGAGGTTTTTATGACAGATAACGTCAATTACATCATTACATGACTACGAAGCCTTATTAGAGTTAGTCCTAAAATAGAAAAACTAGCAAAATATAAGATGGCAACATAATTAACAGGAGTGTATATTATGCGAGGGCTGAATAGTTTTTAGATGAGATTATTAAAGCTTAGTTGAGTAGTGCTTGAATATGCGTGACATGCAAAGTGTATGATGGAGGAAAGAAAGATGAATGGAGATGCCACGAGGCAGATAGGTCAGGTGCCTTCTTCTAGGTCAAATATCATACCAAAGCGCTCAGTGATGCTCCTTGACACATCTGTCGAAAATTTGGGTAAAAAAAATGGCGGATTCCAAAGAAGGCATATAAGAGCGGAGGCAGTAACCTTCTCTCGTTCTTGTTGTTGTGCTTGTAGTTTCTTACCAGTTTTTCTATTATGACATCTCCGGTCATCATTTAGTCCTCCATGGTATAATGTAAAGGGTGCAATAGTATCTAATGAGCGGTATTCCGTAGCCGTAAACCGAAGAGCTCTCGTCACCGTATACCCTCAGTGTTCTTGCTTAAGTGGATGTATGAGTAAATTATATTTATTTTATGTGTTGTATTATGAACATTGTGCCCAACCAGCAAAAGTTAGTTGTATAGAAGACCATAGAACGTTTTGTAAAAACTAATCGATGGTCAAATAAAAGGCCAAAGAAGGTGCACCTACAAAGAAAGTGGCGCAATTATATCTCCATTCAGTCTTAAAGTACAACTATAACGATATCAGGCATGACAATTTGGGCCCGTTGCAGTTGATGTAACAGTAACGCAATCTCTATATTTGGTGACATACGAGCCACAGCAACACTACTAAACACTTTTTAAGAACTGTAGAAGAGTTCATGAATCCATTACAATATTCATCATTCATTCATTTTACATTCGTTCACTCTGCTGCAGTGTTTTATTTAGAAGAGAAATAAAAGATAAATCAGAAGAGACGAGGAGACCGTGGTAAGTTAGATATTATTTTGTAATCTAGTTATTCGTCTCTTACGGGGAAAATGACGTGCGCCTGTAATTTTACTGATAAACTATGTATGGGTTTACGACAATATTTGAATGCCCCCTTCGAATTAATGAGCTTTAACTAAAACAATTACAAATGTTAAGACATAAACATACTTCCAGCTTCCTAAACTCTATTATAGTACTCGTTATCATAGATATTACAACCACCATTACATGAAATTAGGGTTCCTTTTGAGCTTGTTTCTTTGTTTTGTTGTTTGTCCTTATTCCATAATGTGATGAATACTTTTTGTTAAACTTATAAAAATACCACGTCAGAAAACATGGGTTTATACTATACAGCTGCAGGTACTACGACGTCAGAGTAATACTTTTTCGTTATTATTTAATACTCTGAGGTTGTCATTTTTTTTTTTAATTCGCTTGTGTTGTCCCACTGCTGGGCAAAGGCCTCCCCCAAAGGTTGTCAATATAGTGTTGTTTTTTTTTCTTTTTCAGTGTAATGTTCTGCAAAATGGTAGTCATTATAGACATCGATAAGTTTTTGACTCGTGACGATTTCAAGCTACTTGCAGAAGTGGAGTGGCCGTGGGAAATTACACATTTTGTGTTAAATAAGAATTGTGTTAACTGTGGTTTACATACCAATTCATCTTTACCAAGGCACTTCATCATACGCAAAAAATATATGATATCTTTACCAAGCTTAATTTTTTTCTGGTGTCGGGGCTGCGGTATTATGTCTATTTATGACCACTACATCCCTGATGAATGTTATTGTTGTGATTAATTATTCTACTTATTAATCCATTAGGTATTTTACTATTTATTAATTATAGAAAAAATAAATATCTCTTATTAATTACGTTGTTTTGAAGTTTACATAGCAAGACAAGCATTAAACCTACGTACCTACATGTCTCCATCCGATTAATTTTGTTTCCCACACTGCGCCTCGCGCCGCCTCACTCACTACTGTCCCACTGCTGGGCACAGGCCTCCTCATACACGGAGAAGGATTGAGCATTAATCACCACGCTTGCTCAATGCGGGTTGGTGATTTCAGACTTTATAGTCCAGGTTTCCTCAAGATGTTTTCCTTCACCTTTTTTATCAGCCATTGGTGTCCAAGACATACTTAGAAAGTGCATACAAACTTAGAAAAGTTGCATTGGTACTTGCCTGACCTGAAAAACTGTCACATCTAGAATCATTGTAACCATTTGAATAATTCTCCATTTCTTCATTGACGTGAACTATATTTTGTACGGAACCATTTTCTATAATTGGGTCTTCAAAAAATATTGGTTGTCGCATTAATTACGCTGAATCAAAACGTCAATATTGTTGTAGAAGAGCGATAGAAGTGCCTTTACGAAAATGAATTAGCATTTAAAAGCATTACTAGCCTGCTTTTATACACGGTAATAATGTTTTAAAAGAGATAAGAGCTCCGTTATACTACTATTGTGTAATAGAGGGACTATAATAGTTATAAAAAAACAATACTCTTCTAAAAAAGTGTCTTTGTGATAAGTTTATCACTACAACTATAACGAGCGTTAACAACCTTATATATGGCAATTAAGCTACATAAATATAATTTGAAACTCAGCTGTATCACCAAATCACTCTGTTGTAGACTTTTTGTGCCCACTATAGTACTATGTACTGTAACGACGATCTAAAATGTCTCAATATCACAATATCGTCCTATTCTTGAGTTGTCATCTCTACTACAACGAAAGACACATTATAGTTTGTTTCGAACCTTTATTGCGCAAATCAGGCGCATTAGGGCGACAGTAAACACTGTTATAAAGTTCTATCGTTGTATACTAGTAACAATGGAGGTTGCTATAACGCCTGACTATAACAGCTATATAATGTTGTGAACTAAACCTTTACATCAATTCTTAATAGGTCGTTTTTGCTGTATAAACTTATAAAGCCAAAATGTGTTGTCAAACACAACTTTTACACAACAATCAGTCACCACGGAATCCTTTACACATCGTTCACCCAGCTTTTTTGAGATATAAGGTTTGGTTATAGGGCAAAATTGTTGGTTGGGGAGCCAATATATCTCTATAAACATTCATCTATACTTACAAAGATGTTACTTTCGTGAATTTGTGATTTATATACCGTTGTAAAGAGTCCAGAGATGTCCCATCTCTGGAACTAAAGAAACGATATGGAACATAATTTTTCCAATAGATAGCCATGTTACTTGTGAATTTCATAGGCTATATTTTATATGGACAAAGGACTTGATTCCCTTGGATCATCCAGCTAGTATAAACTATATAAGCGTAATAAACGGTCATGTTTAGTATGTTACATTACCTATATGTTAGATAGGTACTATAATATTCAAATAGCTTCTCATTTGATACGAAAATGATTAAAGCTATGTCGATAATGAGTTTCCTCCTGCTACATCAAATATAATCAAAACACTATCTAATATAATACCTATCTAGAATTATCTATTAATATTTTACACGAAATTGCCTCAATATTAGAACAGTAGGTATTTGTCCTTATTTATTTGGATACTATGGCTACATTAAAGAAATATTATTTTTAATACCGAGTCCCAACTTAATCTCTTTTCTAATAAAAATTATACGAACAAATCAAGTAGAAATTGTACTAACGCTTACTAAAACTTAATAACATTAGTTTAGACTTTAATGGACACACTCACAGACATTTAATGATTACTTGAGTCACTCCTTACACTCCTGACAGATTCTCATAGAAATTATTTCTAAGGAACGGCTTAAGAAACCATTAAATGTCTCTGAGTGTGCCCATAAGAGTATCATTTCAAACATATACGAGCTTAAATAATGAATTGCTATAAATATTGTTTTCATTACTAACATATTGTCTTATAAGCTTGTTATAATATCTTTCTAAGTCTCGACAAGGAAAAGCGGAGAGCTTGTAGTAAAATAATTCGCTTAATGAACCAAAATTACCCTTTGTTCCCGTACCTGGGTAGTGGGTAGAGCATATTCCTTGTATATTGTATAGTTGGCAGTTAATAGCAGTCGTGTATAAGAGTATAATGATTTTCTTTATGTATTTAATAATATAGGTAAGTCAGTAGGTATTTGTTCAATAGTTTTAAAATAAATGTGTCAGCGACATTTCGAGCTTTAACAGTCCACAAAACAGAATATTTTATTCAAAAAGTTTGTATTACATTTCTTTTTCTCTATTTGTATTAGTTTTAAATAATAATTCAGTATTCTTGCAAAATAATTTTAACCTAGAAGTTAAGTACTTAATAAGTTTAACTTTCCATAGTGAAGGATTGCGTGTTCTATAGCACCATTTTAAATTGCCACCATAAATGCACATGCATTTTAAAATTCACGACAAAACGTCAAAAAAAAACACGGCATATAAACTGAAAATTTACATACTTACAGAATTTTGTAAAAAAAAAATCTAGTAAGGTTAAAACAAGGTAACAATTTTAACAGATCAGATAAAAACAGTGTGGGAATAAGGCGAACACCGGACTACGAAGTCTGGTTACCGGTCGTCCTTGTAAAAAACCGACACCCGACTACCGGTAGCTGGTTGGAAGACGCTTGAAAAACCGTAGCAAATGTGTATACGATCTGTAAGCGGTGGGTGTAATGTATTCTGGGATTAAAATGAATTGCTTTTCTTCGTAACCCTCGGGTCGTGTGTGCGTTTTTGCTTGTCATTATCCATGTTGACTTGGTCGAAGAAAGCATAGGCAATCTTTTTAGCTGTAAAAATGGTCCTATTGAAGAATTGACTTTCAATTTCCTGACTCTTTTATATAAAATCCGCAATTTATTTAATATTTTGATTTACTAATTTAATAATACAGTTTCATGATCAATTTGACATATAACAAAATGATATTCCCATGCCATAATTTACAATTAGAGCGGTTATAACTTTTCCAATATTTTCCATCATTGTTATATTTCATATCCAATGATCTATCAAAATTAATTACGCAGTTAATTAAGCGATATCAATAATTATACACATGTTTTAAAGCCGAACTGCAACTGTCAAGGGGCATTGCTGAAATGCGTTAATGAATGAAACTTGATTTAAATGAATTTAAAATTTTGTGCTCGTTTTTACGTGAATATAAATTTTAAATGCAACCTACTTGCTGACGGGAGCTGACACGGCCTTCTGGCGTTGTAAAATGATTTGTTAATGAATTAATCAGTTGCAGCTGACAAATTAATACATGTGTATAATTTGTAAAATATAGCTTGTATACTTTCGGAATTAAGTTAAAATCTCAGATATTGAAAATTAAATCAGTTGATTAAAAGGTTACATTTTTATTTGTTACAGATCACTTAAGCGTAATCTGGCTCTTCGCTTCTTGGACCAGGTAAGAAATAGCATGAACACCTAAGGAAATCATAATTGTTTCCTGTGCGTGAGGAATCTGAATATCTATAAATATTTAAATGAAAATGCTTCATACATTTCTAAACGTATGTTTTACCATAGAAATAGAATATTTATTCGTTTCCATAGCAACACGTATGCGCCATCAACAAAAAGATAATTATCTCAATATAAAGTCAACGTATGTCGACATTATCATTTCACTGGACGTGACTACTGCGTTCCACTTTTTACTGTTCACCAGACTGTCTGGAGGTGATCAACAAATGAATTTGTCCCTTAGAAGTGACTTCGTACGTGTTCGTCTGTCAGTCGGGTGACATCGTCCACGCCCCCGCCCCTAATTAGTACAGAAATAACGTCGAGAGATTTGTCAACTTCCGAGCTTTTATGGCATTCCTTTGAGGTTCACTCCCACCGGCCAAGCATGCCGTCGAACATACAATATCTCACACAGGTACCCAAATAGATCGTTAACTGACTGTGAAATATTATTTCGAAGTTTGGGGTGGTCCATGTTAATACCTCATATTATTCAGTTACACCGCCAGAACAAATTAATCTTGATTGCCGAATCAAGTTCATGTCTACGAAGTTTTGTTGTCCAAACTTTCTTGATGGAAAAAGTTTAAATATACGTTAGTGCTTCTTTGTTTTTGGAATCAAATTGTTGCAAATAGTTTATCTAGTATAAATTGCTTTGGCATATCTTAACTTTTGTCATTCGCCTTGAATTTAATTGTATTCCATTACCTAACTTTTTAATGAAACTGTTGAATATAAGTATTCTTAAAGCAGCATTCTTTATAAAACAAATTAATTAATATTTAGATAAAGAGTTCACTCTAATACAAATGATATTCAATCCACATTAATAATCTTATTCCATGAAACCGAGAAGGGGTTACACAAAAATGATAAAACTAAGTTTTCCAACGTCAATATTACCGCGAGAAATTAATCTGAAGCTAAAAGGGGGCCCTCGAAAGTTATCTGAGGAAGCTGGAGAGGGGTATGACCTCACAATCAAATGTCAAACAAAGTTTTATCAGCGCAAAGTTGACAAATAAATCCCCCGTCCCGCTAAAGAACTTTTCTCATAGTCGACGCGACGAGACGTGATCGCGCCGACTATATCGACCATCGCGCTTTGCTTATGTTTTTTGTTGTTGCGATAATATACTGTTTTACTTCCGACTTTTGGGAAATATTCAAAACTTTTCCATGAAAGTTTTAATAGTAGAACTACTTAATGTGACTGAGAACACGTCATCTTGTAGCTGTTATAATAATTGACTGTGATGGTTAGAAACACGCACGGGTGTGAGACAGCCGTGTCACGCGAGTAATCCGGAGCTCTATAAAATCTGTTGGCGTGGAGACCCCACTAGGGGTTCGAATGAGGAACGACTGACATCTCCGCCCACCTTGTCTCCTGTGACAACGAGCTCGCTATATTTCTCGCTTATTTGTTAAAACGCTTTTTGTGAAATGCCTTCTAAATATTTGCTTTTATTGGCTCTTCATCAGAAAGGGATTTCAATATTTAATATAGATAGTTGGAAGTTTCTCTCTCTTGGGTTAAACATAGTTTTCTAAAGTAATCTGATACTAGTCTGTCTCCCATCCGCATCTTATTTCTGTATAATGAACGCAAACAACGTGAACGAAAATAAAATAAAGGTTAGTTTAAGGAACGCCGAGACAAACAAGAACATTCTTATTTGTACGGAAAGACGTCGACATGTCAAGAATCCGAACTTGGAACATACTCGGAGCACCCCTTTCAAACTGCTCCCTAACGAGCCAATGAGCAACTCTCTGAAAGAAGATTTAGTAAACAGTAACTTACAAGTTTCGTATTACACTTTGAAGAGTTCATTACTTTGCATTGTTTAAACTCGCGTTAAGTATGCTTAAACAGCTGTCATTTGTCAAGTGCTGGCCAAAAGTGATGGATGGCACGGGCGTTTCCGTTCGACTTTTAAAACAGGGGACTGCTGTAATGGGCCAGTATTGTTATTTCAGTCGTCGGAAACGTAACGAACTAACGTATGGGAATGTTGAAAGTGACGGGGCACATATATTTTATAAGCGTCCATTTGTCTGGAGGCGCATGTGTGTGTCCCCGTGCGCTGAAATATTTACGAGCTATTAGCGCAACAAGAACAAATACACAAGATGCGTCTCGGAAGCCGGATCACAGACATCTTTTAGCGCATGACTGATTTAACACCACTACAGAATTAAGCCTAAGTAATTAATGTCACAGCTCCCGCTATATTCGTGCCTTTTGAAGTTAAAACATATATCTGTTAATTATTTTATGTTAAATGGTGCGTTATTGATCTCCAAATTAAAATATTAAAACAGTCAACACATCAAAATTACAAGTCAATTATCTCACTGAAGATTCACTCTTAAAATACGTCATCTCCTGTTATTATTTTGGTGTTTGCTAAAAAGCTTTAGAAAATACGCTCCCGCTCTATTTAATTCAGACGTTTCTGAGAAAAACTGAGCATATTCGATTCAAAGTAAGAGCTTTTTGGAGGGTTTAATCTCCAATTCGACGAACAAATGTGAGTGCTTACAAATTAATCCCTGACGCCTTATTAACGTGATATACGGCCAGTATTAACGCAGTAAGTAATTCAATTTCACGATGAAAATCTGTTTAATGAGCCTAAGTTAATGTGTCCACCGTTAACAAATAAAGGCGCAGCGCACTGACAAATTGCTTAATTTTATTAAGTGGCTGTACACTTGGCCTGAGTGCAGTGTTTGTTTACCGGGACGTATCGCCGCGGTGAGCGACCCTCGCTCTAGCCGCGGCCCATAATGTACAAATTCACTGAACTGCTATATTAGCCGACTGCGACAAAGAAACGGTAATGGACCCTCATATATATGCTAATAAACTTTCCAAATGCGTTTTAAATTAAAATAATCCCGAATTTATATGTAAATTTGTGACCGCACTTTGTCCTTCGCGGCTTCTCGTTCCGAAATCGATTACATTACACGGATTCGAGCTTAGATCCGACGCAGATAAGTTTAATGAAGGGTTTTACTAAAACGGAGGTCCTTTACTACAATCCACTCGATTGGTGATTCCATCGGCTCTCGATTTCACTCTTAGATGAAACAAAAGCATGAAATATAATTTTCTTGGAAGCACCAAAAATATTTGTGTTATCATCGTCGCGTTTTATGTCGGTCGGCACCAATGTAGTTTTTGAACAGATAGTATTAATGAGGTTTTTATTTAGTTTTCCATTAGGCGTATGCGAGTATTATCTTAATTTTTATGAGACTAACCTTTTAGTCGCACTATCTTATAATATAAAAGCTCAAGGCTGTATTGACGAGACCACCCGCACATTCCAACTAGTTTCGATCTAGATGTGTCCGTATCCCCTTGTGTCAGTCCAATTAGTCATGATTAACTTAAATTTATAGGTCTGTTTAATGGTCCATTAACGAACTCACTAGTACCTAACGACTCCTTATTGTGATGCTTCAATTCCATAAAACACTTTCATCCAATTAAACAAGACGTTGATATTTGATCCCAATACGTTGATTGTCGCTCTCCATTAGACTTTATTACTTAAAAGTAATTGTATCAGCAATATGGTTGGTAACACGAAGCCCTTTGGCTGTAAATCACTAAAGACGCAACATTAGAAGAAAGAGGTATGTTTTATATTTTTCTCAAAGAGAAAATGTTTAAGCTTAATTTGAGCAGACATTCAGTAAGGTTTCATTTCGTTGAGAACGTGAAGTGGAGCGTTTTGTTTGAGATATTGCACATTTTGCCACGCTCGGCTCTGTTTGTGCTCGGACGGTATCTCACTACATTTTGAAATGCCGACTGTTAGGTTTTTGTATCAAATAACAAAACACGCGATCGCAGGCTTTATTCTGAAGTTTAGCTGATTGTGTTCCAAGGAAATTTTCTTATTTAGTTCAAGTACTCCGAAAGTCTAGGTTTGTTAGAATTACCTTATCAGCTGAGGTTACGTGATTTCTCTTTTGTAACCTTTGAACCATATAGATTTAATATAATATCAGAAATATTGTTATGAACACGAAAATTTTAATCGAGTTCATTTTTTATATAAATAACACAATTTATATTTTTAATTATATTAACTTTCTCTAACAAAGTGAATCGACCTTTCACATTTAAATTTCTAAGGGCCGAATGATGGCGTGGGCTATCGGTTTATCGTATCAAAACACTAGAACCTTACGACTTCCAATAAAGAAAAATATAAGACTTAACTGGTATTTATTAGATTAATGTTGGATCCACACAATAAACAGACGCTATAATCGAATGTACTATTAACCACGTAAATGTTGACATCCGAAAATATGAAAGCGCTGAGCTCCTTACGTATTGCATGATAAATGGTTTTCAATTTATACAGTGACAGCCACTGAGGAAAGCTTTCGGTAACAAATGCTTATGTTTTGAATGCACGCGATGTATGTAGCTGAAGTAGTGGGTACCCCAGCACCGTACAACGCACTCGCGACTATGTAAAATGTAATTTAAGCTCTGTCCCGGTGACGTCACGATATGCGTGACAATTTAATGTACGCTTAAATTGCAGTCATGTGAGTTAAAATGGTTTTACTGTACTGAGTTTGTATTTCAATAGAATTAAACGACTGAAAACACGATAAACCGTATCAGCATAAATTATAATGGAATATTTTACTCACATTTCAGTAAATGGCGTTAAACAGTTAGTGAAATGTAAAACGGTTGCAAAAGCCTGCTATCACACATTCACGTTTTACAAATACTTAACTAAACTTAATCACAGATCGAAATTATAACACAAAAATGATATCCAAAATAACTAACATGAAAAATGGAAACCATAACTTTGAAAATTTGAACATCGTTTATTTATAACAAGAAGGGTGGCCATAGCTTTCACCTCGGGCGATGGTTCATTAATCACCACCCTTAATACCTTCCTCGGGCTAAACGAATATGTTAAAGCAAAGACGCGAAGCTACCGACTTTTACGTTTTCAAACCTTGCCATAATCCTGATTCAGTGAAACGACAGACGAAAATAAATCGTACCCATTCTATGTTAGACTCGAAGGTCATTTAGAGCACCAAACTGTGGACTTTTAGTCGGCCGATAGTTTGTAGGCTTATACATCTAAAGGCAGAAACACACTTACGTGTCGTGTCGTGGCGTGACGCGCCCGAAGCATGTCGGTTTCATACATTTGTGAGTAGGACCCGAAAGTGTGTTTTCACCTTAATTGTACATACGCACATTACAAAGATCTGGTACTTTGCCGGTATCTGAGTGATTGAAAACTAATTGGAATGAAGACGTTCTTTTTTTTCTTTTAAATTGTCATCTTTCGGTTCAACTGTCGGTCGACTGTTTAGTCTCCAGTCTGCGAGATCGCTTAGTACGACAATAATTTATGTAAGAACCTCTATATGTAAATACGAGTGTAGGTATTTCTTAGCTATTCGGTTATCGACTCGGATTATCTTTATTAGGAATTTATTATTTCTAAGAAACGATTTTGTGTCGGAATGAAAAGCACTAGCGATTATTATTTATCTGTTTTTAATAAATTAAATTGCGAGAATTGAATTCGAAATATGTTTTTTAAATAAAAAACTTAGACCAGTTCAAAATAAAATTAGATACACGAAAGACTTTGTAATTTTAAGCTAAGTGTGCTCTAGTCGAGTCTAAGAGATAAAATAACTAATGTTTTCAGAACTTGTTGAAACTTAATCGATATGTCCTAAGCAAATAAAACTAATATCGTTTTCAAAGTTTGTTTATTTACTTTTGTAAGTTTAGTCTAAGTCGAGAATATAATATATTTGACTACTTACGTATTAAGTAAGATATAAACTGTGAACCAATATTTTGGAAAAAGTCTGAAGTAATAATGTTTATGTACTAGAAGCTTAGAAATTAACAAGCCTCAAATTAAAAGAAAACATGCGAGCTAAAGGTAGTACTCAATTTTTAAACTTGTAACTCAGCTTGATACAATCTTAATTAAATAAACAGACAATAAGAACACGCTCAAACATTATTCACGAAAACAAATGAACGCGCCTAACCGTTGACACCGCTACCGTCTGATCACTAACAAATAACGAGTAGTAGGTAACTATTAACTACCAGTATTGTGTTACGAAAACCTACAGTCGGTAGTTAATCATACCTAATCTTACTTCGATCTCTTGCAACGTAGATTATAATTAATGCGAGCAGCTAGACGTCCAGGAAACATTTTGTTCGTATCGCTTTTACCATCAGTTGTAGCTACCGTCAAATGTGTTTAAGAACCCTTAATTACCATTAATGCTAGTAAAAATGGAATAGAAATTATTGTGGTGATGATCATTAAGTTGGTTATCGACCCATCTTGCTAGTGTGGAAGCTAAATATTGTAAAGTGCACGGTTCGGCAAACAATGGAAGAATTATAAAACCACATCAGCAAATCTATCACCATAATTATATAAATATTTGTTTGTACATATTCTATGTTACAAGTATTTTATTAGGGGTCGGAAAATATTTGTTAAGGACGTGGACGAAAACACTAGAAAAAGTTAGTTTTCATGAAAATAATATGATATACCTAAATCAAATAGCCGCGACGTCATCAAAAATAAGTGATGCGTTTCCGCAATAAAGGTAGCTTTATCTTTCTTATCGCACCCAAAATTTCCCTTTAACAATAAAATCTTGAAAGTTCAACAATATCCCAAGTATTACACGTAACCCGTCATCCTTCACTTGTCAAGTGTTAATAAACTTCAAAGAAACACTACACGTGAAGAATATCATCTGAATTGACAGGATTCTTTGAATGAACGTATCAAATCGTCTTTCTTCACATCAAAGAGTGAACAGAAAGTGCTGCACCAAGATTTTTCATAAGAAGATAGTCGGTTCACCTTGAGTTTTCGCTGCGCACAGCGTTCTCCCCTACGCAATTGACCCTTCGTGTCTTTCTCGAGCCGTCTCGACCACCACTGCCGCCAGGGGTTGTAAATCGTAATAAAATTCAAAAGATCAAAAAGAAAATTTCCTAAATAAACAAACTCATATTCGCAATTTAAAACAATTACTGTCTGAGATTTCATTTTAAATTACGGTATCATTATTTTGAATGAAATATGATTTTGCTGTTTATACGCGTAATTTTAATAAGATTCTCGTAAATATTTTAAATTGCTTTTTCCTACTTGTTTTTAGTCATTATCGTGGGCTCTGATTATTATTATAGGCACCTATGAAGACAGTTTTAAACATATTATAAAAAGGGTCTAATAATTTTGCTTCTCACAAAGTAAATTTTATACAAGAATTAATCCAATCTATTAATACACGCCACATATAATATTTCTTCTATTTTCACGCAGAAAGAGTGATATACGCGTGTCAATATAAAAATATGCGCGAAACCAACGCATTACATATCTCTAACATTCCCCGAATTGTGTGAAACGTGAGCTGGGAGACAAATTTGTACGCACACATTTTCCTCCAAAAAGGATATATGGAGAAAGAAATTTTCTTAAAGAGGAAACTTTTTATACAAGTAACATGATTATGTTCGTACACGGCCTGCTTAAAACTTCATGTCTATTGAGAATTATAATATCGCAGCATTAATGTAGGTGATAACCATACAATGGTAGTAGTAGAGTTATCGACCGCTTTTCTAGTAACAGATCATGTCATGCTCGCACAAAAATATCCATGTATTGACTGTACGCTTTTGGTAAAAATGCCTATCATAGTTTTATCAAAATACCATAGCAATGTCATCTCACAAAAAGGGACGGATACTGATAAAAATATTATCCTTTCCCATTTTTCGGCTTTACATATTTTGAATCATCATTTACTTCAGTGGTATCCATCTCACGCATTGCCTACGGTTTGCAAGGAACTTTATCCGTATGAAAAACTTATAAAAGATATGTGGGCAGAATTTCAAGTCTACGGTATATTCGGTGCGTACGATATTTACATAGGACCGTCAACCATCACTACGTAGCAATATGTCAAATATTCTTGAGAAACTCCTTCGCCATACATATTATTATATTGTTACTACCTTTTTAGGAGTCCGAAAAACTTCCAATAAGCTGAATAAGTGTTTAAAGCAGGTTTTATTCAAATTCAGAAATTGTACAGACCTTTAAATGTGCGTGAAGCCTATTTTTATTTTCGTTTGTTTCTGTAACAAAGGCCAGTCTGACCTGGGGCGTAAATACTCAGATGTGAGAAATAATAATTCCCTTTCCATTTTGTTTCGTCATTGCGGAGCTGCTCAAAGAGTGGAGGGCCGTCGATGGAGACGAGTGGCTCATACTTTATTATTGGCTCGCACTGAATCGCACTCGTGGGGGAATGTAAAATGAGGTCGCGATTTACTCGTACATACGCGGTTTTTTACATCTACAAGTGCTACAGATAAAGGCACTTAGTCATTCATGAATCATTTATAATAAATACCTAAGGTTAAGGATAAGTGCGCAACTCGTAATGGGACCTAATATTAATTGTGTTTAAGTGTAAATATCATTTTTATTTCCTTTGAACAAAACTGCGATTTTGATCCGTGACTACTACATACAAGCAATCAAAGAACTATGAACAAATAAATTAAATTGCCTCTTACCAGTCGACCCACAAAGAAAGGCGTAAACCACAGCGAGGTTGAAGTCGGTCTTAATAGTATCAGTATAATAGCTGTTCTATAAATATTAATAATATCGGACACTGACCGCTCCAGTCCAATAAATAACGATAGATATTTTTTATACATATTCAATTAACTTCCAACTATCAATTACAATTGGAGTAGCCATATTTTTTGTATAGACAATCACACAAAAAATGAGCCCACTGAATTGTAACCGGATCAATTCCATTTAAAGCAAATAA
This sequence comes from Helicoverpa zea x Helicoverpa armigera, assembly GCA_033682625.1. NCBI lineage: Eukaryota > Metazoa > Arthropoda > Insecta > Lepidoptera > Noctuidae > Helicoverpa > Helicoverpa zea x Helicoverpa armigera. The sequence continues at coordinate 3,360,170 of JAWIIS010000029.1, forward strand.
TAATGAACTTGCGGTGGTCTATAATGTACGTTATTAACATTAAATTATAGTAATTTATTGTTAATGGACATTGCATTTGAGTGACATTTATAAAGTGAAAATTACAGTGGGTCGTATATAATCCGCGTGACAAAAGTTCCAACGTACCGTGACAGCTACTATCATGTGTCTCCGACATTTCCGTGCGTAAAATCCGTAACAATATTTTCGTATACACGAAACATTGCGGAAAAATTCCGTCAATATACCACAGAATATGTCGCAGATGTAAATATATTATATAGACGATTTACATACATTAGGACTAACGTGGATAAGAATAATTGAAACAAAACGAGTGACATTTCGTATCACGCAATGCGTAGTGATTACGTGGCCCCTTTTCGTTGTAAATTACGATGTTGCCCCTTTACAGTTCTTAACGCCACATAATGCCGCGTATTTTATTATTGTGAGATTAGTAACGGAATATATTAGGCACATATCTACATTATGCATGCCACCTGTTATTTGAGAAGTTATTGCATTTAATTTGTTTAAATATGTTATGTAAACAGTTATGGCGCTTTAAGTCCGGCAATAAGTTAAGACAGCTTTTAATTTGTAAAACGTGTAACTCACGAAAGATTAACATTTTTATGATACGAATGATAATTAATTTTAAATTAATAAATTCAAAGAAAAACGTTAAAACATAACTGTTATTGAATAAAATATTGAGGTAACTGAAATTACAAGTAGGTATTTAATTATGTATTAAATATTAACAACCGTAATTAAGTACCTAAGTAAATAATACATGCTTATTACAGATTCAAAATAAACCAACCACTTCTCTAACAATTTAATTGGCCTACAAATATTTATCAAGCAGGAAACAATATGATTGAAATACGATATCAAATAAGTCAAAGCCATAAATCTGACTGCGTATAATTAGAAACTTTATCGCGAGTTCAAGAACCGTTTACACATCAATATGGTGTCATAAGTCATCACTCACCTTGTTCTACTTCTGCCAATAAGTCAGGACACACTTCACGTGAGGGTATTCAAAGCTAAGAGTCATCACAGACTAGCACAGATCTTACTGAGCGATTTCGGTCATTTCGGTAGACGCACCTACCTCACACGGTTCCTTTTGAAGTAGAAAAAAAAATTACAATCATCCTAATTTGCGATATAGCTAGCGATGTGAATATAAACTCTTATAAGTCATAAGAGCTCAGAACATCGTCAATGATCAGACTAGTAGTGTTTGGCAATGTCGCGCGTACACACGCTTACACGCGCTAACAAAAAGGAACGTATACGCGCGTAAACTCGCCTAGTCTGAAACCGCTCTCACTTTGGGCAATAATTGAAATAAAGCAGGTGACATTAGTAGGGTTTGTCACGCACCTCTGATGTATTGTGCAACGTTACGCAATGTTGTATATTGTACAGGGATTCGTCGGATTAACTCAGATACGGTGATGTAATCATTTATAGAATTTAGACTTGGTTAGGCGGAATCCTGCTATTAATATTGTAAATTGTAATGTTTGTTTATGGAGATTGTGTCTTATTAGTTGGGGTTGAGGTAAAAATGCTACACAGGTAGATCTTTGGTTCTAAAAACTAATTTATCCTGTACACCTATTTGATTGGACTATTTGCGAAGAGCAAGTGATCTGCAGGCAGGCCAGTTTGTTAGGTATATGTAAATGTTGTTCTAATAATAAATCATTATCAGTTTCCGTATTCTAAGTTCATAGAACTCAGACAAGCTTCTGACGAAGTTCTGATTACAACCTCACTCTTTCCGTTAAAGGTGGCAATAATTATTTAATTCAAGTAAAACTTTATACCCCAATCAATCCCGTTAAAAGCTTTCAGTCGTTAAGACGCAACACCATTACTTTTAAGGAAACAAGTAATTATAAAACAATCGGTTAACATAAAAAGAATATTTGCGGCTAATAAAACTAATGACATCAATTAGTCCCTTTACTGATAGCCTCTTGAACAAAAATGTGTTGGATTTTTCTTATCTCGGAGATATCTTTAAGTGGTAAAACAGACCTTAAGTTATCTCGCATATTAAGGTGATAAGATAAAGGTAAAAACATACCATTAATTATGGGGAAAGAGCTTGTGATCACAGGTGACGGGACGGAACAAGCTCTTATGGAGCGTAATTACCCGACGTTGGTAGTAACGCAATAATGTGGGCCTGAAACAGAACATTACTTTGTCGACATTAGTCAGTTTTGTTGGTTAAGCTGGATTTTATTCTTGTTATGATGACTTTATTTTTAAGAAAGTTTTGTGGCAGATAGATTGTGTTTTGTTAGTCATTCAAGAGAATCTCAATGTTGAAGTCTATTTTAGATAAAAGTAGACAGATACCCATCTTAAATGTCTGAAGCTCTAAGAAATAGCTCAAACATGATTTAAGTTAATGTAAGCTACTTAAGTTATTAAACTAAACAGCCATTGAACATTAACAGATATTCATCTAGATTTGAAACCATTAAATCCGTAACGTTCTATTCAAGGATTATCACAAACAGTTTAGAGATAGGATCTCTCTTCACTACCACATCCGTCGCAGACATGAAGCTTGACAGCCTAAATAATGGAACCAATTCATTAACCGATCTCTCCGTGGAAGACACGATGAAATTTTAGACCTCTTATTGTTAGGGCCCGGTGCTATTGTCGACGCCCCAAGGCAAGTTCACATGTAGCCAGGCCCTTTGTACTTGAGATCTGTCCCTGACGTCGGCCTGTTAAGATAAATGAACCTTTCACAATTATATTCAATCTAAATGATGAGGATAATGTGCTTGCAGTTTCTGATAGTGACGTTCTGCTGAATCTTGTTTATATTTTATGCGAAGGATGCTGTTTTTGCGAATGCGTAACCCTTTGACGCTCTGTAAGAGAGAAATGCCTATTTGTATAAATTCGAAATTTCAAAGGAACGTACCAGACAGGAGACGGGTGAATCGGCGAATATTCTAAGATGTAAATATTTTCTCAAACTTAGTTTATTGACTGTCAATAAAACTTTTTGGCAATTGATCTCTTTTCAAGTTGGTTACAATACTTTTAACTACTTTGACTCGAGTGACATTCGATTCTTGAACTTTAGGATATTGAAAAACAGTTGAAAGACAGAAAGTTTCTTGCGAAGCGAAATATTATTCTGTTGACTTAAAATAATCAAAAGTTCTCTGTATCAATTTCATACTATTGTTATAGGTTTCAAAACTCGCAAGTCAATATGAATTGATATGATTCGACTGGTTGGATTTTCAATATCTTCAGAAGCTAGACATTGCGAAGAGCCCAAGTTCAACTTGCTTGCAATTCAAAGTAGGTACCTACATTGTAGGTTTACGTGACTCAGATCGTGAAAGTAAAACACGAAATACAAGCAACGCCGAGTATCAAACAAAATTTATAAAAGAATATAAATAAGCTAATTATTTTGAAACACTTTCAACAAGTATCACGGAATATTATAATCGTTTAGTCACCTCGTTGAATAGTTAACGAGAATTGGGCTTTTAAAAATGCGGACAAAAAGTAAAAAAGCTCGGACGTCGAGAGTGTTGGCTGTTTTTAGAGGTCTAAAAGAAATAGTGGAGCTAATAATGTGCTACAGTTTTATGGCGGAAGCAATAAAAAATAACAAGCAGAAAATATACCTAGAAATTGTATGTAGGGTCGCCCAGCAGGTGTCGAGCTACAGTATTAGTTGTTGAATTATAAACACGATTCACACCAGCTTACGATTCCTAATTGATGATCGGCTGAGACCGGTCTAAGTCGCCTCAGCGGCTTATCCCATTTAAAATCAATGGCGCGATAACGTCCTCATGCATATTCGTCTACATAATCGTAATCCAAATGAATGATTAGAGTCTCGTGCGCAGCGTGGGCGCGGATTAACCTTCGCTTGAAATTTAGTCGGCTCGCCCAACAAAATTAAAAAAAGCTTTATCTATGTACCGCCGCCGTAATTATAATACCGTAAGTCAGGTGACGGGGCTCTTTACATTGAATTAGGCCGCTATACAAACACTTATTATAGATGAATATCACGTTTCGGCACACTTTTTTATTCATATTCCAATGGTACGCAACATGACTGTAAGATTGTGAGCGCGAATTGTGTATTGAAATTTTCTTGTTGCGTAGCTGTCTAATACCTGCCTAAGTACGTGTATGTATGATGTTAAGTGTATATTATACTACACGAGAATAAATAACTTAAATATTTACCAGTATATAAATAGTGAATGCAAGTAAAATTATACGGCGTTAGAGCGAACAACAATGCTAGTTGAAAGAGACATGGTACTTGAAACTTCGTAGCGCTCAAGTACAAATGTATGTTACAGTGGGTCTATATTCCAGTTTAATTTGGTCCGTACAGTTTTAAGTTTAGGCCGCCTCCACAGGTCGTCTGCCTAGTAAATTCATTACTTAATTTAAAATGCTAATGGGCTGTCGTCTGGACGGCAACGGATGAATAATGTAATAGAACAACCGATTCCGATCTTGAATTCTGCGATGATTGAAGTCTCCCGTACTTATAAACAAATGGATTAAGTTCACAATGGACGGAACAGTAATCTACAAAGGCTTCAGGATTATCTGAACTAGGTCGCTTAACTGAATTTCCGACGCCAAATAGGAACTCGGGTACCTACACAAAATACAGCAAGATTAAAAAAAATATTAAAGATAATGTATTTGTAATTAATTCTGTTGACATATTTAGTAATATTATACCGTGTTTATGTAATTATGCCATGTAATTAATAACATTAAAACAATATTTATAATGACTCCCAGGTTTTTAATTTCAAACACGCAATTATTCAAACTTTCATAATTTTTTGTCGCTTAATATTTCTTAATTAAAATTTAATGGTCTCCGCGGCTAGTTTCATCAATCGTACAATATTTAAATACACCTAAATGATGGGATAAAACAAACATTCACTTCATAATTTACCGAATAATCGATAAATTATGTGCGTCGGACTATTATTTATGCTTCAACACGTAGACGTAATTATACAACGTTGTGACAGTGGGTTATCAAACACGAGACATAAATAAACAGTAAATAGGTATGAAAACGGTGATTTATTTGCACCGTGTGTGGGTGTAATAGTACGTGTGAGACAATAAAAGTGTTATAATGACGACTTGGTCACGTCAAGCATGACATGTTTGTTTATTATGAATAATGTGACGTTTATTGTAAGTCAATAATCCCGCATGTGGGTGCGGACTATTATCGGTCAATTGAACAGGCGGTCCTCGTTACGGTCAAGCTCTCACGCGCTCACCGGACTCTCACTAATCAGATGACATATGCCTTCCTCGTCATATTGACATTATGACATTGTATTACTTTTATTGCGGAGTACTTTACTTCCATTATGTCTAATATTGGTTTCTTTTCTTTTTCAGAATTGGACACACAAAGTGGAGATTAACCATGTCATAAGGTAGTTTTATCTGTTACTTAGTTTTTATTTATATTTTTAATGAAGTTCAATTTAAGAGCAACCATTTATGGCTGGACTTCGTACCTGCCTATTAATGCAAATAACTAAACCAACTTTAAAATTATGACTGTTCCGAAAAAACTTTTACAACAAAAAAACGAGAAATCAATTTAAACGTTCAACAAAATTAACTTCCCGCATCAAAAAGTTTAAATCCAAATAGGTTCCACTCATTGGCATGTTGCGAAAACACTCGCAAACAACTTTTTAAAACCCATAAAAGTTATAATGGTCCTCACGGGTCATTCGTGACAAAGTTATCCAGGTATTTTATTAAAACCGAAAGAAGGGGAATTTAGAAAACATAAAAGTTCCAGTTCATAAATAACTTTATATGAAACCGAAATATAATGGAGATTATAAAAATAAGTTGGGAACAACCACTTCATATTGATGTTGAGTTAGTATGGAACTTTGATTTATACGAGAACTTGTTGAATTATGTTAGTCTTGTCTTTATTAAATCACTTCATTCTAGAGTAGTGCTATCGATTCGTGAAATTTATGAGGTTCGAGCGATCCGCACGAGATACGCACAGTTTCTCGATAGCTCCGAATGTAGTATGGAAATTACGTGTAACGACTGCACTTTATATTTAAATGCTTTTCATAAATAATCCTTTGATTTTTAAAGTTAAAACGTAATTTATTCTTGAGAGATGCAAATTGGTGATTCTATAAACCCTGAGTTGCTAGATGCTTATTTTCAACACTAAAATAATTAATGGTGTAACATAATTTCTAGTTACATTTAGGTACAAATTACAGCTTACTCATAAACTACAAACCACACGTCAAAACCACAAACACAATCCGATTAATTAAAATACATAGGTACCTACTAATTTTAATTACGCTTAATGAAATACCCAATCAACCGACTATTGCCAATAACAATAAAGTTGAGAATACCAATAATAGCCACAAAGCATTTGTTTTAAACTAAATTCTACTCGAACTATTTCATGCACATGGATAAATAGCAATAGCCGCTATAGACTACCCATTACAATTTATTTCGGATCGGATCAGTTTTTCTTGAGATTAGAACTTGAATTTGCAAACAAACAATCTCTTCAGCTTTATAATATTAGATAATGGTATTAATTAGCTACTTACAGGCAGACTGATTTCAACGCTCCCTTGACATATCTCAATTAAAGCCAAACTTGTATTCAGTAAATCTCAGAAACAATAAAGGTGCGAAAATATTAGACGAACTAAACAAAGCCCTCTAAAGTCTAAACAAGGGACACAAAACTCCATGGAGTGGATAGTCGCAAGTGTGTGCTTCGATAACAGTTATTGTGCGGTTGTTGCGGCTCACGTATTTGCCGTGGACACACTGGCCGCCCCGGGGCCCGGCCGTATGTCAACCGCTCCACTGCAGATTATGCTCTAATCCCCTTTCTCTCAACTAAGCCGCTTTCATTGCTTTGTGCTGAGAATGTTGCCGAAGCCCGTCAAGTGTCCCGAATCTGTTTAGACCCTGTGATGTATATTGTACGCGCCAATTCACTGCTTTATACACTCACAGTTATACGCCTCACTGAATTATTATCATCTCTGTGATATCAGACGCTCTGCTTTCCAGATTATTTATTGTTCAGTAGGTAATTTATGGACAGGATAAAATATATTCTATTACTAGTCCAGTGGATAATATATCTGCGACTGGCACGTCCCGTTAATTGATTCCGTGTCTGTATGTAGACAAACAAGCACGCTGTTATAATATTACAAGTGGATTAATAATTAATCGCTGTTTGTGTTCTTCTAGCATCTCTTCATATAAAGACGGTAATTGAATATTTCCAAGAATTGTTAGCTTAATATCGATAGTACTTATACGGTTTAAATAAGATGAGTATGCAAATGACTTTCGAAAGCCTCTCGAGTATAAAATCAAAAATGTATTTGAGAAGTTTTCGCTTGAAATTTTCTGGCTGTAACAACATTTTCTTAAAATTTCTTTATTATTCTTTGATACCTTTTATCAATAAAGAATCGAAATGTTACAGATAAAGTGGGACTATTATCGGAGTTACAATTTCAATATTTGACTTTGGCATAACAAGTAACTAAGTTACTCTTCGAATTGAATTACCTGTCTACTTGAGAACCAAATAACTGACTGCGTATTTTGACTCAGTTCTCTAGATCGAAATTTGATCACCCAAGTTACCATTGTTTTGTTTAGTTACAGTGCAGGTTTCAATTCTAGATGTTCTATTCGAGTGCTTATATAATAACTTTAGGTAGACCTGAATATTTCATCAGTAATTAGCCTGTAAATACTGATGAAATATTTATACTTAATGGTTGTTTTTGATGTCTTCTAAACTCGATAAATTTTCTGTTCACATATTCAAATCAAATTTCAACAAAACCCCTGAGAATATGAACAAAAAATTCTCAGTACACGGAAAAGGCATTTCGCGACATCACGTAAAATAACCTGCACGTAACAAAATGTCAAGTCGTAATCGATGGAGACCTAATGTGGGTTTAATGTGGCCTCGGCGGAGACGCGCGTGTCCCAGCATCGCCCGTCGAGATTACGCCTTAATCCTCCTTCTTTGTGCCTAAGTCACTCCGGCCTTCCCTGGCTAAGCTGAGGACGCCATTTGGCGAATCAATTGCGATTTATACTGCTTTGAGCGCATTCCTGATGTCATTTTATTAAATTCTTTGAATCCGAGTAGGTAAGTGCAACTCTAGAAACTTTATCAAATGTTGAAAGTGAAAACTTTGAGAAATAGAAACTACTTTTATTATAAGATTCACCTCACCTCCGACCTATCACAACTTAATTTTTGCGTGGGTATTACTAAAAGCATTACAGTGTTATAACGGTCCAAAGGCTAAACAATCTGAATAATGAAGTCGTTTATTTTTATAAAAATAAACAATTTCAAAGAATTATAATGTTTTGTTCAAAAATGTGCTGTTTTTTGCCCACTTTATTGTCATTACCACCACCCTCTTTTTGCCCTTTAGCATATATTTGCCTGTTTCCCGTGGCTTGAATCACAATCCAGGCAACGACCTTATTCTAGCTTAAATATTATCCAGTGGTTTTAAAGGTAGTTTGGTAGTTTCAATTGAAGTTAAAGAAATTTTTCAGTTAACAAAAAAAAACAGAGACCGGAAAGTCATTTTCATTTAACAATTTTATTAAGGATTTAACAACTAGTTACCAAATACCTGAATATTAGCCCATATGTTTACCTAAATTAATATTAGATACTAATGCAACGCAATAGTAATGCAGCGACCTCATTGTGACGTCACAACAAGCGCAGACATGACAGTTGTGGCTCTCTCGTAATCCGGACAACTGACAGCCCGGAATCCTCGATCCGCACTGATCTATTGTCAAGTTAAACCACTCAACTAAATACTGCACATTATTAATAGTAACTTAACTTACATAATAATATTACAAGAAATTGAGAGAAGTAAGTTCCGTAAGTCATGTTATCTAAGATCAATCAGGATTGTAAATTGTTATCTCAAAACGGGGTTTTTGGTTTCATGTTGCAACTTTTGTATGCTCAGTAGCTTGTCTCAGTAGTCTTTTGTATTTTTTTTTAAACAATTTGGTCTACTGTGCTACCTCTTGGCACAAAAGAAAATAGATTAATAGGTATTCTCCGAAAAAAAATGTGAAGCAATGATCCTAGACACCCTGTTTAGCGGAATTTTAATTCACTATCATTTTTATTCATATCGTAATTTTTTACTCCCTAAGCTTCTGTTTACTTGACGGTCTCATTATCATTAGCGGTGCTATCATTAATATTTGTTATATTTGTATTACAACCTTGAGATAGATGATAGTAAGAGAAAGCTATTCGAGGCAATGTCCTTGTCACATCTGAGCACATCTGACAAGGAAAGGAATGCTTCAACAAATAAGTATTTCAATGCGAACAATTATTTAGTTTCCGTTTTTACAAAGCTCAGTCATTTGTGAAACAGCTCGGTAGGCACACGTGTTTGTTATTTTCACAGAAAGTTTATTTTGTGTTTTGTTATTCAACAAAATTTAAATAGAAATAACACCACATGTTGTATTCGGGGACGCGTAACCTTAAAATTTGTTTGTCTTAGTCCCGGGCAAAACAAAGAATCTCATGAACCGTTACTGTGAGAATATTTGTCTGTTATTCTGTTTTCTATAGCACTACATACAGTTTATAGATGTCTTTCGTAATTTCGTAATGGATATTAATATTTATTGTTGTAGATTGTCCGTCAAATCTGTGAATAGTAACCACTGTGTGTTTGTTCGATGTCGCTAAAGCTTTGTTAACGTGATATTGTTTGTTATAATTTATCTTATCAACATATGTATTTCATATACATACTAATTCCTATTACATAATATGGATAAGTTAGAGAAAAACATATTAAAATATCCAACTGCTGCTTCTACTGCTAAACGTCTTCAATTACTTATCCAGTTAGTAAGAAAATAATTGAATATAACATTGACGTAATAAATGAAATAATAATAATTACTGTAACTGTATAAAGCGTTGGAAGTGGACTTAATGGCGTAGCTTCCGCCGTGCGCTTGCGCGCCCCCGGCCACGGAACTTCAATTTCCGTTCCAAAGCTGATTTTCCCTTTATGACAGCAACACTGCTTCTATTTATTTACTTTTTATTAAGATACTTATTGACAGAATTTTGTATTCAATGTTTACACAAATTGGGAACTGGCTTAATGAACAGAACTGTCACTTCTTTGATCTAAAAGGGCTACGAGAGAATTTAACGACACAATCCGTCGGTAGTGGCCCGCTAATATTTTTGATCTTTGTACCAATTAAGACGTGTAATCGATTGTAGTTTCTTTAATATAGTATTATTGTAAGTACCTACTGTAAAACTAGGCCGAGTAAATATCACGCCGATGTCAACTTGCACCGATTAATTAATTTTAATGACATAGCCACAAATTAAAAACTACACAGTAGTAAAATGCTCTCTTAATAATTATTCATTTCAATAATTCCCATCTTACGCTGAGCTGACTAAGAAGCTCCTTTTTAACTATTTTTATCTGTAGATTTTGCTTTTCATCTTTATCATGTGAGAAATATTACCAGAACCCAAAGAGATTCATCCTCGTGACAGTTCATTGATTTATCATTACCAAGAATATAACAAGCGCCTGTCCAAACAATCCCGCCGGTCGTCGCTACAAATACCCTCTACTGCTATACGTAATGGTCCTACACTTATTCTTCTGGCCACGAGTATAAATCTGTCGTGAGATCGTGTATTAATCGTCGTATTTGGTGAATAAATTTACTTTTGTTTGAGTTTGCTTTTGCTTTGGCGTTATTTATTCAGTAGGACGACCCCGGGCCACAGTGGAGAGATACTCCGCTGTTTACATAACATTTTCGTGCCGCCGACTGTTAGCCTCACGTTTCCATCGACTTGAATTTTATCAAGTATTTAGTTTGGTATTATTGAGCGTACCTTCCTATTGATTTTCCTCGTCTTTGTATTCATTTCGCCGGTACTCTTGGTTGTTCGACATTTAGCATTAAGTCTTGTTTGCCAAACTTCTGCCGTTTCATTAATATGCAAATTTTACACGAAAGTTACCTAGGTTAATCGAATTTAAACAACAACAAACTAGGAACAACAATAATAAAACTTTGAAAAAGCGTTACCACAAAAACAATTGACTTGTTTCACGCAGAATTTCGCTAGAAGTTGTACCGCGAGCGTACTTATTGCACGCGAATTGTAGCAGATATAGGTTTATTTTATTTTATTGACGCCCTCACAATGTGGTGTATAAGTTATGCTATTGATGTGTTTACGATTTGTGGTATATTTCGCTGATGGTCGTATTCCGAGGCAGCCTGTTGCGTGGGCCCTGATTTACTGCTATCGATCGCGCGACAATAGGCGTCTCCTTGCGAATACAGGACTACTGCCCACACTGGCGAGCGCGCGCCATCGTTATAAAGTGCTGAGGTGTCTACATTGTCGTCTTCACGTCGCGACGGACTTTCAACCACCATTATATGTAGCAACTACTGAGTTTCTGAAAGGTGTGTACTTTTAAAAGGAAACTTTGCCGTGTTGTTTCTAAGAATAGACCACCTCTAAGTACCCTGTGGGTGTCCTGAAATTACTAGATTATTCACGGCCAGCGGCACCTGTGTACTTACTAACACTGCGCTGCTATGAGGCATGTTGATTATAGCAATATTACTTGGAATCGCTGATGGTAGTACCTTAAAGGAACGGTTCATGTTCAGCAGTAATCAATTATGTGGCGGTTTGATGATGATAAATTACCATATCCAGCTAAGTTATTGCCTTAACCATAATCATCAAAGCGTGGCAGATATTCATTGAAAGAAAATACTTCGAATAAATCCATTTACTTATGTAATTTTATGTGGCTTCCAACGATTTAGATAAATGAGGTATAATGTTCAGGGTCATAGGTCAAAAAAAATTCTCATTATTTTTGCTTATAGCTGTTATATTGTGTTCTTTATCTATTACTCTATTTCCAATAACAAATCCTTCAGAAATCTACATAGCATTTCATTGCATTATTACAGTTCACAAACACAATTCTGAATCCGAACAATGATGTGATTAAATTATATGGAATACCCGTTTTGTACTCGTATTTTAGTCTGAGAGAGATTTTATTTGACTCACAAACTTTAATGCGAGTATGTTTTCTCGACAATACAATAAAATTTGAAGCTCTTTTTATTTTGTTGGCTTTAAAAAGCACTATGTGACTTGAACAACTTTTTCTGACAGTCGAGCAAATCCACGGAATCCTTACTGCATCACAAACCTGCAAGTTGGCTTTAGCCGAAGCCACGCCGCCATTTAAGTTCCCCCTGGGAATTTCGTGACAAAAACAAAACAATATCACCATAAATAAATGTACCTTTATATATTTACATATTACATTCTCGCTACAAACAGACACAACACTTCCTGTGTACTCCACAATGAATGCATTTCCATAATAAAGAACTAGACGTAAGCAATAAATAATTGGCAACGTTTTATTTCGCTCATAATGTCGAACATAATAAGGAATTGCAACACCTATTTCGCATTCAAAATTAAGAAACACTCTTACAGTAATGAACGAACGGGGACGCCATTAAAATAGCGGATCATAAATAATTCAAGCGCGGGTTTGGCGTCGTTTCAAGACATTTCCACATTAAATTTCATGAGAGGTTCATTTTTCCGGTGAGCGACGCGTGCGATCGTGCGCGCGCCCGACAACGAACGCCCGCGCCACCGCGCCGCGAGCACAGCGACACGGCCACTATTTCACCAGTAATTGACCGTTTTGTCTGATTACCGAACCCGCTGGCTCTGAAACCGTTCCACCCCACTGATGTACAACCTATTCACAATCGTTTTGGTTACGACCAAAACCAAAACAACGCTCACTAACGTAACCTTAAACTTTACCCGATTTATTTATACAAACGACAACAATGTGCAATTCTCAAACAATTCTGTCTTAAGTATTTCCAGTCGTGGTGGAAGAAATCTTATTTGTTCGTTTTGTGTCGTCGCCTTAACCGCCGGGAGCGCTGACGGGGACCACTCGGTTCATTTTTATTTTTTGAGTCGTAAACCAAAGTCTACGAGTTATGAACGTTGATTTATATGTTAATGGTCTCTGCAGCGACTGTCGAAATTTCATTTAGTCTGGAGTAGCTGTTCCCCACACGTGAGAGGTTGATACTTCATAATCCGAGGGTACCACGGCGGTTCGGCGACATTGTGGAAACGGCCATCCATCATCCTAGTATCAAAATTTGAAGTTGACATAAAGTGGATGAGAAAATGATTGATGCGTCGGCGACTCCCCAAAGCCATTGGCACTTACCGAAACTAAAGCATTAATTGAATAAACCCTTCGTAATTAGGTATGTGAGCACAAGAAATAAATGAGCTTTCGGCCGATATCTGTCCTAAAGTTAATAAGCGACATTCCTAAAATTCTCAACGCTATTATTGTATCCGTCATTTAAGCTACAATACTTTAGGGAAAAAATTAACACGTTATACTAGAACGAGCCTGTCTGTTTTCATTTATTTGTAATGTTCACTAGCACGCTATTCACTAATTAACAAATTATAGCTAACGGAATGCGTAACTAAACGCAAAGAATTAATAAAAATAGTCTAAACGAAAAAAATAAAAGTAATGGAAAGGAAATTCATACGATTCATGTATTTTTGGAGATCCGCAGGCGTTGTCAGATGAATCGCTTTTGTCTGACTCCTGTCTAAGCCACAAATATAGATGTAAGTACAGTCACCGCTCCATAATTCTGCCGATTGACATAGTCGCAAGAATGAAAGGTCAATGGGAATGGAGCTCTTAAAATAGGATCCCTCCACGGTATATTATTGGAATTCCGTTGTATACAATTGGGATGTTCCGTATTTCATATGAATTGGACAGGCTTCCTTGGTTTTGTGAAGGATTTCCGATGGACCGAGTAAAATGTGCAAAATATTTCCCGAAAACCCGCATAACTCCGATAAAAATATATGGGTAAAAATGTAAGTAATGCTGCTGGGTAGAAGAAGAGAAAGAAGCAATATTTATTAACATTTCGCCACAACGTATTTATGTTTACCAACAACAAATGCGTTTCAACGAACTTAAATGAAACTTTCAAGAACTAAATAAACCGCAAAGCAAACTGAAATATCTTCAATTCGAAATAACTCATTCAAATTCAAAGCAAATTCACAGGAATGCTTGAAATCATTATAACGAATACTTAATCCAAATATTCCCCACGGCTTGCGCTTCCACGAAAGTAAACGTGTCGTTCTTAATGGCTTCAACTGTACTCTGTGTACGTGCTTGCCTGGTCTTACAGTCATTACATGAAATGTATAGTCCTAGGTACCTAGCATACCCGTAAAATTTTCCTCGAAGCCATTACTTTAAACTTCATATGCAAGGGGGAGATTGCAAATTCACGTGTGGCCGTTAGTAAAAACTGGGCTTTCATTAGTTTGGTGACTTGCACGGTGACTGGTCTGTGATACGCTAATGGTGTAACGCTTACGTTTGGTAAACTTTGTCTCGCGTGTGATGCGGGTTATACGCTCTGCGCTTCTTTAATCTTTTAGTTCATTACTTTACTGTAAACACATATTTGGAAATCTTGCTTTTCTCCACGGTTCCGCGTCTCGAGCTTTTTTCACCAGGAATATAAAGCTTATATTTGTTCTGATGAAATACTGTTAGTTTCCTCCCATCTATCCAAACTAACATGTCTGTTTTATTAAAGCAATAAAATTATCTGCACTTAGGTAGTATTAATTCACAAGAACCTACTCGGATTTTCAATTCAGCGCAGTAGATGTTCGTCGTTCGAATAATATTAATAAACCCTCATTCATTTGATTGTAAAGTTACCAGGGACATTATATTTTAATTACATTAAATATTTCTAAACAGCGATTTATTTATGGCGATCGTTATCACAGTTTTATTACGAACCCACAATCCCGTAATAAATTCCCCACACATAAACATTTACCCCGTTGGAGGATTTATTTGATTGTTTTCATGACTTGCATGCCTCCCTTACTCGACTGATAACATTTTTTATGTCCAAACTGCGCGAAAATAGGTTACGACGACCCTTTCGTTGATCCATGAATGACGAACAACTTCTATGCGGATCTGAATCAGACCCTCAAAATATTATCGACAAGAACTCAAACTGCCACGTCACTGGATTTACTATTTCCGTTCTAAGTGAATGCGAGTTCATTCATAACTTCATTTCATGCAAGCTTAAAATACTTAAAAGCCTGTCATCCTCGTGATGTTTAATCAGCCCGTGAAGCATCGCCGCTTAATTTGTAAAGTGTCAAAATAAACAGATTGATTAAATTATGTACAAAGGTGGGTTCGGACGCGAAGGTGAGTGGATTCATTAGTCCACGTGACTTGCAGTGTAAAAGCGAATGTCACCGAGCACCGACCACTCCCGGCTGCGGCCCGATGGCGACAACCCTCAGGGTTTACTGCTTCTAAAATACAACCCGGATTCACCGGCTCCATTACACTAATTACGTTTCGAATTTAGAACGCTCATGTTTATTTATATTGTTTGCTTTGTTCAAACTTTATTGCTCTTATAAAACTTTAAAGTGTCCAAATTGACTCATCTTGGTTGGACCACCAATAAAATAAAACCCTCGGTTGTTAATTGACTTAAAAATCGACTAATTAATAAAATCTTAACTTTTAATTAGTCTATAAAAATGAAATTAACCCACTACCGTGTTGGTTATTAATTCTTGTTTATCAGATTTTTCTTGAAACGAGTTTTACGAAACTTTTTCAACACCGGACTTAATCTGATATAATTTAGCGGGCGTACAATATTTTGTCCTTATTGTTAAAGTTTCCTCGTCATTAAAATGTATAATCACATTGTGTAAATAGTGTGGTGGTGTTATCTTTACAACGTTATCGCTGTGAGTTATTACGACTATGGACTTTCACCTAGTGTCGCGTGCACTTAAAATTAACGGTATCAGCTAAGTACTCACGGGGTCTCCGCGGACAGTGGTCGCGCCGCCGATAGCACTGCAATAAACTCGAGCCTCATCACACTATTTCGTAATTGGATCGTAAACTTCTGTAAAATTATTACCTGTCTTTACTAGCTTGCTTTCATGACCATTTTATTTACCTACTTCCTACATTTCCTTAACAATCGTACGACCGATACCATTTAGTTCGGAAGAGAAGTTTATTGCATGTAAATTCGTTGTAACACTTATTTCACAATAAGTTTAGAACTTTTATAAACATGTTTCAACAATTTGGTATAATGTTGAAACTTTATTCTGAATTCTTTTCTTTACGTTCAAATTATAAGCAATAAAATGTCACCATATTTTTCAATTTAATATGTTTTAAAATATTTTATCAGACCGTTGGGGCGTTAGATGATATTTTCTTCGATAACTTTCAATGTTGGCCTATTTATGAAACATGAATGGAGTTTTTCTCGAAAGCAGCGATGGGTAACGGAAGATTGGGCAATATATTCCAACATATCGTTTATCTGAAAAAATGGATAATGGCTGTTGTATATCAGTTAGATAGGATGAATACCGAATCCAAAAGCTTACACTGGTTTCGACTTTTTATCGCGTTATTGTAGATAACGAGTTGGTAGAGAATTTTCGACAAACTATTTTTTTTGTTACGTCTCGTCAACGATACTATAACTGTTACCTAAATGGCAACACAGATGCAGTGTTGATATGCATCGCTTTTGTTTAAGATCAAAGACGATATTGATTACAAAACACTACTCTAAATGCAACATGTGACAAACATCTGTACGATATCGAAGCTTAAAGCTATCATATTGCACCGACTGATTGATGCCAAAGGTCGTCTGCCCACAATGACGTAACGCCATATCTGTTATGATGCCCACTTATCTGTTTGGACGCTGCTTTATATCGGAAACGTGAATCATTTTTAAAGCAACACATATCACATTTCGATGCCATCGCACAGATAGCCTAATTGCAGAGGGTCGGACACAATCATGAATATTGCGCGCTTGACACCGCGTAGGCTCCAACGTGATTTATAACCGGCCAAGTAACACCGCGTTGAATTCCACACATTTACAACTGAATGAACTAGTCAGTTCACAACATATGCACGCCAAGATAACGTCATTAGACAGCTTCATCTGTCAATTGAGGCGTGACCACCGACGTATCAGAGACGTATCGAATGCCTGGCATTCGTGGTGACTAATACTGGATTAATTATCACTGTTTGCTGTGCAACCACTCGAGAGGAATGACCTCTGTCTGCACCTAGTGTAAAATGTTGATTTTATGAAGGTGCAACGTCGACAAGTTGACACAAGCGAGACGTTACAATAATGTTACTATTATCAGTCAGCTGTTTGAGTTAGTTCTCATCCAACGCGCAAACTAATTTATTCAGGGCGTGAGTTCACACAGCCGGGGCCATGACACTCCGCTGGTTCATCGTGACTCAAATTAAAAATGTCATGGAAACTAGGAAGATATGAAAGTATGTATGTATGTATGTGTACTTAAAAATACAAACGTCCATGCAATCTAAGCGCCATGATGGTTTCAGTATCTTGTTATTTCTCAGTTTAATTTAAATATGTAAATTTTATTAGGCATAATACAGACTGAGGACTCTTGAATTGCAAATGAATGTGACATTACGTTTTATAGGCTGGTAGCCAATTCGCCGGCTCGTTTCCTTGGAGCTGACGGCAAATTTTCACTTAGGAATGCCCTTAGATTTAGTGGTTATTCATTGGATACACATTGAACCGATTTAACAATCAAGTCCTTAGTTTAAAAGCATTGAATTCACATAGTTTTACTTACTTAAACATGCTCGCTACAGTCGCTACAAATTATCAGGTGAATCGAATAAGTGATTTTTACTGCACGCGTGTAGTAGGTAATTTACGACAAAGTATGGGAATAAACCTGGAATAGACAATTAGCATTCAACAATACACATTGTAGGTAGGTACAATGGATGGAAAATGGAATTAAGTTCTCCACGTAAATTACATACATAATGCAATTTAATTTGAGATTCGAGGACTGAATAAATATTGTATCTAGGTGAAATTATCACACAATATAATATATTTTACAGCCATTTAATAGGTCGTAGTGAACAAACGTTGTAATCCTCTCAAGGCTGACGATAATCGCTCTAACATTCACCCAATACATATTTAATGTTAAAGATGAAAGACAGATTTTGTAAAGCTTAATTCGAACGTTGAGCTTTGGAAATATTTTCCCCATTCATATAAAATGATCCTGACACAAATCCTTAAAAATGTGTTATTGGGAGCCGCGGGGACGAAGCAATATTGGGTAGTCACGCGTCCCACCTTAGGAAAATCTTGCCGTAAAATAAATGGGCGATTTCATAATCCAAGACGTTATATATAAAATGTTGAAAAACTATTTTTGAAACGAAAAGATTTTGCGATGTTCGTAGTTCGTACAACCAATTCTTTAATATGGAAGATTTGAAATCTTTCGAAGGTCTTTGCGTGTTATGTTCAAGATTAATTTTTTGTTTTTACGACCATATCATTTGTTACTCTGGCTTGGTTGCTTGGATTGCAATACCTATGTATTTAGTTACAGCATAAAGACTATTATGGCTGGTTCACTTCATTTTCGTCAGAGAAATAACTCATTTTCATTTTTATAATAATGTGCCTAGACGATGTGGCTGTAAGAATAAAATAACAATTAATCTTAGGAAATTTCGTCAAACATTTCACGTAGATGTCAAAAAGTTTCCTCATCCATTTCCTAATTAGGATTAAATATTTGAACACAACACACAATCCTGTTACAAGAAAAACCGCAAACTAACTGAAACCACACATCCTTGCTTCACAAATACGAGTCAGTTGTAACTCATAATATTATGTTCTATCGATATCAAGCACGACTCTATTCACGTAGCCCAGAATAAGGACTTTCTAGAAAACATTGCAAAAGGAGTTCATGTCATTTCTAATTCCACTTGTGGGAGACCGCTCGCCGACATCTAAGATATCCATATTCCCTCGAGTGTTATGAAAACTGCAAGTCGCCAAGTGAGGATATCA
Organism: Helicoverpa zea x Helicoverpa armigera; assembly: GCA_033682625.1. Taxonomy (NCBI): domain Eukaryota; kingdom Metazoa; phylum Arthropoda; class Insecta; order Lepidoptera; family Noctuidae; genus Helicoverpa; species Helicoverpa zea x Helicoverpa armigera. Next base: position 3,379,472 of record JAWIIS010000029.1, read on the forward strand.
CTTGAACCACGTACAATAATAACGTGGTGAGTGCGAATATCTTTCCACACTTTAATGTTAATATATTCTACTGTTACCATGTAAACTTTGCTCTTAAACTCCCTTTCACTAAGATGTTTGTTTACTATGTATGGTCTATGAGGCAACATCGTACCTTTAACCAGTACCTTATGGAGTCCATTAGGGCTCGTATCTAAAGATAATGTTTTAATTTTCCCCACTAAATTCAAAACTAAACAAAATTATAAGATTGTGTTATTATATGAACAAAACTTTTGTTTTTCAGGTTAAACAAAACATTGAATTGTTACGTGAAAATAAACATAGCCAAACAAAAACATACATTACCACTCGTACATTATACGTAATGTTATATTCATTTATGTTAAAATTGTGTACGCACGCCACCGCTTTAAACTAAATAAATTAAAACCTTTTTACGTGGGTGCCTCTATCCCGCTGCGAACTGAAGTTACGGGATCAAGCTCAAACAAAACACAAACTTAAATCAACCAAGACACTAGATAAACGTCAGAGACTTTATTATAATTACACAGCCCAATTTTGTAAAACAAATATAATAGCTTTTCTTACATATCAGAATTTCGGAACGCGTCCCTAATTTCGGTTGCAAAGCGTGTATAAACTGAAGGATAATTGTTAAGACGGAGTGAGCCTATTCGTTTGTAATGTGTTCTTATCTTTACTGAATTTTAACGAGGCTCTCCGACCTGATGACGGATCGCAAGTTCGTTGGAATCAAGAATGTACGGACTATTACCGACACAAGAAATTGTGTTAAAACTTCTGACGCGCACGATTAGTTAACGCTCTGTGGTATATGATTCCAAATTCAAATTTGGGTGCGTTCGTTCCATCGAACACGGCGCTAATTTATACGGCCATATGTATTTTATTGAGTTTTGTTACTATGTCTGTTTTGTTAACATGTTCGACTTGTCAGTGATTTTGTTTTACAAGTAAATGTGTTTATAGAACCATGCTTTAAAAAGTTTGTTTAAAATATAATTAAGACAAGATTTAATCAGTTTTAGAGTTAGTTAATACGTTTTTGCTAAATCAACGCAAAAAGCTTTAATAATAGTGAATATCAAAAGATTCGTTTCATATTTTTAATATCTACGTTATTTGCTGAAAATGTAGCTAGAAGCTATTTATATTATTTACATATTAACGTCGTCGGTATTATGCTGAACGCCAGAACATTATTCTTTTTTGTAAAAACCACAAGAGCCAGACAAGCGTGGCGGCGGAAAAAGACTAAACGAGAAACATTTTATTAAAGCTAATTTATTATCACAAAAAACGTTGTAACTTTAAACGATACAACAATTATTTACATTAATTAAATTACTTAAAATCTGATATAGTAACACAAACGAAAATATTTAATTACGGCATTCTCTGAGCCTATTATAAGAGCTAATCTAAAGCGGTAACATAAAACTACGATTTACCGTAAAAAATAATGTACCTACAAAAGTTATCATTACGGTAGCACTCATTTATTTACTATTTCAGTGAAATACAATAACTAGCGTTATAGGAAAGTAATGACTAAGCTAGCCACTAGTGTAAGCCGGCCAAGAACTATAACTTACTCAAATAAACTGTGAATAGTAACGTTCTGCAGAGATATTTTCGCACATTTTATTAACTACTTTCTTAGCAATAAAACGCGAAGATCTCCTCAAAGGGCACTTAAACCGTTCTGCGTTGAGTGTCACATAAAACGGCTGATAGGCACCGGAATTAACTGTTCTCTATAACATTTGTAAGTAATAGTTTCGAAGGCTCAACCCTAGTCTCTTTAATTACATTCTGAGTGAGTTCGCGGCGTGATATGGTTACTATAGAGCTGACGTAAATGAAAACATACCTACTTATTTATACTACGTTTTACAGGAATGAATAAAGGAACAAATTAAACTTAACGAGCTGGAATTTTATGCATACCTATAATAATAAATATATTTAGTTGCTTTCTTAACTTCATTAGCTTATACTGAATGCTAAGCCGGAGTTACTGATAACATTACAGTCAGACTAACAAAATACAATCTGGGATTAGCTGCTATTAATAGACAGGTCTTAGGAATCATTATCTTTATTAATGGGGTCTTGTCATTATCTTTATTAATGGGGGCTTCGTTTTCTCGGCTTTTCTTCATTTTAGCATTGAACTGAACTTTCATTTGTTACTTATTTATTTCCCGAATTCCAGCAGTCTGTGAAAGGAACATAATACAAACAGAATTAAAGCGCAAAAAGGTTGAGCTCGTTTAGAATTCAAATCTGTGAACGACAGCGTTGAGACTAATAGCTTTCTTATACCTACGGGTTGGAAAATTGTACCACTTTCTTCTACTTCTTATGTTACCAAGAAGGTGCCTAAATATAAGGTTTTAGGACATTAATGGGTTTGTTTTTCATTGATGAAATCGAGTCTACATGCGTCTAAATAGATAGACAATAACCGAAAGCCTTAGAATGGTGATAACTTAGCGATGTGTTATTATGATGATTGGAATTATGGATTGAATTTAATAAATTAATATTTATGTAATTAATACTCACTAGTGAACCAGTATGCGTGGGTTTTCTACTTAGAAATAATCGAAACCAACCAGCCAGTTTCTCCGTTCAACAATATTAACGATCCTTGTAGTTTAGTGCATAAGTGAATAAAACTTATTTAACGAATATTTTAAATAAAGTTTACTGCATTAGTTTTACGATTCGTCTCAGGTTTCATTGCGTGGATTATAAACGACTTAACTGGAATTAAAGAGTTCATTTATTTTCGTACTAAAAACTTTGGATAATGATGTTCGTTTTAAATGGGTATTATCAAATGTTTGTTTTAACTTCTTTCTTTCTTGATAATTTCATTTCGAAATCTGTTTCTGAGAGTTTTATAAAATCTGGTCTATATCTGTGAATTGGTTTAGTGTTTAGAAGTTGATATTGTAAACTATTATATACTATTAACTACTAACTCGTAAAGGCTCGGAGGATGGACGGAACTACTAACTATTATATAAACTCTTTTGCAAAAAAAGAGGGCACCTATGCGAAATTTTGGTTTTAAGGACTTCACGGGTTAGGTTAGCTTTACCCTTTTGATGCTAGCAATATACTACAGTCATGAAAACCCTTTGAAATACACATGCAGTCCTTAAAACCAATATTTCTTATAGGTGCCCGCTTTTTTTGCAAAAGAGTGTATTATATATCTATATTGTCTCAAAAATACTTTTTTTGCAGTTAAGTATCACATAAAATAATAATTAATTTACCACTCAATTATTTGACAGATAACATTGAAACAATGTTAATTTATCGAATAAAAAAGGAAACACCTTAAAATCATTAATAATTTCCCGCTTATAAACATTCGAATGAATGAAATACTATATTCCATTTTATTAATACAAATAATAATTTCGGAAAGCAGTGATGCATTTCTGTAAACAATCCAATTAATAATTATTTCATAAATAAATATTTCGTAAATACTTTATTTATGACAAAGAACCGAAATCTGCCACATAATGACCGTTCGTAGTCATTGTAAATAACTTAGATATTTCTTAGGTAGATTTGTAGTATAGAAAAAGAATTGTACCTATTTGCTAAAAGTGAACTAGATAAATGGGTCAAAAATCCTGCTAACATGGAACCGACAACCCAAAGGTCCCTTTTTTCAAAACCAACCAAACGTGTCCTATCTTTCTAAAGAAATCAAAATCTAAGACACATCTGCCGTTATTATTTCCTGTAAACACTCTTAAGTTGAGCTTATCTTATCATACAAATATTGAAGAAATGGGAATCACAGTAATACATACGGGATCTCGAACACGTGTTCCCGAAATTAAAGGAAACTATGTTGGGAAAGATATCCCTTTGCGGGGAATTGGTTGTACATATGCCGTTTTGTCGGAGTCATCAATCTCTTGTAGGAAAGTTAGGATCGGTACTATGTATTATTAGGGAATCGAACATTTCATATGTACCTATGTAGGACTTATTTTGTACATGAACTGATTGGTAAAAAAAACGATGCTAAAGCGTCGGTCTCTTAAAATACTTTTAAAACGTATCGTTATCATCAACCTTTTTTATTGAAAATCTTTCATAGATAGGCAAGAGCGTTAATCTTTTTATTTGCGTTCTAATTTTAAACATTAGGTGTGGAAAACATCTTAAATGGGATTTATGACTATATGCTGACTGCCCGTATGACTGCCCGTCTGCCCATGACTATGGATGCTGTAAAGGATCCGAAACGTCAGGATTAAATAATATTAATATAACCGTGATAAAATCCGTAAAAGTAGTTTTATTTATATGTCTAATATTCGCGTAAGTGTAAGAAATCAATATCTTAAATGGGATTTAGAAAAACAATACTCAATATTAACTTCTTGCTAGACAAAACAATTGAGTAATAACGCCTGCATAGCCAACAAGCTCAATCATAGACATAGTTAAGTAAGGACAAATTAAAAAACGTGACAAGCTTTCATTAGGTCGCCACCTATTGAGTCACCAGACAGCACTATGACGGTACTTGATACATAAATAATTGGTTCCCAGTACGAAGCCAATGAACTGTGAAGCTTCTTATGTACTGAATAGATGGTTCAATATTCTAGGTAAAATTGCAGACATTTTGCTATAAATAAAAGCTGAAAAAAGCTTAGAAAATCAAGTACTTAAAATAAGCCTGCAATGGTGATGTTCTTGAATTTATTTGTTTGCAAAAAGACTCATACTCATTTCTTTAGTACGAAAAAAAAAACAAATGATACTCATTAATGTTACCATCTAATAAAAACACAAATCTGCAACCAATTCATTTTTACTCATCTCTTACACCAGACGCGTCTAACCAAACAAACTAAAACAAGCTCAGAGCTAAATCACAAAAAAATCGCAATCCCCACATTCAATTCATCAATTTGTCAGTACTGCATGACGCCATCCAGAATAAAAAAAGAAAACCAATTACTATGGCCACTACGAGCACGTCATGTGTGTGGACACTACAAAAAACTTATTATTTATAATGATGGCGGCGTGGGGTGCATAGAAAATGAAACACTTATAATTTTATCGTCTCGTGATGGGCGGTGATTACTGTAATGCTGCAAAATTGTACAATGTATAGACAGCGCTTATTCGATTTTAATATCGAGTTTTCTTCGAGTCTCTCGAGCGGTCGCCGGTAGGTTGTTGTTTTGTCATAGTTTCTCTGCGTCTGGTAGTTTTGCATTTTTATCAATGGATACAGATTTTGTATTTCGCTGAGTGTTGTTATTGTATGTACACCTTTATGTAATGGAATTAAAATAGATAGATATTGCGACTGCGCTGGTCATTGGACTAATCAAAAAACAATGCTTAAGTGTGTATAACGTTCTATCCTAATATTGGTTCTTTCACATTACGACCTATACGTACAACATTACCAAAACGAAGAACTTTAACTTTAAATAAACCCATTTAAACATTTTACTATGCCATAACCATTACAGTGTAACGTCAAGATCCTAATGTTCATTTTTAATCCCCCAAATTAATGTCGGCAATTAGTGTCACTAATACTGTGTAACAATAATAAATTTTATTGCAATTACGACGCTGTTATGTATATTGCATGATTTTTTAACCCTCACAAAGCGTAATATATTCTTAAGTTTGGGGGAAAGTAAAAAGGGGAGCTTAAAAATGTGCTTACAGCGCAATGTAAATGTATCGTTACTAAATGTATTCCAGTTCGACAGTAAAATTATTGTTATACGAACACAACATTGAACAGATCAATATTTGGTTTCGGAGGGTGCCGATCGCACCTGCAGCGTTATCGAAAATATTTCCAAGCCAAACAACATTTTGTTCACGAGAAAACAAAAGTGTCTCGAAAATTTTGCTAGAGCGAAAGTTAGGCTATAGAACTTTGTTGGGGCAATAGAGTGGTCCGAAATACGAAGCGATGCGATGGCTCGCTATGTAACAAATTATAGCGGACGGACGGTCAACGGGCTCTTTACGATCCGCTTCCCAGCGCTGATGATGATTTAGATGCAAGGAATATCGGGCGGAAGCGACGCGATAAACCGCGGGGCCCCGTTGCCATGGCAACCGAGGGTGTCGCGTCCCGACGCCCGCCCTTGCCACTAGTTCACGGACACTTATCGTTATAGTAATAAATTGGTCTGGAATTCGTGCAATAACATCCGAGCGAGACGCAATAAAAATGTTGATTTTAAGTTCGGTTATGATAGTAACTGTGTTTGCGGACGATAAATCCAATGAAGTCGCATTGAATTTGCATTTCATTGTAGGTACAGAGTTATTGTTTGGTGTAGGAAAAGCGTATTCTAAAATATTGTTCACAGCATTCATTTGTCTTATAAAATGTGAACATCGCTCTTCTTTCACCCAACAAACCAGACGTGACGTCATTACGTCACATATCATCAAGCAACAAAGCTTCTAAAATTCGCTATATAAAATGTAAACACGGCATAAAGTCCCCGATTTATTACCCGGCGACTGATGATGATATATCGTCGTCGGCTGCTGTGTTGATCGTCACTTACCCTACCCTTATCACGCAGCGCGTAATTTCGGATTCATTGCCCTCGGCCTCGCCGCCGGTGTAGGTTCGTGACTTATACTAAAAAGAAAATTCATAAATTCATATTTATGTGTGTTTATTTCGACAATTATTAACGGTTTTTCTCTTTCCAGGTACTAATTGGATATGAGAGGATGAGCCATGGAATCACGAAGCGCGCCGCCGAGCCCCGACGAGGCCGGGGAGGCGGTGTACGACAATCGTTGTGGACGTTACCCACACCCGCCCACTCTCCAGCGAACATTCGCCAGTTGCCGCGAGACCACGCGACCACGCCCACATCATCGACATGCCACGTCAGAGCCCGCGCGACCAGACGACCACGTGCAGCAGTCGTTCGTCACAGCAGAGGTTCACGACTACCCCTCGTCCGAATCCGGCATAGCAGCCGACTGCCCTCATGCCCATACTAGTAATGCTGACGACAGCCCTTCTTACGACCGCTCAGACTTCGAAGGGAACTCCAGCTACAGTCTGAGGCATACTCCTGACTATCACCATACACTAGATTGTAAACATAGGCCTATTGATTACAATCGTAGCCACACACCAGACTATACCCATGGTCACGGATCTGATTGCGACCGAGCACACCCACGCTCTCAAACATCCCGACGACCGCATAGAAAACATAGACGTGAAGAAGACGATGGCGCGCAGTCACTCGACGAACGCTGTGCCAGGGATTTGGATGAGATCCTCCCTGCACGGCTTGCTGCAGTCAATTTATCGAGGGAACCACCTCCTCAGACTTGGAATAGAAGCAACATAGCAGCAACAATGGAACGGTTTGAACCAGTTGATTACTCCTATGCTTATTATGATCACCATTTATCAATGCCATCATCATCGAGGAAGGTGAACCGTCAACGAGGCAGGGGTGGCATACCACGAGATCGATCATCGCGTCATAATTATGTGACTAGGTATGGCACAGAAGAAAATATTTATGAAGAAATTACAGATGGATCTAGGACTTGCCCTAAACATCGATACGCGCCACGACAATCACTAGTTTCTTTAGATAGAAGTGTTGTGGAAGAGGAAGTTCGTCGAGTAGAATCGAGACACAAACGAATTCTGGGAGAGTTAAATCTTAGTGTAGAAGCTATGCTCATGCCGGAATGCGAATCTCCCGATTCGGAACGTGCGGAAGACAGAGACAATATCGAGGAACTGTTGCGAGTCGGTCCCACAGACGAGTTACTTTCGCCGGCAAGTTGTAATCCACCAGACTTAGACAGCGGGTTTAGTGGTAGCAGTAGCGGAGCAAGTTATGTAGGTAGTTTGCGTCGTAAACCGACGGGATCAGTGCCGCACTTGCCCGCCGTGGCGTACGGCACGCGAGGGGCTGGCGTGCGGATTCTAGGCGCGGACGAGTGTGGTCTGCGATGCCCTAAAGATATACCATCGCCCCGTAGCTCCAGCTGTGGGGATGCCAAGACAACTGGGTTTTGGAACAAAAAAGCTTGGAAGAAAATATCTGGTTTCTCAAGTTCCAACAGCATCAACAAAGCCGGATTAACTGGTAAGTTCATAAATTATGACTAGGTACCTACTTATTTACAATCATTTCTCTACTTCATCTTCTAGTAATGCATGTAAACGTTTAAGTATTATAGTTGTTTTATCATAGAATGTTAGTATTGTCTTAGTTCATAATGAGTTCATAACTTCTGTATTTAGCTCAAACTAAACTTAAAACATAAAGCACATACTCCAAACATTCGTCGTCGCCACTTAGGAAGTTCCACGATACACTGCATAGTATGAACATAAATCCAGTACAGAAATGCATAAAGCATAAAGTTTCATTCTCCCATAAAACGTGAATGAATCCTAGCGGTATCAAGTCATGAAAACCCTGAGAGCATCATTCCTTTTTTTTTATTTTGGCCCGCTTTCGTCCGCCCATAGGCGTTTTTCAGATGGACGCGCGCGCGTGGCTCTGTGTTTGTTGTTTTCATTTTGGTTTAGTTGTTTGTTTTGTTAACGGTGCGGCGTTTTGCATTGCAGGTCTGCTCGTTAGGTACACTTTCCGGCGTAAGTCCGGCTCGCAGGGCTCTCAGGGCAAGCGGCGTGCCGAGCCCGTCAAATGCGATGCGTGCCTCTCACAACGATGTTAGCCGCTCTATGGTAAGGCTCTCCGCCAACACACTTGTCACTTTGCTGGCAGAAAGTAAACTGGCTTGCATCACTAATTAGCTGCGAATGAAATAACACCCTTAAACTTTCTACCAGTAATAAAAACGATTAATTTTAATTCCTTGAATTGGCAAATGCGCGTCCATTTCAAAATTTATCTCTCAAAGAGAAACTCATATCTGATTTTATTTTATTTTTTGTTTTCCTATCACAATCATACACAACACAATATTACACTTAACAAAGTTATTTAAATAAGCAATACAATTTAAAATAATAAAGGCAGAACAGATCGAATCGGCCAGGTCAGAAACGATTAACGAAGTCGATACAAAGTTCCCTCATTAAGGTATCGCAGATATTACTTCTGCTAACTTCGGCTTAAGATAAGTATTGTTCCGCAAGAGCCGAGACAATAGCGTGCGCTACCACTTAATTAAACCTCGTCGATACGATATAAACTATGAACAAGCGGAAAGTTTCCGTTTTATCCGCCAAGACAAACGTTCATTACAAAGAGGAGTGTACAATTCAAAACCGTTCACATTGAAATGTCTTGGTTGCAGATGACGCGTGTAGGCCAAGCAGAGCTAAATCCAGAACAGCCACTATACCATACAGGTTAATAACTACTTATTACTTACTGTTCACTTCTTTAACTAACTTAAACATGCATAGCAACTAGTTTTCTACTTTTATGAATAAACGTGAAACTAAATAAAATACGTCAAATATTCGTGTAATTTCAAGTGTTCGTTTGTTGCAGCTACTCCAACGGAAAACTGGTGGTGCCGCTGGATTCCCTAGCACAGAGCTGAGGGGCCGAGCCCCCGCGGCATTCCCGCCTCCAACTCCTCCGAGGGGCTGCTCAACACCGCAGGACAACGATGAACAACAACCTAGCAACCTAATATGCAGGACTTACTGCCTGTTACAATATGAAGAAACATTCCATTTGAGCCCATCTCTGGGCACCATTAAGTTGTCGACACCTCAGCGAGTCTCAAAGACAAACTGTACGAAGGTGTAGCCAGTGTAAATAAAGTGAACAGACATTCAATTACTGTAGGACAAACGAGGAGAGTATACGTTGAAGTGATAGAAACGCCTAAATTAATTATTTGTATTGTTATAACAATCGTTTCATAGAAACGTAATGACTACGTTGTTGTTACTTATCAATTTTTAGTAGTTAATAGGTACATGAAAAGGCTGACAAAGTTGAAACCGATTTTGTACATGATATGAAGCTGCCATGTTAGCTAATATTTCAGTTTTGTCTACCGATTTGGTGTTTATCTGCGACTTTTCTATATCAACAATATTAGATAAATAAATGTAATTCGATATAAGAACATTTCTTATTCTAAAAGCTACAGATTTTGCCCAAAACATGGTGCTTTACATAAAACTACTGTAACAGCTGTCACCACTTCCTTTACCGCCCTTGTAAATAAATAATTTCATGACCCGAGCTACAAGAATTGTAAGGTCCAATCTATTTATTTCCAACATAAAAATTATGTAATATTATTTGTTTTCATAAAAGTTTTAACAATATCTCATTCGGTAAAATATTGTTAATAATATAATTGTTAGTAAATAGTTGTATATTTTGTAAATACATGCGAAAAACATGGTGCACTATTTGTTTTATAATTTATGTAAATAGATGTAAATGTACGTATACAGTCACAGTCGTAACGCTTTAATTAATATTTTACATGCATTTTCTCGTAAACAGTTGAGTGTCATCGTTATAAGACTTTTGAATAAAATGACAGTAATATGGTATTTGTTTTCACTTGTGGGATATTTATTGAATTTTATGGTAACTGATTCATGAATGTGTAATGCTGTGTTGAATGGTAACACATGCCTTTGTAGTAGTATTTTGGTATTAAGTCGCTGATCCATTACATTTGCGTGGCTGGTTGCGAGGCGTCGTTAGTATTCGAGGCAGCCGCTTACCTCGAGGCAGTCTCGGAGCACCGGCTTTACATGTACAGATTTGACATATGGGAATTACTATGCGTGCTGATTTACAAACATAAATAAAACTGGACGGCTTTCACTCTACGCCACATGTTGCCCGTAATTGTTCATAATTTTATATTGCGGCTCCCGATTTACAGATGTTACGTTATTTAAAAAAACACATTACGTACAGCTATATTTTTTCATTCAAACATATCCGACTTATTAAAAATAATATTATATTTTGTTAAAAAGAGTATTCATTTTCATAAAGCCTAGAGGCGTAGAGTGAAATGCTTTAATCGTATTTAAGAGTATAATTTATTATGAATGTCACAAGAGCATGTACATACCTACGTAGTAATAATGTAAATTTTCATTTTATCAGTCAGTGAAGGAGTCTGTCTTGTAACTAATATTATTCTAAGCTCGACTGATACGACGTAAAATAATCTCAATGTTACATGAAATAAATATTTCTTTAATTGTCTGTAATTTAGTGATCGTGTTCAAGTCAAAAGAGATTTTTATTAAATAAATTACAAAAAGTCCTTGATTTTTATTTTATACCCATAATCAAGACCTATGTTTTGTTGAGGGATATACTTTTTAAAATACCTATAAGTACATAAGGTGCAGAACCGCGGTCTAATTTACGTACGCACTCAATACCCTGCTGCGCCTGCTTTATTTTTATTATATATTATGGGAATACTCATTCACGGGTCCAAAGCTTTCATCTCGCGAACGGGAGAACAAACCCTAAATTCACCACAATACGCCTTCAATGAGTATAAAATTTCGCCCGGCACAGTGGGGAGCCTACAATCCTTTGTGCCGCTCGACGGGTTAATTGTTTAATTGCCAATAAAAATAAAAAACAGAGCACACATACTCTTTGTTCGAGTACATGCAATATTCAGCTGCTTGTAAAAATATTGTTCATAAAATCGCGAGCGATGAATAGCAGGTATTAACCATAAAGTAAGTTAGACAAGGCTATGTACATGACATGGTAATGAATGTTTTAAGACAAGGTTCCACTAAACTAATAAATGAAATAAATCAAGCATCTTACTGAACTCGAATTACAAATAATTTCTCAAAACATAATAATTGAAGATCCAGTAACAACGCCATTATAATTACGTGAAATTGTAGTTCATGTAGTGGTGAAATTGCCAACTATTTTAACTATTAAGTTACAAAACCGCTGAAAAAAAAGGTCATTTTAGAATGTCCAAGCACGAAGACTACTTTCTTTTCGTGTACTCCTGCCAGTACAAAAGACGATAAATCCAGTCAAAAGTTATGGCTGGTCTTCTGTGAATAACGATTAAACTACCCAGACCACTTATCTTAGACTTAAGACCACTTTAAGCAATGTAATAGAAAATTACTCCACTTACAAAATATCGGGCAGGTCGGGACCAAGGCTGAGGGCTCATTGAATTCTTAGGGATCTTAAACATAATCGTTACTCGTCTCATTTGACTTTATAATATGAATACAAAGCCGGAACATGAATCAAAAATATTCAATTTGATCAGGTGAATTATACAAAACATCGGAACATAAAAAATTGCTTAATTCGGATTTATTTGCCGCGTGTATCACAAACTCACAAAGGGAATTCCTACAATCGGGATCGTCCTTTATTAATCTGTTGTTAGTCCCATCCGAGCGGTTTCTGTGTCGTCCAATTAATATCAATATAGCGTGCAGGGATTTGAGCATACCGTACAGATGGCGGGTATTACATGTCTCGAATTGTTTGTTTGAACGAATGTTTGGCTCGATAAATTAGAGGCAGACACACAGTGAACCTCATGTCAGATCAATTCTCGTGTCGTATGAATCCCCGTATTGGATGAATGCTGTATGTATTGACACGGCATATTGCTCGTGCCTTGATGGATGTACGGAAATCTGTTTGCTCTGGCGTATCGTTTGTTAGCACTAATAATTGTCTGTCGCGGATACGAGCCGCACACTTATCTAGTTTGTTTAATTGAACTGCCATTGTGATGGCTTTTATTGTGGATTTGTTGGAGTGTGTGTTTATGGTTTCTGCAAATGGATATGCGTACGGATGCGAAGCCGGATAGCGCATACTTTTTTGTTTTATTTTAGTATCGTTTTATATCTCTATAAATTCTTTTTTTTATGCAACTATCGAAATAAATCGATATCGTCGATATTCGATTAAAAATCCATGCATAATGCTATGTATGAATGAGCGTAATGATACACATTTCATTTACTGTACAGAAACAAAAAAGGACGAACTTTTATCCCGGACACAGTAAACAAAAAAATATTTTTCAGTTAATTAAAGCCTCGAAATTAAGGGGCAGCGTAAACAAGTCCTCATTACCCACTAATTTCCTAAACAAGAAGGAACACCAGTGTTAAATAACCTTAAATATAATGGAGCATTACCATTAAACTGCTCCGCTTCGGCTCAAAAACCGCAACACGAAATTAATATAACAAAGTGGAGATAACTATGTATAATGAACGAGCTTGTAACAATAAGCGCCTCTGGCCGTTGTTTTTGTTCGGGGATCCTCGTAGATAGTGCCTATCTGCGGGGTAAGTTAGCCTTAAGTAAACATTATCTGACTTGCGATAGTCCGACCTCTCCCGATGTCTGCCGACCTCCCCCGACCTCTCCCCGCTCCTGGCCAAATTAGTTTTTAACACTAACATCAAAGTAGGCAATAACAGTGCTCGTAAGTTGATGCGAGTTTCCAATTTGTTCTCTGATTGTTTGCTCGTTTATGTGTCTAATTTGTTACGAAAAATCTATATAAAATTACTATTTCTGAAAAAAAAAACATGAAACGTGAAAAAGGACATGAAGACAATTACCCTGTCAAGTTTTATTCAGGCAACAATTACGAAGAAATAGTCCAAAGCTAGATATTGAAAAAACATTGAAAGTTTAAAAGGATTCGGATAAAAGTGTACGCTTGTATTCACGCAACTTATCTAGGTCGTTCTTTTGACGTAACTCTAGATGGAAACTATTTTGACGAAATTGAAACAGCCACATTAAATACAACAAATGTAGAACTTGACGTTTACCAACCTTTTTCCCCTACCACATAAAGACTAAATAATGTAGATCCACTTCATACGTAACTCGAGAGAACATCACAGTCGGACGAAACTCTAAAATAACTAAAAGCAAATTCAAATAAGATGTCAGCACTACATATGTTCGTAAAGTTACTTAATCATTCCCCACAAATATCGTGTATCTCCGACATTTTTGCTTTCTGCACTATAACGTAGCTAGCTTTACCCAGTGCACTAAAGTTGTATAGAAATACTACCGATACGTGAATGCATGGATATAAAACATAGAGGAATTCAAATATAGTTACTGTGGTATTTCAAACAGGTGCTGTCTATGGCTTAGCATAAATTCTTTGAGTATTTTATTCGTATTTTAAAGGTTGTTGATACCCATCTCGTGTGGCTAATGCGTTATTTTAATATATCGTATAGTATAACTATTCTTAATAACAAAAATATCTTATATAGGAAAGAGCCTTCTTTTGTTGTGCCCTAACAGGGTCCATAATATGTACCTAGCTTTAAGCCCCTTGTAACATCTTTGTAATATTATGGTATGCAAATAAATATGAATATGAATAATTAAAGTCATAAAACAGCTAGACGAGACACAATTTAAGCATACATTTCAAAATCACTAATCACGCAAAAAGTGCACTTTATAACATTGACTTGAATACGCAATCTTGTCGGACATAATGTAAAAGTTTTACTTCAAAGAAGTCACTGGGTATGTCATACAGCCTCTTAATAATGCAGTCACGTAATAAACGCTAATGAAAATTGTTCGGCGACAACCGAGTTTCAGCCATTTTATTTCGTGTTAGGCACATCAAAGGAATATAATTGGGACTTCCGACTGTTTATTTGCTCTCAACATACAGTCATCAACGGATAATCAAATTTTATACAAGAAAAAACAAAGCTTATTCTGTTTTTTAATATTTTTCAGTTGTTCAGAGTTCGTAGAATTCGGACGATGTTTTATTAAAAATATTTCATTCGCAGAAAAACTCTGTGTTACTAGGTTTTGTATCTGTATCTGCGCGAATGCAACAGGCATACAAAGGCTCAAAAATGTATTGTATATCTTGCGTATAGTAAATAAAAATATTTGCAGAAAACGTACTTACCGCAATGTATTTTGGAATTTACGAGTATTTTTTTAAACTGATTATATTCAGATACTTGTGGAGACAGTTTCGCCATAATAAAATAAATTCCTATTCATCGTATCAGCGAAAAGACGTTTACTAGACAAAGGCCTCCCTCTTCCACTGCTATCCGATTGACCATTCATCTTTGGAAATTAATGTTCGTTTTCCAAAACTACAAAAAAAGATAACGACTTCAAAAAAATTGAGAACCTCCTCCTTTTTGAAGTCGGTTAAAAACCGGCCATCAGACCGCATTTAGTTATTTGAGTGTAAAATATTATAGTACGTTCATCATTTTTTTTTCCTATTTCTATGTACCAAAAACGAGTATTTAAAAAACCGAAATACGATACTAAATTTTAAATTGGGCAACATTGGATAAATGCAATATTTATGTTATTTTTTATAGTATTTCAAGTTCTACATTCGTTCTAACATGAAACCAAACGACTGTTCCTGGAAATGAATTTTCAACTTTTCGGTTTCACGGAATAATTATTGTTTTAAAAATATATATGAATACTTGCTCTGTGAACTTGGACTATTAATCCTACAGTCATTGAATTGATGCTCGGGTTAATCCTACCGTCTGGACTGGCTCCCAGTACTAAACGACGGGATATTCAATATGTACGGAATAATAATTACACTGTTATTGGTATACCTGAAAATCGGTGAAATTATTTATTCAACATGAAGGCTTTTTTTTAAAGCCTTTTAATTATGGATAGCTTTTTGATATAAAAAAAATGTGATACTCTCGGAAATAATTTTTACATGTAGGTAATTGTACAGTTGACTCAATAACCAACTGTTAAAACAATATTGATGCTTTATTAAAATTTATTTCCAAGCTATTATGCACATTATGTCAATGTGTAGGTACCAGGTACCTCATCATGTCTTTTAAACATAGGTACATTTATCAAATAAAATTATCCTTTATATAAACACCAATAAACATACAAGTTCTCTTACTTTCCTTAAAAATAAAACTACATAGTTGCAAGCAGACCTATAATGAGAAATTCATTGGCTGACTGCATCTGCCAGATATAATAACGTAGAACAAATTAATATCGATAAAGATGCGAGATTTAATACTGGAATAGCAACAATAAGTTTTGCTATCACCTCACATTACTTTATGGTCGATTCCTTCGCAAATTGTAACCACAGAATGCGTATGTGTTAGTGCAACTGTGTTTGTGTTGAAGAAACATGACGTATGTTTAATCTTAGAGCATTAAACCAGCAGGATCAACCATGAGCATAAATCTTTACGCACAATTTACACATCGGCGAGGTAACACAACAAACATACTGATAAGCTCACTAATGCATTTTCGATCACAGCTTTAAGCAAAATCGAGAAACATACGCCGAACTTTACGCTCACTTTTACATTACTATGAACTCATATTTTAGGCTGTCATTGGACATCCTTGGCAGTCGTTACGGGTTGTCAGAAGCCAGTAAGTCTGACACCAGTCTAACCAAGGGGTATCGGTTTGCCCGGGTAACTGGGTTGAAGAGGTCACATAGGGCAGTCGCTCCTTGTAAAGCACTGGTATTCAGCTGCATCTGGTTAGACTGGAAGCCGACCTTTAACATAGTTGGGAAAAGGCTCGAAGAATGATAATTTTAGGCATGACAAAGGCGTCTCCAGTTGGTTCAATTCGCAGAGTATCATCGATAGTTTGAAAGTGTATGAAGTTGTGTTTGTATTCACGATCTCATCCGTATCACCTGCTACAGATTACTAGGCCGCAGGACTTACTTGGGAGTTACCAAGCATCCTGTCACATTACGTTGATTTATTTTTGAACGTCTTGTCGCCATTTTGGAATGGTAATGGCAGACTCAGAAATGTCGTGAGTTATAATGAACTTTGTTTCCGAAGTAGGGGTGTAATTTAGGTTTATGGGTTATCGTGTCTTATTTATAATTACCTAGTTATTTTAATTAATTAAAATAAAAATATTTATAAGCATTACCTGTTGCGTCATTTCTCATTTCTTTCTTCAAATCTGCGCATAAAAATAGGCTTGTGTAAAAAATTGCAACTTAAGAGCGTGTACGTCAACCGCGCGCCATTTGGCCTAAAATGGTACTTTTCAAACCACTGTTTCTCAGTAACTACTTATCCTATAACTATGTTATTTTTTAATAACGCAAGGTAATTTCACTGTCTATATAGTTAATTGAACATAAATTTCAATTTGTGTAGTTTAAATACTTAAAACCCCTATAACGTAACAGATGTTTTATAAAATTCCCGTTCAGCGTCTATTTCGAAGCTTAAATTCATGTGAAAACAGTGGAAAATCTAAACATATTTATTTTTTTACTCATAGACGAAATCCCCATGCCTATAGTTAGTTGAAAACATTTTTTGATTTAGGTCTCTATCTTTCAGAAAAAAAATATTTTAACAATGTGAAAAATTGTGAATTTCAAATGCTTTTTTTACCTATCTATCTTACTTAATTTAATATAACAATTATTTACTATAGTAATATAACTCTTTCTTTAAAAAATAAACTTTATATTATAATTTAATCTCTCGTTTTTATTTTTTTATAAATTATTTAAAAACTACTATAAAACGCTGCACGCGAGTCAACTCAAACCAGACCGCCGCAAGGCTTCACAGAGAGAGGACGTGTCGCTCCGTCACATCGCGTAGGGTGAATAACCTCTGCCGTGGATACCGAGAATAGAGTACATTTCAAGCGCGACCAACAAATCTTGATACATTACTATTTTATTTAAAGCTCAATTTTGAAGCATATTTTTTTTATCGATTGAGTTGAAATTTTGTTTGAATGTTCAGTTTTAATGACAATGTATGATTCTATATCCAATATGGCGGTATACCCAAGATGGAGAAAAAAATGTTTTATTAAAATTATTCCTACGATATGGGTATCAAATGAAAGGGCTTGCTATGAATAACTCGAAAAAAAATGTGTCGCGAGTCTAAATCCAATATGGCGGACTCCTTAGGCTAGAAATCACTTATTGCAGATGTCTGTTACCAATCGAGCTATAATTTTTTTTTTTTCGTTTTGGATGTACCCAAATTTTGACTTTTGATCTCGAATAACTTTTGAAGCATATAGGATAGATAACTTAAAACTTTATTTGCAATGGTAAACCCAAGCTCTTCACCAATATTTGGCTTTCCGGCAATTGTTGTTATTTGACCACAATTTTTCGGTCTGGATGGACTGGACCATTCATATAAACAATCAATTTTTCAAATCGGTCCAGGCGTCTTTGAGAAATCGAGAACAATCAAATTGAGAACAATCACAAAACAATCTAATTGAAACCTCCTCCTTTCTTTTTTTGAAATCGGTTAAAATACAGAAACTCTTAACATTGTCATTAATCATCAGTCGACTATTTAGTACTGTTGAAAATTGTATGTAATATACAGAAAGTCCTCAAAACCAAGGTTTTCATAGGTGCCCGATTTTTTTGCAAAAGAGTGTAAGTATTAACGACTTATTTTCATGCTTTTATATTTTGGACATCCATAGACTTACACTATTTTCCCGCTATTAACTATTTACTAAATAATATATTTTTTGTTCTACCAATTTCACTCGAAAGGATCAAAATGGTTTGTGTGACTATACGTGAAGTATGATAGGCACGCACACAGCCGCGACGCTAGTCTGCGCGGTTTTTTGCGTTGAATTACCTAAAGTTGACATCGCGCGCCGAGCGTACACGCTCTTAATTCATTCTACTACTACTCCATTAATAAAACCTTCAAAGTCATCAGCAAAACATAAGGTAGGTAGGTGGTATAAGAAAAACTAAATTGACGTCCTTATTGATCCAAATCGAAAAATGTTTTCAATAGCGGAGTACAGAAAACCAAGTCAATTAGTAACATGAAATTAAAATATAAGCCTCCTAAAACATAACAAACAATAAGCAAAACTCAAAACTTATCGCTATGTTAACCTTTTCGTACTTAAATAAAGTTATTCCTTAAAATATTATTTTAGCACAAAGGTACGAAACTAGGTCATTTGACTTGTTGATATTATGATCAAAGTTGTGTACCCGTAAACCCTTTGGATAATAAACGCTTCACAGTTAAGACCTTCGAATAATTCTGAGTCACAAACTGAAGATTAAGTAGACATTACGGAAATGTTTATAGAAATAAACTTGAAACTCTCTCCGCCTCTGTAAAAGCGCTTTATCAAATCATAGCTTACCTTTTAAATGGGTCATATCTTCAAACTGCTTTAATAGGTTGATGGCTTAGAAAATGAGTTATACATTTCTGCATAACGTTTGTTAAGTTCGATTCTTAGAACATTTCTAATGTTTATTAGTTTACATAGACGTGTTTATTCACATTCACGTCAACGTCTATAACGTGCCCACAATACGAAGATAGATAGATAGATAGATAGATAGATAAAACATTCAGACAAACAAAAAGACACCACAAAGATACACAATAAGAAAAATAAAACAAAACAAGAAGTGGGTAGAAAGAGAAACATAAAATATGAAATACAATCAGAGATTAACGGCGCGCTGCAGTGTCTTACGTTTGCACCGAATGGGAGTCCAACTCAGCATGTGTCAGGTAGAATACCTGACGCTGGTATTCTGCTGGATCCCTAAAAATGACGCACGGACGTCGAGTAGACTATTGGTGTGTGTGCTGTGTGTATTTGAAGTAAGTGTTTTGTTCTATGTGTGTGTTGTGCTTGAATGTGAACTATGATTAATATTGAAGTGTAGAAATGTGTTACTAGGTAAACTACTAGTATTAGTTCTCTCAGACTACGAGTGAACCGGAATACGGCGACGAAACACCATCACGGCAGGTACCTGCTTTCGCTATATTATGGACGTGTTTGAGATCGTCATACTAAGTTCTTTTTGTGAGTTAATGAGGAACTTTCGAAGGTGTATTCTAAAAGTACCAAGAGTTTTTAAGATCTAATATGTCCGTTCGTAGAATCATTGCTAACTGACCGCTTTATACTACGATACGCGTATAAAAAATCTTACACCCTCTCCATACAAAATACAACGACATGGCATAAAATTTATCTAGGTTATAAAAATTCTATAGGTAGATGTATAGTTTTTCGGTCGCTGGGCATATTGCTGGCAGGCAGCCAGATCAAATACTAGTTCTAAGGCAGAGAGCCTGCCTAGAGACGGGACGACACTTAAATTTTAGATTTTTCGTACTTATTCGTGACGTGTTCCATAAAAACATGGAAGCACACATGCAATTTATCTCTTTGTTTTCATATGAGACTTTGTGAGTAAGCTGCATTTTTAAGACCATATTAAAATTTCACGTTTTTAGACAGCCTTGTTGCTTTAGGTCTAGAGCTGGTACTCAGCTTGGTCCGGTTGGACTGGAAGCCGACCCCAACATTGTTTGGAAAAGGCTCGGGAGATGATGAGTTACTTAAGGTTTTGTAAGCTTTAGGTACCACTAAGCAGAAGGTATCGTTTTCATTCATAGGTCAATAAATAATTAGGTATGAATTATTTTCTACAGAGCTAAATTTAAAAACTTCCTCAACCAGCCTGTTTAGTTCAAGTACTGTTGACATGGCCAATTACTCGTTTGCCTTAACCATTATTGAAAGCCGACTGTTACATACTAACACTTCAAAAGACACGTGTCACTTTCCTCACTCAATTAAATATAATTGAGGCGTCTTCGACATATGTATATTGAGCGATGTCAACCCGTCACCAACTTACCTCGGCTACTTCAAACCTCTGGATGCAATTGTACTGAACCCAAGTCGCAGTACACGGTTAGCGAGCAAGTTCTAACGTGGTAAACAAATATTATCAACTTATTAGGTTAGGTTTATAAGAAGCTGAGGAGCGAGTTGAGAGTAGAGTGGCGTTTTCGATGGTGATGGGTTTCTGAAGAAGTGGGATTCTCAAAGTATGGTGTAAGCATAATTTTTCTCACTGTCGAGAGGATGAGCTTTTATACCCATACATGTTAAATGAGTAGTGATTTATTTGAAAAATTTCTTTATCATATGGATCTTGAAATAAAATACACCTAAATAACTAGTTACCTATCCAATTATCGTTATCATCAGCATATTTAATGCACTGTACATGTCTTGCTTAACCTGCTTACAATAAGACCTAAGTTTGAACATTCATGCTCTAGAATACAGCCTTGCATTATGACGGCTCCATTTAAGCATATCTAACATTCCGAGTTCTGCATCACAAATCGCTATTACACCCGCTTGTAATAAACACGTACCCTTACTACGACATGTTACGAAGAAATGTTCTATAATTGTCTAAAATAGGGCTTCGTGTCATTAGCGCTAAAAGAGATACAAAGAAAAATGTCACTTAAATCGCATATGGGCGGGAAAGCCAAATATTATAATGGTGTGGGCTCCGTTGTTCCCCTTGGGAAACTGTCTGTGGGCAGTAGAACTTTCGCTTATTTCTATAAAGTTTATTTATTTTTAACACGCCTATATTAGCTTCACTTGTAACTATGTATGTTAGAAAATCTTGGAATCTTAATTTGGCTCACTTCCCAGTCTTCGATTAGGATGACATTTTTTGTCTGACATTTGAGAAACGCTTCAAAAACCTTAAAATTCTCAATCTTTTAGACAAAAATCTCTACTTTATGTACAAGATCAAGCAGTCTTTTAGTACAGAATTTTTTCTCTAACAAAACATCCCACGATCTATTTAATGTGAGACTACATACATTAGGTACGTAGTTTCTCGTACAAAATGTCCTGGAATTTACTTTACGTGCCTAGTAGAAGTGGAACAGGCAGCTTCATTAATCTTTTCGATACAGTTTCTAGGAAGTCCTGATACTACAGACGTTACTGTCTAGATTTCCTAAGATTATTTCTTATTTACAAGCGATTTTGATCTCTATTCATTTGACTTTAGGTGAAGATTTCCAGTTATGAGGAGTTAGGATAAACTGCTTGTGAAGGATGTCGTAATTAATAACACATTATGTAAGAGAAATAACAAATTATGACTATATTCTTGAGACTAGAAAAAGAACTTGCTGTTTTAGGCTTATACCTATTCCTCATTCAACTGAAATCGAAACGTGTGTTCCTGAATATCGAAACAAGAATTTAAGTGACTATAATTTTTCATCTTCATCACAATAAGAAATAGAAGAATATTTCAGTCTATTTAGCTGTAAAGTTAACCTCAAATACGATTTTCTTGTTAGAACAGACTTTGTTAATTAGAATGATCTACTAGCTAGCATGTTTAGAATGGATTCATGAAATAATTTATTTGTTAGTCTGTACATACCACATACCATCCAAATACATTTTGGTTAAATGCAACACAGTAATTACTAGATATTATTAATGCATTAGTATAAAATATGTAACATATGTACATAGGTTCATTTAGTTTGGACTCACTCCCTGATAATTTCATCAAACAAACTGATGTGTTTAAGGTTTTTTCAGCAAATAACATTCTTCAAAAGTAAAACTACATAATAAACAAAAAGCCACGCACAATAGGACTCCTAGACATATCTTTAACAAAGTTTATTCTATACTGATTGAATCTTACTTTTCTTTGAAATTCAACATGTACTAGTGCTTTGTACAAATAATACTTAAATACAGACGTAGTATTGAATATATCTAAATATATAAAACTCAAAGGTGACTGACTGACTGACTGACATAGTGATCTATCAACGCACAGCTGAAACCACTGGACGGATTGGGCTGAAATTTGGCATGCAGGTAGATGTTATGACGTAGGCATCCGCTAAGAAAGGATTTTGATCAATTCTACCCCCAAGGGGATAAAATAGGGGATGAAAGTTTGTATGAAACTTGCCCACGCAGACGAAGTTGCGGGCAACAGCTAGTAGACTATAATAATACTGAGAAAGCTCTCAGTTAAAACAAGGTCTCATGTAGTACTCTGCTAAGATAACATAGTCGCTTTGTTTTTATAATATCTGGCGAGGGGATGGGGTTACGATATAATTGGAACGCTTTAGTATTTATTTCGTGGATATTTATTTATTGAATACATTATTTTTTGGTAGAGTAATTTCGAACGCCTTTATTTTAATAGTATTTGAATACAAAATAATGTGCTTTCACTCGAAAGTATATTGCTACGCCCACACAACTATATTACGCATCTATACTTCTGCTTGTATTACATGAAAGATATGTTTGATTTTTTAAACTTTCACTTTTACAAGGTTTAAAACTGGAACTGAAATCATCTCATTTTAATTTGAAACTCTTACAAAACTATCGACAACATCAGTTAATTTTGTTTAAAAAAAACATTCTAGATTAAAAATACGAGTGTTCTGAAACAGAAGCGACCCAGTTTAGGTTTCAACAAAATGTTACGAGCGCTGTATATATCCAGCGGTGTCCCAGCAGCAATTTAGAACTCATTATTTATTTAAAACGCACGATCCACACACGACCGAGTTATGTGATTAATGGTTCTGCTAAATACCATTTCCACGCTAGTGGCGAATTGGGTTCTTAAAACGCCAAAGTGGACGGCAAGTGCCAAAATTTGGGTCAAACGACGGCTGTATCGCCCGACTCTTCTCCGACCAAATGTCGCACCTCATTTTCCGTCACTTAGCACCACGCCGGCTCTTATTACCAGAAAACTTATGTTCGCTCGAAAGCACACTCAATGTCAACTCTGTGTTCTAAGTGGCAAGGATACATTTCCAATACACCAGTGGGGTATTGTAGGGCAGGAAAAATTAAGGCACTTTCTTTGAACGCCCAGTTTTGATGAGTAGCGCCAAAGAACTGTGTTTTTAAGAGTCTTTAATACCTATGTATGAAAAAAGCTACAAAGGTTTTAATATTCAGACGGTATAACGTACTCGGGGTGGAGTGTCGTTGGGTTGCCGAAGTTGGAACTGAAGGGCCGGCCGTAAGGACATTTTCTGCTCAAGATACTTTTTATCCAATTGTTGCGGAGCGGCGACAGAGGTGAGTAACAAAATATGGGTTTTGTGGATGCTTATTTACGTTGTATTTTTTTACTTTTTTATTTAATTGAAGAGGGAAAAAGTACAGAATAATAAGAATTTTAAATAACTCGGGATCGAATGTCCCTAAAAAATAATAATTTTACAGCTAAGATTTTCTTAGAATCTTTTGCCAGCTCAAGCAGAACTGTTCCCAAAAGTAAGTAAGTGTAAAATAAAATCAAGTAAGTAGGTGTTGGTAAGTGCGACATAAGTATCCATGTTAGTTTAGTCGGTCAGGTCGGAGCTAAGAAAACATGGCTAATGGAGACACACGACTGTGCCTGTGTAAATAACTGACGTAACTCTCTAACATAGGGAAGGTATTATTGAATCCTTCGATACGATTTTGAGGGATAGTGATAATCTTAGCTGAAATCTATACTAATATTATAAAGCTGAAGAGTTTGTTTGTTTGTTTGAACGCGCTAATCTTAGGAACTACTGGTCCGATTTAAATTAGCCCATTTATCGAGGAAGGCTATAGGCTACTTTTTATCCGGGTTCGTGCCGAGGTTCCCACGGGATGCGGGTGAAACCGCTGGCACGAGCTAGTTATTCATAATGCTCCATTCAGCAGGAATGGAGTGAGATTAAAAATGGAAGAAGATTAAGAGCACAATGGAACCTTTAGTAGATTCTTCCATGAAAAAGAAGTACCTAGGTATATGGGTGATACCTACGTAGGTAATGAGATTGATCGAATTGCTTCCTCAGTGTTTGAAGGTCCAGTAATCACACAAAAAATAAGAAGTTTGATTTAGTTTATTCATAAGCCTGCAGAAATCAGTACTTTATCTCAAACTTACAATATTAGTAACTAACATTATGTACTAACAAAAAAGTAGCTAAGATTTTAGGGAGTACTTTGGAAATAAACCCCTAGTCCACTTGGGCAAGAAGGTAAAAATCTCACGACTGAAGAAAGTAGATTTAATTTTGTTCAAAAATATATTTAATTCAGGAAAACAAAGAGCTTTGATTGTATACTCCTGAAGCAGTTAATTGATAAACGACTTAATATTTTAATGATTTACGGAAGGTCTTTTATTTATTATATTAAGTTTTATAAGAAAGAATGAGTTTTCTAAACATAAATTTTCTTAATTTAAAAATAAATTGCTATTACATTTAATTTTATAAGCGAAATATATTGCAAATACTAGCTGTTGCCCGCAACTTCGTCTGCGTGGGCAATATAGAATAGTCAAAATACTACTGATCCCGTAGGTGCATTCTTTCACGTGACAGTATAATTAGGATTAGCACTTAGCAGTCGCATAGATTCATTGATCAAGGTTGTGTTGTGGATGTGACCATTTATCTAAACAAAAGAAGTAAAGTTTGTGACGTTGTGAATATCTCTGGATCTAGTCAGCCAATTTGGAAAATTATTACCTATGGTGCGTAAGTAATTTTCACAGGAAACAGTTATAATCTATGTCTATATGCTTTGATCTCAGTGGCGTGCACTTGGAGAGGCCTATGTCCAGCAGTGGACTGCGATAGGCTGATGATGATGATGATATGCTTTGAGTCTGACAAAGCTGTCATTTGTACATTTTCTGCAGCTGCTGCGACTAATCAGAAGCCAGAAAGTCTGTCAGTCTTACCACGGATATCGGCTTGTGTAGTTGACTGGATTTAAAATAGGTAGATAGGTAGTCGCTCCAAGCAAAATATTGGTACTCAAACAGATTCGGTGACTGGAAGCCAACACCAACATAGTTGGGGAATAGCCGGATGGATGATAAAATGAGTCATCATCATCAGCAGGCGCATAGGGTAGGATAGTTTCACTACTGGGGTGAAACACTTGTATGACGGGGATTTTCTGTGCACTTACTCACTATGGTAAGGCTGACCCCACATTAGGCGTACGCGATCCTCGGGCGTGTGAGTAGCGCGGGAGTCGCGAGCGCGCTGCGTGAACGTCGCGTTTTGCTGCCCTGCGGCATGTGTGAAGAGTGCAAGCGATGCGCTCGCGGCGAGCACGCGGCGCTCGAGTTGCGTTCTTACCCCCTTCACCCGCTATCCCCGCCGCCCGCTAAACGCCTTAGCAGTTAATCATCAAGGAGAGAGCCGCGAGCGCGCTGTAGGTAAATGCCGCAGGGCAGCAAAACGCGACGCTCACGCAGCGCGCTCGCGACCTACGCGCGGCGCCCGCGCTACTCACCGAAATGTTTGCATTAGTTCACAAATAGGCAAAATGTACGTATCTGTGAGAGTCCACTTCATGTGTTCGTACTTGAAACCTGCAGTTTTGCCAA
This sequence comes from Helicoverpa zea x Helicoverpa armigera, assembly GCA_033682625.1. Lineage (NCBI taxonomy): Eukaryota > Metazoa > Arthropoda > Insecta > Lepidoptera > Noctuidae > Helicoverpa > Helicoverpa zea x Helicoverpa armigera. Next base: position 3,405,845 of record JAWIIS010000029.1, read on the forward strand.
GATTTTCAAAATGTACGCTCTCAATTTGTCATTTCTTGGTGGAGCCAGCAAATCAAAAGAAACAGAAGTGTTGTATACTGGGCGTCACTACCGCACACCGGGAAAATTTCGCTCTTGCGTTTATATACCATATTTTGTGTCACACGTAAACAGGACGACAGTAAGTAAAAAAAGTCCACCGAAAAACTTTCAAAGATCTGATGAACGAACAAATCAGACCTGACTTGGTCAACTGGGGCCAATCAGAGCTCTATGAAGCGATCATATGCTTTGGCTCCTACTGTTATTGTGGTTTCTGAAAATTTATTCACCTCATTCAACGATGAATGTAATTCTGATGGTACTATTAAGAACACTTGCTTAGCGCAGAAGCTGACGTTGGCAGGTCGACTCTTTTGACTTCTCGAATAGGATACCATTGGTTTTTGTGCAATGCACACCTGCAATGCATGCTGGATTAGGATAGGATAAAGGTGGATAGGATTTGCAACAGAACACAATTCTGTCTTTGTGATTGAATGACATCAAACGTAGTTTTATATAAAAGGTGTTTTTTTAGACTTGGCTCGGGTCTTACTGAGACTGTTCGTAATCGTGACCAGTGTATTTGCGATCAGAAGTTGAAAGTAAGCATGTCTCTGGTATGCGACGCGCAATTTGTACGTTTTCAGACGCATAAAGCATTTTACGTGTGTATGGTATTAAATCGAGAAAGCTCCCATTTCTTATCTGCACTTTGTATCTGGGCTTGTTCTTAAAGCTACAGAATCCTACATTAACCTACCTACAGAACCTACAGAACCTACCTCACGCTTAGCAGCACTTGCGAGAGACAGATCCTCCTTTCTTCTAGGATTAAGTTTACATACTTTGCATCAGAAAAAATAATGAAGGTCTACTTAATACTATTCACTCAAAGTAATTTGTTTTAAGGCCACCACATTAGTGGAAGAGAAGCTAAACTATGTTTATGAAAAAAATCCTGATATAAACTCCATCTGTAACTTTAAATGATAATTAATTGTTATACTAAAGTCCTCATTTTTGACATAATATTCAAAAAATAATTAAGATGGCACCGTTTTAAATTTGGCTGAGAACTATTATTTTCCTTTCATCAAGGTAATAATTATAATTGGATTTTGATGTGGCACGGCAAACTGACAAACACTATTGAAATGTCTATCGAAAAATTACACTACGTGTTAAAATATGGTGAATTACTGAAAATACACAACTCCATCTGTTGAAATAATAATCCTCTATAAAGAATGTATGGTAATTTATTGTCATTTACCACCTCGCTCCTTTGACAAATTTTATGTATTTTATTTAACACAGATTACCACAGATGGAGCTACTTTAACCTTGGCTAAACACAATTTTCATTTTTTTTTTTCTTCCGAAGTTACTTATGAAGGTGTGATTTTCTGTGTAAAGGTTAATAATAGGCCGATCAACTAATATAAGTACAACATTCAAATGTACAGTTTTGACAAACAGATTGCGTGTCGTAATATTTTACATCTTGAATTCACAAAATTAATCATATCTTTTGATAGAGTGAATCGATTTCGATGAAACAAAAACTAAGTAATACCCCAAGTTACGTAGAATTTTTGTATATAAGCATTGTCTGCATTGAATTCGTAGATTTTACGTGAATCCCGAACGAACAAACAGATAAACAGACAAAAATGACAAAAATGATGGAAATGGGTTCTGTTAGTTATCCTTTAACATGCTGGCTATTTTTTTTGCCAATTTCTTCAATGTACAAAAATTACTTTTCTACAGATTTATTATATGTATAGATTTAATTATGAGAGCATAATTAAAATTTACTTCATACTTATTAAACCGTTCCTAGAAATCCTTTTCCTCACATGAGACTTTCTCAAGTAATTATTTTTAAATATAGTAGCCCGTAGTACTGGTATTTTTATCGCAAAGTCTCATAACTTAAAGAAATAAAATGCCCCTTTTTGACCTAGTGCAAGGTGTTCGTGCGTACATAATTTAATCAACCAATAAAAAAGGTGCAAACCATAAAGGCCCCAAATTGTATAAGTTGACCCGCGCGGTACCCGGTATAAACATTCTACCTCGTTGTCAGTCAAAATAAAATCGCCATCGACTGGCGATGGGTATCGCTACTTCCGGTAGGTACTGGCCAGCGGCTTCCGGCATCGATCGTCCACGGATACAGCTATTGACCCCCCATAATAGTGCCGACGGCTGTTACACCTACCAATATTACTCCACTCTTTACGAAACAACCCTTAATCAAAAAGACCCTAACACAATAGCAATAAGAACGATAATCCCACAGCGCATCCTCCCCCATGCGACAAGTTGTGCGCCGTGAAAACTTTTATAATACCCCCGTTATGTGCTAGTACGCACACCATACGTCTCATTTTCGTATGCAACAATCGTGTGAGCAAGTTTGTGTTGTTGAGCGGTGGTGTTATGAGATTGCGCGATCACGTGTTCCTAACATCTCTGTACGGTAGGATACGGCAGGAATACTCTAAACCAAACGTGCAACATCTGCAGAGCTCCGGGCTCCGGCCCCAGCCACGGCGAGCTGGCAAACAAACGACTCTGCTTAACAGCCATTCGGGCTTGAAACTTCGGAGCCCTAGGGGTCCGAAACATTCGTATTTCTCTTGAAAGCCGCTGTTATTTAGAACAACACGCAGATACGTCTAAGAATGGCATATTAGACTGCCGAATTCAGTATAAGCGACTTTGTTGAACAGACTTTACATTGAAACCAGACTTTAGTTATTACAAGAAATGCCATAAATGTGTCGGGAAACTGAGACTGTTATATTTCTTAAGTAAAATACTATGGAGTAAGTTGCCCGAGTTTCTTTGTTGAGTTAGACATTATGACTCGTATTAATTGCGGTTAGTTCAAGGTATTTTGACCTATTGATATTTGAGACTGGCACTCTAAAATGTGCAATCTGAATCTTAGACAAAAGACCAGCCGTAAGACTACAATAGGTGACCATACAATGTTCGTACAACGCCAAAACGCTACTAGAAAACAGAAAGCTAAAGCGAGGAAAGCTGATTGCCCAATTTGCCGACTTATTACAGGAAAAGTTGCAAAGTGTCATTAATTTCCTACAAAACAAAGAAATGTGTGACACAAAATCTGTCGCGGGTCGTGTGTCAGTTCCCGGCAAGACGTGAAATTAACAAGCCTAGCACCCGACCCCGTTTGTATCAGCTCCCGTCTAAATTATAGTGCCAGTCTTTGACTTCACGGTTTGCTTCCCTTAAGAACTTTTGTCTTTCTTTTCCAGTAGAGCCACTCTGCCAGTAAGTGCAACTACCTAGACATTCCTTTAATTGATGTAGATCTTTATAGCGTCGTTAGTTCTATTTTATCAAGTCTAACAAATAAATACTCCGCCTAATCAAACAACGAAATCTCAGACCTAATCTTTAAATCACAAAGTCTAAACAGCGAACATAGGCCATTAACTACACTTACAAATTCAACTAAACACACTTTCAACCAGATTAATATCAGTCATTAATCAGAAATCTATTTTCTGTGTCCCATCTGGGTGGTTCGCCCGCACTAATTTCCCGCGCTAATAAGCCGTGAAGGAATCGGCGCGCGCGCACCGCACACGTGGTCGCCGGATACACCGGTCATGCAATATATTAGGCCTGACATGTCACCCATTGCCTTTTTGCCCTTTTACCCGGTTATAAATTTGTACTAAAGCTCACAACGTATCGGAATTCCCTTGATGAATAAAGTATTCATTACAAATGTGATGAAAGAGGTCGTTTTTAAAGATAAGTGGAGCGTGTCCGTTCGCTTTCTATCTATTTGTGTCTCTTCGTGATATATATCTACATCAGAGACGAATTAGTTCGTTAATTTCTGCTGATCAAGATAATCAATAATCACCAAGATGTAAAAAATATTTCTCCAGTTACACGAATATATTGCATTTATAACCTACTTAATTATGAAGTAGGTACCTATGTCCACTTCTTAATATAAATAGACTGCCAGTCTATTGAAGACCATCTGAGAAAGGTCTCCATTTTACAGTCGTTCGAAACTTGTAATATAATAAATAAAATAAATCTCGAAGATTTATCCGTGTGCCGAAATAGACGTCGTTTTCATATTATGACCGTTAGAGGTTGTCTAAACGGATAAGCTCTATCTTTAAGACTTGTTTTCGCATTTCGGCAGACTTCCTCGGACCGTCGTAAACCTCTCATCTCGGAATATCGAAGTATCGCATTCTATGCCGAAATATAAAAGGTATTTTAGCATTTAAAAACTGTAGTGACAGTTACTGTTAGGATTATTAATATTTTTTACTTGTAAACAACTTATAAAAAACTATCCTTGTAAGTATATAAAATATACTGAAATATATCAAAGTCTCAGCATTGTCAATCAACTTCATACAATAAATTGATATCATGCCAAAACAGCCAACATCAACGCAAACAGATTTGTCGAAAGCGGCTCACGATTCACGAAACATTTCACAAAAGCCCAAACAAAATGTAATGACACATAAAGGATTATTTCAATCCATTATAAATACATATGTTGTATAATTTATAACGTACGACAAACAATATAGCACTCATGAACGTCAAATTAATTACGCGGCGGCTAGTGTAAGTTGACACTTCTGGTTGGCGCCACTTGTTCTGTCAATGTCAGATTCAGAATATAAAGTTGTGGTTCCACGTTTCGCCGGCTGCCAAGTTAAACTGGTCAGTCCGCATAGCTTGTGAAGCGCCGACCACCCGCGACTCCGAATATGATTAACAATCACTCGTAAATAATATAAATATGAGAGCAACATTTATTATTGTTAGTTAGAATTGATTACAATAGTAACGCGAGATGAAATAAACATAAACACTTTTCTTTGTTTCGTTTGAAATTGAAAGAGTATTGTTTTGATCGTTTCTTGGAGCGTAAGCCGAAATTAATTTAAAATTTTCTTTAAGCTCATAGGTATTTTGTTACTGTTAAATTATATTATCTTTACGGGATAATCTATCAAAAGTTAAAGTAAGAAATGAAATACAGTGACCCCACTTTTCCATACCAGATTAGATACTGACTTACATTAACTTCATTTTTACTTTAAGAAGAAAAATCTATATAAACCTAATAGTTATACAATATACCGTATCAACAAGTGAAGTGCGCGTCGCCGTTGCAACCCTAGAAATGCAATGTTTGCAGTATATTTAGGTCGACGACGCATTGTTAGCGGCGATAGTAAGCTAACAGATAATCTATTGGTCACGTACTACTCCTACTCAAATCTAGTAAAGACCCTTTCAAATCAAAATGGCAACCTCTTGTGTTAAGTATAAGATGCTAGCTAATCGTATTGTAGTGTAGACTTTAATCATGTCCACTTAATTGTTTAAGTAATTATGTAAGTAAGTTCTAAGTCGTCTCATAGAGTTCTTTATATTGAGTCCTTTATATTGAGGCTAAGTCCCAGGGTTATTTATTCTATAATGAGATCCTGACGATAATAATTAATGGTAGGTACCTACTTTATTCCGAATATCTATGAGTAAAACGACAAACACAAAAATCTGCACTGCCATAATAATGCCCCAGAATCTAGAATAATAAATTCCTTGTATCAATAAGAGCGTCAATCAACCATATTTTGTGTACCTACATGAACTTTACATAATTAATGCCTGATAACTATTTAACCATAATACGATAAGTCTTACTTTGTGTTTCATTAACAATAGTCAAAATAACATTGAAGTATTCCAGCTTCCCGCTATTGATAGTGACATTGTCGGATTCCATTTATTACGCATTGTACGCGAAATTTCAATGACCGCAGCCTTTCACATCACACCAAGTTAATCCAATTGAACTCTGTAGCTTTGTTATAGGGCTGGATTTATGGGAATACTATTTATTTACCATCTGACTTTAAAATTGTATTGCTGCGCCCTAACAGGGTATCATGTATGTACCTCTAAATTCTATCACACTTATGTAACACTCATGATCGCAATAAATATTTGAAGTTTAACTTTCGAGTCAGTTTTGTGGTTAAAATTACAAACAAAATGCAGTTCTAAAATCTCACACAATTTCTAGCTAATAGTTAATAGAAATTTTCTGAATTTTCAAACCCAAAATCCGCCCAATGTTGATAGTGAAAGATAATTTCAATGTAAATGTATTTTTGTTTTAAAGTTCTCTATATGATCATATCACATGCAATTACAAAAATCATACTTACAACAATATTTTTCACAGTTATCTTCAATACACAACTTACTCGATACACGATATAGGATACGTAGTTTACTTTATAATAATAAGTAGGTACTATAGATACACTGAACAACTAGAAGTACAGGGCAATTGTTTACTTAACAACATAAGATACTATGGCGAAGCACATAATAACAGTTTGTTTATTAAGCCAAGTGAAACAAAACTTACTAAAATACACAACAGAATTAGGATTTGAAACCTCGAACTGCCGGTGAGGAAACCGCAGTTTGCTAAATGCACACAAACAACAGTATTTCCAAGTCAATATTTTGATTACGTAACTACCATCATTTGACTGACTCCTTGGTGTTTCGCTCGTTAAAACAATTGCTGGAAAAGTTGCTCTAGCTTCGACTTACAATCGAGTTTTTTTCTTTCATAAGAAATCTGAAAATATCTCTGTAGTGTATTTTTCCACAAAACCACATAAAAGTATGATTAAGAAAATACTGAACAAAGTAATGAAAACATTCGTAGAGACATATTTTTCTTAAAACAGTTGTATTTTCTAAGCATTACAATGAAGTAGAACCAATATAAGTTTATTTTAGCGACCGACAGTCTGTCTGAGGCACCCATGTACTAGGTACAGTCTCATTATAAACCAGACGTTGGGAATGCCTCAAATACCTCGGACTAGCTAACAAAATAACGAGACATTCTTTTTGTTGCTATTCTGGTAATTAATTTTATTTAATGAAACAAATTGTATGAAGAAAAGGTATAACTCAGATGGTTAAGTACCAGTACCTCCAAGAATCGAGGTTGTAACTTCATGATATGTATATCTTGATATCTTAATGAGTAAAAATTAGATAAAAAATTAGGAATTCGTATAATACTTTTAGGACTAATAAAATTATTTCATCAGTGAATAAAACTTCATACATGGCTCACGGCGATTTTTCCAATTTCAGTTCCATTCCACTAGCGAATTGGACGCGTCCGTCGAATCGAAAAGGCTTGTTGAAAATTTACATATGCTGGAAAATAGATATATGTATGGCGAGCTCAGTCGGCTGGAGGCAATCAACCCGACGCAAATATCACTGGACACTGTTCTTATTTACATTCAACTTTTAAATAAACAAATGCTTTAATTGCCGAATATTTACCATACACACACAACACACAAATCTATTGATAAAACTTTTAACAGCAACTCACAATTCCATGATAGTTCGTTATTTATTTATAGCTCATTTGAAAGCAGAACACTTGCTTTATTAATATAGTAAGTTAAATAACACTGATTACCCCGTCCTCCCATTGACAGTAACGACTTGTGTAATACGAGCCATTTAGCAATTACGAATGAGAGCGAGTAACGTTTGACTCGGGAACATAACAAAAAGCCGATTGCTCATACCCATATATTAAGTTAATGGGTTCTGGCACTAAGCACGCCCTTGACTTTAACGATGCGGCAGAAGAGGCACGGAATAAATTTAAATTGGTTGGGCGTCTGGCACCGGCCAGCGGTCACTCTCACAATGCTCGGTGCAGTTTAATGCACACGTCCCCGAACACTTCAGCTTCATATTGCTCCACAAGAATTATGACCGTTCCTACATCTGTGTGAACATATATTTGTTCAGTGTTCACGATGTCAACAAAAAAGTGCAAATTCATGGTAGCCATGTGGGTGCGAAACTGAATACGAGCAAATAACGCTCTGCGTATCAAATGGGTCGCTACAATATTTGAAATAAGTTTTGTCTGAACTGATCTAACAGTATTATAGTCACGTATTTGCTCAATCATAGCGCTCTCAGTTTTTTACCTAAATATGAATAAATAAGATCACGCCACGAAATTATAGCATCTGATTTCAGAAGAAAATACATTTGAAAAAGCGAGTCATCTAAAGCAGAATGCACACTCGGAGGTACGGTGTGAATCGAATCCAAGATTGGCTTGCTTTTACATTTGTTTCTGCGAACTGTAAAATGAGTGCCACGCCAAGTAACACAGAGAATTGTTGAAATATTCATGTTCACATTTCTTTTCAAACTTTTTACCAAAATCATAGCGAAATTACATTACATAAACGCTACCAACAGTTTTTTATGCCTATGAGAAGTACGCGACTCAATGACAGGAAAAGGGTAGGAAAAATGATATATATACCTAGATGAAAATTATTACATAATATTCGAAAGTTCGTCCAACTTACTCTTGTAAATTTTACTACAACAGCGGCAGTAGTTCCCGAAGCACGACTAAGTGATTATGCATGATGCATCACAACCAGTGTTACTCGTCCATCACACGGCCATCATACATCATCTCGTAACGTAATAACTTATGAATAAATAACACAGCCGCTAAATAAACGGCTTGAAAGGGTCCAAAAATATGCTCCGGAAAACTCATTTGCCTGGTCCGTTTTTAGTCTGTGTCCATGTACGCGTCAAAGAAGGCTACAATCTATTTTTTCCAGCTAGATTAGAGAGAACTCGTGTACTGGTTTGACCTGCTTAAATATCAACATTTTATTTTTCAGAGAGGTCACGAAGGTTCAAAATTAATGTTAACTACATATACGTATGTATTCGATAAATAGACCCAATCACAAAGCAAAAATAAAATGTATTTTGAATGCCTACATTTTCACCACAGTTGTCATTTCCGGCAGACATAACAAGCGTAACTAAAACGCAAAATTTCAGACTATGGAAAATGAAGCTACAAAAAGGCTTCCATTTTTAAAGTGAGTTAATTACGTCAGTCATCTGAACCGAGCTAATCCGCGCAGCCACATAAAATGCAACAGAAACTTTCGGTTAATGAGCGAGTGCTAATTTCTTTTAAAGTCTCTATTATGGTGAGTTTATCTGTGGGTGGCGGCTTCTGCTGATTTTTGTTCTCTATCTCCGGAACCCAGGTACGGTAATTAACCACGACGCTACTTCAATTTATTGCGGGAAAATTATCTTTGTTGACCCACGCGCCTGGTAAGGTGCTTAATTTTTTTCGTTCTTTGTAAGCGTTTTTCATATCCCTCCGTATCCGTCCTTTGTTTGGCGTGTCTGTTTATTAATTTGGTAATGGAACGTGAAAATGAACGGTTTGTTTTAATACGTTGATAACATGTTTCATTTGTTCCGCGTCGATTAGTTACGTTGTTTGATGCATTTGTTGATTGATCGTTTGCTGTATACACTATACGTACATAAAAGTACCATTGTATAATCGCTACACTATTTGAGTGATAGTAAATATAGACCGTAACAAATTGTTTGAATTAAGTTCCATTTTTGTTTGGTGGCTTTTACAAGTTCGATCTAAATATAGATGAAAAAACCTATTTTGCAAAATAAATACAGCATGCCAATTTTCTAACATATAAAGGTCCAAATACGGAACAAGAGTTTATTAAAGCAATTATAATTTACCTTTGGGTCTCTTCTGGGAAAACCAACAGCTATAGGATATGAACCTAGCTTTAATCTACTCTGACACGTGTATTATAATGCCAACAATTTTATTTCACAAACATTCTTTGGTTAATCAAGCTTTCCAAATGATACAAATGATAAAGTATTTAAGAATTATTATAACAGAGAATTTCAGATATGTATCTGTAATTCTATAAAGAAATCTATTTCGACGACAAAAAAACAGATTTGAACCATAAAATGATTTCTGAGAGAAGGACTTCGACAAATAACTAGGTACTGTATTTTTTTTTCACCTAATATTAAAACCTAGAATTAAACCTATTGCTTAGTACTAAAGGATATTACCTACCTTTACGGTCCTCGATTGCTGGCACGAACGGAACGCCTGATCCAGAGAGTGCAAAATGCCTGCGCCAGATTCTGCTTCAAAATACCACCAAGAACTCACGTCACTCCCTTTATCAATGAACACTCCATCCTTAAGATAAAGTCACGCCGCAAGTTGCACTTGGCTTGCCTACTCTTTGGGGTTACAAAGTACAAAGAGCCATTATATTTGTATAATAAACTCAGCTTTATTGCTACTAAGAGAGATCGCCCGGTACGACAATGCTCACAGCAACTCTCCACGGAACCGCACAGCACTGCGGCCTTCAGAGGCAGTTTTAGGTACGCTGCTACTAAATGCTGGAACAATATTCCCCCGCCAATAAGAAATCTCAAAACACTTGGTACCTTTAGAACACACTTACGAAAGTTCCTTATTACATCACAAAAAAAACTAGGTATGACGATTTCAAATACGTCCATAATCTAGCGATAGCAGGTACCTGCCTCGATGCTGTTTCGTTGCCGTGTTTCGGTTCACTTGTAGGTGCTTGTAGTCTGACAAAACTAGTACTAGCAGATTGCATAATAACACATTTTTGCACTTCATTATTAATCATACATAGTTCATATTCAAACACAACACACACAGAACATAAAACACTTATTTCAAATACACACAGCACACGCCAATTATCTACTCGACGTCCGTGCGTCATTTTCGGGATCCAGCGGAATACCAGCGTCAGGTATTCTACCTGACACATGCTGAGCTGGACTCCCATTCGGTGCAAGCGTAAGACACTGCACCACGCCGTTAATTTTTGTATTTTATGTTTGTCTTTCTACCCACTTCTTGTTTTGTTTTATTTCTTATTGTGTATCTTTATGGTGTCTTGTCGTTTGTCTGAATAAATGTTATAGCTATCTATCTACCTACATATTGCCAAAAAAAAAATACACTAACACGTAATAGACACGCAGCATTAATAGATCAAAGGCGATGCGAAGACTGTCTAACACGGGCGTAGCTCGGTCCCATTTCACATGTGCACCGGGGAGCGCCCGCCATTGGAACTCTAATGCAGCGTGCATTTTTAATTCATGTCAAGAGTCCCGCGGCGGTCGCACTAAGTGCGGCTATGCTGCCGGATAGAACCCGTTTACGGCCGCTCAACATGTCACGTGGATAAGAAGCTTTAGTTAGCTATTTTTGTAATGTAACCCTTTGGAGTGGTTGTGGGGCATACTGGTCTGGTGATCTTTGTTATTAGGAATTTAAATAAAAAAAACATTTTACATTGTGTAGGTATGAGTGTAAACAGTCTTTTGCAAATTACAAACTTATTAACATTATAATCACGCTTCATGGAAAAAACGTAGAACAAAAACATTTCTAAGAAGCCTACAAAACCTAATTAGATAGATAATTAAGGAGATTTTCCTGCGAAAATACTTACTGATAATAATAGCAGGCATTTCTCTTCATCAATTACACGTATTAATATCAAGTTATACTTAGTCGGCTTAGCAAACATGAATTAATAAATGGTCTTGATAAAAACATCGAATAAAATGTTATTGAATAGCTCTCTACTTCATAAAGAAGATCAATGGAGTCAGTCAACCGAAGCAAAATAAATTAAGTAGGCTGAGACTTGTTGCCTTTAAAGTATCATTAATTTAACTGTCATGAGCTTTCATCGAATCGTGATGATACGATGGAAATTATATTATTATATCGAGTACCTATTTCCAATTTTAATAGGCTGGCACTCGAATAAGTACGTATTTATTTATCAGTTCGAAAATGTAGTTAATTGTGGTTTAATAACACTTCAGTGAAAGCTTCGGAACATGTTAATGAGTGTATTACAGGAAAATTTAAACGTAATTCAGGATGTATCATTTTCAATAACGTTTCTTTATTTAATGCTGTTCGGTATTACATAAACAATTGATTTGGTGACGTCATAATTCGCTTTGTTGCCGTAGTTACTTCCATCAGGCACTACTGAAGAAACCTAGCCCCTTAAATGTTGAGAAAGCCAAACGCGACCGTAGCTTGAAACGATAAAGTTGCCATATTACGAGCGAAGGTCACGAGTTTACTGAAAACTTACGACCTGGACGACGAGGCTCTAAAATGTTATAAGTTATAACTTGACGGCTTAAAGGTTAGCGAATGAATAAATTGTCACATGTCTAATAAATTCTCCATTTTACGTAATGGCAGAAAACTGAGACTTTAGAGGCACACAAAACGAGATATCAAATTATTACAAAAGAATAAAAGTAGAAGTGAAATACTAGAAATGATTTTGGAAATAAACTACGAACATTGCGCAAGCATGGTTGATGGGATTTCTAGTGCTTGAAACTCACAAGTGCATGAGTGAGTAATTTATGGTTTTAAGGCGAACTTGTAATAAGAGCAATCCGTTCCATGTTCTGTTTTAGGAATAATGCGATTTCCATCCAAAAGCTTAATGGTCATACACCGATTTGTGCGTTTCGAATTCCTCAGAGGGAATTTTATTTCACTGTTACGTGTTCATCCTTTTTTGAACATTTTTTCGCGTTCGCTTTGCCTTAAAAATATATCGTCTATAAAGGACAGTGAAATAGTGAGTTTCAAACGCGTTAGAAAAAAGCGAAAATTTTCAAATAAAAAAGGTAACACGATTTTAAAATGTGGGTCATGTGAGCAGTGAGCTTCCAGGTTTGTGAGGTAAATTCATTTTTTTTTTAATTTGATATAAACTCGTGGAGGTGTGACGTGAAATCTGGAGCGATACATACTCTCAACTGAATTATGTTTTTTTTACATAGAAGGCTATGAGGCTACTTCGAAAGAAACTTTAGATTAGTAATCACTTACATTGTTCTATACCGTGTCGGTGAATTCAGTTCACACTACAAACTTTATCTTTAAAACTATTTTATTAATTTTACATTTTAAAGAAGATTTCTGGTCAACCATCCGAAACGAAAAGCACAAGGCGGAAAATTCGTTGACTTTGAGCACGCTGAAAGCGAACAAGTGGAATAAGAAACAAGCAACGCCAAAGCTCTGAAATATTTTGTCGTATTTTCCATTTACAGTACCTGCCATAGATTACAATCTGAAAACTTTATAAGCACCGAGTAGTTTGAAGATTTCGTAGATACAGAAAAAAATACGTGACCACCTCAAGTTTTAATTAAAAAACTTTTTTCTCCAAGTTTTTTGCTTGTTTCGAGCCGTGTCGGTTACGGCACTAAATTGTTTCTTTATGTGAACCTGCTTAGGTAAATAACTAGCTGACTGTTTTCCGTAATTAGTCAAGTCTGTACTTACTGAAGCCCTCTCATTGTTTCATAAGTATTTTCAGCAAGTAATAGAACAAAGAAAATGTGAATATATTTGTTAGCCTTAACTAACAATAGTGCTCGTCGTTTCATAAATCTAGTTTTCTATTTTAGGTCGAGGTGCTGTCTTTATTCACGGATAATAAAGGCGTCTTTCATGGAACCAATAATTGAAATCAGGAATAGTCTATTAAAATACTTTGTGAAGGCAGAGGCGTCGTGACCTTTTACAAAACCTACTTAGGTATTATAAATCAGATGTCTAATCTTGTACTTATTTTTCAGCAGCAATGTTTCATTGTAATAAATGAGTAAATTGTTTACACCAACCTGGTACAAACGTTTGCATACCTTCTTGGTACAAGCTTGTATTTTGCTAGCTTCGCTTGACATGATAGTGTTTTCACAAACGTATACATACATAAACAAACTGCACATATATTGTGACGCAGCTACTGTAGGTATGCAATGAAGTGCAATAGCTCGACAAGGTAGCACACTGTAGTTGAAATGTCAACACCACGCCACGCTCACCGAGCAATAATGGACTGTTTACACTGTCCAATACACGCCCTTACTGCGACTAAACGTTGCCAACCCATCCACCTCCGGGCGCCCTAATGGATTACCGCGTTATTGATAATTTACTCTACCACTTGACACCTCTAGCCAATAGTTTTTGTTTGCCAAATATTCTTTTAAAACATTTTTTCCGTCTGGCAATTCTGTAGGTACTGTCAATACGCTTTGAAACCAGATTAAAATTGTGTGTTTGACGTTTAATTCATAAACCATCAGACTGTAAAGAAAGTAAATAAAACGTCAGATTATTTGAGGTTAAACTTAATTACATTTCAAGTTCAAAAATTTTTGTTAGAAAAAGTACACAATTTGGTGGAACATAAAAAGTATTAGGAAAGTCTCCGAGTCACAATGTCAGTAGCGTGTTGGCATTAAAACTGACAAGACATACTGCGAGCAAACTTTGTAACGATCCATGAACGAACGTGTGAACGTAGGTACGATAAATCCAGATCATTAGGCCGCATCAATCCGCAGGAAAAAGAAAGCAGAAGTTATTTTGTTCTAAATAAAAAGATATGTGTTGTCGTGTCCCTTTCTTGATCGCGAGTGTGGGGTATGTTTGTTCCATAAGCTGGCAACATTAAGTGAGCGTGGAGCGAGCGTGGCCGGCAGGGCGAGCGTGAGACTCCACACAAACGATGAATTATTGCGTGTCATCAATTACCGGACAGACACGACGCACAACGATGTGCTAGCTCTGGATACGTCATTTAATAATCTAGTATATATTTTCGATCAAGTGTTCATAGTGAACACATGGGAAACTAAAATGCTTTACTGAAAACGTAGGGTAGCAAACTTGCAGATTGTGCAATGAAACTCAGATTAATAGCACATGAGAAAAATTACTTTTGACATTCGCAACTATACAAAAAAAACGAACATCACCTTAATTACTGACTGAAAAAAACAAAGTAGAAATACCATATTTTTAAAAAAAATTTCAGCAAAAAATAAAATAACAAAAAACAGAAACAATCCTAATAAGTACAACAAACCAATTAGGGCGCTTTCAGCATCTCTATAGTGACGTCTTATTGTAAAGCTGTGTTTACATCATCCTGCTTTACAGAACCTGAACGGCTTTGGCACGCAAACAACACGACGCTTGTTCTATTGTACACCCAATACGTTTGTCTTGTGACGCCATTAATAAGGAGACTATTGGCAGAGATAGATTACCGTTATGAAGGAGTTCTTACTGTGTGCTCTCGGCCTTTGAATGACGAGTGCCTTTTTTCGTGTGAATGTAAGTAATGATTGAGTGTTGAGGGTAAGTACGTACATAAAATTGTGTGTAGTGCTGCGAAATTACTGATATTGTTCAGTTTTGTAAAACATGTAATAGGTACTATTATGTACGTATTTCTAAGAACACACGATGATCATGAGAAATGAGAAAACATGAGAAAGTATCTTTATATAAATTTTTGGAACAACATGCATGTAACATTTTTACGTAATTGTTGTGAATACTAAAAATATTATTTTCTTATTTTCTTTTTCAATTTGATTAAAAACATAATTGAATAATAAATATTCGAATTTAACGCTGCGCTGAAACCGCGATATCCTTCAAATAGAGTCGGAAACACTGAAATGTCGACACAGTTTTCAGGAAGATTGTTCTTGACAGGTTTAATTTTGGTGTAAAAACGTAATGCCACCGAACCACTGACTCTTAAACTCGGTTTGTATATTTAAAATGGACTATTTTTGATGAATATTTTTAGCTCTTAACGTGATTAAGTGCACTTTTTGTAGCGAAAATATATGTCAATCGATACTTATCCTAAGTCTCGTTATTACTGTGATAAATTATATATAGAATGACTTATCTAATTAAACTTGATCAATGATACCGCAAAAACACAAGGACAAGTCAATAGGTAGGTACGTAATAAAAGTCTCAGAAAATCTAAATCTTACCTAATCTTATCTACGAAACCAAATTTATCTAAGACTATTTGTTCACCTAAGTACTGTACTTAGCTTTATTTAAATTACATAAAACTTGTAGGTTAAAAAGATTAATTTTAAAAGCTTTTAAATCGGATTTTACTTCGCCTTCAAATTCTTAAGAAAGTTGCAAATGTGTTTACTTTCTTTTAGGATTAACCAATTTGTGAAATTATTTTTGGAAAAAAACGTACTAAAATATACCTTTTTTTTGAAGAAACTGTGGCATGCAATGTATTTAACAATTAAATCGTTGATTTAATTTAGCTTTTCTGAATACTTAATGATAGTATTATCAGTAAGTACTTTCATTAGCCACAAGAAGAGTATGATTAGGGTTACCCACTATACCAGTAGTCAAAACGTATTCATTTATTAAGACCTCTACATTACAATGCCATTGCCCTTTCCAATAACAACTTAAAAAAAACTATTTACGTTCATTCGACCAATTAAAACATTGAAAGCAACGAGACCTATGAATGCAATTATCTCTGCACCAATAAAGTACATGCACGCAATATGTTGTTACAGCTTGCAACTAGACCGCCGTGTATTTAAAACTACACTATTTACGAGACTATAAACTATTACCCATAACCAACTGTTTCCCTTCCTTTCACGATTTGTGGAACTTGGCTGTTAATTTCCTACAATTACTGGTTAAATCCAGATTAATATGTCTCTAATTAAGTTGAGAATTTGAAGAACTCGGATATAAAATGTTGTAGGTAGATAGCTTCTTGTTTATAAACTACTAGCATTTTTCCCGTGGTTTCACCCGCGTCCCATAGGTACTAGTTCCCGTACCGGCACTCAGAAACATTGTAGCTATCTATCAGTGAAAGAATTTAGGAAATCCGACCAGCGGTTCTAAAGATTACCCCCTACAGGTTTTTTGATATTAGTATAGATCTCGAACATGAAGTCTAGTCTTACGAGAAGGTATTTCAATATTTTAGTCAGAACTAAATCTGCTCCACTGCCTGACAGGGCAACATAATAATACCGGTATTCCAAGGTAAGACAATAATTGTCAGACCTTCTTGTATATTTGTAACATCCAAGACTGACTGTAGAATTCCTCTAAGCTCTTGGGCTTTTAGAATACTAGTAAATTAACTAAAGTTCTTACTAAGCCTCAAGTCTCAACAAAAAATTTCTTTTTATTTAAGAAAGCTTCAAGAATCAATGCCAAAGATCAATCGGCTAGCTCACAAGGTCACCAAACTCGAATAAAAGGTAATACTATTACATCAAAGGTCACAAATAGTCGGATAAAATGTACTAACGTGATCCCATCGCATCAATTCAAGTGCGAATTCGTCGCAATAAAAATTTCATTACACGCATCGCTGGCCTCGCGTACGATGCGAGCGATACGACCCGTTACATATATTTAATATTACGAGGCCTTTATTAAAATTGTATCGGGCTTGTCCGTGGGAGATCATCGTGTATAAACCCATGGTTGATGAATTTTTCCTGTGTATTTTATGAGTATTGATGTGTTATTTAGTTTGTCAGATTGGCTTTGTAGCTTTGTGCTATAATAGTTAGGTATAATTATATATAGTTATAGTATAGTTGTAATTATTTCAACGTATCTGAATGAAAACTCTTCTTTGTCTGGTCCCAGGAGTTTGATGGAGAGGTAAGAAATAGTAGGCTATTTAAAAGCCTGACCATTTATTTTTGGCTCATCCAACAATGTAAGAATTTTTAATAGGAGGAGTAATAAGCGTATTCAACTAAATAATCTCTTGAGCTTAATAAATTAATATAATGTTGATTCTTACTTGATGCCTTTTTGCCATGACAATATACAAAATAAATTGTAAACAAACCTCTCCCATTTTAACTTCGTTCACGGTTAGTCTCTCAAAAGATTTGCGAAGAACGCGTTAATCAGGATTTAACGACAACGTCACATAAAAAACTTAATTTTAAACTCTTACCGTATAAAATGTAATCAATGTTTTAATTAAAATTGTAATTGTGAAGCGTAGACAAAAGCCCTCAGAGCCCAACTAAGGCCCGTTGAGTAATTTGCTAATGGGCTATTAAATTCAGTCAGGAGTCATTAAACGTACCATACGAAGTGTCAATGAGCACGTGATTATGAGAAAACATGTTCGCGAAATTTTATTAAATTCAATGTGGAGTTTGATTACACGAGCTTCATTATAAACTGTGATACTGCACGTGTTTTCGTTAATTACTTTAGTAATTTGTTTATTTGACACAGTGGGAATGTATCTTGTTTCAAGGTGCCAGCAACAAACATGTTTGTTGTTTGTTCGAAGAGCCTTGGAAGATTTTGAAGTGAATAATATGAATGACAATAGTCTTGTCGTATTTGCTCATTATTTTTTGTCATTAACAACAATTTTGACTAACTATTTCCGTATTTTGCTACAACTTTTTTGAAGTACTATCTATGGGATTATTCCTTGTAGCCATCACCCATAACTTAAATCAGCAGACCGATAAAACTCAAACAAATAAAAAGCTTCATAAAATAATTTCTACCACTTAAAAACTTCACGCGTTATAAACTAAGACTTGATCATTTGTTTTATAGTTTTGTAACGAGCGTAATTAAATGAAACAGGTACATTAAGTACGTAGAAGTAATAGTTTGAATTAAAAAGATATTGATCTGAAGAAAAATAATATAAAGTACGCAAATGAAAACATTATATTCCTTTCATTAGGGATACATCTAGTGTCTGCCTTTCATTTGAATTAAAAGCTACTATAACTTTGACTTATAATAGACTTCAAACTTCTCGCAGAAAAAACTCTCACATAATAAGCCCGTTCATAAAAAATAACCGAAGAGCAATATAATCGCACCCAATATGGTTACCAAATTCAGTATATTTTCATGAAAGGACAAACATAAATTAGTTACCTATCTACCGACGTTACGGGCCTGATAAGCATTACGCGTCTCTGCTCTGCGATCAGAAAACATCGAAAACTCTTCCCTTATCCTAAGCTGAGCACATAAAGTATCGATCCATCGCTTCACGGGATTGTGGGATGGTAATAACGAGACATTATTGCCTAAATAAGGAGCCGTATGCCTCATAAAATTCAACTTCCTCGAATCTGTGAAATAATCAAAGTATTATTGAGTCATAAATCTTTATCTCCGCTTTGAACGGCGACATCGCACCGACTATGTGAATATTTGATAAGTTTTCAACTCACTTTTATGACAAACTAGTGATAGGAATTTTGGTCGTTGTAATAAGAGTTAGCAGTTTTGATATAGCAATTTCTTAACTAGTTAAACATAGTAGTTAGACTTTGTCGCTTTCAAAAGATTTTACACACCATTTCCTGGTTTTATTTTCTTTCAAAAATATCAAAACTGTTTCCAAAAAAAGCAGTCAACCTCCTACTCAAGAACTGCTTAACCAGCTAATTAAACATACAATTTGTTACTTACCATTTAGAGTCTAATTTGCACTGGCACTCACAAAGCTGCAGCTAGGTCACTCATATGCACATAGAAGCCTGTGATATCGGATCTGGCGTATAGAATTTCATGCAACAGTAACAAATCAATCAATCAAGCCATGAATGGTTCGTTAGAGCTGTGTTTGTTCCCTGAGCGGATCGGACAATATCCTCCCAAGGGATTTGTCTCTGCCGTCGCAAATTTTAGTTGTAACTGCAGTTATTTTGTTGGGGAAAATTGTGTTGATGTTTTTCTTGACAGTATGTATATCATTCTATGCCTATATTTATTTAGATGTGATGAAAAGATGAAAGGTTGCATTGCGCGCTAAAGTATTAACATATGGGGCAAAACACAAAGCAGGTGAATAGCCTGAAATCATCTGAGTATGCTTAAAAGTCACTCGCTTCGTTCCCCCAGCTCAAGCGTGTTCTATCAAAATTCTTTAGATTATTTCAATAAGTCTATCTACACACAAAAGCTCTGAGATAAATAAAGAACATCTTTTTAGCAAGACCTTAAATCTAATTTAAGCTTATAATTTTATTATAAAAGAACAATTTTATAATTTAGCTCATAAAATAACCAAAAATAACATCACGAAAAGGGCCAAGAATTTGGCCAATTACAAAATGAGACATCAATCTCGTCGATACCATACAACGTACGAAGGGATCGCAATTCCAATATATTAAAGTCACATATACCAAGCTACTTACTTTTAAATACTCTCGGCGGTAAGGTCCCTAATGAAATTTACGGGCATACCGAAACATCTCAATTTAGCCTTGCCCCGGCGTACCGGGCAAGCCCGCTGGCAGGCTTTTCATCTTACAGATTAATTTTAAATTAGATTAGATTAACATCCTCCGAATCTGTATTGCTGCCTTTTTTATTTAATCGCTATTCTGACTTTAGGCTTGATAGAACGGTTTTTGGGAACTCAAATTGTATTTTAAAATAGCTAAGTAACAAAGCCTACTGATCAGGCAGACTGATAAATGCATTACGATATCATGTTAAATTGAATTGCGACAGCATTGCGAATATAGCCGACCTTTGTTCATATTTTTTATAAAATCCATTAGCAGCAGATAGTGTCACATAATTCATTAAAAAAGCATAGGTACCCAAAATAACTGCTTTCAAAATAAATATCATTCAAATGAATTTATTATACACACGACTGATTTATTTTACATGCACTATTTGGTTAATCCAAAAAAACGAGCAAACACAAATACGGTTTACAATTGTAGGTGTTTAAAAAAATAACCATCAGGCAACTGTTTCGCCAAAAGCAATACATATACGACTATCTGCAATCTACATAACGAATAAAACGTTCCGATTAAAATCGGAATAAATGTAGTTTTGTTGCTAAAACAAGGCACATTCGGATTATCAGCGTCCGCTCGGAACGGTTCTGCCAATGTGCACATAAATAAACAATGAAGAGCAATTAGCACAGAATTGAGAAAGAAAACTATAAAAATGGCGATGGAGTTTGTAACGTCAGACAGGGTCTATAAAACCAGCTATTTTCATTCCAATTCCGATTTGGTAGGCTACAAGTTACTTACCACGAAAATAATAATATTGTGAACAAAATAAAGCATCTAAGAATACACTACTTATTGTTACGTTTTCAATTTATTTTCGCTTGAAGAAAATAACATAGAGGTTATTGAACTGTGGGTGGGCTTTTGGCATTTATTTTCCATAGAATATCATAAGCAATCGAATTGAGATTCCAGTGTAAGTTCTAGTATCTTTACTTACGGCACCTATCGTTATAATGCATGGAAAAGAAACGACATTAATAAAACTATCGATCTATTAATAAAAGAAATTTTATGGAAAAATCATATTATTTTGAGATGCTATGAGACCTTTTCTACGCATGCACATGAAAATTGAGTTCCTTATTGAAGCTACAACGTTACCATTTCATTCAATTATTTCACGATAAAATGCGTTATGACTAAAAGCATTCACAGATTCCAGGAACCATACCTAACACGGTTAAATTTAATAAAAAAAATGGATTGAATTTCAATATAGTTTATTTTCTAAAAATATCGGAATCAAAATTTCAAAATAAACTATCAATTACGGTGTCAGATTTTGTACTGAGTCTGGTCCAGTATTTTCGTGGAAAGAGCTTTTGTGGACGAACCCGACCCGAACAGATTGTCCGCATCGCGATTGCACTGGATTACAAACCGATGAAAAATTCCGCGACTACAGATAGAAAATCGCAAATTGAATAGAAACGTAGTTTTGTACAGACTGATACTAGCTTTGTTTCGCGCTTTGTTCGAGACGCTTTTGTATTGTTAGGTCCGGCTATTCATTTGTAATAACGTTTTGATCCATCGCTAGAATTTACACAGAGCATTTTAGAATACCTAAGCACTAAATTCAACAAAGCCTTCCTAAGAATTTTATTGTGTAAGTAACTAGGACTTAAATGTTTGGTACAAAGAAAATACTGATTCCTGAGAAAAGACACAGGCTACTTTCTACCCTACGTGAATTTGCTCTCCTAGAACGTAGGTGAAACTTGAGGTTTCGGAAGAAAATATTACATTAAACATGTTAAATATAACTAACAATACAATGAATGCTTTATTGGCTGCCATCAAAACCAATCGCATGTACCTATTTGCGTGTGCGCAAGTCAATAATCAATACTGATTGCAAATTGTGCAATTGGCCCGATTAACGGTCCCGTTGGCCAGCCCTAATGCGGCCGCATCGACACCTAACATTCAACGGCTGACATTAACACATCACAGAACATTAGTTCTCGTCTAATTTACTGTGCATGAGATACAGCCTACTTGCGTCGCTGTTATGTTATGGAATGTAATAACTGATTTACGGGTATATGCTGTGAGATCGGTAGCTTGCATCATTTATCACGACGATTGATATACAAGATGAGGTTATACATGTTACCTGCGCACTGTATTATTTAAATATGTGTAAGTATCTGAATTTTAACATAACTCACTTAACTTCGTACAGAACTATATTTTATTTACTGTGTCATGTTATACAATAGAATCCGACATATACAAATCCGTTCAATGTCCAACAATGTAAAAGTTACAAACGCACAGACAAAGTTACCATCCCATCCTGAATATTAGATTAATCCCAGGTATTCCTATAACGGTATCACAAACAAAAAGTTACAAAAAGCGAAATATTTTTTTATTCAAAGTGGGAGCTCAATCGGTGCACTATTCATTTTAGCAGGCAGGGTCGCGTCATGCGTCGAGCGTCGGGAGTTCGGGACCAACAATATCGGGCGGCGTGCTCACTCCATTAACATTTTGCCAATAAACACGCTTCGAGTAACACGCTCGCGTTTGCACAGCACTAATTCCAACATAAAACAGTGTTAGATCGATCACAGGACTGATATTGTGATTGTTGAGTGCTGTTCCTGTCTATATACTTACCTACACTATTTGGAAAGCGGATCAAAATTAACAGTAATATCTATCTATATCATGAGTGCAGTTCGACATTTCATCGCTCTAACAATGGTACACCTATTCCCATAACTGAAATAATGTTCAAATTACCACAAAATCAATAAAAAGTTCCATTACCACTAATTCAATGATTGAGACAATCAATGAAGCAAGTGGGAACAAATTAAAGAAACAACGCAGAGTTCAATCAATCAATTAATTGGATTCTTCACATTGTTTCACGGCGAACATACGCCGTGAAACAATTACTCTAACTGTACATGATGATAATTTCTTTATTGTTTTAGATTGATTGTTTCAATTGAAGAATATTAAACCTTTCAAAAGGCATCATCATCCTTTGAGCCATTTTCATACGTTGGGGTTGGCTTCCAGTCTGACCAGATGTAGCTGAGTACCAGTGCTTTACAAGAAGCGACTACTCTATCTGACCTCCTCAACCCAGTTACCCGGACAATCCAATACTCCTTGGTTAGACTGGCGTCAGACTTACTGGCTTCTGACTACCCGTAACGACTGCCAAGGATGTTCAATGACAGCCTTTCAGAAGTTTGAATATTTTAAGACCTACACTATCTAGACAATGTTTGCTTGCACACTTCTACGAATACAGTAACATAAGAACAACTAAAGTAACAATTTCTGGAGTATCTCAACCTTAATCGACGCCCATTTCTTATTCCTTCTGAGAAGCGTGTCATGTCCTTCTTAAAGACACAGCTGTAAGCAACCGACCAGGACAAATATCTCTAATATTTTTAGCAAAATGACGTAAAAAACACGTATATTTAGGTTAGATAAGCTGTAAGGCTTTTATCTAAACGATATCCTGAACGCTCTACTTAGGCGAGCGGAAAAATAACATTTTAGGTTCAGAGAGTATACAATAGGAAAAGTTGTCGATAGATTTACTATGCTAACCCTCGAAATGTGTCAATGCTTATTTATTGTACCCTTTCTTCTCAAATGTGCGTTTAGATGGCTAGGGTTAGGTCTCAAATAGAGCTTGGATCATTCTCGAAGATGTTGTGTCAGTTACCACTTTGTGTTTTACGATAGGCCTCTAACGCTTGGGGAAACTGTACATCAGCCTTTTCTCTTTAGCTGTTAAAAAAATTAAACACCCTAAATGGCTTGTAGGCAAAAACTTGTAGATTAATTACTCATAATAAGCTTACTTGTAACCACTACGAATATGACGAGGCTAAGACATATTTAAGCATCTACTTTGTACTTACGAAACGAAACAATTGTAATAAAATAAACAGTAAGTAAATCAGTTACTTAGTTACAAATATGAAACTGTACGCCCCGACAATCGTTATATTGCGGTGTTATGCTTGGGAAAAGCTAGATAGACAGAATCTTTTCTTCTACAAATCAATTCTTTCCAAACCACATACATATTCTCCTAGTAAAGTAGGATGGAAAAAAAGTACTAAACTTACCTAGATCATCATCATCATCATCATCATCATCTCAGCCATAGGACGTCCACTGCTGAACATAGGCCTCCCCCTTAGATCTCCACAGATACCTGTTGGAGGCGACCTGCATCCAGCGTCTTCCGGCGACCTTTATAAGGTCGTCTGTCCACCTTGCTGGTGGACTTACCTAGATTACATAACTTACCTAGATGCCTAGATGTAAAAGATCAGCTTAAAGCTGGACATCCAAAAAATCAAAAAAATAGTATCTAACTTACACTCTGTTATATGTAGGAACAAAGTACTAGGCTCTCATAATCCGAGACACGTTGACATGACGTATTGCCAGCTCACCGATACAGGGAACAACCGACGCTGATAAATCTATGACGATCGTGTGGTACCGCCTTTATATAGTACAGAAGTGTGGTACTACCGTAAGTAGTGGACCATGAAAGAGTTTGTGTTTATGATAATTATGAAGAAAACTTGTGTTCTGACAACGAAAAGCGGAAAAATCATTATGTAGCGGTCAACTAAAGACCCTAGGCTAATTTTTTATGACAGAATTTTTTCAACATTTCCATTACGATTTAAAGTGGTAATTAATAAGGGCACAAACTTTTCTATTGGTATAGTATGACTGACTGCTAACAAGTCTATGATAACTTAATAAAAATCATAGTCTCAGTATACAAAATAAATCTAAATTGCCGATATAAATATTCATAACCAACTTAGAGAAACATTATACTTTGTGATTTGAACTTAAGATTTGGTTAACGTATTTAAGTTAAACTTTGCTGAATTAAGGCAGTTTACACAACACTAGCATAAAATAATGAATTTTGGAATAAAATTCTTGGAAAAAGCAATTTCGTTACTTGGAACGACCCAAAACACAATTCCTTGAAATGCTTGTTAAGTATGAAGTGTTTTGATGAAGAATATAATGGGGATTTTGTTTGTCCCAGACGTATAAAAACATAAGAGCACCAAATTACCAAATAAATATTACATTATAATATATTTCATAATCCCAACTTATAAATGATCATCACATTCCGAAGATCAATATTAAGGCGGAATCCACCGATGTGTACTGTGAATCGTGCAAATATTTTTTGTTTTTTTTCGCGAATAAATGTGTGCGAACAATTTTGGTGGAATCTTGCCATAAAACATTTATTCTTAAAAGGAAAATATTGAAAGAAATATAACGTAAATAATTACTTCCTGGATCATATTCAATATTGTTGTCCTCATTCTGAAATCCTTCTATATAAGCAGATACTAGATATAGGAGAGTATAACTCCACTTTTACTAAAACCAAGAGGCTAAGTTTAAAAATCCAAAGCAAATCCAAATACTTAAGTAGGAATTACTTTTCAATACAAATACTTATTGACCCAAATCCCTTTTACAAGACTACATCTTTTGTGGTTCAAGAGTTAGCATTTTTATTCCACCCAGTCGTTATCGCAGCCGATAATAGGTCAGTACTAATTAAAGGCCTCCCTCAAAATGCCAATACGTCGGCTTTAGCTCTCAGCTTGCGGCTATGACCTCAACCTTTGTTGAAAAAGTAAACCAGATCAAGAGGAACCACTAATAAGAAAATATCTATCTACTTATCATCATATTTGTCGCAGATACCCGCAATTTCCACAAAACAAATTCTCATAATTCTGACATACGACCCAAGTTGACCTGTGCTTCGGGAAATTCATAGTTCCTCGGTCGACCGGCCATAACCGAGCACTTAAACCCAGCAGACCGAAGACGTCATAACAATAGCCATACATATAATTTTGTACGTATACCTAGGTACGTAACATCATGTATTTCTTTTGAAAAGTTTTCAAGAAATATTTCTAGAGCTACCGCAAGATATATACGAGGCATTGTCGTGTCGGCCGACGGCAACGCATTTGTTATTCCATTATTACCCTTATTTAATACCGGCGTGATAAATATTGCCGCATTTCCGAGGGTCGGATTAAAATACGAAAGAGTTGATGTTTATGAAGGGAAATTGTAAGAAAATATCGATGACATAAATATATTTGGGCTTTGTGTGGTTGATTAACAACTTTAACCCTGTCATATATCATTACATGACAACTTTTTACCTTTCACGAAAAATATGGTAGCAATAAAATATGCTACGTCGTTAAATAATTCTACAATACACATGCTCTGACAGAGGGTCTCGTTTATTTAGAAAATACAAAGACTTTCTCTGAAACAGCTAACAAAACTATTATTGACAGACAAATAAACAATTCAATACAAAAACCAAATACAAACAATCAACAAACATCAAATTAAATCTAACCAAAGATTAGACAGTGGATATTCGTAATTGCATTAGATATATCGTAATACAAACAGGATTCCTTTTGATTTCCCCATTGCGCGAGTTCGCTCAACTAGATGTCACATAATACGTATCAATCGCGAGAAACAAACACCCTTGGGGCGGGCCATGTAGTGGAAGAGATAAAACGAACCCCCGTGAGGAGCTACCCCTCACCTTCTGATAAAACAAAATGTTACGCAGAAATGTGCACAATTTTTCTGTTTTACATCCTCAAGCTAAGTGAAGCGGTTGCTTTGAATTGATTCTTGATAAATGTCTCATATAAGCACTTAAAATTGAACTTCGACGAACTTGAAAGGTTTTTAAATTTTGTCTCGGTTAAAAACTTTCATAAGTTTTGAATTACTTAAGGAAAACAATGTTTTAAATATCGCGCAATTTGTTAAATATCTTAACAACATAATTCCTCCTTGCTAAACAGCCAATGTACCAATCCCCGAATCAGAATTAAAAAGGTAATCTCTTATTAAATGCTAAATAATCTTTAATCAGAAACAGATCTTTAAAAAAGGTGTATACTTCTAATAAATAAACACGGCGAAAAATTATGGCTGCGGGCTCACTCAAAGAAATGAAATTCATTTTATTGCGACGACTGAAGCTTTCATACTTTCATTGAAATACAATTTGGCTAATGTAATTGGTGAGGTGATTCTATTTCACCACGGCGTATCACTGAACTGAAACTTCTATACAAAATTTTGTCCTAACTTTAACGAAAATCGGATTAGCGGACATACCTAGGTACCTATTTTTTAATGTCCCCATTAGTTGAATAAAAGATTACCTCGTAATTCTTATATAATTTATAACCCCCGCCCTTCGGTGCTAAGATATAAAACTTGAAATATCTTGGCCGAAATTATATACTTTTTTACGACGAATGTTCTAGATTTTTATGGCAACTTTCCTGCGATTATGCCGAATTATACCGGTAGAGTCAACGAAAAAAGTAATTCTTTGAATACGACACTTTTATTACTTTTTATCTAACCTTAATAATATTAGAGTCTTCATTATATTCTCTCTAATCGATTCAGTTCTAAAATTAATTCTAATTCATACTAAATGATTACCAACTAACTGCCTCAAACAATATATTCAATGGAATACAATTCATGCAACTATATGTTTGCAGATAATAATAAACGCATAGATTGGATTACCAATACACGAATATAGACGAAGTTAGCCGAGTAAAGCCGAAGTGGTTGAGTTAACAAGTTAGTCTGCGAAGACTGGCGACTGCATAGTATAGTGTGCACCCTGTATATTGCTACTATAATTGCATTACATAAAGCAGCTGAGCTAACTGTGAGCTTTGTTTCCATGCGGGAATCCGATCCCGTTTTATTATACATACACTAGCGGCCGTCGCGACTTCGACCGCGTACCTACAATTCTTTTTTATCGTAAACGGGCTATCCTCCCCACTCAGAGACATTTAATGGTGGTATATGTCAAATTTTAATGGCCTCACTTCTTAAACAGGACTTCCATGTGAACTACCAACACCCGTTTAACCCCCGTTTTAGATTTTAATCTGACCCTAACATCTTCTACCAGGTCTATGATAGCTAAGAAAAATATACACGTATTTTTCTATAAAATTGTGTTAAAAAATCCTTCGACCGACGACAACGGTTGGCAGGTTTTTGTATCTAGGCCGCTAGGGATTGTAATCTAACGGAAGGTACCTCAATCACCCTAATCCATCAAGTTTAGGCTCGACACGAAAATAAATGCTTGCTCTGATATAGGTCGAAATCTAGATAAACCGTGTATAAATGTACGGTAGGTTAAAACGAGCCGAAACTGTTATAAATATACGGAGGACTAATTATTTTTCTTTTGTTTTTTCCTTGTGAGATTTGGTGTTTTCTGATATCCATTCAATATGAAGAGTTTCTATTAAGAATCTTCAGTTTTTCTTGATATAAGATTTATATTAAGAAAAAATCTTGAAGTTCGATTATCTTGAAAAGGCTTAACTTTTGCCCAGTGTATCCCATGGTCAAATTTGTCCGTATCGACCTTAACTATCACCTCATGAAAGGATGCGCTCTACTTACAAGTCACCCTGTATATTTAACTCTACGTGAAAGAGTAGACATATTTGAAGTAAATAATGTAACAACGGTCTGGTACATACTATATAGATACATATAAAGTAAATATAATATTCAACGCCGCGACCTGTCTGCATTAATACATAATCAGCAATAGGGAGCGAATTATCGGGAATCCCTAGACGAATCAATGTTAAATTGCAATAGCTACAGCCAATTGTGCCTTAATAAAACGTCCAAACTAACTAAATGTTATTCATTCATTCATAGAGTATCAAAGCCCTAGAAAATAAATTCATGTAGGTACTTTATATGCCGCCTACATAGGGCTGCCATTTCGAATTTCGCGAAACCCGGACAAATATTAAAAAAACCCGGACATTTGGCGTAAATCGCATTTTTACCCCGGACGAGTCCGAATTTTTTTTTAACAAAACAATACCTAGTTTTTAATATTACTATTACTACTATTATATACATACTTACATAAATTCAATGAGGTCCTTCCTTACATGTAACGTCAGGGCCATATTTAGCTCAAGTAGTAGGTACCTAGTATTGAAAGATTATGACTTAATATTTCGAAGGTCATAAATAAGAAAGCTCATATGGAAACTAGGAGTTAGCTTCTTGTTAGTAATAGGACTTAAAACGGCGCTACCTTTTTGGTAGGTTACTTGATGGTGATTACCTAGGCACTAAAGCACCTAAACTTGTATAATAAAAAAAATCTGCAAAGTGAAGAAGCCGCGAGCGAAGCGAGCGCAAAATTTTTTGAATATTGGGATATTAAAGTAGCTAAACGTAAAAAAAAAGATAGTGTCAAGAAAGGAAGTCGCGAGCGAAGCGAGCGCGAAAATTTTTGAGTTTTGAGACACTTCGACTTCTGCAGTCTGTGTGTCGATTGTAATTCAACTCGTAAGAAAAATGTCCGGGTTTTCCCCGGACACTTCTTGAAACCCCGCCCGGACGTCCCCCGGACGGCCTCCAAACGAGGACAAATCCGGGGAAACCCGGACGGATGGCAGCCCTACGCCTACATCATTTATCATACCTACTCTGAATTGATATTTAAGATTTTCTGTTAATGTTAATTGGAATTAAACATCCCATCACTAACCGAGCATCGAACCTAATCTTGGTCTCGAACCCTACAAAACCTTTGTTATCTAAAATATCTATCATTTTCCATTAATATTATTTTGGATTCTTTCGGATCAGCGACTTTAAAAATTTTAAATACATTTTTAAATCAACTTTCCTATGGTCGATATCAAATCAATGAATTCATTCTTTACTTCACATTCTCAACTTCATACACTAACAGCGTCGTTGTTAATATTATTCTATCTTTTAAATTGGCTTGGACGTAATTCCGTTGAGCTATTCATAATAACACCATAAAGGATCACATACTCCTCTTCTCACCTCCAATTTACTTTTAATTCACATGGGACACCTAAATTATGGTGTTAGGACCTCGCATAATGTTTGACTAAGTTCCTACTGAAGGCACCGTATAATTTAATTAATACACGGGTTGACATTAAAATTAGGTACTTCCGTGAAGTGTACGATAAATATTAAAATTGTAAAGTGCGTGTAGGGAATATATTACCTACCTTACTCATTAATCCCATGGACCAACGCTATGACATTTAAAAGAGCCAGTTCACTCTTGTCTAGTTGTCTCAGTAAGTAATATTTCGAGCTGTATTTATATTTACAATACAAAGTGTTCCAAAACATGTTATTTTATTAAACTGACACTAACACAATTTAGAATTAGGTACCCTTATCAAAGAGAAGCCAGAATATGCCAACAAATAAGCGCCTGTGACATATTAATAGCAACGGTCCGCATCGACATCACGGGTAACTACTACAAACTGTGTAGGAGATGATATCACGTGCGTGGAACATGTAAGTTCCATTTAACACCTCGGAACCTCGAATGGCATAGTAAACTCGAATAGTAGTCACGAAATGGTATCATTAGCCGAATTAAACACGTGACCACGTAATTGAAAGGGACCCGAGTTGCTTACGAGCGGGTCAGCCCGGGTGCAAGAGTGATGTGAATAATTTGCGAAACAATTGGCCCTCAGGTGTATCGCAGCCTGTTGACTGAGGAAGCCGGCGGGAAATGAAGATATATTGAACACATTTCGAAGGGTTGTCTACAGATTTTATTGGACAGTTTAGTAGTGATGTAAGAGGATTTTTTCTATTAGTCGAAAGATGGTCGATATAGTTGGAAACAATTTGACATTTTATCTTTGTCCTTTAGAGGAATGAGGCCTACTGTTTACCTATTGTATGTATTGTTTAGATATGTAGATAATACATATGTACATGCAGTACGTAGGTACCATTGAACATCGCCCCTCTTTTGTGCCGCAAAAAAGGTATTTCCTGAAGCATAACATTTGCCTAATCGTATACTTTCAACCTATTTACTTCTTCAATTTCCTTGAAACAGCAAATCGAAGTCGTAATCTGCAGTATTCCTATGCATCGAAACTTATAATTGAAACGTTTTGTTATGTTGGCAATGACGATGACGGCTCAATCGTCATCGATACAGGAAATTACATCTCTAATCTGATTATTCCGAGCGAATGCAGACAAGTGACGCGGCCTGTTAGAGCACAAGACCAACCGGACCTGCCATGACTACAAATCCTTGGATTAACAAAAAGTTCGCCAAATTAGGAAAAGTACTGCAGGTAAAACAAGAAAAATGGTGCTAGCTCACTTATCAATTTGCGGTCAATTCACAAAAACACAAGCTTAAACTTTATACACCTACACACGAGTATGAGCAGCGCTTTCGTAGGTACCTTTCGCAGAGAGAATGTCATGACAAGGGCTTCTCCGGTTGGATACGTTCTCCAAGTGCGGTCCCGATGCGGTCCACATTTCCCTATTTTGATTCATTTATTTACATTTCACATTCAGTTATTGATGTCTTCCTTTAGCTTAAATTAGGTAAGAATATTTTTAATATAAATATTGATGACAGCGATGAGATTTTTGGTGTTCCGTATAAATATTGAAACCGATTCAAATTAATATGTCAGGATTGACATAACAGAAACTATTTCTAATAAAATCTGGACTCGAGGCCAATGCCCCTCGCAATTCAACCTTTTTACAATAATACGACACCCAGAACAAATTATTGTAACTTAAAGAAATCTCGTTTCTACTTAGACATTCTTATTACTCTGCATATTTCTTATCAAGGTGTGTTGACCTCGAACTCGCTACAGTATTGCACTGAATTTCAGCTCGTAGCACTAGTGTATAAAAGTTGTGACAGCACGCTTTCCTATTCTCAAAGAATACTGTAGTTTATATATACCTTAAGTGGAAAAATACAGCAGTAAATACACTTATTTTCCTCCCTAAAACGGTCGGCATTTAGATAGAATCTCACAAAGAACAGCTTCAGTAATCAGATGTGACAATGCACATTACCCGAATTAATACCATATTTAGATCAGGGCATAAAGCACAATCATTAATTAAATTAACTAACGGGTCAGTGAACACGATTGATTACGGTCTTGTGTTTTATCGAACCCTTTGATAATACCATTAGTTATGCGTATAAACAGATCTCATTATGTTTTTGGCAACGGTCCTCTGAACTTTAGTCCTATATTTGTATCATCCTTACATACTCAACAGTACATAAAATCCAATAATAAATCTTTAACAATGAAATTACTTTTTCCAAAGACAATGAAGTATTCCATTGTAAAAGTTCTCTCTTACATTTCTAAGAAATGTAACACTCATTAAAACTTGCCTTCCTTTTTTTCAAAGCTATTTGCTTTTTCAAGAATAAACTTGGTAACGAGATATTTAATAATTAGACACGTAAATCTCTCAGCAAGTTTTGCTGAAAACACGTGCATCGCAGGAAAGTACACAGACGGCTCCCGTTTCAAACAAATGCAACCCGGAGCATAAATTCTTAAATAAACATTTTATAAATATAATTTTAACGTTTAACAGCATGAGCTTTAATTAAGTAGCAATGTTTTCAAAGGAAAGCTCTCACTTTGAGGTCTCTGCCGAGCTCCGTAGGGTCTTAATTAGTGTTAATCTTAAGATAATAAGCCACGTGTTTTCACTAATTGGTGTAAATTGAAAGAGTTGGAAATCCCTTTGAGGAAAATTTGCAAATTTTGACATGGCGGCGGCCGGGGGCGGGTCAAAGCAACATGTC
The DNA here is from genome assembly GCA_033682625.1 of Helicoverpa zea x Helicoverpa armigera. Classification (NCBI taxonomy): domain Eukaryota; kingdom Metazoa; phylum Arthropoda; class Insecta; order Lepidoptera; family Noctuidae; genus Helicoverpa; species Helicoverpa zea x Helicoverpa armigera. The sequence goes on from JAWIIS010000029.1 coordinate 3,438,903, forward strand.
GTTACTTGTCTGTTTAATTGGCTCTCTGATACTTAATGAATTACATTACCTACGCAGGTTTGTGGGACAGCTTCTGATTACCATTAACAAGATGATTTCATGAGTAGGCGGGGACCTAAGTAAACAAACCAAGGTATTAGTGAAAGTTGCACGCTGCCGCAAGTTGGGTTCCTTATCGCTTTGTTCTCAATCTTACTTATTTGTTCAAAAGTCCTTATATTCAACACAGCCTTGCCACTTGTTCGCATGTGACATTAAGAAAAAACTTTTTGTATACGTACAAAATTATTCAAACTACCTAGATTAGGCAATAACTGCTAAATATACATTACGTTTTTATAACGAGTAGGTACAATGTGATTTACGAGGAGTAATAAACCGCTCATTGCCCTAATTAAGAGGCACACCTAAAATATTCTTAATGCGATAGCGACAATTTATCCTGGCGTAAGAAATTAGACCCTTAAAATGCAAGTACCTAAATAAACACACGTAACCCCGCCTTTACACTTGTAAGTTGCTTCCGTAAAAAATGAGTGAGCTAGATCCATGGAAATGACATAAGTAACATCCGTAAAAATTACGTAAGTAACATCGGTAAAAATTACATAGGTAAGTAACATCCGTAAAAATGACGTAAGTAACATCGGTAAAAATTACGTAAGTAACATCCGTAAAAATTACGTAAGTAACATCCGTAAAAATTACGTAAGTAACGTCCGTAAAAAAAGGAAAATATTTTCAGCAAGTTGGAGGTTGTTCTAAGTTATCACTATCTATGACTTACGTAGGAATTTTAAAGAAGAATGGCGAACTTGTATGTAAACTGGGACCCATTGATATAAGATTCGTACATAATTGAAACTTAGTACTACTTGTAGATCTATACAAAACTAACAAAAAAGCAAATGGATAATGAGTTGCAAAAGTTGGAAGAAAAAAGTTATGCAAGGTAGAAGATTATAACCTAAAAATCTCAAAACGAAAAGAATATTTGTGAACTAGGAACTTGGTGACCTGGTTTAAACTATAGATGAACGATGTCTTAAAGATCGCCTTCACTGTTTGTTCAGCGTAGGCATCCGATAAAAGTGTGGGCAGCGCAGCAGACGCCGCGACTATCTACGTTGTGCAGGCGTCGCGTTGTCACGGCATCAGTGTAAGGGTGACAAATCAACATCGAGCTGAGCAGTTAAAAAAACAGCACAGTCCAGTGCTGTTTTTTTAACTCGGCCGTCTCTAATATTTTAATGAGGATACAAACAAACCATGCTGTGCAGCGCTGTGCGAGGCAAGCTCTATTTAGTTGACCAAACATAGCACAGCCTAGCAAAGCTCGATGTTGATTTGTCACCCTTAACTCTTGAGGGTTAATGCATACGCAGCATTAGCCCTGCAGGTGCCCGTCGCATGCACCGCGTTACTGCAGTTTGTACAATTGTGCGATTTCTGCGCCGCAGCGGAGAAGTCGCACAATTTTATTGTAGTGTCGTTACGTTAGCGCAGCGTGCCGCAACAACGTAGCGCAGGCGTCACATTGTAGCTCAGCAGCAGTGTGTGTAAAAACATATAGGTGTTAAACTATTACATAAAAACATGTTTACTAAATGAAACAATATACTCCTTATTAAATACATCTTTTATTTACTTTTTATCACAACATAGAAGGAAGAGGATAATGAATTTATTAAGATTGTCCAAGAATGAAGCTGGCGCAGAAACATAGTTCTGGTGTCTGGCATGACCCATGTACCATAATATGCTCATGACATGAGAGACAACACCCTACTGTCCGAGTTCCTACAGGGCAATAGCAGTAATAACCTACTAAACCCATCTCTGCACTTTCTCAATTATCTGAGCATTTTCATCCAATACACGATGTCTTCGTAATCGTGCAATGTAATTGACACAACGCATTTTGCACGGTTAATAAGTCCAAATCACTTGTAAATCGGAATCCAAAGATAAATACGGTAGTCGTTGTGCAGAATAGTCAGAATAGTCAGTCCAAATAGAAAGTCGTCAAAAAGTAATCCACAAAATCGCATTCAAATCCTAAGTTAGTCGTTGAAAACAAAACCAAACATGGAATGACAGAACACAGCACTGACAGCAGCCTCTAGCCACAAACGTTCCAATTTGCGTTCGCACAAAAAAGGTTAGCAATACAACATGCTGGCGTTGTAATTATTATTCACTAAATGTGTACTTTGCTTATTCATTGTTGCTGTTTCTATTTTATTTTTAAGTAAAAAATACAAGAAAATAATAACTGCCAAACGTAGAACACGTAGAAACGTAGACGTCCACAAGTGTACGGCGATGAATCTACTTAACTATGAAGATAGGAACGTAATCAGTGACACACGATGCGTTCGCAAACTGCATGTTATCAAATTTTTAATATATTTAGTTTATTTCTAACTTTTAATTCCCATGAGCTAAAAACTCAATATTTTTTATACAATCCTCTATCAAACTTGTTATTTAAATTCATATAGATTTGCGAATGAATGATCTTTAAATCATGTGGGTCCATTTTCGCCATTCTTCTTTCAAAATTAGCTTAAGCTATTTACGTAAGTAAAACATACAAGTGTAAAGGCAGCCCAGTATCACGTTATAAATTAAATAGCCTCCCATCTTGTAGAATCTGCCCCTGCAATAAAATAGGAGGACAGACAGACACGAACAAGACTATATAGCCAGTCAGTGAGTACGTGGGCGTTACAAATAATATCTAAGAGTTATAAACAGTCTCAGCCGCTATAAATAACATTATACTTCAGACTTCTTGTGAAAAAGCGTCTGGGCTTGATATTTTTAGCTAATACAGTACTAAATACAATTAAATGAGGAAAATACACCGGAGTTGAGCAGGAAATATGATTGATGTTTGAGTGGTAAATAAATATGGTGCTTTAAGGATTCGTTTGTTTAAGCATTTCTGTTTTAATGTTAGTGAATTTACACGAGGTACTCTTAGTCTTATGCCTGAAAGAAGACTTATCTAAGAAAGGTGTGATGATCCCTCCATACTCCCTACACAACATTTCACTGAAAATAAAGAAAATAAACAATATATTTAGTATGTTCCAGAATAGTCAAGTTTCGGCAGTTCCGAAACCATTTTCACTATGGGAAACGTATTTTCAGGCTCAGCCCGTGCTATCCATCTCCCTCAACTGTCATTCGAAGCTAAAGTGTTACTAGTTCGATACAGTACAATATATTGTTTGTAGATACACAATGTAAATACATATCTAAGTGAAGAAATACTGAATATTGTTTTCTGTTAAACTAACAAGCAAACAATATTACTATTATAAAATCATAATTAGGCTAAAATATTATACTTAACTTAATTAAGTAGGTAGTTTCTTCTTTATGATATTATGTTTTTAGATATCAAATCCCATTAGTTTTATAATTTGTTAGCGTTATATAGAAAATTATATTAATAAGAAAACAAATTAAAACAACGAATTGCTACAAAAATAATCTTATTTATGAAGGTATTTTCTTTTTTGATCTTAGTCGGATTATAGTAGCTAGAACAAGATAATAAAATAATCGCTACAAAAATACCTTCTTAATTAAATGTAAAAAGAAGGTTCCCATGTCTCGCCTTGGGCTCTCGTTTATTACACAGCGATTTTAAGCAAAAAGCTCCATTTCAGAGAGCGTTCTTATGTAAGAATACCGAGGAAAATACTCGTAGGCATATAACGCAAACACAAAATGATATCGAACTGTCTAAACTCAATCTGAAAATTGAAATCAAAGTTAACCAAACAAACAGATACATGCCTTAATTAAATTAGGCTCCACGTAAAATAAACTCAGTCGGTATCACGAACTCAAATCGAGACCTTATTATTTTAAATGGAAACAATAACGTATTAAAGCGTCCGTATCTCACACCGTGCGGTTCATTTGATTCGGATGAAAACAGTAACTTGCAGTACATTAGATTGTTCGATACGTGCGGAGTGGTAATCAGGGTTCGCAAAGGGTTGTTAGTTACGTGTCGGTGTGAAAGTTGCCGACATGGGCCGTCAGAAACAAAGCATCGTATGTAGGAGCGGGGTTGATGTGCCGGAAACTGATAGAATGAGCCTGCTCGCTGCTCGCTACTATTTGCCCAAGAATAATACCGTAACAGCTCCCCCAGAGACAACGACAAAATGCGCAATTTGTTGAATCACTTGTCGTGACAATCACAGATACGATATTGAATTGACGTGTTACGTATTATCGGTGACGCTCGAGTGTATGACGGATAGTTTAGTCTGTTGATAGATCTTGAAATGTAAACTGAAGACGATATTCAATACCCACTAGTTGATATTAGAAACCCCATAAGGCAAGAATGTATGACCTATCAAGCTATATCGCCCTTTCTGAGTTCTAAATAAAAACTAAAGATAACTGTACTGAAACTTAAAAAAAAAACTCCTAAAACATCGGCCATTAAGTCAGCATAAACTATACAAGGTGTTGATTTGCATTTGTGCCATAGTTCAGGAGGAGGACATACAATACGTAAATAATCGATTGGAATTACAGTAGATGGGAAATAACTAATATGCACTGCTTTTTTTGTCATTGTAATGTCGTGGTATTTCCGAAGTAATCCAATTTTATGAATGAAATTTATGAGTGATCGTTGCGTATGCTTTGTGTTTCCATTTGTGTGAGGGTGCAGCACGGTTTTAACGCCAGTAACATACGCGCCAAGTTTAAATAAGGCTAGATGACATTTACGGAAATCCGAAAAAAAATTAAAGAAAAAAAATTACGTACCAATTTTTTTATTGATTTGGGTCGAGAATCATTAGCATAATTACCTCCTTGAATATGGCACGGATGCAAATCAACAGCTTGTAGATAGACACTTAATTACCAAGCTTCACTTCTAAGAATCTAACTACTCAGTGGCTGAAACCTTTTAAAAGAAAAGAAAGTAGTCTTCCAAAGTTCCCCTAATGACTAAATTGCCGTGGTAGGGGAAAAGGGGCTTATTTCATCGATTGGAGGAGGTAGGTGCTCAGACTAATCCCATTTCGAGTCTGTACCAAAACAAGGACTGCTTCAAGACAAGTGGGAGACACTGTAATCCCAATGAAACCACCTTTAGCGGATCTTTTTGAAACTTCTAATTAAATGCTGAACTACTTTTAAAGTTTATTACTGCTGTTGGACTTTAAACTTTTTGTTTTGTACATATTGTTCTGTTTTATTAAATTTTAGAACGTTTAAGTTTTTTCTTGGTTTCACCGTTTACTTGAAGTCACTGTATCAAGTCATCCCAAATTGTTGAGTTGTCGAGTGAAGTCTTACATGTGCCGAAGAAAATTATGAAACACATTGTGTCGATATGTTTTGGGAGAAGATAAAAAAAATCTTTATAAAAATATAAGTAAGAATTTTGTGATTCAGTATCTAATATCCACCTAGATTTTACATTCATTTATCAAATAACTATTAAGTAATACAAGGGAACAGTTAACCTTGGTAACTTTAACTATTTGAATGGAGAATGGAGCTCTTTGGCAGCATGCCACGAAATAGTGCAATTTGAACAAATTTTAACACACCATATTTATGCCAAACCTGGTTGAAAGTACTACTTTGGCACGGTTTTGTCACAATTAATGAATTATAACTCGTATTCAACCGTAATATGACCATAATTTTTATTAATTAATTCGTTTCGTCTCTATAGAAATTATATCAAACTTGACACATGCAGACAAAGGTTATTTAAGCTTACAAAACTAAGCTCACTAAAATATGTATTTCAAAAAATCTTCTTCAAAATCTGAACCCATTTCAGAGAAAATTGCTTGAGAAAATACTCGCGAGAACGTATTGACGTTCGCTCAAGTTGAAAACGATTGTTACAAAAACACCTCACATTCGTAAATGAGGTACTTACGTACATATGATACGTTTGCACATGCAGACGTTGATGCGGTGCCATCTACCCGTCTGCGCCGGAAACTCGCCTTGAAGACGTTCAAACCTCATTGAATCGTATGCGCAATTTGCCGATTGAACCTTTAGGGTTGGCCTTTTATGAAAATGCTCCCGGCCGGACCAACCAGACTAGCATAATGACGGCAATGAAATATAACGATGTCTATCACCCCTACCTATCGCTCGCAGTCTTCAAATGAACGGAAAGATAGCAAAGGTCATCGCATTCAGTGATTTAATTAAGCCATTGTGAGCGGAAATCTTGTTATAATCAAGGGGAATAAAAGTTGAAAACGTAACAGTATTTTCAAATAAACTCAATACGTATATGTATTGTAAAAATAAATGGTTTTACAGATCAAAAATGTCGGGGCGCACGTAACGCGGCACCAAATATTTTCTCGTCCGTTGTTTGAGCGTAACGATCCGAACGTCAGTGCATTTTCAATCAGATTTATATCGGAGCGGATTAAAATTTTAACGAGTTGTCGTCACACAGGCTTTACTCGTCTTTGTGAAGACTGCCTTTGTTAAAAAAGCTCTATTTGACGGTATAATAAAAAGGAACGTGAAAATAACCGTTATGGTTTTCGTGGCATAGACACAGCTACTGGGTATAATCCCCTTAGTATTTTAGGCGTTTTCCACTTCCAATATTGCTAGTTCGAAACATAGAAATAAAAGGATATGAATTTTGTTGTTGTTTATCTATTGACATTTATCTTTTACGTAGGCGTGTAATTTAACAAAAGAAATACCAAAATAACACCATTTGATAAAACAGAAGACAAAACAATAAACAAAACACTTTATAAAGGTCACTTTAATTTCTATAAAAAACAAACAATTAATAACCGCACGCTATGACCTTGTTACAGCGGCTCTGGAAATATTAATTTCAGTTCCATTACGCCTGCTTAAGTTAAATGTTACACGTTATCAATTAATCGGAACACGTATTAAGCGTTTCAATAAGACGTCAATTTGCTAATGTGTGATTGTCTTGTATTGGCAATAGATAGCTATATTGTTATTAACAATAGCACGTTACGATACATTATGTTGGGTACTAATTGATGTTGGCTAAATGTTTGCACAGAATTTTGTGTTTGACTTAAGATTGAATCTAGGGATAGGAACATACCTATTTTTATTGTACTGAAATATATGTTATTGTTAGTCAAATATAGGATTCAGTTTGAAATTACGGGACAAAAAACTTAAAATAAATATATCACCATTTTTTCCAGTAACAATTTTAAAGAAACCATGTAAGTGAAACCGCATAAAAAACTTTGAAACTTCAGCAGAAATAACCTTTTCAAATAAAATTTCTTAAGTATTTTTAGAAAACAATCCGAAACCTTTGGTTGTAAAATTTTAATCAATATAACATGGATGTTTCGTCAGAGTTTTACGTTGAAGGTATGTTCTTTAGCGATGTTAACTTAAGAGGCTGAATGCACCCAAAACACTCTATAGAGAAAGAGAGAGAAGCCTCTTGACGCTTTAAAATGAGTTAAGTAATCAAAAACAAAAATTAACCAAGTTCTGTATTTACATATGGACTCATTAATGTTACAAGTTTTATCAATGTACGTTGATAAGTAGGTAATACATATACATATTTTTGTTGGAAGATCATTTATATTTTTTTTTTTGTAAATTGTAAACTTATTAAAAAAAATTGTATCGAGAAAACTTTTCGAGAACGTTTTGAAATTAACAGGGTACTCAGAAATATGATCAAGATTAATATATTTATATAGATTTGGCCAAAAAATTGTTTGAGACAAGCCAATTTGGGCATTCAGCGCCTTAACATTACTTAGTCGTATAATCCGTATCTTAGAAAGTAATCTATCTTACGAAAAACATCGACACGACGGGAAAATTACCAGTGAAGGTCGTACAAGCCGAATTTCATTTGCTACAAGAAAAGTTTTCTCTTCAGCCGAACCTTTCGATGTAAATACGTACAGTTGAACTTATTGTTTTCGTAACCAAATTGAGACTTGTAATGTATGTAATACCTACAAGTTTGGTATTTTGTACGTTATATAAATCATTCATGTATCCTTGTTTGAACTAGTTTGGGGTGGTACTGAACTAGTTGGTACTGACAATAATTCACATGGACGTACTGTAAGCAGTGGCGTAGCGTGGGTATCTGCCGCCCGGGGCAGTTGTCGATTTTGCCGCCCCTTCCCGTATATTTTTTTAACAAGTGTTACTAGCCGTTTGTCATTTTTAACCGACTTCAAAAAAAGGTTTTTTTTTGTATCGACGTTAAAAATCATCAAATGACCCTTCCCGCTGTGGGTTAGCAGCGGTGAGGGAGTCTCAGACTCTTACTGACTAAAAACCGTGGAGTTCCGTCTAAGGCCTTTTATGTTCCAGAGCCGCGGTAACTCTTTCGAACAACCCGCAGCCCCGGCCGAAGGGGGAGGTTCTCAAGTAGACTTTTCTTTTATATGTTTGTTACTTGATTTCTTGAAGGTTTTAACCTATTAGTAATGAGGGACCACCTCACCGGTTTATCTAAGGGTCAATCCCCACTGAAAGAGCAGCGGCCGGCAGCGGCCGTAAATACAAGTGATTGAGCGCGAACGCGGCGGGCCGCGCGGCGCCGCGCTCTTGCATCGTCCGTGCTCTTACGGCCGCTGTCGGCCGCTGCTCTTTCAGTGGGAATTGACCCTAAACTAGCACTCTGCTAAACGCATGTCGGCAGTTGTGTAGGTAAGCAAATGCAAATAAAGAAAAATTTGGCTATGTAGTTTCCAAATGCGCGAGCGAAGCGAGCGCAAAATTTTTATCGGACTTAAACCAAATATTACGTAAAATTTAGCCCAAACGTACTTAACTTTTTGTTTGTTGACAGATGCAAAAATGAGGGCATATCGTTTTTGAATACGCGAGCGAAGCGAGCGCGAAATTTTTGTCGAACTTAAAACAAAAATTACGTAAAATTTAGCCCAAACGTACTTAACTTTTTGTTTGTTGACAAATGCAAAATTAAGCGCATACAGTTTCTGAATACGCGAGCGAAGCGAGCGCGAAATTTTAGTTATTTTTTATTTAAGACACAAAACCAAAATTACGCAAAATGTAGTGTCACGTGTCTTTTAAGTACCAAATTTTAAGAATAATAAATTTTAAGTTTAAAAAGTTTCAACTTTATTGTTTAATGTTTTGTTATTGTTAGACAGTTTTATGTAGCGGCGCAGATAGGTACTAGTTGCGTATATTTTTTTTTAATTGGGTAAATTTTGCCGCCCCCTAAAAGCTGCCGCCCGGGGAATTTGCCCCCCCTGCCCCCCCCACGCTACGCCACTGACTGTAAGGTTACTAGAAGTTCTGATAGCTTTTTCATTTTCTGACTGCCTGGTACAACTATCGTAGAGACGAGATCACAGTCAAGACTGTCTTGAGTCCAAATTAATTCAAATATTACCGAACCCTGGGTTTCAAAACCCCAAAAAAGATATAAAGATTATAAATAACCAATTTGTACATTTATTAAGTCAAGCTTTTTATTTCACAGATTTATGTCTAAAGCTCATGTAAAATTATCCTTATTGTTTTTGTATAAACCAAAGGAGTTTTATACCCTACGTCTAAAAAGTGACTGAAGAGAAATCTTCAAGCGTTAATAAATCGATCGCTTTGTCTATGCAATGGTCTCTTTGTGCAATTAATAGCTGACCGATGATCGGCCGAACTGTTAGTTTGTGTCAATCATTAGTGTGAAACGCTGGCGTCTGTAACTGAAACTATGGATGAAGTTAATTGATAAGCAATCAATTAACTCTGTCAAAGCTCTGTCAAAATTATTTAAGTAGAATGAAGTTTTAGTTAAGATCCGATAAAGTTTTAAACTTCGGGATAAAAACAAAAGGTATTTTGGTATTCCGTACATGTACCTAATTGAGTACAGCAAAGAAACGTTTATTTTTTATAATTATTGTTTTACTGTTTTAATCTTTATAATACTATTATATACACATACATATACATAAAAATATTAAAACGAATAAATTTTGTTACCTATATACATATACCTTTTTTTTTTTTTTTTAACGACGTAAAAAATCATCAAATGACCCCTCCCGCTGTGGGTTAGCAGCGGTGAGGGAGTGTCAGACTCTTACTGACTAAAAGCCGTCGTGTTCCGTCGTAGGCCTTCTTATGTGCTAGGGCCGCGGTACCTCTTTCGAACAACCCGCAGCCCCGGCAGGCCTTGGCCCTGCTGGGCCCCGCTGGGGTTGCTGACATCTCTTTGAGGAGCGCGTGGAACAACGCGCGCCGCCGACACGGGTCTGTTGTCTAAAAACGGACATGAGCGATGAGCCACCCGAACTCACCGCCCACAGACCCACGCCTACGGTGGCCGGGAGTCGTCTCGCGACACCCGGCGCCCATGGTGTCTACCTGCTCCAGCGCGGCGGCCGGGATGAGAGGTGCGAACTCTCTGACGTTCCGCCGCCTCCTTCTCGAGCATGACTGCTTCGCAGAAGGAGGCGACGGCATCCCATTCCCTCTCGCCCCGGACCATGGCTTGAACCAGGGCCGGACGCGAGAGGTCGCCGCCGCCTAAAGCCTCGACGAGGACCCGGCGGTGCCCTTCCCACGCAGGGCACTCCTGGACTGTGTGGTCCACCGTGTCCTCGAGGCTATCCGCACAGTGGTGACACCCGGGCGCCTCCTCACGACTTGTTTGTTGTACCTGTACAAAAGATAAAGCATTTCAATGTTTTATTGTAAATGGCAGCTTAATTAGTATTGGGACATCCTGCAACTGTCCAATTAATGATTTTAAGTTAATTAGTTGTCCTAGAATGTGTGATACATACAAAGGATTTTAACATTATACATCGAGATCATTAGCATTATTTAATTATATTCCAGTTGCCTATAAATATTCCTATTAATTGTAGGCTTTGCTTAGAATAGAAACTTAAAAAAATAGATCCATCAAGTTTAAAAACTTGTCCCTTGACGACATATAATTATACTTTAAATACAAATCATACTTTAATGGTAAATTTTACCAAAAAAATGAAATTAAATCTGAAACCAGAACCGAAACATATAAATGTTTCGCAATGCCATCCCAATGCTGATCTATTTTATATGGCAGCGAATATCATCAATAAGTATTAATATTTTCAATAAATATTTAGTAGCCAATACGAAGTTAAATCAAGGCTTTACCAGAGTTACGAACATAGCCGTTTTGCTGGCTCTTTCGGAAATTGCGGCCCTCTAGCGCTTGCCTTGTGATATATTCCAGCTTTTGTTGGTCCCAACATTGGGCATTTGTTATTCCAATGCTACCGTTATTTAATGCGCCCTAGATAAATATTGTGAACCCTTTTTTATGTTCGCGGATACGCAATGTGATCTAATTTTGTAGGAATTTTATAAAAATACGTTGTCAAATGAAGGGTAGGATTCTGTTGCGTCATTGGTTGAGAATGATTGCTAGATTTGTCGCAGCCGACGCAGAAATTACGTTTGATATTGATATCTTGCGTAATGAGGATATTACGGGATCCGATGTTGAAGGAAAGTGCCTTTCGGAGATTAATGTTAAGGAAAAACTGCCAGTTGTTATATCTCTGCCGACAATGTATGTTTCCTATTAATCCTATTTAATATAGAACATACGAAAATAGATTTGTCTTCGAGGTCGTTAGAATGAATCGCGCAACCTTTTTCGTAAGATTTTGGTAACATGGATTAAATACATACCTTCGTTGCAATGCAAACAAAATATACAAATTATTTTTTTTCCATTTACCATGACGATCCATTAAAAAAATATATTATTATTTAAATATATTGTACTTATAAGAAAGCAGAAATGAATATATAATTTAATAACATTTCCTTAACAATTTCTCCCAACAAAAAAAGGAGCAAACAAAACATCAGAATAACGTAGTTAATAGTTGGTGTGACTCCGCTACGGAGAGGTTTCCGAACCGCAACTTCAATATCCGCCGAGTTAAGTTAGTTTCTGAACAAACTCTCTTCTATCACTTCCCGACAATAGGTCGCCTTTTGTTATTTATTAATTTTATTCAGCTTCGGTAACTCCAAGTTTAAGTGTACCAAGAAATATTATTTAATTTTCGAACATTGTCTGTGTACATTGTTTCAGATGAGGTTTTATTGATGACTCAGAGTAGGTCGGAAATCTATTTATTGATAAAAGTACATAAGAATATTTTTATAATTTTTGTTAGAAAGTGAGTTTTAAGCTACAAAGTTTTCATTGTCACACACTTACGACGAAATTAAAGTCTTTGTTTCATGAGATTCTGATAGCAAACACCTTTTTTAGCCTTCGGTAGAACACTATTAAGTATTCCCTAGAACATTTTTTCAGCAGTTAAATGTAAGATAGCCTACGTAATATTAACAGGAAAATAGAATACACAAATATCATGTCAACATAAACGTTACAACACAAATAACAATAATTAATACTGCTTACTTTGAGATAATTCGCGTTGATGAGCCATTCTGCTCCCGTATGACCCACTGAGCACGAACATAGGCCTAATTATAGAATAGTTACGTAATAAACATCTCACGCTAAGCGTAAACAATCTAAATGTTTATAATTAGAAAGCACCCACCGAACTTAATCGTTTAACTTCTATTAAACTTCAAGCATTATGCTCCGATAGAAACGTAATTTACAAAACGATATTAAGTGGAAATTAATACAAGTTCTCTTTACAGCTACAAAGCTCGTCAGAACTCGAGGTCGGCTGAAACTTGGCTTAGCGTGTTTTCACAATGATAAACTTACCCTTAAATTCGACAACATCCTGGTAACAGAACGCCTTACTGCTTACATTTTAAGGTTCATTCTTGTTTGGCTAATGCGGATGCTATCAGCATTGTAGTTTGGTAGGTGTGAACAAGTAGAGCTAACTGTCATTGTCATGCCTGGCCTTTGTAGTAGAAACGGGGCTAACTTAATCCGCGCTCATGTCGACGCGCAATTGACTTAGTCAACCTAATTTGTATTTATACCATATTTATAGTGGCAATGTAATCTCTTTAAATGTTGCAAAAATAGTTTTTACAATTGTTATGTGTACTTTGCGGACTTAAGCGCCTTTATTACTTCTGATCTCCGTCTTACCCTTTGTATCATGACTGTGATAAATTAATTGTTATATATAATTCCACAACGCAGTTGTGTTACACCTATCTGGCTTCAAGACATCAGTATGTGCAGGTATTCAGCTGAATATTAGCGTTAAGTAAGTATTCTTGCTGACATATGATGGACTTCACTCCTCCTTGGTACAATCTTAATACACCGAGTCATTTTATTAAAAGTCCTAATCCTAATACAATTTTGGAAATACATACAGTCATATTGCAATTTCCTCAAGCTAATATTTGCTCATTAAATTAAACAACCCTTGTTATTTCGGTCGACACCTTTAAGATCGCACAGAGTTTACAAACCACCATGTAACCATGGAATATGACACCAAAATATACGAGGGGTCACACGTATAAATTAAAATATTGATTAAGTGTATAATTTTAATTGGTTCAATTAGTTAGTCAATTAGCCATTCATAATCGAAAAACATACTCTTAACTGGAGTTTTAACTATTGTAAAACAAAACATGAAGAACTACTCCTCCTTTTGGTACGCAGTTATTTTACAATCAGATACAGTCTGTATTATAAGTAAAAGTATATAAAAGACTACATTACATTACCATTTTATTAATACAATTTCACAAATAATAATCTTCATCTATCATGCATTTATCTCATCCTCATCTTCATACATCCTGAAAATCTATTCTGACAAAGGACCTGCAACTCGAGTATAATATGAAGCTCTACACCAAGTAATCATCTGGATTAATTGCAACGTATCATATCTCAATAATCCATGTTCTACGTCAATAATATCGGTTACTTTGACAAGCGTTTACGTATCACTAATGGATATGTGAAAGTAATATGATACGGTTAGGTCATACAGCCTTTGATATGGTAGAAGCCTATGGTACAAACTGCATTGTTAGGATTCTCTTGCCAGTATCAGACTGTGATCTAAAAGCTAGATGATCGTAATAAAATACATCCCCTTAACTACTGAAAAAAATAATTTTCGGAGGTATACACGCTTCCTTCGAAATTAAGGTATGACTTATGGTGGGGCTGCGGGATTGTTCGAAAGAGTTACCGCGGCCCTGGTACATACCTAAAAGGCCTACGACGGAACACGACGGTTTATAGTCAGTAAGAGTCTGACAATCCCCCACCGCTGCTAACCCAGCTAAAATGGTGGGAGGGGTCATTTGATGATTTTTAAGTATGATTTATGGTTAATACACTTTATCAGTCTAAACACATTTCTTGTTCTAAAATAATTAGGTATGACTTTAGATCATAACTTTTGTCATTTTGTTTTATTAAGACGTAGCTCTGTGGCTGTAAGAAAAAACATAACCGGAGTATTTAAATGCCGCTATAATAACTTTACGATGATTAAAGGACCCAAACCTTCGACCAGAACACTGCTATAACAAAGAGAATGAACTTAAAAACCGGCCAAGTGCGAGTCGGACTCGCGCACGAAGGGTTCCGTACCATCATTTAGAAAATGAGCAAAAAAAAACACGTTTGTTTTATGGGAGCCCCCCAAAATTTATTTTTATTTTATTCTAGTATTTTTTGTTATAGCGGCAATAGCAATACATCATCTGTGAAAATTTCAACTCTCTAACTATCACGGTTCATGAGATACAGCCTGGTGACAGCCTGGTGACAGACGGACGGACGGACGGACAGAGGAGCAGAAACACGGAACACTACGGAACCCTAAAAAATAAGTGTTATTAATACAGAAAGCAAGGAGAATGTAATCACTATGATGAACTAGCACGCCCCTCTTTTCATACGGGTAATTGGGTAGTTAGAACAAATGATTAATTACTATGCAGAGCACGTGCACACACGCAACCAACCTATTTACAAAACGCTATCAATAATCTACTTAAGTCGGATTAATTTTATCAAAGCAAAAAAGGTAAGGAAAAATTCTTATTGGAAGTTATTAAAAGATCTTAAGTACTTTATACTAGCTTCTACCCGCGGTTTCGCCCGCGCCGAGTTCAGTTACATCGCATTTCCAAGAGAACTCTTCAAAAGCCCGGGATAAAAACTTAAATCACGTGTTCTTTCTCAAGGTCAACTCTATATCTGTACCAAATGTTATTAAAATCAGTTAAGTGGTTTAGACGTGAAAGCGTAACAGACAGACAGTTACTTTCGCATTTGTAATATTAGTAGGGATTGATGAAATCCGCAATTTTGTAAAATAAGGTTCTTCTAATATGATAGTTTCGTTTCATATTCGTTTATTTGATAAACCTTTTTATGAATATAAGTTGTTCAACATCAAAGGGTTTCTGTTCAATTTGTAGATGCCTACGTATTGTTATTGTATGATGTTACTTTCCTTTAATATATACAATGGGCTCGTCGTTATTTATGTACTAGGAATATATCATGAGTTAACGTTTCATTTTCTTTGAGAAACTCCCACTTTTCTAACACGGGCTTTCCTAATTTCTACAAATACAAGAAATTGTCTCTAGTCTGATATTTAGCTCCTGCAGTAGTTCTGGACATCAAGGTTTTAACTGGCGTTGATATACAGGATTTTTATCTAGGTATCAATGAAGATTCGGTTGATTTATAATTTCCAAGTTACCTGATTCTAAAAACAAAATCTTGTTACGTATACTACCTACAACCGATAATCCGTTCTTAATAACGCACCATCCCTAAACACTGTCAAACTCGATTGCATTCACATAAATCCCAGCGTAATATGAATTCCAAGTCCTTTAATGAAGACGGAACCACAAGCCGAGCTGAGCTTAGCTGCTACCAGTACAAGTTAGCGTACGGTACAGTAAGTACAGTAGCCTTAAAGCTGTTTAACTGTTTAACCGCATTAAGGGCTGGGCTGTCACTCCTTAGCAGCCACATACCCCGGGAGCTAACTTAATGTGATGCCGACTGTACCTAATTATATCTGTACACTGATACGGATGGTAAGGGTAGTTAACGGTCGTTTCATGTTTACGAACTTTGATGAACAAAAGTGAACTTCGCTGAAATAAGATTAGAACATTCGCCTTAACGCTTTTTGGTTTGTTAGGTGCTTGTGGCCTAGGAGTTCGTGTATTAAATTACTTAAAAGTTACCTTCGTTAATGTAAATGCTTAATGGCTATGTACACGCAGAAAACAAATAATAATCTGCAATAATACTTTAGTGCTTCAAACAACTTTTTCACTCCTAATGAAATTACTTAATGTCCTATTTTTCTTCAAACAATTGGCCTCATAAAGTAGTAAATTAGCCACAAAATACAGCACATATATTTCTTACGGTAAACAGACAATTTGCCAGTAGAATGGCTGGCATCGCGACGATTCCGCGATAGAAGCAATAAGTCAACAAGGAGTAACCCATGGGTTGCTTCTTATCTAAAATGAGTCGCCCCTGGACACGCTCCCATGACGACGGGATCAAGAACATACATATAATATAGCCACTAAATGAGATATACTGTCTGTGATTTCCTTCCAAAAATGGTGTACAGCGGTGCCAAAACGCTGATTACGTATTTTCTACAGCTTAAGCATCCGCAT
Organism: Helicoverpa zea x Helicoverpa armigera; assembly: GCA_033682625.1. Classification (NCBI taxonomy): domain Eukaryota; kingdom Metazoa; phylum Arthropoda; class Insecta; order Lepidoptera; family Noctuidae; genus Helicoverpa; species Helicoverpa zea x Helicoverpa armigera. Next base: position 3,455,604 of record JAWIIS010000029.1, read on the forward strand.
CTGTGTGCCAAAGTTCTTTGTATGTATATATGAGGGTAGTTAATGTTGCACATTCTTGTAAGTGATCGCCGGCCTAGATTGTTCGCACGTCTCATTATCTTGAAATGTAGTTCACACTTGTTTGTTTGGAATTTAATTTAAAATGCGGTAGTATAAACTGCACAGAGTTTTTTAAGTACAGCATAGTTTTAGGATTAAGTTCACTTTGTATTTAATAGGCCGAAAATAGAATCAATTAAAAAACTTGAGCAGACACATTCTAAAACCATAAAATTTCAGTCATATCAAAACGAGTATTTGTCGTATGTTTTGATATCGTATTATGAGATAATCTGTTGGTTAGTTCCATTATATAGTGACATGTGTACGAATACATATTGACTCAAACCACCACCATTAAGCCTGCCATATAAATACACATTCACAAGACAGAGCCTTTCCTTTGAAATTGGAATCGTCGTCAGCCAGCAGCCGAGATCAGGAGCAGCAAGCCCATCGCTTCTAATGAAGCAGTAAATTTTCCCCAACTGAAGTTTCTCTAACGGTATGCCATTTCAAAACCGCATCAAATATTATTCACGACGGGTTGGACACCATGAATAATGGATCCCAACCCGTGCCCAGCTTAGTGTCAATGAGATCACGCGCACCCGCTTCCATATTGGATTATTGCGAATAAATGACAAAAATGGTTTCCGATCTAGCATCGCGCCCCCGGCGTACACAGGATTCGTAAAAATGCAATTTATATCACGTAGGATATCGAAATGAGCGAGATTTTCTCTCGTATCGAATTCATTAAGTTCGCTATCTTTAGGGGGGCTGGTATACTTAAAAATACATCGCTATAGGTAATTATGGTAAAAAGATTCGGTCGGATGGCCCGCAGCAACACAGGTAAACATCGCCTCGTATTTTCCCTCCCTTGTAATTGAATAACGACCCCTGCTGGCTCAGCGGATGCTCAGAAAAATAATTCTATTATTGCCCTCTCTTTCTTCTGCTCTCACTTTGCATGAAATATTTCAAAAACAATATTAACTTACGTTTTTAAACTGGTAAATTATTTTTGAAATTTCATTGTTTTTCCTGGTGCTGTGTCAGCAATGAATCAAGTTGATGTAATAAATCTGGCAAATTCGCTTTATGTCTGTGATCCGTGGAACAGGGTTAAAACGTCAGCACCTATTTGTTTTGTATAATTTCTCGATATTCCATTTAATATTTCTCCATTACTCGCAAACTCAATTAGTTATTCCCGTTGCACAATTAGTTTACCTACAATAAAATTGGTCTACCTAACGTTCATTTGTATTACGGCGGAACTGTAAAGTTCTATTATTTAGGGGCTTGTACACCAAACAAAAGCATTGCTTCTGTTTCCGTAGAGAATATTATGTAACTTAGGGCTGATTTTTCAAGAGCCAGATAAAACGTCAAGTAGCTAACTGATCAATAACTTTATCTGATTCTTTAACGAACCAATAAAGAGTTTCAATTTTTCAAAGCATAGTTACCAGTCAGTTTACTACCTGACCTTTTTTTGTGACTAGCTTCACACTACATCTGTGTGAGCGAGACGCGCTTATGAACATTTACAGATCTAAGAAAGAGACAAACAATTTTCAACTTAATGACAGCGGTTGTCACATTTTAGAGGGAATCATAACATAACCTTAAACTTTGACGACTCGTCTTCGTGTTAATATTTATTTTCCGTTCGAATTTATTGTTTGCTTTTTGTGTGTTGTGTGTAATCATGGAAAATATCGTAAAACGTGAACGTTCCACGAATTTTAACAAAAGCGAAATAAGATTATTGACTGAATTGGTGGCAAAACACCGTACTATAATTGAAAATAAGCAGACAGACGCCGTAACCAATAAAGAAAAGGAAGCAGCGTGGATAAAAATCAGTTCATTATTTAATGCGGCTACGGGATTTACAGCGAGGAGTACCAAGAGCCTGAAGCTTAAATATGAAGGCATAAAAAAGGAAACCAAAAAAACATTGGCCAAACATCGGCAAGAGCTGTACAAAACTGGTGGCGGGCCCTCTTCAGCCCCAGAGGTTACAGATATACAGGAGAGGGTTATCGCGATATGTTCGAATATCAATGGGCTGGATGCTCGAAATGACAGCGACAAAATTCCAGGTATGAAGTCAAATATTTTAAAATATTTTTTGTTGATGTTACCATGGGAATTGATATAGTGTTTATGAAAACAAAAGTAATAACGCACTACATTTATCTTTAGCATCTTTCTAAGCAGTTTGTGTATTGTTGTTTTTTTTTTTCAGAACCTTTAGAACTGGAAGAGACTGCTAAAGTTGACCCGCTATCGTTGCCACTGCAATCATTAGAAAATAATTTAGTAATTGTACCATGTGATGACGATATTCCGTGTACTTTAGGTAAAATATCTAATTCAATAATAATAAATAACTTTAGAAAATAACTAAACATGTGCTGTAATTAATCTCTGGCTGCAGAATGGAAAAGAATAAATGTTTGATTTTTACTCATATCCTTGATAGATTTATGATCACATGATGGCCACTGATTTTTTTACAGAATGTTCAACCTATATATATTTATTTAATGTAAAATGAAAAACAAGGACCTGAATATATTTTTTTGTTTTAGATCAAGAAGAGTTTTGCCCGCAACAGGATTTAAAGGAGAAAGTTAACAGTGAAATTGGAAATGGTATTTTAATTTATTGAAAAAAAAGTACATAGTATAATAGTGTAATAAAATATAATAGTAAATTAATTTGTTTTCAGACAAGGCCTTTGATGACTTTCAATCTATAGAGATACAGGATATGGAAGTGGATCAAACTGAAAAAGGTATGTCTTTATCAATTTTCCAGTTCATTTATTTACATTGTATAAAATAACATTAATTAAAACTTATCATTATTTTCAGAGAATAAGTGGTCTTCATGGAAGCCAAAGGCTTTAAAAACTAAGATTAGTCCATACTTGAAAAGTAATCAAAAAATTACTAAAGTTGGAGTGACTGCAAAACTGGACCATTTAACTGAATCTCGCTTAGAGCTAGTGAAGCTCCAGAAGGAAATTGCCATAAAAGAGCATGAGTTTGTCAAACAGGCACACTTATTAAAAATGCAGAACCTGCATAATGATGAAAGAAGGAAGCAGGAAATGCATGAAGTACTATTAAGTAAGCTCCGTACTGGTGTAAATTATGGAACAAGTCCTTTAGAAATAATAAATAAAGATTTATAAAATGTTTTTTTTTTTTCATTTACCTATTCAACAAAACAAGGATCTCTTTAGTCTTTGACCATTTTTTATTGTAATGTGTGTGTTTAGTTCCAATAAATTAATTTTTTATCACTACAAACCCAGACTGTTAAATTCTAATAATCCTATTCAAAAGCAGTGAATACCTCACCACAAATTATTTGATTATAACAATATGATTACTGTAAAGTGGAGGTATAATAAAAAGAACACATTGTAGTTATAAAATTGTGTTTATTAATATATCATTACTAGTTGATTAGACTTTCAAAATATTCTAACATAGAGTCCCTTGTACTATTGTGTTGGTGTCCTGGCTGGTCAGCAATGAGAGTTTCAAATTGTGGTTGTTGTGGTATGTGGACTTCAGGATCCACAGGTGGTTCGCTTTCATTTCTAATTCTTGCAAGATTATGTAAAATTGCTGTTGCTACAATAATGTCTTGAGCGAGAGGGATTCGGCACCGCATTCCTATACTTAACACAGGAAATCTCCTTTTCCAAACCCCGAAACATCTCTCAATTACATTTCGAGTACGAATATGAGACTCATTATATAGTCTTTCGGCTTCTGTTCGAGGATCACTTAACGGAGTTAGTAAATAATGATTTAAGAAATAACCACTGTCACCTAGGACCAGTCCATTCTGAAATCTATTAGTATCAAACTGAAACTTTGCTGCAGAGTTTGAGAATATCAAACTGTCATGTGTTGAACCTGGCCATCGTGTTACTATATCTTCAAATTTTAAGTCGCTAGTACACATAGCTTGCACATTCAATGAGAAGAAACCTTTTCGATTTCTGTAGTCTTCTGCAGTATTGCCACCTGGTGAAATTATCTTGATGTGAGTACAATCCAATGCCGCTATAACCCTCGGAAATCGGGCAATATTAAAAAATCCTTCCTGTACTAATAATATTTCTTCTCTGTTAGCTGGCAATGTAACAAATTCCTGGCGAAGAGAGGCAATTGCTTCAGTAACTTTTCTTATAATTTTGCTCGCAGTTGAGTTGTGTATTCCAGCAAAATCACCTATCGTAATGTAGAAACTACCACACGCATAGAACCGCAAAGTCAGAAGTAATTGTTGTAAAGCTGGAACAGAATTGTTTCTGAAAAATAAAAAAATAATATATAGGTATCTTTCAATGTTACCTAGATCGTAGTCAATATACAAAAATCTCGTTTTTATTATTTATATAGAAAATAATTCTTACCTGTTTGTTACGTTGGCGATTTTACTTTCAATGAGGGTTAATAAAAATTGCACAGTACTTTTTTCGAGACGAAATCTCCTATGAAATTTCTTATCATCCCATAGAGACATATTATCAGGTCTCTCTCTAATAACTCTTTCTCTTCTCTCTGACTCTAAATAATTTAGCACTATATCATCTTCCTCGATTGTTTCGTCGTCGATAGAATCAAAAATATCCATTATTTTATAATTTAGGAAGCAAGAACACAAGTATAACCTACAAAAACGAACGCGCGTGATTGCAGAAATGACAAAATATCTGAGTTATCTGACCGTTAGCGCGCTACCTGGCCCGTAAAGGGCCAGATAAATTTATCGGCTGGATAGAGAGTTTACCTGACCGTTAGGGCCTATCTGTCAATTGAAAAATTGAGATTCTCGCTAACTGTGGAATAAACCTTATCTTTCCCTTTATCTGACCATTGAAAAATCGGCCCTTAAACATGAATTGCTCAGCAACATTTTGAGGGTTAAATATATTATGTTTCCTACAAAAATAAAAACACGGTCCTTCATTTACTCAAAAGTAAACTACATGATAAATTCAACAAATTAGGAGGAGCGTAACCATTCTTCACATTAATCCACGTGCCTACACGTCCCTCTAATATATAGCTATAAACTTTATAATGAAAACTGAACCTTAGCTCTGAAATAAAACTGGGACCAATTAAGGAAAACAAGGTGGTCGTGCCTTTGGATTAATAACCTTAATTAACGGCTAAGGAGCGAGGGAGAATCATTAAAAGCGTCGCGGGAACTACTTACTGTAAACCAGTGTCGTTCGCCGTGCAGTTTATATTTTACGAGGTGACACGTAACGCCATACTGGACGTTTTGATTTTAGAATCGTGCGATAGACAATAGAGCTTATTGGAATAAGATAAAGGCTTTTGTTTTTTTTTTTCAGTGAACGAGCCTCTGTGGTATTAAATGCAGTGGGTTTTCAGCTTTTCAGATTTACCTATCGTATAAATCTTTAAAGCTAGAGTGTTTATTGGTACCTAAATAAAATAAACTACCACTTCACATAGTAACTAACACTATACAGCCACACAAGTAATATCCATAAATAAAATTTGTAGCGTCCAGTAGCTTTCTTCTAATAGAGTCAACAAACACGTATAAAGCGATATAAATGTCAAACTAAACCTACTAACAAGTGCAATGACCTCATAAAAAACTCATAGAAAAATCTATGGGAATTGGAAAAATTATGGCGACACAATTATTAACCTAAGGATCGATGTCGTAAAAATAAATGATCAGTTTTATAGCGTCGGCGCGAGTCCAATTTTTATGATGTGGGAATTTCGGTAGCCTCAGAGTATAATATTACGCTTATCTTGTAAATGTCTTAGACCAAGTTGGGGATTAATATACTAAAAGATAATTTAAGAATAATAAATTTTATTGTTACAAATACTTTTGATTGGGTAACTTTGTTTTATAGATACCGACTGGTACTGACTTTTTACTACTTATAAGTAAAACATGACAATATCAATAAATAGAAAGCAATTCTAAGAAGTGTAGAATAACCATAACATCAAACAACAAGCATTCGAAACAAATATATTTTATTTTTTGTTAAAAATAAATATTTCTATCAATCTATCGTTCCTAAACTTCACCCTACCAAAACAAAAGGAACACAAATACAACTGTTGAAATCAGTGACATAAACTCGACAGCATGTAGCAAGCAGGCGACGGGATTCGCAGATACGTGTACGCAACGTAATGTTACAATTACGAACACACTTTACAAGGTATTCGCGCGATATGTACGCGCCAACAAATTGCATTCCTCTCCTCACAGCTAGATATTTTGCCTTGCCGTACAAAGGGGATATGACACGCGTTATAAATTGTCTATCCATAGTGCTGGCGTACCGGTTGCGGACACGAAAACATTAAAATGACAAATTGTTCATCGCTGTGATTCCATTTTTCACGACGAAGGAGGTACGCCCCAACATTACGTCGTGGATGTACGTACCTATATTAATTCGCGCAATTTAATTTACGTCAACGATTGACGCGGTAAATTGACGAATAAATTCTCCAATATTTTTTACCATAATTTTCTTATTGATTGCCCGGTCTACGATTGATTTGGTAAAACTTCACGGGTTTCTGAACACTGAACGTAATAACCCCGTATTACGGAACATTTCCTAATTATTTTTGAGCTGATGAAGTATTTGTTCAAATTGTGAAGCTTTATTACAAGGATTGACTCTAACTGCTCTCTTTAATTTGATGTCGAAATATTTATTTTGGAAATACATTCGTTTGATCCTTGGTGACGTAATCGTAGATCCTATTTCGAACTTGAAACCAATCTCTCTAACAAAAAGAGCAATTAAAAGATTGAAAATCAATTGAATTTTAATTTTAGCATTACAATTCCTAAATTTTTATTCACCAAATATTTTTACTTTCCAATTAGTTACACAACTTATGGGTATTAATATAAACTTCAACAACAGTCATCAAACCAAAACTAAGAGTAAGAATAAAATCTCACAACACAATTTGTCAAGTCCCAGACGGTTACAACGGTAGAAACAGTCGCAATACAATTCTTGTGCGAACAAATTCACATTTAAATTCAAGTTAAAGTTTGTCGACTGTAGCCCTGGTTCAGGCGGTCTACACACGAGCCAGTCTACTCGTTAACGTTGTAGATTTCTTCGGCAAGTAGGGGCTTAAGCCGGTTACACACGTAAGACATGTGTAGACATATCAGTGCCGATTGGTGAGCCGCTATCGTTTGGGAATGACGACGGCAAAATGTGGATTGCTGTCACACCGTTATGTTGCAAAAAAGTACGAAAAAATCCTTCATAGGTAGTTAAAGCAATAAATGATCCCGTTTTAATTTTCTATTGTCCTTCAAACAAACATCCTTGGTATATAAACCAACAAAAGCAAAAAGAAAACTAAATTAGTAACATACTAGGAACGTAACTCAAACATGAAGTGAGGCAGTAATTCATTCATCTCCTGTTCATTTTATTACAACAATACTTTACAAGCTCGGCGCTTATGCACTTTAATTACAGTTGAAATTGCATAGTACTCCCGTGAGGCAAAGACGTGAAACTCAAACATCCAACTAGGTTATACTGCAAAAAATATAAACCATTTTACCATTCTTGCAACTCAAAGAAGAGTACTTTTACCTATTGTTTATTTTGAAAATATTTCCACATAAACGACGCATTATTACAGAGTTTCCGTCTGAAAGCGTAAATCAGTTACAAAGTTGTGCAAGGCGCGTATAGTCGAGTCGTAAAGTTGGCTGCTATCAATCCGAGACGGCACTTAACATGGAACACGAAAGAAATCACACAAAGGGGCAAACGGATTCGTGATTGCCGAACCTTATCTGTGACATAAACGAATGCCGTAAAACGATTATCAGTCATCTGCGCGATGTCCGCGTAAACACGGCGAGCTCGCGTCGCCACTCGCCCGTCGTGTAAACAACAGCCTGTAAACGAACAAGCAAATATAATTTATTGGCGACGAAGCGCTCACAACGGTGACATTACCGCTCACATAAAATCGCTTAAATTCAAATCGTCGTGTAGGTCCCGGCGCGGTCGCGTAGGATTGAATCGCTTAAGCGACAATGTCGTTTCGGTTCGCCTCAAATTACTCGAATGGGTTTTCGATATACCGCCCATTTGATGGGGAGCCCTTTTAAGTTAGGTGAAAGCTCCTGGCGCAAATTGTAACCACTAGCCGTAATGGCAACACGTAGTATCTATTAGGGCACCACTCTATAGGCACTTGAGATGAAGAAAGTATCACTTAGGAAATACCATCCGAGAAGCTCATCCTAATGCTGTATTAACTGGACTACCATCTTATTTCTTGGTTACTTAAATGTACACAATTTCTTGAAAAAATAATGAGAGAGTCAAAAAGTTTACATAGCTAGATTTAAAGAGAACGTCGATCATAACAAGGAAAAGTTATATTTAAGTTTAAAAATTCGGAAAAAATGAAGAGCCATTTCTTGTTGTCTTTCTGTCCTCTGTAAACTCTGATGGTCCGAAAAACTAATATTTTGCGAGAAAGTTTTTATTGCGTTTGTTATGATATCCGCGGAGTAGGATCCTGCGATGAATTTGGAGATCAGCTTCGTGATTTCACTAAAAACACTTTGTGAGTGGCGGCGCGCTGCGGAGCCGTGGCTCAGACTCGTGCAAAATACTTGAGTTATATAACTTTATTCCCGCCACTCCTGTGACGGCTCCAATTTATTTATTTGGTTTTTTATTCGTGCAGTTCCAGTTTGGTGTATTATGTTAATTTGAAGCTATTTATTCTGAGTCTTTTAGTAAGAAAAGCAATAAATAAACGCAGTACAAATTCAAGGTGGAAAACTTCAATCATTATATGTTTTTTACGGTTATAATGGAGTTCTTACGAAAGCCTAATAAAAACAGAACGACCCAACTATTTCCCTTCGAAAAACCAAATAACCTGTTAGCACGTTCTCGTAGTTACCACTAAAAAGAAACTAAAGTAAACACCACAATTTAATTTGTAAAAGGTATTGCACATTATGCCATTTTCTTTTATTGCTTGGGTACGGTTTACGTGCTTCATTTCCTTTACGGAGCAGGTAAGATCCAATCAGGTCTTTAGACCTACTACATGTAAGAGTGCTACTTGAATAGGTCCAATTTTAAGCACTGAAGTACTAAAATAACGTCGTACCTACTGGAAAACGATTGCGATAGGTTTAGGACCCTTTATAGGATTTAAAGTAAATTACGTTTAATATTATTGCTTTTACTTTTTATGAACAGATTAGATTTTCAATTACCTGTAAGGTCTTTTAAAGTTATTTATGGACTAAGTCGACGAGTATATTTTTTCTCTCACAAGAACAGCAATCAACAGTCGTCAAATAATATTTTCTATTACCCAACGTCTACGTGATATAGATTTTCTTATAACCTGCATATAATCCAAGTACCTAAATAACAGAATTTCATCTAGACTAGCTTTCAACTAACTAATAAGTAACGCAAGCAAAAGATGAACAAGAAACCTTATTTCCCAAATACTATTCAAAGTTCCCCAGTTCAATATCACCTCACATATTTGGTAGTACGCACAAGCTGGGTAAACCGCCCGAAGTGTATTATTACATGATATTTGACCCGCCGACAATCTATTATATTAATTAATCATAGCAAGTGTGCCGCTCAACTTTAGGGCCCACAAATGATTGGTCCAATAAATTGCGCCACAAACATGCGCAAAACATCAACAATTTCAGATAGCGACTTGACGGCACTAAATTAATGAACACCGGTCACAGCGGATTTATTAGGGTTCCGCGGGGAGTGTGCTCTCATCGATTACTCCAGTAATTCCTGGCTTTGGTTCAATATGCTCTTTGAAGTGTACCGAACGGGTTAGTGCTTACACAAACGTTCTTCTTTCGAACTAGCTAACCGAGATTTCTCTGGAGAGTCCAATCGGGATTATCGTCAGTTATTGAACCGGCTTCGGCCATTTGGGATACGTCATTATTTTACCAAATAAAAGGATTTTCTGAAGGATTTTAGGGCAAATCCAATCACTTTATATTACAATAGAAGAAAGGCTGATTACCTTATTACGAACGTGCTCTTAATAAACTAACCAGCCAACTAGTCGAGTAATTTGAATATAGTGAATTTTATATTAAGAACGTGAATAGTTGCGATTCCATTGGCACACGACCGAGGTACAAAATTACCTAAGCGTGCGCTCCCACTAAAAGCATCTTATTTAGTATTCAAACTTAGTATGGAACCTTGCCATTCAAATTGAGATATACAGAGTAGTGAAAAGACTGCTTAGTTGTAGTACAGTGCGCCCGAGTTGAATGAAAACACTCCGCCAAATGCTGTTAGGAATACTTAAATGTATACGAAATTTGTAATAGAACGACTTAATAAACTTATTCAACCCTGTTGGAGTTTGTAGTGCTTTTCTCAGAAATACCCAACGACAAGCAGTAAATACTGCAGATTTTAAAATAATAGGTACGTAAGCAAAATAACACGGATAAAAATGTGCATATCTTTATTAAACTAAACATAGAACAAAATCTTTAATAAACAGTCAAATGTAAACGTTGGAGTCGTAACCAACTTACTACCTTATATCTTCGAAAGCCTTACATCTCCTCGTAAACCAGTAAATGAGCCCTTCATACTGTATACTTATCATTTTCAATACAGAATACAATAAAAACTTTCTTCAGATTTCATTTCGGCGATGTACAAAAATAGACTGGCTGAATAAAGTTTTACAGCCAATGTCGGCGCAAACTTCATGTTATACTGAAAGACTAATAAAAGTCTCCACATTTCACCGAAAGCTCTAGAAGCCTATCATCAAAAATATAGCCAATAAAACTGACTATCAAACGTACCCCATGATAAATGCGTGACAATTTATAAGTTTTGTTCGCGAACCGTTTCTAAATCACTGGAATGTATTCTTTTACTAAAAACGAAAGATTCTTGTATTGAATAACTCAGAAAAAGCCGTGGATAAATGGCCCCATCTATTTCTCCAAACGGAGCTATTTGTGATCTGAATTGTAGATTTTCAGTGTAGATAATGTTTGTCTATATATTTCACGGTTCGAACGAATATAGAAGACGTGAAGGCATTGCCAATATTTATAATAATTGTAGGGGGTATGAAGTTGAAATCTCTACAAAGCCCCAGCATGAACGAATACCCGGCGATCCATTTATGCCGTCTCCTCAGCTCGAATCACGTCCGTGAGGGGATTCTCTATTCTCTTCTTAGTGCTGTTTATTTGATAAACATATATAGCTGTGTTCACATTATAGAATATATTGCTTAGCTTCACTACGATCATAGAGTCGATAATTTTCTTTGGAATCTCTAGAACGAACGACCTCTTGGCAAAAGGAATGGGAATGTTGCCGCTTCTATTACCATTTACATAATTACGTTTAAACACTCCCAATTTTGATATTCCAAAATACGCGTACCTACAGATGTTTGATGTGCCAATATTTATGAACGAAACCAAGATGAACCGACACGTTACGTAAGTGGCAAAACATTTCGTCCTAAAATGTTTAGGTCGAAGTAAAAATGTATTTGCAGGGTGTTACGTGCGTTATATTTTCACGTTGAACTTTCCCTCGGGCGGAGAGCACTGATGAAGTTTGCTCCATAACTTTTTTGTGGTCATTGAATTTGTTTGCCGTCCACTCGCTACCGAGCTATGGAAGTTTGATGAAAACTTATACTTTGTAAGGATACTTCTGGCCTCTTTTGTATGACTTATATCCCGAGTTGAACTCCTGAATGTTAACGTAACAAACTTAGGTAACACTATGAAATTAAAATTAAGTTAAGGATTTGTACAAATTCAAACAATGTACAAATAATAAATTATATAATAATAAGAAATAAATTTTTCACTGTTGATGATATAAATGAGCCCATCCACATTTTTATTAGAACTAAAATAATGAATAACATACATGCTTCCTATTCTGTTAATAAAATATGATATAAAACAATTTCTGCAAAAATGTATACGAATAAAGTCACATTGTAAAATACAAACGAATGATAAAATAAATACGATAAAAATCCAAAACACTGAAGGCTCATTAGTGAGATAAAGGGAACAAGCCACCGTGATATTGAAAGCAACTTCGTCATCATTATAATAAGAGGTTTTTCTTTCATTTTCAGGTATTAGACGCCGCGAATAACGCCGACCGACTAAAGATGAAATCGTAAAAGCTTTTGACAGCCCACCGTAAAAAAATGACAAAGGGACTTCATATGAAGAATCCTCTTTTTATTTAGGTTTCGAGTCCGCTCGTAAAATGTGGAGCCTACTAATAAAATGTGTGCTCGAAGATTGTGTTCAACTCTCCCTTTTTGTAGTACCGACGGTCGTTTTTTGAATAACAATAGAATTTAATTCAGGCCCATGCGCAATTTCCGTATGTTTCCATTATTCGTTGCCGCCTTTTGTGAATCTCAAACTATGTATGATATTGGTTGCTCTTTCATAATAAATTGTTAGTATTGTACGTTGTGATAAAAATATGGAAATATTTCGTTTCCAATCAAATGAAATTCGAATGTATTGATGGAATATAGTTTTAACGTATTTCAACAATGTTGGTACAAATAAAATTCAACAGTGTTTTTTGTTTTCATTGGAAAAGTTTTAAAGTACTCAGGTACTATGATAGTCTATGTTTATGTGTGTTGTCTCAGTACTTGAGGCTAGAAGCCAACAGGTGTCACATGTATCATATAATTCACTGCTGACCTCGCAACTACAACAACTAAAATGGTAGAATCTTCGCAATAAGCCATAAATCTACTTTAATTTTCCACATTACTTAATGAATGCTTTCCAAGACCATTCTTGAGACTTCTACGATAAAACAACCCAGAGGGAATACCTATAAACAGTCGTCTTAAAGCTTAACCTTGCCCAAGACCCAAAAACATCTTACTCTTAAATAATAGCACTTGTTGCGATAATATTTCTTTGATGAAGCACCAGGGAGCAATTCTAATTTAGCCATGTTATGTACCGAGACTTGGCCCGACCTCACTGTAATGTACTGCTGAAGTGTCTGAGATACTCGCTACGGACATGACTTGTTTAATTGAGATGAAATGCTCGCCCCAGGGACCACAGCCTCACAACTTAGTGATCAAACTACTACGATACCTAACTGAGGCCAATTTATAAAGCAACTACGATTTAAATGGAGTTTGATTAGTTTGCCAGTAATTAACCGATATATAATTGATGTTCATTGCATCAACTGTGTATGAAAAGGTATTTGAAATATTTCAGTTAGGCCTTCATATTTCCAGCAACTCTATAGAGCCTGATCATTCCGCTTTTTATGCGCGAAACGTAGAGTATTTAATTAGTGTCCTACCCACGCAGTATATGTAAATATTTATTGGAATGGAGTGAATTTATTTTATTGGATTCGAGTGAGATACTACGGTAAAGGTTTTCAAACAAAAATCAAGTTCAGACGACCGAACGAAACATATTGTTGCGAGTTGTGTAAATATGCAAGTATTGAATACCTGCTTTTGTAGGAATATGTATTGTAAAAAAGGTTTTAAAATACCTGAGTTTTGTACTGCCTAAGCTAAAGCACTTCACAGGTAACAATTAACATACTTTGACAAAGTTACAAGTCTATTAATGGACTGCAGGCTAATATTTTATTCAAGTTAATGCTTTCGTTAAAATTAAGCCTCTTTGCCGCGATCATCGTGGAAAGTATTTAAGTAGTCTACTCGAGCCGGAGCTTCTTGGCCTCATTTGCAAAATCAATGTCCGATATAATGTTCTTGCGATATTTTCGAACACCGAACCCTTCTACTTATTTGTTAGAAATACACTGCCATTACGTAATCAATGAATGCTTTTAAAATTGGAACACCTGTCGAAAAAAACACAGATATGTCACTTTTTAATTTAGCTAATAGTCCCAATATCCGATAATGTCGGTCCGATTAGTAAAACTGTCCGCTCGTGTGTCGTGAAAGTGACACCTATTAAATTAAATGGCCTCTTTATCAGCCCATCCAAAACATGAATTGTTTGAAACAAAGTAAATACTTTTGTTACGAAAGTTTAATTGAACCCAATGTTCGGGCCCGCTCAGTTGCCCAAACACGCCATTTCTAACAACCGGATATGTTATTTGAAAAAACAAAATTGGTTGGTTTTAATTGATGATTTCATGTTTCCAAACGGGTAGTATAACTCCTGGCTGTTCGCTAACTCTTTCCAAATATTGGCCTGTTTGAGAACACAAAGCTAACTGGGTAACTAGTTACCTAGTTGAATATTTTTTTTGTAAATTAGGCTAAAAGCTCTGCTCTAATATTTAGCTACGTGAGTGCTATTCTGTAGGCCACCTTTTTCATTACTTCGTATGTCATAGTTCAATTGTACTCGAAAAATCTTTATTTATTTGTCATCATACCGTTTGTTAATTTAAGAAAAGTTTGAATGAACTCAAAATTACTAAAAGAGCATTACTCTCGATTTCGCATATAATTTATTTGTTAATCCGATTGGGTATTCAAAAAAAATATAGGTACCTATTCGGTCGCGGGATAATCCCAGATCCAATAAATTGAAAGAAGCTTTTGTGCGCATTTTACATGTTTCTTAGAAAGTACGATAGCACGATTTTATAAGGTATTCTTCAGAATTTTTGTATAAAGGATAGTTAAGAAAATTCAACTCGAACTTGACGAAACTTAATAATTCGTAGATGAGAACAGCAAGAGACCTTTACATAAATTAGGTTTTTACAATTGTACTTGAACCATAATGACATTAATGACACTCGTAGTCTGGCATCGACCCTCGGTTAGTGAAATATATATGAATCAAGGCTTTAATTTGTATATTGGTCGTTTCCGAAGTTGGCATGCTGCCATCTACAGCAGTGAAAGTCAGGCTTCGGGGTATAATAGAATTTTAAAATATCGATTTTCAATATACCTGCAACGAAGTACGACATGGCTAGACAGTGGACGATGTATTTGTAGTTAGGTTTTTTGAATCTGTATATATTTACTTAAATAAATAAATAAAACATTGCGGAGGAACCTACCTAAGAGAAACCATGCAACGAAAAATATGACTTAGTAAAACTGACCATAAACTCAGAGCATTTAGGAGCGCCATTAAAGCCACTAATTACATTCACTTTGTCTTCCAAACTCCACTAAGGATTAATATACTGTCCCTTTCTCAAAAAATAACTAGGTACAGAAAAACAATAAAATATTCCCAACAACAAAGAGTAAACAAAACATATCGAAATCCACCGATTTGCTAGTACACAGATACTAAGACAGACAAGTCTCGCCGGGCCATTAAAGTAGTTTGTCACAATCCGCAAGTTTCAGATGGGGAAGCAAAGGGTACGTCGGAATGAGGAAAGATGTGCGGAGATGCCATATGCAGGTAGGTCGGTCACCTTGTTCTAGGTCAAATACAGACTTATAGTGGGCATGACCAAAACGATCAGTTGGAGTGAACTAACGAGGAGTTTGGGTTCTCTGAGATATAGGCAAAGAGTTTTGGTACTACAAAAAATGGGCAGCTCCAAAGAAGCTGTAAAGCCCTGGTGCTCAGCTGAATCCGGTTAGACTGAAAGCCGACCCCAACATAGTTGGGAAAAGGCTCGGAGGATGATGATGATGACGATGGACAGCTCCAAAGAAGGCGCACAATGGTGGAGACAGTAATGTTCCTCGTCCCCCGCACACTTTTGGCGCTACTTTCTTAGGAGATTTTCCGTTATGGCGCCTCTGCTAATCATTTTGTTCTTCATGGGTACGTCGAACATAGAACATCGGCGTGACAACCCTGTAGTTATAACTTTGTGCTTATGTAAGCTACTGTTGTTGGATATATTCTGGTCAGCAGAATTGGAAAAAAAATGCTTTGTTATTTTTGACTGCATTTATTGCTTTATAGAGGATAATGCAGAAAAATTTGATATACAAGTACTATTTGCCCTATTAAAATGTATTTTCAATATCCGTCGGATCTGCACGAACTTCGTCCAAAACGTTATAGTTGTCTATCTGCATACAATTATGTCTACAAGGATTTTTATGGGGGTATCGAGTAAGTTATTCTCTCGTGACGCGAATGGAACTACACAAAAAATTAAGCCATTGTAACTTCGAAAAAAACAGCTAATAGAGCATAAAACTTTCCACCACAATTAAATGCCATTTCCAAACGTTAATTTCTTATATTTTCCCTTTCGAAACCACAGACCAGCACCTCGTGACCGATTTTTACCGTCGCCACGTCACGTGTGCTAGTATTTCAATATATTTTCCACCACGTGTTCTGCTGAAATAAAAACGTGCCAGGAAAAGCGTGGAAACACGGGTTCGACACAAAGTTGTTTATTTGGATTATGTATTCGTTTATTAGGTAGAAATATGTCTTAAAGTTTACGGTGTTATGACAAATATTGTGGATTGAAAGAAAAATAAAATGAAATACCAGATTATAATAATTATATAATACAGTCCTCCTATACCAAGATTGAAAATTCAAAAACAGTTTTCTGTTTGAAAATCAACTTTCTTGAAATACAGAAATGAGTAAAAAAACAATTGAGTCACCTCAAATAAGTTCAACGTCTGTATTACTTATTTACTTACTTATTTATTTATTGACACACCAACGACTTATTCACTAACACATTACATTAGGTATTAAGTAATATTGAATGGCGTTGCGGTGAATTCGTCACTTATAGGCGTGCACAGCACTTCTATAATCATTAATGAGGAAAAAATAAAAAATGGAATTACATGATGAAAAAAAATTAAAACAATAACAGATACAGTAGGACATCACATTAATAGCAACAATTAAAATTTAGAGGATAAGATTGAAATTGGTAACAAAAAATATACATTATAAATTAGAAAAAAAAATAATAATAATAATAATCAGTTGTACAATATAAAATGCATTAAATAAGGTCACACAGATTACCCTTTTGTGAAAGAAATGAACAATTAAATCGATTAACAACTGAGGATGTTACGTATGAATTCATTCAGACTGTTTGAAAATATGTCTAAATTGTTAGTACGCGTGATTAGCTTGTTGTAGCTAGACAAAAATCGGTATAAGGGAGCTGAACGACCAAGATTAGTTCTTTTTTTAGGCATTTTAAATGTTTCTGTTTTAAAATTGGATCTAAATGAGGTACGGCGGGGCACAATTAAACTGATCTCCGATAACAACTCCGGTACATTCACCAAATTGTGGAGGGTCTTATAAAGGAAAACTAAGTCTGAGCACCTTCTTCGTTGCTCCAAGGAGCTCATCTCAAAATGGCGGAGCCTTTGAGGATAATCAGCTTCATGATCACAAGTCTGTGATCTGAAGCGGAGGTATCTCGTAAACTTTTTTTGAATGCGTTCTATTCTGTCAATGTGGACACGATACGCGGGATTCCATACAGGAGATGCATATTCCAGTATACTCCTCACCAGAGAGTTATAGAGAACCTTGAGTGTGCCACATGAGCGGAATTCCTTGCAAGTTCTCTTTACAAACCCCGACATTTTATTTGCTTTGGCGACAATAGTGTCGAAGTGATATATAAAGGATAGTTTGCTATCAAGTTGGACTCCCAAATCACGAATGGTATCGACTTTTTGAAGGATTTTGTCGTTTAAGTGATATGCTGAAGGATGTATCAACTTTTTTCGTGTAAAAGTAATATGATAACACTTCTTAACGTTGAGAGTCATCATGTTACTTTGACACCACTCGTGAATTGCGTCCAAGTCCTCCTGTAGCAAAGCAACGTCAGTACCTGATTCAATTTCCTTGTATAGTTTTAAATCATCCGCAAACATTAAGCATTTTGAGTTTTTAATGGAGTGTATGATGTCGTTCACAAAAACAAGGAAAAGAATAGGACCGAGATGCGATCCTTGTGGCACCCCAGATGTTGAGGGATAAAGTGGCGACTGATAACCTTTTATAACAACTCTCTGTTGACGTTGTGAAAGATATGATTCGAACCAGTACAGCAAATGACCATGCACACCGTATTTTTCGAGTTTTTGAAGTAGAAGCACGTGATTTACTTTATCGAACGCACTACTAAAGTCCGTGTAAATTGCGTCCACTTGCACACCGTAGTCTACGGCTCTGCTGATATCATTAATGTATTGGACTAGGTTGGTGGCAGTGGACTTATTGTTACGGAAACCATGCTGTTGCGTAGCCAATTGAGTTTGAATGAGCGAAGTTAATACAGGACAGACTAATGATTCGAACACTTTCGAAAAAATTGAAATCTGTATTCACAAATTGTAATTGTACATTTTATTCATAATGTTTTCCTTAACCAAAACGAAAAGTTTCCGCTACACGTGACTCTCAGTGAAACCAAGTCAATTTGACTTACTTGCTCGAGTACCTACTTGTACTTACATAAGTTGAAGTTTCCTCCACTCTTACTTAGCAAACGAAAATAAAGACAAGCTTAGTGGAGTAATAAAATTATTTGGTGGGATTATTACCGCAGCTGTTCCTAACTTATGCAAATAAATTGTAGGTGTCAAAATTTTATTCATTCCAACAATTTTAGTCAACACAGTATTACCTGATGATACCTACGGTCTTATCTTACCGAGATATTAAACAATTTATATATTGAAAAAATATATATAGGTACAGGTTCTGCTATTTGCTTCAGGTTAGTTCAGATTCGTAATTATCGTCATTTCAGCTTTTAATTCAATCGCATTGGATCGTAAATTTTTTGCTCCGAATACTAGTACTCTTAAACATTCACCATTTAAATGGCAAAAAGATCAACGCTTACAATTTCCTTCCATTAATATTCAAAAACCAAAAAATAATCAGACATATTCAAAAGGGAAGCTAAAAGATTTGTACTTTAATTAAATGCAAACCACTGTATAAATCGCGACGAAAATCCACTTCAAATTCCCTTATAGCTGTTAAAAAATGTTAAAAAGCCTCCCGTTATAATTACGTGGACCTTTTTACTCGCTGTTTAAAAGAGCACTCTCGTTTTATACGACCGCTGGGAAACCGTGAAACACTGCCTTAATAAAAATACCTTAATCATTAAAAAATGTATGGGTATTTTGGAGGATGTTTATTCGGAAGGTCATATCGTTTAGTGAGTTCTAAAAGTTTTTATGTTGATGGTGTTTTCTATTGAGTCTATTGGACCCCTGAGTGTAGTCAGGGTTGCTCGTCTTTGATATTGCTTTTCTTTTTAGCGACCTTGAGTTTGTGTTAAGTGTTAAAGCCGTTATTGTTATGGTGCTAAAGGGATTTTTGCTGTTTACAATTTTGTGACATCATCTTTCTTTCACGGGGGATGTACAAAGTATGGCGTCAACATTTAAAAGATCTATTAATTAAGTCGCAATATCACATACACAATTACTAGAATTAAAGTACCTACAAGTAGTTTTAATATCTTATGTAAAATGGATAATATTAATTTGCTAACCACTCACTCTACCACATTCACATACCTACCTACATATATACGCGATGAAATATCCCCAGAGTTACATTAATTAATTGCAAATACTTGACATAATTAATCAAGCAATAACCCCGCTCCCTACATGTCTTTAAATACGTTTAAATATGCGATCGCAAATAAGCGCATACAAATTAGTTGTAGTTCAATTAGGGAATGTAATTAGGAAAGCTGCGGCGTGCACCGAACGGTCCGTAGAAATAATTACGATATTGGTGTCGAGCGGCTCGATTTCTACCTAATGAATTACCTGCGAGCTGCAAATTAATTACAGGCTCCACTGCCTCAGCCTCCCAGGACATTGTCGACTGCCATATTGAAATAACTTAAATGATTTTCAGTTAATTATGCCATTTCACTAATTAAATCCCCCGATATACCACATATGTGTCTACACAAACACACTAGTTTCGACGCAGCCATTAAACGTGCAAGTTTCAGATAAGATGCCGCCGCCACAAGTTTTCCAAATAAAGCGCTACGATATGCTAAAAGTTCCGCTTATCGACAATCTCCCACATAAAATTGGTATCCGCCACCACAATACCAATGCGGAATGTCTTACCCCAACGTCGCCCTTCCGATTTGTTCCCCAAGGAGCGCACTGCTGACGCGCAGGATAAAGAGGGGAGATAAAAAATTGCCTCACGACTGTGACCACGCAGCTGAGCCTGGGGTGCATGTGCATTCCCGACAAGCAATTTGATAAATTACACCAAATTCAAAGTGATGAAATTTCCCTATGAGGAGATTACATACCGTACCACTTTTGAAAACCAATAAGACCTTCGCAATATGGGGCCACTTTTTTATTGCATTATTTGAATTGCTATTTTTTCGAGATACACAATAAAACTTTTATGACACCACAAAAACCTACAAATCTTTAATCAAGCATATTCGTCATGTGTGAATTCTTGAGCCACTTTTATTTATTTATTTACACCACTATCTACCATTACAGGTTTATCTTAACCTATTGCGATAGACGGGACACAATACTACAAAATAATACCAAAACATAGATAACGCCAATGCACAACAACATCAAAACATAAAAATTAGACAGGAAAATAGGACATACAATAAAAAATTATAACGGCTTTAAAATTAAACATAAAAACAGACAAATAGTAGTAATAATAAATACAACACAATATTAATTATTATAACACAAAAGATGCAATAGTCCTCTTGCGAATTCACCAAAGTTACACGTCAATACGTCTATCCTTGTATGGAGCACGTTGATGTTGACTATCGCTCTGGTAATAGGCGACTTGGCCATAAGGTTAGTCCTGGCTGGTGGTGTGACCAGAAGTGGTGGGCTCCGGCGCCGCCACACATAACGGTCGGGAACACAAATGTTTAGGCTGCCCAAAATCCCAGGGTTATGTTCCTGGCCCCGAATTACCTTCACCAAATACAATACCAGAGCGAAGTCCCGCCGCACCCTTAACTCATTATACCCGACCATGCCTATCACAAATAGTGTGGGGTACATTAGTGGGTAAAATGGATAGACCCCGTACAACTTCTGGTATAAATATCTGGTGAACTTATTTTGAATACGCTCCAACATGACGGAATATTTCACCTCATGTGGAGCCCATATGACCGCATTGTATTCTAACTGACTCCTGACTAGCGCATCATATAGTACCTTGATCGCTGTAATGTTGGTAAAGTGTCGCGACTGCCTCAGCACAAATCCTAAATTTCTATAGGCCTTTTTACATATTTTAACGATATGCTCTCGAAATGATAGGTCAGGAGTCAGTGAGACACCTAAATCATGAGTGACGCGCCGCATCGGAGTATTTTCTATCGCGTACTCATAGTTTAGAGGTGAACGCGATCGAGTGAAACTAATCACTGAACACTTAGATATGTTGAAATAAAGCTTGTTCGCATAACTCCATTCAACTATTCTATCTATATCCTCCTGCAAACGCACACAGTCAGATTCATTCGTCACCTTTAGCAGCAACTTGAGGTCATCTGCGAATAACAAACAAAACCCATGTTTGATAACCTCCGGTAGATCGTTTATCATTACAATGAATTCTAGAGGCCCCAAATTGCTGCCCTGACTTACCCCAGACCAGGTATAATATGCGTCAGACTCACATCCATTAAAATCAACGTACTGCTGTCGGTCACGCATGTAGTTAGCAAAAAACTGTAAAAGATGTGGTGAGCAGCCGATGTCTGCCAGTTTCTTAAGTAAGCAGTCATTGTCCACAGTATCAAACGCTTTTTTAAAATCAAAATACGCAACATCTACTTGCATCCCGGCGTCTACCACGGGTACTACCTTTGTCATAAAGTTTAGCAGATTTGTAGCAGTGCTATGTCCCGGTCTGAATCCATGTTGCGCATTCGAAAGTCGCGCGCTCACCTGGCCCAGCATGCAACGTTGAATAGCAGATTCAAAAACTTTGGCCGGTGTGGACAGCACAGCCACTGGTCTGTAGCCACTAATGTCAGTACCGGCCTTCCCCTTTTGTACAGGAATGACCCGCGTTGTCTTCCATCGGGTGGGAAACATTGCTGTCCGGAGGCAGATGTTAAATATATAGTGCAAGGGCTCTGCCAATACCCTACTGCAGTCTCTAAACAGAAACCATGGTATTCCGTCCGGCCCTGCCGAGCGCTTTGGTTTTAACCGGTCCAGTGCATCTCTCACGTCTTTCAGACTCAAAGAGTTAACCTGCACGTGAGCACTACTGCCCGCTCCGGTCACCGCCTGCGAAGGGTCTAGACGCGGTGGTTCGCAATTGTACACCGAGTGAAAGTATGATGCAAATTGATCAGCACATTCCTGGTCCGAAAGGTGTCGACCGTCCTGTACAATAGTCTGCCTACTATTTGTATTTCTTTTTGACCGTATGTATTGCCAGAATGACTTCGGGTCTTTAGCAAACTGACGCTGGATAGTGTTTTGATGTTGAACGTGGGCAGTTTGTATCGCTTTTTTTATTCGCGCTCTATACTGAGAAAACATGTCATAATCCTCCTTATTTTTCGTAGCTTTAAGTCTTGTGAAGCCTTGCTTTAATTTCTATATCTTTAATAATGTCCCCCGTATACCAGTGTGGAAACATATTACATGATTTATTAGCGTTATTTTTCTTAGGAACACATTCATCTAAAATATTATTTATCATAGTATAAAAATAAGATAACGAGCCTTCCACGTCATGCAGCTCGTATAAATTGGTCCAATCAGTCGAAGCCAACATTGAGTAAAGACTTATACTTTATAACCCTGTTTTCAATTCATAGGCTGTAACATAAGTGACTATATTATGAGGAATAAAGCAGCGTTTGCATCGACCCTAGTTATGAAACAGGAATGGTGCTCGTAAAACGAAGCAGTTCAGAGTTGTCTCACCGATCCTCGAGAGTTTTATTATTTCCTATAAAATATTATATTCGGCGGAGCGTGCAATATTCCAACATTCTACACAGTGCAATTTTCTGTCTATTCTAGTCGTGTAAGAAAGTGCAAGGAGGTTGTGAGGCTAGGTATTCGTGCAATCGCTTTATGAAGCGAGGGCGGGCGCAAGCACTCAATTGATTTGCATCGCGGACTCCCGGACAAAGCAGAGCCCGACCGACGAGGAATCCCGCTCAATTCACTCCTCAAACTAAATCGCCAGATTAGAATTCGAGCTGTGAACGAGCTGCTACAAAGAATTTCTTTTACTCAAATGAACGCATTATCTCAATACAATTGTAGTGTTCCTGGAGAAACGTAGATAGTAGATATTAAAATATTTTGCTCAAAGAGAAATCATGACTTTCCATAATGCCGACAGCAAAGGAGTTAAAAGGAAAATTAAGAATTCATGAAAACTCATTCATGGAAATTCATAGGAATTTTCAACTGACTTGTTTATATGTTCTATCCTACATTACCCACCCACGAATGCAAATATTAGTTACAAAATAGCATTATGAAAAACAGCGAGATATGAACAGGTTGCGCTTGCACAAACAATATTAAAAGACAATTGCAAGTGGTTGGTGTAAATGAGTCTACCGTTTATATTTCCTTTCGGGGACAATGGCTTCACCCGGCGATATTGCCCTCGAGGACAACACGAATAAGTAGGGAAAACGTAAAAATATCTAATTGAATTTTTCATCTCACTCTAGGATTCTCTGGCGCTTTATTAAACTCGTTGAATAGCGCGCTGCGAGGGGCAATCGGAGCTCTCTTGATTTGCATTACTGGAGGAAAAGACACAAAGCACTGGCAGGAATCTAGGAAGGAATGCTACAGTCAAAGGCCCTTCGAGGAGTCGGCGCCACCTCCGCGACCTCTCGGACACGATACTTGCGAAACGCTATTCAGATGCGATTCAACTTGTGCATAATAAAAGTCGAAGGACTATTTTGATCTTTAAGATATTCTCTTACTTTCCTTTACGTTTTTCTACCTTCGCTTAGTAGGTAGTCACAATTTTCACGTTCCAAACTGTAGTTTTTCCTGCTCAGAATTTACTTAGTATGATACAAACAGCTGGGTAGTCAATCCAAAATTGATAACAGTTTGCACCTGACAGAAACTGAATAGCCTATCAAGTTGGTTACTCAACTATTACTTGGAGGCAAATCACTCGCAGCGAGGACTAACTCGGTAACATATGTAAGCGTCGGTAACAAATACATCAGATATCGTGTAACACAGTTGTTCCATATACGCCGGCTTGTTTGATTTATACACCATTTTATTGACAATGATAAAGGTCTGCATTGGTACTGACATTTCGTTATGTCGGGGTGAAAAATGGCGCCCTGTCAGTATCGCGATAAGCCGATCTTATGTCGCTTAGATTGTTTTGTCACAAATGCCGTAAATAGTTGCTTATTATCTTAATAACGTATTAAAAGAAGGTTTTATGAAAGTGAATTTATTCTACTTAGGGCTGATTTTTTTTAAATAGTCAGATAACTTTTGTCTGAGGAATAAGTATGGCGGTTTGACAGCTTATGTATAGAAAATATTTCAAACCGCTATTTTTAATTCTCAGACAAAGGTTATATGACTCTTGAAAAATCAGCCCTAAATGCTGTATTCAAACATGTTTTAGGTTTATGTATTTGTAAAGTATATGTTTCATAGGTTATACATACATACAGTTTGAAAATTTTTAACGTCTGAATCATATCTTCAAATAAAAATTACAAAATAATATGAGCCAAGAGAAGCCTCAGCAGGTAACAAGCTTACGTATAATTACAAAATAATAATGAGCTTATCAAGTTACACGAGTCAATTATACTAGAGCTTCCTACACTGGTTTCTAATTTCAGAATCCAATTGATTCCACTTAATACCTACCTACACTTTCTAAGTATTTGCAATGAAATTAAATTATTTAATTTCAGGTGTATTTTTTTTAATTTTTAATCAAAACTATGATATTTCTTGTTTCTATTAATTCTTTATCCGTTAACATTGTACACAAAAATATGTATTTCCAGTACCTAACTTATTTTTAGTCAGCGTGTGGTGAACCAAAACTATTTTTATTTCCATTTTCACCCACCTAGCTAACGCTCGTGCACTAACCGAGATTTAGTTACGATGGCAACCTAATTGTTTAACGAACTAAAACTAAAAACTGTTAGCTGTGAAACCCTCTAGATATGAAAAACCGCCAACTATAAATACTTAAATCTACTAACTACGCATTATATCAAGCGATGTATGCGTTCACATCACAAGTACTACTTGCGTGCTACGAAAGTATCTTTACATGTGCTACGCATCGGTCTCATATTTGCTACGCGCCTTCTTTTACGTATGTACTAAGAAAACGTATTTATGTTCTTTATTATCGCAATATTGGGTCATGTGACGGCTTGGGCTCATCATTAGTAACTAACAAGATGTCTTTCTAGCTAGTTGTTTTGATCATTTGAAAATATAAGATTTCAATTCGATTGGTTCATGATCATCGTCACTGGTCATCAACAAGCAGTAAAAATCAATTATAAAATAATGTTGTCAGAATACTCCTCTAAAACAGCCTTCAAACTCGAAAAGTGCATTGTGTTAAAAAAACATACTATTTGTTCCTTTTGTTCCCATTTCTCTTGTAGAAGGAGAATACAATTTACTATTTTGATTTGAACAACAGCGGCGATGTATATCCGTCCAGTGTTACCATATTCAAACATTCCGTGTTATGCAGATTATACTGGTATATACTAGTATACGGATTTTCATAATCACGCTAGCTAACTTCGCTGAAAGTGCGCAGGTGTAGGGAACTCGCTTTCTACATAGGAAATTACGTTATACATACGTCATACGTTTTCTCGTTAATTCTCGCAGTGATTGAAGAGATGCATGGTTATTTTCTACTTTGATATAAGAGGAAAAATATTTTTGTTTGTGTGTCTATCTGTTAGATTATGAGTCGTGGTGGCCTAGTGGGTAAAGGACCGACCTCTCAAGTGTGAGGGCGCGGGTTCGATCCCAGGTCAGGCAAGTACCAATGCAACTTTTCTAAGTTTGTATGTACTTTCTAAGTATATCTTAGACATCATTGGCTGTGTTTCGGATGGCACGTTAAACTGTAGGTCCCGGCTGTCATTGAACATCCTTGGCAGTCGTTACGGGTAGTCAGAAGCCAGTGAGTCTGACACCAGTCTAACCAAGGGGTATCGGGTTGCCCGGGTAACTGGGTTGAGGAGGTCAGATAGGCAGTCGCTTCTTGTAAAGCACTGGTACTCAGCTGAATCCGGTTAGACTGGAAGCCGACCCCAACATGATTGGGAAAAAGGCTCGGAAGATGATGATGTCTATCTGTTAGATTATACTTTAAAGGCTCCGAAACTACATAATCGATTTAAATAATTCTTTCACTGTTTGAACGCTACACTCTTCCCAAGTAGGTAGTAGTTCCCAAGGTACGCGGGTGAAACCGCGGGAAAACGTCTTGTTTAAAATATGTGTAGGTCGATAGTTGGAATTACTTTTTCTATAAAAAGATCAGAGATGAGTGTTTCGAAGAATATTTTAATTTGCGTAGTTGCATTTAAGCACTCTTTACTTTTTACGTTAAAACTGTTGAAGTGGTGTAATTGGGGCTTAAACTATATTCTGAGAATGGTTGAATATAGTTTTTGATATGGATTTACAGATTATTTTTAAGACTAGCCACTAGCAAGTTTCAAATAATTTTAAATACCGAATTGAAAAATTCTGTGTAAAATTAGTGCGCTCTCCGAAAAACTAATTTGAATGAATTAAGCTATTTCAGGATTTAGCTTTTTATGCAATAGGCATTATCATTCTTTCTGTTTTCTTCGTACTAAGCTAAATTATTGGAAAACCCCCTCAATTCTGAGGAAGATCACTATGTTACACTTTATTCATTTATAGGTATATTCGTCTACATAAAAAATAATGTAAGTAACTAGTGTAAGCACGAAAAAAGAATTTTACCATCCGCGATGATCGATAGAGTACCTTACACACACACGCACAAACATCAGTAGGTATACCTACATGTGTATGTATTTACAAACGAACGGCAACAGATATGTTACAACGAACAATGTTTTGTTTTGATGTGTACATATGAGGGATATAAACGTTACTTTTTTCCTTATTTTTTATCATCCAACAAAAAATCCAATATATGTTTTATTTGTCGACAAACGGAAGAGTCCTTAGCCTTCTTTGGTAATGTCACCAGTGAATCGGTGGTATAGTCGCAAATAGTCGCACCATTGGATTTTTATGGCGTAACTAAAGTCATATAGGGGTTAAGGGGGCCATGTGCCATGACTGGTGTAACTCATAAGCCAGTCGATTTAATGTAAGCACCTGTTCTCTTCCTTGTATCCGAAACAGCCGTGTAATAGTGTCGTACTTTGAAGCCGTGTAGCGAGTAGCGACACAAAAAATAGTTTTAATGATATTGTCGCAACCGTATAAGTGTGTATTCTATTACTTTTGATGATTTCCTGCCTACGATATTATAAGGAAAAATGTCTTAATAAATAGTAATAATAGTATATAGACATTGATCAAGTTTTCCCTTTGCGTTTACAGTATAACGTGGTCCCAGTTGGCACCTGTCAATGGATTTCGTCACGGCTGGTCTCAAGCTTGATTGTTTGAGAGCCGAGTCTAATTTTGAAAGCAAAACGGTATGATTAGGTGATTTGTGGGTTTCATGTGACAGTTAGTTTATTGTAAATCCTTAGGTACTTATATTGAAAATGTTAACATACACGTTTATAAGATATACTCAAAAACTACTGGACCGATTTACCGACTGCCCGCACCGGAATAAAATATAGCCTTTGTTACTCGCAGATAATATAGCTTTCTAATGGTGAAAGAATATTTAAAATCGGTCCAGTAGTTTTTGAGTTTATCCATTACAACCAAACAAAGTTTTCCTCTTTATAATATTAGTATAGACGATCGCGTATCATCAAAATCTATCCAGTAATTTAAGCGAGAAAATCGAAGAAACATACATACTCACATCATCACAAACACGTTTGCAATATTAGTAGAATATTCCTAGTTCTAAACCAATTAAGATAAACTAAACACTGAAATATGATCCCTGAATCCCGATACCGAAATTAGCTGTTCCTCCCTACATTAATTATAGGCATCTATAATTATAATTAACTGTATAATTTACATAGAAAACACAAGACTGAGGTTAAAACAACTCGATGCTTATACCAAAGCACCATGTTGATGTTATAATGTTAGAGAAGTTTGAAGGTTCATGTTCTGACTGGGAAATTAATATATTTACATACAAGAAGAGGTTACTGATTCTCATTTAGTTGGAGACGGGTTGTGTTGTGTTGTTAGCTGCCTTATGGCTGGGAATGTATGAAAATATTGTACTCCTTTATATTTTAGGAACTGTTTTCCAAAGAAGGTAGTGCTAGTGGTAGTGGTAGGAGAAAATCCTATGTTCCAAGATTATCGACGTATGGAATGGTTTTCATTCTTTATTGTCTGTATAAGCTTAAATATAATTGTAAACAAAAGTAGGTACTCATTTCATTACATTAATGCTAAGATTTTGTCGTACGTCAAAACACCATAACCAACATTGTCAATGTGATCATTAAACAGTGACAAATCTTCTTATACAGAAATAAATTAAGCCAGCAATAAACCACATTTTCCTCTGAGTACATTCCCACAATACGTCTTCGTTAATCCACGAGGAAGAAACGTCAAAAGCGACAGCAAAATACGGCGGTCATCACAATTCACGAAGCACTTAAGAAACATAATCCTCAAAACATCAGATCGTCGGACAACGGAACCCTCAAATTAAGTTAATTGCAATTGTAATTGGCCAGCGCAGGGGACCGACCGACGTAAAAGGAAAATATTTATACTCTCTCCCTTCCTCGCTGAGATATTCGAGCACAGGCTGGTTACCTAACTCTCAGATTATAACACAAATTGTTTCAATACCTCGTCCAAAATTATAGTACTCAACAAGTGTACCCAAACTCAGTTCCTAATTAGTTTCATTCCGTTACCGAATTACCTGTAACATAAAAGTTTGCTAATGAACGTTACCGGCACATAATTAGCCAGGTTCACGAAATGTTTCACGAGACCGGCATTTTTTCAGAGTTTTCAACCGAAATATGGTTTTCAGAGGTGCCAAAGTTTTTTAGAATCCAAATAATAAAGTCTTGTTTGGAGTTTGGACAAACAGTATAATAGGGACCAAAGTTACAATAGAGTTGGTGACGCATGATTTGGCAAGTTGTTCCCCTTCCTACTGCTAACACGTCTGTTTCGTAGACAATAGCATCGTAAATTAAAACAACAAAGCCAATAACAGTAACTTAAGAAGCTATAGGTAAAGCCACAAAACGTGTTTTGTTTCAATTTTATTTTTCAAAGCGAACAATTGGCGCCAGCTCAATTAGTATAATCTAATTAAACAGGAATGGCGTCGGACTGTTTGAAATAAAAGAAAAATATTATCATTCGCTCCGAGAAGCCTCTACAAGATTGTCACCGAGTGTTAATAGGCTATTCTGAGCCATTTCCACGGTTTATTCAAAGGGTTGGACAGTTTTATTCGCTTCGTTAACGGAACTGGAATGACAAGTCTGTATTTATTTTATTTTTTATTCCATTATATCCGCTGAAAGCACTTAAACGAGCCCTTTTTGAATTGGAAGCGAGTTGAACGTGTACGCTTTATTTGTTTACGTGATGCAGACATCTCTTATTTACGTAAATGGCTTTTGAATTCATCGCACTAATTAGACTGGTGATGACGCTCTAAACACTTAATGAGTTTATAAACTCAAGTTGAACACTAAACATGTAAATTACAACACTGAAATACTCAAAGAGAGACTGATGAATATTAATAAGAAGTATAAATGAGATATTCCCACTAATTATTACGAGGAAACTTGTCTTTAGTAATGATACACGGAACTGTCTTATTAGAAATCCTGATTATAGTTCAGATTCATAATTTATAAGCTATTTAGCAAGCAACCAATATGTAAGTAAGTAAACTATGCAGGTTTTCATGGCATTAATCATAATATTAGATAATTAAAAGTAGGTGTGAAACAAATGTCTTATTTGCTATTAATAAGTCAACATATACATACATACAGTCCATATCTATTTGCCAATATTTATTTAGTCTTACACACTTGCAAATGTCCTTTGAAATAGCCATACATCGTTTACTTTTCTCTAGAATAAACTAAACAAATATGTATTTCCATTCACGTATCACTACGAAGAAAACATAGGAGTTACGTTAACAAATAAATAATTGCAACATACCTTAACATAAAC
Source organism: Helicoverpa zea x Helicoverpa armigera (assembly GCA_033682625.1). NCBI lineage: Eukaryota > Metazoa > Arthropoda > Insecta > Lepidoptera > Noctuidae > Helicoverpa > Helicoverpa zea x Helicoverpa armigera. Next base: position 3,486,152 of record JAWIIS010000029.1, read on the forward strand.
AGCAATAATTCAGCAATCACTGGTTCGTCAGTCAGGTAATCTCCCAAAGTATGGCTCCCGAAATCCCTCACATTCCGTCCTAAAATATGAAGATACGATCGTTGTAATATCCGGACCCACATCTTAATATCCTGTTACATCTATCAGCCACTTAGACTCTAACTTGGGCTTACTTAATTCAGATTAGTTGTCAACCAAAACTTGAGTGTTTGTTCAAGGTTAAAGAAATTATTGAAAGGGTCTTGTAAAATTCTTGAAGGACCTGTAATTTAATAGGTAGGTAAATACGTCTTATTAGTGCTAGCGCTAGTTTGTAGTTTCAGTGAAATCCTGTAGAGATGCCTATACGAACATAAATTATAACATACTTTTGGGCTTACTTAATTCAGATTAGTTGTCAACCAAAACTTGAGTGTTTGTCCAAGGTTACGAAATTATTGAAACTTTGAAAGGGTCTTGTAACAGTTGTACCATTCTTGAAGAACCTGTAAGTTAATAGATAGGTTAATTCGTCTTATAAGTGATAGTGCTAGTTTGTAGTTTTAGTGAAATCTTGTAGAGATGCGACATGTAAAAAAAATATAATATACTTAAGAGGGCTATCACAAATTTTCGCGAATTTAACCCTAGACCACTAACCTTCCAGAGTACCCTATTAAAACTAACCATTCGTCGTTTCGACGAACATGTTTTTAACGCGGTATTTTTAGGTGAATTATGCTGTTTTTTATCTAAATTCTTCTGAACAATTAAATAACATAGGTTACTTTTACAAATAAAACTACAAAAAATAAAGTAATGAGAAATATTTATTCAAACTTAACATTTTAAGTAAAGCACTTGGTTTTCATGAGATCAAAAAAACGTTATTTTTTGGAAAATTAACAAAAATATTTAAACAAAAAAAAATCATATTTTTCTCTTAATTACTTATAGAACGAGATCTAAGTAATATAAAAAAATATATAAAAGCTATTTTTTGTCTGCGCAACTAGTGCAGAAATCAATCTTATGTTCACCGCAGATTGCGATGCTGCACTGTGAGTTCTCTGTGTGTTCTTATAGGAACATATACCGCAAATTTTCCTTTTTCTTATATTTTGACCTGTCGATACAGACTCATTTCTCGACGTTGACTACACTTCGTCACGATCACCACCTTCAACATCAGTACCAATCCCTAATACATTTCGTATTTTCGTTTTTGTATGCGTGGGCATTATGGGCATTTGCAGTCGTGTTTCGAGCCACGGTTTTACAAGTTGGGAATGCAATTCTTTCATATAATTACGACGGCTCATTATCTTTTGTCCCAGAGTTGACACATTATAGTAATATTTTCTTCCGATAGTGGTTGTTTTGAAGCCATCACAAAGAAAACTGCGAAATAAAATATTCAATTTAAATATGAAAAGTGACACAAACACTGAACATTCGTCGAAACGACGACTAAATATTGAATATCTCAAAAACTTTAAAACTTACCTGCCGCACACAACCGCTTTCTGAAAGAGCGCGAGAGACCCTGAGTTGACAAGTCGCGACACGATCACTGGCGCCCGCTTTAAAAAGATATAGCCTATTTTGTGTCGCGTATTCGTCGATTTGACGAAGGTTAGTTGTCTAGGGTTAAACGTTTTATACGAGTTTTGATGCTTTGGATATAGTCACAATAAAACAACAAAAATAAGATTCAGAAAGTTTGATAATGTATCTTGAAAGTGTATTAAATAAATATTTTAATTTGTCCACGTACATCAGTAAAATCTTTGTCTCTGCAAAGGATGTTTCATAAAATGTTGTTGTTGGGTATCTTTTGATGCTTCGGTACTCCGAGGATATAGCAATTTAACCATTTATAAAAATGTTCAAGATACAACTATATCTTGTACTTGGAAGTGCTTAAATCAATTTATTACAATTCATACAGTATTACACCAAAAATAATTCTATAAAACTGAGAGTTACTGACAATTTTCCGTACGAAACTATATTTTTTATCTATGAAAGTATAATCCTAATTCAAATAAAAAACATTTATGGTCTTACCACAAAAACTTTTAAACGTCAGTTTATGCCTTGTCTAAAAAAATGACAAATTATGACGTTGACATAATGGTTCATTTTGCAGCCAAAATTTTATTAGACAAGTGTAAAACAGGGGTTAAAGTTTTTGTAGTAAGGCCATTAATAATTAAGGTGGTATTGTTATAAAGCTTGAAAAAAAAAATTGGTCTATTTAAAAGTAAAACAATATTTTAAAATAATTTTTGTTTGCAATGCAAAAATCAATATAAATCTTGTGACGCGCGGTGTTCAACTTTAGTCAGCGCCAGGCGCTTACCGAGGAGGGACGTATCGCTCGCTGTTGCGCCGCGTAAACTCGCCGGAGTTCGAAAAATATAGCGCAACCTACGCATCTAACACGTTTTGATACTAGTGAGTTTTATTTTATTTATTAGTTATAATGATCTGATTGAAATGTAATATACATAAGTATTAGGCCATGATATTCTAATTCGAAAATTTTATAGATTGGGTTCTCTTTTTTTGATGTTGGTTATAAAGAAATATGTATAGATAGTTCAACTCAGATTTGCGCGCGGCCCTATGTGTGCGTCGGCTTGTAAATATACTACTTTCATTTGTGTGACAGTGACGTCGTCCGAGCATGACGTGTTCTTATCGCTTTTTGTTATGGGTACAGTCGTTTACGAAAATACTAGTTATTCACGACTCAAAGCTTTTTATTATTAAATATAGATTTCATTATTTTCTCATACGTCATTTCAAATTGACATTGACAGTATCTAAGAAATAAATAAGGTGAAATATCTAAGATGAATTAAATACTCCTTACATATTTTCAGGCTGGGGGTACGCGGACAATAAATAAAAGTGTGGACTAAGAATGTAAAAAGAGGTATAATCTAGTATAATAATGTAAACAAAATGTGTGGGGAATTAAAATAAATTAAATTGCTTCGCATAATGTCGACCAAAATAAGACGGAAATAATGAAACTCATAAATGAACGTTTAAGTCAAATTGATGAAGGAATGTGGGGTAATACTTGTCGACATGTACAAAAGAAAAAGGAAGAATACTATAGACATTTTGACATGGAGTCAGAATTTATAATTCATCTTGGAGAGTAGCGAATCCGAAAATTCATCATTTGATTTTTCAAGTAGCGATTCATAATCATTATAAATAAAGAAACATTAAATTACGTAATAACTGTTTTTCTTTAAACACCACACACTCCCATATAACCCCTAAATAACTGTATTGTACCCGACTGTCCCTCTTGTCACGCACACAAAGTCACTGTATATGTACAAGGGTTACCCACACATAAGGCCGCGCGCACGACTGAGTTGAACTTACTATACGTAAATGTCATCGTCGTTAGTTTCGCTGTTGCATAATAATGTAATTGGACTTCTTTGATTCTTGCAGGATAATGAAATCATATTTAATTCAGACTATCAGACTCAATTGAATACCAGTACAAATAATATGGTAAGTATTTTTTGTCACCCGCAAAAGGTATACGTGACATATTTGTTTTACACATATATCTACATTCCTAGTTTTCATTGTTGCAGGAAAATGAAGATACAGTACATGGAAGACGAATTATAGATTTTAGTTTTTTTATAAATCAATTACTTATAATTGATAAACATGGTGAAAAGTTTGGTTGTCGATTAAATAATTTAAAAATTGTAAACGATTACTTGTTTATTGTAACTCAATCGAGCTATTCTAGGTTATAAAATTCATCGGTACAAATAATAGTTCATAAACTATAAAAACAATAAATTATTTCGGAAAAAAGTGGCAAAGTCTCAAGTTTGTTTGTGCCGCGTGGCGGTCCGCAGGTGTGCGTTGCGTATTTCACTAGACCAGTGGTTCTTAACCTTTTTGACATGAGGGACCACTTTAACTAAAGTTTGTCTTGCCGGGGACCACCTCATCGGTTTACCTAAATTAGCTCTCATTTCTTTATTATTTATCAAAAAAAAAAAAACGGAATTTTTGAGTCAGTTCTACTCAAAGCTAGCATGTCGGCAGTTGTGTAGGTAAGCAAATGCTTACCTACACAACTGCCCATGCAAAAACTGAAAAACTTGCCCATGCAGTTTCCAAATGCGCAACTTTTATCGGACTTAAACCAAATATTACGTAAAATTTAGCCCAAACGTACTTGACGTTTTGTTTGTTGACAAATGCAGAAATAAGGGCCATGATATAGTTTCTGAATACGCGAGCGAAGCGAGCGCGAAATTTTATCGGACTTAAACCAAATATTACGAAAAATTTAGCCCAAACGTACTTAACTTTTTGTTTGTTGACAAATGCAAAAATAAGGGCATATCGTTTCTGAATACGCGAGTGAAGCGAGCGCGAATTTTTCAATTTTTAAGATTCAAAAAAAAATTATGTAAAATGTAGCCCAAACATAATTTTCGTCCATGCGAAAACCCCCGCTCGCAATTATAAGTCGATAAAAATTAAGTTAGATAACGTATAGCAACGTCACGAAGCTAAGCTTCGCGGACCACTTGGAATGCCTCCAGGGACCACCAGTGGTCCGCGGACCACCGGTTAAGAACCACTGCACTAGACGCACACATGCGCAAGTGCTGCCGGCTATCGTCTAATTTACCTACAACTGAGCAATTCGATTTTGTTATAGCGCTCTTAACTACTACTACTTTATCATTTGAAGTCTATAAAAGCAAAAATGTTCTATGAACCACTAGAACCACATGACTCCGATTTTAAAAGTTTGTAGAAGAGAAAAACTAACCTTTTGAAGCTTTTGTTTGCAAACAATTAATAATATTTTATTGTTCAAAAGAAAGTCTACAAATAAAAGCATCAAGAAATCCGTGAACCATGCTGTTATCATCTGTCTCCCATGAGGAAAGTTATAACAATTTACACCAAACACAGACTGTCTGAAAGGCCACGGCATTTTCTCACCCACACATTCACAAATATTACTAAGAATGCCTTGAGCACTCTGTTGTACCTATTACAGGTAGAATCTCAGCTTATATTACAACGAATAAGAATAAACTGCCGCAGAAAGCTGAAAATATTTCGAATTATATTTGTAGGTTTTGTTAAAGCTGGATTAGGAGTGCCTACAGGTTTTATTTCTTAAGTAATAAAGAGATGGTGGTAATGTTTCGACTATTTCATTTAGACTTTTGTGACATTCTTTCGGATAATTCAAGTGAGCTTAATTCAACTAAGTTTACAAACATTCTTCAAGCGGTGATAATCAGGCATTGACGTTGATGTGCGCGCAAAGACTTTAAAATCCAGAGATCATTGAAAAGTAAACACTATACCGAACTTAAACAAATTCGCACACTTCGATCTCCTTATAATTCAAGAACCCACACACACGAGCAATATTCCTCGGTACCTTCGATAGTAAGAACCGAGAGGGCACAAGACCCCGCCGGACCTTCATAACCGCGCCAATATTACATAAGGGGGTGTAAATTAGGGTCCCAAATACCTCTTTATAGAGATTGCCTGTCCGTTTTGGGCGCAAGTCACGTAATAATACTGTGGTGGACCTAATCGCCGAATACGTTGTATCGTGCGGTATTTACCGTAAGCATTAGAACTCCCCTCGGATACGACTGCCGTTGTAATGACTGGCTCACATGCACTTTATTGCATCGTTCGCGAATATGCCGAAGTTTCGGCCAAATAAACACGAGAAATATATTCGTTATTAAGTGTTGTTTGTTCTGAAGATTTTCTCTAACATGTCCTCCGTATATGTCATCACTATTATAGGTAGAATCTGTATTTTTATGTTTATTTACCTGTAGGTACCTAGATGTATTCGATTGGAAGTTGGAAAAGACTCAGCTTCAACTTAATCAAAACGACTAACGCATTCGTAGCCATTCCGCCTAAAGTCAACGGCTAAAGGCTATATCGGTTAACTGGGCAAGCTTGTTACTCAATCTGACAGCCACAGTCTTGATACGTTACTCGATACGACGTGCATCAGCCAGGATACATAGGATACGTCTTTCAGAATACATTTTCAGCGAAAACCCCACATTCTAGATTACCCAGTATACCTACACTATTCGAAATATCTATCCAGTTACTATTGTTCTTTAAAGTAAAAAGAAAATTAGAGCCTGACAAAGAATACGGCAAATAGTCATTACTCACGTCACCCCCATTCTTTAAATGAATCAATAACACTGCTATTACCACACTAATGTAGACATATTCCTGACAAATAGCCCGATGCAGACATACCGGCCCACCTGGCCGTTCCCACGCAACGTAAGCCGGCAATCATACAACAAAACATGACAACCTAAACGCTATATAAAATAAAAACACTGATAATAGAAAACGTTCTTATTTCACTCTATTTTTCTTAGTTTTTCTTCGCTTATCAAGTTCTGTGAGCATTTGAGAGCTGTCCGTTACACCGCACAGGATAATAAGCTCTATGAAAGAAATATAATTATACAATCTTTTGTTTCTCATTGTGCGGACTTCAGAGAAAATACAGATGGAGGAAAATGAAATCCAAGTAAGGCGCTCAGGTTGCAATTATCCAGGAAAAGTGATTATAACTTAAGAAAGGAAATCCTGTTTAATAATTGAAAAAGATGTGCTTAATCGGGTTAAGATGAGTAGTGTTTTATTAAACTTAAATGATAAACATCTGTACTATGTCCAGCTGAATAAAAAATTCCATTTAACTCGCACAAAACAACAAAATGCAATTCCGCAACAACAGCAGTCGAAACTCGATGATTGCCAAAATAAATCAATTTAAACTGTAGTTCTCACTTAGGACTCGTGTCTAATCACATTTTGCAATCCCCTTGATAACATCTGCGCAAAAAATTGCTACTAATGATTTCTTTGCGTACCCTAGGTACCGTTACAGTGGGGTGTGACACGCAGCCAAGTCGCGTGTCAGTTGACGGATGGGCTGAGCAATAGATTAATGGAAGAGAGCACATACCATAGACGCGTGCGGCCGAAACGGATTTCTGTCAAAGCTGTCACTAACACGTGCCCAAGATGCCGTTTTCACGCCTTTTCTAACTTATGTTCTAGTTTATTGCGCACCATTCGTTCTTTTTGATGATTATTTTTTAGATCGCTTCTATTGTGTTAAATGGCTTATTGTAATCCCTTCAGTTACAGCTGCTCATTTGATATTATTAATTTTATTTCAGAAAAATGGTTCTGCAGTTACCATTTCATTAAAAATAACACTATCAATCAGTCTTAATTGAACTTACCATATCCATAGCACATGCATAGTTAAGGTTATGGCTCCAATTTTGTCTCTATTCTACAAACTGTGGGTAAATATTCTCAGCCCATTCCGATCACTGGATTACAACCCGTTATTTAAAATACCTGTCATTCGCCATAAAAGTTGGACAGGTTTATATTTTAGAACCCAAAGCCGGCCTAAGCTGGAACACCGAATAAATAGCTCAATTTATCTTTTTTTGGCAACGGTACAGGCTTTCGGTCTATTCGTATCTGACTATAATATATTTTGCTGTCTAAACCCGAAAAATAAAAGTTTTAGATTCCGCAACTAAACTACGTACCTAGTATGTATATCAAACTTGTAAATCAAATATGACAAAGAAGCAGAAGTAAATTCAGATTCATAGACAATTTTATGCTATTATAAGCCTATCAATATAACATTATTTCTTACACAAATAATTAACTGCTTAACCATTTCTAATCTCGTTAATTTACTATTAGTCACACCTCTATAATCCTATCTCTACCTATAGACAAAATTTGCCCTCAAATAGATTTTCCCGAAATAACCTAGACTATTCTCAATTAAAATCACGAACACTGAAGCGTGCCATTCCAGTACAAACAACAAAACAGCAATTCCACTCCTTTGTGGTAAACATAATTCAATTCTTGCAGTCAGTATTGTGTAGTGGCCAGTTTTTCTTATTTCCCGGAGTCCAGACCACAGACTATACGAGCGAGGGACCGTCGTTGTCAGGCGGTCATTTATAACGCCTCTATTCAGTCGATCCATCCATCTATCAGGCACATTGTTCCTCTGTGCTTGAGGACCTCTATTAAGTGACACTGGACGAATAAATTCTATTATTGTGATGCTGAAGCTGATTTACTTATCTAAGTATTCGTTTCTGCTTTCAGGCAAGCGATGTTCTTACTTTTTACTTGACAGTAACAGAACTTTGTTTTGTAAGACAAGCATTAAGGCCTGGGGCATCAGGCTGAGCCGTAACAATGTCTCCGAAAAATCTATTAGACGTTTTTCCTGGCATTTTTATTATATCAACGAAAAACATAACGAGTAGGGTTTTTCAATTCCAAACAGGTAAAAAAATACACTTTGGCACTCATATCAGCGTTTACCGTTCTGTCTGCTTACCCCAAAAAGCAATGCACATAGTCACATCTTGTGACAAGCATAGAAACTACTTGGAACGCCCATTCAAACTTTCACCAACACAGTCCCGGGCTTTGTAGTGCAGTATAAATCCGGCAGATGGCGTCTAAGCAAAAATAGTTCCTTACTTAACCTATAGGTGGCAGCACCTACATTTATTTAAAGGCAGACAGCACCTTTCAGCAGGTATACAGTATAGTTCAAAATTGATTTGAAATTAATTTTCAGAGTTTTTTAAATCAATACTATGTTTATTAATAACTTATTATTTAATCGCTCTAAACTGTGGATAGCAAAATGAACTCTTCATTGTGTCAAAAACTTTTCAGAAATTAAATAACTTGGTCAACAACTTCAATATGTAGACACGGTACATACAAAGTTGATATAAACTTTTCAGTACCATTTCTAACGTAACACTTCAAATCACCCATCTGTAAAATGACCATTTCATTGCAAGATCAGACACAGACACATTCTATCATCTAGGTATCTATCAACCCAAACACAATAAGGCCACGACAACCTAAAACCAACATTCACAATCACACAAGAACTAAGCTAGAACTATCACCTGCTTGATTTCCAGGTTCCCACGCATAGAAACAAACGGGTTACCTACAATAACTTGACGTAGGCTGACTACCTGCCTGATACCTGCGTTCTCGAGGAATGCTTTGACGTAACAGCTGTTGTAAGACTGGGAGCCTGTTGGCACACCCACAGCATTCAGTACTACTGCTAGTCTAACGATTCGTGGCATATTTATTGGCCGTGATTGCGGTAAAGTTGCTGAGAGTGAGTCTGATTCTGTATTTGCAGTGTAGATGGTTTCAACAATTCAAACACCCTAAATACAATTTTCAAAAAAGAATAAGATTCTACAGGGTTCTTTTATATGCACCTCGTACGCCAAAAGAATTGATTTATCTTTCTGCAAAACGAAAAGAGAAAGAATCAACCACACATTAGCATTGTCATCTAAATCCCTTTAACCAGTGCCTGGAGCTTTGGTAGGTAATTAAACGTCAATCGGCTGTCGATATAAACCAGCAGATGCATCGGTGCCGGAATTATTCCAATTCAACATGGCAGCTTGTAATGTAGAGAGCTTAATGGCTCATCCACCACATTTCACAATGAAATAGTACCTCTATACAATCAAATTAAACCCCATTTTTCTTTTATTTCACAAATCCTTAAAACTAAGATGTCGTTCATGATTAACTCTAAGTTAGGCAAACCGCTTAACATTTCATACACTTGTACAATAAACGGTATTGCCAAACATAAGTTATATCTAAAGTAATATCGGCAGCTCGTGATTGAAATAGAAAGTACTAACGTATTGGTGTCTATTACAATACATACACACTTCATTTCATTAAATATATTAGCCACTATTACATCTTTATCTGTCGTTATATCATTGTACATATGAAAAGGCACCGCCTCCAGGCACCCATTACTGCTGATAAGTCTACACAATGATGCAAAGGGGCCATGGATGACATATAGGAGAAACCGTGGAATACTGACACCAATCTCAGATAGCAACCTCTGATTTGACCCGAAGCATTCTTATAAGGAATCCGCCCGTTAGTCACTCGCCATCGATTACGGTTGCCACAGACTACGTACAACCAATCTGCAACAGGCAACCTAGCCACGATTAGTTTGCATTATTCCAAACTGTGACCTCAATCGTAATTGGAGTCGTGTATACTTCAAGTTCAATGAATTGGTATCAACCTTAGAAAATTTTATTGCGTGTGCAGCTATTTCGAAAATTGTTACATTTTATTGGTCTATTAAATAACCTATTAACCACTTTAATGGGTTAACGGACATTTGTATTTACGGTCATTTCAAAAATCGACCTATAAGCGGACTTTATTCAAATCTATTCATAATCATAAAAGCTTTGCATGTTGCACGTTTTCACTTTTGGGCTCATTTTTGCCTTTCAATAACTTGAGTCATGTTCTTGAATATTTCTTCTTCATTAAATGCCTTACCTGCAACCGCAACTGCGTAAACAGAATTTAAGGCAAAAGTGTGTTAATAAATATCACTGTGAAGCGGAAAAAATTTGGCTATATGTTGTTGACAACCCTGACACAACTCCTAATCTCCATAAACGATATCGCTGAGAGGATTCAAAGGTACTCGTATCATTCAAAGTCGGCGAGCGAAGCTACGCGTGTTTGACTTATATCTGCGAATGTATCTAAAATAGAGAGTTAGACTCGGTAACAGTAAAGCACCGGTTTTTATGGCGCCAGTGTTCCCCTTGCAGACTAGTGAGGTGACTCACTGATTCTATGTCAGTTTAACTGTACTCTTCGCTGAGTTTTATTTTACTCCACCAGACAAACAAACAATCGCTTCATGAGACAGCACGGATGGCAAGTGGATATAAAAGTGCTCTAGAATATTATTCGCATTCCTTAAAAGTGAAATGTAATAAAAAGATTTTATTGTTTCTATGATTGAGGTGATGTATGAGAAGTAGTCCAACAACGACAATTGAAAGAGAAGGCTCAAAGACATAGATAGATACGAGTTACTTATTGCTGATGAACGGAAAGAGTTCAAGAGTTCACGTTTGCATAACATTATTGGTGATCACGTTACAGATATATTAGAGTCGTTCTGTAAGGTTCTAAACGATATCGAAATTGCACACATGCGGCGTGATACACAATCCGCAATTTGTTAATGTCAGTGTGCGGTTCTGGGCCATTGAACGGGTCAACTGAATGGCGGGCCCACGTCTGGATTCAAAGAGATCTGTTTTTAGGTTGGACAGATCAATCAACTTATTGCTTTTTATTTCGATACCGATTTGAAAGATAGTGACAACCGGATATTTGACCCAATATGACCTACAAATCCATAAATTGACATCAATTTCGAAATAGGCAATGAGTAAATGTGCAAGTGTTAGTACAGCCGTTATTCAGTGGTAGGCTCCAAACTTTCAATTTCTGTAGATTGTTCGATAACAAACGGAAAATGCGTAAAATTATAAATAGTCACTGATTTGTCAAGGGTTAGTTTCTTCTTAGAAGAGGAAAGAGATAAAAGAGAGAAACCCACAAAACATATTTGATCAAGTAAATATTTTGTCACCGACGTTCATTATGAGATCTGATAAGCAAATAGAAGTCCAGGCGACACAGTATAATTCATTACATTGGTTATAATAATAGGTGCTGTATCTCGAAACATCCAGTGAATGAGATTAGTCACTCGTTAGCTATGTGGGTTAGTATTTCTGCAATTTATGTCTCGACTGTTGACCTTTCACTTATCTCTAAGACAACCCCTTCGTTGTATGGTTTATTAATAAATGATATATTATTAATAGTTAGGTTGCGACGTGTGGAGTGAACGGCAGCCGATGACCAAGCCTCGCCAGGTTCGGCCTTCGTGTCAGCTGTCCCACCCACTCCTATTGAGTCACTCTCAACATCGCCCACTGTCTTAGACTAAGTTACTCCTGTCATTAGCATAATCTTTGTATTAATGTTAACGGCTTCCACGACCTTGATGCCTATATTAAAATATCTATTATTTTATCAATCAATGTCATTTATTTGCACGTTCAACTTCACCTTATGTACTTAGTCTTTGTGACTTGGCTAACAGGGTCTGCGTTAGCATATAACCGTTAATGTTCAACATGCATGTGTACAACGACTTCCTATTTTTTTTTTCGACTCAAAATAACTAAACATATTTCCAGCGAAGTGTACGATCTAATATGGAAGGCCATTTATTCGGCGACGCTTCAACGACATAAGTTATGATGTCAGTAGTCATGACATGAATATTTGAGCGCCGCAACCGATTCTGAGTATTCGCAGGAGGAACATTTAGGAAATGTTTGCGATTCCTAACTTAAGGATGTACAGGTCAGATTCTTTGTCTTTAAAAGTAGCGCCATAGTTGCATATTTTTCTAAAGGCTGTGACTATTGTGCTACTTCCTCGTGTGAACCAAAAAACGTTGTGGCCACACACCGTGACGTTCGCATTAGCATTAGCCAATAAGTGACAACTCACGTCGCACCTACAAAAGGGTGTTATATTGAACCAGATCTTGATAAGATACACCTGACTAGTAAGTATAAGTTGGTATGTATGTCATAACGAGTTGTTTGATGGCTGCAGTTTATACAGTGGATCCTGTCCGGTTTTACGACGTCCGGAGCATCAAGTCAACGGACGCAAGCGCGCAAGTGAAGCTCCAAAATTAGCCAGTGCGAATGCGGACCACGTGACCGACGCTGACGGTCCCGATGCCTGGTGAGATAATAATTGCGTGTTTAGATGTGCTAAGGGGATAATACACTCGTGAAACTCAATTCGTCGAAGCACTATAGCGTTTTTGTACTTAAAAAGATAATTGCTGTATCTCACATGCTTTTGAGCAATGAATGCGAATGGTCTTACGAAGCTTGAAGTTCAAGTTTAAAGGGGTCAGATGCCTACTCGCATTTTAACAACGCACTATTCTGTTTGGTAGAGAGATTTATCTTGGCTGATATGTCACAATATATCATATTCTCGAAGTCCTTGTACCTTAGAATGCAGAGGTGCGCCAAATACAATTTTAATAATGTCTAGGCCAAGACCTTTTCGGGCACAAGCGGCCCCCGTGTACGCTGTATGAGTCCTCATTTCGAGTCTTAGGTGCACAACACCGTCATTCATGAGTTCCTCGTGGCAGATTATTGTACATTGCCCCTTAGATAGGCGGGAGTGTGTGCAGGAGGGGGCGGGGGGAGTATGCGCATGAGTCACAGAACAGTGGATTCCATGTCAATGTAGCGCCGTTGAACTTGCGATTATAATACACTTCGTCGCGCAACTTAATTGGTGCTACGGTTTTTTCTGAATGACTGAGATTAAATTGGTCCCAATTACAGCTTTGTGTTCAATTACTCCTTTATTACAGAGCGCGTAATGATTAAATAAAGGCAGTAATTGAATAAATTCGGCCAGGCCGCTACTTGCTGTGGACTTAAGAGTTTTGTGGACAGTATAAGAATAACACTAAAATTTCTTAAGCCACAAGAGAAAATAGACACTACAGAAATTTTATGAGTCCCTCTATATATGGGTAACAGGCTTACGTCAACGTTTTGAAGGTGTAGGTATTACGTCACAGTACCAATATGAATGCAAAAAACGTACAAGACCAGACAATCGGACACCGGCCAGTCTATCACCTGTCATAGTAATGAGAGGGTTCGCACGAACTGTTTTCTAATAAGGCGAGCATTACGAAACATCATTGATGTTATTCAACAATTAGGTGACAATTCGATGAGGTGAGATAACGAGACCGCGGCTGTAGCTGATGCTGTTTTCTCCGAAGCGTGACGGCCTGTCTTATTAACATTCTTGTTCGTACTGACACTTATTCAGTGCGAACACGTCGATGAACAAGCGAAATCTGCCGATACTCGCCCACGCCTATCAATCAAAACAAACAGACGATTTCCGCATGAATTTGGACTGCAAAATTATAATTATTATTACACAACTAAGCAAAACATAGAGGTTAAAAACTGGTTATAAATTCCATGCCTATCATTTATTTCACCGAATAAATTTCTTCGTAATTGAAACGAAAGGCGTCTGTTATCTAATTGATAGTGTTAATTGACTCATCGCAGTCATCACATAGATACGTTTCAGTAGAAACAGTAGTGGACCTGATCAATCATTTTCTCCGATCAACGAAGACGCAATAAACTTTCATAGTACTTTCACGGCTGTAATGACGAATAAGATTGTTTGCTCATTTCTTGCTGACCAGTTTTTCTGTACGAACGTAAGAATCGAGCGCCACGCGTAACGTATCGTTAATTATAGAAACTGGAATTAATCTCGCCGAGTTGTCGTAATGGACATTCTCACGCATTGTTCTGAGAGGCCTTTATCAATAAATGTTTCTATGTGCGTAGGTAACGTGCCTTCTCAACAGAGAATTGAGTTCACACAAGCACATGGGTGTACGTTTAGAGATTTGACATGGTCACGTGGCATAGATTCTACTAACGATGTAAGGGGAATTAATTAAGGTTACATTTGAACTCACATTTAATTTCTGAATTTTATACACATAATGTAACTACCGATTGACCGTTCACAAAACGTTAATTTAACAGAAATATGAAATTGTTGCGAAAACAAAAAGTGGCACGGTCTCATTACGTGCGGTAAGAGGAGACCGAGATCCATCACGCGGAACGACGGAGGTGTTAAAACAATTCGATTGGATCAGGTTTTTATTATTGCAAAGGTTATTGTTGAATCTCCGTGTGAAACAATATAATGCCGCCAGGCTGACCTGTCCCTTTCATTCGCCTATAAGTAATTGAAAAGAACATCTATTGGACTAGAAACGTCAGTCAAACGTGTAGGCAAGTGTGTTTAATTTAATAATGTTTAATGGCAAGTCATGTTTTGTCGATGGGAAAGAGATTAGACGAACTTTTCGTGGAAATGAAAAACAAAGTTAGAAATGTATCACTTCCTAAGAAAACTTCTAATGGGAAACTATAGTTCGTGTTTTCAGAATAACAGCTGCCAATATTCAGGAAAGATTTTTCCTGGGTTGTTTTCGTGAGTTTTCATGTAAACACTGATCGGTTGAATCGGAGAATCGGTTGAATTAGGTTTGTGTGGGTATTTACCTCATGTAACCCTCTCTTTCTCTTTCTGGTCGTTCCCTCAATGCTGAGGATCGTGACTGTATGTCAATCTTCTCCACTCGGTCCGGTTCTGCGCCATATGTACCGCTCCCTGTATCTGGCCTCCAGCCACCTCTTTGAGGTGGTCCACCCATCTAGCTGGTGCTCTTCCTCTAGCGCGCTTCCCCTCCATGTAACCCTAACCACCACTTTATTGGTTTACCCAGTCACCTTATGCCTGTTATCATTTAATTCTGCAAACTAACGCTGTGTAAGTATTAAATAAAGAAACAAAATACATTAAAAAAAGATTCATAACAAAAACAAAGTCCTTGAATCTGAAACATAACTTTATTTGCAGCAGGGTCACAACAAAATATAAAAATAAGATTAGGCATGACTAACGCCTCTCAAGGAGCGAACTGTTTCAACGTCTGGCGCACAGTCAATGACTTCCAAATATTTCATACTCGTACTTCAACACACAATTTATTGTATTATTCACGTGAAACTGAAGACACGACGTTTTATAATAAAATCAAGAATATATTACAATAAATTCTATAAAATAATACACACGTAGGAAGAATCGTTTACATGTATATTTTCACGTGTTCGATTCGTTGGAAATATTGGAATATGGGAATGACGGCACAAAGCCAAGAAATCGTTCGTAATGACGTAGCTACTTCCAAATAACACCTTTATACATAGAATGACCGTGAATCCTTGAATATGTCTTTCTGTATTATTAGGTACATCCTTTGATCTGGATTATTATCGCATATGATACGCATGAATCATTAGATATTCACGCCCGGAGTATTATGAACCATCAGAGGAAGTACCTATTCTTTTTATTGCTAAAATGATATTGAAATCTGTTCTACCAGTTAAGCATGACCGAACAATTGAGCTCAGCCTTAGTGCAAAAATTCTCAATCGCAAATAAAATTGCGCGAGTTTGAATGAAGGGGTAATTTGTCTCGATAATGTGTTCATTATCAAATAAATGTCCTATTAGGTTTTTATAAGCGTAAATAGTGAAAGCAATAAAGTTTAATAGCGTTGTTTAATATGAGTGAGTGTGTAACGTCGTCCGGCGGACGCGGGCTGTGAGCCGCTCGGGCGGGTGAGTCGGGCGCCGCTGATGTGCGCACACGCCGGAAACCGCAGGTTCGCAGAAGCGCCGCGTGTAAATATTATTGCGCCGAACCCAGTGCCGCTCTTTAATAACGTGGCGAAATGCAGGCCGCGGGAAACATTCCACTGTACCGCTACACGATGAGATATTGGCAGGTTTTTGACCGCCACGCATGTTCATCGCCAGGAATTTTCTTTGTCCCGTTGAAGTTCAGAATGAGAAAGCGAAAATATTTTGCGTTTCTTAATCCTAAATACCATCAAAAACAACACTTACCTCATAGTTTCCATGTGATGTAACTTTAAAACCAGCTGCAGT
Organism: Helicoverpa zea x Helicoverpa armigera; assembly: GCA_033682625.1. Taxonomy (NCBI): domain Eukaryota; kingdom Metazoa; phylum Arthropoda; class Insecta; order Lepidoptera; family Noctuidae; genus Helicoverpa; species Helicoverpa zea x Helicoverpa armigera. Next base: position 3,502,799 of record JAWIIS010000029.1, read on the forward strand.
TCATTCAAGAATTTATCAATGAATAGAAAGGGGACCATTTTCCTAAAACTGGGCCAGAGCAAGTGTTTCGTCGAAAACTGGAAGTAGATTTAACGGTGCTTTGTGGAGACAGTCCACGAGTTATTACGAGATTGTGCGTTATGTTTGTTCCTGTGTTGACTTAAAAGGTCCACAGCAAGACAATTCCAACAATAGGATTATTGCTTAGATAAGCAAACAGCTTCAATAAGTCTCCATTTCGTTTGGAAATCATATTTGTATTTGAAGCCAGCCATCATAATAGGTTCATTGAGCTGAAATCGTTTGCCATGTGTGGCTTCTAAGAGTTGGTTTAATGTTGTAAAGCGACATGTACACGCGTTTCCCCGGAACGAGTGAAGGTATACACACATGTGGACAATGAGGGATGTGTCGTGTGTCGACGCGTCGCCGACAAAGGCTCGAGGCACGAGGCTATTTGTCAGTCAAACCTACACAATCACGACTGGCCCGACGCACATACAAATGAGACGAAGCTTCACAGGATATAGCACAAAAAGTCTCTACTCTTGTTCCAAACTCAGCAAGGTTCATTTAACCCCTCAAGTCAAGTACCTCCACAATTAGTGAACAGACACGAGAATATTTTGTACTCTCAACTTTATTGCAACATCGACTTTGATCCCAAATATTAGAGAAAGTGAAATATTTACGACCAATGCAACCGTAAAAACTCTATCATACGCTCCGTAAGATTTTGTTTTAGAAACATTTTAGGGAGAGCGAGCTATAAAGCTGATTTAAGGGCTTATAAATTAAACACCTTTCGTTTAAACTTTCTTTAGATACGCCTATCGAATAACTTGTATTAGTTAATGATCAACAACCATTCATTACTCATAAAGAGGCCATCATGTTTGGTAAGAAAAACTTTAGTAACTTTTAAATTACTTTTGGAGTTGGATTTAGTTGTGCGTTTGATTAATTTTACACTTGTGTCTCGCCATGGGTTGGTAACATATGGGCTCTGTTCCCACATTATTGTCGAAGCATGGTGGATGTACCGGACAGCACTGACTGTGACTCACCATCGACTGGAGGTCAAGAGCACGCCGCGCCGGTAGACTACCTGATGAGCTTAGCGCTTGCCACAAATCAACCTCTCCTCGCCTATGCCATTCATTTAAATATTTATTGACTTCGTTGAATTATTTAACAACTATTTATCACTCTCTCAATTAATAATTAAGACAGTTACATCACGAATTGACTAGTAATCGGAAATGATCGTAAAACGATTATGTTTTTCAATTATACAACTCCTTAAATATAACGACGTATAGACACGGTAATGTAATTATTTTCTTCTTAATTCATCATTGTAACATAAACAGCTTATATTTTAACGAAAACAAAATGTCAAGAGATCCGGCAAGAAATGTTTTCATTCATCTGCCTTACGTTGAATTATGAATGCGTTGTTCAATATACATTTTTATAAGATGAAATTCGGATTGCTTTTATACAGGCTGAATATGCAGTGAAATATAACTACATAGTTTCACGTCATTCCAATATTATTTGACAATAAGGACGAACTAGCCACGGTGTATTCTCACGAGGCAACGGTCAAGTGTGATCTAAATGAATTTACAGAGTTACTGCGTGCGGCGCCCACGCTTCCACTCTCGCATCGGGCCCCCTGTCACACGTGACTGGCCGACAGGAACGCCATTCTTTACTTATTATTGTACGAGCACTCCGAACAGAGATCGAGTACCCTCGCCTTCGCGCCTCAGGAATGTTTGATGGCTGAAGCATCGCTGAAGATTTGCATTACTGTCATTCTCATCCATCTTGTACACCGCCTCAATGGTCTACAATTATTGTGAATGAACACAAAGCTTCAACAATACCCATAGGTTGTAATCACAGAAATTGACAGGCGTTTTCAGCTCGATACTAAATTATAGGTCTAGACATGGACTTATAATGAATACATCATTAAGTAGTAATAACGCGTTTAACGAGTATATCGGTATATGTGGATAGTGTGCCATTATTCAGTAGTTAATCCCATCTACTCTTGTACTCGTGGAATAATTTCACCCATAATTGTGGCTGCATAACAATTTGTTTGATCTGGTCCGGAGCTACAGTATACATCATACCATCACTGAATATTAAGAGTTTGTTTACGTTTCATGCGAGCATTCCCGGAGCCCATGTATTGTAAACAGTAAGTAAAAGTATTACATAAGTATATTTTGTTGTATGTTGGAAGGAACTCTCTTCAGAAAACAAAATGTCGTCATCATAAAATATACTAACACAACAAACTGTTATGACAGTTGAATACATTTTATCTACACGAGAACATCTGTTCTATGCTACTTGTAACAAAATAAATGTCGTTGCAGATTATTTATGTGATGCTGAGCTTGCGACATGCTACGTAACGCAGCGATTGTATCACTGTGTTACTGTGCTACGGAAAGTGAGATTTGTATTGGGAGATCTATGAAAAACTGCCTCAGAGAGTCCAGCGAGGCTTGTTAGTCCGCGTCGTTAAAATTTGAATGCCTTTTTACGGCGCGGGCGCAGCTATGAAACCTGTTTGCGCGGGAGGATCGACCACACACCTCGCATATCATAGAACGTTGCGATTGCATCGACGGAAACGCCCTGCACAGAAAAAACGTGAACGTAACACTAACCACCGAATTTTCGATCATCTGTTTACTGAAACCCAGCCATCTGTTTGCTCAATTAATTGCGAAACGGCACTTAAATAATAATGTTTTTCTCCGTGTAACCCTTAATTAAGTTAAAATTTAAAATATATTATGCTGGTCGTGTCAGCTTCGCCTCATTACGTCTTCATCAGCCGTGTAAGAAAACACGCCGACGATAAATCGGCGACTTTGTCTCACCTTAAATCGGTTGATCATTAATGATCATGCATAATGTAATTCAGTCATTAAAGATTTTAAAACACTATTTTTACCGACATAAATCACGAATGATGTCCGAAACCTGAACCATTCCCATCATTATCATCCATTATGTTGCACAACCCCATCCTTAAATATAAAACCTAAAAACTGCTTAAGCCAAAATGAACTCTAAATATCTGCTTAATCCACAATCAATTTACTATGTTACGCTGTAACACTTTTAGTGCTAAATTAAACTAACAGCGTACAGATAAGGGAACGGATTGGCAATGTTATGGTCCAAATGTAGGCCGAACAAATAATGATAACACTAAGCCCACCATAAAGATAAGCGCTTCACGAAATATTTCAACAGGTACTGGGTTGAAATAGCTTTGTCGATAGCAATGCAAAAAATGGGGACATGAAAAAATTGTCTCCCGATATTTCTGTCATCCCTTGTAGATTAAGCTTTGTCAAGTGGTAGAATAACGGCATCTTAAATCTGCTGCTGAAACATTCAGCCTGTTTTCGTGACATAATAAAGATGATAACGTTCACCACTCCATGGTCGGTCATTGCAAAGCCTACATTCATCGCTAGACATTTACGTGATCATATTCACATCGATAAATGAACAACTACAACAAAAGATATCATTAACAAAGATCTAATCTCTAAATCAGTACGCGAAAGCCACAATCGATTTTCACAGAACGTATGCCTGGAATGTCATTTCATAGTAAAACATACCACCCACGGTTCGATCGATCACGTTGCAAAGTATTGAGTATTCTGATGAAATACCAGAAATTTTGCCAAGTACCGCGACGTTCACACACTTTCGCTGAGACAGTTTGGAGTCGACTCATGTGTGCTCGGACTTAATCGCCAAAGAAGTAAGAGCTCGGACAAAATACATAATGCATACAGCTATTAAAGTTTTTAAAGCCCGCTGTAGATCACTTAATAATGGACGAGTACGTACAATATTACAGGCTTGGCGGGCCACCCAGGGAGTTCGCGGTGGGTTCTCTTGTTTATTTCCTATTATCTTATCTTGCTTTAATGATCAGTAAGGGTCACACGATGGATTTCTGTACTGCATTTTTAAAATCACCTTCCTCAGCGCGTCTGCTTTAAAGTGCCTCTTTATTATTTATCGGATCCACCTCAAAATCATTTTTTGAAATATTGGATACTGAAAGATATTAAATTACTTTCTTTGTGTGTTGGTCACACTCAGCACTTTAGAGAATGAATGTCGTCATTACGTTAAACATCATTCAAATAATTATTACAGATAACCTGCCTAATGCAATTTTCAAAATTATATAGCATCTCCTATAGTATTCTCGATACGTTAAAGATAATATTTAAGTTTATTTATTTCAACATGCAAATATTCTCGCATGAACCAAAAATATTTATCATACACTTGAAGAGGCCGTTGAGATCTCTCGTTCTCCGCATTATGCAACGTATTGTGACCATGACCTTTTAGAAGTGCTATCAAGTGCTCCTACTATATTATTTTCAGCATAATATCTGACAATATTTACTCTCAGTGACGCGTGCTTGCACATTTTTCCTGTAGCGCAGCAATTAATTTTCCGCGGTGTTATGCAAATATTTGCATTTTGCTCAACAGTGTCGAGACTCATATCTCGTTCTTCTCAGCATTGTTATATCATGCATGCACCATGAGCATACGGTATTCTTGCTGCGAAAGCATCAGATCACACGACCAGGTGCTACGTCATCGGACTGCATGTTTCACATTTACAAACACTCAGTATTGCACCCGCGCCGCCCAGCCACATGGGAATTCATTGACGAAACGCCGAAAGGAGTCGACAATGGGAAAATATTTGCTTATTGATCGAACGGTTTGAATACATATTCTCCCACAGCAAATAGAACGCTACTGAAAGTACTCGCTCTTTGCGGAAACACGGTTAATAAATTAGTGTTGGGTACGAAAAAATACTGCTGTTGGGCAATTTAAAGTTCCTATTTTTAGCGTTAAATAAACATTTCGTTCGATCGTTTAAAATTGTTGTGGGTTAGGTCGACTTTAAAAACGCATTGGTGTGTTTAAGATTCAGATTTTATTACTGAAACATGTAGATAGAATTAGGCAGTCGATAGACCAGGGTTATTTGATATAATTATATACTAGTGGACGTGAGCGTTTTGACAAATGACTGAACATTAAATCGGTTTGCAAATTGACGATTAGCGTTTGATCAGCCTTGCGTGCCCGCTTAATTGTGGTGTAGCACTGATCAGATGCAAAAAGTTACGACATACATAAATTGGTTATTTCATAAACATTTTATATAGACATCATAATATTGAAATAACTCAATAAAATTACAACAAACGTTAGAATTATCCAGTCTCTTTGTGATTCTTGATCGCTGAGTAGGATATAAATCGTTTAGTATGACAGCTTACTTGCTTCTTAAAGCTAAGGAATGCAGCAGCAATTCGTATCGGGTTATTTTGTTATACATCGGCTATATTACAGCAAGTGCATATTGCGTCACTAACCGTAAGAAGTTTGCGCGCCAACGTTCCTCTCACTCCATCAGGGTTACCACTGTAAAAAACTTCGGTAATGTCAATTAAGTAAGAAGTTCTAAAAGAAAACAGGTTTGTTTCGCCCACTTTAAGATCTAGCTAATTCCAATAGCTAAGCACAATTTAGAGTTGCACTTCATAATGCAGTTCGTGAATTCTTGAGTTTTTGTTCGAACAAAGCACATAGGTAATTTTTTGATGAGCTATACTACTTAGTGTAAACCACGCAAGAATAAGGACCATTTTAAACCGGACATACATGACTAAGATAATTTAAAAACTCAAATTGTTTCTGGTAACTTCCCGGCCTTAGCCTTGAATATTAATAAAATAACTGATCGATATAAAATTCATGTGCAAAAATATTAAATTTGGACATGGACACTAATAAACGTTCCAGATATAGTTGTAAAGTAGTCAGTTCAATAGGCGCGGTTACCTTGTCTCTTTGTTGCTTGCCGCGCTCTAGATTGCTCGTGCGCATACACATCTGACAGCCCTATTTGGCAATATTGACTCGAGCATTTAGCAGTACACAAGCAAGTAATATGTACCTACGCTCACGTTTACTTTATGAATGTAAATACACAATTTGCAATAAACTAACTGACATTCGCTAGCGACTACTTAACACTCTCCAACGCGTTCTTTAGCAATACCGTTGGAAACTATCGTAGACAGAGCCACAGCTAATAAAATGATATTATGAATAACAAGTACTTGTTCATCTTTTTGCAAGACATTAGGTGAAGTAAATTAACGAATTTATCTTATAAGGTCACCTCAGCCACCTTGGTCAAAGTCAACTAAACTGCATTATGTTTTTGTCACTTCCGCGGCCATTTGCAGACCGAAAACTTTACCTTGACGATTAAGCCATTACTTAATTGACTTAGCCCAAAACACTCCTACTCGGAAATAAGTTCACAATGATTTCTTTAATCATCTATACGAGGGTCAAACTGAAAGTTCTTAGAAAATCAGAAACTGGTTACATTAGCCAGTTATTCGTTTTATTATATGTTTTACTGTAGTGTTAGTACGTCGAACACAGCATTTGAGTCACCTCCGTTAAATCTTTTAATCATTTTACGGCACCAATCCACACTATGGAGTTTTTGAGCCTCAGTCAAATTATGAGGTATCCACCAGGCGCAAAGCTTCCTGACCGCTTAATGTTCGTGGAGGATTTTGTGCACTTGACTCATAACGATGCCTAAGCTTGTCCGAATCTGCTGATAGGTCACTCTTCTATCAGTCTCTATCATACGCCGCACAACACAGATGTTATCTTCAGTCGTCGCCCTAGAAGGCCGTCCCTCAGGTAAATCATCAGTGAGATTAGTGCGACCACGTTTAAACTCATTAAACCAGTTGTAAACAGTCGCACGAGATGGGGCTTCATCGTGAAAGGCCAATCGTAGTCTATCATAACTTTCTTGTTGACTTAAATGACATCGAAAGTCATAAAAAATCATTGCACGAAAATTTTCTCGTGTTAAATTCATGTTGACGTGACACAGACAATTTTCAATTTGCCGCCAAATCGTAAAACAAATGACAAATGAATTAAATATATACTCAGTAATATTGGTAAAGAGTTCTATTTTCGAATTTTAGAATTATTTTTTTATTATATTGTTTATAAGTGGCCAGTTCTAAAAACTTTCAGTGTAACCCTCGTAATTTAAAACGTCCCAAATACAAAAGAAAAGTGAAACTGAGGGTCATTACCAGAGTTGATTGATGTCTTGTCATGTAATACAGCATTTCTACATGAAGGAGATTTATGCTGCGATGTTAAATTTCATTTTTAACTGCATTGAATACTGCATGTTCATGTACCTATGCTTGAAATATGTGCATTGTCTCTTAACTAATCTTTCCAAGACAATGAAAGCAAGTCGAGTCTGCGCTGCCCCAAAAATGCTGCGCGCGCGGCGCCTTTGCAAATGATGAATATTTACGCAACGAGTGAGTCGACAGTGACAATAATTTACAACCGACCTCGACCTTGCCGCAGAGTGCTCCCACTGATTGCCGAATGCAAACCGCGCAAAATTCACAATAAAACACGCCATTTCGAAGCACCCACATGCACCACTTTGTTATTCCACAAACTGGGACGCACTCGATGTAAATTTTGATAGCCTTTAACTTTTATAGCCAGAGGCTTTAGTTTAAGGCCGTTCTGTTTTATGTGTTATTTTTAATGCGAATAATCTTTTGGTTTGTTGAATTAATTAGCGATGAATATTTCCATAACTGTAAAGTAATCTTTCAAACAAACACCGCTGTGATGTTAAGATTCCCATAACGATGAACAAACCAAGCATTGCAAATGAACTACATTGCTGTCAAGATCTCGATGTTTTATGTATGTTGGTGATAATATTTATAAGTCACACTATGTATTGTAGTCAGTATTGTAACAGTTACAGTGTCGTTTAATGATAAAGTAATGATCTATTGTCAACATGGTACTATTTGTCATGAGTCGTGATAGGATCACTTGTACAGCATCCACCGACCGCGGACAAATTAATTGCTTCGACAGAATTAAATGTTATTGTGTCAAGGCTATGAAGTTTTATTTACTTCTCAACTATTATATGAATAGGTGACCCAATTTTAAAATACACTGGGTTACACAATTTTATATTGTTAAACTAATTCAGCAGCTGCATTGCACTTAATTCCTTTAATAATCGCACAACGTTTCGTCATAGTAAATTTTTTGAACTTTACAATTAACAAAAGACCCTATCTGAATTTTCAGATCGTTTCATCATTTGTTTTAACTCATTTTAAAAAAGTTTCAAAAATCTACCATCAAAAATTTTGTAACATCGTCGCGCCATGCAAAAATCGATCGGATGGAACATAACTTTCAGCTGCTCGGCTATTTTTAAAACAGGCCCCTAAACCGTCTTGTTTTGCCAGTTATGCCACGTGGTATCACTGTAGACATCTGTTCTGCCCTTAGCACAAAAAAGTGTGACTATTATTTTTTGCTTCGTGTCTGACAGTTCACCTTCCATTCACCTCCATTTATTCCGAAAGTATTTTGTGACAGCTACACGTACTAAGACCAAAATTTCGTATGTGGGTTGCAACCATTTTCACTACTTTCTTCAATCATTTTTCATAGATGAAACCATAAATCTTAACCGCCGCCTACACATAGTATCGTTTAAATACATCTTAACTAACTGGTTGACATTAGAATGTTTTAGAAACAAAATGAAATAAGCTGTTCAGATGCCATACCATGTTTAGTAAGTTGTACTTGCTCGTTCATTCTATTATTTGGCTCTATCGCAAAGCCAAATAAGTGTTTCGTTTGGAATCTGTAAGCTCTTCTTATGTGCACTTTTATCTTCTTTCTAACGTTTCGTCTCTTTGGCGTAACTCATGCCTACACAGGTACCTAGGTACGTGTTCAATTGTTCACCATAGCGAAGGCTTCATAAAACACCTACACGCTAATTAAAAACCCTTTATTTGTCTTATCTTACGTTGTCAGAAGACATCACCGAACACTTACATAACCGTGGAAAGTGGACTTGTCCAGGATTACCATTCGTGAACAATTGACGGTTCATCGAAATTTTAATTTGGAAAGGACAAAAAGTGGTTCGAATATTTACAGAAAGTTGTCGCAGGACAGGGGGCTTCGCATTCGCTTTCGTCCATCGAGTACGAAAGTACTGTATTGTAGTGCTATCCGGTTTTCTGACCTTGGTACAAAACAACAAAACCAAATACTTATGGCAGGCGTGACTACGCTATATAGAGCACTAAAGAAATCACTCGCGAACTTTTTTTGGCGAACTAATCTCGAGCAGTTTGATCTAGTGAAAGTTAACTAGTTTACACTTAGCTGTACAAATATGAATGACTATTTATTTGTTACTTCTCTATTTCAATTAACTAACTATTAACTCTCGAACTGACGACTGACTTTGGAACACTCCCTTCAAACAGGTAATTGAAAAACTTTCCTCATTACCGTTTTTTTCCAATAGTTTAAACAGGAAAATAGTTACATCATTACCTACGATTCATAGATTGATGTCTCAAATTCCGAATATTCAGCTCTATTTATTTAAAAGTATCGAAGTCTAAGAATACGGATACGGTTATTTCATCATGCAAGTTATTTTCACCTGAGCAGAATGTGTTCCGTGAATGTTAGTTTCTAACACTTAAGATAAATCAACTAATCGTCCAATTAGAGCCCAGCGTCTTTACACAGATGTTATAAGAATCGTGGAATTACCTTCACGACCGGTGCAGTTATGATGGAGCCAGTAACGTTTCACACTACGCTGATGACTGATTTCACATAGAAATAAAGTTACCGCGATAATTATCGATTCAATTTATTACCTGGACCATAAAATCCGAGAGGTCGATGACTGAAATTAAAAAAAATATATCGATGCTCGCGCTATTGAATGGAGAATACCGCCTTAAGCCTTTTAGCCGACCAAAGGCGGGGTCTTACAATTTCTCTATAAGTTTACGTCTTCCACGTTATGTAACATTCAATTACGAACCGTAATGGGTATATCTTTGACAAATTATCAGAGACCGCTCCAATGTTGGGACAATGCGAACTTTCCTGGAACCTCATCATCATATAATAAGTCTATCAATCAACAAGATTATTCTATTACAAACATGCTTGCATTCAAATTAGTGAAGCGTGACCGTCGTCACACAACAATAGATTGCGGGGTGCGGGTGTTGTGCCAGGCCACTTTCACTGCGCTCTTATCAGCAGCATGGGCCCCGAAGCGCCCCGGAGGGCCCCGGAGGTGGCCGGATGGCCAGGGCCCAGGTAGGCAGACCCCGCGCCTCACCCTGCTCCACCGACTACTGACCAACAAACGTTACATAAACCGACAGGATGACGTCGTTACGCCGTTTCCACATTTCTTTAGCTGCCTGCCTTCTACGGTCATTTAACTAGACTTCCGTAGTTTAACGCGAAACTTGCAAAAAACGCTCGTTGCGGATTCTCTAAATGTTTTTCTAGGGTCTATAAAGTACCGCCAGGAAGGGGAACGGTAACCCGTTCGATTTCATACATAATAATGTTTTATCAGAACTTAAACATTCCCTTGTACTCATACCTAAGTAATTCGGCATCATATACACATGTAGACTAAATTAAAAATTATGAAACCAAGCCGCATTGGGTTTGATGACTCGAGATTAAACAGTGCATTTGTGGACATCCATAGACTTTTACCGACATTAGGAGGTCTCTTGAAGTGTCTTAACTGCCACAATTTTACGACACAATCAGACTCGAAGCAAAAACTATATTAAAGTAGGCTAACGAGCGACCATGGTTTTTTAATTACGAACTCAGATTCACGCTTACGTGAACACCGTAATGTTAGGTGGCAATTATTACATACAGAGATGCATAGTTTTCATTAAAAACATCTTAGAAGAGATATTGTCAATCATAAGTAGCAGAAGTAGATACTAGGTAATGAAATGTGTTGGGAAAATGAAATGTGTTGGAGAAATGTTAGCTCCAGTTCTAGGGCTAATTCAATGTCTAACCACATACTTATAAGTATGAAAATACCTATGCTTCCAGTCCAAGGTAATGATGGATCTTTAGACGATGATAGAAGAACAATGTCCCCTTTTTCAGGCTGGCATCACCAACGCCTTCTAACACGATTCCTGTTCCAAAAATTTGAACGTATAACTGTGAATAAGAACTGCTTGGAACTTGGCATATTGCCTTGCTTGCCGACCTCTTGTCAGCCGGGCTTTACGTCCATATGCCCACACTTTGTATGCCATCGCCGTACCCGCTCCGTTAACCCTCTTATCTTCATTGCATGCGGCGGCCACACAAAACACCGTTACATGACTATATGCAATCAGAACTTACATCGCTTTATGTCCTTAAACTTTGATGTCGGTTTGCCGAAACTAAGCACCAGTCGTTTGATCTTCTTCCGGTAACAACCTTGCCTAAACCACTTTGTACTTGACTTTATTTAGTACAACCAGGAAATCAAGCTGAGAGCTTGCTCGAATTACTTAGCAACGAGGCAAGATTTGAAACAATTGTAGATTGAGTGAAGTGGAACCAAAACTTCGTAATGGGAGATTGAACGTCATTCTCGGCAAGAATTTGATCTCCCTTCTATAGAAGCAATGAATTCCTTTGTCTGTTGTGAGAGAATTCATAATTGTTAGGTAAATAAGCTACAATAATAATATCTAAACTATTTGTTTTTCTTACAAATAGATATTATGGATTGAAATGAATTGAATGTAACAAAGCCCCGAAGCAGTCTTCTCTCTATTCAATGCATATTATTACATAATGCATTTATTTATTAAGAAACATTTTTGAAATGCTTTCAGTGAAATGATTCCTTTATTCTTTCAAAACGTATTCAAAATATTTGTTACCTATTCATATGAAGCGGCCTACTTACTTTAGTGTCAAGACAATTGCTCCTTATTCCGATTGTTTCCCTGTGTTTATACATATACTGTAAGACACGACATACGCTTTAATAATACAAATGCAATCGCTTACCACTGCAACCGCAACTCTGATATAATATTCGGCTCATTGAAATAAATTAAACGACAATTACACCGCCGATCAGTTTTAATAGGTCAAGGAACAGATTCTGAGACGGCAAACAATCATCGAGGTTTGTCTAACAGTAATACTAAACACACAGAAAACAATGAAGTCGCCAAAAGGTATGTGGCAGACGTCAGTGTATCTCACGCTCCATCGACGCCAGTTTATATACCTACGTATTCAGTTCCATCGACCTGGATTTCCTACGAAGAATACAAATAGCTCAACCAATAGATAGAATTAATAGAGTGAATCACGTCTCGTAATACTCAGGTTTCTGTGTCGTCCGATCGTGTGATGTAATGTCCATATCACACATTTATCACAATTATCAAACACAGATCAAAGAATCCGCTGTTTACTTTCTGTAAGTAAACCAATTACTTAAGTTACCAGTGTTACGACACTATTACGCCTTTAGCCTTCTGTGACTAGATAACTAGGTACATCAGAGTCTCCGGGACGCACGTGATAACATCAGTCGAGAGCTCGAGACTGTTTCGATTTGCCATTTCTCTATTTGGTTAGTCATGCAAACGTGTACCAGTGTTATTAACTTATCGCTTCTCATTATCTAGACATTACACTACAATAAAAAAACACTTTTTTGTCTAACATTCACTTCAGCGACCAATCACTGAAAAGATTTACGAGAAACCTTGGAGTTGGTGAAGTCGCATATTGCTGAGATCCTAATTACAACATAGTTATGTCCTTATCAAAAGAAATCTTAATTAATTACAACCGGATCTATGACAGGAGAGCTGGCACTTGTAGTTGACACTTTGACACGTACTTGAGACGTTAAGGAAGATAGCTTGGGCTAGAAAGCTCCGCGGTTACGAGCAGCCAGCAGCAGGGCCGCTGTTACAGCACCCACCTGCCGCATGCCGGCCGCGCCGCCTCCGCCATTCATCGCGTAAGAAAGCAAAGAATATTATTATAATTTAAATAACAGTCATAATCGAGGCATTGAACTTGCTTGCGTCCATAGACGAACGAGTGATTAATCCAGAATACTTTCACTCGAACCGGCCAGTTATCGCACGGGTGAATTTGACTACGAAAATTATAATAATTAAGAGAATTGTATGGGCAGTGAGTCAGCTAGCGATGCTCGATAAGAGGCCGCCAGTGTCATCGGCTGCGGCTATTGTATCCGATGAACTTTCGATGGCTGATTCTTTGTAAGTACAGAAAGAAAGCGGACATTTTCTTTTACATAATGAGACGGATTATAATTCGCACGACTCTCATGGGAGCGTACACTAAACGGATTTCTATTCCATGCCCATACGGTCGGTTAGGTTAGAGAGTTTAGAGACAATAAGCAATGTTTCGCAATAGCCTACAAACTGAGCATGACACTGTAAACGCGATAATAGTGTTACGGAATATTCGCAAATTTTCAATACAATAGCGGTGTTAGCGAAGCTTATGCGTTTGGGTAATAGCCTGCTAACCGTACTAACTGTATCCGAGCTGCCAGATATTGTTCTTGAACCAAATACAAGATTCAAAATAATTCAGATCCACTTCACGGCTGCGTCTGTTGCGTTTATTTGATCATTGTTAAAGTTTGGCAAATGCTTTTGATGTTGTCTCAAAACAAAGTTACTCATCGTACATTTTGGGATTTACAACCAAAATAAGTATGACATTATAGGTATCATCGTTTTCCTTAAATAAAATGAGAGGAAAAAGCGAATCAAATGAAACGCCATTAGTCATATTTACGAGCGAAGCCACACCTCCCACGTTTAGTTGGAAGTGCACTATTAAAGTATAAATTAAAAAGTCCGATTAGCTGGTAAATTGAACGTATAGAAATTACCTATGGTTACGCAATGACTTAGCATGTAAATCACCTGTAATTACTATATAAATGAAATAGTGTAGGTAATATCAACAGGTGGGCCTAAGGCTCTATATTTTCAATAAAAAGTTACGCAATTTGGGTATATGTTGCTATTGGACCCGTCCAGAAAGCTGATTGTGTAAATTGTGGATAACAATGATTTTAATTTTAACCACGAATGTAATTTCATAATACATAGTTGCGACTTTTGCTTATTATGACACAAAGGTCATTCTAGAAAAAGTTTGAATGACTGATAGGTGCTCTTTGGACTTTGAAAATATCTTTCTCTAATTCCACATCACCTAAAAATACAAAAATCTATTCCTACTGAAAATGCAAAATAGGTACCTAACTTGATTTCATTAAACGCATCTAATTCAATAAAGGAGATCTGAGTAAAAAGTGGTAAAACTTTGTCGAAATTGATTTTGAATTTTCCCAGCAAACCGCTTAACTAAAGCAAAGATCATAAAGATAAGCTTAATTAGGGTAATCAAACGATCACCACGCAGCTCTGAGCTACGATATCACGAAGCGATGATATAAACTTTGTATCAGTTCATTACATAATATCTCGGATAACGGACCACTCTAAAAAGTTAACAATAACAAAGTAGGTGCATTGACCTCCGCCCCTAGCGCCGACCGTTACCGATTGATAAGGCAGGTTAAATGGTCCGTGCCACCATGAACCCATAACAATGCTTCTCTATTGATTCACGCCATTCAATTCGCTAATGTCCCTTTAATTGGTTGAGTGATTTATCTGAAAATAACCGGAATTACCGGCCCGAATTTAAATTATTTAAAAATAAACTCATAAAATGGTTTGTTAATCAAATTATGCTTATTATGATCCAATCTATCATTTGTATTAAAATGACATTTTAAATATGTCTCTGTATGTTTATTTATGCAAATTAATAAAATAAACCAGTATTCAAAAATCTAAAATACATAACCTGTTGTTCTCTGAACTTTTCTTTGCTCTACATCCACAGATAATTTAGAATTCTATGACTACATCAAAGACGAACAAGAGTAAAAAGATTTGAGACTTGTGTACAAGTAGGTACCTAAATATCAAAAGGTAATTTATTTTTAGACGTGTCTCAGCGTTCCTGTCCGTTACTTTTAGCTCTCAAGAGTCATATGAAGCGCAGAGTTAAACAAAATGCCGCCACTCAGCCGTCTGATAAGTCATCGTCTGCGCCGAAAACTTGACAATATCAACATAAAAAGCTATCAGAAAAGTGTTCATGTGTGTTTCCATTGACACTAAGAAAACGCAGTGTACTAATTACAAGATGTAAATAAATTATTTTTTGCTGGCATAGCTAAAAATATTTAGAGACTTCTTCTTTTTTAGATTCATGCATTCTGTATTCTGCCAAGTCCAAATTATCTTTTGTATTGTTACCAAAAATTATAGGTTCCCATGTTACCTTCTTCATAATGATTTTTTTCATTCTTCCTTCCGCTTTAAAACCTTTATACCGTTCCAAAAGTTGAGCAAATAACGTCAGACAATTGTTGTACTTTTAAGTCGGGCCTTTATCATTGTCGATGCCCTTACAATACCTTGAATAATGACTGAGTACAATAATAATCTTATTCATTTGGCACCACCCTGTCTGCCATGTCTACCTGCTTAATATAATACTTAATGAAACAATTAACATGCTAATGATTAAGAGAACATATTTGCCGAAGCGATTACTTCTTAGTGTCTGTTTAATAGCTTTCAACGAATCTCGAACGATTAAGAACCTATTAGGGTTCAACATTTTGAATAAACAAAATGCTGTGTACGAGTGTGTCATGGTAAAAAACACCATGAGTGGTAGTCGACTTTGAATCGGCGGAAGTCGCCAGCACGACGCGATATTTTGAGCAAGGCGCGTCGAGTATGCGACTTGTAAAGGTATAAATAAAATGTAGTCCCATGCCGTACCGCTGGCACTTGGTTAGTAATGAAGATTGAAGAATCGCTGTTTCGCTTGCGGAGTAAACAGGGGCTTAAATAAATTCTTTAACATTTTCTTTCGCACCAATTTTTCAGAACAGAGCTGATTCAAAGGCTTGGGTATATTTTGTAAAGCTTGATATCACTGGCGTCTTATCTCTTATTGTCGTAGGTATTTGGGACCTCGTAAGTCTCCAATCATGAAAAAAGCGAGAGCAATAAGTATGTAGTATTTTTGCTAAAGATGCTTAAAGTGATAGTGGCTAAATTATTGGTGATGGTAGCTAGAAACTATTCAGGTGGTGATAGGAACTGCAGAAAAAGCAATACCTACCAGTAACAAAATTAGCTTCTAAAATATGACATTAGCAACTTAAATGGTGTCTGGTTATATGACAGTTGTCGTCGTAGGCGTGCTAGGTACAATCTTTAAGCTCAGGACATAAAGTTACAGAAACGTCCATTATGTGTCTCTAAGTTTAATGCTTGTACAACCGTTAGGCATGTTGACAAACGGTGAAATATTATCCAACCAGGCAGGTACCATTAGCATTTATCCTTGGACCGAAATAGAAAGGATATCCGCTCGAACTGTGTGAACTTACAGTATATTATCAGAATTATTTATCAGAAATATCTATTTCTCTATTCCATCACTTGGTTATGACATCATTGTTAGCAGAAATCATTATTTCTGCATTCAAATCTTTTATTTTTCCATCGCTATTTACAAATAACTATACGGTCGCACCACTGAGTGGGAACTTCATGAAAATTAAACATCATAAGAGCTCCGTTAAAAACCAAAACAAAAATATGGGAATAGAAATTTCCGGTCCCAATGATGAGTTGAACTCGACTCAAGGACGCACCCAAACCACACCCTACTTCCGTTCCATGAATTGGGGTAAAGTTTATTGTTACCTAGTGAGCAAAAACAGAAGCAGATGGGTTTCAACACACTGACAAAACAGATTTCAGCGCACAGGTAAATAGGATCTCCACTACATGGTTTATTTAATAGCCAATTACGTTGTAAACTGTTTAAAGCGAGGTCAGAATCAAAGTTCGCGGAAACCTTCCCTGTTTGCCGGTAGAAAGGAACGAAACACTATGATCAAGTTGTCGCATTAACACTTCACTTTCCCTACAACCCAGAATTTAAGGCATTTACTCATCTGCCGGCAAACTACCAGTAATTACAGGCCCACTGGGGTGGTTACCCGGGCCCTGTAATGATAAAGGAGAAACTCGATGCGCTCCTTGATAGATCGCCAATGAAGGATCACTTTCTCGAAAATTATCAGAAAGTCGGCCGTGTGAAATTCAATTTTTCGAAAATATGCATTGGTGGCATATCTCCGTCGTCGAAGGCCAACAACTGCACGCTGAGCTTGGTGCTTTCATCAACAAAACAGCTGCTTGTTTATATTGCCATTCTCGCATACCAAGTTCCAACCGGACCACGACCCGGTGCAGCCACTCCACTTCCACAATAGTTCGATGATGTGAATCTTTATTTCAAGGTAAAAAAAAGAATTAACATCAATGGCAGATGTTTTTAAGATGACGAGTTTAGAATAATGCTATCTAGTGAACTGATGAGGTAAACTAGTCTTCGATTCAGCACACGTAAAGAGCATTTCAGATAGGTAAATGACGCCTGAAATAGTATAAATAAATGCTGATACTTTTTTACACCGCCTTTGAGATTTTATAAAAAACCGTAAAAGTTTTCTACAACATTAAAAAAACCGGCACCAATTATTCTCCAAAAATATGGATGATTTTTGAGGTAAAATTAAGTTGAACTATTCAAAACAGTGATTTCTAGCGTCTAGTGCATTTTGATAATAATTTCTGTTGCAGTAGAATACCGATACCGAACGCAGACGAATGCAGGTTCAACAAAATAAAATAAAATGAACGTAACGTAATAATGAAATGACTTGCGAGACGAGGCGGGAAGGATAGGGGGCGCGGTAGAAGCCGTCGCGTGCCCCTCCACCCGCCTGCACACCCGCCGTCCCCGCAGTCAAGCGAGAGGCGACAGCTAGCCAGCTGCGCGTCTTGTGTTTTTCGGATTTTGCGGTGCGATCGACGTTCCTTTCTTATTTTGTTGTTATTTATATAAAAGTAATCAAGTTTAATTAGACAAGCTACGCGTGTGAACTTTATGTATGCAACACTGAAATCTAACAAGTCTGTGAACTTTTGCAGTGCATTGTGACTTTTAAAAGTGTTCGATACATGGATACCTGTGTCTTTTGTCTGTAAAACAGTGGATGATTATACGAGAGGTGGTGGTATTTAGTTGTTCAGTACGTTATTGTCAGATCTTGTGCCCGTGGACCCAACAGTGTGACCAGTGATTGTTGTCGTGGCCGGTTTCCAGTGAGGAAACTTTCCAAACGTGCATAAAACAGTGGGTAATGCTTTCCTAGCGAATGCGGGCCCTGCCTGCACGCATTCCGTAGGGAAGCAAGTGCCGGCAATAAGCATTTTACGGTGAGTAAAGCGCGTTCAAGTTCATCGTACTTTGACCTAAAATTATGACAACGGATGACAACGTCTGTTGACCAGCCCAGTGTCAAATGTCAAGACGTATCGTGCATTGCATGTCAGCGTGTGAAACGTTAGGGATTTATTACTGAACCAATGATAGTTCGTGGAAATAATGAATTAAATCCATAGTGGTCTTTTAATTAGCTTGGAGAGGAGGCGAAACTAGTGCAGTGGGCTTAGACAGTTACAGGATATGGTCACCAGCTGGCTGGAAATCGCAGGCTAGGTTAACAAGTGGTTGTTCTCATTATTGGATAATAGAATGGTGGTTAGGCAACACTCCTGCTTGTCATTGTTCCAACTATTTTGCACATCACTTGATTTGTGGGCCACAGAACTGTTGTAGTGTTGCATTATTAAATTATGATTGTAGTGAATGCTACATAACTGCATTTGTAAATTAAAATATTTGCAGCTGATATACTGCTTTGCTTTAATAAGGTAAGTAGCATGGTTCTGTCAACAAAATAGTTTTTAAGGTAGAAAAAGGTAAGGCTTCCAACTGAAAATAACCAATTGATAACACTACACAAATATTTATCTTTGTGGATTTGCTAAGCTTTACTCATTAGCAAGTTATTCTTTGAAAGTTACGCTAGTTATACAAAGATCTGCCTAATATGTTAAAGTTTTATCCATCTGTGAAAAATCGCTCCATCAGGATCCTAATGAAACAGTAGGATTCAGCTAATTTACTTCAACATAACTAGGTAAATAGATAACAAACTTTCTCCTTTCTTTTTTCATTAACTATATGTTTCCCGAGATTTCATTTGCTTCCTAAGGGAACTACTTTTCTCACAGAGAATTAAATATGAGACTAACAATTAATGTGGTGGTGTAACAATAAAAACAAAATTGGATCTATAGAACCAGATATCATACCCTAAAATGCCACAAATTTATGAGGAAAAAAACCATTTGGTAGAATAATCACAACAAAACAGAATTCTATTAGATAATATAACAATTAATATTCATTGCACTCTGTATCAATCATGTAAATGATAATATTATTTAACTATGCAAATATATTTTATTTCCCCACATTATAGAATGGACCACCCAGTTCATTTGATTCTGAGCCACTTTGCCAGCTTGCCACCTTCTTCCGTCATCAAGTAACACTTGAGAGCTTAGTAACAGTTCATTTGATAAGCCACTAGAACCATAATCTATTTCTGTTACACTTTTATTATCAGTCCACATGTTCCCATAAACACCCTCTTTGTATTTAGTTTTTTTTTTCTTTCATCCTAACTAAAAGAAACATAGACAAATGTTTTGGTGGTTTCGTAGCTGTTACTTCGTTAGTTATCTTATTAAGAAATTGAGTAAATGTTAGTCAAAAACCGAATGGTTTTAGATCGAAAGATAAGTATGTGGTTATGAAAGTTTTTATGTAATATGTAATCTTTGTAATGTTACAGATATTGATTCTTGATACATAATTTTGTAATGCTATCCGTAGTTATCCACATGGCATGTTTCTATTTGACTTACATCCCTGATTTTACATGCATGTTTTAAATGAAAATAAACTTTTCAGCTGCTCTGGTTATTAATATCGTTTTTGGCATAATCATTACAAGCTGTTTCTTGAGGTTTCACCAAAAGAACTTCTTCCAGTACCTGGTCAAAATATAGTCTTTAAGCCAACATTTGTTACTCGGGATAGAATCTAGTTAACAAAACTGTTTCTTCTTTATTATATTAGAATGGATATCTTTGAGAATATAATTTTAGTCATTTCCTTTCCTACTTAAAGAACCACCCCAAATAACATACAATTCCCAGATTTTCAACAACGAAATAGTTTTATTTAATATAAATAATAAATAAAATCAAAATAAAATATGCAATTAAAACTGCAGAATTACCTACTTAACTGTGTAGTAGTTATTACTTTTACTGAGAAAGTACCATTGTTAAGATTTCTAAGCATCTTGGAATCTTCATGTTTTCACAGTGCATGTTTGTTGTTAAACTATGCATACAAAGACAATGAATGAATGACATGCTTAAATCCACATACATATTCTGAGATTCTCTTCAGCATACAACAAGTATGCAACAATGTCATTGTTTTTCTTAATGCCTATGCATTTTTTTGCAACAATACAATATTTTTATGCATTTTTTTTATTTATTAGTGACTCTGTGGACTGCTTGCATTAAACATATAAAACTGGATATTTTTTTAGCTTAATAATTTCTGTCATCAATCATCAGTCTGGCTGTAATTAAGCACAGGTTGAATGAAATTTTAATATTGCCAATCAATCTTACTTGTAGTTGTGTTGTGACAAAAATTTAAATATGAAACATGATACTGTACCAAGACTTTATTTAATTAGAAATGATAAAGAAGATGGTGAAATCTGGGCCGCACTGTAATAAGTTAAGGTATGGTTTCAATTTCAATATCGACCTTTGGAGTTGTATTAATACATCGTTTGTATTATTCCTGGATGATATTGTAGTTATTGAAGACGAAAATAATAATTAAAAAAAATAACATCTTTCTTCTTCTGCATAAAACTATTATGCCCGATCAAAATTCAGATTTTTGATACCTAATAGTTTGGTATTCAGTTAACTTTCATGTTCAGCGCTGAAGAAGAGACTAGATAATGAAACCAAAATAATAATATTTTGTTGCAATTCTCATTACATTTATGAATTATCAAAACACTTGCTGCTATAGCAAAGCTATTTGACTGAAACTGTAAGCCATGATAAAGGAAAAGATCAATTTTAAAACGCTAAGGCTAAAAATAGATAGGAAAGCAAATCAAAATTAGAAATAATTTTAATAATTGTCAAGGAGGTTTTTAGCTGTACTATTGAGAATAAAGTAAATTATATAAAAAATTGTTATCGAATTGTTTCGTGTTATATTGTCTAGCTAGTGAAGAGTTGCTTCTACTATCTTAGGTGTAAAAGATCCAATTTCACTTATTACGTTCTTGCAAAACGTGACTCGGTATCACTTTTCCTGTAATCTAGTATAGTACTTATTTATTACTATGCGTTCACTGTAGTAGCCAGTCTAAAACTAATAAGGATGATATTATGCCTATGAAGCAAGCTGTCACTTGTAAGACTTTTTGATCTTTGACCCTCAAAAGTACCTTGCCGGTGTATTGTTTCATACATTAATCTAATTACTCAATTATATGTAAATCTAGGCAGTTGATACAGTAAAACTATTGTTATGAGTATTATGTTCTTATGCACCCAGTTATCGCCATAATGTACCATAAATACACATTATGTACCATAACATAAAACTTATAAAATGTTACCATTCTAAAGTGTAAGCCGATCTCATGTAAACATGCCTGTGCAAAACGAAAGAAGTAAAATCTTTTAAAACGTCATGTTCCCAATGAGTTATGAGTTTTCGAATTCAAAAATCTGAAAGTGCGAAATTCATAAGTTTGTAAAATTGAATTGGATTTAAATCATTCGTGAATTCGATATGCGCCATCGGAATTTTCACGAGCTATTCAAAAATTATGGTACCGTTTTTTTTTATTCAATGAACCAAGAACCAAGTTCTGTATGGAATTGTTAAAGATTTCTCAACAAGCCACCTATAGAAGTACATCTGTTAATTCTCCTAGTTTATACAGCCGCAATGTTTAATTCCTTTGTTCTGGTCGGGAGTACCTAGTTCTGATGACTAACGCTTAGCAGTCAACATTAGCTTAGTTATTAGTGCATCGCTCTTGCAATTGTTTTTATGGGAACCTATAGCGATTATAATGATTCGAGATTAAAATAGAAACCACCTTGTTAATTTTGGTGTGGAGTTGATATGGGTTATTCAGATACATTGGCAGTTTGTCCGTTTGTGCGCTGATGACGCCATGCTGCAATTACACATCCGCCATCCAAGCTTGATGACGGTGACATCATCGTCAACCGCATTTTGCTCGTAGTATTGTAATAGCCAAGTTCAAACACCCATAACTTTGATGAAAATGAATATTTATTCGGAGATATAGACCACACAGTGTGACAAGTTACGCGAATTAGTACTTTGATAGCCCTTAATCCATTATTCTCTAATATACAACGCGCTAGCCAACATTTCCGCGACAATTCCAACAGCACCCTAAAACTGACAAGCCACAAACAGTTCTCAATAACTGTCCTATAAAGGCTTCAGTAATAGAAAACCTGGTTTGGTGTTAGAATACAAAATCATCAACTTTTGGGGGTTCTCAATTATCTGAAATTAGCCTTTGACGGCTTAGATAATATGAGTCTTAAAGAAATAAATCTTCAACTTACCCACTCTCTCGGCTGAAGATCATTATAATCGAGCAGATTACAAGATATTATCTTTATGGCCTTTTGATGTCCTTGTAGGATTTCAGATGAATTGGCTGTGGCATCCAATTGAGCAATAAATGAAGGTCTTATCAATTATGATTTAAAATAATCAAGATGTACGTGATGAATTCTGTAATGTATCTCATTATCTGTCTCGACAGAACCTACATTCATGGTTGTATCACATGCATGATTGGTTACTTTTATCGGTTAATTAACAATAAAAATGCCCATTTTCTGTTCACTTTTTCCTGCTGTCAATCTAAAACCTAGCGCAGCGCAGTAACTGCAACCGCAATACTTGTGAAACAGACGGCCTTGTTATGTAACAACGTAATCACTACTCATAGTGATGATAATCAATAAAAACATGCACAGCTCCATTGCTCTACAAAAACTAACAGATTCAGGTGTCGAGAGTATAGACGATCTGATCTGATGCACCCTGTATACAAAATTGGAAGGTTGCTTGTGAAGTATCTAAAAGGAAAACAATAGAGATAAGTAAAGAAGCCAAAGGCACTGTTGAGAACGGTGAAGTGGTTGACCCGAAAGTATAAGAATGTCATTCACCAAGTATAGCTGCACTCCAAGAGAACTTTTGAGAGGCTGAATTGATAGTAACAGCATTGGTTGCAAGTGTAGACGATGAAGAAACTTCGCTTTTCTAGACGGTACTAATCGTGTTTTTCTGTTAGTAAATTCCCTGGGATATTACAGAGAGCTGATAGCCAAAGGGGTCATTATGTCGTAGCCCTTAGGGAAATACATACAAGCTGCTTTTATTAATGTTGTGATTACTGTGTGTACAGAGAGGCGAGCGGCGCGGGTGGCGGGGCGGGCAGCGTTGGGCTGCTGGCCATGAACGCCACCCAGGTGCAGTGCGAGCCCCACGACTCGGTCGTGCTCATTAAATGTAAGTAACACCCACTCATATTAACCGTAACGTTTTAAGTATACAGGCATTATCTTTTATCAACTTTGAGCTAGGTTTACACTACATCACCGTACACTGTAGTACTAAGCAATATGCGTAAACAACGAGTGTCTTTGTTTGATCTCTAGTGGAACACGAAGAAAGTGCCCTATCTGCAGCACCACTGCTGTTGAAGTATGAACAGCAATAACTGTATGTGTCCCAGAATAAGCTTATGACCAACCTTAATGCGAACAAACTCTAAAGTCAATTGTTGATCATCATTGTTGTTATTGTTCTCGATAAGTGCAATTGCGCGCACTGCAAATTGCAGTTGGCTTCGGATCAGTCCGTCTGTTCACACTGTTTACGCACGAAAGTTGTTGTTCAAAGAAGCCATGATCATAAAATGTGTGGCGACCAAAATTTAAAAACACAAGTCCAGCCAGCATTGGATGACATGAATGTAATTTGTTGCTGATTATTATGATGCGTTGTTATTATATTCTATTGTATTAATTTTCCTAGGGGAACAAATGCTACAACATGGCTGCATTCCATTTTGTCTAGTGAGTATCATAGCTTGGTGTTGAGGCTAAGCCTGATGTGATATCGATAAGCACTAGAGACATTGTTGTCATAGATTATGTAATCAAAATATCCCGACACTTTTTATCCGTCGTTGTGTTTATGCTGCTAAACGTAAGCCAGCGGCTGACTCATGCCTCTTGCTCAGACAGCGATCGCATCTCATTTTAGACTTGATGTTACATTTTAGAACCCTTGAATATGCATAGAATCTTCCACGATGTCTAGATCTCAGCAATAATGCCTTATAGCGCTAGATGCACATGCTTATATGGAAATATATTTAGATCAATAATGTTGATTTAATAGCGTCGGTCGTCAGTCAAACTTATACATTGATTAATCAGTCTAGCGCCGGGCTCGCCAATCGCCATAGATTCATTGGCCTCATTGCAATATGCTTTTATGTATTTTTGGACTGGTCTCTGCGTACTGCGTCACTGTTCGGTGTGTTGTTCGCTGGCACGACCATTTGATTGCATACGTCTTGATTATTTGATATGCATTCGTATTAATTCATGTGTCTTGTTGCAAAGGCCCAGCAATTTGTCATACACGATCGGTTCTGCAATATTTATACTCAGTTATTATGTGTTATTACATGTCTTGAATATCTTCTCAGCGTGTGGTATGCATTATTATGAACTGTGTGTGTAATGTAAATGCAATAATGAGACGTTCGTCAATCGCATGCCATCTGACTGAAATTACCCTTGAACTCGCCTGGCTGACGCAATATACTCATACAAACATCGAGGACTATGACACTTCTAAAAGCAAGCATCTGCAAACACTTTATGTAAATATCAACTTCAACCGCTTCAAATGTTCAAAGTTCAGATATATCCCACACTTTTTCACAGACAGCCTAACCTTGCTTACCATATTCTGATTATTTTATGTGCGTTTAACGTGTGAGTATAAAGCCTGTTCCTTTCAGAGATCATGCAGCTGAATTACAGTTTCATTAATGAAACCAGACCCTTCATTTCCTTATATGCGGTTATCCTATTCCTAGTTATGTGTCACATTAATGGTAATTTACCATATTGAATCAGCTCACAAACAAAATGCTGTTCTCGTAATAAATCCACATGCAAAAAGCCCGCTCCCAAAATTACCATTTGTGACGTCTATTTGTAGGAAAGTGACAGGATGATGGGCATTAACGGCATTTGTTGCAATAAATATTCAAATACCATGAAAAAGGAATGGTTGCGACAATGTCAGCGATCTCTTTACTGTGTCCTAACGATTAATATTCCCTTCTGAACTCGCCATTTCTACAAATAGTAACAATTGTGTTTATTTCCGTCACTGAAAGTTCCCCCGTTGCCGCCGCCGATGCGCTCAATTGATGCGGGAGGCGCACATATTTACAATTAGCTTTGTTTGCGTGGCTTGATAATAATAATTGCTGGACATAAGCCAATGTTAGTATTAATTTTTCAACATGGCGGAGTGGTAGGCTCGGCAATTGCCGCAAGCACCAATTATGTTAATCCGGGTTAGTTTTGAAGGGACTGTGCAGTACGGTGCACGTTGCGAACGATGCATTTATTAATTTGTAGAAGTTATGTGAGAAAGTTGTGTTGTTTTTGTGTGCGCGCCGGTTCTGTGCGACAATGCAGTTTACGTTGGTAATCGTCGTAAACAAAGTGAAGCTATGTCCGGTGATAGAAGAGCCGCTGAAACCGATTGGTAATGCAATTCCACGTTTAGTATGTAAAGTTTTGTCTGGATTATTTCATACGTATTACGTTTTCCTCTAAGGATATCGCCGTCTGAAATTAAGTTTCTATTTCAGTTTGTGGTAATATTTGTTTGTTTGGCCGTTGCACACATACCCACTGATTGTAATTGCAAATTAACCCACGAACCAGTACAATTTGGTACTTGGCGAAAATAAACCCAAAAAAATTGCAGGAGCAGGAGTGGTCAACGAACTTCTGAATCTGGAACCTATTCAATAACTGCACACAGAGTCCACTATAGTAGTATTTACATTCCGTTATCAACAACCTAGTTTATGGAATACACACTTTCTGATAACCTGTATCGAAAAGTTCCGATTGTAGTTATTCCCACGTAGAAGGAAATCTAAATATCATACGCGTATAAAAGACAATCAAAAGCAGCTTTACATTAATTTGCACTTATAACGGGTCCAAATTATAAAAAAAGTCAGCGACATGCACTATTACCCAGATAAACCTGCGAAATGATTCGACAAACATATTTAACCTAGAATTATAATCGACGTTAATCACGAACAGCTCAATCTACTTGGTCCATGATTATGCGATGGCACCGTTAGCATGGTAGGTGTCGCCAGCCGGGGCCCATATGTGGCGACATCGCCTCCGAACTATATTGT
Source organism: Helicoverpa zea x Helicoverpa armigera (assembly GCA_033682625.1). Lineage (NCBI taxonomy): Eukaryota > Metazoa > Arthropoda > Insecta > Lepidoptera > Noctuidae > Helicoverpa > Helicoverpa zea x Helicoverpa armigera. The sequence goes on from JAWIIS010000029.1 coordinate 3,529,554, forward strand.
AAGTGACATTCTTAACCATCTGAATAAACGTAATTGAACAATTCCTATCAACCCATTGCCCTTATCTACTTGTTGCGGTAGCTGGACAAATTCGAGACACTATTGGTCGCAGCTAATCATTGTCATGTCTTTAAATTCAGTGCACGCAAGTGGGACATATTCATTGTTTGATGCAGGCTAGTCTAGTCATATTTCCGTTTTAACATGGAAATATATTCCATAAAACCACAATTGAAATTACCTTAATTACTAAACCGAATTGATATTGTTATGTGTAATTTACTGACTAAGAGCCCAATGACTCCTTTAATTGACGTCAAACAAACAATATAGGATAATGACCAAGGAGATGTGCATTAGAATGTTCCCTCATATGCACACCGGTATGCATAGTCGGCTTGATCGGTCGGCTGCAACGCCCTATTTACTGCATTCTTATCTGAAACTTGTAGGTAATATGGTCGTATGAATCATAATATCTAGGCGGCCTAACAATGAGGCTGACTGACGGGGCGCGGCGCGGCTTCTCAGATCTTACCATTCTCGACCCACTGCGATACTCAGATTATGCTGACCGAACATAAATCGAATCTTGTTATGGACCTGCTATTTCGCTATTTACATTTACCTGCATCAGATTATCCCATCTAATGAGGTTATCGGTTTCCACCCAGTTACTATTGTTCCGATTTCTGTATCTCTGTGCTTTATTAGTAACTTGCCTAAAATGTCTAGTCTTAAATTGTCTAAGATGTAGTATAGACGTGCTCGTGTTCCGCCTGAACGACGTTGATTCTCGAACACTATTCTAATTTGACCGAAACACATATTGAACAACTATAATCTCGGCCTGGATTAAAAGTCGGTCAGTTGATATCTGCCTATAATAAAGAAATTATTTATTCACAAAATACAAGCGAAGTATTTGCGAACATTTAGCGTGAAGACTTTGCGTCTACAAGTCTTGAACGACTTTTGTTAAATCAATAAGGTGATAGTAACAAGAGTTCCGCGTGATTCTTATAGACCAACAAAGGTGTAGGCTATACGATATTTGATATTTTAACAAGATTTTGTACGTTTGAAAGATAAGCTACAAAATTGTACCGATTAAATTATTTTTCAGTGAAATGTAGGTCTAAAACATTACAAGTGTAATTACATCAGCCCATTTAAGTCATGATTTGGTCTATAAAATGCTATCTTTGCCTGTCAGTATGATTTATCTCTCACCCCGTCATTGTAGTATCTAACAGTAGAGGTCAACAATGTTCAGGATGTAGACGTCTTAAATTCGTTCATGACGATAACAGAGACTGAAGACAGGGTTACCACTGCAAACGGGCACGCATGATTGTTGTGGCAGCCTGAATTCTAGTTGGCCACAAAGTTTGGAGTATAAGCAATTTCCAAAATATTTGTTCCTCTCGCCACAATTAATTATACTTACAAAAACCAGTAACTTCAAATCGCGATACTCCCGGACCACGTTATAAAATAATAAACAAACCACCTTAATGATCTCATCTCCTAATTTCGTTACATATGAATGGACTGTTGTAAATGTCGGTATGCCCGTCAGTCGGTCACAGAACTAGTTTGTTATATTAATTTGCTAATCTAAAACCGGCTGTATGGATAAAACAATAACCACCATACAAAAGCATCAACAAACTGAGTAAATATAATTTAATAGCCATTAACGACCGTTAACGGGTCGTCAACCCTGGTCAGTGCTGGACCCTGCGGACCGCGGATCGCTGCGGTTGTTAACAAATAACTTACTATCACTCGTTGAACAGTGAACACCATCAGCTCATTGAGAACTTCTCGCTTAGTATGTGATCAAACATCGCGATGTCGACACGTGGCCGACGTTAATTGTGTTTATTGTGATTTAAATTAGCCAATTAAATACTCATTCGTTGTAATATTTACATAATCAATATGTTTTATAAACCCACTGTGCAGTGTTAACTACCGTGATATTATTTCGAGAACCTTGATCTCGCAATAGAGGGCGCAATTACGTAACGTGTGCTGTGATGGATATGTACCGGTATGGTGACACGAAGAATGCAAGAAAGTGTGATAAAATAACTAAAATTAAACACAAGTTGATAAAGAAGCACAGGCTAAGTAGGTAGTTACGCTAGTTATTAGTTTTCAATGCATCATGATCACGTTTAAAATACATCCATATGCAGAAGTTTTAACGTCTTTTAAGTCTCGTGTTAGGAACGACTTGGGTGTATTTACAAAACGTGGTCGCCTCAGCCGCCTACACTCGCGTTCAAGGCCTCTAATCCAATTAATCAGCGTTTCGACTTATGGAGCCGATCCGATATAACTCCGAAAGGATGCTCTCAACGTACCTACATATTCCTTCGTATGTTTCTCCATTTTGCTTTTCATGCTGAATTAAGCTTGCTAAATTGATGTTGCGTCAATTTTTTTGTTCTTAAAAAAAGAATCACACATTCGCTTTGCAATTTAGAATGTTTCTCTGTCTATTTATTCCAAATTCGGTATTGCTTCGTACATAATAATTGTTTTATCTATGGAAATTAGGACCTGTATGTAACTACCAATTTTTTGTTCTTATCATTCAATTACCAGACTTCACTAATTCAAGGTTAACACAATATTTATACGCACGAGTTACAACAGTATACGTTACCATGCCTCTCCGAGACTGTCCGACAGTTAGATAAGAAAATAGTAAACTTTATCTCCAGTAGTTTATGATGTGCGACAAACGAACTGCTTGGTACTTCATGTTATAACGAGTTCCAGATTTCCAAATTTCTTGGAAACCTAATCATGTTTTGACTGGCTTTTGACCGACATTGTTTGAGTTATTGATTTAAACAATGCTGAGATTATAATATGAACATAGTACAATATACCTTTTACATCACATTCCTCGAACCCTGCTAGCGTCCTCCTCCTCTACATATAGAAATGTTGCGTACAATTCCTCGGCCCCCTAACCCTTCCCCTAGACACCATTATCTTAGCGTTTATAAGGCAATACTTTTTCTTTTGTTTTCTTACTTCTGTAATTAATCGAATCATGATATTAATGTGTTTTTTTTCTATCAGATGAGCATCGGTCAGCTGGCGGCAGTTGGGAGGAGCCAGTGAGCGCCGTGCGGAATACACCGCTCCGGCGCTCACAGCGGCTCAACTCGACCCTGGACTCCAGGTAACGAACCATTGTTTTTTTACACCACCTATCCGGTTTCTTTTGTATCGGTACGACTCCGGACATACTGTTCTTATTATTCAAAGTTTTGTGTTATGTGGGATCCTTTACACCTTTACACACTCTCAGTATTTAGGATTTGTTTGCGTTATTATCTTGATTAGATGTCTTGTCTGTATGACTAATCTGAAAAGTTCTAGGACACCTTTTGCCTTTGTCGAACAGAAACAAAATGATCATCAATTTAATGTTGTGTTAACTTGTATAGTTAAAACGGCGCAAAGCAATAAACATTACAGTTAATGCTGTAGCTGCAATAAAATGATCTATTGCAATAATAATTATTATGATGTATTAAATCGATTCTGCCAGTAGTAATACAAAGTTTAGTATCACGTATGTTACACATGTACAGATTGTGGCTACAACCAGAAAGACGTTTAGTGGTGTCAGAAATAAGTGTGATTGATCGAACTTCCAGAATTAGATCCAATTCTCCCATTTAAGAGGGTGGCTGTATCGAAAATGGAACGCATTAAACTTTCAATTAGTGTTCCTTGCAAAATGTTAGTGCATACTTATGAGAAATAATGTGCATTGAAATAAATTGACAGAAAAGAACATTATGAATGATGATTCCTCTTCAATTGCTTTTTTAATAGGTACTAATTAGTTTTATCAAGTACTAGGAACTCATAAACGGGGTGCACTATCATTTATGATGAAAGAGCATAAAGACGCGCATGCGCAATGTTGACAGTTGGCGCATGCGACTTCCCGTCGTTCCGCGGTGTGGTCCAGTCTCGTTCGACAATTAGCGAGCGGCGCTCGGCCAATTAACACGAATTTCCTGTGTTCAAACTCCAGGGGCCAACAGAGGGCACTGCCTCCCGACAAAATAATCATTCACGCTTTAACGGATACCGTCTATTGTCATTCGGTTCAAGAGCCAATCGCTTATCAAATGTTCTTACACTTGAGTGAACTTTGCAAGTCTTTAAGTTAGTCTAAGTGGTAAAATACTGCAGCGTCTCTCCTCCCAAATATCATTACAAAAATAAAACCATTTTTACTTCCCTCGACTTAACATGGAAATAGTCTCGAAGGAGTTCTAAAACAAACTCGTGGGTAATGCCTTAATGCCTTGTTTTATTGTATAGCACATGTTTCTTCAGTATCTCCTTCCTTTCTGGGAACACTAATAAACATCTCGTATAAGATGCTAGACTTGATTGTGAGAAATGGGTCACTAGTAGTACTCTTAGTCATAACAACATATGCGCTAGCTACGCAATACGCGTGTAGGGCTAAAAGATTCAAGAACTATCTTTGGACCACAAATTTCATGCTTATTCACACTTAGCATTCCGTTCTGGATTTTCGCAAAGATCGCAAATATGGCTATTATCACACCTGATGGTGTATCTTAAGATTGTCAAAAACCAATCAATTTTTAAACATTTATCCCTGTCCAGAGCTATATCCGTAGTAATTTTTTCAAGTAGTCGTCTTTTGTCGATTCAGCCGAAAGATATGGTCTGGAAAAAAATCTTGTCAGTGTTACAAATTAAATATGCATACTTAAAACACCTTTAACCCTTAAATATATTCATATTTAAACAGTTTTGTCGAAGCTGTCTATATTTAGAGGATAAACGGTTGACTTGTGACATTCTGTTTGCGTATATGCAGATAAGTTTAAAAATAATGTCAAGGACTGATGATTTTGCATCGGTGTTGATTATAATACCAGCTCCGAGTGACAATCTATTTTGTACTGAGTCATCCTGACCCGCATTGTGTCAGTAATTATTTGATTCACTTCATTTAAAGTGGAATATTTACGAAGTAGTCACTGAAAACAGTCGTGGTTGGATTTTCCTGTACTTGTTTTGGTGAAATTGGCTAAAAATAGAAAGTGTTATTCGTAATAAATAATGATTTCAAAATTGTTCAATACTATTCCAGAAAATCGTGTGTAGAGCAAACTGTTTGCAAGCCGTATTGTAATGTTATCTGTTTTATCTTAGGCGCTCTCGTACATTTTATAAAGCTTGTAAATACTAGGGAATCTTATCATCATGTTCACAGATTTTCTACTCACTTCTGAAAATAAATTACTGAGAAAAACTGTTAATGTTAGTAAAAGTGATCATCATTAAACCACTTCCGAAAACATATTATTTTATAACGAAGTGATATAACCACCAAAATATTAACGGAAGTAATAATTCCTGATTGAGTAATTAATTCAGCACTTGTTCAGATATAACAGCATATGAACCTCGCAACAATAGCTTTTGATTAGTCAAAATAACAGTTATTAACTGTAGATAGTGATCAAACGCTGTAATAAAGTAAACTTTCAGGCGGCTAAACAATCTGTAGCGCTATTCATTATCATTGATTGTTTTGTCATTGGCTAGAGTTTTTATTTTCTCTAATTGAGGTCAAATGCCTGTTAGCTTTACAACTCGTGATGTATTATGAAGGAAATTACTTTTTTAGATCTAGTGTTTCATGAACTGGAAAGGTCACTGTTGTTAATTTACAGTTGTTTGGAAAATGTGCAGTATTTTTTTTACACAAGGATTGTGAACTATAAAGCCTTGGTGTATATTATGTCCTGGATAATTATGTACGAGGAAATGTGGATTTTGAATACTATGTCCATTGAAGTACTCCCTCAAATAAGGTAACCTACATTTCTCTTGTATCCGAAAGTGATAGTGCTAGCCAGAAAAGTTCTGTTATTGGATAACTGCCAGAAACAAGTGCAGTTTTATCAAGTTTTCATGTGACTATGTTTTCAACATTGTATTCTATGATCTTATTGGGTATCTTACTCTGCTTTTTGCACGAAATCTTTTCAGCCACTCTTTTGAATTCCATCCAGCTAAGAAAATACGACCACACGAGACCAGTCTGTATTTCCCTTTCTGATCTTAGTAGTTTATGTTTCTAGATTTGACAAGGCCAAAACATGTCATGTCGTCTCAAATTAGGCAATACATTGTAGACAAGCTTAGTTAATTGTCTCCTAACTAATTAAAACAACCTTGCCAATTTGTTGTTTGCTAAAATCCAACCCAAGAACTTATATGATAGTTTCCATTTTTGCCTGATAACCTCAGTTAAAGAAACTATTAATTCAAATTCTCACTGATCATGTTTTGCAATTGCAGCGGCTTTAATAACGCACTTATAGTTTTGTAGACTTTTTTCTATCACTATCCCAGCTCATAGCTAATGTCTGCTTTCCGATCCATATCATGCCTCGAGTCAAGTTGCGTGTGCGCCACCTGAGAGCACAACATTAACTCGTTTCCCTCACTTATAATGTTTGCGATAATAAACACCTGATACATTTATGTTTTACAGTTTTTTTCTTCTCTCTGAATGTATAATATGTAAGTAATTATGTAGATTCATTTGAGTTTGTGCAGTTTTTATGCAGCTGTGCTTGTTTCGTCTTGAGGTTGCTATCTTAATTAAATCATGATTAACCTAATGGATATGTAGATGGCATACTGAACAAACATGAAAATAGAAGACCTACTGTATCTTAAGTTTGTCTTGTTGCTAAACCGGACCATATTTACAGGTAAGAGTAATATATCAGAAAAGTTTTTGAGCTTCCAACTTAAAATGCTTCTTCAAAAACCCTGCTTCTTACTAGGCGTGAATGATTGACCAAAAGGTGACGCACCTCATTGATTTTATCAATGCTAAATATTTTTGCGGTAACCACACGATCATCGTTCATTGTCCGAAGACATTTATAAACATATGTAATTTTATTAAATCAAACGAATATAATTGCGATTTTGCTTGCGGTTTATCGCGTTAACTGCATAAATACATAACATATTGTTCAGCTGCAGTTAGTAATAATGACACGGGTCATTGCAACAGATAAGCTGCATGGTTGCAGACAGTGCGTCGTCTATCTTACTTTATACCTACTTATATACCACACTTTATTGTCCAGTAAACACAAATACTTGACTAAACAATTGTCAGAACAAAGGCTGTTGCATACTGCTCGACCTTTCGCACCAAATGCGCAGGAGTCTAATTAGCAATTAATCACAATATTTGTTTATAGTTCATATGGCAATCGCCAGTTGTGACTTGTGAAGCTGATTATTATGATTTATCTGTGTAATTATGACTTAGATACTTTAACCTTGCAGACCTAATACATAACTGCATTATGTAAGAACTAGGAAATATGTGATAATTTATCTTAAGCTTCGATTCTTAGTGTTCAAAGACAATGTTAATTAATTTAAAATTAGATTAATGCTTTTTACCTTGCCACTGAAAATACCGAGCAAGACATACCTTGATCTTAAGAACCAAGTAAATGAATGTAATATCGAATAATGTTTGCTTTATTATTTTGCAAAGCGTTGCAGTAACAATACATGAAAAATATGCGACTGTTGATTTATGTTTTAATTAACTTACTACAGGAAATTCAGACTATAGAGCAGTCCAATCAGTCCTCGATCAAATAGTTGCAAACAAAAGCTGAATCGATTTAATTTAATCGAATGACAATCGTACACTCGTAAGCAAACTACGGCTTCGATTAACACAGACTTAACCCTGAGACCTGGGATCAAGCTATGGCTGTCGTTACATACACAATTAGCAGAAACTAAACGCTAATTACATTCAACTATTCGATGAAATCTCACGGGCGCTCGTGAAAACCAAACTTGTTACTCAAGTGTCATAATTGTATTCGCACATATTTTGTAGTGGCAAATTAGAGGGACGAATATAATTACAATATTAATTCTTGACGCTGTGGTCAAGGTAATTGGAACAAATAGGAAATCGCGTTTGTTTGCTAAAAACCTACCAACATTATAGGCTCCTTGTCTTTGTCCATTATTTTCCCTGAAATTATTTAAATATCCTGGAACTTGTAAATTAACAAATCCAAACACTTTTTCGCTGTGTTACACAGCGTTGTGGTTGTTTACACATAACCAGAAAGGCAAAGTTACTTTTGCATAATATACATAATAGCACGAACATACCATGAATGTTAATTCATAACTAGGCCATACTCATCACGAATTATTATACGTGCTATCAAACAAAATAAAAAGCACATTACCTAGATTAGTTTTGATTAAGCAGAGACAAGAACTTGTGCAATTATTATCTAGAAACAACATAGATTGTCTATTGCATCAATTGCATGTTCTATTATTTACTGTGCTGTGAGAAACTGAGCGACCTTGGAATGTGTTATTTTTGTTCCACTTCGCAATAACGAATAAAGAAAGGTAATAGCAGTATGTTTGTACAAACCTTCACAGTAGCGTTTCCTACGGCTAAGACAACACCTCCGTCATAAAAATTGCATTACGCAGATTGCTTAGAGTGAGGCAACCGCAATGACAATATTTAGTCTTTCATCACAACACCAAATAAGCTCTAATGTATTCGCGACTTCAACTCATACATAAAACATTCAATAAATATTTTATAACCATTGCTACACTGTTGTGTTAACCTTCAGCTTATTCTTTGTATAGTATTTAGCCTAACTAATTGCTCTATTGTCGTTTTATTGTCGTCTGTCAATTGTTTCATCTCCTGTCAGCTTAATTTGAATCGCAATGTCAGCAGTAATATTTTGATTGATGATTCGATCCCGTTCAATGATCAGCGGAAATTCATTAAAGAATATCGATTAATCGGTTGCTCAAGTGCCTACTAAGTAATTGCATTTATTTTATAGCCTATTTATAGCTACGTTTAATTATGCATAGTAAATAAAAATATGTTATATAACTAAAGCTTAACGATAATACGCCAGAAGCTAATATTATACTGGTACAGAAAGTCATCGGCTCAACTCTAGTTTCTATTACAAGTTTCACCAGTAATTATTGTTTTCTATCATTAAATGTACGTCTTCCGTGTTAGTTAATTGTCCATATCCTTCAAATTACATCACAGAGTAGGTTAAAACTCTTACTTAAGGTTCTGTTCTGTGCGAATGAAATTGTCATCTGCAATTCCGCTCGAAGATTTCTAAGATCTTCATTAATAAAATTGTAATATGATCGAGTGAAGAAGCTAATGTATAAAATACATTTTTGTAAAGCTACTTAACTTAGCTGGAATTCGTTCCACCTGTTTACATTTACACTTACATCGACGATAACTGTGCAAATACAACATTAGCCAATAAAATTCAATGTGGTCACGTTTTACAATTGTCATAATAACGCTGATTTGGAGGCTAGTTTCAGATCAAGTGGCTGCAAAGATATTGTTAATTTTATTTTTCTTACTAGACGAGCATTAGATATTTTTGTTTTAATATGATATATTTGAAGAGATGCTAATATCATTGTTGTTTTATTGATTCAGGAGCAGTGGTCAGTTACGCAACACGCTGAGCCGAGCTCGCGAACTGTGCGAGCGATGGCGAAGCGGCGGTGGAGCGACTCCTGCGCCGCCGGCACCCCCTCCCGACGACGAGGGAGGGGGACGGCTGGCCCGCTGGTTCAGCGTGAGACGGGGATCCTCGCACCAGTACGATATGCATGGACACGAGACCGACAAGATGCCCAAATTACCCGAGGTTTGTATCTACATTTTACCCCCTAAAAATAATATTTGAGTGCACTTTTCTAAAATTCACACTTAATAACCTGAAACGAAAACTCTTAGTCTGTTTTATTTGTTTCAAAAACGGCAAAGATTGTGGCGCCTGAAATTCCTGTAAACGCAAAGTTGCCGCTCCACATATTCAGTCATATACAATAGTAACAGGAAAAGTAGAAACACTGATGGGCTGACTCATTAAACATTGAGGGAGGTCGCTTGAAATTCTGCGAAAAAAAACTAATTTTCTAAGATCGAGAACATTTTTTGCCTTGATATGTTACTTACAGTACTTTAGACATATTTGCTGTTAGGTAGTTTATATGTATAGCACGGGTGAAACATTATTCGGTCTTAAAATGTCCTAGCAGAATCGATTCCGGGACCTCTAAGGCGTTCTTCTATAAATAAACAAATGAGACAGTTTGTAAACTATTTGTTTGCAAAAGCCGGTGGAGCTCTACAGTTCCTAATAGAGTATTTACTATTCAGTATTCAGTTTGTATGAATGACCGGTCTTCATTCAATGATGGCACATACAAGGAATGCATTTAAGTCGATGTATCAATAAGTACATCCCAGTGCAACGAGCTTGAGTGACGTGACAGTGACATTTCTGGAATTACATACCATACCATACACAGTTGTTCAATGGTCCTTTTAAACGAGTATTTGCTTAGTATAATATGTAACATTATATTATTTATAAAGTATAGGTAGTATAAATGATTCATAATTATGTATATTTGAGATGAATCATGATCGGGTCATTGAGTAGTCAGTCAACAACAAACCGCAGTAACGAGTGTATCGTAGTGCGCGTCGCCTCACGCCTCACGGAGGTCTAAGTCGCTAAACAAATAATCTATTTTAACATGTGATATAATGATGTCAGAGTGGATACCAGTCAGCTACCATATTGGATTCATGTACACGATAGTAATTTTCTTATTTCAGTTTATTTTTAGTGAGACGACGTGAATAACGTGTGATTCGTAAATGTCAAAAGTTAATTCAATGCCAGTACGCGTCTCGACATTATCGTAACAATGTTTTGTCCGTCCTGCATGAGACTTCTCCATGACAAGGCTCAGTATTCGATGACAAGTTTTAACGTAAGTCACGTGGTCGGTTCGGTGTTACTTTTGACGTTTACGTTTTATAAGTAAAGACAGTGATTCTGATGACGCGATTTCTGACGTGATTAGACCGCAGGGCGACTGTTCTCGGCCTGTGAGAATTTGTACGCTTCGGCCGGAAAGCGTCCTCGAAACGCGAGTTACGGCCGCGCGAGTTGAATAATCATACAAGTTATTTCTGTGCATTTAACAGACACGCGTGTCGGATAGCGTCATCGGGAACTTGAAGCGAATTGAATGGGGGAAATAAAATGTGTGTTTTGTGTGATGTGGTACGCGATGTACATGGTTTGTGTGACGTTTTCAGTTGGAGGAGGACTTGTTCTCATGCGGCGGCGAGGTGCGAGGCGGGCGCGTGCCGCCGCCGTCGCTGGGCGCGCCACCGGACTCGCTGTCGCCGGTGCAGCTGCGCCGCCGGCATGTGGTGGCCGCCATCATACACAGCGAGAACTCCTACGTAGCCACGCTTCAGAGGCTCATCAATGTAAGTTGTTTTATAACCTAGCAGAACCTCTTTGAACAATGACTTAGGATATTCTCATTAAAACAACGTTCTAGATTGCTCTAAATTGAACTATACTTATCTCTAGATCATAACAAATTAGTAGCGACCTCGCATCTCAATACAACGGTACTATAATATGCAGCAGACATTGTTAAGATAAACAAACTTTTCGCTTCACACACTCATTAGTCTCTTACGTGTTTCGTTGTTAATATTGTTCACATAATTATCTTTAAGTAAGTAACATCATATCCGTCTCGGTCTTGTATCATTGTTGCATTTTAACTAGCTGCATCAGTACAACTCTGACAGATGTAAATAAGCGTAGAATGAGATACTAAATGACATCCATCAGTCAATCATTCACTCGTGAAACTGATGTATGTCGCATTAGACATCGTAGTCAACTTAGCACTTATGTAAGATTTCAAATGTGTTCTTTAAACCTAACTAGATATAATCGTTACATTGACTCACAGATTACTAAACAGTTACTACGTCACAACTAAATAAATCACCAAGGAATGTAAATAATTAAATTCAACAACATTTATCTTCGGCAAATAATCTGTAATTATCCGTAAACGGCGACTCACTAAATATTTACGTTGACCATTTATGGTCAGCCGAAATAAGTACACTGTCAACAAACGAACTGACTAATAGTAGTTACTGTACACGATAGACATGGGTAGTTCGCGAACGATTGAAGGAAATGGACTACTTCACTTCCGAAAATAAACGTATCATTCCTTCACTACTCCTTCGAATGTGTCTCTACTTCATTTAGTTCACTAGTTCAGGATCCTTCCATAGATCGGATCGGCTACATATTTCGATTTTTAAATACGCCAACCTAAACTAAAATATATCTAAATTACTTTAAAGCTACATAATTTTGTGTTTATTAATATTTTCACGGTTGACAGTCCTAAGCCTGCATAAAGTATGAAGGAAAATCAAGATATCGAGATAAAAAATCAAGTGATTCATTCGTCGTTACTTATCCCTCACACTACAGATTGACTCGTTTTGATTCACTGAACTAAATGAGTAGACTACGATTATGTTTCCTAAGAGCTAGGTGACTCATTGACTCGTTCAGATTTGGTGAACTAAATGAAGTACTGAAGTAAATGAGTGGACTACTTCGTTGAGCGAAAAGAACTACTTCATTCATTTCTTTTCAATGACACATTTTGCGCATGTCTAGTACACGAACCGGTTTACTATGATAGTATCTCAGATCCTCAAGTCGCTATGTTTGAATAACATACGCTGACATTTCTCATGACTCCGGTGAAATTCGTGATCGGGAAGGAAGCACGTTTGGATTGATGGCATAATAGCCAGCAATTATAATACGATCATAATACGACAGTTCCCATTGCGTAACTTGCGAAGTGAGGCTAGCTACAACCATTCTTGTTTTCTATATACACCGGGGACGCCTGATTGACTTGACAGGCCACTTAATTAAGGAGTTGACTTGCAAAATTGCGTGTTAGACGTTAGCGCCCATGTCGTACACCTATTAACGAGACTACTCGTTTTGAAAGTGGTATAAGGGGTTAAGCTAAATAGCTTTAAAGTACTTACTTTCTTATGTAAGTTTATGAGCTGTGATGAAGTTATTTTGAACTTGAAATTGTACCACATAATGCTGTGGTTTTGAATAATTACAATGTGACATAACTAACTTCGAATGAATGACTTTGACATTTCATGGGAGAGAAATCACGATGTCAAGATGTTCATCAATTTTCGTGATATTTTCCTACAATAAATAACAATTGCTTGATTAACATTTTTCACTGTCAAAATTGTGTCCACCTTTTAAAATGTACTTACCACGTATATTATATGGAATGTTAATAAAAAATTGACTATTGAGTATTGTAGAGGTTTCTCAAACAAACAAACAAAACAATGAGATAGCTTTCTCTAAACAGCCAGTGTTTAGTTATATTATTTTCGCAACTTTCTTTTTTTTTCAGAAACAAACGGTTACGAATTTTTATTATGTTTTAGAGTTGACAATGGTAAATAGGCGAACTGAAGTTGCAATGGTAATGTCAAAAATCTCAACTATAACGTATGTAAATATGAACCTGTCTGGCCCACTTCGGCATTGTTTCGCCCACAATTCACATGCCATAGATTAGCATATTAGGAAGTAGGGCAATTTGAATAGCCAGTATTTGCAAGCGAGGTCGTCCCTCTGTAATGAAAATGGCGCCGACGTCCACTAGACTGTGTTTAATGCGGGAAATTAGAGCTTTTGTTCTAAACACAGTTTTGTGCTTGAACATTGCTAATGAATTCATAAAGAATGAAATAGCGGTGACGAACGTTAGAAAGCTAAACGCATCCTCGTTTACTAATCCGCCTGTGAATGAATGTTCTAGATTTTCCTTAAATATTCATTCATAAGTAACCAGTAACTATAAATGTATTGTCGGTTAGGAAATCCCTCGTCCATGACTACACCTACAATTTTCATATTTTGCGTAAGCGGTATAACTTAGATATGTTTTAACTTGTTGCTTGAATAATAACCACACCCTATCGTCCTATGTCGAGAAACACCTGATTTTTCTATAAAGGGATATAAATATTTATGTTTCTTTGTTCAAATGCGTTCGCGAAGGAACGCGGTGTCTATGAGTGTAATAAAATGATTAATTTATAATAAAATTCTCAATACGACATATTGTTATTGTCTGTCGCTTGTGAAAATTTCCTCATGTCCACTCGTATAAAAGTTTAATATCAGGATTTTACCGAGAAACACGCACTAACGTACTGTTTAGTCAATAATTTATCCTTATTATTGGGTATTGTTTCCAGTGACTAATTTTTATTGTATACGTACAATCATCCTTAACCCACTTGGGTTTGCAAAGATGTCCATTGATTTCATGATCAATTCTTCAGTGAATAGCTGTGTACTTAAAATAATCTTGTAAATAAGTGATGCTTCAGAGAACCTTCTTGCACGAACGACCCTGTATTCTTGTAATTTACATTATCTTTTTCAATCTTCATGCTATGTACCTAATGTCGTTATTATTTTACTTAAAAACGATGTTATGACTTTTTTAATGTGGATGCAAAAAATCTTAAACGCATTGCAATTAAAAAATAATAGTCGTATAAGGTTTTCTTATGTCACTAATGCATAATAAACGTATTCTCTCATAACATTACCATTTACGATAAAAACTACCCAGAAATAATTACATAAACGATAGTGAAGGACATTTCAGTGGGAACTAAAACAATGCGCGCATACATATTTATCTTGACAAGTTATCTTGTCGTCTGAGAAATATAATGAGCTAAGCATGCACTAGATGGAATTCTCCGTTTACCTTTGTGTGGCAAACTGGAGTACGGGGCATGACGATCACGGAAGCAATCTTGCAATACGTTGTCCCATAGACGCTTCGCCATATCAGCCATATAAGTTTGTCCACAATTAACATTCAATAACCCTATAAAAAGAAATGACGCAACTTATGACCGCTTAAGTTTTTATTTCTTCATCTACAAGGCGATACAAAATCAACATCTCCGCTGGACTTTGCTTATTTTATTTTCAAACATAACATTGGTTCAATACAAAAACTGCGGCTCGAATAAATAAATGTAAATGAACACGGTAATGCTGGTGCATTAATGTGTATAATTACGTTATATTACAGGCATTACCTGCGAGTCAGGGACGAACAACTTTTTACTCATGTCTATGTATTAACTTCTATGACAAACACGTGAGCGATGTATTCTAATTTATGTTACCTGTCTTTTGTTTTTGCTATAATGTAATCTTTGATTATAGAGAGGAGAGACCTACTTTTCTATCAACGTCATAGCTTTTTCAGTCTAGCTTCGAAACCTCAATAAATATAGTTGTCATAATAAAGTTTGGCACCTACGTGCATTCGCATAAAGGTTGCCCGAAATAGTAGGAGTCCAAAAACGATATCATTCTCCCTCTCTCTACAGGACTACAAGAAACCCCTCGAGGAGAGTAGCCCAGCAATTCTGAACGCAAGCAAAATCCAGACACTATTCCACCGGCTTCCAGACATCTTGCAGTGTCACCTACACTTCCGCACAGCGCTGGCTGATTGCGCGCGAACGTGGGACCGCGATGAAAAAATTGGTAAGTCACTTCAGTGTGAAACTTTTCAGATATAGGCTAGTAGTTGGTAAGGATGTACACCCTGTGCCAATTACTATTTCTTCATAACGTATTTCTTCATGCCATTGTGCCGGAAAGAAACTTAGGTTTACCCCAAACAATAACCAATAAGTCAAGAGTTTCCTCAAATCCGTCTGACGGCCTCTGATGTGGTGCCAATAATTTCTTTGTTCTATTACTGGCTTTAACTGACTTTATCCTCGACATAAAACAGTCAAACCCGAAAAAATACCCGTCAGTAAGTTTAAACAATTCGCTGAATAAAGGAAAATATAGATCAATGACCCCATTGTCAGTCAGACCTGGACAACAACAAAACACTATTGTTTTAAATATACGAAAAGTAATTCCCCCATCTATTCGTCTTTTCCCTTCTGGAGTAGTTCTTTAGTCACAATTACACATACGAAAGACTATATCACGTTAAAGGAAGCTAGATTGTAGCTTCTAGATTGTAACAATTGTGCGTCTTCGTTTTTATTGCAAATGCGGGCGGTATCGATTTGTTTTCGAGAACTTCGTCGTCGTCACCCCCCGTATGTGATAATGCGTATGTCGCCTCAACGTAAAAAAACGAAGCTTCGAACAGTTTGAACCTATCAATTTGTTATTATGTCTCAGCAAAAAATACAGGATGTAAACTGGTACCCAATTTGTATTATTTCTTGTAAAAACGATTTGCTTAATTCAAAGATAAATTAGCTTTATAAATTGGCTTAAAGTTCATGGTTAACTGCCCTAATAGAAAAATAAAAGGCTACCTACCGAATGAACAATTTTGTCATCAGCCTTGTGACGCAACCAGCCTTCCAAAATAGTTACTGGCTTACAACCAATTTAAGTCATTAGTTTGCGAAAATCGTGAATTCCGGATCAATGTAACACTAATATTATGTTGGGCAGTATTAACTTTATAATGTTCTGAAGGCACTATACCAAAAAAAAACATAGTTCTTACTTTGGCACTAAGTTCTTCAAAAATCTTATGTTTTTTCAATATTTTCAGGCGAGGTCTTCATGAGCGCGTTCTCGAAAGCCGTTGTGCTGGACGTGTACTCTGATTTCATCAACAACTTCTCGGTTGCCATGGAACTGGCCAAAATGGAGTCCAAGAGGAAATCGGCGCTAGCTGACTTCTTCAAGGTGAAGCAAATCAGTGCTCACGACCGACTGTCCTTCTTCGGGCTGATGGTGAAACCTGTGCAGCGGTTTCCGCAGTTTATTATGTTTTTACAAGTAAGTATTACTATGTAATAACTTTTTTTAATATGTTAACACTTTCTAGGTAAAGTCAGTAATCAGTTCCCGCATATAACTTGATCACGAACTATAAGCTACTCCATGCTACGTGCGCTCAAACACAAAAAAGTGGTCCTTTATATTGCTAATTTTATTGCTATCATTAATTCGTAATCAAGTCGTATTTAGAAGGTATACGACCTTCTTTTCTCATCTAATGATTCTTGCCCTCTTACGTGCCAGGGACTACACAGTTACAAACTAAATATCAAGAAAACAAAATCACGTGTCCTCCCTAAATACCAAATTAAGTTTGTGGTCCATAAACCCGCGACGAATTGAATTAATCAAATGTGATTGACCTGAAGCCCTATTACGACACATTCAAGTAATTATTATTACAACTCTGGAAAGGGAGAGAGTTAGGTACAAGGAATGAGTAGCAACGTGGTAGCAACGTTAATAAAAAACTCAATACACACCGCAAAAGATACGTACTAAGTGAAAACATTTAAATCAAGTGTTTTTGCAATCACAGCTTAATTCAATATTGATTACTGAACGTAATCGGATATTGATTAAACAAGTATTCGAACCTTTGGAACCGGCGCGTACGCATGATTTACATACACACGACAGGTGGCAATTAGTCATTCCTTAGCAAAGTTAAACGTTATTTAAAATTAATAATAATAACTATATTATTTATATTATATTAAGTTATATTATTTAACGAGTTTTCTCGGTATTGTTATTTAGAATTCGCATCAAAATGGATGCGCGGATTTTCTAATGTCAAAAATCTTTCTGCGAAATGGGAATAAGGAAGGATGTTTTTGTATAATAGAAAATTGTGTTGATAATATAATAAGTAAACGTGACGCGGTTATGACTAATTTCGAGTTCGTATACTTAGTATAAAAGTATCTATAGGAGGAAAATTGCTTCAAAATAATTTATTACTGTCTACATTATTTCTGGTTGTTGCTTTGTCGCATTCAAAAAATATTATTATCCCTTTTTTAAATTAAAGCCATTATCTCCAAGCATATAAATGGACCAAGAAAGACTGGTAGAGAATGCCTTGCGGCATTAAGTCCGCCAATGTACCAATTTTGTACATAGAGTATAAATAAACAAACATTAATGCTTGAGAAGATTTTCTTCATGAAATTCGTTCTCTTTAAATCAACAATGTGTTAAATGTTTTCAGGACTTACTAAAACACACACCCCCGGGCCATTCAGACCGGGTCTCCCTACAACGTGCCTTGACGAGGCTAGAAGCTCTAGCCGATGCCTTGAACGAGAGGAAAAGGGACGCTGAAAGGACACAGGTAAATAAACATGAAAAAATATATATGTTCTTGCTTAGTTGATGTTTTACGATTACCAGGCTTAATTTCCTTGGGACGTTTTGAATTCTGGTTTCGAATCTGATTGAAGATAACTTTTAACTCTTTGCTGTAGTTTTTCTTTATTTAAAAAACTGCTAATTTATTATGTTAATGATAAGAGCACAGAAAATCCACAGGAAATGAAATGAAAATTGGGGTGAAAGCTCGACTCATACCGATTTTTTGTCACGGCATAAGAATTGGTCTTAGCTAACAACGTACCTATGCACAACAAATCATACAATTTTGGTCAATAGTAACAATGAAACAAAACGAAATCCTCTATATAAGTTTTTTTTTATCTTAATTTTAAGGGACTTTTGTTGCTATCGATATTGTAACATTTTTCTTCTTTCCAGGCTTTCCGCGCGGCACTCCGTCGTTTGACACGCGGCGGCGTGGCGGGCGCGGGCGGGGCGGGCGGCGCGGCGCGGTTCGGTGCCGCGAGACTGCTCGCTTCAAGAGCCGATAAACGACATCTGTTGCGGCAAGACGACTTGCTGCAATTGGTCAGTGATTTTATTGTGATATTTTGTCTATTTTAATATTTGTAGGAAACTATAGTAAAATATTTGGACTAACAACTTCGCTGAAAATGGTTCAACTCATATTGAGTAGAACATACCCAGAGGGTATGTAAACCATTGTCATTTACCGTCAGCATATTTATTAAGATCGTTTATTCTGTTACTAATTTTTCAACAACTGCTGAACTAAAAGCTAACACTCTTAACTCTTTCATTCACCATCATGACATTAATAACCCTCGTTTAAAAATGTAACTATCTTTTTCATACCACAGGAATTCAACCAATCGGGCGGCTTAACAAAATGCAAGCCGCGTCGTCTGCTACTACTGAACGACTTAGTAGTGTGTGTGTCTGTGGGCGCCGGCAGCGACGACGCCGAGCGGCTCGGCCTCAAGTGGGCTCATCCCGTGCAGGACGTCGAGGTGCTGGATACCGGCACCTCGCCTACACTCAGCAGGGTATTGGCTCAAGGTAAGTCTTTGTAAACTGATTTAGCTAGTACTACTGAACGACTTAGTAGTGTGTGTGTCTGTGGGAGCCGGCAGCGACGACGCCGAGCGGCTCGGCCTCAAGTGGGCTCATCCCGTGCAGGACGTCGAGGTGCTGGACACCGGCACCTCGCCTACACTCAGCAGGGTACTGGCTCAAGGTAAGTCTTTGTAAACTGATTTAGCTAGTACTACTGAACGACTTAGTAGTGTGTGTGTCTGTGGGAGCCGGCAGCGACGACGCCGAGCGGCTCGGCCTCAAGTGGGCTCATCCCGTGCAGGACGTCGAGGTGCTGGATACCGGCACCTCGCCTACACTCAGCAGGGTATTGGCTCAAGGTAGGTGCAAAGAACAGGGTTACATTGGCGTCAAATTGAAGAAGCGGAGCTTTGACATCCAACTACATAATATGTCCAAATGCCATATGCCATAGCCATGACTTTTGGTCTTGTAAAATTGTACGAATTGAAAGCTCTTTTTTAAAGAAAAGCATAATTTTTACTTTTACTAAAATAGACCGGTAAATAGCAATATTTATTGTCATCATTATGTAAATCATCCACTCAAACATTTGCTTGATGTTCGAGAGACCGATCGCATGATAGTAATTTTTTTTTTAATGTAAACTGTAACTTTTTCTTCCCAGGCATGAACCGCAGCGGCAGTCTTCGCTCAAACAGCAGCAGTGGCATGACGGCTTCCACAGGCGACTCTCTCTGCAGCGAGATGTCTGCGCTCATGCACGACTACGAGGTGGTGTCCCGCATGGCAGACCTGGCCGCGTCTCTGCGCATGACCTACCCGGAGCTCGCGGCAGACACCTTCAGAGCTCTGCTGCAGAACATACAGCGGAGTATACAGGTCAATATCATTTAGTTGCTGTTTCTCGTGGAGCCCACGTCCAGATAAAATATAGCAATATTCACCCGGGGGTAGACTGAGTTTCCCAACGGTGAAAGACCCCTCTGTACGGTAAATAATCGATCGACGCAGGCATACTAGTCTTGTATGTCGATCGACTGTAGGTACAGTAAAAACAACACTCACGTCCCGTTACATGATGCTCGAAAATCCCGTGACGTCTTCACTTTAGTTCTACCTTCCCTAAATCTCCTGTACAAGACTCATAATACAACAATTTACTCTAATCCACAGAAAAAAGACGACGAGATGGCGTGGATGGACTCATGCTGCTTACAACTGACTATCCGTGGTCGTGAGGAGCCGCTGACATTCCGGGCCAGCGAGCCCGGGGCCCGGCTGGCCTGGGCCACGGAGCTGCGCTTGGCCCAGCTGGCCCAGGCCTCGGCTAACTCGCCCGCGTGGCGCCTGCCCTCGCAGCTTGCACCCGCGCATAAGATGCCTCTCTTCGTTGCTGCTACACCCGTGTATTCGTCGAGGCAGCTTACTGAGGTATGTATTATTGTAAATGCTGTGTGTTTGATTGTTACCAAAACGTTTAATAAATTGACAAGGAATTATTATTTAAAAAAAATGCATCCATCCGAGGAAATTTAGTATCCTATTCTCGTGTAAGACAATAAGCGTGTTGATCGGCAATGAGATAAATATATTTTCACTTTAGCTATTAGATGTCATTGATTTCCAAAAGAACCTTGTCAGGAGTGTAATTTAGGCGACCATCTTTTTGCTCTTGTCCCAAGCTTAATATAAAAATACCAGATACCCTTAGCATTTTCTTCCAGTTAATATTTATTTCGAAGTACATTATGTAGTAGTAGCAGGCTTTTGAGTTTTTCTAGTCCCAACTACATAAAACCCATCCCTAACCTACTAATTACAACGTTCATTTGTCTTGCAGGTTCGTTGCGGGTGCTTCTACACGTCATGCGGCGGCGGTCGCGGGGCCTCGCTGCGGCGGGCGCGCTCGCTGCTGTGGGTGAGCGCGGCGGGCGGCGCCGACAGCCACGTGGCCGTGCTCACGCACCGCGCCGCCAAGCTCAAGACGCTCGTCACGCTCGACCTGCCCGACACCAAGGTAACAACCCAGAATTCGAACCCGTTAAGCTGATATAGGACACTCCATTCCACTGAACGCTTCATTTTTAATTCTTTCCACGTTCACACGGCTAAGCTCGAACGACGAAGATTTATGAGAAAAAAACTTATATTAGCATTGTTGCTCCACACAGTCAAGCTATTGAAGTTGAGCCAATAGTTCTTATCCACACAATTATTATATGTCCTCTAAAATAAAGGTCTGTATTCTTCAGGTTACCTCAATGGAACATGCCCGCGGAGTACGACAAGCGACGACACTCTGCGGTGACACAGTGTGGCTCGGTACAGAAGATAAGAAAATTATCATATTCTCTGCAATTGAGCCCGAAAAACAGGAAAAGTTGACTGAAGTCCCCACAATCGCGTCGGTGACGCAGATTCGTTACCACTGCGACGCGATGTTCGTAGGACTGTCCAACGGGCGCGTGTCGGTGTACCGGCGGAACCACGACGACTCGTGGGCGCTGCAGGAGCCGCTCGCCATCGAGCTCGGCGACCGCCCCGTGCACTGCGTGCTGCCCGTTGACGGCATCATCTACGCCACCTGCGCCAGGCGGGTCTTCGCTATCAACGCGCTTACCGCTGAGATCATGAGGATACTTGAACTCAAAGGCGACGGCGACCGATCCGTCAAATACCTCGCGCACTCAGGAGTAGGCCTCTGGACAGCCTTCTCGGATTCGACGTACGTGAGTTTGTATCACGCTGAAACTTTTGAACACCTTCAAAATATTGACATCGCAGCCGATGTTGCGAAAACTATAGGGGCAAGGGAAGGAAGCAAACCGGCGTATGTATCGGCTTTGCTCGCGTGCCAGGGACTGCTGTGGGTGGGTACCACTGCCGGCATCAGCGTCACAGTGCCGTTACCGAAGCTCGAGGGTCTGCCGCTCATCGGCGGACACATCGCCGCGTCGTACCACGCGCACGCGGGACCCGTGTCCTTCCTGCTGTCACTCATGCCCGAGACCAGAGACGTGGACGTCAACACGGTGCGGCGGAACTTATCCAACGCCCGCGCTCTCGCCGAAACTGTCAACACCTTGCATGAATTCAAAGAAGAAGACGGCAAGGAAGACAACGACAAACCCAAACTGGAGAGGCGGATCTCAGAAGAAGCGAGCCCGTACCGACCGCAGCGCGTGCAGTCCGCCGTCGTGCGACGGAAGAAGCCCGGCGACGTGCGCCTCAGCAAGACGCTACCCAAGTGTGCCAACTTGAACGCCTGCGACGTGTACGGGCTCTATGGAGACCTCATGTTTGTTAAGGATTGCGTCGGCGAGGCGGACGTGGGAGGGTCGGGGGGCGAGGCCCTCCGGCGGAGCGACCCCGAGCTGGCCGCCATCCCCTTCCGGGTGAGCACGCTTGACCGGCGCCTGCGCATGCGCGCGGGGCGGCCGCGCAGCCTGGACCTGTCGAGCTGGTCGGTGGACTCGCGCGCGTCCAGCCTGTGCACGTCGTCGGGCAGCGAGGAGTCCATGGCGCTGCGCGGCGTGTCGCGCACCAGCTCGGGCGCGTCGGGCGCGGCGGCGCTGGCGCCCGTGGCGGCCTCCACGCCCGACTCGGCGTCCGGCAAGTCCAGCGCGTCGGAGCGGTCGCGCGACGCGGCGGAGACGCGCGCGGAGGCGCGGGAGACGCGCGGCGCGGCGCGGAGCCTGCGCGGCGCGGACTACGTGGTGGGCGAGAGCGCGGCGCGGCGCTCGGTGCTGACGGTGGTGGGCGGGCGCGGCTACGTGGACTGGCGCCAGACGGCGGACGCGGCGGAGCGGCCGCAGCCCGCCGCCGAGCCCAACCCGAAGGACGCGCACCTCATCCTGTGGGAGATGCGCTTGTGACCGCTCAACACGCCTCCGCCGCGCGGCCTCCACGCGGGGACTCTCGCCGCTCCCCGAGCGTCACCCGCTCGACGGATCCTAAGTTTATTCTTGGCGATTTATGTGTCATATTTAATTTGTCGATGGCCTGTAAATATAGTGCTAATACGTAAACTTGTTATTTAAGGTTTTACACGAATTTCGAATACGATGCTACTACACCCACACGTCCGTTAGCATTGCACTGAAATAATTGTGAAACAAATATTTACATTTGTAAATTTACGCGAAGCTTTAAATTATTTTTTGAAGTTAGAGCTACTGTCCGCTGGCTCGACGTTTACATTGGTTTAGTACTAACACTTCAGAAGTGGTGCATTATTTTTGTGATTGTCTATTGAAATGTTGATAAATTCATAAAGATTATTTAGGGTGCGTTAATTAACTGTATGTTTTACAAAGCTAATTCATCAATAGTTGTTGTGGTTTAAATAAACCCTAAACATTTATACACTATTATAAATTGGGCCTACGTAACCGCGGTGCCGCTATTGCGTCGATAGTACCGTAACATTAATTGCAGCTTATTTAGCATATACCTATTTATCTAAATCAAGCTAACATTATTTCAGGCAGAGGTTTACCTGAATGTAAATTAAATCAGTTGCAATCTGCCACCAAAAAAATAAATAAATGATCACATGTCCAAAAGAAAAATTATCAAAAATACCATAATTGTAATATATCAGTTTATGATCTTATTTCAAATGTAAAAATAATATATGTATTAATGTGAGTAACATGAACCGCCTTTGTTCTTTAGAATTATTACATTTTTATATCAATATTATAAAGAAATTCCAATAACATTTAATTAGTTTGTGTCAATTTAACATTTTACTAATTATTACTTTTAATTTTGGATGTAAATTGGTTTGAATAACAATTAACATAATGGTGGCCTTAATATGTACTTGAAATTTCCAGTGTATGATTTGTATAGCATTTGTTTAAGCTTTATTGTTAGACATATTAATGTCGCTTTAAGAATTAGACTGATTTAGCTAAGCGTTAAAATGTACTGTTAATGGAATTATTAGTAAATAAGATAAACGACATTTGAAAGTTCTCAAATTTCTGTGCACCAAGTAACTGCATCGCAGCATTTCTAGATTGCACATTTTAAAAACGAACGAAAGCTTATATAAACTTGATTCGAACATTTTTGTTGATTTTTATTATATATTCTGAAATATTCTTGATATTATATTTGTATATCCATCTACAACCTGTTATTGAACACGGTTCAAGTCCGTATGAAGTTTGCTCATGTTTTGTCAAAGTTTATAATTATTAAATGATCACTTTAGAATGCGTGTTGATTTTGCAATAGTTGATACTGTCTTACAAGTCTATTTAAAGTTAATCGTTACTTTGTTTTCGGTCAGTAATTTCACAAAACAACAACTGTTTTGTTTTGTTCGTCCAAAGAATTTCATGTTAAGTCAGGCATTACAAATATTAAATGATCCACAAGAAATTTAAATGTGCCAAATTGTAAAATATCAGATAGTACCTACTTATTATTTGTTGTACATAATTTGTACATACGAAAATATCTTAAATGACATGTATTTCATGGCTCATGTATTAAGCACAAAAGTAAATGTTACATGAGAAATGAAATACCTGATTAATAATTTATGTAAATACAGGAATGTAAAACGAAATCTCGAATGAACCATGTCGAAACTGTTTTGTTAACCCATATCTAAAAAAACATTGGTATATTTATATTGCAAAATGTCACAAGTGTACTTTTGTGTAAATAAATTTAAGTTTATACATATACACACTGTATTTTTTTGTTTTATTGTTTCTTCCTATGTTTCGAAAGAAATGTCATTTTTATTTTCATCTTCCTATGTTCATACAGTCTTGAATATCTTGAAAACTATTTATTGATAAAAGAATGTTAATACTAATATGTATTGCTATCAAAATTCTTGAAAGTGCGAGTGGGACTAGATACATCTGAGGAAAACTGTAGCTACGGAGGGAAAAACATTTCTGTTTTCTGTCTGCTGTGCTGTCCTGGTTCCATATTACTGACCTACTGAACTAAAACTCTACAATTACTCTAAAATTCAATAAAACAAATACATTACTGTAGAGGTTTATTTATTTGTAAAAAAGGGGTTGATTTAAGGGTAATGTGCGTTTGTTGATGTGGTTAGTTGTTGACTGGTCAGGTTTGCTGAATCCTCATGAGTGGCCTACGGTAAACCTGGAACAAATTGTAATTTTATTTGGACTTGAGAATAGCTGTGGCCGTCCAAGAAATAAGACCTAATCGGCAAGTTCAAGTCCATAGCTATCTAGCTATGTATTATTATGTAAATACATAGTATACAACAAAAAAAATGCCTACGTGTTTGTTTGCCAAGCATTATACTTAAGGAAATGAAGCTCTGTGCCAGAACATTTATAATGCGTATTGAAACTACGTACGGTTTCTTCGTTTGCATTCCTTTAGCGCCTCATTGAATGCTTGACACTGTTGGATATCTTCGTGGTTGGTAGCGCAATTCAAAAACGCTGATATTTCGTACGCGCACGGGCCGCTTGGTTCTGATCTCATGTCATAGTCCCTTGGCAAGGCATGCACTACTTCTTCACGTCGTGAGCCACTGAATAAACTTGTTATGCCTTCTCCAACAACGTGACCCTACAAACACAATATTAACTTTCAAGGGTTCAACTTTATTAGGTTTCGCTGCGACCCGACCAGTACCGGTTACGATTGTGTAAAAAGGTGGGTTTTAGGACGTGCTATATATTCTTGTACAGCGAGCTACAAGAAGCCTGATGGTGGCATACAATACAGTAGTCCAGACATCACTAGAATACGACGAAAGGAAATTGCTATCCTTCTACGATGTCGCCGCTTTTTTGGAGAATGTGCTCGTCCTATTATTTTCCCAAAATGATTATTTCATGTAGGTACAAAATAACGGAGTTGAGACAGAGAATAGGTACAAGATCCTAAAATGATGAGTCGGCAAATATCACCTTCATCATCAGTGGCATTTTTGATTAGGAGCCAGCAATTGAAGATTCGTCACATGTTGACTAAATGAAACTTTTTTATACCAGCAATGCAAATGTGGCTTGAAATGTTCAAACCCCCGTAAAATATGTAAACCACATGCC
This sequence comes from Helicoverpa zea x Helicoverpa armigera, assembly GCA_033682625.1. Taxonomy (NCBI): domain Eukaryota; kingdom Metazoa; phylum Arthropoda; class Insecta; order Lepidoptera; family Noctuidae; genus Helicoverpa; species Helicoverpa zea x Helicoverpa armigera. The sequence goes on from JAWIIS010000029.1 coordinate 3,555,958, forward strand.
CCCTGCTTTGGTTATTGATACTTAACAGGTTTGGTGGTAACAGCTAAAATGTTTTATTGTCATTTCTTTGTATTGCACAATAGCGTGTAACAATGATTCTAATCAGAATCTACCTTCTTTGCTATTCATAGCGTTGTACAAACAGCTACAGTATAAACAGCATGACTTGATCCTATTCACTGCCTAATTATAAAAACAAATTATCTCTAGTGGTACCTATATGAAACAGTATCACTTGTAGACAAATCTTTTATACAAAATCTGAATAATTATAGTTGGTATAATTTGACGATGTCTGCTTTAAAGGTTCGAAGATCCGTACCACAGCCGTGCCTACGGTGACGCCTCCAGCGATTGAAGCCGCGTCTCTGAACATGGATCGCCGTTGGGGCATCGGTGTCACAACCATAGGTGGAGGTCTAGCGGGCGCATGCTGGTATCCCCGTGAATATCCGGATCGCCCGCTGCATCCAAACGTTCATCGTTAGGGTAGTTACACATACACACACACTTTTACAAAACAATTTAAAAAGCTAATACTACCGCTTTTTAGAATCACATCTGGGACACATTTCTATTTTGTTGGAGTTTTTTTCTTACAATTTGTAGATAACAAAGCATAGAATGTATGCTTAGTCATTTTGAGCAGAGCCTGCAATGCAATTATACATATTTAAAAATTGGATAAATAATTTCTGAAAGTCATTTGGTACCATTTCTGTCTTACATTTACAGACTCGACTCTTTAGCCAACGTCTAATTTGTATGAGGCGGTTCCAAAGAGCGAGTAATCGGTTACACGTAGGTTCAACACACATTTTGGGCAATAAGTCTTAACGCGAGTTGAAATATACTGAACTGAGTATACTTTGATGTGTACGAGTAACCAACTACGTGTACACCTCGTCTGTTTCTATAAAATAAATAACTATTAAATATACCTACCATCAAATTCAGGGGAACATGAATGAACAACCAAGTTTTTCACATATAGGACACGCACATTATCGATTATGAAGTAAGTTCATATACTTAGTACCTAAATGAGACTGCTGTGGTGTGAATGACGTTGTGAGTTAAATTGTCAGTTTGGACCGAAACAGTGGCAAGAGAGTGACTTTGGTTTAATCGAGGTGCACCAAAAAACCATTGCCGTGACTTGCTTTGCGAGCTGCGCATTTGCAGAGTACCAGCAGAGCAAGGAGCGACTACCTATCTGACCTCCTCAACCTAATTACCCGAGCAACCCCCAAGACTTACTGGCTTCTGACCACCTGTAACGACTGCCAAGGATGTTTAATGACAGCCGGGGCCTACAGTTTAACGTGCCTTCCGAAACACTGTCATTGGTGTCCAAGATATACTTAGAAACTTGCCTGACTTGGAATCGAACCCACTCATACTGAACAGGTTGGTTCTTTATCCACTAGGGCACCACGACTTTTTGCGCATCATCAGATAGTTCCTATCATATTTATTCCGTGTGGTACCCAGGACACGAAGAAACTGCATAAATGAGGGAAGATGTTCTTTCGAGACACGTACGAAATCGGAGGCAAAATATTATTTACACTAATATCTATTTCAAAGCAGAGTTGTTTCTTTGTTTACCTGAACGCTATCTCGGAAACTACTGACATTTGATTTGGAATTTCGTTCAGTGTTTAATTTAATAGCCCATTCATTGAGGAAGGTGAGGTATTTTATCCTAGTGCGTAGTGGAGTCATTCCCACGGGCCATAAAGAATAAACTCCTACCTAAATACTTATAAAAAATCAGCCCACAAACCAGAGGCCAGGAAATTGTATTGGTATTTCGGCGCACGGAAAGGGTTTGCGAATTCGAAATTACAACTGAATTCATTGTTACGACGCACTATATCCACTAAGCCAGATATTTCATGGAAGAAAAGAAACAATATGTAAAAATATATAAACAATCACTTTGTAAACAATATTATTATCTGATGATTGATGTTTTGGAGTGTCAAGATAATGTGATAAGAAAATATATGTTCCCCAAAATTTTTGGTACAGGGTATTTTGCAGACAAAATTAAACATCCTTATTGTGTTTTATTGTATATTTATTGTTCTAAAAATTACGTAAAAGAAATGGATAAATTCTGATTAGAGAATTCTACATCACAATAAATCGTCTTAAAATATTTAAAATAAACAATAATAAACATACTAACAATTTTCTACATGATAACCAAGGAAATTTTTAATTCCTTTAAACTAATCAGAAATAAAAGCTACTAGGAAGGTGCCAGGGTTGTTTACCTAAGTGAAAAGTTTTGATTTTCAACAAGATTTTCGTAGAAAGAACTGTTCGTATATATTTCTGATACAACATGACAATAGATATTGGGAAATAGTAATTCATTTTGTCAAATTTCGAGATCTAATGGCACCTTGAAATTTTATTTAAGCTAAAAATTTAAACGTGGTTGTTAATCTTGCATTGACGCAGAGCCTCATTAAAGCCCTCACAGAGGGTCAAGTCATGCTGTTGCTGAGCACACTCAATAAATTGCTTGATCTCCCAAGCACAGGGGCCCTGGGGAGTCTGGTTCTGGTACTGGCTGAGCGTCTGCGCAGGCGGCTGTGCTTGCACCTGCTGCTGTGCAGGCTCGCTGCTGCTACCACCACTAAACAAACCAGTGAGAGCACTACCGGCTACGTGACCCTGCAGCAAAACATGGAACATCCATTCAAATCTGCTATTGCACGTACAAACATGAACACATTACCACCAAACATCTAGAAACAAATCAACTAATCCAATAATAAAACTTGCAATAATATTATTTATTGTGCTTAACGCCAATTCATGTAAACAATTAAGTCTGAATCATGCTAACGTCACACTAACATGTGACGATCTTCACATTGCTTGGCTCCTAGCCAAACATAATGCAACTGTAAAAAGAAGCATAATTTCAATATAAATTAACTGCCTCCGTATATTCAATTTGGTTACTTTTTTAAGGTTAAGGTCAAAAAATACGACATGTTTACGTTACGTAACAACAAATTACGCACCACTGCAGATCCCACGGCGACACCACCAGCAGTGGCTGCCATCTGCCCAAACATCGAGGGCTGCTGAGGCTGAGCCATAGCAGGTGCTGGGGTCGCTGGTGGCGCATGAGCTGGAACACGGCTCGGTGGCGGTGCAGCCCTAAAAACATCCCGTTAGGTTATCTATCCCCGCATGATGAAATTATATGAAATTTTAATCCATTGAAAACAAAACGACTTACCGTCGCTGCGGGGCTGGTGGAGGGCTCGCGGATCTTCCACGTCGAGGCATTTTTTTTTTGCAAACTTTATTAACTTGGTTTACACAGAAATACTGTTCAGTCTCGAACAACACTTCCAATAAAACTGACACTTCGCTGTCAAATATCTAGCAACTGAAGAACGAAAATTTTTCTAGAATATTTATAAATAGAACACTTATTGCTATCTCTTTTTGACATTAGAATATTCCTTTCCAAAGGAAAGAGACAGTGTAAAGTTACGAGATGACCAACATAACGGAAATAAAATTGGTTTGGATGCGTTCTTTTTACAAATTACTGTCACAGAATATCAAATTCAAATTGAAGAAAATCAATAATTTCTCTTATAAAAATATGAAATAAAAATTGAATGTTGAATAAGATACCTAAATTGTTCTATTGTATGGAAACAACAGCAATTATACAAACACATTAATTACAGGTTATACCTACATATTGTAGTATCGAGTGAGAAAAGTAGCGGGAAATTGAAATAAATCAGTTTACCCTCTATAGCCTCCTCCTCCTCGGCCTCGACCAAACGGCATACTATGTATATGTACTTTTATTATTTTAACGGATTAGCTTATTTTCAGGTTATTTCTGCATTTCTGACAAAAATTTTGGTTGACGTATTTTGATTGAAGTAGTTTTATAATACTTTTTAAATATTCCTGCGTTGATTTACTTTATTCAGCCAGTATTAAATTATTGTAAAGAGTATGAGGATTGTTTCCACAGGTTGATATACGAAGAGCTGATGCCCGGTCCATTACGCTGTGGATGCATGATCATAAAAAACATTCGGTTCTTCCGACTCTGTTTATCTTACTCAGTTACATATTTAAATAACAGATTTGAACATCTATAAGGATTGGTCTCCATTTACAAAATAAGTCAAACTTTTTACCGCCACAGAAAAACCTTCTGCGCAGAAACGTTTTTTTCAGCTAGTGATAGAGGACCGAAGCGAGGTAGGTATGGGCCACATAGAGAGAGGTACAATTCCTAAGAAGCCGAAATTCTGACAAATAGTCTTACCGAAGGGTATTAGCTAACTGGATTGTGGAGGTCAAATAGGCACTGAGTTTCGCGAGAGCTACAAAAACAATACTTGCTGATTGGACAATGTAGCATTGACTATAAGGGCGGTAAATATTTTTAGTAACTATGATATTTTATCTGAAATATGTTTACCAACTTCTGAATTTAAAAAAATGCTGCGGCATTGAAGTCGCAGTATGTAATTTCCACTCGGTTAATCGAGTTTGCGATATTTTACTTCAGTCTACGTTCGCGTTCGCGTTGCCGCTGCTGCTGTACAGACGTGAGTAAGCGAGCTAGAAATATCGGCATCTCACTCTGTCAGAATGAATTATTATTTCAAGTAACTCATTCGTTCACATTTAAACAACAATGAATGAACACACCTCTTCAGTTCATTTCAGTCAGTCGTGCGAGTACGAAAATATCTGTGGTCCTGGTCAGTCGTGGTCAGTTATTGTGACTTTGTGACCGCGTGATCGTAGCTGTCGTGATTTTAGATTCTGTGATCATAATTTATCGTTTTCGAAAAGAATTTTGAGTGAAAATGGGCGATATTCAAGCCGGTCAGAACTTAAATGCGTTCCTATTAGGAGCCATTACAATTCTTTTCTGTGTAATATTACATTTTGTATACAAGACCGCCTTCAAAAGCAAGAAAAAGGAAGCACTACAACATGAAATTGAGAGCGATTCAGGTATGTTTAATTTTACAAATAAACTAGAATATAGGAATAAAAAGTGTTCAAAACACATCTATGATTGAAATGCAAAATTAGTTCAAGACGAATGATACACGCTGATACAAAAACGGCGGCAGAAATGTGGCTCACTGGACGAATCATCTTGCGGTTTGTTGGATGTGAATGGACTAAGCTATAACTGTATACTAAGAATGCAGCTGACACACTTCGTTTGTGTGTTCTCTCAAAGAGATAGATGTATCTTTAATATCCAACGGATCTTTAGTGTAAAAGTATAAAGTTGAAATTAACTATCCCATGACTGTTCCCACTATTAGTCAATTCGTGCCATGTGATCCCCATTCATCCTACAGGATATTGACTTAACTTGCACTTTCTGACACACATTCATTGCACATGTTATCACTCTCTTTTTGTAATTTTAATTAAAGCAAGAGTTTTATTTTCAGTTCATTATCATTATAAAAAAATAAATAATAGATAATTTAATAAAGCAAAAATAAACTCAGAATTTTCACATGGGATGTGATAGTATTTGAAGAAGATCCTACCTGCAAGATACATGTTGTGCCATGTGATAACACATTTCAAACAGAAATGCCTACACAATGCAAACCTATATAAGATAAATTTAAATATTGCCTTATTTTGGTACCCTTATGCAAATGATTATAACCTTAATGCACCATGTGGGTATCTTACAAATGTGCATTGGACAAACCCACATTCTTGTTTAGTATCCAAAAAGTTTTTTTGTTTTTTATTAATATATTATTGTAGAAACAACCATAATGAAAAAAAATATATATTTAAGAATTAACATAGGAATGTATGTATTTTAATTTAATCATGTTTAATATTGGTTTTATTGTTTATTTATTGAATATTCCATGTATTTGTCATTACATTATGGTTTAATCTTTTGCTGTGCACTTGAACAAATATTATTGAAAGACATTTATTACAGGTTACTTGCTTGAACAGTTAAATAAATGACAGATTATTTACCAAATGATTCATTTTATGTAAATATCACAGTAATGGTTAGTCTGTTCAGGTCATGCAACACATGGTGTTGTTTTGCACTCCATAAAAATTAGCATAAAGCCTGCTTTGTAATAAATATTTTAAAATTATATTAAATACATATCTGGCTTATACTGATGTAGCACCTAGCACAGATTATGCTATGAATATTTGTTTAAAAAAAAGTCTTTTAGTTGTGCAGAAGATTCACATAAAGATACACATATTGATAAAAATATTTTCTACCTATCAATTTTATTTCAGTGCAGACTGCAACACAGCCTGTCTCACTTTCTCTCGCTGTTTAACGTGAACATTATCTTACGTAAGAAGCTTTAAGTCGTTTACTTTCAACACAACAAAATATACAAACATTAAAATACCTATTTATGCGTACAGAAAAACATTGCAGTTTTGTTAAAAAGTCGTGGTTTAAAAAATAATGGTATCGTAAATAAGTAGGCACCTCATCTTTCCTGTTAGGAATGATTTTTCGCCGAATGGCCAAACCAAAAAGTCGTAAAAGGAAAATGGCTGTAAGCATGCGAAACACATGTGGACCCATAGAACTTTCGAGTCGTTGGCGTCGTAGCAACATAATGCAACAACAAACATCTGCCGCCAAGCTTTGAATTGAATGAGTTGAATGTGCTTAGGACAAATAAAAAACTGGACGATACAATGCTAAAAGGAAGCAAGCTGGTTTCAAAATGTATTGCCCAAGGGTTTTTATCGTTTTCGGAGTGTTATGTATGCAGCATTTTCTATCTACCGACCAAAATTGTCGAGTTGTCCAGCAAAAAATACAGTAGCCTAAAAAATTTAAAGTTCATGAGATTCTCTCACGCAACCGTATTTGTTTAATTATGTAATTAAAACTCTAATTACATTAAGTCGAGCATAAAAACATAATTCAGTACCTACATAAAAACAGTCGAGTTTTTAGGCCGCTGCAAGAGTAAAGCCAGTCCAAAAAGTTTTTGCGACTGGTGAACTCCAAGAATGTGTAGGGCACTGTATTCTATTCACCTTTAGAATCGTGTTAATATGTATTTTTATCGATAATGACTAATAATGAATCATTATAGATCGAACTGCATGCTCCGCCTACAGATATTATCCATGACTTGTCAGATTTCGTTGAACTCATAATACCTAATGGGTAATCTTATCGTTGATCACTGCCATAAGTCACGGAAATCCCAATCGTATCAAAAAATATAAATTTTAATTACCTACATTTTTTTAGGATTAAAAGCCACGTGGTTGTTTGACAGCACCACGTGGTATGCAAAGATTTTGGCGCCAATATGGAGAAGAGGATTTAAATATTGACTCATCTTGTTCGCTTGAAAATGCACTCTCTGGTCGCAGTAGCGTAACATTTAATATAATTTAGTAATGCATAAAAATAAGTAAAGATTGAAACTGAGACTATCGTAGGCCTCCACAATGGAGCGTAACGGCCACTGACATCATCTTCTAATTCCTATACGACGCAGGTACGAGGAAACTATCGACTTGCAATTGTAACAAGATACGGCATGTACATAAATATATGTTTGCATTATAATCTGTTCAGAAATTTTTGTCCGTTAGTCATCACGAGAGATCATGACTGTGTAACGGTAATATTATAAGCATCACGTCAACCTACTTCCAGTTTAAAACGTTATGTGGCTCAAAGTATTTAAATTATGCACGACTGGTTTTGTCATCGTAAAACAATTTTTAGTAATCATCTCTACAGAAGTCTTTGTAAATTCAATGTATTTTTTCACCTGTCTGGGAAATAATTTAGACGTATTGCAAGAGTAGAGGACATAACAAGAATTTGTCTCGGAAATGAGTGAATGACCTGTCGTTATTTGTGCACTAACATTAAATCAATAGACCACTTAACTTTTTTGGGTATCGGTCCGTTTAGAGTGCAAAAATCTTAAGTTCGTTACCCCTTTTTTAGTTGCCCGGCTTGTTTGTAGATTAGGAACGTATAATATTAAAACACACACATACTTATATTTCAGGTGCTCCAGCTGAAGAAGTTAGCTCCGAAACTACTGCTACTGAAACTCGTATCAGCGGTAAAACTAAAAAGCGCGCGACATGGAAAGGAAAGTCAGAATTCAGTCACCCATGGCTGCTGAAGAATCTCAAGGGACACCCAGGCACCGTTCTTCTAGTGGATTTCTCTGCCAACGGCAAGTTTATGGCCGCTACCTGTGATGGTAAGTTACCCATGTCAATGTATCTTGCTAATGAACATTCTCACGCCAAGAATGTGTTTTAATTATCTCAAAAAGTAATGGCCTCATTTCTCTTTGAAAACAATTACAAGATAAATAGTTTTTAAAGCTTGTAAATATTGCGTGGTGTGTTTGCATGCCAAGTTAATAAAGAGCGGAGTCATATTCAAGAAAATAAACTAAAAGAAACAGTTTTTGTGCACTATGAGGCCATTACGAGACAGCTTAGATTAACAAGAAAGTATGATAACTGTACTTTCTGTGATGGCTTAGTATTATACGCTTTGTAAATATATTTTCCCTTCTTACAGTTAATACTCTCTTGTCATTCTAATTTTGCAAATAAGATGTAAATAATTCAATAAAATGCTAAGTCTAGTGAGGAAATAAAATAACTGGTATCTATAAATGTACCGTTAATGATTTGGTTCGCGAATAACAAACAATCAAAATGGTTTACGTAATACAATTTGTTTATTTCCATAGTTTTGGTTTGGTCTCACTTGATTTGGTGTTACATAAACTGATCTTATCTCAATTTAAGCAAGTTAATTAAAAAATGTTATAAAACATAATAAAGGGAAATTAAAAATCCCCTTTCACTCAAACAATACAGTATTTCAGATTACTTGCTGAAATTAAGATGAATGATCTTTTCCACATTATTTATAGTAAGTCTGGCTTGGACATAGTGCTCTCGTAAAATACTCTTGACATTTCAATAAATCAATGTTAAAGTCATTTGTTGCAGCAAATGTTCTGGAACGAATTTGTCATGTTAAAGAGAGCAATATGTACCAGCTTTATCAATCTAAGCTTATCGTGCAGCCATTCGATAAAATTGATTTGTCCGATAGTAGATTTCGAGAAATCTTCGGATGTTGTGAAAAGTTTTTTTGTGATCGGATGGCATGGTTACGTCTGATGGCTGCACGAGGAAGCGGCGAGCTCGTGGTTCCGCCCAAGGCCTCGCGTTTTTGTCCCACTCCGCTACGCCACTGTTATGTGTAATTTGGAGGTCCGCCGGTCGAAGTCGCGCCCAAGGCTGTTAGCACTACCTTATTGAAATTATCCAGAAAACGCAGTAAAAATATCATGCGCTGAATTTCACGTCTAACCTTACATAATCTGCAACGAATATCAGATTTCCCAATCAAGTGAAAGGCGTTAACTAAATGAAGTAGATCGGCTTCCAATTTAGAAGTCGGAGCATGATGTTCAGAGTGTGAAATTGAATCTTAATAATAGAGTGTTAATTAATTAGAAGTGCTACAATCACTTCGCAGTGCTTTACTTTAACTGATAACGATGCTTGTGTAGCTGCGTAGTATTAATTGTGATTTTTCTATGATAATGAAATCTAATCGCTATAAAGTCATAATAAGTGCATAATACGACATAAGAGTGATAGATAGTTCATTCAATTGATATTAATTTACTGATAAGTATCCATCAAACTTTATGTACAGCATTGATACAGTTAGAATATTAAGGATTGTAGAAATACACAAATTCATTATCATAACGAGTTATTTAAAATATAATATATTTAAATGTTATGCTAAGCATTATTGATGATTAAAAGGGATATACACGATATGTTTCCTGGGGCCTCAAATGACGTGTCCGAGCAGTATGCCATATACAGTGATAGTAAGACCACGTCATAGTACAGTCCGATGATCATTAAATCATGCCATTTTCGGAAGCTACATAGGGAAAATCATAATGGGAATATGATAAGCCACAGGATGAAGCCACAAATATATACGTGTAATAATGTAGCACTAATAAATATCATAGACACAGATTCAAGTATTTTAAAACATTTCCTTACTCGCAAATGATTTGTAGAATAAAATATAAATTAGATTGAACTGCAAGACTTATTTTCTCAAGGCGCATTGATGCAGTCCTGATTAAAAATAATAAAGCTACAATGGACCATTGATTAAAATTCTGCATTCAATGAATCAACAATCAATGGAGGGACGACACAAATAGGTCGCAGAGAAAATAATCTTAGCTTTATAATGAGATTTATTCAAATAGATGTCTCACTGAAAACATCTAACTCTGTTTATATTTCATTTCTAAGGCCTCGCGATTTTTTACTTTCACCAAATCACGCCGCTTTCATTAATTTTACTTTTAAACTTGTGCGATACCAACTGTATGAGTCTTAGTTGGTAGGATTCATATTTCTATTCAATTCAAGTGCTAAAACTGTAGATATGGAGTGATGGAGAAATATCAATCGTGAAAACCAATATTTTTTCGTTCTCTGCAAAATGAAAACCTTTTACACGGTCTAAAAAGTCCGAAGTGAGGCTGTGCTTGATTCGTAAACAAACCTTCGAAACCTCTTTTTCGAAATCGTTTAAATCATTGCATTATGCAACTTAGCATGATTATTTCACGATATCAAAATAATTACGAGCGCAGAATTAATTAATTGTATTGTAATAATACGTCAGCGTGGAATCGCTACAAAAAATTGGTTTCCCGCTCTATTTGCATCTGGTGGTGGCACTGCGCAATCGGCAGCTGCTTCTGCGCCGATAAGCTAACCGGAATGATCGCCATGATAGCGGGGTCGCTCACCTCGCCCAAACGTCTGCGACCCTGTTCCGCAGGCTTTGTTTACACCAAATAACTAGGTCGAACTATTAATGCTGAATTTAAAATATGGCACATTTGCGCACGTGCCTTCATGTTCAGTTTCAAAAGACTTTAATTCAGTACCTCCATCTGTCCTCCGATTTAACTCGGTATCAAGTCCGTGTTTATCTTATCGATATTTCCTGTGAGAATGAAATGATGCAAAGATTTTCCTACTTATTGTGACGTCTAACCAATTTTTGGAATTATTTACTCGTCGGTAATGATTGTTTAAAAAACGTCATGGTTTTAGTACTTACGCCCACTTATGTAGTTTCCTTGTTATTTAACCCAGTGTGCTTATATGTTGGACGCAAAATCACATGTCGGCAAGAAGTGAATTACATAATTGAAACACGCAATGACAAAGATGCTGAATAATGATAATCATTTATGTATATGATTAGCAATCGGCCGGTATAGCCGCAGGGCGGAAGCATACGGAAGGCTATGTCTATAACACGTCGTATCTGGGCACACGATATTCGTGAGTAAAATATTGTCTCCTCGTTCTAGCATAAATTATGCTATTTACATAAGAAACCAGTAAAAAAGGCAACTATTTAAAGATTAATTAGCATTCTGACCAGACTTCTTTAAATAGGTAAGGTTTGTGAAATATGAGATTTAAAAACAATACTATCAGTAGTTTTGCATACAGTAGGAAGAAATTGCAAATGAATATTTATTGGAATTCTATTAACATAACGGTTTACGAGCTGAATTAGCCAGTCTAATTGTAAATACAATTAGGCGCTATAATTATAAAAAACAGTTATATGCACGTTTATTGTGTATTCCGGTAGTTACGCTTGTCATCAACGAGCATCATCTAATGCTGTAAGTACGTAGTGGCAAATTTACGCAAAATATAAGGTCTTTGAAATGTACCCAGCTACTTATTAAGAAGCAGCATCTATTTTGGTGAATTAATGCATTTTCCTTAAGATAAAATTAATTTCTAAACCGTTTCTAATGGTGACACAACAAAAATCTTTCATCAGATCTTCCAAGTACAGATTGGAGGATAATATCCGCGATAATGACCATGACGATCGCTGATCCTAATCTATCGGTCGCAGATAAGTTATTGTCGATCTATTTACGTAGCGAAACAATAGATAATGTTTTGTGAGCAATAAACTACAATATGAAGCTGTCGTTATGGTCCGTGGATGCGACGGCGAGGACGGCCGCCCTAGGTCGTTCCATGGTCATGCTTCACGCGTCATCGCTCGTTGTATAACCTATACCCGATCCGTGACTACCTCGTGAGCGGTGTAAATGAATGCCTGTTCAGGGCACCGATGACTGCCTACGTAATGATCTAAACATGGTTCACTTATCATCATTATCATAATCGACAAAATCCAGTTTCCTTAGTTACATCCGATGTAAAAAAAATGTTTAATTGAAACGCTACCAGTTTGCTGTTTTGTTTAATCAACGCCAAAATGAATGAGTGCATCCCGAGTCTGAGCCTACAGCGTGCGCCCTGCGGCGTATGACTCAAGATAACCAGTCAATTGCAGCAGTGTTTCTTGTCTTCAGGGTTAAAAGTTAAATGCCCAATTTATAATCATAAAATAAACAAGCAGGCGAGATAGTAACTCCAATAAATCGCAATATTTTTCTTAAGAATCTACAATTCTACATTATGATGCTAAATGTTGAATGATAAGAATTATCTCGTAGTCGCGTCGTTGTATTTGGCCTTGGTTTATTTTATAACGCTTCCTAGTTGTGACGAGTTGTTCGTCTTTTTGGCAAACTTTTTTAATACGATATAGTTTAAGATGTCCCCGTTTGCAATCGCAAGCGCATACTTAGCAACGCTATTATTGTAATCTAGTTTCAAAGTCCGTTACGACAGCTTTGATCTTAGATCAATTTTCAGTAGTTTCATGATTACCTATATTTTATCTTTCTAGTCTGTCTGCCTTTTGATAACGACATTGAAATAGGCTGATATAACAAATTATTATGAGAAACCATATCCTTGATTAGTAAAGTACAAAATGAATATTGCGAGCTTAAACAAAAATAAGAATCAACTCCATTAAATCCGCAAAAGTGTTTACCTTGACTTTTTTTAATATCCTCAATATTATTTGTTTGTATCCTTTAAATAACACAAGTGTTTACTACCACTCTTTGAAGCTAATGATGTAAGATTAAAAAATAGCTTTATAGGACTTAAAAATATAGTATTTCCATAAAATATCCAATAATTATCAATTCAGTAAGAAAAATTAAAAAAAAATCAGCAACTTTGAAAGGTTTTTCAATATCAAGGATTTGGGTGAAGGAACAATTGATTACCTAAAAATCACGATTGGACTTTTCATAACTCTTATTTTTACATAACTTGCATACATCCGACTATATCGTACAAGAACACACTGCAAGTACCGTGTATGCGTGCAATTAGAAATGCATAAACCTACTTTTAAAATGTTTTTGCAATTTTACGTAAAAAATAGAACTAACATTACAAAAGAGGACACGTTATAAGTTTCATATAAAAATTCTACTTCTTTCTTCGCGTTTATACCGTGACCGTGTTATGTATTTGTGTTATTCAAGTTTCGTAATGAACTTTACTGGTACTTATTCCTTGTTTTCAGCAGTACTCGCGCACGCGATAAACGTTACTTGTAATACTTCGATTACCTTCAATTACAAGTGTGAAATCAGTGGAAAGGAAGAAGTGTAGCTCTAGCTACTACCTGTATGAAATTAGAAATCTTCGCGTCGAGATTGCTGGTTGACGATGAAGTCGCGAATCTTGCTCTCTAGGTACACGAGCAAGCCAAAAGGCAGAGAATACAATAGGCCATTAAATTATACGACAGGCTGCATGACCGAGTTGTCAGACACGCCACGCGACGTCGACCTCTGAAACAGAGCCGTTTGAAGCTATCGTGATATAGTGCCTCGTTGCCTAGACTTCTGGGTGGCATTGGCCCTATCGGCTCGATTGACTCGACTCTCAACTGATTTCATTAAGCGAGTATATGTGCCCACATTCGTTAGCCAATCTACATACACATGCATTTCAATGACCCATTATGCACGAGACAATAAATATATTGCTTAATAAATTGCATTGAGTTATGGGAATTTTGTATTAATTAAAAGGAATCTAGACTCGTTTGATTGAGAAGTAGAAGACTGCCTTGACATCTTTACTAGTCTCATCTCAAGCGCAGTGGTTAGTGCATTTCAATGGACAAATTAATCATTAAATCATTAAAATCTTCTTGTTTTTCTGTAGAATTTAAATTAAAATGTAGTTTGTTATTATTATTTACCATTGTTTGTTAGTTATACAAACATAGCTATAAATAAATCCTCCCAGGTACTTATAAACCAGATATAATTTAAATCATAATCTATGTTTTCCTTCACATTGTATGATAGAATACTATTGTAGCATTCCGCATCTTTTATGTGCATTTTTTTCTTTAAGTGAATTCTGGCCGGTGGAAGCAATTGATTTGTTAAACAAGAACCGTAAAAACAATAAAGGCTGGTTACATTAATCGTTTATATTTCTGTTATCGCTTTCTCGCACTATCGAGGCGCATTTACTATAATAGTTAAACGAGGTCAGGTTCGTATGCAACTAGAAGTCGTATATTAAAATCAGCACAGCACTGGGATATGATATGACATAAAACATAAATTAATTTATTAATAATTATAACTGACACTACAGATATTTATCAATGAGCTAGGTATTCATTACTACCAACAGCTACCTGCAGCAAAAAATATTCTGAATAGTCGTAAGAAATGTAAAAATATAATTATACACCTGAAGACTATAATTTACATAATCCGGTTACTTGCTCAATTATGGCACAGCGCGCTCATAAATAATAATTGTGTAAAAATAGATTCAGTTTTTTTTGTAAAACTGTTATATTGATTGATCAATATTATTATCGGTCAACAAAATTAAGGTAATCTGGGTTAACCTGGTCTTTTTCGCGGCGATTATCTCATCACTATGCTGATTAGGCAAACGTTAATCTTCAACATGTGCGACAGTCACACCCAGATAGTATTGTTCTAGTTCCGTCGTATTATCGTTATCTAATTACGTCGTAGCGTAAAAATGATAAACTTTGACAATCAAAGTCTAAGGCATGTGGTGATAAAGTACGAATCATGCATAGTACCAAGTGATTAACGGCGTATTTCCTGGAATTTTAACGTTCTTCGTGTTGCCAACCATTGATATCAACTGCTCATGATGATGTAATGACGCCATTGTTAGCAATTTACCCATTTCATGCGGTAATTAAATAAAATAGCTGTTTACTTTGTTTTCACGATTTTAAGTAGTAATTGTTAATATAGGCAAAACACGAATTGTGGTTTGGAGGTCAGTGAGACTGTCACTATTGGGTTAAAGAAAATATCTATTAACAAACATCATAAAAATAATTTTTTAAATAATTTTTTTTGGTTTATCATTGTACAGCGTCAAAACATCCAAGATCCCTTCTCTTTTAATCTTCAAACCTTCGTTCCAAAAAGGTAAAAGTACCTAATACGAATGTAATATCGCTAAACTTTCCCTTCACGGGGATAGGCACTGCTCAAGCGCTCAAGCCACGTAACCATAACATATCGAAATTACAGGCTGCAATAATGCCATAAAGTAGGCGCTAGACAGCGAGTAAAACCGCAAGAAAGTTGGCTATTTCCTTCAAGCCACACCTCTGTGCCTTAGAGACAAGAAATTGATACGCTACATAATCTTTGTATTAATTGGTGCCATAGATTCACAAACACGAAGACATTCCTTCAATTTTTGTTTTTGCAGCGTTTAATAATTATTACTTCATCACTATTATGTTATCTGAGTTCACATGAATTCTTAGCGATGTATAAAAAAAGGTTGGTTTGTTGTCTTCCCATACGTTCACATAATATTTTTTAGGGATTCAAACGTTCTAGGAAGCCTTGTACTTGCGTCATGTCTATACGACATCCGCCGGAATCGACAGTTCCTCTAACATGGCAGGCGTGTATTCGTGAATGAAAATCAGTTTTTTTCTTCGACAACTTGTATCTTCTTCGAAAAAATCGAAAGTATTATTTCACTTTTAGAGACGCTGTGTGACCAATTTGAAAAAATCGTGTAGATGTCAAAGTTCCTCCTACTTTCTACGGCATTCGTTTTTGCACGTAGAAAATCATGCAAATCGCGAGACTGAAATGCGGTCATGTACATTAGTAAAAGTTATGTATTGACTGATAAGAATTCTTTTTTGTAAATAACTGAAAATGATAAATTATTGTAAAATCTTGTCTACATTACATCTTGTTTACATGTAAAGGACTAACCTTTATAATTTTATAGAATACAGAGTCTAGCAGGTATGCAATAAATTCGCAAATAAGAAGTGACAAACGAGGATTACGCACGAATATGTAAATAATGGTTTCATTTACTCAAAGCATTTGTACAGAATGCAACTTTGTTCGCTTATCGCACTTGTTCTAAAGTTAGACATTAATGATGACTGCTTTATGATCATAATTTATGCAATAGATAGGATAAGGTTTATCCAACTGCAACAGCGTGACACTGAGATATTGGTATTATGTTGCGTAAATTACGTTTATCACGATCGTCAAGATCTGTTGTTTTATTTATTCAAGACACACTTTTAACCTTTGACCGCACCGTATCGTATCAGATCCACCCAAAATTTCTATAGCGTTATGTAAAAATACGAATTTAGTTTTACCTATGGAAGTTTTAATGACGATGTAAGGAACTAACCTTGTTCATCTAAAAATCTACATGGGCAACCTTGTATTTATATTTGCTTTGTGTACGTTTATTGCATAGTCGTTGTTTAAATATTAAATAGTCCCATCATATCTCTTTGTACAATAAGGTGTGTGTTTAAGAGTAATTTTGTGAATGGTACCAGATAGTACCATAGACGTAGGTTGTGTTTGTCTATTTGTGTTGTTACACACATTGTGTTTATGAGATCAGCGATGACGCTGTTTCTAAGGTCATCGGTGCAGACGTAGGCATCGTAATTAGTCTATTCGTTGTTACTAGCTGAAAATTAGATCTGGTCGAAAATTAGGTCTATTTTAACAAAATCAGGGTCAACCTCGAACACGTGTGAAAATAATAGCAATAAGCCGTTCGTTTTCATGGAGAATTCTTCTGTTCTTCCCTGAGGTATTCGGAAAGTGTTTGGTCAGATCAACTCGAAATATTTACCATCTTCCTAAATTGAAAAGGGAATGAGACGTAGAACCTCATTTGTTTAGTCTGAGGAGCGAGAGGTAAACAAAATACTGTCAGACTTGAAATGTCGTTGGAAGGTTAGCGAGAAAGTAAGGATCTCAATCATTGCCTACAAAACAAGTTCTTAAGATAAGAATAATTATTATTAGGTTTAACTAAGTGATATGACGAAAATCTGCAATGTTTACGTAAACGTGCCTTTCTACTTTATCACTGCTCTCTACCCCAGCCACCTACATTTAGAGCTAAGTAGGTACAGCCATATAATATGTATAAATACGCAATTCATTAAAACATATCAGTAGAATTATGTTTATCAATAAACACATAATTTACGAAATAATAAACAACGCGAAAGAATTAGGGAACTATGTTAATGATAACGATTAAAAATATTTCTTTTCATATCGTGTTGGTCAGTTTTATGAGTTCAACTAGGAAGACAAAGAGCTCTGCCGCCATGTTTCACTGTCACGGAGTTATCGCCAACGCTACGACAGAATTCTTCTCATTTGTATGTATTACCAGGATGTGACCTTCCATTGTTAGTTTCTGTAAATAGGAGGTGTTTAGTACGCGGACATGTTAATTTGGCGTGCACGAACAAAGTTTCCGTGGATGCTGCGCAAGCGCAACTCGAAAGCGAAAGCTGTTATTTTTGAACAAAAGTTTTGCTGCCAAAGCGGATGCGGCCTGTTATGTGTGATCAATTCCCCTTAGCAACAATATAGGAACTGTTTGTATTGAAAGTGCTTAAGTTGTTCGACGAAGAAACTGTCCTGTACAACCGGCATTACGAACATAAACGAGTTATAAAATTCCGATATGATACTTGCATTTATTTGTAAACATTGCTTGTGATATAATCCCAAAGTCGAATAAAGTGATATAATGTATGCGCGCGGCGCTCCGGACTACTTTCTCTTGAATTCGGTCGCGAAAGTTGTCTTACTGCGCACTTTCTATAGTTCAGTGTGAGTGTTGTGCCTTCTTATTATTGAAACAATATTTTTTTATGTTTGTGTTCTATGTATTTTGAGTTCTTAATAACTGGATTTTACGTATCTTTATTACCGTTACCAAACATTGTTCACATAATTAGTACAATGTGCGATAATCAATGATACAATCACCTATCATTTACAGCTAATAGATATGATTTAAGGACGATAAGATTGAATACTGGAACACGTAATATTTACACATGTGTAACTAATTTATGCCCTTGAATTTTCTAACTGGTCATTGGTTAAATATAATGGAGTTGTGTGATGTTTATTATTTATTATGCATTGTATCACAGTTCCCGTAATAGTTGGCTTTGATCAACGTTGCTAATGTTGGAAAGCTAGGTGAAATGCCTAGCTCGCACTAGGTGCAGACCAAGTCACACTAAACAAGTCGATCCACTTTCACCCTCCTTGCATCCGAGCCAACTCTCAATAAGCGCTTAAAATTTCAAACGCAATATTGCCAATACTTTTACGTGCTTATACTACGAAGTTAACTAACTCGTACAGAAAAGAAATTGCGCAGAAATTAAACATAAATTAATTTGTAACAGTCGCTTTTAATCAGTATTATGAATTATAGCATTGTTCTGGTTGACTTATTCCGTAGTATTGTTAAAAAACACGTGGTACGTATTGCGCTACGATTTGTTATGTGCCGACCGGTGAACCACGCGGTGTGCGTAGTCGTAGTGTACCACTATAAATACATGTACGTTTTACTATTTAGGTATAACTAGTCCATTGGCATATCGCTCGCACTCAATGAACTTATCTTAATTGTATTGTCAACGGTACAGTAAGTGAATGCGTAATAAAACAAATGCTATTGTATTAAAGCAGTGACTCAAATTGAATAATTATAATTAACCATTCATGTACAAAAGCATTTGATATAAATAATCAATAGAATAATTTGCAGAAAACATGAATTTCTGGCAGAGGTTTTGTTTGGTTGTCGTCGCGCTGCCATCTAGTCGTTTCGTGTAGATTCACTAGCTCAAGTCACCTGGCTCAGATTCTAGACGTTGCCGCTAGATGTCGCTACCAATTCTGAAGCGAACAACTTCGCCGTAACACGTAAATATACACAACAAGACTTGTTGTACTGAAAAATCGTACGTTAGCTATTGTATAAAACTTTAGATGAAAAAATCCTACTGATAAAAATCAAAAACAGGTGCAGAAATAGAACAAAAAAAGAAACTGGTTTTACCTAAATTAAAGCTTACAAAAGCAATTTATTTTAGGTTTGAATTAAAAGCATGTCAGTTAACTGTCGATTTCAAGGGCGCAAGAATTTACAAAAACTAGGAAAAGAGTAAAACGACGAGGTCTTTGTCTCCAAACGGCGGCGTCACCCCGAGTGCGGAAGGTCCTCGGTTCTAACCTTGATTTCGTGCACAATTTACACAGTCAACCGAAGTTTTAGAGTTATTGTATGCCATGTCCATGACAGGAACTTTGTTTCTTTATTTGATGATGGCGTACCTGTTTTTTTTTATTTATTATTTTCGTAGTTACCCGATAAACTCAGCTTTCATTTTTTTTTCTTATCGAGAATTTCGACTTTCCTTCTACTACTTATAGTGTCTATTTAGATCATTTTTATTATTTATTCTTAACTTCAGAAACCTTATAAAACGATACGAAATTAAATATTAACAGGAAAACCTGTATTTAATTTTATTTAGGTACGTGTTGTTGTTCGTTCAGTGTATTTGTTGTTGTAATTACGCAAATCTGCTGAACCGTATCACGCACTAGTTTGAATCTGCTATGAATGACGATAATTATCATTAAATTCATAAACAAACACGAGATCATGACATCAGCTCGTATGAAAATATGCAACTCTTTTTTTTATAATTCATTGACATTAAAAAAACAAAATAATAAAACGTGTAAGGTTTTTGAACTCCGGCTGCCATATAATCAATCTATAGAACTGGTTTAATATTATAGCCTGGGAAACTTGCAGAAATCACGTTACTAATTGATGTCATTTCTACGAACTATCATTTTCTTTTGTTCTGCTCATACTTACTTAATAAATGCATGTATATTGCGTATATTATATCGTATTACTGTAGCTTCTTTTTTTAAGTTTAACTATTATTAAGTTTATTTGGTTATATTTTATTTATTTTTACATCAGAACCACAAACGACCGACAGGACCATCGAAAATGCACATGACTGGCAATCAATGTAACATAATGATTAAAACGCTACGCTTTATTTATTAACACTGGTGATGGTATTTACTTAAGTTAACTTTTAGTTTACATATTATTTTTATAAGTACTAAGACTTGCTTGTGTATTCAAAGAGCCGAGAAAACGCGAAATAAATGTTATCAATTAAAAAGCTGGAAAGAGACTTCGTGCTATTAGGTAATGATTCTAGAAAGATCGATTAAACTATGCTTTAAAACATTAAATAAGTTGAAAATATTCGTTTTCAATGACATTGAAATGTTCTGAAAAAGATAGGGTTTTTGCAATGTGTATGGCCTTCGTGCACGTTCACTTGCAGTTTTATAGATTCTTATATTATTAGGAAGGGCTAGAAAGTTAGTTTATACAATGATAATTAATATCAATTTTAATAACAACTAGAAAGCGACACTGTTTTCTTCCTCCGACTCTGATAAATTGACGAGCACATCAGTGATTTATTCATATTCATCAATCTTCCCTCTACCAAGAAACTACTTTTCTTAACCCACGATTATGTTATGTAAATCAGTTGTTTATTTTTTGAATAAAATCCGCGGGTAAAAACTCAACAGCACGTTTAATTGTACGACTGCAGAGTAGGAATCGCAAAGCGTAAATAAAAGTAACAGGCGTGCTGGTTAGATTAGCACCATTCAAATTAGGCCGATGTAACGTAAAAACGCGTAGTCCTTGGGCATTCAACTCTGAACCGTTACGAATCACCGTTCAAAAATCCGTCCACTGCTGAGCTACTAGCACATTGTTATCTGCTGGAAATTAACGTCTACACTCTAAAACTTTCCTACTAGGCCAAGATGTTGAATATAAGTGTGGGAAAAATACTAGGTACCTGCTCATATCTATAATTAGCTGGATATAAAGTTCCAATGTTTAAACATTTAATTAAAATTCTCCATTTGTAAGAATGCAAAGTTAATCCTTCGTGTTCGGAAAACACTAAGTACGAGTCGTGGCGCTCGTAAAGTGTAGAACAAAGCCTGTAACAGTGAGTAGGAAGCAGGAAAATAATTCAATGACAAGCGCATCCATAGTACAATACGATTCTATAATTTATTGAAAATGATCTGAATACTGAAACAAGAAACAAGGGTTTGTAGGAAGCGGAGACTAGTCCATACATTCAATTGATGTGGGCGTAGCACTGCTACGGATTGCTACGATTATGTCACGAGGAAACCTACCATACCCATACAAAATTGTTACATAAAACCTTTTCACATTTCCATTCGTAACTTTGTTGTAAAGTCATTATCTTCTGATGTTTATCCATACATACAACTACATAATTTACCGTTTTCCGTGTCGGGAAATGCTTTTCAACCGAGTAAATTAATTTCCTTGGCGTAGCAAAGAAAAATAGTATTTCATGCGATATCCTTCCGAACGAATCAGTCATCCCAGTTCAAAGAGGAAAATAAACTAGAACATCGATAACAGTTTTTATTACATTTCCGATTGACCTAGAAATAATAACGCTTTACGGTATTTTAATATAAACAGATGTCCACAGAATTTGAGATAATGTGTTCATTTAAATAAAATATTTAGGCATTGGCCTTAAACATGCTTATGGCTGGCGGAGCTGTCAAATTTTGTGGACTTCGATTTCTCTCATCTCATTTCTGTTTGCTAATTTCTCGAAGTTGCTAGAAGCGCATTGTCGAAATGAGTACGTTTGCATAAGGCCATGGCCGCCGAAATCACGTCACCGCCTCTTTCAATAGGCAATAATCGCTCCTAGCTTACCAGCAATGATTGCTGTTTGTAGAAGTGTTTCAAGTTAAAAATATTAGATCCTTGTAGCATTTATTCTACAATATTTATAGTTTTTTTTCGATGAACGAGTAGTTGTCGTTTAGATGGAGCATCTCATCCCATGAAATCCTTACGCGCTATCGTATAGTTTGTGATAAAATTGCAATTTCTTCATTAAAATTAAACTATCGTTGAAATATTTGTTCAAATGGGATATTTACTCTTTTTGTTAATAAAATCCTTATGAGTAAGGATACGAATTCAAAGACACGAAGAGAAGTTTCTGTGTCACATTTTTGTATCATAAGCTAAACCGCTGTAACGAGAAGAAGGCTCTCGTTATTGTATTTTAGTGTACCTTGATTTTAAAATTGAGGTACGTAGGGTTTATTTGAGAATTAAGTTTTGTCTAGGTCCGCTACTAGTTCAATTTAGGTTCAAATTATTCAAAACATAATACAAAAAATTGCCAACCGTTATTTTTGGCGTGGTAACAGTGTCAAAACTGTAACGTATTATATTATGTATATCGCGTGTTTTGAGCCTAATCCTCATTCATGACACAAAAATTAAATCTGGAGAACAAAAGAGGTTCGTTCCGTTACTTCCGCCAACGTCATCCTGCAGTCCACACAGATGCTGAATAAACAGAGGAATTCATAGCGATACGATACTGTAACCCAATTCTGTTGCCAATTGGCAAGGGACCACATCCGCTACGGATTTACCTTTATTGATTATACTTATCTTTTAAAGTGCTAAAATAAATTATGATTATGATAGCACCTTATGCAAGATATATGTTCCCTGTTCAAAAATAAGACCACGTGCCAGAAAATACATAGTTGTTTCGCGTGTCCAACGCGTTATGTTAAGTCTTGCGAGGTCAGTTCGATACTTTGGCTTATGGTTCATTTAGTTACGGTTTGCTTAACTTTAGAGTTACTTAACAGAGCGTTGGTTAACGTCCATTTGTAGTATTAAAAAAGTACAAATGGTTTTCCTTCCTTATTAAATAAACGTTTTTATCTCACAAGCATCTGCGTATAATGATGTCTTTTTTATGTGGCGTTTTTGGGTTAATTCACTCAAGAAACTTGTAGTGCGAATCGCCAACTGAAGTTTTTAATTGCAAGACCTTCAGCCCCATTACTTGGATAACGGGTTGCATAACACTCGTACGAAGGCACTGCAGCTTAGTGTTTCCGTTTAGAAACCAGCTGTTTAAATTATTAAGCAACTGCGATGGCAGCGGTCGCACACTATTCACGTATTCACATGGCACTGGTGTTCAAGGGTAGATTCACTATTTACTATATAAAAATAACCTAACCATTAAAAATCCTATCCGCTATAATCGTACAAAACGAAACTAGAATCTAATTTGTACGAAGCAGGTATGCGCATAATCCGCCTGTTAATGAGCGTAAAGCGTAAACTTGTGTGTAGAGTTTCTTAATCATCTGCTCGCGGAGTTATGACGTATGTTATTATATCACAGAACCGTTTTGCAATTTTCCTTGTTTTGAGATCCGGTAATTCCTTCGATACGTTAAGGTAAAACGGATTCTACGGCAAAATATCCCGCGACGCTAATGTGTAGGAGCTGACGTCAGAAGCACGATATTATTTCGGTCACACATCCTTCTCGTAATGTAACGATGTACTCCATGTGAACGTTAGTAGCTCGTCTCGCTGATAATTGAGTCTACGCTATTAAGCTCTGAGATCAGGTTCCGGCTGTTCCTTCTACGGCGATGTGTAATCATGTAGTTTCAATACATAAGACCTTACGAACTGCCTCAACATATATGCATTTGATTAGAACCTCATTAGTGGATGCAAGTATACAATTGTACAGTAATTTATACATTTTCTTTGCATAATTACATTTTTATCGAATAAAATGTAACTGTGTATTGTGCACATAATTACATTTCCAATTATTCGGAAGGCTTGTTGTGTAATTTGTTAGAATATTGAATGCGTTTTCCTAGTTAATATTTCACTAGTTGTACAATACAGTCGTGTAAGGTCAGTTGGAACAGCCACGACTCCTACCACCGTTGTCATCGATCGCCATATTTATAGACGTGGTCCGTGTCTACTATACATCAACTCATTTTTCAATTTAAAGTTAAGATATCATTTACTGTTCCTGTAAATATCAAATTGTAAGGACTAAATTCCATGTCCAAGAATACTGTACATGAAGATAACTGTTATAATAAAGAATTAGACCGCAATAATTTTCTATTTCAGCTTAGTATTGTCTTTTTAACAACCATGAGTCATCTGAGTAAGTTCATGTAAGTTCAGAGCACATTTACGCTAGTTGTAAACTTGGATAATTAATGTGGCTATTCTACTTTCCGGGAAACACTAATTTAAACGACTGGTTTTGTAGTCACGAAACAATTGTTAATAGTTTAAACAATTGGCGACGAATTAATTTAATAACAATGAAATTGAATTTAAATACTAATCACCATAAGGCGTTCTAGTTAATTCTTAATTTTTAGTTCATTAGGTACGTAGATTATGCGAGTTTATTTTACAAAGAACAGTCAAAAGCTCACACAGTTTATGTCTTTCAATTTATTTTTTATCACTTCAGTTGATCTGTGACCAGACAGTATTAATGCATATTTAGTGGCTGTGGCGCATAAAAGAACTGCTATAAAACCTACTCACGATATCCCTCAACCCGGCCATTGGCTTCTCTTCGCACATGGCCATCACAAAACTGCATTACTCATTTACGACCTATAAGTCAGTAAATGAGGAACAAGTTATAAGTTTGAAGGTTTTACAGCAGAACATTATATAAAATCTACCTACAGTTTTTCCTCCTACACATTTTTTTGGTCACATTTTTTTTTTCTACTGGCTAATACTTAGCGACAAAAAGGCGACAAGTAGGTAGTAACTACGGCTCAATTATGGCACTCAACAATTTATCAATTGAGCTCTAGTGTAGTGTTTGACCGGATTACTTGACGACCTGTACCCATTCGGACACGAAACTAAATCAAGTACTTAATGTTGTTCTTGGCAACAATTTATTGTAGATTCAAATGTGGCCTAAATTCGGTTCAGTTTAGAAACATTACGAGTACTTCTATTTGTGGAACTTAACTGAAGTATGTATTGTGTTGGTGCCACAAGAGTCAAGTGTTATGAATATTTAGTTTTTGTTGAGCTACTATAGCCGTCGCCATACGCAGAGGCCTTTATTACAATATTCCTGTACTGCAACAAAAAATATATACCGCACAGAATTTCAGGCACTCCTCTGATCGGAATTTAAGGTCTTTTATAAAAACGCTTATTTATTACTTACCTATGCGTGAGGTTTTTATCTTGCACGTCGATCGTGATGATTAAGTGGATGGCATTGTACTCTTCTGTAAATTAGCGCAAAGCAATTTGCATATGACGACAACACCGCTCATGGACTAACAAGGCCGATGACCGCCATACGTTTACTTCGCTAGCCATCTAGCATAAAATCACCGACCGCAGTTACACATTTGCTTAAATAACCTGTTATCAAACGAATAGCTGCACGTATAACGTGAACATAGAGCTGTTACATTTCATTATACGTTTTGACTCCAATAATAGTTGCAATAATGGTTGCTACAAGAGCCGTCACATCACTTCCTGCAGACCAAGACAGGCACCAATGAATCCAAATACTTACGAAAAGGCTCTTCGCGTTACCTAAGTGCCAGTTACAATTTTGCACATCTTTCTGCTCTGTCTCAATCAACAAACTGATCCTCACTGCCAATCTGATAGTAGACCCTAATACAGATTTTAAAGGCTTTTTCATTGATTGGTGCCTAGTAGAGTATAACCAATTAGTTGAAAAGATACCTTAACATTCAGTGATAGTTAGCAGGAACTCACTGAACTGTGCTAAATCAATTGTACAAACTTCATTAAATGAACTAAAGGAGAGACATTTTTTGGTATACAAAAAAAACGATTAGAGGCTTTTTGCTACTTAAAATCGAGCCTTTTTTAGAGGAGAAAAAGCTACTTGGAAATACATTCAACCAGTAACTATCACTCTGTGGAGGCCATGGGCTTCATGGAGGCCTTAATATCAGGAAACTTTATTATTATCAGATTATAGTCTACCTCCAACATGAGCAATTGTATACAAGCTGTAAAAATAACTAATGATTTGGACTTGGAGCTATCATTATTGTATGCATGAGACTTATCAATTCTATTTGAAGAAAGATCATGCTAGACTATTCATCAAAACAAAACAGTAGATGAATTATCATGATCACACTGTGAACTTATCTGATCTTTACGTAGTGTGACGCACGTTAGAATCGCGTCGTACATTGGCACCGAGCCACCGAGGACTCCGCCCCGACTCGGTCAATCCGATGGCGCGTGTCGCCGCCTCGTTTGTCCTCCACCTTGAAATTTTATTGATCACTGCTAAAATAAGAAAACATCCCACGACAAATTGATCAATCTATAATAAAACCCATTTCGTATCACTCCCCCGCTGGTTTCCCAAATCTTGCTATTATTTCGACCTGTTCATGAATCGAACAACTTTATTAACATTTAAACATGTAGATTTTATTTAACTAGGTCGTATAGTATTATCAACTTCAGTAGGTATTTAGGGAAGTATGATTAACACAATTAAGAGTGAAGTAATAAAAATAAACATTGGTGATATGCAAGTGGCAGTTCCTACAACTGCGCAGTAAAATAAAGATAAGCGGTCAATGTAGGAAACTGTTTCCTACTATCGAGTAGTTTCAGACGGGTCACTGTCTGGCACATGACTTCAATGCGCTACATATTAATAATTTTCTTAAATAAGATTAAAACACAATTCAACTCTAATGAAATTGTATTTTGTTGTGCAGTTAGAATCGAATAGTCAATCATTAGAAATGCTGTTACATGACTAATTACAATTCCATATAAATGATTTGTTCATTTTCAATTTATAGCACCCAAATAATATTCTTATCAGAACGAAGTCAGTTGTTTTCATACGTGTGTGGGCTTAGTAATCCTACGCATTGTCTTCTTGAAACCAAATTCCCATTCTCAGAAACGAATCTAAAATCTTACATGAATCATGGGCATCTATGCACATATGCACCAACAGAGTTCATATAAAAGGTAATGCTATTTAACGTTCTACACTTCGACTACATTCTCATCGTCATCCCTTTTGTTCTTATCCCAATTTTATTTGAAGTCGGCGTAGCAAGTGTTCCCCTTGCATATTTATTTGCCTGTTGTCATCTCACCAGCGCCAATCTTTCTAGCCATATTGTCTTACACACAATTATTTCTTTGGTCCTCCCTTTTTCTCAAACTCAAGACCTTCCTCTCAATATGATCATAATTTTTCACATCAAAGCATTGTACTACATAAAAAACGGCAATCATACATAGGCAAGCAGTAATCGATATGTTACGGGTAATGCTAGAAGGTGGAGTAATCCTAGGTTTACCCGGGTTGACTTAGTATTACCCAAGCTTCTTGGGTAAAGTCCGAATAATAAGTAAAATAAATTTTAATTCGGGGTTTACCCATGCTCACCTAGGTCTACCCAACTCTGACTGGGTAATGTTAAAAAATTGTCAACATTAATTAGTGAAATGAAAAGGCTTATGTTTAACTGATCACCAGAAATAGTAACAAATAGCAGACAAAAATAGTAAATGATCACCAAAATGAAACTCGCATTTTAATGTAAAATGATAACCAAAGTTTTAACACTTTGCTATCCCATTTAAGTGAAATTACTCCAAAATAAATCATGCGCAAGCCAAAAATAGTAAATGATCACCAAAATTAAACCACCATTTTAAAGTAAAATGATAACCAAAGTTTTTACATTCTGCTATCCTATTTAAGCAAAATGAGTCCAAATAAATCATTGTTATCCCAAAAGTAGTAAATGATCACCAAAAGTAGTGAATGATCATCAAAATTATACCAGCGTTTTAATATAAAATGATAATCAAAGTTTTTACATCTTGCTATCCTGTTTAAGTAAACTGACTCCAAAAAAATAAGTTCGGCCTGATACAATAAATGTAATAACATTATGGGGACCCTTTTCCTGCAGTAGGGTGGAAAATTGTCTATTGCATGCCTCTAAACAGTGCGATAAGAGTGTGTTTTCGAGGGAGTGTATTGAGAAACACATTCTTTATTTATACTTTATTGCACACTTAACAACAAATATATAAAAATAATACAGACAGTTTATGTACAATGGCGAGCTTAACCCAGAATTGGGTTCTCTTACAGCCAACCTTAAAGCCATAGAGAGATTCGATAGTGGTAGGGTAGATTCAAAAAAGTGCACAACAAACATTAATAACTAAAGAAAAAAAAATATATACATACATATATAAAATAACAATATACTAAACATATATATGTAGTAAAACTACACAATACATAAACATAATACACATAAAAAAAAAAAAATATATATATATAATTTCATTCTTCTTCTTCTTTCTCCTGCCCTGTTCCCAATTTTACTTGGGGTCGGCGCAATATGTCATTTTCTTCCATTTTCCCCTCTCACTCGTCATACTGACACTCACGCATGCATTGCAAGCCGGACACATAACTTAATATGGCATCATAATACTTTATTTGATAATAAGCCTACATTTTATGGCAATCACAGTGACTTATTTAGGCAAAAATAATACATTAATTTGGTCGTCAAGAGTTGGTGATCATTTACTAAATTTGGTGGTCGAATACAATTTAAAGTGAAGTCGTGACTAAAATAGCTGGTACTATTACATTTTTAGACTTTATTTTTCTGGTGTTCAGTAGATTTTTCTGGTTGCAAAACTAAGGGTATCAAAGCATTTTATGGTGGTCATTATATTTGTTCCCAAATGAAAATCCAAGGTCATTTTAAACATTAATTATTTAAAAAACATACAAAGGCGATCGTAATCGCTTGAAGAGCATTAACTTAACAGCTTTAATAGAAAAAACGAATAACGGTCGTTGTTGTTCAAATTGTAATTATTTATTTGAGCAAGATAAACTGCTGTGATATTTAAAATTGCACAATTTTCTTGCAGCTTTGCATGAACACTTCTTTGTTGCACATTTTGTTTTGCAATTATACCTTTTTAGAATTACGCCATGGGCTCGAAAATTACGCAACACCTAACATTACCCAGTCAGAGTTGGGTAGACCTAGGTGAGCATGGGTAAACCCCGAATTAAAATTTATTTTACTTATTATTCGGACTTCACCCAAGAAGCTTGGGTAATACTAAGTCAACCCGGATAAACCTAGGATTACTCCACCTTCTAGCATTACCCGTAACAGATACATTCTATTCTGTGAACGTTTTCAATAGTTATCGACGCGATCATTATCCGTTGTCCATGAATTTTCAAACTACAATTTATTCCCATTTATCTTTGACTTTGATGAGTATAAAAAGCATTGCATGATAATTACTAAGACTGTCTATACGTTATGTAGGTGGAATATGAAGGTAACGCTGAACACACAATCGTTGGACAAACACTTCGACATTGCCGTTTGTATCGTCAGTCATCACGTCTTTAACCTATGGACTTTGAAATGAATCTTGTAATGTTTAAAACATACTTCATACAAAAGAAGCTGTGTTTTAAATTGACTTGTTTATTATGATATTTGAACCATAATTGATGACTGGCATAATATTGCAGATATAATGTTGTTTTGACAAGACGCTACAGCAGATGTATCATTACATTCGTGTCTCGTTTAAGGTAGTATGTGAACCACGGTGTCAACGCTGTAGGTGGACGTGCCCCGAAAACGTTATTTTTCCGGTTTGAGGCAGACTAGTTTGGGCTTCTTCAATTGACCGTTATTTCAATAGTCCATGTTAGTGACAAGTTTAGCTATGTTGATGTTTTTAAACGGCGTAGCTATTTTGCATCGCCTATCTTATAATTTTATGCGAATCGTTCTCATATCATTTATTTACCTGCTTAGGAAAATCATTTCCACTTGTCTGTAGTTTATTGGCTAGTCGAATGCGAATTTTAACGGTTGTCTTTTGTTTACATTAGTGGATGTACCATTACGATGTTATTGTCGTCTTTGCATCATCGTTCTTCTATAGTAATTTCGTTGTCACGTATAATTTCCTATTAGTCATTTCCTCGAATATTTACTGAATTCAGCGAATATAATATCGATAGCTTATTCATATGGCTTAAAACCGCTTGCCATTCATACGCTTGGCTTAGTCACAGTGGCTACGCAAGCTCCTTGACCCACTTGCAGTTGCGTGACAGTGGTCAGCTGCCGATGATGTACAACTTTCACCAAAACATTGTGCTGTGATGTTATCAGCTCGCTGTAGCTTTGTTGTTACTCTGTGACCCACACACACACCTGATAATCACAGTTAGTTTGGAACAACAATGAGAACATTAGGTGCTTTAGACAATGCATTTACGTGACATTAAACAGTATTAATTTAATTAGCGATTTTTATGACTTTTGTATACATTACAGTATTATTATTGCAAATTGATTCGTACCATGTAGCGTATTCGTAAACTGGTTATGATGTAACCGGTTTTTGATTACGAGTATTTTTTTTTTGTTTCTGAGCTGAGCAAAAACTTTGAAAGACGCTGTCCTCGTACGACAAAATCATGCTGGCGAAATGGTATCTTGATTCAGCGAAATCAATATCTGCTTCTGCTATCATTGTATCAGGATTGCCACCAGCAATAATGTGGGAAGAAATTTCAAAATATTTAACCCATTTATGTGTTTCTGATTCTGGGACATCGATAGCGAAGTTTCTTGATTCATGCAATCATTTCTCAATATGGTCACAAACTGTCGGCAATATTTAAATTGCTTGTATGACTTAATACGTAAAGGCTGTGTGTATAATCACATATATGATTTTACTGTCAAGGTCTTTGGAACTCAACATAGGTAACTGAAATTTAAGTTCCGGTAATACTCATCGTTTGCCGTGGCCCACTGACCGCGATCGCGAGTAGAACAACAAAAGTAGGCGTTTACGTTTATTATTGGCGTCGTAGAACTCGTAGACGACCACTTATGCCGTGTGTACAGTTCTCTTATAACGGATTTTATAGTAGTGTAGAAGTAAATCCAGATGTGACGCGAGTAGTGCGCCAGCGTCTAGCTAGGGGGAATACCTTTAGTCCCGGTTTGTCTAATGAACGGTGGCAGCGTTCACACGTAACATAAACACGTTTATCTTCGAGTTCAACGAGAGCATTTGAAACGCATCGTTAAATCATTAAATACGCGCTTCTATTAAATAACGATAAACAAATATTCTACAATTCGCATTATCTAATCGTTTATCGTTTACAAATTATTTAAGCCCAATTGTTTTGCCTATTTTTCCTTGTAAGTTGTGAGCATATAGGAAACGTGTCTCTTCCTAAAAAATGTGGAGTTACAACTGCTCGTACATAATCGTTTCAATTTGCATATTACCAACGCACACACCCACAAAATGAGCTTCATTTCAAACATCAGAGTAGGCTGTCCCACTTTTTCCAAAGTAGGTAATCCACTAGAAACGAAGCTCAAGACAGCGAATACCCTTCATAATATTTAATTTGCACATATTAGCAGACAATAAATATTGGATTAAGTGGATTTAATATGTTTTGCATTGTCTCATTAATTGCAAGAGGTTTTGTTTATACACCTGAATGTCATTTGAGTCACTTTAATGATTTTTACTTTATTGCTGTCTGCCCTGTATAAAGCTCTTCAAGGAATTTACGGTGCAGGCTATATAGCTGTCCCACAATTACAATCCGGTGTCTGGTCCGGTTCCATTTCTCGGAGACTCCCTACTGATTCACAGTTTTTCCACATCTTATTCAGTGTTTGCGCCATCAGACGTACATATTATAATCTCCCGTCACAAAAAAAAATATTTATGGAAATTGGAAACATAGTTTCAGCTGAACAGTGGGTCAGTATGAGTTGCTACAGCATATCAGTTGAAACAAAGTAATGGCACGGGCCAATCTGAGTGTCGTGTACGGTACCGTTCGGCGAGTCGATGCGCGTTTGACATCGAAGGTTATCGCCGGTGTCAGCGACCAGGCGCGGCGCGCCCACACGCGTTTCTGTATACAAACAACTGCTCAACACATGCTCACACATTCGTGCTATGTCTACGTATACACGACGCTACTAGTCGCACCAACCGCCCGATGTACGCACCGACAGACAGACAGACATATTATTGCGATTATATACCGTATCCTTCGTGCGCACATGCGCTTGATAGTGAAGTTCATTACAGATTATTGATCCGAATTAAAATAACTTACTGGAGCGATTGTTTATCAACAAAAACAATTAACGATTTTTGTGTACAAAACAGATCTATCTATAGATATATAATTAGTTCAAATGATGAAGATAACTCAATTAAAAGTAAACTCTGATATTGCTGATAATGCATTTCTGTCTTTGTGTGAAAGTATTTATTATAATGTTCAAGTTCTAGGTAGCCTACTTATGGTTTTCTTGTGCAGACTTACTATCTGTTATTGGTCACGTATGCATATATTCCTAAAATTAACATGAATTCCATCCTCAACTGACTCATCGCAGACTGAGCCATGAATTAAATTAAACAAAGAAGTCAAACTTTACATACAGACTTTAATCTACATTATGGAGCCCTTCAGCGTATAAATAAACCCTGAGACAAACAGAGAGTTAATTTTAAATACGATTTTCTTATACACAGCGGAGTCAGGGAAGGGCAACGGCCGTCCTTCCTTCCGCTACCGCCCGTACTCCCATCACTTACAATTAACTTCTTGGTACGTAACTATATACTTATAAATTGCCATCAGCTGGCTTAATGATTTCACTAGAAAGCATAATATTTACCGTAAATGTCAGTCATTAAAGCACCATTAGTTAATTAAATGCATATTGGCATTTATAATAAAATTATTTAAATAAATCCTTAGGAACACTTTCTTAATATACTCCTGAATAATATTCCCCTTTAAAAATGCCACATGGTGTCGTTTTTATTTATATCGGTAGTCCGTAAACACCACGTGGAATATCAGCTGATCTGTGTAAACAAAGCGAGCGGGACTTTCTCGATAACACTTAGGATTAGAAGTAGTCCTGCTAATGTCACCGTGAGCGTATTAATCGTTACGCCGCGATTATAAAATCTCACATTTCGCTTATTTACAAATATCAAGCTTTTTATTGTTTAGAAAAATGAGAATAGGCCGGTCGATTGGCGTGTCCCGTTAACGAACGCGCGCTACCTACGTAACGTATAAAGCGTAGGCTGCCCCACCATCGCGCCATTAGTACAGCGCCCGCGCGCGCGATAGCACGTATCTCTGCCTCCAGCTCCGCGCTCGCTATCTCGACTCTATGTGTACACAAGCCAGTCAACAAACATGCATTTTTGTATTCAATTGCACGATTGGTTTTATGAAGAGACCCTCGCGACGGTGGACTCTGCCAGCGCTGCAGCACGCCGGCGCAAGCCGCGTGATCGACGCCGCCCCCCGTCCGCGCCGCCGACGCCGTCGACGCCGTCGAGAATCTCCACTGAAGAACTGGTAGAAGCACTCCGACCGCATCTTCTGTCACCCAAGCGCATGTGGACGCTGGGGTATCCGCTTGAGATTGATCCGAACTCGTCGAAAGCGGTTGTGTATATCAATCCACCGCCTCGACCCCGACCTCTACCAGCAACGACGTGGGACGTTAACGCGCCCGAGTTTGTGCCCGGCTCGCAGGGCGACAGCGGCCGCGGGTCGCTGGGTTCGACTCCGCGCTCCGACAGTGATGAAGAAGCGGATACAGTGGAACATTTGTGTGTACGTTGTGATAAAATGTTTCGAATGACTCGCGAAGGTGAATATCTGAAGGATGAACCGTGTCTCTATCATTGGGGACGTGTGAGTGGTGATTGCCGTTACACATGCTGCAAGTCACCATTGGGTGTCAGAGGATGCAGCTCAGCTCGTTTCCATGTATGGAGCGGCACTCGACCAGGCATGAATGGGCCTCTCGAAGGTTATGTGCGGGCCCGTTCGCCTCGCGGTGGTGTATACGCCATCGATACAGAGATGTGTTACACAACGGCAGGCCTGGAATTAGCTAGTATTGCGGTCATCGCCGCTGATGGCCGACTTGTATACAAATCACTAGTGAAACCGAGCTCACCTGTAGTTGATCACAACACTCGTTTCTCGGGCATCAGGCCGCGCGACTTGGCGCGCGCGACTAAGACGCTGCGAGATGTACAAAATGACATACTTGGATTCGTGGGCACAGACACGATCCTAATCGGACATGCCCTGGACAATGACCTGCGTGCACTGAAGCTGCTGCACGGCGCCGTGGTGGACACCTGCGCGCTGTACCCTCACGCGCGAGGCTTCCCCATGCGCCGCTCGCTGCGGGCCCTCTCCGAGGAGCTGCTGGGACGCATCGTTCAGCGCGGGAGCGCTGGCCACTCGCCTCTCGAAGACGCCCGAGCCGCTATGGATCTAGTACTTCTCAAAGTTCACGAAGAGAGAGCAAACCGTACACGTATTTCGAACCAACTACCCATGCTGCAGCCGTATGATCCGTTAATTAGTGCCGCCTAAATACTGAGTTAAGTTTAAGACGACTGTTCTATGGACAAGAAATAATGATTGAGGACTGACAATTTTTAAGTGACAAATTCGTCACGTTGACGGAGCTGCGCGTACTGTAACAGTATGTGCCTTCGAATTGCAATTACAGCAATAAACGTGATATTTTTTCTTAAAAACTTTGTTTGTTTTAACCTGTTCCTAAATACACACAAGAAAAGGGGTATGTAACAATTTCTAAAAGAGCTTCTCTTACTGACCAGTTACAATGAATTTAAGCTTAACATAATATTCAAAATATCAGATCAAAATTTACTGTGACACCGTTTCGTATTCAACATTAATAATCCGTTAGATTAAATTGTGGTAGTGTTTTGTGTGTCACTGTAGGTAGAGCCATAAAAACTTTCACTATGTTAGGTTTCTCTGCTACGTAACCAGCGCTAGTTTGAGTATGCAACTGGAAGTTTTTCCCTCGCTTAGCTAGAGCTAGATATGTATTAAATTCATTAAAATAAATCAGAATAATATGCGATATTCATATATAACGCAGAGCCGTGCTACAATATTCTTCTGACGTAAGGGATTCCCAGATTGCGAGATAATACCAATACACTAATGATTCATGAATGAAGGGTAACGGAAACACTACGGGAAAATCACACGTGCGCAGTCTCAAAGTTTCTGAGGAAACTTATGATTCTTATACGAAACTTCCTTAAGATTGTTTTATATCCGATTGTTATCAATATTTGATCACAATAATGATGTAATTTTCCTAATGACTAAGCCTTAGCGTCAGCATATATTTTGTTGTTCTCATGAACTGAGTCAGCGCGCATCGATGTGGCTTCCCGGTAAAAGCTTTTTAAATGATCGCCTGACCTATATGATGCACACGAGTATTAATCATAATAAGTATATTAATATGGTTAATGGTAGCTCGTCGAGACAAAATGTATAATGCTCTAGTTTCACTATAAAGAGACGCTTATTTAATCAGATATAATTGAATGACCGTGCACTCAAAGCCAGTTTACATAATACACTCTTACATAAATAAATGATGAAACTGGTATGTCATGCGCTCCTAATGTCTTCCACTGGGACTGTCCGATTCTTTAAGAAATTAATAAAACAATAGTTTGTTTTCAATCTATTGATAGAGCCATGTTTTCTCTTAGTTGTTTTGAATTATGTAGTTCATCTCTTTATGTTTACCTGTTTAGGCCATCGTACGGAATATTGAAAACATGTAAAATACTTAAGATACTGCGTATATCAGCTAAGAAAGAGCAACGGCCTCTCGTCCGGTCGTCTGTTTGAGCGCTGTGTTTACGTTTCGTGTCGCCCAAAAACGTTTATATTCAATTCACAAAAAGAACACATCAACAAAGTGGATCAAATACCATGTGTTACAATTGTGTTTGCTAAATAAACAAATAGTGCCAATCAAACAGGGCCACCTAATCATTGCTAATCATTGAGGACATATTCCATTACATTTATGATTTCCTTGATAGATAGCGAAACCTACTCTTAATAGTGTTTAACGTTAAATGTATTATCTAATCTATGTGTAACAATTAAATATGCTTTAGGATTTCTGAACAATACATCCGACACTCTCTTTATCTGTCGATCGAGATATTACAATATGATGTCAAATATTTAAAATAAACACAATAACAGCCGGTTTGTTATGAATGATAGCATAGTTTGTGATGTGACTCTTAGTATCAACAAAAAACATGAATGACGCGTTGGTTATCGGCGAGCGAGGCACATTTCCACGAAAGAGAGCAGACGACAGGCGAGCCACGTCAGCACCGGATCGAATGAAACGGCCCAAAATAGATCTCTCGAAACGTAAGTATTGTACACTACGATGAATCCGTGATACCGATAATGATATCTGCACAATCGCAAGATACTCACATGTTGCTATCGCTGACGTTTGTGTAACCTCCGTATCGTATCGTGTTGTCTGATTGTTACAGCGCTCTGTCGTAATTTTTGTACGAAAACTCGATAAACGCCTGTTTACTATTGCATTCGAAGAAACTATGAGTTTATTACAGTAGTAGCTTGTGTGAATATTTTTATATACAGTTATTATTCAAGTTTCGTATCTTTGCGAATACATAGTTGATCTTTTTCTTAACCTTCAGAGATGTACTTTGTTACAAGTAAATTATTTATTATTTCTTGCTCGTGTGTAAGTTTTTGTCTTGAGATGTTAGGAGGCAATGGCTTAACGATGTTCCTAAGTATGTAGAGGTGACTTATGCATAATAGTTGAGAGTACATTGTGTTGGCCTCCATGGCGCCCGTCGTCGCACTCGCCTCCGCGTCAATAGGTACCTCTTTCACAATAATACTTGCACAAAATGAGGCGTTGTTTCGTCACCGACCACACTCCGACACGCCTACGTGGACCTCACCATGCAATACTTTATTCATAGGCGCTTTGTAAGCCAAACATACTCTACACACTGCCTACACTTTACTGCTCACACTTTATTGGATTTTGAGAAAATTCAACGTTACTGAACTCATTAAAATCATGAATCATTAACCCTATGATTCATTGACTAAGTAGTTGAACGCCTTGCTTTGATAATTAAACCAAATCTATATAGGTGCCATAAATGAGTTGATGTAGTCGTACATAATGTAACCACCTACTGCCTACATAAAGGATCGCGATGGTGGCTGGCCTCAACCAGACTGACAATGCCATTGGACCTTGAATTTGGTACGAGTATTACTGACACAGACGAGTTTTTGTCTCGGATAAGAATCGCTGGGCTCATTATGTATGTATAAACCAACAGTCATGATTATTTAAAATAAACACAAAATATACATTATATGTTCGTAACAATCATACATGATCATATTGACTATTGTATGTGTTAGTTTTTATATTATCTGCAAAGACTTCCTAGTTCTTGATGCTACGAGAGGCCAATGAACGAAAAGAGTTAAACGCGTTACAATTTATTTTATTTTTAGAATCAATGGTTAACGTTCAGGATCTTCAATCATTTAATTACTAGAATATTGCTAGACGGAACATCGTGCCATGAATTATTAAAAGAGACACAAGGATATGCATTGATGTTGCATTGCATCTGATAAACAGTTGAGGCACACACCGAAGTTTATAACTGAGTAACATTTAGCGATTGAAACGTTATACTGCTATTCAGATGTAGGTCACAACGACAGGTGCCTTTTATACCTAAAACGTTTTTCAATTAGTGTTTACAATGTTTCACCGAAACGTTTCCTGAATTGACATTTTTATTTTTGTTCCAAGGCTGCTTCATACCTAAACGTGGTATCAAAAAAAAATGTTATAAGCATTCTAAGTTGCGATTTGGTATTGACGCTAACCATGAAATTGTTGCCCTAATGTTTCGCACGATAGGGAACTTAAACTGGCACTGCCTGAAATCACGAGGCCTTGATACAGTGACTCAGTTTCGATATCTCCAGTGGTCCGTTGACCTTTTACCGGTTCGCTCATTGTTGCATGCATAATTCATTTTACCTACTTTGATAGTACATAACAACACTATTTTAATCTTTTACTTCCTACTATTTTGAGCACGAGAACATCTCTGTTTCAATTAAATATTACGTTTCTGTTCGAGCTATACTCATTGGCTTCGTAATCATATTCAAAAACGAACGACTTCATAAATAATTGATGGTTTGTAATTAGTTCTCGCGGGAAGCCGAGTTAAACCTGAATTATTATAATATGTCTATATAAAGATGTTTATCTAACAGCATGACCTTCAGTTTTTATATACAATATAACACGATGTAATTAATACACAGATTCAGTTCCAGAACTTACAGAACACGAGACGCAAATGTTAGTAACAATACTGACAATAGCTCTATTCTGACTTAAATCCCACAGAAATAAAAACGAATTTTCTGCCAATGATAAAAATTACTGTAAGTAGGGCTTTGTTGTCCGCAAAACAATAACAAACTGTGTTGTTACAGGTATCTATTACATTTAGACAGTAATTTTCAAAGGTCTCAATATCAGTCACTAAACATTGACTTGACCACTGAACTGGACAAGAAATAATCACAAACAATACATTAGCAGATATTATTTCAATCAGTAGGTACCTAGTTATACCATAATTTCACAGACAATAGAATATTATAAAAAAACCACGCTAACGATCTCGTAACAGTATTTTGGGGTGACTTCGACGCGAACCCAAAGGTCGAACCCGAAAGAGGTTCTATGACCCTATATTGATTTTGTATTACTTAGAATTTTGTGTGCTAGACGTGCGCAAAATGATGAGAACATTTGAAAGAGTTTATTAACCGATAGGTGTTGTACTCAGATGGCTCCGTGATCCTATGGGACATTCGGGATCTAAACCAGAAGGAACACAAAACGTTGCGTGTGAACATCGAATTTGACCATGCGTCGCACGTTGCCTGGAGTCCAGACTCGAAGGCATTTATTGTTCACACCGTGCGTGAGAATCACATCGTAGTCTACAAGATAGAGAAGAAAAAGGACGGCACCATAGGGTCGGCGGCGCCGGTCATCACGTTCGAAAAGGTTAGTGAGTCTTTCTGTCTCAATCAAGGTGTCTCTACCTGAAACGGGACTCTTCAAAATTCTTGTTGACTTGCTCATCGTTCGTAATTTGAACGGCGCATTTTTGTCTGCTGAGCAGCTGAGAGCAACGTATCTTAGAGTTTTTGTTCTTTTTACGACGCAGGTACATATAAAACAGACCCCTAATATTCGCTTGTCGACATAGATAATGTATAGTTTATGCAACTACATTTTCATGACATACTTTTACTGCTAGTTTCACTAACTTCTAGTTGTCTATGATTGCTCAGTTTAGTGTCGTTGAAACATGCAAGTATATTCTACTATTAGTTATGTAAGATCTATTTGTTGTTATCTCTCGTTATCTGGGCTTCAGATGCACCGAAGCATCTCTCGACACGCGCCTAGTGCACAAGTCGTACAGTGTACCAATGTACGTGTACTATCTGCTCAAATATACATTGTATTAGTACTCAAGAAAGTAGGTCAATAGGTTGTGTCTATTCATGTCATAATGGTTACATAAAAATTAGTAGCTACCGCTGTGAAACCATTGTTTTGATAACTGTGCGAAAAAGGATTGAGTGCTTGTATCAAATCACAAGCGTGTACGATTTCATGATTAAGTAGTCTAAAAATAAAGCGATGGATGATTATTATTTATTAATAAGTATTTCATTACTGGTGATCCGCATTTTTATCTAATCGAAAATAACTTGGATCAGCTTGATAAATACAGAACAAATATTTTTGTTGATAATCTCGGTACATCGTTTTAGGCGCGTTGACCTAATCGCGTATCATCGCCCTATTTAGTTTGCCCTCTAGACTAGACTGTTCGAGGAGCATGTTTGTTTGCACCACATCCCCAAAGTCACATTGGCAATTATTTTGATCTAATAGGAGAGTAATATTCACGTTTTGTTTTGGTGTGAAATAAACATTAAGCGTAGCGCAGCTGAAAATAGGTGGGCGTCTTAGTGTAAACGCATGCAAGGAGCAATGGCCGCGGCTGTTGAAAATTCAAATTAGAGTTCAATATACATGTATGCCGCTCGTGGAGTGTCGGCTACGACCACTACATTTTATTGAACTGACCTAAACTAAGCGCCGGTTGAGATGTGAGATTTACACTTCCTTTTGTTAACCCTCTTTAATAGGGTTTGCTGTTCCTATACTATGAACTTGGTCATCCATGTAAATCAATATGGAATAGCAGTCTTACCTAATTAGGGGTGCAGGAATTTATTGATCCTGTTCCTGAAATTACTCTCTCAAGAATGATTTTGGGTAATCCAAACCGTTTTTAATGGGGGTCAACGTAGGTCGTATACTGGACGCAAATATTGCACAATGAATATTATTTTAATACACAACAGTGTAGCTACTTATCTATTCTTATAATTCAGCACTTCTTATACATAATCATTTTGCTGTTGCTTTTTGATACGTGAATCATTATCACGCTACGGAAATACAGCATGATGCAAAAAGTGACGTATGATGACATTGTGATCCGATCTGATTAGGTCAGTGCCCAAACGCGAAACGTCATAAGTGCCATGTTAAGATGATTTTATCGAACAACTTGTATATAACTTTATTTTTTCGCGACTTAGCTTAATGTCTTGGGTATTCCATGGAATGAGACAAATAATATAATAATGAGGTTGGTGTTTTTGAACCAGAGAAGCAGATAATCCTTGAAGAGGATGTTCGTGTAGATATGCAAACATACATAGGCTCATGAAACTTATCTTCTAACTGAGATAAAAATAATCCTTTCAGTCTATCTATTCTAGGTCCGAGATATATGTTATGAATATAATTTGTTAATGAATCGTCAACCAAGTGGTTATTATTTTTTGGGGCCGATTATTTTGCAATACACATTACAGAAGAACATGTTACAACACAGTAGGTAACCAATCACGGTATTGTTTAATTTTAATAACAGACACTAAAATAAATTAAGCTGTCAGTGAACTGCAGTCGCTAATTGATGATAGATTCGTGTACTAGGTTCAATGACCTTAAATCCTTTCAATGTTATTTTTAGCGTCAGAAATTATCTCTTAATTTTATCATTGCCAAACGATCGTTCAAGTATATTTATAGAACATTTGAAATTAATTATATATTCTTCCAAGATGCTTTGAAGGGCCTTGCATTAGTCTATGTATTGATGTAACTTTCAAGTGACTATTATACTTATCTGAATTAATCTTGGTGTATACTTGGTAGCTCTACTATACAAACACTTCCGATAATATTATCGCATATACGTTTTATGGCTAAGCTATATCATAAAGAGTCATTCAAAATAAAAACATCTCTAAGAAATGAAACTCACGCGACTTATGAATGATTTTCCTGAAATCAATGATGAGGCAATAGCTATCAACGAAACGGATGTTCCAATTAATTTTATGGACTTTACCTGTATAATACGGATCACTATCTCCTTAATCTGATTTTCCAACGGACTTTCATCGTCTCCAGATAATATATGACTAGTGGACCGGCTTTTGTTCCGCTTAGTACACTCGTTAGGGCTGCGCTCTTATCGCCACAGGATTATGAAAGCCTTCACAATCACAGCAATTAGTCAGCACTGCGCTCTACAATAAAGCTAAATCAAGAATTATAACAAAAACAAATCTGTTTTCAACTGATAACAACATAAATAAACAACCATACTTTAACAAAGATGTACTTGTCTGTTTCGCAACCCCGGAAAAGTTGTTGTTGTACTTGCAAATAATGACACAGACATAATCAATAAGAAGATCCTTTGTTTTAATATTAACTGGGCTAATGTACTCGTTACAACCGCTTGGCCAATATTGAAGTTGATGTTATTATCATGAAAATTTGGAAAATCATTTGCATATCTCAATATACTTATTCAAATTCAGAAATATATTTTAGGAACAGATATATAAGATAAAAGACAGTGTAATCGTCAAAAATAGTATTATCGGCAGACCTGATAAAATTATTTGTAAACTTGATCTGGAAAAAATAATATAATTAGCCCAATTAGCAG
Source organism: Helicoverpa zea x Helicoverpa armigera (assembly GCA_033682625.1). NCBI lineage: Eukaryota > Metazoa > Arthropoda > Insecta > Lepidoptera > Noctuidae > Helicoverpa > Helicoverpa zea x Helicoverpa armigera. The sequence continues at coordinate 3,598,567 of JAWIIS010000029.1, forward strand.
GAAACTGATAATTTTTCCTGTTTTAGTGTTCTTTACCGAACAAAAAATGAAAATGCATTTTCTCAAGTTCTCGGCACACTTTGCTGAAGAAAATTGAAATTTTCATAAGACCATTACGATTTTCCTCGAAACTTTTTGCGTTGCAGCTTTGGTTATCGATTTTTATTGCAATAAACCGTTAAGGTAATATCAATTTAGTAAATGACACTAATTAGTTTAGAGTACATTAAAGCGTTTAGTTTAGTCGTTAGTGATAACGCATTAAGGGCGACTGTCCATCAGACGAAGACGAATGACCACCTCACTTCACCTCAGGTCGTTATATTTATCAATATTGTCGCGCAACTAGGAAGAAGCCTCAATCGTTTAAGTGGTAATTGACTTGGATTATATAGAGGTTACTTCTTCAGGAAATTATATTTCATAGTCATTTTTATTGGCATTATAAGGATGGAGAAAATGTAAAATGACTTTAGGTATGGCGTAAATGTTAGTAACTTAGTTAACGATAGAGCTTCTTGTTCGTTTTAGAGCTAGTTATTATTTTCAATGTTGAGTTTTATGAGAGCATAACCGTAATTTAAGTGTGCTTGAATCACCAGCTTTAATATATTAAAACGCATCCTCAAGTGTTAATTAAATGAAAATTCATTATTGGATAAACGTCACAATGGCGGCCAATATCCTGCACAGGCTGAAAATTCGTACGCTTCGTGCAAACGTGACAAAAGGTTTCTTTTTTGTTTTGGCGGCCGTCAGTGTTGCTTGCGCCCCTCGTTGCTATTGGAATTATCAATACGTACAGCTACAGGCTCTGTCGTCTGGCGCTCACTCCAGGCTAATGAACAGTGCCATTGTTCACAAAAATCCAATATTTTCTTTAAAAATATTATTGACTTCATATTAAAACGGCTCTCTTATCCCTTAAAAGCATTCTTTAGATTACATCGAGTAGATTGGCTTCAAAATGTTTTTATAGGACTAGTTAATCGTGTCTATAAATATCCATTGGGAAAAGGGTAAGGATCCAATCCGTGATTGAATTATTAAGGAACGGACTGAGCCGAGCGAAATAAGTGATCCAATGTTTAAAATTCAAGCAGCGGAGTACCCTTGTGAATTCTTTTATCATTTAACCTGAGAAGCGTGTCGGAGTAACACGTGATGTAGGTCTGCTAACTATTGTAGAGGAAGTTTTGGGCGGAAGAACAAAGCTTTGAATCGCTGTGTGTTTATACAATGCAATATGTATGTACTGGTTGAGAGTGGCCGGGTCCGGCCGCGGCCCGGCCGATATCGGCTCACAGCAGACAGACGTTACTGCGCAGATACGTAACGCGACTATTTCCGAGATGACCCACATGCATATGTGCTTATTGATTTTTAATTGCTCACGTTCAAATATACTCCACTATAGGATTCTAGGTTATCCAATATCCCACATCGAATACAATAGTCATTTTGGTAAACTATAAGTAACTAGATACGTTTCGCTACAAATCTGCACAGTTAGTCAATTCGTGATATTATGGGCGTAATGCCAAACTCCAACGACCATTCAATTTCCCTTAGCTGAATTACGTAAAGCTAAGCTCTTTGTGTGTCACAGTTCAAGACTAGGTAGTAAGTATTAGTCACCCGTTGTAAAAATATGCGTAAATAACGGCATGTACGATATGACTCGGTGTCAACATTTTGCCCCTGAAAGCATGCTAGTGTGAATGCCTTACTCATTGTTTTATTGATACATATGTCCATGAATTCAGACTTGCTTACATCATTTCTTGGAAATTACCGTGTAAATATTATATTATTTTGTTTGAAGCAAAAATCACCTTGTTCATGGTTTATTTCAAATATTTCTCAAGAAGCAAGCAGTTTTATGTATTTTATGCAGCTACAAGACTGCAAAGTGAATGAAAGACGCACTGTTTCTAATGAAATGTCTAAAGTTTCACTCGCAATTTCTGCTTTGCAAGAGCTTTGATAGTCCTAGACTTCTCGGAACCTCATTCTATTCAAAGAAACTATTAAACTACAATAGCATACCTGTATTTTCTGTTGGCTTTAACATCCATTTCAATTTCACAGAATTTCATCAGCCAAACAACGTTCCTTAAGTAATTAATAAACTATATGTATCTCCGATGTTCTGACGTATGTTTTTATTAAAGCTGAAAATGCAATGTAGGTATTTCACAAAAAGTAAACTTTCATCGGCTTTTCTCTTCATTGCTAGTCCAATTTTCTCTTTGTACAGTGAAGGCGATTGAATTGGATATGTTGGTAATGGATACGGATGGCATAGTGATTGCATCAGGAAAATATTGCAAAGCCTCTGTTTTTCATAAGGAAACTCCGCAATAGTGACGTCACGCCAACAAGCCGTTATACTGATGTAATCGACCACTATGATATGACAATGAGAAATATTTTGGTAGCAATTAACGTGTTATTATGTAATTAATTTATCAGTGTAATCATTAAGCGCGTATTTTAATTACTGAGGTTGAATGCAAGTCGTGATGTTGTTCCGCGTATCGTTAGGCTCTAGTAGAGGCGCGGCTTCAGTAAATGAATTGCTTACTAGTCTTTCATTAACGCTGCTGTTATTTTTTAATTTAAGCGTGTAGATTTTACCAGTTCTGCGTAATTGCAATTTGTGTTTTAATTAATGTATTTCAATATCCGTCTGTTCTGAATTAAATAGTAGAACTCCTTGTAGAGTCAAATGAACGACAAACGAACCATATTTGGAACGTAGTTTTGTTACTTCGTGAAAATTAGTCGTAATATAATAATTAAAAATATCTTTCCTAAATAACATAGGTACATAATATATCCCGTTGGAACTTCCTACAAATGTTTGTAAGTACCTCAAAACATTTCACCCGTTAGTGGACCTTCAATTTACAGAGGGTGACTAAAGAAAGGTGCTTTCCAATAAATGTTTTCATCTTTCCAATTGTTTTGTCGGAAAATTGTGGATGAGAAACCTTACAGCACGCAACGTAGCACAATGCTTTCCCCAAAAAAATATTTCAACACGATACAATCCTGCTTGAGAAACTCGGGGAGAGTTTCTCTTTGAAATACTTTACGTAACCTTACTTGAAAGATTTCTCTTATACATTTTGTTTCACACAAATGTATGAGGTACAGGCAATTGTTTCTTCAAAACAACAAAAAATACTTGCAATTACAGAAGCCACTGAACAGTTCTGATAGCTGAACAAAGACACTACCTGTGACATTCAGACGCAGACGGTTAAACACTTCATAAGGGTCCTTAATGACTTAGTGAGTCGCGAAACAGATAATGAAGACACAAAAACACAATCAACCTTGTAGTTAGTTCCTTGTTATGGGTACGTACATAACAAATGATTCCCAAGTATATTTACAGCGAGTGAGTCATAAGTCGCACGACTGATAAGCTGCATTGTACTCAGCGCTTAATCATTTGTGCAGCCCCTATAACAATATTGGCCTACATACCTATTTGTTCGTACACACCCACCAATTAACGTTGACGGCCAAAATTTCGCATTTGCTGCATTGGTGTTCATTAATTTTGACTGAAACGCACGCTCTAATGGTCTTTAAATTTTGGCATAATGGAAATGAAATTGATACTACAGCGAGATTCATTGTTTTCACGGGCCGCAGACTTCCTATTGTTTGTGTACGAGTAATGGGCGTCATGTTCAATGAGTAGATTAGCACGATCTATGTACCTCTCACATACACCACGCCCACATGATTCTAAGGGATTGTTCACACCAAACGTATTGTCCGCCGCTGACTGTGAGTATACTCACAGTCGGCCTCAGTGTGAACGTCGACTCAATCTGCAGTACGCGTACTCACCAAGCCGACAATAGGCTATAGCGTACGATGCGCTACATGTGTGAACAAAAGAATACGCTCGTGTAGGTTCACACTAGATGCGTACGCTGAGCGGCCGACTATTCTACACATAAAAGAGCTCAGTATTTGAAGTTGCTCGTAGCATCACTGCGCGGCGGTGCGGACGCGGCGGAGCGGCGGTGCGTACGCGGCGGAGCGGCGCTATTCGGCAACTGCGTCCGCGTAGCCAATCCGCGTCCGCCGTGCATAGTCGCGTAGTAAAATAATCGGCTACTGAGAGTCAGCTACAACAGACGACGTAACAGCGTATAGTCGGTTCGGTGTGAACGACAATTTCAATATATATGGAAAAGCAATAAACTGCGTAACGTGCGCTCACAGTCAGCGGCGGACAATACGTTTGGTGTGAACGATGCCTAAGTATAATGATATGTTACCTTAATGTTCATATTCATGTAGATTTACTTAATAAATCGTCGAATACTTCTTCGGCTATTCTATTTACGAACTTTTATAGTCTTGGTTGTTTAATTGTTTTTGTTTGGCAGATATTCGTATAACTTTCACTACCCTTAAATAGGATTCGAAACGTGATTTGATTTCGTTAGTAACTGCGGCCCATCCACCCGGAATAATCCCTTAATCGTCAGTTAGAGCACCCACGGGAAGAAATGGGAGGGCTATTATTAGACGGAGACCACATAGCCAGCCTGGGATGTGACACACGTGCTATTTATTTGCAATAATTCATTAATTATATTCTCCTTATAACACAATCAGTCTATATATTTCAATAATTATCTGTATTATCCTAATAAATCACAATAACAATAGATAGAATAGGTGCTACTAAACTCAATGTCCTTTGTCTTTTGTTATTTTACTTTCAATGAAATCACTGTCACATCAGTGAAACAGAAGGAATAAAAAGATATTGTTTATTTACACAAAAATATTTATTCATGCTAGAATAAAGAAAAATACGTTCCATTGTCCGTCTTTGCTATTCAAGACAGGACACGCTATGTAGATATTTGCGAATAATAAGTACACCCGAAGTTAATGACGGCAGCTTAAAGCGAGCTTTTAAATGCATGAATTTCGAATATTTCATCCTTAAATTGCTACTTTTCTTGAAGGACTAAAGAATAAAGTATTTACTTTACAAAAGAATTTTTACAGGCCAATTAAGTCGTAAGGGAGGCCGGTACACCGCGCACTTCAAACGCGCCAGGAACGGATTGTGCACTACAGAAGTTATTTATGAGTTCAATGGTGATCATGACGAAACACATTTTTAAAAATGCAATGCTTACTGTTTCACAACAGTTCGTTTTGAAATATTACATCATATGAGTATCTGTGATGGTAATGAGATTATATTGAAAATTACGTGCTTTGTGAAAACGCCAAGTGTTGATTGTAGACAATATCACGTACTATTTATCACTGCCGATGTCCATTGTAATAAGAACAAAGATCTGTTTGTTGCACTTGGATGTTTTGTGCTTGTGATGATGCAAGCATGGTAATATGATCTCACTCCTTTTATATACAAATACTTTAACTTAAACTCGATGACTGCGTTCTATTGCTCGCTATCTTAAAGCTTCCATTTACGTAGGCTCTAATCAAACACAATATACGTAGTTAACTATCAGACGGAATATACACAACACTGCTACGTGATTTATCTAGTCTTAATAGTTCTTCAATATGATTCAAGTTGTAGCTTGCAACGATTATTTAGGAATTTACATAATCAATTATGCCGTGCAGAATATCGCATTGGTACAATGTTCGTCTTCCGCCTGTGAATAATGCTGGATTCACCATAAAGGAGGCACAATGTCAGTCACGCCCTCACATGCTCGTTTCGACATTTTGCACAAAACTTACCAACCTTGCGTGGCCGGCAATGAACCTCCGCAAAAATATATAAAATATGAAATGACTTTTGTTTCGTCGTCTGTATGAATGTATGAAAATCTGTCGTTGTATATCTTACACGTCTCGTGTTTTTGTGTGTTTGCTATTGTTAGCGGTGATACGATCACAAGATTTCGCTAATTGTGGTGCACGAAGCGACTCTCGAATGTTCTCTGCACTGTCTTAGTGCTGCAATAATTCCCATCGTTAAAGAAACCGCTCAAGAAAACGACATCATATCATGAACTTGTTTTCTGTTAGTGTCTCCTACGACGTATGTTTAAATAGAAACCGTTTTCTAAATGTGGTGTGCTTTTCAAACATCTAAATAGGTCACAAGCTCGTACAGTTAACAGATGTTAATTTCGGTTAGTGCTAATGTAGCTTCAAAGAGCAGAATAAACTAGCACGCAAAGACAAATACCACTATTCAAATGTAGGTTTGAAGAGGCGGTAGGCTTTGAATGAATTATATGATCATTAAATCGAATCACTTTATCGATATGTGATCTAGAACACGCGCAATCACTTGTCAATAAGTACCTATTAAAGAGTAACCGAGATTACTAATTTAGTAAATAGGTTCAGACACAGATACCGTAAATATGTTTAGTATCAGTAACGTTTATCTACCTGCAATAAACAATAACACTCACTTTGCAATATTGTGGGTATCGATTGTAGTCGGTAATAACATTTACACAAATATCGGGGTCGATGTAATGTGGCACTCCGCACTAGTTAGCGGGTTGACATAGGTTGATGCAATTTATGCAAGTGTGCTCTTAATAACCTTTTCGCTCTGTGTGCTTGTATTGCGAATTATATTGAGTCAGAATAGTCTAGAATGGATGTTTGTAAAGGATGAAATGGGGTCTCAAATGAAGGGCAATAATGAGTAATGATATAGCAGTATTCATAATATTGCCGAGACTTTTAAAATTGGGAACACGAAACCAGGTCAGTCTAAAAGGGTCCATATCTTATAAATATAACAGTCTGTAAAGAACGGAAGTTAATCACCCACTAGAATATAAATATCATCGGGAAAATTTATTTGTAGTGGAAGACCTATAAGATTCGATTTCCCACGATGCTGCACAACAGAAATACACTTGAGAACATTTTTATACATAAATAGCTGAGAAGAAAAACCAAGACTGATAATGATAAAAACAACTTATAAATAACGCGTTGTAGGTAATCCCAGAAAACAGCACTTATTGAAATATAACAGAATATTGCGTCATGGGTTACGACACTGGGGCTGAAATCAAGTTAGTTTACTCTGATACCCCAAATGTTTCGTCTACATCAATCTTAAACAAGTCTTGCAACCACCTTGCAGCTAAGTGCAGTTACACGATTAAAAAAGACCTTCCACCTGAACAATGGCACCAAGATGTTGCTCGTACAGTAATCAAAGCATTTACGCCATCTGTTAAACGTTTACGCTATCTTCTCGCGAAGGCAATAGCGCCTATAATAGCTTACTTATTACGTTATGTATAGTTGGCTTATTGTGTGGCCGATCGTATTGGCTGTGTTGCTCAAGTATAGCTGTGTTCGGATCGTCGCACGCGCAGCCTCGAATAATATTATTTTTAGCCGCAGGAAGGTTCTCTGGTTCGTTTTCCGCACGCATATGTATATTGCCTACATAAAACATGATGCGCAAGGCGTCAGGACTACACTGAATATTCAACAATATTGTTGTTCCGTGTTCACCTATGCGCTTATTCCTCCAAGATATCAACCTCATTGTGCATGGTCTTATCTATAATCCGTTGGTTAAATATTAGATTTACATCCATGTTTGGTATTATCTCTTATCACCTCGTGTTTGCTTAACAGTAACAGCGACCTCTTTACGGCGGTAAGAACGCAGTAGAGAGCTTTATGGACTGGACGTCTAATTAATGCGTAATCATGTTTTCCGTTCCCAGGTCCACGAAGTAGATGTGGTCGGTTTCGACATATCGAGCAACGGCAAGTTTATGATGTCCTGTTCATCAAATAACGACATGGTGATTTGGGACCTGAAAGGACAACAACTGGAAAGGCTCGACACATACCTGATGACGACACACACCGCCAAAGTTTCACCATGCGGCCGCTTTGTGGTGGCGACGGGTTTCTCGCCCGACGTCAAAGTGATGGAGGTGTGCTTCACAAAGAACGGGGAGTTCAAACAAGTGACAAAGGCATACGAGCTAACCGGCCACTCGTCGGGAATATACGACGTTGCCTTCGACGTGGATACGTCACACATCGCCACAATATCGAAGGACGGCACGTGGAAGCTATATCATACAAAGAGTAAGTATATGACATGTAATGTTAATGCGCAAATGCTTCCTTATTATCACTTGCAGTTTACGTACATGTTATATTGAGACGTGACTCGGGAGGAATATGTAAAGTAAGCAAAGTGGCACGGTGTGACGTCACCCTGTGGGTCGCACTCGCCTTGCGAACGTCGGGTGCGCTTATTTTGATAAACGTTCAAATTAATTGGAACACGAGTTAATTCATTGTTCTTTTATCAGTTTTAGTACAGTTCAGCTGTAATTTATTTCTTTATTAATGCGTTGTTCCTCTACCGTACGTTTAGTACAAAGATACGTGAATACAACACACTTACATAGTTCAATCGCACGTAGACGTCACATGTGTCGTGGAGTATTAATTACAGTTTAAATTGCGCAGATTGCTCTCACACACATGATCAAAGTCAATGAATTATTATCATCTCTTTAATGGATTCATAAAAGGCCCACGTGACGGTTTCCTGATTTTATTGTCAGTGTAGTCGCAAAAATAATATTTTGATTGGAAAAATATTATGCGATGTTACATAGGTCACGTACATAATAGGTACCTACTTGATTTTTTTTCTTACATACTTTAGACACTAGCTTATTTAATTAATATTCATACTATTGTAAAAACAATGTATCCTCAATATGATATTAAATTCGACGTACAGTTTAGCAATTTGTATGTCTGTGTTATATTTTCCCGTATCCTTTTTCCTCTGTACACAACGACGTTGTTTTTCTTTTTAGTTATTTATTCGCTACGTATAAACATAATGCGAATTGCTTACTGCATGATATTTCAAAGAGTTGCTGTAGGTAGCGTCTCGAACAAATATCTTACAAATGGCTGCATTCTGTTTATCTATTAATAGTAAGATTTATTGCTATTTTAATCTTATTGGCTTTGAATTATTGAGATAGGTCACGGCTCAATCCAATCCTTGTGTGCCTTGACGTTATTAGGAGTTATGGTAAACATCCCCGTTTATCAATAATCACGTTATGTCTGGGAATTACTAATGGCGCAGGAACACGTCATATGGGACAGTCCGACAGCGACAGACCTTGTTTGGTTTCATAATAACGATGTATCATGTTCATTTAAATTATATTAAGCACTCGTTTATAATGCGTTTATAGGTAAACATGTTACCGCGAAACGATTTCCATTTCAAGAAACTAGTTTAACACGTTGATGATTTTATGCTTAAAAGCTGACTTGTTTACTCGCTTGTCGAATCTAAAAGTTTTCTCAGACGTTCTATGACGTGAGATATAACGGCATTATTAGTGATAAAAATAAATATTAATGCGATTAAAATAAACATTTTTCATGCTAAATGTCCTCTCATAGAAACTTAAGAATATCTTGACCGTGTTATGACTTTACGACCAAATAATATGCTTTGTCATGGCAGCGTAAGCAAAATATATTATGTTGATAATACAGATCAACATTTGAGGGGATTGCCTAGCTTGTGTTTGTCCTCATAATGACGTTGGCCACTAAATGTTACAATTTCCTTGAATTAGATTTGTCATCTAATTTCGATGTTCAGATTTTCCCAAATAATTTTTACGCGAGAGTTTCCCCCTTTTTAAACCATAATGTTTATGTACAATCCTTCTCTACCGACAATATGTAACTATTGTTCAACGCTGTGACACACCCATATTTCGCCAACCTCGTTTATAATCTCATGGAGCGAGCGAGCTTACACAAATTCAACAGGTTGCAACTGAAACTACCACATTTGTTACCTCTATCACTAAGAACAATGAAGTCCTGGATTTTCATCAGTTGCACTTCGCAAGGGAATTGTATCTAATTGCTCGTTATGAATTTTCAGTCGACTATGCCCGCGGGGAGTCACCCCACGTGCTCGAGACTGGCACATACGGACAGACAGCGAACCCGCCGCGCATCGCCCTCTCGCCCAACGCTGAGGTACTGGCAGTCTCCGTGGACTCCTCTGTCGAGTTCTACGACACCTACACTGGCAAACTTTACGATACCGTGGAAAATGTTTACTCTGGTAAGTTTTAGACGATTCACAGACGACGACGTAAGCGGATCCCATGGCGAACGTCGCCGGCCTGTATTCGAGAGAAAGGTTCGAACGGATTTCATAGGAATTGGGGAAAACAAGAAATCTACTTAACGGCCATATTTCATAGGTAGAGAATGGGTTGTTTAAAGATACTAAAAATACGAGCTTTGAGATAAGGATCAATATATTTTGACGCCTGTGGAATTGCCTTAGTATAGTCGCTTTCCATCAAGCGACCCGTCTTATTGTTGTCTATTACACAAAAAATAAAACTTATTTGGATTTGAAATTATTTGGAAAATAATATTGTTAGGATTTTCCTCCTAGTTATTGGTAATAATAAATTTAAAGGCGACGATTTGCCTTTGGCAGTCGAATATGAGTCATCACACGGTAAACTGTACCGCATAGAGGAAAATTAAACCCATGACTTGATTTAAATTTTGTAAGGCGGTAATTTTTGTAAATTACTTACGTAGAGGTATTCTCAGTTAAAGGAAAAATCGATATTCGGCGTTCTTAGGTACTGATGTAATTTCTAAACAAATAAGTAATTTAAAGTAATAGTAATTTAGTATTAGTCATATGCGAAAGTGCAAGCAAAGCACTTCGTATCGACTTTCATAAATTGGGTTTTAAGTTTGATTGAAATCTGTGAAAAAGGGAGTGTGAAATTATTAAGTTAATGCTGAACTAAAATTAGATTAATTATACAAAAATTAAAACACTCGTGCTTGTTTACATAGCGGAAATATTAGAACCTTTTAGTAGAACTATAAAATGCTACGATTACGTTGTTGTCACGTCATTTGAATAACGAGGAGACCTTGGTGACAAAGCTGGATCGACATGAAAAAATATACAAATGTTCTTGTAAAACATAAATACAAAACATGAATCGACAAGAGCCTTGTCGATTTACCTTATTGTATATTTTGACTTCACAGGAATCGCGCATAGTAATGCCGTTTCCAAATAAAACTAATTTGAAATTCTATAAGAACTTCGAATATCGGTCGAGGTCTTTAAGTCATTTACTTAATAGATTTTTACTACAAATCATTAAATGAGTCGTAAAACAAACACAGTTATGGTCATATCGCATTTCTGTTGCAATTAGTTCACATCAATAACGAATTTATAATGCAAAACGTAGGCCTTTACTGTTCGGTTTTCATGGGCGTGTAACTTTTGTATTTTTAACTCAGCTCCGAGGCTACAGGAGGCCGTGAATTATTGAATAGGCGACTCAAGGTATCGCTATCGATTACTTGCACTTATAGCGTCTATAAATGCACGAGCTGTGATAAGGATGGCGGCTATTTATCAAAATTAGCGAGTACTCATGACAGAATTAAGATTTTTTTCCTTGTTTCTGTTTCAGGATTGATAAACTACATGAAATTTGACGCAAGCGGGAAATACTTGTTTGTGTGCGGGGACCGTGCTGTCAGGGTGCTACACAACGTGTGTGGATACTTCACTACCATCGCGAGCTGCACCAGGCTGCTGGGGACCAAGCAAACTTCGGCCACCGTGGAAAGGCAGAAGAAAACCATCCAGGAATGCAAGGACGCCCTCGCCAAGTTCGGAAAGTAACGCCATCTACAGGTCGCATATGTTATTATTACAATCTCGTCGTAACTGCATTTATTGTTTGTAATCTTTGATATATTTTTTATAATTACGTATACATTTGTCTGATTGTCAGTGTTGCTAGAACATACATCTTTCAATGTACTTCAGATGTAGGTAGATTTTGGTTATCTGGGATTAAATAAAAATGTACAAACTAAAATAAATCGATAGACTGCAAAAGGTTCAAGAATTTAGTTCTTTTATGTTTAGATTTTTCTGTTCCAGTGATTTATGGGCACAAGGTTTTGATCAGAATCTCGCAACTCTGACGATAATATTAATAAGAATATACTAATATTAGTTAATTATTATACTTGTTCACAGTTGACATCGTTTTATATGTTGATCTCGGTCCAAAAGTATTTTCAAAATTATATTGATAAAGCCTATGAATTAGTAAAAATACGAATTTGTAAAAAAAATGTATTGCATGACTGAACTATGTATAATATCTGTTACGTGATATTCGAGTAACAGCAGTGGTAATTTGCATGTCAATTATATTACTGCTATAGTAAGACCACTACATAATATATGACGTAACAGTCGGAGAATATCGTTATTTTAGTTTTTGTTATTACGTAAACATGATACATAAACTCCTATGATAATGTAAGTTCCTAATCGTAAGCTATTCCACTCCACCCGACTTCGTCCTTGCAATGTTCCTTCTAGATATTTTTTTGTATGCATTATCTGTCGACTACCAGTTTTAGTACTTCAGGAACTACGAAGCTTTTTTGAACGATAAAACATCATGTATTTGCATATTTTATGACACGGGAAATAGCGTTGAAAATTCGATGCACAATTATCAAAATTGGGGTCTTAATTAAAACGAACTAAATTCAGGAGTTGTTTAAAATTGTTGTTTTAACTTTAATAATCAGATTTTGATGAACACAAAAACGTGTCGGCTATAATGTTGCAATTCCTGAAGTGCTAACAATTTCAAGTGAAGCCAGGGTCGGTTTTCACAATCGCCACGTCATAGTTCACTGTCTTTGCGTAAATACGTACATATTGTATTGTTATTGATCGCGGTCGATGTGTGACGTGGCCCTACCGGCCATGCATGCCACTCGATATTACAATTAAGTCAAGGAACTGGGTAAGGTTATTTTTTATAAATATTTCTTGCACACATTTTCGTGCAACGTTTCGTGTTTTCCCCAGTGATCATCTCTGAAACTGCATTTAGTTATACTGATTTGTCAATAAAAATATATGTTTTTAATGTGTTGTTTTTTCTGGAAATTCCTATCATCCAACAGATATGTAAATATACACGTGATTAGTTATTTACAAAAAATAATTATGTTTTTCAAAGCCAATAAAGCCGCAGAATGCCTAGTATGAGACAGCGCCTATTTTTAAGGAAAATTTTGCGAATATATTACACGTTCCTTGACTTTTAGTTGCGTTCGTGTGCACCAAGTTCAAGGCGTATGAACTCGCCTTAAGAACAGAGGTCATGGTGACATGATCATCCCTCTATACAATAGAACAATGGTTATTATAATAAGGCTTATTAATTAATTAGGCAAAACCCCAATGTCCGTGATTCCATAATTTGTGCTAATTACAATAAATGCATAGCAACCGCGCCGTACCTTGAATCTCGTGGGTAAGTTAGCCGACTGATCAAAGTATGAATTGCACCTTCGGTATGTGAATGGCTAACCAAGTTGGCAAGTTCTGGAAAACTCCAGTGGTCCACCTTTGACAGTTGTTACGAGCCCTCGAAATATTTTTATGTCTGTGAAAATTAAATCAAACCCATTTTAATGTTTTCAATTTAACTTTATTGTGTTTTGCACAAAAGTGACGTTATCGACATTACACTGAGATACTCTGTGATTATAATTTAAGTACAGATTCACAGCTTCCGATAAATAAATATACTTTAGCTTTTAGGCGTACATACAGTCAATAAATGAGTCCTCTATCAATTCCATCAATTTTGTCTGAAAATAGTCGATCATCTAGTGCCAAAATAGATTTATTCATCTTTTAAAACAATAGAAACATTTCTTACTTTGATTCATTTAAACAGTTTACATCTAATGCAAAGAAATTACACATCATAACTATTTATTATTATTTTGTACCAATCTGCTGTTGAACTGTTCTATCCAAATAACTATCTATAGATATACTGTACTGATATTGATTAATTTTAAGAAGGGTAAGCAGAAAGAGATTTTTAAAGTGAAATCTTATTGATAAATGCTTCAACAAAATAAAGGCAGTGTAAGCGAGTTGTGACGACAGAATGTATGTATGTAACAATTTTTATAAGACAACACTAAAAGTAATTCGGTTTATCAATTTTTAAAGCTGAAATTGTTCACGACAACACGAGCACACAACATAACACAACATACAAACAATACACATATCTAAGTTAATAATCATAACTATTAGACGAGATAAATTTTATGTAAGGCTGGTAACCGTAATAACATATTTTGTGTAAACAGCGGGTATATGAACAAACAGGGCTTGAATAGATGCTATAACAGAGTGCTATAAAATAAACATTGGTTATGTAAGTTGCAAACATAGTATTGCAATCAAAGGTCATAAACGTTATGCAACTGCGGATAGATGAACTTAGAAGGAACTTTATTACCTACGTCATTAAACTGAATAGAATAACTAACACATGATAATAAATACTATGTACGTGTTATGAAAATAAGTATCGTATGTATTATAACTGTTATATTCGAGAGACTAATGGGAACATGACAGCTACAATTAGGACTTTGCTCTGAAACATTATATCTGGCTGTATGTTCACACTAATTATGGCATATTAAATGAACTTAAATAGAAGTAATGACGTGGTCTTTATATCTACTCAAGGAAACATTTATTACTTTGAAATGTGTATCCGTACTCTGCTATAATCGTTGACACATTTAAACAGAATTTGTGACGAGGGATCAGCGCCAACGAGAGAAAACTCCAAATTAATTCCCAAAGAAGCAATCATTTGCTCAGGACCCGAAAGATTTTCTTTTAAGGTCATTTTAAGGTGTATATTTGCAACTGTACTTTTGTAACTCAATAACAATTCCTCTGAAGCGCATACGCGCATTTCTAAATTATACAATGCCAATCACGTTTTGACTTCACGCACTATGCTAATTTTCTTAACTATGGCTTGTTTAGCAATAACATGTCGGAAAATGGCATCGACACGCTTGTTAAAGTATATTGCATAAAACGTTTTTGAAATATTTAGTGATATGGTATAACAATTTAGAAAATGCTATTGTTTATTTACGCGACTGTGTTTATAGTAACTTTACTCGCACATTTTGATATGAATTTTAATAAGTGAATTTTCAGATAATTTTTGTTTATAAATAAAATAGTGATCCCCATCAGATACGCACGTGTAAGATAACACATTTCGTCGTCAATAAATAAACATATTTTTTTCTGTTCATATAATGTGCACATACGCACGCATATTATTTAACAAAATAGTACAGCTGTCGCAATAAAATATTATTTCATATTTTAATGCTAATTTTTAATGCGAATGTCTTGATTACATTTCACATGAAAATAATTTATTTTTATGAGATTCCTTTGTTTGAATGACGGTGACGTCCCCGTAATAGCGTTAAAACAATGACAAAATATTGTATTGTCTAGGTTGAAAAACGGATAACAGGTAATTTGTCATGATAATACCGTTATTAAAATTTAAATTTTGTGACATGTAAATTGCATGCTCACGTGATGAATAAATCATGTTACTTTTTTTGTTAATATTCATATTTTCTTTGATGTTGAAAAGATCTAATTCAGGTACCTATAGGAATCATAGGAAATTATTATTTTTATTTAAATCGGTGATTACGATTGCAACCTAAGTAGATATTAATATAGCCAATAAATGGCAAGAAATAACTCATATTCCATTCATTCTGGTCTACTTTCGGATATCAGATTCAATTCACAAAGACAAAAAGTATGATATATATTTTCATAGTTGATACGAAATAACGATAGCTCGAATAAACAGTCAACATCACTAAACTATAGCGAAGAGAAATTTACTAAAGCTAATCAGATTTTAGTACTTAAAACTTCATAGGATTTTAGTTAATTATATGAAACAATTTGCTTTGACCATGATATGATGTTATTTTTTTTTTGAGCAATCCATAAAGATGATATTTTTTAATACAAATTCAGTTCAAAGAGTATTATATGCTATTTAATATTGTTCGCTAAAGATATATAAATAGCATACGTGATTACTTTTACTCATTGATCATTTGGTCATTAATCGAAAAATATGGCAGCAAATCTTCGAGAGTAATCGAAAAACAACTATTTAAAGGGAAAAGTGATTTAGAATTTTCATTGATTAATGTTAAAGTTGACACTTCAAGATCTATTACTTAGAGAAGAATAAGATTTTTATTATTTTGTTAATGATCACATAAATAGCTATTTCATTTAACTGTCTATATTTAGCACTTACTATGGTATTTATTAGGGCGACGAGATAAAAACCTACGTTTAGCTTACGAGTAATTCAATAATGTTTCATTTCATAATTCCTTCAAAATGAATGATTGCACTCAATTGAAGGGACGAACGCAGTGGTAGAATGGCTATTTTCAAAGTATAAGTTTACTGCAGAAGTATTTTCACTTATATTACGTTTAAATAATTTAGTACTGCTCTTTAATAGGCATCAAATCGTAAGGTTTATCTGGCCGCTATCTTATGAGTGTACATAACAGGTCTGTCACACTACCCGACTCCTGCAATATCGCCGTCCAACTAAACAACATACTAAACTAAGCGTACTAAACCATTCTACTGGATATGTCACGCGAACTCATCGATTTACAATTATTTCGTCATCTAGCGTGTATTCAGTTGTTAAGGCATACCACCAATACTCTTAATACATACTTTATCATAAATATTGTCGCTATTCATCATTATTGTGTGAGATTTTTAATTTCCTCGATTAGTATTGAACGAACTAACTAAAGTTTGTTTAAAAATAAATGCGCGCGTCTTACGACTAGTTAAAGCGAAGTTAGAATCGCCAACAACATTTTTTGATGCACTAAAATAAATAAAGTGATTATGTCATTGACAAGAATTAAAGACTAATTCAAACATCGCCGATTGCACGGTGGATCATCCAGTTACACTTAAAACATAGAGTGCACGAAAATATTTTAATATTAGTAACCATCACGGTCCGACGCCCCTATAACTGGCGAACAAGTAAAACGAAAATACATAAAAATCAAAATCAGTCATAATATTGTCAAATTCCGTATAAGCGCCGAACTAAAATCGACAAAGTAAACGTTTTAGCAAATAACCTAATCAACTTAATACGAAATAAATACTGTAAGTACTAAAAATAAAGTATTGAATAACGCAGTGGCCGGCCGGCCGACTAAAGACTTTGGTTGCAAGTATCTGCTCGCAGTCCGTGATTATGGCCAACAGTTCGATTCTCCGTTATAATATTGGACTAGCATGAAATTCGTTACGCAGCGCTCCCCGCGCTCGACTTGCTCCCTCTCACTGTATACGCGACTCCTGCAACAACCATACTATACGTAAGCCGCACCACATATTTATATTAAAGAATAGCTTATTTATCTTGGGAGCGAGTAAGTGTTATCAACAAGCCACAACATTGCATTTAAATCTGAAATACACAATAGTATTATATCTCGCTTATATGAGTGGAAGCGGTATTTTATCTGCGAGCTTGTAGACCCTAGATATATGTGTATACGCCGTATAGAAAGCAGGGTGCGGTTATAGAAAGCATACTGCGTATCATTGTTTTGCTAGCATCAAGCAATGTCAATGTATGTGGCCCACTTTGTTCCAAATTCTTTACTTAAATATCGAATGCATATCGAATTTGGACATTATAAGGAGCGTGATACATATACCTACATATACTGTGTTCAAGTTGTCACATACCTGAAGCTGTCTCTTAGGTGTTCACCAATAAGTATGCAGCCTGAGACAATCCGCAGCGAGATCAGCCAGCAGCGCCCGTCGTCCCGGCAGCAGCGCGAGGCCGGCACGCGGCGCGGCTTGCGGTCGCGCAGCTCGGCGGCGGCGAGCACGCGGCCCGAGCTCGCCGCCAGCACCAGCAGCGCGGCCGCCCGCGCACCGCGCGCGTGCACACGATGTGTCGGGAACCGTCGCTGTCGGTGTCCAGGGCCACGCCGCGTAGCGCCGCGACCTGAGTAAGAATATATAGATGTTAAAAACAGTTTCAACGGGTACTGATAGTCTCTGATAACCTATCAGGGACTTATCTGACAGATAAATTTTAACCTTTCGTTTTCACAGATTTACAGATTTCTATTTCATATAATTTATTGAAAATCTATCGACGTGTCACACTAATGCAGAACTGCTATGTCTTGTCATGTGTAGTTTGTAACCATTCTCCACGCGGCAAAACGCACTGAATGGATCTCGAAGGAACTTAGCAGTGGCCTCAAATATCAGATTAACATATAGGCTACTTTTTGTCCGAGAAACGGACACACTTATGATTGACTCGAAAGGTAAAAATTTTGACAGTCTAAAATCAGTGCAGGCTTTAACCTTTAGGCACTGGTGCAAAACACATTTTTGAGATTTCCTTCAGTATCGTAAACCCTGACTGCCAATCTGCTATGATTAGTAAGTCTTATGACAACGCAGGACGCCGACTAGACCCAACTTCGCCGTTGCCTATCTGGAAAATGTAACAATAAAAGTATCAGAAACAAGTAATTACCGACCCACAGTTCTCTTTTTATAGTGCCTAATTATTTGAAACCCAAACCGATCATAGTGTTCAATTAATTCAACATTACACTAGCATAAATTCTATATGGTTATAGCGTTTATTAGGTTGGTATCCGCTATAATTTAAAAGTCTGATACAATTTAATGAAACTTAGAGATCGTAGTCTGAGAGATAGTAAGACTCGTAGTTAGAGTATGATATGGTGTAAGATTAAGCAGGCAATATCTCAATGGACTAAAAAAGAAGCAGTCTTCAAACTACTGCTTTGTAAATAATAAAAATATATCAGACGGCATATATCTTATTCATAAAATTTTCGTGTCACAATGTAGTTACCTTCCGAAATGGCTTTACTGAATTTTTCACACCCCTAAGTGATAAGGGTTGTTCACTCTTAACCGAAATAATTTATATGCAAAACAACGTTTGCCGGTCCCCAGCAGTAGTTCTATAATTGAACAAATTACCTCTCTCTCAATTATTCCCATGGCTGTCGAACAGGAACACCAGCCCTAGCGCCATTGTCAGCGACGGCTAGACGCGCGTCACAGGATCGGGCCCGCCCCACATTACCGGCTCCACCAGACGCTCCGAACGAATTGTACGTATTGTGGTACCCATCTGGTGTCACCTGGGAAGTGTTAATACAAAGACATGAATTAATAAAACCAAAAAATGTTAAAACAATGTGGGAAAACATTACTAACGGAAAAATAAAGGAATTTAATTAATTAATTTCAACAGAATTTAAAACCACAACATATTTGTGTGTGAAAGAAAAAGATGCGATCAGTAAATAATTGTGATATTAACTGTAAAACACATATTGTAGGAAAGAAGAGGAGAGAAATTATTATGATAAATAATGATAATTATTTAATTACAAAGTCATCAAGTTGAGTGAAAAAGTTAAGAATAAAAATGCTATGTTCACTGACCTCAGTAAGTGTCCGCGTCCGCCAGTTGACAGCCACAATGCCTTCAGCAGTGACCGCAATACCTGTACAACTTCGACCAGCTAAACCTGAAACATAAATGTAAATGTTATATCTCTAACTCGAAATTAGTCGAAATATTCACGATCCGGATGATTTTGGCGAAGAAGAATGCAAATTAGTTTGGATATAGCCAGATTTTCATTTGTCCCACAATAATTCACACGTTCGACAGTGGCGAGCAATGAATAGAGAGAGCGTCCACAGATAATTACAAAAACATTTACACTTAACCGAGTGTGACACAGTGATATTATATTGAAGTTTCATATTCAACACTTTACGGCAACTTATGTACAAAATATAGTAAAAATATTAACAAACCTTCGTTAACGATATGCGTTTTAAATGCGACACGTCTCATCGTCCAGCACCTTGACCCGCGAGTTGCCCGCGTCTAGCACGTAGATCTCCCGTCGCTTCGGACATCTGCGGAATTAGATGATGGTAATATTAGTGACGTGCATATAAGAGGAGCTGATTTAGGCCGCCCGTGTATAACTTCTTGTAGGACAGATAATCGGGATTTTTTGTACGACATATTTTATGTATTTATATTGAATAAATCTATATTTTAAAAAAATAATTTGGACTTATTTTTGGTAAGAAGTTCTGATCTACTTTTTGTAGGACGCCGTGAACGCGTTGCTCTGTTGCTTGTCAGTGTGCAGATCGGTCACCCGATCGGATGTTGACGGCTTTTAAGTGGACGCATGACGCGAATGTCGTCTTTTTTCATGAGTTTCGTGTCGTTTTGAAGCGACCCCCACACGGCCTCGGCCGCGGCGGCCTGCGCCCACACTGGCGCGGAGTGGCGAGTGTGATGTAGTGAGTGTTTACCTGGCGAGCGCGACGGGCTGCTGAGCTGGTCCTTGCCCGGTGAGCGGCGAGTGTGATGTAGTGAGTGTTACCTGGCCGAGCGCGACGGGCTGGCTGAGCTGGTCCTCTGCCGTGTGAGCGGCGAGTGTGATGTAGTGAGTGTTACCTGGCGAGCGCGACGGGCTGGCTGAGCTGGTCCCTTGCCGGTGAGCGGCGAGTGTGATGTAGTGAGTGTTACCCTGGCGAGCGCGACGGGTGGCTAGAGCCTGGTCCTTGCCGGTGAGCGGCAGAGTGTGATGTAGTGAGTGTTACCTGGCGAGCGCGACGGGGCTGGCTGAGCTGGTCCTTGCCGGTGAGCGGACGAGTGTGATTGTAGTGAGTGTTTACCTGGCGAGCGCGACGGGCTGGCTGAGCTGGTCCTTGCGGTGAGCGGCGAGTGTGATGTAGTGAGTGTTACCTGGCGAGCGCGACGGGCTGGCTGAGCTGGTCCTTGCCGGTGAGGCGGCGAGTGTGATGTAGTGAGTGTTACCTGGCGATGCGCGACGGGCTGGCTGAGCTGGTCCTTGCCGGTGAGCGGGCGAGTGTGATGTAGTGAGTGTTACCTGGCGAGCGCGACGGGCTGGCTGAGCTGGTCCTTGCCGGTGAGGCGGCGAGTGTGATGTAGTGAGTGTTACCTGGCGAGCGCGACGGGCTGGCTGAGCTGGTCCCTTTGCCGGTGAGCGGCGAGTGTGATGTAGTGAGTGTTACCTGGCGAGCGCGACGGGCTGGCTGAGCTGGTACTTGCCGGGTGAGCGGCGAGTGTGATGTAGTGAGTGTTACCTGGCGAGCGCGACGGGCTGGCTGAGCTGGTCCTTGCCGGTGCCGCGTGCTCCCCCACACGGCCTCGGGCGCGGCGGTTTGCGCCACACTTGCACGGAGCGGCGAATCCCGGACTCCTCGCGCGAACACTTGCACTCGAACTGCTAATGCGCCTGCTGACCATGGTCTCATCGAGATCCTGAAGAGAAAATATCGTGTTTAGTTCCTGCGCAAAATACACACTTCTTTCTTCTCACATTTTGATATATCTGCAATGTTTCTCTCCACGAGAACCTACCTGTATAAGCCAGTATCAAGATCAGTGACAGTACAAGGCAACGGCGCATCGTCCAACGGTGGCGGCCGCGCTGACAGGGGTCGCCGGCCCGTGCTGGCGCGCCTCGCCGTGGTAGTCCACATGTTCGAAGTACTACCACCACTTCGAGACCGCATACGCATAACGATTCTGGAATGTTCGAGAACAATTTTAGATGGTTATAAGATCTTGTCATTTTTTTAAATAGAAAATACCGATATGGTTTGGCAAACTACGAAGGTATGTGTATAAAGACAATCATAAAAAATATATATACATGTGAATTGAGACTCTTCCCTTTTTATAAGAAGTCAGCTAAAAATATTGATGAATTTTCCCTGTGTACGTGCAATCTAAAAACATCAATGGTACAAGATAATATGAATTTTATAAAAATGTATACATATTAACCCTAAAAACAGGACAAGTACTTTAAATAACACCATAAAGTCGAATTTTTATAGCTATTCATAAGGTAGGGAGGTACATTGCGTGACCACAAATATAATATACGTCACGCACGGTGACACGTCTGGATTTAATATGGAAGTCTGCACGTAAGCTTTTAATTACTTAATCATTTCATTATGTAATACAGTGTACATATTTATATACCAGAGTTACCAGAGTTTGAAACACACAATTCAATTAAGTTTATTAAATTTTAGATCATGAAATAAAATTCTGTTTCACAAATAAGTTATGTAGTAAAATTACTTTCTAATTTCTTTAATTCTATATCTAATAATTTAAGTTTAAACAAAAACTAAATAATAAACAGTGTACTGTAATGTATAACCAGCCGTTTTCCTACGGTTCCACCCGTGTTCCGAGGGAACTTCTGCCACGTACCAGGATAAAATGTAGTCTATGTTACTTTTCAAATGTGAAAGAATTTTCCAAATTCGATCAGTAGTTTCGAAGCCTTTGTATGTATTGCAAAAAAGGTATTATTTATTATATGTATAAGTAAAAATTTCCTCACCTAACTGCAGCGTACAGAGCCCCGGGAACGTGGTACTCGTCCTAACCCTGCCCAACCTCGGCTAGCGCTTCGGCAAATCTCTGTTGAGCGTCATTATGCGCAAAATCCACGGCTAAGAAGGCATTTTCCCTTGGTTCCGCGAGAGCCGCCGCGTCGCCTAGCCGGGTCCTAGGGCGGCTGCCCGAACTGCTTACTTCGCGAACTTCGACCTGTTGTTGTAGACCTGAGCATTCGGCTTCCACCTGGAAAGGTTGGAGGTGTTTAGAATGTGTAATATGTGATTTTTTGAGGCTGAAAGTCATATGGCGACGGCTTATTGGAAAAGTGCAACTAGTGTGTAGCGTGTCATAAAAGTATGCAAAGGCCTATTTAAATGAAATGAGAACCTCCTCCTTTTTGAAGTCGGTCAAAAGACTTTTGACATTGAATTTTCATAAAGAAACTGGAAGTAAAAGTTCCCCCTCATAATGCATTAGCTCAAGACAGGTACAATTAATTGCACAGTACCAATTAAGTACTCTCCTAGGCACCGAGGAAGCTCAAATATGTTGTGAAAACAGTCACTGTTACTTTAGCTACGAGCTTCTCATATTAAGTCGGTACGTGATAGTTAAATATGCATTTGAGCGGGACATAATTGAGGATTCCAGACACGCTACCGTTATTTATAACGAGCCCTTAGAAACTAGAATGAATTATGACTTAAATGGAAGTCGCACCTTAGCCTTTTCCGCGTCAATCAACTTCAGTTGTTCTTCGAGCAATTTTCGTTTATGTGTAGCGGCAGCAGCTGCGGCCGATTTCAATTCGCTGTGACGTTTATCGATCGCTGCCTTCAGTTCTGCGAAGTGTCGGTCTATCGCTTCGTCCGCTGCCGTCGCCGCCGCTTCGGAGTCGCCTCAGTTCGCTAGCCACCGCATCTCTCGCTGAACCCAGTTTACTTAAACACTCGTTAGCTCTATACAACAGTATTTCGGACATTCTCTTCAAGGCTATAGAGAAGGGTACAACGGTGTGGTCGCAAGGGGTGTCGCTATGTGGCCCGTCGGCGCAGTGTCGACAGAACACGCAATCGCAGGTTTCACAGAAAAGGAGTTCTCTGCCTGGATGCGAGCTGCACTGTGGGATGACTTCCCTTCGCTGGCGGGCCATTAAGTCGAGGAGTTGGTTGACGAGAAAGGATGGCGGGAGAGCTGCCACCCCACCTCTCGGTATAGTGATTAGCTCCCGGCAGATGGGGCATCGGGAAACTGCCGGCGTCTCTAGTCTGTGAGGCAGCTATTCGTGTGAGGCAGTGTAGGCAGACTGTATGCGAGCAAGGCAAAAGCTTGGGCGTGTGCTCCCCTCCCCTCATAAGTGCCTGAAAATGACACAGAAAATAGTATCATATTAATATTTCAGCTTTTTCATTTGTAAAATGAGTTAAGACATAGTTATTCTTCTCAACTACCTATTTATTTTGGAAATTACGCCATTTGCAAATCTTAATTATTTTACGCATAGAATATTCTGTTTCTTTGAATTTTAATGCTCATTAGTAGTAAATAGAAGTTGGTCACAACAATAAGTATGGCCATAAATAAATATTGGTAGGTACAGCTGATAAATGAAGATTATTTTGTTTGCTATCGAGAATAATGCTTGTACTGAAAATGTCACAAACACCAATAATGATAATGTTTGTAAATATAGCTAGAGCTATAAACATGCTAAGTACAGCCACAGTGTTAACAGCAGTGTTAATAGATACAATAATTTACGTAGTTGGCCATCTACCAACTACAGAAGCAGAACAAATAGATAACAACTACTTTTCTTGATAATTAGAATAAATAAAAACAATTGAACACGCTTCTACTAGACACTGACATTCATATCTTACAGCCATGAGCCATCCCAAATATTCTTTCTATCTGTTGTTTCGTTTACTCGATAGAATTTTGACATTAGCCTCATACACGTACTGTTATAAAGCCCGTTTTTCACCAACAATCTCTTAACGTTTCCCTAACTAAGTGTCCCTTAGAATAAGGACTCCCCCAATATTTAAAAGTTGTTAGGGACACTTAAACTTTGGTGAAAACGAAATTCGTATTAAGTGTTCCCTAAATGCTCTTAGGGGATCCCTAAATTTGGTATTTGTTGGTGATAAAGGGCATCAGACTCCTATCTCTGGTAAGCAAAACAAGCGACAGATAGCTTATTGGGAACAGCCTCAAAAAAACAAATGATAAACTGGAATTCTACATTCAAAAGTGTGGTGTACTAACATAAACACGTGCCGCAGGTGAGGAAGCTCTCGTTAAAGTCCTCGTAGTTGATGGAGACGGTTTCGACGAGCGTGGAGCTCATGCTCGCCATCCCGACGCCCAACCGTGAACTGGCACATAAGAAACACATTTATCACCAAGACATAAAGACCATATTTAAGCAACACTGTGAACCGTAACCCAAAGGACTGCTAACGTGAACAGAAGTTTCAAAATATTCAGTCTGTATTACAAAATGACAGTTAAAGTTCAAGCATTATTGAGCACAGATTTGGAGTCATCTGATTGGCTGTATCTAAATTGAACCTTTGAGTCAGCTTCTGTAATACAGACAAAAAGTAATAGCAGATAGTGCCTGCTCATCAACAGTTGGTTCAAAACAAATGCATGGAATGAAGTGAAAAATAAAATTCACAGTCAACATGTTTTTTCTGTGTGTGCAATGGCATACCCTGGATTGTCCATGGATTAAAGTAACATAAAAAGAAGTGTTTGTCTTATTCACACTTTTAAAACTGTTTCAGAATTAATCCTAGATTCAAATAAAACCTTATCACATTCACTGCACTCCTTTATCAATTCCATATTTGATTTAATAAAGAAATAGCTCTCTTAAGATTTTTTCAGTAATTTAAAGACTTTACCAAAGGACTTGCTCATTTAGCAGCAGCTTTAAGACTAATCTAAAAACATGACGTAATTACAAATTCTTTATGGAATTCATAAGGAAAACTTAATAGGATAATACAGTAATAAGGAAGAAGTATAGCAAAGTGTTTGCTACAAAACAATCTGACCTTTGTTCAATATAAGAGGGCAAATTCTTGCAAGCTGATTGTCAAAGGTGCCTTCTGTGTACATGCTAAGAACCTTTCTGAATGATAGGTGACTTGTATGACCATGACACTCAAGAGATGTAATATCTTATAAAAGGATAAGATCAGGAAATGTACCGAGGCATAATACATGTGTAAAATTACTTATACAAAAATATGGTTCCAATAAAAAGGTCTTAGATATAAAATGTATTAGAAGTAAGCCTGTTTAGTTTTATCATGCAATAATGTCATGATCATATTTGGATGTGATGTAAAAAATTTGCAATATGGTTGATAGGATGTAATTACTTTTAAATGCTGTTTGTGTTGTTGCATTATTTAGGTACACAAAATTATAATTTATGTAGGCATGATAGGACTGCTGAGTGATAAATCATTCTTGTCTTTATACACTATGTCTAGTATTGAAAGTAGCCATGTCTAATTACGGTTAACAGACAGAACAAAGGCAGGCCTTCACCTTGCTTTCTAATTATGTATTATTTGTACTTCAGGGACTTACAATACCCAGCATTACTAAGCATAATTCCATATTTTAAATGTGGAGATAACTTTTAGCTTTATCTAGTATTATTGACCTATAATTAAATATTATTGGCTAGTTTGTAGTCAGATAATGAGAACAGTACATTAAAATTCATGATTCACCAATCAGTGCATATGCTCAGTACACGCCATTGTCCCCAATTGAACTAATTATTCAATTGTTTTGACATTCATCATAGTAATCTAGAAATATTAAATGGGTTACAACTGCAAATCATAGCTCGGTTCACTAATTAATGTGACTGATTTATTTATTGCATGCTTTGTTGCACACAGTACCTGTTTACTTTGAAATAATCATAATGTTGTTTTGAATAAATAAATACAGTCAGGCTGTATTTATTTCCTTTGACAATTTTTTTTATAAAATTGCTGTTCAATGATCTTGTAGAGTTGATTTATATGTAAGGTGGATTGCTTAACCTCCCCCTCAGAGACATTTAATGGTTACTTAAGCCATTCCTTAGCGAAGGATTTGTATGACATTCCGTCACTAAGGAGTGACTTTAGTAATCATTAAATGTCTCTGAGTGGGAGGGTAACTGTTCATAATTAGAGACAGACAAATATTTCGATTCATTAATTTCTTTAGATCATTATGCAGATTACAAAGCAATCAACCAGCAATAAAAACAGATCTTAACCTTGGTTACAGACTTATCAACCACTGATTTACTATCTTGAATACATAATGCAGCTAGGATTATTTCTCATTAACATATTACTAATTAATATTAATAAATAAGATTGCTGTGGAAAGGGAACACAAGTCAACATGGAATTTGTTGTTTGTACACAAGTGTACAATTCAGATAATATATCAGAGGAAGCAGGTCATGCAACATTGTATGAAATGAATTATATTTACAAGTCTAGTGATGAAACTCACATCCCAGATTAAGATAAGGTGTGATAACTCTTAAAAAGCCATAAAAATTACTACACACACCCACAATTTTCAGAGTTCATTGGCCTATAACAAACAAGTTTTAAGTAATACCTAATTTTAATATTTAAGGTTATTTTGTGAGTGCAAAATATTACGCATGATGACTATTTAAAATGTGATCATGAAAGTTCTTGATATTTACCTTGTATAGTACACATAGAATTATAATATTAAATAATAACAGTGATTTATCTAGCATATCTCCATAAAATATAGCTCGTAATAAATGAAAAATATGTGTATACTTACAGGAAGGAGCAACAATACATGGACGTGATATCAGGAACAATTACGATATGGCTCAGTCTACGTATCTCATATTACACGAAGCAACACTAACATTACTAGCTTTATGACTTTTTTAAGTAAATTGAACGCGTGAATAGAACGAAAAGCGAACGTAAACACATATTTTAATAACACGTTAGCAACTTTACAATCACGCACACTCCTTATTTATATAACACAGTGAACCAGGCACATCTTTGCTTATTATTAAACAACTTCCTTAAATTATTAAAAGCCACAACTATCTTTAAAAATGTAAAACTTAAAAGCTCTTCGTAATCGATCGATAGTTTAGAGAAACTATTCTCATGACAAAGAAACTTCATTACAATAGATTCTTACACCGATGTAACATAATCGTAGACGGATTAAGCGTAAGTACTATTTTAAGAAAACGGTTTGATGATTTGTTATTGGACTAAATCATAATTTGATGAAATCCCTACCCCAAATATTTGTATAAACTATTTTGTATCGACCATTAACCTTACCATCACACCTAAACAATTGAACTGTCAAACAGAAGGTTGTACCGTAACGTAATGTCGGGGGAATTGTATGTTATCGATTAGCAAATTGAAAATAAAAGCAAATAATAATTTTTGAGCGTTGGTTCCATATCTAACGATTTATAGTTCTTTTTTGTGATGAGTTTCAATATTGAACCTCTCAGTATAAAAAGCATGATACCCATTCAAATCCAGGTAGAATTATCACGGTGCTCCTATAACCAATTCGATAAGTCAAGACTACATGCGACTATGAATAGATTTTTACACGCATCCAGCACAAAATAAAAACAAAACCATACATTTTGTTGAAGTAGAATAGGTTGTGAAAATGCATAACACACACAATGCAAGTGTTATAAATATCGATATCGACAAGAGAATTTCATGGTGCAAGGCCCTAACCTAAATAGGTGTTGTCAAGTCAAAATGTTTGGTTGCGTTCGTATTAAATCATTTTTAATCGAAATGGACAAATCGAATCGAATAAAATTACCGATTACATAGGAATTCTATTTTGTAACTGTCCTGGACTGCAGTAAGTAGGTACGCCTTCTACGGAATGATTTGTTGAATAATATGTTGTAGGTTTAGGAGATGTCGAGTAGAGTCCGATTCCATGGTCAAACACACGGTATTATCTAAAATGCGCACTAGAATATGTTTTTCGTAAGTAGGTAGCAAAAAGTGTAAAATACCTACCTTCAGTAAATTTCTTTGATAATGAAATACGAGGTTGCGTCGAGTTTCGCCCGTTTGGATTCATTCAGTCACGAATTTCTTAAATTAATTTTATCTTGTTGCAGTGTGTTATCTACCTACTCACTTGTATACAAGGGTCAAACATATCAGCATTCATCGCCAATCCGGTAGTCCCGAACTAGAGTTGTTTGTACCAAATCTAAATCAGTAAATAGCATTCTAGCAACGCAGCAACAATGCGAAATAAAACATTGAGTGATTGTTATAGTTTATTTATCCGATCGCAATAAACGCTATTCGGTAAGTTACCTACCCACTTACCTAATAGTTATTTGTTTTTTTTTAAACTTTATGTGGCCCAAGAGGGATCGAGACTCCTGCTTTTCATATTATGGCAAAATAAACAATCCATGTGGTCAGTGATACTTAGAAGGGATCTATTTTTAAAACCCAGACACAAAAACATCAGCTTGCTAGCTTCTCTGTTTTATTGATCTGAGGGCACGGCAGTGCCCCAGCCAAGACTCGAGCAAAACGGGCACGGGCCGTACCATTCTTTTCTCGAAGCGTTTCGCGGCTATTTCAGCCCCCTGTATCGTCCATGTGAACAAAGCTAGAGTTAAGGTTTCGATGACCAATAGTAAGTATTAGAACAAGCTCAGTCTCAAAATCACAAGACATTTGAATAAATAGTTTACGAGTTGATGAGCGATCAAAGGTTACACCATTTTGTCACTGACTCACTCACTGACCGATCATCAAAAGTCTAAGGTACTTCTAGCAAACTTAGAACCTTTCAAATTTGGCACCAAGATAGGTTATTAGCTACATATAAAGGGAAAATTATAAAAACCTTAAAACTTAAAAAAAAAAAATAGGAAACAAATTTATATTTGCGGTTTTTCAAAAACATTGTGTATGAATTTTGACTGCATTGATAACTTTGTTATTTATTTATGTACAAAATGGTACTATTTGTTTTATTGTTACGTAGTGTGGTATATTGTTATTATGTATTAAATATACATACATATGAATAAAAAAGCTAGGTTAAAATGAAATGAACAATGATAAAATCTTTCATACTAATGCAGTGCGATACATACTGCAAGCTCGCTCGATAGATGGCGTTGTCTCCTGGTCTAAATCGCGCTATGGTTTCGTTACATAGCTTAGTATAAGTAGTACTTAAAAAAATAATCAAATAATTACATGTGATAGCGCCATTTACCTCTGAAATAGATCTCTTTTATTCTAAAAGATATTCGATTCAAGAATTCGAAATGTTTTAGTTAAAAAAAATGTTGTTTACGTGCTACTTTAGGTGTAAATATTTAGTTTGTTATATATTTAGTTACTTGCATGTAAGTTAATTTAATTTGTAATATACTAAGAGAAGAAAGAGACCTACAAAAAATAAATTAGATCCCACTAAAAACATTGAATGTAAAAAAAAAGTCCAATCCTCTACGCAATTCCTCCACCGTAAAAAGTTTTGAGATCGCATAGAAGCCAAGTCCTGTTCAACATTATTTGTAATAATAAAATCAATATTTTGTGACATATCAATAGTTTTGTTCACATTACAATAATATTGTCTTGGCCATGAGCACAAGTTAAAAGTCGCTCCTTGAAATAATGTGTTGAATTGATAAATATATATTATGGACATGATTTTACGATTGGGACTGATTGGAATTTGAGATCACCATGGACTAAACAATGCGCCATAGTACATGTGCAGTTCATTGATGTTGGATGATACTCACTGTCGGTCATTTAGTAACAATCGAATAAACTAAAAGTATTTAATTATTTGATTTTAAACTTCATGTTTTGACTTTCACCTCTCCAAGATATGCTGTATTATATTTATAGTTTATTGTGCTCATGGCCAAGTCAATATTATTGTAAAGGTGAACGAAACTATTGATATAGTCACAAAATATTGATTTATTATTACAAATAATGTTGAACAGGACTTGGCTTCTATGCGATCTCAAAACTTTTTTACGGTGGAGGAATTGCGTAGAGGATTGGCTTTTTTTTTACATTCAATGTTTTTAGTGGGATTAAATCATTCTATAAGCTTTGCTATGTTTTAAATGACAACAATCAATAATTCAGGTACAAACAAACCAATTAGAATTGTGTACTTAAGTAGGTACATATACCAATTGGCAAAGTCTGTAAAGTACCGACATATTACACTTACATTATCTGATAAGCATAACTAAAACAGGCGACATTTAAAATCTGGATTCATCACTAGAAACCGGTATAAAGTGTGTGTCTCCTCTCCTCTTTTCCTTAGAGGAAGAAGTCCGTTTCCCCCCGCTCTCCTCTTCAAAACACGGTCTAATTTGAGATGTAAGTTTTGTCTCTGGGAAGTAATGGCGGGATATGATTTAATTTTAACAGAACACCTTGAGCACTTCTCCCTGATTTAAAGGATTTCGTTCATCTTTTTCTCATCTTACACACCTGCATTGGTCCCAGCCAAATTCAATAATAAATTAATGATTTCACAGGATGTACAATTTTTTTTAATGTGCAAATGTTCCGCAATAATCAAAGCTTTATTATAGACATGGCCGGCGAAGTTATTCTGCTCCGTTACAGGAGCCAAAACCATATAAGTCGATACCGGGGCTGTCATCATTACCCATCCTTGGCCCTATGCATCATTTTCTGCCTATAATAGGGTATGTTAATCTTTGTAGAGTTACTTAATATTATAAAAAAATTATTCATTCGGTATGTCAGGTAATAAGTGAATGTTTCAGAGCCCTACTACCTCATCATCTGTGTAGCCATGTTGGGTTCAGCTTCCAGTCTTACCCATTGGCCGATGTCTTACCGATACCCAGCGTTTTACATGGAGCAACTGCCTATCTGACCTCTTCAACCCACTTACGTGGGCAATCCTTGGTAAGACTGGTTGTCAGGCTTCTGATCCGCAACGTCTGCTTCAACGACGATCAATGTTTATATGATATTTTTTTTAGGACAATTTGGACCAAAGGCGAATATATTCGATTTGATCGGTACAGTGCACGAAAAGTTTGGACCTATTGTCAAAATGAAAGGGGTATTCGCTAGAGCTGATGCAGTCATTCTTTTTCAACCAGAAGACATTGATCAGGTAATTTAGGCGAACAAGTTATTGTTTCCTTTCGTACATATTAATTTTATTAAAGTTATTTACTTAATTGATTGTGTATTCAAGGTTTACAGGGTGCAAGAAGCCAATCCATTAAGACCCGGGTTTCAAACACTTGAGTATTTCAGAGAAGTAACTAAGAAGGGGTACACTCGACGGCAAATACGGATTAACAACAGCGTTAGTAATATTAAAATAAATTGATTACTTTCCTTAGTAATTCAACATTAAATTAATTATTGAATGAATTTCAGGCAAGGTGAAAAATGGCGCGACTTTCGTACGAAGGTTAATCCAGCTCTACTTAAGCTTAAATTGGTAAAAGTTTATGCACCTCCCCTTGATGAAATTGCCCAAGATATGGTACAAAGGGTACAGAAAATTAAATATCGAAGTATTTTGGGTCGTATACAATTTAGTCGTAAAGGTTTTGGTTGCCAACCTAAGCCTTAGAGGGACATTTTTATGCTAAGGGCTAACCATAATTATGGTATCCTAATATAAATATTTATGGTTTTCAGGATAAAAAGCCTGAAAGATGACCAAACCTACATACAAAACAACTTTGATCTAGAAATGAATAAGTGGTCCTTAGAGTCGGTAGCGTTTCGTGGCTTTGGGATCACGCATTGGATGTCTTGATGATACTCAGCCTGAGGACCCACCCGGGGTCGTCAGCTCATGCAATGTAGCAAAGATATAATAGAAAATGCATTTGAATTGGAATTTTTACCAAGTGTTTGGAAGTATATTTCAACACCAGCTTTCAAGAAGATTATGAAAACCTATGAGACGCAATGGGAGTAAGCATTTCTTTTAGAACTTATATTACACTGTAATAATCCTCGAGCTAATTAATTAAACCGCAACATCTATTACAGTATTAGTACGGCATACATAGAAAAGGCTAGAAAGCAAATAAATGCACGGGGACATGATGTTCCTGATGAAGAGAAAAGCATTGTTGAAAGGCTATTAGCTATTGACGAACAAGTTGCCATTCTGATGGCTAACGAAATGTTGATGGCTGGAATTGACACGGTAACTAAACATATTCAGGAGCCTCACAAATCCAATTATTACACAATAATTGTTTTATATTGCAGGTTTCCTTCACAGCTACAAGTGTGATTTATAATTTTGGCAATCAATCCTGATTAAGCAAGAAAAACTTCGAGAAGAAATACGTTCTTCAGATCCGCACAAACGATACCTAAGGGCTTGTTTGAAAGAAGCGCTCCAGACTTTGGCACGTAGTCCCGGCTAACTTGAGGCGGACGGATAGAGAGCAATATTGTGGCTGGATATCTTATACCTAAAGGGGTAAGATTATTACCATCTAATCAGTAAAATAATCCGCTTATGCAATCTTGTGTAATTTATATAAGTTATCTTGAATTGTAGGTAGATGTGATAGCACCAAATGAATTTTTATCGAGGATGGAGAAATATTACCCACGAGCTAACGAATTTATTCCCGAGAGATGGCTGGCTGATAAATTTGATCCGTTGTACTACGGGAATGCACCACAGATGGGTGACACTGCCGTTTGGCTTCGGAATAAGGAGTTGTATTGGAAGAAGAATTGCTGAACTAGAGATTGAAACGCTCATGAAGAGAATATTTGATGAGTTCAAAGTTACGTGGGAGGGGCCACCAATAAAAGTGGTGAACAAAGTAACTAACGCCTTTGCGAAACCTTTTCACTTTAGATTTGAAAGTGCAAAATAATCAAGTATTTTTTTCATCTTAATATTTATTAATGTTTTTTTTGAGAGATTGACGTTATTGTCATATTTATGGACTATTTGTCATATTAATGTGGTATTTGTGAAATAATTTGCGCAAACTTGTTGTATTACGCGCAGACTGACATATAAAACTGCGCAAATATGTATAATAATATTTCGAGGAACATTTTGCGCACATCTAATAATACTTAGGTATTTCGAGGAAAATTTGAATAAAAAGAACTTTTGATACTTGCTTTTTAAGGAAAACTTTGTCGTCAAACTTTGTCTGAATGTTGGTGTCAGGGGATCGAAATTAAGGTTGTCCTTTTCCTATGCTACAAATGAATAAATTTTGTTACTGTTATAGCGGTTTTCTATATTTTCCTTGTATCCAAACTCTGTACATTTTCAACATTTTGCCTCTATTCACTTGAAGTCTTCTGTCTATTAGATTTTGCTCTTCTGCAAATCCTGCTTCTTTGAACAAGTCGGTTATTTCTTCTTGTGTAAAGAAGTTAAACTCTGGTGTTGTCTCCTCTGGCATAAAAGTTGTCAGATATACATCTGCCTTTCTTAAATCTGAGTTGTGCCAAGTCATAGCGGCCATAGTCACGGAATACAACTAATCCACCAGGCTTCAGGTATTTGTACATATTCTTGATTACAGTTGTCATTCTGAAAAATAGGAAATTATTTGTAAGATATAAATAAAATAGTGGAATGATGCAATAATAAATTAGTGTTAAGAATATCTTAGAGATAAGAATTAGAATTACCAACTTATTGCGATTCTTATCTCTGAGAGATTCTTGTTTCAGGTTGCATAAGGGCCATAAAGGAGAAGTATGAAAATACATGTATGTATAGTCTGAACTGTTCATTGAACCAATTTACAAAAAACATTCGTTATTTTTGTGTGGTCTAAAAATGTGCAATTTAGTGAAGAATATTTCCAATATGGTTTGCAGAAGAGCCAGGAAGTTTATATTAAAAAAATAAATAAGGAGATATACTCACTTTGCTGGATCAATAGCAGATAAAACAAATATCAAAACTATTATATCAACAGAGCTTTCTTCAAATGGCACATCCCATTTATCAAGAGTTGCATCTAATACAAATACATTGCACCTACTGGTTTCATAGAGCTCACTTTGTTGCATAATATCTATGGCTTTTGAAGAGAAGTCACAACCATAGATAAAAAGGTTGGGGGTCTCGACTGTACTGTAGTATCGGAAATATTGTGTTACCGGACTCCACAACCGATTTCAAATATAAAACGTTTTGTGTTGCCTGAAGGTTGAATAGTCATCCGCATTAGTGGCTGGCATTATTGTCACCTTCAGGATATACCCTCACAGGTGCTGATGTGTTATTCCGGTGCCAGTTCAGGAAACTCAGTGAATAACCAGTGACGGTCTTTGAAGAACCTGTAAGTTTGATTACAAGCAAATTAAGTCTTGTTATAGTCATGTGGGTAAGTTGGCTTGTTTACTTTTCTCTATTGGCAATGCTAGTCAATAATGCCATTTTAAAAAATTGAGACTTTTGAAAGCTGAAGAAATAATGCATTTACAGTGAATTTATCTTAAACAATAATAAAGTCAATTATACAGCCACTAATATAATGAATTGTATTATTTCTGAAGTTTAATGTACCTATTACTATTAAAATATATAATAGATACCTGTTTTGATGTATATCATAGAATGCATCCCAATGTTTGTCTGCATCCTCTTCTAATGATTTCAAACGGTCCTCAGAAAATGTTATTTGGGAATTCTGCTCAACTTTTTCCTTCGCTACCTTCTCTTGTTCGTCATCCCAATCAACATTGTCCCTGCAATCAAACAAATATTAAAGAAGCCTACTTTTAATTTATTTGGCAGAGTAAATGCTATGCAATGTTGTTGAAAAGTACCAGGCATTAAAAAGATAAATATGCTTCGAATCATTCAAAAATCTGCCGCCACCAGCTGGCTTCTTTCTATGTCTAGTTTTTTCCAGTTCAATAAGGTTCTTATCACTTGGAAAATTCTTACAAAATCTAACGAAAGAAGTAAATACGGTACCACGCGTTGTGTTTGAAAACTTCGTCAACATTTTCCAGATATCTGTTACCAAATTGTGGTCGTTTATCGACTGGTGAGTCTTCCATTTGCTATTCCTATTTTTCAAGTTCTAGCTTATTTTATTTATTAATTAAATGTATTTTGCAAATCTATGTTAAAAACAACATAACCTCAACCTGATCCGATCGACAGCAACTATTTTCATTGACTTTGACAATAGCATGCATGACAATGGCATGTGATGTGAATACCTGCAAATAAATTGCGTATTTTTAAATGCTCACGGTACATCTTTGTTTTGGTTATTTACAATCGTATTAAATTGCTAGTTCTATTTTATGAAATAATCGGCATATATTTGAACACCAAAAAAATATCAGTCTACGTCCACAAATTCAAATGGGAAATTAGATTCGGCATTTCAGCCACCAACAGATGGCAGGACATTACTCATTTAAATATTGTGGAAATCAGTTGACAATGCTAATTTCATGTTCTATCATGTTTAACTTGTGCCGTTATTTATTTTCCTATGGCCATATCAGAGCTAACTAACAGAATTTGAGGTAATAGAACACATATTGGTTGGTACAATCATGTGTGTCGTGTTAGTGGAAGCCGACCCCGACATAGTTTGGGAAAAAGGCTCGGAGGAAGGAAAATTGGTTGGTACAGTCATCGGCCTAAAGACGAAAATACGACTCCTGAGAGTGAGATCCTGGGTAAAAAAAAGCAAAAACTGGTGATTACACTATGCATGCAATAGGAATGCAATAGAGTGGAAAAGATCACCTGTAGCCTGTACCTACTAGTATCTCTATATTAAGTAGGTACAGAAGAAAGGGTCTTTCCTCTTTTATTTACAAATTAATAAAGCCACTTATAAAGAAAACAATTTTTTTTAATGCAAATAAATTCAAGATAGCTTTCTCACACGTACGAAGGGAGTCACTCCGTTTCAAAATAAATAAAAACTCTAAAACATGGTCGAACCAGTGTTAGCATTGGCTTTAGACTAACCAAAATAGTCCTGCCTTTAAGAGGCTTTAAAGAAAATATCAACATCATGCACTTCAAAATCCAGAAAATACTTTCCTGAAAATTGCTTCAAATATCTATTTATCTCTATCTTAATATAAATCTATCCCTTTCATTTCGTGCGTGACGTCATTGACGTGTCTTTTGTTTTTTAAATATTTGTTTACTCTTTCGAACATTACATCTATCCTTTTCATTTCGAGCGTGACGTCATTGGCGTGTGTTTTGTTTCAATTTAAACATTTGTTTACTTTTTCTTTGAAATCAATATAGCTCTTTTATAATAAATCTATGCGTTTCAAAATTAAGTGTTTTTAAAATAGTGGCTTATTTTATTTTTTATATTCTAAATATTGCATAGCGTCAAGTCAGTAGAACGTCATTTATCTAATTAATTTTTAATATTCTAAAATGTTCAGCATGAGGTCAATCGTCTTACCTACGGGCTTTTCATGTCGGTCACGTGACCTGTCGCAAGTTTAGGATTTTTCACAAAAATTACAAAGCTCCACTAAAAAGGGGATTACATAGAGTGCACAAAAGGAAATACATAGGGGAGTTCATAAAGTGTAGGTACATAAGAGAATACATAGGGGAGTTCATAGAATATACATAAGGAAATACATGCAGTTCATAGAGTGTATATAAGGAAATAAATAGGGGAGTACATAGAGAACCGAGTAAAACGGATAAAAGCGAACTACGCACTGATTAATTACGAAATCTCAGAAACTATAAACTCCTACAAACTTGAAGGGAGGTAGGTTCTTTATAGAGGGAAGACATGCTTTAAGGAGGGATTTTACCAAAATCTATTCCTCATGGGGTTAATCGGTTGTTGATAGTTCGCAAGGAAGTGCTGTTTTAGAAGTGGGGCTATTATAATTTGTACCTAGTTAATCCGCTTACGATTAAAAAAATTGTACGCGGAAGAAGTCGCGGGCGACCGCTAGTTAGAGATAAATCTGTTTATGAAAAGAAGAAGATCAATGTACATTTAAGAATAAGTTTTAAAGGACATCTATTGCAAAAAGCATTTTGCCCTTATTATAATAGACCTCCATACGACGGCATTATTTTGGAGCATGAAATTAAAAAGCGCGATGGTTGAAAAAATGGGGCGCATGAAATATCGTGTTCTCTAATTAACCCCATGTAGATTACGTCTCCCTAAGTAAAAGGGGATTACACCTTTAATGAAATTCTTTAGAGGAACTGTTCCTCACCGGATTAAAAACTCCTTTCATATCTTGCTGTTTAATTTACGTAGCATAATGGGAGTTGGTGAGTGTAACAAGTTTAGGTTTACCTACATGGTTAGAAAACTGTTGAGGATCTCTGATATCTGAGGTGGTATATTAGCAATTATTTATGAGGCAAGGCTTCAAATTGATGCATTAAACGGGCAATAAGAACCATCTAGGTACCTATAACATATACTGACTTCCCAAAAGATAGGTATTAGAATTTAGATGTACCAAATCTTCCAAGAATATTGTGTCGAATTCGAAGTTATAGCGTCATAAAATACGTTCTGATGCTGTTCTCTGATCAAAGTAAACACCATAAAAACGATTCCACGGGTCATTAGAGACTTTCCACAAACGAAATAGCCGTTCGTTCAAAATTTATATCGTCTGAATAAAGAAAACTTAGGTTGACTTATTTCCGTAGTTAGGTTTTAAAGTATTGTGTATTTCTGAATGCATTCTAAAGAAAAGGCCCGTAAACCTCATGTTTGAATAACGTCTTCTTATATTAAGTTATTAAGTTTTTTTGAAAGAAAATCATCTCAAATAAATAATTTCACACAAAAGTAATTAAACTTGTTTTCATCTTTTTATTATTTGCTTGCAGTATGAAATAACCTTAACAGAAGTAATAATGTACGAAGGCGTGTACGACATAGGCACCATATTAGCAACTGGCATATAGATATGTCGACGCGAGACAGTTCCAAATCGACTGCATAACTTGCATGGAGTTACCAGCGTTTGCTATGGAGACATGCGACATAAGTACAGTTCACTGTGCACTGTACACTTGGAGCTTGAGTTACTATTACTTGGTACCTACTTCGAAAGGTACACATGTAAGCACCAATATACTTTTGAACATACATATAACATTATTGAAGCTGACAGCTTAACTATATGGTACATTAAGGATTATTAATTGTGGGGCCATTAGAGGTAACCTTTGATCGTTCTCTTAGTTTCAAAAGCTTGAGGTTTAGTCATCATAATATGTTTCGAAATATGTTTTAAGCTGCGTCGATACTGGAATGGACGGTGGCATTTTCCGCTTTCCTTACTCATATATAGGAGCTGTTTATGTGTGCTGAATGGTCTTCTTGTAAAGATTTTGAAAAAAAGTTTAACATATTTTCCTTAACGCACAAAAATTAGATCCTGCTAATAAGTTGTCTAGACATTTTACATACAGTTTAAAAGGCTTTTAAGATTTAAGAGTTGTTAACTCTTATATTCAATTATGATCTTACCTAAAACTGAAAACCTCGAATCATTTGTCAGAATTTGTAAGTAGATCGGAGACAGACATGCGGTTTGTCTCATGCTACGAACCTTTCACATAAGCCAGCTAATCACATACTTGGGCTCAATTTTATTTTACTTGACCTTATTACGATTATAGGGCTTTGAAAGTTTTCCACTATTTAAGTATGTTAGTGAGTCATACGTGGGCGTCTTATTAGAGTTGTAAGCGGCCGTGGGTGAGGAAGCATGGTCTATCAAGTGCTCTACGTCTGCGTATTCCGGACATACAAGGACTAAATCCTGAATAGTTTCGATACTCTAGTTCCCACTTTAAGAGCTTATTGTTCCTTATTAAACGTGTCGATTGGGGTTACCTTTTCATATTTCTTCACAATATATGGGTTAGCTGCAGTATCAAGTACCTAGGTAACAAATGAAAATCTAAATAATATGCTGAACACTGGGTCAATGAAGAAGTATATTATTCTGTATTCTTATATCGTACAAATGGAACCAATTCATTGCAAATACTTAACAAAAGGTCATGTAAGTATAAAGTAGATAAAGTCATAAGGCATATAAATGCTGTAGTAGCTAATAGGTCGTAAAAGTTGGAGTCCATCATTTTTATGCCAAACGCAGCGTGTGTTTCTGCCAAAAGAAAAATGTTGGCACTTAATTGCAATGCCTCTTGACCTTCCTAATCAATACCATGGTTGGAGGTTCTATATGTAACCAGATATTTCAGGATTCTTATTACTAATCAGTATGTTTGTATTTACTTATTCTGTGACGCGAGGATTAGACAAAATTCAGGTACAAAGAGCTTTTTATATTTTTGGGTTTTATTACTCTATTTTTTGCAATGAATCAAAATAGACCGCAACATAATAAATAAATATTTCAGAGAATATAATACAAAATTAAAAACTAGATAACCTGTGTAGCGTATGAATTAAATATTGATATCGTATTCTATTTCTATTATTCGCAAATAGATTAAACTTCTGAAGAATACGTCGTCCATACTTATATATCTAACGCAGATTATAAGTTTCTTTCTATAATCTGTATTTTCAATCGCGTCTGCCCTAGGGGCGCATTCGCGAGGGGCCTTTGGGACGGAGCGAGTATTTATTGCCGAACCCTTAGATATAGGGAGTCAACTTTCAATGTGTGTACCGATGCCTGATCTCAAGTTATGTACGTCACCTCTTTAGATTCATATTATGCCAAAATTTGGTTTATGGCACAGGCAAAAATACGAAGTAAAATACACACAATTTTGGATACGGACTTGACTAGTTTTTGCAACACTTATATGGATCAATAGGCAAACAAATTTTATATAGGTCTTCATCAGGTACGCATCCACAACCATTTTTGGATACCTTATGATTTGAAGGAATTAATTCAAATATCTAGATTCAATATTTTCTCGGAGGGCCGGCTAAAAGAATCAACCAATAAAAACGATCACAAAGTAGTAGCAGACGATACGAGAACGCCGTATAATGTAACTTTAACTTCTAAAATCATTATGGGAGTGTATCAGTACCATATTTTCAATATACACAAATAAGAAAATGCCTAGATACTTTGAGCAACTACTGATTTGGATTAGTACTGGTATCTACGTCCCATCGCGGTTTTATAAAAACCCGGTCTGCGAGTATCTAACTCTGTTTTGTGGTCTAGCCCGGGTGATATTATGTGAGTGAATGGCTTTACTATACCTATGTTA
Organism: Helicoverpa zea x Helicoverpa armigera; assembly: GCA_033682625.1. Lineage (NCBI taxonomy): Eukaryota > Metazoa > Arthropoda > Insecta > Lepidoptera > Noctuidae > Helicoverpa > Helicoverpa zea x Helicoverpa armigera. The sequence goes on from JAWIIS010000029.1 coordinate 3,639,465, forward strand.
AGCATACTTTGATTTCCATCGAGGGATCACTAATTACCTTGATGGACCTCTTGGATGAAGGGAGCAATGGACGTTGAAGTGTGTCCACCATGTGGTATTGTGTACGAGAATCAGCAGGGCTGTAGCACGTCATCATGGTTAAAAGCTTATTTGATTCAAAAAGTATTTAACAGGTAAAAAGTAAGTGTTTAGTTTTGGAGGGTGAGTTTACTGAAAGAATAGTTCAGACGAAGGGAAGGCGACAGTTTTAGATATTGACAGATTTTTAGTTCAATGTAATTTAAAACAAGTCGGTACTAATAGAAGAGCTTATGTATAGCGCTAGTACATAACTTCAAAGAAAACTTAATAAATAACACGAATCCAATATCTCACGCTCCCAACAGAATTTAATTTAAAACTAAATCTTGAGGAGGGATATCATTTTATCGTGAAGTCTATTTCTAAAACGAGACACCCTTGCAGGCTCCATTAGAGGCAGCGGTATCGGCGGGCAGGCGCGGGGTGCGGGGGGGTGGTTCTACAAACAATCCTCGCGGATATTGAACGGCGATGCGTTCGGAAATGCAGCGCCCGCCGGCTGCGTGCAACGGAACGCTCGCTCACGTCTCATCGCGCGAACCAACGTGTGAAGATATGAACGCCCTCATTTTCATCTCGTTTGTATTCATATTACATTTCAATTTTGAATAGACAATAGGAGATTTTGTTTTATAAACACACAGTTTGCTGCTTGATGCTTGACTTTAAATAGATATGCCACTTGAATCTAATGAGTTTCGTTTAATTAACGTCAGATGCAGTTTAATTAATAATCATAGCTACTTACACTTTATATTATGTAGGACCTATGTCTGGGTTTGCTCTTACAAATATAATACAAAGCTCGTATAGCCTTAAACGAAATAAACCATTTAACTATAAAAATAAGTAGTTTTGCTGGATTTCGCTCAAGACAAAATTGTTTCGTTCAACATTATCCAAACCATTTTAAACTAGAAGCAATATACCTGGAAGGTACGATGATTTTATAATAAAAAGGAATTGCGTCGTAAACTCGCCGTTCATACGGAAATATTCTCTTTTTACTAAGTCCAGGCCGCCGCCTGAAAGCTGAAAACTTAAATTAAGGAGAGCCTTAGCAGGCCAGTAATATGCGGAGGTTTAAAAAAGTGATTGAAATGGTCGGTTACAGGGTGTATACAGCTAGTGAAGTAGTTATGTAACGCGTATGGGTAGGTGGTTCGCCCGGCCATCTGTTGCGGTCAAGTGTTCTCCTTCCGAAGTGGGATGAGCCTCCATCTTTCATGGACCGAATAAAACGATGCGCGCAAAGTATACGTACCTAATGTATTGTATTGTACGTACGTCATGTGGGAGGATCTTTACGTTCGTCTTTTTGTACGAGAATAGAAAGCATTGTTTGTTTTTTTGTCCTGAATAATAGGAAATAATAAATGAGGTCTTTTTTATACTTTGTTCCGATCATAATGGACATTTATCTAAAAATTTTGGGACGAATGCTAATATTTACTTATTTACAAGATTTTCTTTATTCAACACGTAAACAATAAGTAGGTAAGTAAAGCAGTCGTAAAAAAGAAGGGAGAACACCAAACCTAACACCATTCAGCTTGTGAAAAACTTACTTTAAAAGGAAACAAAGCCGAAAAAGGGGTAACAAAAACACAATATATAATAACACTTGTAAGGTCTTCTCTTCCTTAAAAGATTTCCCCAACAAGTTGCTGTTTTCATTTTTATTAAAAACAAAACATTTGTATTACAAAAGCCTTTGTACGTTATCGAGTCTGGCTCCTTAAGAAATGAAAACGATACGGTTGCCAACAACACAGGTAAGGTAGCCAATAGGGATTGTATGGACAAACACACAAAATAACTTAGCAAAACACAGACGCTATATTTCTTTACATTTCATAGAAAATATTTATGTTTACAATTTGTTTTAGAATTATCACCGTTTCGTGTTTGCACAGACACGAAATGAGAACTTTGAGCATGTCATGTTTATTTCTCGCGTCTCCAAAGTCGAGTAACGAATAAAGTTACGGCTTCTGTAATTATCATATTAAATTAACCGTCTTAAAGTCCTCTACACACGGGAAAAGTATCTAATTACGTCCGTGGGAACCGTGTAAAGGTACGTTAATAACGTTGGTAATTCTCAAAGGGAAAGTTAAAACCTCTGGAATAAAATGGTGGACAAAGAGGCTGATTCCAGAGACGAGTGCATCCCTAGTGCAAATGTAACTGTGTGCAGACATTGTGTTCTGGCTTACTTCCAACATCACAACCCTTGGTTACAGCCCGATGCCATGTACTGTGGGATAATGGTAGATGGCTACCTACGTAATCACATGAAAGGTTGAGGGGGAACACCATTTTTAAATCGCGAAAAAGACAAAATAACCCTAGTGTCCCTAGCTTATTTCAAGCTAGTGCTACTAATTAGGTAAATAATGTATTTTACTCTTAGAGCTTTTATTTTATTTCACTACTGAAACAGAACTCTTGCACAACGAAACAAAGTTCGAAACAATCGTAATATTAATAGTCATTAATAAATTCAGTATAATTGCGATAATTATGGAAGAGTTGGTAGCAATTAGCGTCAGTTGGAGGCGGCGGAGGGTACTCCTCACAAGAGCCATCTGGCGGGCCTCCAATGTGGCTCTCCTTAACACGAGGAAATTCACTCGTTCAGCGGCAAACTGTTTCACAATGACGATGCCACGAGAAATAAAATTTGGAGATGTCACTGTTAACGACTGTCGCTTTTCACTACAAGTGTACAGTGTACATGCATCCAACGAGCAATAGTAAATTCTCTTTTTAAAATCAAATGCTGTACTTTAAATGGATTTTTATTTATGAATGCAGTTCAATATTAAGTACCAATATTGCGACCTCTATAGTATATTAGCGTATGTGAGTACTTATTTTTTATAGCAAAAGAGTGCCTAAGTACAGAAAATTTTGCCGTTTGAAGAGGACTCAACGCGAGAGTGACGCCTCGCTGAGTTACTTCCGCTAAAAGTTAGCCCGGAAAATGCATGCTTGCATACGCGAAAATATTACGCCCGAGGTCTTTTATCAACATTTAAAACTAAGCCATTGAAATATATTTGCCTAATGTAATTATGACATATATTATAATATTAAAATATATTTTACAATTTGGCGTAGCTCCAGCGAAGCCCGTCGTAGCAAGTATTCCCCACGCTTCAATTGTGCAGTTTCTGTTTAACTAGTAAAATGTATTGCGTTAAGTGGCTGAAACTCTTGTAACTAACTAAATAACCGACTGTTTGTTACTTACTTCTTATTCAAAACTGAGACATTAGTTAAAATGTTTTACTGTTGTAATTAAGTTTAAAATCTTTAATTATGTTCTCAAACATGTTAAAAGTTGTTCGAATTCGATATCATGCATGTAATTTGAAGCGATTACAATCAGTTAGAATAGCAAAGTATTTAAATTAAGACGGCAATAAACGTGACGAAGACATGGTAGGTGCGACTGTGGGACGCGCGGTACCGTCGCGCACAAAGCTGCGTGGCGTCTTACTTCACAGCTTCACTGGTGAAGTGGGCAAGCAGTTGTGCGGAGGTCGAGTGCCCCTGCCTGGCGTATTTCCTAACTATTCACCTTCGTTGTATGTATCTACGTATTTGTCCGCTTTGTATCGATTTTGACTCACTGAAACTGTAATTTCTGGTTAATGACGCTGTGAGCTGGCCGTGCATTAAAATTTGAAAGAAATATGACTATAAAATACAGTATGTTAGTGTAAGTACGTCATAAATATAGACGTTAAGTATAACCACTCTTGAACCGTCTTGATTGTAGCAACTTTAAATAACTTTTGAGTTTACAGTAGTGTGTGTTGCGTTGGGCTACGAACTTACGGCCAGGTGGGGTAAATTTTTCCATTTATTAATATGACAGGCTCGGATAGGTTTATAAATCCCTTACAAAGTACACATCGGGTTTTCCTTGAGTTTGTTGCTAAGAGGCTAATTGGGTAAACACTATTTAGCGATAGAGGTTTGCTTTATTTCAAGGTGAATATTCCCAGTTTATTTTTTATGTAAGTTATGTGAATTTATGGGGCCATATAATATTATAGAGTAAGAAATTATCATCTAGTCTTTTTACTATTATTATTTTTATAAGTAGTATACGAGATAATATCGAGAGTCGTGGAGTGCGATGGTTTATGTGTGTGTGGTGTTATGTATTATGTAGCGAGAGGAGGACGGGTGTAGTCTATACGCGGCTCTCCGACGAGCTTGAAACTTGAGTGGCCAACTTTGTCCGCCACGCGGTGAAACTTCGTTTTTCATTTAATTTGCCCGAAACGAGTGCAGCTTACAATATTTTCAACGCTTGCAACTTTCGACTTGGTCCTTCGTTATAAATTTTATAGTTAGACCGACCGGTGCAGTTACCTTAACCATCACTTATAAAACCGCCCCAACTGTAATGTATTTAGTGCCTGAAACGTCAAGCAAGCTTGTTCACGACAGTTTCAAACTAAGTTTCGTATTCCACCAAGTGTCATTTGAGTCGCTGTTTCTTTCGTGATTGTTTATGTCTTGTATTCAGTGATATAACCAACTACCCATGTTTTGTACCATTTATGTTGGAATTGTGAGAACTCATAATATCCCAGCGTACAAATCCTATAACCGCTCACATAAATTTATCGGATGGTATCATCAAACGTATTGCGGACTGAACATTATTTTTATGTAGCCATAAATCGGGCATGTTGTATTAGTAGGTAGTCGCTGAGATATAAGAGCGAACGGTTTTCAATAAACAAGCTTAGGTCTGTGAAGCGTGAGCGCACGCCTCAATACTTGCGCTTGCAGTCGGCGCGAGCAGCTCCTATGTAGAATGTGTCGCAAAGCCTTTTTAGTGCGGGCTGTAGCGGAGGCTCGTTCCGGCGGACGATAAGGACTGATCTGCGGAAGACAGCGCTGCAGCGTGCAGCAGACGCGATCGATACTGCAGCGGGCGAGCGCCTGCCCCCTCCGCCCACCGGCGCCCCCACCCCCTCTCGAGCCGCCGGCTGAAACTTTCGCGATAAGTACGGAACTAGCGCGTGGCGTACGCAATGCAATATTGTTAGCCGGTTACGAGTCTGAAACAGCGGATATTAAGGCTACAGAGACTGCCGTCCCGTTTTTACATTGTGCCTGAGTTTGAAATGCATACCGAGTTACGGCACATTGTATTAATTTTTATTATCTGCTCGTAGGTATGTGTTTACTGCTAATGGTATGAGAAGCATTGCATACCTAGTCTTTATGGTATGGCTGAGATAGAATTACCAGTGAAAACGGCGGGCACGTCTCACCATCAAGTTAATGGTTAAAGCTATGGCTGTTTCGAAAGCTCATGTTCATTCTGTAGTCTTATAAAGCCGTCGAATTACTTTCAATAAATTTCACGAAAGTTCAGATTGAGCTCACTGCATCACTAATTACGTACAATAATTTATCTTTAAAAGTTTTCACAGAAGTATGTCTATTACGTGCCCAGACGTGCATATATTCGCCGGCGTAAAATATTGCATATTACATCAATAAAGCATTTTAATGACAAAGAAGACGGTCGGCATTTGGGTGCACCGCGCCGCATGGAGTTGGACAAGAAAGTTGTCGCTGGTCGCGGGACGGCTAAGTTTTCCAGTTCCGACCACGCCTGGCACATACAGTTTGCAGCTACCCTCCCCAGATGTGACACATATTTTTTTATTTCTTACTAACATGTTCTGCAATATTTCCGAGCTCACACGACTGCAAATATGATAGAGATGCGAATATGTGAATTTAATTACGGTCTCCAGAAATGATTTAATATTGGTCTCCTTTAAAAGAAATATTGGTTTTAAATAAGTACTTTTTTATACTCACTGGTATCACGAAATCTCTTCATGCTTTAAATTACTTGAAGCTAGGGCAGACTTTAACTAGAAATTCTCTACTGATATTACTTTACAGAAAATATTTTAATAACGACACTGCATTATGTCGAATCGATTTAACAACTTCTACGTAAAGTATTAGCTGACCAGAAATGTTCTGCAAAATAATTATTACAATATAATTTTTCCTTGCACTCATTAAAACGTCGCCAGTAGGAAACAGTTGTACAATTTCGGAATTATTAGCCGGCGCAATAATTAAAACTTTGGGAAGTGTAGCAAACTATGAACGTACCTCCGGCAAAGTGGAGGAGAAGCGGCGAGATCGTGATTTCTTTGACGAGATGTTAATAAATGGGGTGCTTACACCTTATAATTGGGAAAAAGTGTCGCGTCCTCCTCTCAGTTACAGATGGGAATAAATCTTTATGTAGACGGGGATCGCTGGGTTCCTTTAGCGCGCTGTCGGTAACGTATTCCAAGCACGTGCTCACTCTGTCCTCTGAATATAAGGAATATAAGGCGTTGCGGCCCATTTATTGCACGTCGACTGGCTCCCGCTAAAGACGTTCAAACTACGCTAAATAATTAATGATGAACGTCACCTAAGGCAAATTTTAATTATGTTCAGGCACGGAATGGCGGATAGCTAAAGGTTTTTGAATTGCAAATACGGGTATAATCTATGATTGGGACGAAGCTATTAGCTTGGGTTCATATTTTGTCGATAATTTGGAGAATGTGATACCTAGCAGTTTAAATTGATATGCTACGGTACACAATTTGTTCTTTAAGATTCTTTTCGTTAATCAACAGAAAAGTAACAACATTTAAAAACACAATGAGAATATAATATTAGAGGCATTTAAAAACCTGTACCTACTAAAGTGAAATAAATACACACTGTAATAAATATATACTGACTATGTATTTGTTTAAAACGTACCACTTGTATTAAGCCAATTGACGTCCCAAAAAAAAATCACACACAACTCTAAACACGTGAACGGAACGATCACGAAGATATCTTTTTACGCATTGATAAAACCCTACTGCACGTAGTGGTTCGAGACCGGCCATAACCATTGGCTGTGGATTGTAAGGCGCCCCATGAGCCATTTATTGCTTCCAACTGCCCCACGAATTGCAATTATTCCGTAGAAACTTATAAATCACTTTAAATAGTTTACATTTGGTGCATTGCGCTTTAAAACATTATATTCATACATATTTTAGCGTTAAAGACATTTTGTGAGTCTGCTTTTAGCAATAACTGAAATTATTAAAAGGTTTTACTTAAAAACAATCCTGAAAATAACTAAAAGGGAAACAAAGTTCTAATATCGATTGATATTGTAATCTTAGCAACCAAATCAATTTGGTGTAACATTAATTAAGGTTAGCTGACACGATTATTTTACGCCTCATTGGAAGTTGAAAGAGAGCTTATTTCATAATACCAGATTTAAAAGAAAGTAATAATAGAGTAGTGTCATTAGATTCACTGAATTTACTACGCAGAAACCCCCTACAAAAACCTCTAACTACTTAGAAGCATTTGCAAAGTGCATACTTCAAGAGGTCTCAAAATAACGCATTGTTCAACAGACAAATTACAGTACAGTCTGTTAGCATTGCCTACGGGTTCCCTAATACCCGTCGCTCCCGACTCGAACAAATTGCGGAGATGACGGCACACACAACTCTGTTTATTTAACTCTGCCATCAATAATTATTAACATGTGGTTATTCTCACGACGTTTTGATGGAATTAATGGAACGTAATAAATTGAGATATCCTTAACGTTTCGTATAAATATTATAAGGAAGGGGACAGCTCATTGCGTATTCTGTTCACATATAAGCACTTCGTGAAAATGTGACTGGTATGGGTACAAAGAAGCTGTGTTCTGTTCTAACTTACGAAGGATACAATCATATTTCTACATTTAACTTATTTTCAAAAGCATACACCTCTGTAAGCTCAATATTATCAAAAGTCTGTTTTCTAGTCTATTTAAAAAAATCTGTAAATAGCTTGGAGTTTCTCATGCAAAATGTATTTTTCATCCCACCATCTCGGAAAGAGTAGTTTTACCCTTTGATATCTGAGCGCAAAAGCCGTTTTTATCCTCTAGAGCGGCAAAGTGATTTGAATTTAGAACATCGTGTGCAATACTCCATTTGTGACGATCTTGATAAGACTTTTCAAACAAATACATATTAAACAAATAAAATACTGCTTAAAATAATTATTCAATTAATTAAGTAATTTTTATTATTGTTTTTACATAGATTTTTAACCTCGTTTCATTTTTAAACTGAGTTTTCAAATAAATGAACTTTAATAGGTACTTCTTTTTAATTTGATACTCATACGTGCGCGCCATTTTGTTTTTAAATTTCCTCGATGAGGTGGGATGAAAAGTTACGTGTTGCACTCGAGTGCAAAGATTTTTCACCTTGTGCTCTTTTGATTCCCTCGCTATCGCTCAGGATTCTAATTATTGAAACACTCGCTACGCTCGTGTTTCAATTTTAGAATCCTTCGCTTGCTCGGTCATCAAAATTGAGCCCGCGGTTAAAAATCAACTTTGCACTCTTGTACAACAAATAACTATTAAATTGTGTGGGATAGTTTTTTGCTCACATCAACGCTCGCGTATATAAAGTACAAAGAGCTCTCTCAAAATGTGATGCAGGAAACACAAGAACATCTACTAAGTTTTATTTTTATAGCAAAGAGGAAGCTTTCTTTTCGTCGCTGCTTACTTATGCATAGTTTCAGATAAGTTTGCATGAAAATGTTGTATATTCCAGCGTATGTTCGTCTTCAGTAGTTCCATATTTATGACACGCAAAATAAAATGTTGCTGCCTGTCGTCGATGGTTGATAAAAATGCAAACCGTAGCCGCGGGCTCGCCGGCTCCGACGCCCACTGAATATGGCTATCATGAGGATGGAGACAAGATTACATTTTAAGAGTGTTTACCCAGAGAGACTGCAAACAATTTGCTTAACTTGTACGAGAGCGGCCCGAAAGAAAGTCGTTTCTGTGAAGTAGTAAAATTGGCCTTAAATGCTTTTATTTCGGGGAGTCGGCCGGCGTACTACGTGTAGAAGTGTAGTGGTGGCTCGTAGCGCGGGTCTCACCTGACCGTCAGGCGGTCTCAGGTAAACATTGTAACGTGAGCCGACCACGTGCGAAACATGTGACTGGTCGCGGCGTGCCTCGCGCCGCCGCCCACGCCTGCACCTCGCCGATGCGATCTTCAGATCCCACGACATAGGATCTCTAACACCAACACACAAATTTAATGATTTTTACCCAGTTTTATTTTATCGAATTTCCAGTGAGGAAGCGCAGTTACCGAGTTGAACCGGTGGGCGTGTTCCAGACAGTATTGATTTTGTTCTCTCTTTTCAGTCGGCGAGGCGTGAGCGGTGCGCGTGCGAGCGAGAAGGCGCCTCTGGCAGGAGGTCGGCGCCTAGTGTAGAGTTTCCGTGTAAAACCGGCGTCGGCTCCGAAAGGACTTAACTGCGGGATGAATGAAAGCGTGTTGCGATCCTGAAGCGACGGCCGCTGTCGACGCGTCCGCTTCCGGTAAATCCGCTCTACAACTTCGTGCACTTAGTTTTGTTTAAAACTGTTCCTATTGCTCTTTCAAAAACTAAACTTGATAAATATTATGCCTGGAAGCAATAAATATGGGAGAACTTCGATACTGATACGTAACATTATATGTTTGCATGTCAAAAGAATATCATAAATCATGTAATGTAGAGATAGCAGTACGAGTGAATGCTGACATATCATCAATTATTTATATTGAATGGATACTCTTTACATTTGACTTCAACGCCTAAAGAGCTTAATGTAGTGGACTTGTACAATATTGAGCAAGTGCGTGCCGAACACGCATTACGCTCGGTTTCCGTCACCGTTATAGAAACACTGTTTTTGTATATTTAAAACATGTCGTTGTAGGTTAGTCGTCATAACTTTTACTCAAGGTTTTGTGTACTTACATTTTATGTTTGACGTTTATAGACTTTGAGTTAGTCAATCGAGCTTGAAGTCGTAAATAAAACACAGAATAGGCAGTAGTCCCCAAAACTATGTACAACTTAATTATATTAGCAAGTTTAGCTACACAATAACAAACGAGCATCACAGTAGTTCATTTTGAAACTTCATTCGATCCAATATTTGGACGCATGAAAAGTTCTCCGAGATTTTTTAATTTGTGGTAGATGAAAAGAGCATGCCTTGCAACATATGCACCTACATACGATTGGTCGGACGAACGAGTTCACTCGACCGGCACTTGTCGGAATTACGAACAGTTATGAACAAAATAAAATATAATAAAAACATCCTTAATTTTTTACATTCATTGTACATACAGGTAGTTATGCAATTTAAAGGCACAATAACTTCTGAAAACAAAATAAAAACAGAAGCAATAAAATTAATGTAAAAGTACAATGCCTCGTTTAAATATATTTACGAAAGGAATTCTTCGAAGATTTCTAAAAGTTGGGGTGTTGAGATATTTTTACCAACACTGCATTGGTGTGAAGTGTGCCTTGCCCCGGGGAGGTCGGGACTTCGCATCCAATACTTGTGCTTCCACATCGTAAAAATATTCATTTTCCCGTCTTCCTTTTGCATTAGTACCTAACAACTCTGAATACACCCTGCTTTAGTGGTCAGAGGGATTAATATTTATTATTCACTGATAGCTTTTTTTTCTTTTCAGTATACATTTATGGTACACATCATCTGCCTAGTCTTTTCCCAACTATGTTGGGGTCGGTTTCCAATCTAACCGGATGCACCTAGGTACCAGTGTTTTTCAAGGAGCGATTGCCAATCAGACCTTTTTATTCCACTCCAAATCAAATACCACATTCACATTTTTTTGCCATAGGCACAACGTACAATGAACAACGAAATACAAATAAGAGGGAAATGAAATCAAAATTTCATTCATTCATAAATATATCGAGTTCATTGATACAGTTACGTAGTAGGCCTACGCAGGTAGTTCAAATGTTACTCAAAGTTTATTACCCTCTAGTTAGCAAACGAAATTACAGGGTATATTTTTATGATGTAGACATTACAAAATATTCAGCCTGTTTTTTGAAAATTCTAATAAAACCCTATTTTAAGCTAATTGCTTATCAGCTCCTTTCTTTTTTGGGAAATCTCAAGGAAATCTGTGGGAAATCGTCAATGACACCTCCCGCTGTGGGTCAGACTCTTACTGACTAAAACCCACTAGGTTTCTTCTGGAGCCCTCTATGTACCATGGCAGAGATCACTGTTTGGAACAAATCCACAGCCCTAATAATTAGGTCTCAAGCAACAATATAAGCTAATTTGGCCAGTTCTCTAAAGAGAAAATGTCCGCTTTGTATTTTGTTTAATATCGTTGGTTTCTTTTACCAAGTACTTAGTTTGTTTGTCCTTGCAGCGACTTTGCAGTTGCAATTACATTGCTTGTTACACAATTAAGCTGATATTGTTGTACCACAAAAACTTTCATTTAAGAATAAAATTAAACATTGTTGTGGAAGAAGTTGTAGGTGGTTTTCTAACTTCTCTTCAGGATTCGAAAGCTCTTTTTACGAAATGTACAGTTGTAGTCATAAAGTGTCTTTCTAGCTTTGCCAAACACTAAACTCAATTTCTTACAGTAAAGCTAAACAAAGCTATTTCATTAGGCAAAGCTAAAACCTCTAAGAATAGCAGACAGTAAAAATAATAATCGAATCGACGGTAATAGCTCATTCCCTGATAACAAAGGGTTCGTTCATGCGAATTGAAATCGGTAAATTGCTCTCACCTACTTCCGTTGAGAGGTAATTATTGGCATAATTGATTGATTATGACAAAAATGTACCGCAGAGAAAGTCGATTACTGGAACAGATATACTTAGATATACATTTCCTATGATTTATTTATTAGTTTGCCAGATAAAGTGACTAATACGGATGAAAGTGCGAGCTCTAATCCCACTTTCGTATAAGGTTAGGAAAACACACAACTTCTACTAAATCTCAATCGCCTACGTAATTCATGTGCTCTAAATATAATTCTTTCTTCTTTTATCGCAAAACGTTTTGACAAATTGAGCAAAGCGCCGGTGGGCAGACATAAATACCGTACTCTTAATTCGGATACAGAAATAACAGCGATAAGACCATGACCTTTATATCCCGAAGGATTTACGTGCTGGTTTTTGTACTAAGTTTTCTTTACAAATCAGTAACTTTCTTGCAATGAGAAAAACGTAAAATTTTGCTATACAAATCTAGAGTTTTTTAGGATTCCGTACCTAAACGCGAAGGCTTCGCTGCTCGTTCGTTCTGCCTGTCCGTCTGCCACTCGTTAATTGCCAAAATTTTCACAGATGATGATTGGTTGTTGCTTGAATAATCATAAGCAAGTTATTCTTACTCTGACTCTGACACTAACACCGAAGAACAAGCGTTATAGTTTACGAATCAGAGATACGAGAGAATGATGAAGGATAGCATTTATTCAGGTACGTGGTAGGATGCTATGAAAACCACGGAAAACACTAAATCGTCATAAAACACCGTATTGGTAAGGATTTAGCAGTGCGCCAGATGTGATAGATTGCTCCCTCGTCTCTTACGACCTACACCGCTCCGAATTGACGTCTCATAAAACATACACGGTAACTTAACAAGTTGATACACTCTCATACCCAAATTATTAAATAAACGTTCCTCGAAGAACAAGTTTTCGAATAATGTAAGCCCTATCAAAGTGTGTTCAGTGGTTCTTGAGCTAAGCCTGACGCAAGCGTGGAGGAAACTTGTCGGTATGCCGTGATTACTGTTTTGACTGTCAGTAGATCTCTATAATTATTAAAGAAGCTTTTATTCCAAAGAAAATACGCAACATTTTGTTAAAATCATATTATCCAAATGTAGTTTTATACGAAAACTTGCATCGGAATTATTTTAGCGCGACATTCGCTTGTATAGGCGAGGGGAGGCGATGTGTGGAGGACTTTGTAAACATTCGAGACGAGACTATTATATTATAGGTACGAATACATTGAAAGGTCGGAACCTTTTGTAGCTTTGCGCGATGACTGAGCACAATTTAAACTTTTATCGATTTTTGTTCCATTTCGGTGGTTAAAAATACATAGGGTAAAATACTATACACCGTCTACTTCACGCTTTATATTTGAATACAAACAAGTAAATGTATTCTAAATAACAAACATAAACTACTCAACGCCTACCTCACAAGTTATGGTGAAGGATACACTGAGTAAGGTAATAAATATTGGATGTCGAGAGGCGTTGAAAATTAAGTACTTAAAATAATTTCACTCATACATTTAACAAAGCTTTTACCACACATTAGCCAGTGCGAAGTTTGCGCTTGCTTCATTTACCTGAGCAGTATGACGGTCTCCTAAAAACTGTGTTTATTCAAAATTCTTGGGAGATAACGAGATGAAGCGGAACATTTACGTCTAATTTATACGGAGACAATGGGAGGTGGTCGCAATTAGTGAAATGGCCACTGAGAACAAACGCGTTTCCAACAAAAGAGTGGAGGCTTCGGCTCAGACAAGGGCCCTCTTTCATTTCTTCCAAATGAGCAAACTACAGTCGCTAGTAGGGAAGATTTGTTGTTCAAGAATGAAGGGCCCACGAGTGAGCATTGTTCTTTCCGCGGCCAGTTTTTGGTAAGCACCTTGAGTTCCGTTGTTCTAATCAAGATTACGACGGGAGAATTATTTTGGTTTCGCTTGTATTTGTTTCAATACTAACTGATGTTATCGCTCGAACGTATGTTGGAATTTGTTTGCCGTATTGGACTTATTATATTGTTTGAGGCGCTCCTGATAATCCAGTCGTGTACCTAATGTACAAATTGAGATAACGACTTTAGGGTTCACTTAAGTAATACCTTTAGGGAAAATTTTATTTTCATCTGTAGGAGTTCATCATCGAATTTAAATGCTAATTTAGCTCGCTTCTCAAAATAGAATTCTGAAAATCCATTTTATTTCTAAAAAACGGTAACAAAATAAAATAAACTTGAAACCATATTGTGAAAATTTAAATCCTAGAAACAGACAAACTATAACTGTAATAGTAAATCATTTAAGGCAAAAAGCAATTGTAACGGTTATAAATCAGGTAAGTTGGACGTGCATACAATTTAACAAGTCTGTAAGTTAACAACCACATTACTATTCCCCCGGCTGCCAAGCGTACGTACCGTACCTATGGTATAGTTGTTGCTAGGTATCGGTAGGTACGGTGTACCCACCATGAAATTATATTAGGATTTTGCACAGGTTACTCAGCGCGTTCGTCTCCAGGTTTAATAGTTCTGTAGCCTGTAAAGATCAATAAGGGTAGCTTGATGCATGTTTTTACGTGTTTGGGGGAGTTTTCATTACAATCGTTTTATTGTTGTCTAAGACTCCCTGACGTTGTAATGTCGTGTATAATTAATCATATCTTTTGAAACGTCTTTGATGCGTCTGCAGTTTCTCATGTTTGCTTTTATTACTTTACATACCCTAAGTTGATTTTACAATTTTCTCCTTTGCAGAATATCGCTATATTTATATCCGAATGGCGTTATAAACTTCAGTGGGTGTTGAAATTGAATATCTTCTAAGAACTGAATTGATCGCTGACAAGCTGGTGTAACTATTTATGTACCTCATTTAAAATCATGGTTCCTGATGCCTTGTAAATTATCATATCTCAATACTTATGTTTAAGCTTAATTATAAAATTACTAATTATTAATTATAAATAGATGTCATACATATTCTAAATCAATTGAGTCAAACTTTACACAGTAAGTATATGTTATAAGCATTTCAGGATAGAAAAGATGGAGGGGTTTTTCCTCTATATGAAAATGAAAATTCGGTGAATTAGTCTACATCCCATATTTTGTAATTTTTCCACACTATTTTCCCTTTATTTTCAGTAGCTCCTTTTACACCTGTATGTACGTGTATATCGCAAAATAGCTATAAAGATAACAATGAGTATGGCTGCAAAAAAAAAAATATGTACTACATAGTTGCGTCGATATATTTTATAGTACATTCAATAATTTCCGTGCGATATCTATCTAATTTATCAGTGTGTACCGTTAAACACTCGATGACACGGTTAGCTATGAAATTCAATTAGAAAATGTTATTGAAACCTGATCTCATTTTGTGTTGCGAGCATGATATGTAGCGGTGAAACTGTCAACGTTGGGAAATTTATATATATACACATTTGCTTTCGAAGTTATAATATGTGTTTTTTTACTATATTTTTTCCCCTTATTGGTAAAGGCATTCACATATCTCTTGGGTGTGAGATGTATTTGGCCAACTACGATGTTTTATTGAAAGTAACGCGTTAGGCAGATGTTCGGTGCAATTCGAGGGGATTTTTACTAATAAATTGGTAATCTACAATAATTGGTTTCCTCCGATAAGTCTAATTATGTCATTAATGACGTGTAGGTAATGACTCAAAAGATTTGATACCTACCAATGTCTATTCATAACTTTAATACTTTTTATGTTATCTTATTTATAACTAGCTTTCCGCCCGCGGCTTCGCCCCGCGTGGAATTCGGTTCACCCCCTCCCACTGTTGGGTTAGCAGCGGTGAGGGAGTGTCAGACTCTTACTGACTAAAATCGTCGTGTTCCGTCCTAGGCCTTTTATATACCAGGGGCCGCGGTACCTCTTTCGACAACCCGTAGCCGGCTGGCGCTACTGGGCCCCACTGATTTCAAAACACCTTAATGCCTGTAGCACACCTCCGCTGCGAAACCCAAAGGGGCGAAACCGCCATAGTTTCGCTCGTGAGTTAGTGAAGTTGTTGGGCGGCGAAACAATAGCGAAATTCCCCTGCTCTAACGTACAAAACTGACTATGAGCTTGTCCTCTTTCTAACATGATTTCGCTCATTTTGCCGCCCTGGCGGACAACTGGCGGACAACGGGCGGAGATGTAGACGGCGCCCTAAGCAACATGAGCGAAATCATGTTAGAAAGAGACAAGTCATAGTCAGTTTTGTACGTCTAGAGCAGGGAATTTCGCTATTGTTTCGCCCGCCCAACAACTCACAACTCACAGCGAAACTATGGCGGTTTCGCCCTTTGGGTTTCGCAAGCGGAGGTGTGCTACAGGCATAAGACTAATTCGCGGCGAACCTTAACACCGCGATACAGAAAAGCACAACGCCCATCTATCGAGCTATCGGGAAGCTCGTGATTGAACAATGAGCTACAGGTTAAAGCGCGAGATATCATTTGCACTTCTTACGTATCTTAAAAAAAACAACGTCACCACGTTTTAAAAAAGCTATCATTCCACTTCTTACGTATTTTAAAAACACATCGTTACCCACGTTTTAAAAACACCCCAGCGCCATCTATCGCATACCTCAAGAACTAAATAACTTAACTAATACTATACCAATTAGTAATTCGTTGAATTATAGTTATTTCAGGATAAGTAGATGTAAAAAAAACAGTTAAGACGATAAAAAACAAATTGTACGTCATCCCTCGGGAATTCCTCATTTTCGAGGATTCATTATCGTATCATTTAGCTTCTAAATTTATATGTTCATATTCGTTTGCCAATATAAAGTAGGATGTAAAAAAAAACAGTTTAGACGATTAAACAAATTGTACATCATCCCTCGGGAATTCCTCATTTTCGGGGATTCATTATCGTATCATTTAGCTTCTAAATTTACATGTTTATATTCGTTTGCAATATATTACCTTGCTTTAAACGACACACAGCGCCATCTACAATCCATCCATCAAGCAAACAAAATTTTTGTTTTCCCTCGGGAATATCTATTTTTTTCGGGATAAAAAGTACCCTATTATTTAATCCGGACTTCTAACTTTACGTCCTGCAAAATTTCAAAGCAATCCGGTTCAGTAGTTACGGCGTGGAAAGCGGAACAAACAAACAAACAAACAAACTCACTTTCCGATTTATAATATTAGTAAGGATAGGGGTAACATTTTTGGCAAATAAGTATCCTTGTCTGCGAGACAGAAAATGTGTCTAGTTATCAGTTTTGAACTTTTAGGACTACTAGGCTATCTGTCTGGTCCCTCTAACTCTAACAATCTGCTTTTCGAAAGAAAAATCCGAACGGGGCATAAGTATTATATCGAACCAGACTGTCCATAATTGGTACACATAATTTTATTATATTTTAAGCAAAAACTTATAATGTAGCGCTACATTATAGCAGTCAACATAATTATGCTGGTATCTGGGCTTATTAAAAAAATAAAATAAAGACGAACTAGCCGTTGAAGCGTAGTAGATATAGGTACATACAGACAGAGCCTTCATTCAAAACAAGCCTATAAGTTTGCCACAGATTTTCCACCTAACATTACATCAATATTAAATAACACTTCGCCCTTAATACCGATCAAGTTCTGCAGCCTGCATCTATCATTTCCTCAAGGCGGTGCACTGAGAGCGCAGTGCTACCGAAGAGTTAAGTTTCCGTTTGCATTGACAGACGTACACACAGACACAGCTCGTGTAGGCATAGAGTAAACTATAGTCGCCGCATTGAGCACTGCGCGACACTACTCGTGAGGTTTGGGTCGCTTTGATAGCGGTAGATCAGTTTTTGGGAGCATAGAATAGAATTTTTTAACTCTGGGTTTCTAGCAGCAGTTCTTGCGACTGGTAAAAAAAAACAAAAATTGTTTAGCTTTCTATGAGAGAAATTGGTTTTTAAAAACGTGCTCAAAGTTTTAAATGAACTTATGGGTTTTAAAAACGTTTTTAGTCTTACACAAAATAAACTATTTAAAAAAATGTATGCAAACAAGTCTTTCCAAATTGTGTAATATTGTCAAAATATTTCCAACAATAGATATTTTTTTCCCCAATGCCATTCTGTTATCATGATTTTTCTTAAAAACCGTAGGCAGTTTTCTAGAAATGTCCCAAATGCGCGATACACTACCGTGGGGTGACCTATCAAATCGGAGAACAGATGTTTTGAAATGTGTTCAAGAATGAACAACAATTTGAGATAAATTAAATCAAATTATTTTGTTTCGTGATACAGATGTATTCATGATATTTGTTTGAGTGTACGTTAGGTTGAAACTGAGTCCTTTTCTCTTCAAGCACTCACTTACTTAAAATTATCTACAGTAAACGATTGACAACAACTAAGTTAACAACGATAAAACGCAATATGTAACAATACGTAAATGTAAAAAGGATTAATTTTTTTTTTTTAGACTGAAAATCTTTACACAGATAAGTTTCTATATATGTTATGTTATTAAAATTCCGAGTATTTTCAAATACACATTGTTGTGGAAAATACCGGCATAGATGTGACAATCCTGCTCAGTATAAGCCTTTGACCCTTCAATGTCAATCTATGAAAAACAAAACAACAGCTATCTACGTCAAACTACACGATCTTACCTCATATTAATTTTAGATCAGTGAAATTCAACGATGCGTGTAATTCAACAAGATATTCGAGGAAAGCTATAATATCGGATAAGATCACACGACCCTTTATCCTATCTCACAACATTACCTACTACAGGAATTCCTTACAAAATCTAGGGTTTGGAAGAAAATATGTCTATTGTACTGATTAGGTTTACCGTTTAAGTACTAAAATTGTATGAGGGTTGTTGTCGACATTGAATATGTGACAGTTTGACGCCGAAATCCTAAACAAAATAAGAACAGATAAATCGGAATGTCTAGTATTAGAAATTGTTTTAACGTCTCAGGTTCTGAGACCTGTGCACAATAAAAGGTTGATGATGATGAATTGTTTAGCGAGATACCTTAAAAGTCTTAATTAAGCTGCTGTTATTGGGGGTAAAAGACATACAATGATACTTACAACCCATTGCAGACAGTTCTGATTCTCAAATTATGAGAAGATCTAGATTTAAGAACTTCTGTCGCCTGACACCATAGTCACATAAGCATTCAAACAGTATTGACGACCATCAAGAAGTCCTGTTCATAAAATACCTCAGCATTGAACATATACGTGGTGTAATGAACGCAATGAACATGTAATATCCTAAGTAATCCTCTAACCTCGTCGCTACATATCGGGCCTGGTACCAACGGCTAGTAAATGACACACTCGATGTTCTGATTGAATTGTTTACCTACACCCGATGTTGGTATAACTAACGTGATTTCGCGTTCATTAATGTTGCACGTATGATTTAAAGTTCGCTGCCTGATGCCAGTTTATTTCAGACAAGTCTGGCCTGCTTCTGCATACATGGAGTTTTGTGAATCAGTCTACCTAATCATCATCGCCCGTTTCACAGACTAATGAGTCCATAATGTTCTGTAGCAAATGAGCCAGTTTGTAAAATTACACACGTTTAGGGTATTGGTAAAGAGACTTATGATATGGTCAAAAAGCAGTCTGGAGATGAAGAAGACTCTTTTGTTTGTAATAGACGTAAAACAGTTACTTCTGAATTTATAAGACTACAAGTTGCATCAAAAACAAAGGAGTTTTTCAGTCCTGAAATATATTAATTCAATCACAGAGGTACTTCCCAAAACAACCATACACGCACAATATGACGAGCATGCTGAGGTCGAAATATGCGGAAACTATCTCCCAGTTCCGCCCATATACTATTAGTTCAGTAACCCTTTTACTCCAGTGAGGGTTTTACGAGCCGCGCGGTAGATAACCCCAGCAAAACATTCCGTTTCCTTTTACTGCCAGATCAACGTGCAAATGTAGTCAAATCTCCGAGCATCAGTCGCTTACACGCAGGCAGGGAATTCCATCATCTAGGTGTCTGTATATAGAACGGCCAGACAATCAGAAATCGAATGCCAATCACGATAAATAAAAACAGTTTCCCCCTAAAGCCCTTTATCCATGAAAGTTACTCGAGTCGACACACACGAGTAATGGCACAGTAATTCGTTTTTGATGTCTGTCGCGTAATATATGGCGTGCTAATCAAATACTATTGCCCGACTCCCTTTATATTGTGCCGTTGCATGCTCCCAATTGTGATACTTGGCTCTTGGCACTACTTGGCATTTGACGCTTAGTGACACGTGGCGTGTCTCTGACGAGTTTAATAGCTTGTTCGCAGCTTCTCATATGTCTTTTTCATTTTCATTTGTGATGGCGAATAAAGTTGCACGCATATGAAGAAAACTTTATCGAAAACTATCAATCTAATATTTTTTAATAAAGCAATTCGTATTTATTCTGTGGTTTCATGTTGCATTAACACCAATAAAGTGTGATAATGCTTTTACCTATAGCAAATTTAAAGGGGGCGACCCCTTTTAAGGAAGTGGTCGCGCGCCCCCCAATAATTTAATTGTGTGTTCATAAATGTTGAGTCAAGAAGTTTGATCGAAGAAAATAAGTTTACGGTGCACACGGTACGACTGCTTAAATATACCGATAAAGTGATATGGAATATTTGTTTCGTCATATCGAGAGTTTAATTATTGTGTTTATAACGGTATACGTATCGAAAGTGTAACTTTTACTCAATTACAAGTTGTACTATAAATCAATCGGTGGTGGAAAATCTCGTATAGTTGTGCGGGCGTGTGCGCGCCCTAAGCGCCCCTTGCCGCACGCCGCTCTCCGCTTGCCGGCTATTTTTGCGCAGGACGTATACGATTGGCGACGGTAGCGCCAGCCGGAGGAAACTCAAAGCTTTTGACAGGGCGGCCTACAATGGCCGCGTGAAACACGCGATCTGCCACGCTGAAGTCGCTACGTACGTCACACGCGAAGTTGTTACTTAACGCCGGCCCAGTAACTAGGTTATAGTGCTTTATCGGTCTTTCCGCTTGCTAATCGTTCGTAAAATCTATCGCAATGGCTCTGCACCTCGAGACTGCGTTGCAGCGCAAGTTAAACTTCAAGATGACCACGGTAAGTGCATGCCGCCCGCCCGCGCCGCGTATCGATCGCAGCCCGCGTGGTGCGAACATATGGTGGCCGCTACGATCTCGTAGCAACCGTATAACCTACGACACTACGTCACGTGAAGCCTACTAACGTATCCCCGCCTTGATTTTTACGTATGAACGCTAATGTTATTATGACACAATCAGCTCCTTATTATTGTATTGTACAAGATCGCTGTATGAAACGCGTAAATAGGTAAATAAACACTTGTAGAGATACGTGCTACGCCGATGTCGGGACCTCAAATATACTGCTTTTATGCAGAGTTCTTCAACTTATTTGCATTTTTTAAGTAGATTAGTTATGAATAAGTAGTTTTCAGTAAACTTTTATGCTATTGAAGATTCAAATTAACTTCGTGTAAGAAGTAGGTTTTGCCGGCACGCCGGTAAGGTACTTATGTCGACCGGTATTGGTCTTTAAATAGTTTATCCTATTAATAGAAATAGGTACTGGATTTATAAATACATTTTGATGTTTTAATTAGATTGGGGAAGGTAAGCGGGCGCTTCGGGTACTATGTAGGTACCTATTACCTGTGTGTATGTATGTAGGCGTTTGTGCAGGCTGTAGTGCATTCTACAAATTTGACCTCGGTTAACGGCCTACGAGGTCTGAAAAGGTCATACATCACTGTTTGCTGTTTGTTCAAATAATACATGAAAAGGTCGTGTTTTACTTGACTGTTTACTTACCTAGTTAAAACGTTTAAAGCCATGTGATAACTTTATGGAATTGTTATAACTTTAATACTTTCTATATTGTTAGGGACCGTCCGTTTTGATTAGTACGAAATCCTGGTTTACTTAACTTTTCTAATGACCGGACATTTATCGATGTTTATGTATATTAATTTATTCATTTTTAATAATAAAAAATTTAAGTTATTTAAAATTATAAGTTACTTAAGTAGGAGTTTACATTTCGAACTTTAACAAGAACATAATCAGTCTTATGATACAAATATCGGTACTTATTAAGTTACGATTAAGTATATGCTACGAAATTCTTATAAAACGAAACCTATACCCAATTTATAATATTTATATAATGCAATTCACAGATCAGTCAGGCATTTTTGTAAATATCCATGACAATCCTCTTATCTTTGTAGCTTGAACGATTAATTTGCATATTGTTTTGGATCGGAGATTACTGGAAACGAATTTATCACATGCCAAGCAGTTTCTACAATTACTTACTTTTAAGTAATTGGAAACGATAAAAAAACCTGTTTTGAATATTTTTCCTGTGATACCCGGTGACTTTTTCAATTTGGAAAGTTTTTGTAGGTCTGTATCTACAGTTTAATGGAACCAACTTTATTTTGTTGCAATTTTCTTCCCAAATTCACTTTGATGTGCGATTAATGGGAATAGATTATTCATTTTTACCTATTTATATTTTCATATAACTAACAGGGAAACACACTTTTGATAGTGCGTCTGAATAAAAGAATTAAAGTAATAGAAGAAAACATGAAAGTTTATTGACAAGATATTGTACGTATTTAGAGCTTGCTTGATTGTATTCAACTGTAACTGATACAGCTACTTAAATGCGAAGGTATATTAATCCTATTATATGTATAACTACCAAAAACCATGTCATCACATCATCCATTTATTATAAGAAAACTATATAAAAATATATAATAAAAATATGTCTGCGGCCTAAAAAAAATGAGGCGCCTAAATGGGCGCTTCGTAGATGCTACAAATAGGCGCCGTTGAGTCAGAATGGCCGTGCCCTGCATACATCTACTGCCAAAACACTAACAATGACTACAACTCAAATAAATTCTCTCTACACCACATAGGTGTGTAATTAAACCTTCCTTTTACTACAAAAAACCCGGTATCGGCGTTTTCATTACAAGCGAAAACTCATCAAAACGTTTTCCTCTCTTTTGTACTTATTTTCTTTTTGTCTGTTTATTTTTTATTTGTACAACCTGAGTAAAGTAAAAACAGTTTTAAATTAAGCCACAGAAATGTCGGGCTTATCCTCTACAGCTGAATTAGATGTACCTACAACATAATTAAAAACTGAAATACGGTTGTGTTTTAAAAAGAGATTAACTTTAGCGTCCATCTTCTGTGTACTTTTTTTCTCTTTTTGGGGGACATACAACGATGAACTATGTGGTAAATTATAACGCTAAATGTTTTTTTTGCCTAAGTCAATAACTAAACCTAAAATTACGGTAATTTTCATGAAACATTTTCCGTACCTATGTCTATGTAAATTATTTTAATTAATAAATTGTCATCGAGAACTAGCAGCGCATTTCCTCTGGGTCTGGCCTACATTTCGCGAATCGCGATAACAACATAAATAACATTATGAATTCAAATAATGCTCATTTATCTATGAACAACACGTGCAAAATCCGACGCACATTATACAATGTGGGGCTGACCATAAGACGATCTACGAGCCTCATTTTAGCAGTGCGTCGCACACTCACATTCCGTTCCCTTAAACATGCGCGTGTGTTAAATAAAAACATTAATCTCTACTAATGGATGTTACCGTTGGAGGCTTTGCGTTCAGTTTAAACGCATTACGTTTTATTACTTATCTGTAAATCCCCGCGCAGCTCGGGCGCACACGTTAAGGTGGCTAGTCATGTGGAACGGAACGGAAGGGTCGCACTCCTTACACTAAATGACGCTTGCCTAAGACTCTTTTTGAGTGAGAAATACGTAATGTTATCAAAAGTTTAGTGAAATATTGATGGCAAATACAAAAAAAAGTATCCGTTCGAGCCCCATATAAATGGAGAATGATTTGAAATATTTCAGGTAGTAAACCAAATAAGTATTCGTATTTGCATACTTATACTTATTTGAACTTATAAGGCTTTGTCAATACGTCCGACTTCCGAGAAGCACTGAAAATATTATGACTCAGAAAGTACTTTATTCGCTGGTTTCCCTATATTGATTCCAAGTATCTGAGTGATGCCGTGTTCCCTGAAAATTAGTATCCGGAAAAGGTTCCAATTTTCTTCTTTCGTTTCCCGGTAAACCTTTAACTAACTGGTTTAGTTCGAGCTCGGGAGCATCTGATGACAGCGGTAGAGTAACGTTCAGAAATCCTTTCTATTGACCCTAAGTGGCTAAGGGATCATGAAAAATGAAAGAATTATGTAGTAAAAGAATTCCTTGAATATTTTCCTGTAAGAATGGTACGCGGCCGCCGGGCTGCGCCTAGTTTGGTTCTATATGTATATTAAAACATGTAAACAAGTAAGTATTAATATTTATTATGTGCCTCCTTGACATAGGTAATAATACTTTTGTTAGGTATTATTTATTGATTATTAAGTTCACAAGCTTCATGGTGCGTCAAGAAGGAAAGCAGAGAATACAGTGTTCGCATTTTGGCATTTGAACGAAATAAATTAAAATAGCACATTTTTTTAAACTGAAATAGGTGACATCACAGAAACAATTAAATACTTGTTGTACTCAACACACAGATCTATGCAATAAACCTGATTTGATCAAAAAATCAAAGGTTACAATGTAATTGAATATCTTATCAAAAATCTAGATAAAATACAAGAATAAGCTATGAAGATAAAATTCGCAAATTCAATAGATAGCATTATCAGTCATATGGTTTGAGATACAACCTTTCCAATGTCAAGATACATACATTTTACCTACATGATAAAACGTCTTGTGTGATTCTTCACGTAAGTAAGTTATCCGTAAACACTCTAAATTCCTTACGAGTATTTACAGCAAATCTATAAATTGTAAAGATATTTTTCCCATTCTTATTTACACAACAAAAGAAACCTGTACTTATGTATATAAATTGTTCGTGCCGTTTCCTTATGAACGTTACTACAGGACTGAAAAGATTTCCTTTCATAACTGTTGTTCGTTCACCCCAAAAAGTATTTAAAACTGAAGCGATGTTCTGTAGGTTTAGGCGCAAATAATTGAGGTCGTAATTTTCACATTAAACGTAGTATAAGTAACATAAATAAAAGTCGATGTGTCCCATCATCGGTAGATCCTAAAGGTCTTATAATATTATATTACATATATGTATCTATATATATTATAACCACACCTTTTATAGTTAATTTTATAAGACCCGGATAGCTTTGACAATTTTGTAGTTTTTATTTTATTTTATCATACGACAACTGACTTTTTTCGTGAGAGCGTAACGGACAGATTGGTATAATTAATTATTTTCCAATATGTCTTTGATAAAAGCCTCCAGGTATTAAGTAGTCTAATCAAGTCTAGTGCTTACTGTACATATGTAAGTAACAAGCTACGTACTAGCACAGCATGAATAGATTCCGATACAAAAGGAACGTGTTGTTATCTCTGGCATTCCACTCCTTTGCGGTTTACCCACACAAGTTTAGTAACTTTTGAATACCATAGACGGAACGGAAAGTTCTGTTTAACCATGTAATGGTTGGAGTTATTTTTAATATTGCGGAGAATCCACTTTGTCACTTTTATTGTATAAACAAGCGTAAAGGCTTTGCCTTCTGTATTCATGTTATCATTTGATTTGAAAGTCTTTAAAATTTTAGATGTATTAATTGAACCGCGTAAAGTATAAGCCTTATATACTTGTGTGAAAACAAACTTTACCTATGCTGTTCTGGGATTTGCAAATAGTTTTTATAGGAAATTTTAAATAGCAATTCAGATACGCTCTAATACGGTTTACTTGTTACTTTTTAAATATTGGAGCATTCGTATTTAATCACAGCTGCCTAGCTTTTCGTAGAATAAACGTGCTGTTTGAATAAATTTCTCCATGTTTCCGATACTCATAAAACCATTAAGTATCACATCATAAATGCATAATCTATCTATAAAATCGACACTTAATGAATGCCAAACGAGAATATAATGTCAAAGAGGAAATGAATAAATATTTAGCAGTCGCAGCAGTGAGTCGGTGTAACATCACAGTTCGGCAGTGCTCGTTGGTAGAAGCCGATTAGTTCGTTCGCGAGTCTCTTGGCTGCAGTACTTAGCTACTTGTTTGTTGTTCTTAATGAGCACTGCCAGCCAACTTTGGGCTGTTTTCGCTTCAATTAAGACTAAAAACATGACCAAATGTTGTCGTTTGGTCGCTCACTTGACGTTTGTCGGCGCGACGCTTCACAGAGCTCGAGTATTAAATTAAATATGTATTGTGTTTTTATTTACTTGTTGGTGTACATTGTAAATTCTCATTTAAAAGCTTTATGTGAATGGCGTATAGTATGCTTGTGAATAAAAGCTAGAATAATGTTGTTTATGACAATGCACTTTTGTCACGTTCCTTTTGATGTATGTGCAAGTAAACTGTTGAATAAGTACGCTTCTTGAAATATTTATAGTTACATCTTTCGGCATTAGAAAGCTACCATTAATTATTTATAATAAATCATGAAGGATACGAGCAGAAATGACACGCTGTGTAACCTCTCAACTTCATCAATCGTTTGTGATCGCCAATCACATGATAAAAACTCTTTATATTACGTATGCTCATGTCAATGACATCGATATTTTTTCATACACAGTTATTATCATAAAAAATCACATCACTGATCCACTAAACTGGTTTTCGAAAAATATATTATAAAAACATATTAAAAGCAAAAAACGACGTCTGGTATCAAATCCATATTTTTTAAAACAGATTTCTCCAATTTTCTAGGTGTTGTTTTAGTAATTGGTACATTTTTGCAGAAAATTCACTAAGAATCAGTTTCTTGGAAACCTATTTTTGCAGAAAGATCAACGAAAATTGTACCCCACGCGTCGGCCACCTCAATCATGATCACTAAACAGAAACATTAAGGTCACATTCGTGAGCACATTCGTTAAGCCAGCATGCAATCAGCGGCCGCTTTATTTGACTTCAAGTTCACACAATCAGAAGGCTCGTTTGTTCTAAGATTTCCCTTCTGAGCTTTGAGATCGCAAAGTGTGGTCCGATCTCGAGGTCTTTGCCCCTTTACACGTGCGAATAGCAAGCCACACCCGTTAACGGTAGTAACCGCTCATAATTCCACATCTTTCGTTTGAATGGCCAGTAAAAGTAGAAATACCATGGATCAATCGAAAACAGAACGTGAGTAAATAGAGCCCGCCGAACAACCTAGACCAATTAGACAGATTGACGAGAGGGGGGCGATGATAAATGTACGTGGGTTACATTTCAAAGGTCGCAAAACAGGTAACGTAGTGCCACGAAAATATGATGCACTGAACCCGAGGGCAAGAACCTTTTAAGTATAAAATAGTAATGTCTAGCTTTTCTCCGAAAGTCTAGCATCGATTTTACATACTATTTCAGTAACCGGCCTCCATTTTCTGTCTGACTCATAGAACGGTAACCACCGGAATTTATTGGAGACATTCGATCATCATACTCGACGCCCGCACGTCGCCGTCATGTCATCAAATGGATTATAATGAACTCTGCCAAGCGACGTCTACGCGAGTTTACGCATACGACATGTTGGAGTGACTTTATAATTGTAAAGCTAAAAAGTAAACATGATTTTCGTTTCCCATTTAAAGAGCAAACACTGTTGTTTGCCGATGAGCTCCCTCAATGATGTACACACACATAAAACCCGCTTAACTGTGGTAAAATGAGCCCGTCTTAACTATACTATACGTATTTGTATATTATTTTTACTTGACCTAAATGATAAATTAAAACTGCCTTCCTTGGATGGAAATAGGAAAAATAATCCGCCTGAGACTTATTCACAGCGTGAAACTATCAGGGCTTATTTGAAGTTGTCGGCTGTGAAAATATTGCTGAAGTTGCTAATGTTGGAAAAGGAAAGCTATTTGTATTTCTTTGTAGGTATACTTAGTTATTACTGTCTACTTTTGAATATAGTCCATAAAAATGTACAATAATAGATTGCAGGTATATTTCTGAACTTCTAAGATTTTC
Organism: Helicoverpa zea x Helicoverpa armigera; assembly: GCA_033682625.1. Lineage (NCBI taxonomy): Eukaryota > Metazoa > Arthropoda > Insecta > Lepidoptera > Noctuidae > Helicoverpa > Helicoverpa zea x Helicoverpa armigera. Next base: position 3,667,417 of record JAWIIS010000029.1, read on the forward strand.
ACACAATATCGCTACGACATTTAATCTGAATTCATACGTTAAAAAAAACCTCACACAGATTTTTATTTAGCTATGCATTGTACGAATGCATTTAAAGAGATTTATAGGCATATAAAACTGTGAATATATTCTCAATAACGATGTACTATTTTTACAATCGATGCAGTCTGCCCTTTTGTGTCTCCATTTTGTATTCGTACGGGGGTCGTTAAAAACTTGTTATGGTGAACCTAAAGTTGTTCAGAAACGTAATTTTCTTATTATGTTCAGTGATTTATTATGTCTAGTTTAGATAGAGACGTAGCGAGCGCCTGCGTGCGTTAAATGCACAGTGTTGCAAGACTGCGTTTCGTAGGCCAAAAAGTTTAAGCAATGACTGTATGCATTTATGTCTGTACTTTATTTAATAAATTGATAATAGCTCTGAAAATTTATAACATACATTTCTAATCTTGAGTAAAATTATTACAAAAACTAGGTATTTGCATCGATTTTGGCAAAGTTTTCACACACAACAAAAACTCATACAATACACCACATACAGATGGGATGCGTGAAAAACAAATGTATTAAAATTCGCCTATAAATAGCATTATTAAAATCCGATCGTCGGCTGTTGAACTGCGGGGCGCCACGGGGAGGCGCGCCCAACGCGATAATTGACTATTATAATGCTGCCGACAGTCATAATCAGTGTTTTGCATAAAGGTCCAGTGTTCATGCGAGTAAATGCCACTGCAAATACGCACTTTATTGCACGTTCCGACCGTTGACATGCATCGAAACTCTATCTCGTTCTGCTAAAGATATTTTGAATACCTAGCGTTTGATAGTTGGAAAAAATAAGATAATAAAATACGACTGGACGTGATAAACAGAATGGCAAAAAAGAAAATTATTGGCACGTGTTAGGAGTGATTCAGAAAACTTGTTTGTGTGTACTTTTCGTAATCGCGTGTTTACGCTTTCGAGGGCTTAAAAGAAAATCTAAGTTTTGTCTTTGATATCCACATAATATCGAGAGTAAACAAGGATAGAATTTTCGTTTTGATAGGTTCCAGCGAAAATATGTATTGCGTGTAAACTAAATTATATCTACAAATGAAGTACCTAAGTCAGCTTACCCAGCAGGTAGGAACAATTGAGGCCCTCTTTAGTGGAATGAGTCATTAATTGCTAGTTAGTCACTCGGTCACTCCATAGTGGTGTGGACTCGGAGCCGTCATAAAACATTATGAATGGCAAAAAGTGCTTTGACACAATAATGTGTATAGTTAACCCGTTATAAAGGGGATTTGATAACGGCAATGCTTCTCAGTAATAAAATATAACATAATGATAGTAAAAGTAAACAATTTGTATTATAAGAGAGAGAATATAAATGAAAAGAATTATCACCCTCCTGCTCTTTTCTAAATTTTATTTGGGGTCGATATCTAGCATGTTTTCTTCTTCCATACTCTTGAAGATGTCATCTCTTACTTAACGTAATTTAAGAATAGCCCCCTGACTATTCTAAACATTGACTTTTTCCACGAATAAGACAAAATCGCTACAACAAAGCTAAGAAAGCAACAACAGCTGGGTTTCATTAATAATAAAAAAAACTTCGCTCGGAAAATGTTAACGCGCTAAGCCTAAAAGAGACACGACAATAAACGATTTCTCTCAGTCTCGGATTTTCGCCAATCCTGAGGAAACCTAATAAAGACTTTATTCAGTTTATAAACACTTCTCAAACATTTCAAATAACAAAACCCTTTTTCAATTCATTGTAAAACAAAATAAGCCAAATTTCACCGTCAGTCAACCATCACAATCAGTACTTAAGTCTATGTAAATAACTCTAATCATGTCTGTGTATACAATTTTAATTATGTTTTAATGGTCAATGAACAGCGGGCGATGATTGCTCTTGTAAACACAACATTCTTATATAAACATATACATATGTATGTATATAGAAAACGTATTGTAGAATTCACAGTCGCACGTGCTGGCATCGTGTATTCAATGTGTCATTTATTACAGTATATACCTATATACAGGTTATGTATCAGTTTATGTATACAGATAGGTGTACGTTGAACGATACGTACATGATATGGCACACGGTGCCTCATAACATCTGTTCAATTCTGACGTATTAATTAAAAGTTAACGACATAATGACGGGCAAGAATTTAATAAATACCTTGGTAACTATTCGAAGATACGTCTAACAAGAAGTAAAATTCTACATTTTTTATTAGAACAAAGACGAAACGCTTGAAATCTCTGTGGTTTGCTAGTCTCTCCAATGCACTTAAGCTCCTTCTATCTCCATAAATAATAGAACGAGGATCAGTTTCAAGCCCTGTCTGGTTTAAAAATCAATATTTGTGATACAGGGATTCGCACGGAACCTGGACACGGAAAGAATTTTCACTTATTCTGTTTGCTTCGAGAATTCCTCGACGGAGGCAAGAATGTCGAATTATTTTCTTTATACAGTGCAAATTCGCTCGCAAGATCTGCGCTCACTGTACTAGGCTATACCTACATTGGCGTTTTGTCAAAACTATTTCTAGATGTATTTAGAACACATTTTTGAGAATTCTCATTGTCTGGCGACCAGTTGTCTTGTCACTTTGTCAGTACAATCACTTTTTGTACAATCTGTGACGAAACAGAAGACCCGCTTCAATTTCCTCAACAAACAGTGTTAAATAATCGGATTAAAACTTTGAGCTCTGATGATTGGAACAAATTACGTTAAAATTGTTAATAAACGTTTAAAAAGTTTTGAATAAACCATTGTAACAAGTTGGAGAGATTACTTTGAAGTGTTTCAGTCTTGGTGTTGGTTTGATCTTTGTCTGTGCTCAGTTTTATTCAAGTGAAAATTGTTTACTCATTTAGTCGGTTGGGTGTGCACGATGCTGTGCTCACACGTGCGTCTTAGTGCATTGCCTTTGTTTTCAATGTCAATAAATGGGCGATGAATCAAGTATTGTTTGCGCGTCATATTAGTTCCGTAATGAAACGTAGCTCTCTGAAGATATAAAATTGAATCTCTTATTTTATTATCGTTGAAAGTGACGTACTGTTAGGCATGAGATTGTGTCAGATAAAAGACAATGTTAAAGACTCAAAGCAAAATTATGATGTTATGGACTTTAGACATTGACCAGTGAATTTCTCTCCACGTTTCTTAAAGTTTAGCGAATAAGAACATTGACCTCGGCCTAGTTCACAAAACTAGGTAGTGTGAAACTTTTATTTTTAACCTAGAATACAGAATTACATAAATCCAATTGGTTTTGCTACAAAAGAGGTAAAAAATATATTATTCAAGAATGAAATTATATTTCTTGGGGCGCTAACAGCAAAAGGGTGTTATTCCAACAATAGGATCTCAAGAGTAATATGTTCAGGGTGTTCTTTGACGTCATAGATGTTATTGAAAACACACATTAAGAGCTGAGAGCTTCACAGTTGAACGCGGAGAGAATGCAGCCGCATCCACAATGGTTTGCCCTTAACCTTTGCAATGCGTGGGCGGCCCTGGGGATCGCCAGTGGGATGGGGATGGGCCTTACCCACGGCACTGTTTAAACTAACGAGATCTCTTTTAATACTCCGGCCATTGTTGGCTCCATACCGGAGTTTAGGCCTTCCGTCTTACTGTACTTACCTAGCTACATATATTTTTAATACATTGTGCATACTTTATAACATTGTTTGCAATGTTTTTTATCTGCTTGTTGCTAACTGCGCCTGTCACGTCGTTCAGTTAAATGTTTATAGTAACGTTACTTACATTGTTATATTAGTATGGAGTGCCTAGAAACTCGATTAGAAATCTAGCATTAATACAGGATTAAGATCTAATTAGCGGCTCCAATTAGTAGGAAATTATTGCTGCATTAATACAGATAGTTACTAAATGACGTGTAACATCTTGTGTGAACAAGTAATTGAACAATAGTTTTCGCTTCATTTGCAATTGAAAGGGTTCTGTGTAGTTGTATGACGATTATCGACTACCTGTGAACTTGGGTCTGAGTGTCTAAGCCTTTGCTTTCGCCGGTAAGCCGATTTCCCAATGCGTACACTCCATTTCTGTTCTTCACTTTATCCGTCGCGCTAGGTTTTGATATTTAACTTTTCGAAATATAAAAGTCTTTCCAGTTCTGTAAATGTTTTATTACAAAAATGTTTTCCTCGTAAGATGAGGTTTCCGGAAAACATGAACTTTTCAAACTTGGAGCATTTTCTTATTTTTACGTTACAGTGCTTAAGTAAGTATTAACACAATATCTTCCATACCCAATTTAAAACGATTCCATCAGGTGTTTCACTTACCTGAAAACATTAATTAATAACATAAAATATCGCTGGAATACCGCTATTTACCAAGCTGCATTTGATTATTACGTTCGTAATTCAGATATGGCATTAACAGATCCGTTACGCGGACATCTCGTAACCATGGCAACCGCAAATATTATTTCAGTAAACACGCGATATAATTCGCACGTTTAAACATTACAGTGCAAAGGCTTAACAGATTTTATGTTTGTTTTGAAGGTGAAGTTAATATGTACTTACGTTAAATTGCGATTTATGTGGCGGGTTTTTGTGCACTTTTATTTGTCATAAGGATTGCCCACGCCTGAATTCTTTCTAGTGTTGCCGCGTGGGTGCACTTACAAAGATATCACATACTCAGACTTGTTACAGAGTATCATAAAGGGGCTTGGGGCACGCTACCGATCGATGAAGATTTTGAATACATGCATGGTTCTAGAAATTACATTTTAAAGCAGTGACCTGTTCGCGCGACGGCCGACGAGACGTTTTTAAATTCACAAGGCGCTCTCCTTTGAATCTAGTTCAAGCAAAAATCACAATTTACACTGTTCAAACGTTAAAAACATTCATAATTGGGTCCCCAAGCAAAACATTTTCGAAATTTAACAATTCGTCGGTGCCATTTTCCATCACCTCTTACCAAACTTGGATGGGACTTGAAGTTTTTTCGGGATGCCCTACGCTACCCGTGTCAAACAACTTACGCAGGCCGCAAAAGGTTTCAGTAATTTTCTTACGGGAAAAAACATTAATTACAAAAGTTTGAGGTTGTCCTTGTCTGGGATGGCGGTGTTTTGGTTGAAAACTTTTTGGACTCGGTTACGAGTAGAACTATGATATTCTTTTTATTAAGTACCTACTTCACCTACTTGTGCTAAAATGTGGTCAAAATAAGACCTATTTTTGGAGCGACTGACAAATAACGGTTTTATGTCACCCATTATGATTTGTGGTCAAAAACAACAACTAATCATAAAACTAGGCAGTTTTCTATATAATATGGTAGTTCCTCTAAATATATGTATATCGTTAATTCAGTGATCGCATCAGAATTGAAATTTCGTTAAGTGAATATTGTAACTATTGTTATCTTGAATTATTAGTATTTTAATTCTCTGGTGACAACTAACAATTTTAAAATTGAGTACATTTTATTTAATAAAAATGACATAGAGTGGCACTATGGGCGGTCTTATCGATAAATGCCTTCTTTTATATAGATGACCTTTCGATGGATCTAAGAGAAAAGAAAAACCTACATAATTATCTGGGCAGATCTAAAAAAAAATCAACAACGTCCGTAAGCACGTAAAAATGTCTCTCAGAATAGTTAAGGTTTAATTTAAGTGTGGGTAAGTAGGAATTGTTCTACTTTCGTTGTTTTCTATACAATTGTAGAACAACGTCCCAGTCTCAATTTGGTGAAGTGTGATGGGTTCACCTACTTGAAGTGAACGAGCAATGCAAGAACACTGCAGATATTTTCATTCACTCAGTAAATGCTGACAAAGCGCTTATATACGAACATAAAATAAATAGACTGCGTAGCGAAATAAATAATTTAACGATGCTCGTATCTGTATTTATTTTATTTGTTCCTGTTCGAAATTAGTCAAAGTCGCATCGTATAATTTTATTTGCTCGTAATGTATCACATCTCTACCGTGTTACGACGTATCTGCTTCTGTTTGACACAGAGATTTGACAAGGTTTATATTTTGATAAATGTGTTTACCGAACCGTGGCGCTTTGTGGACTAGCCATAAAATACTCTCTACTTACGATATTCGCAAAGCATTTTGTTGAACAAACTTGATAAAAACGGTGGGTTAGCTTTGAGACGGAATAATAAAATAACCTGAAGAGATTTATGTTGTTGTATGATTTAAATAAAAAGTAGCTACACCAAGGAGCACCCGACGGAAATTGCAGAAAATATTATACGTAAAACGTTAATTCTGTAAAGGAACTCATTTATCAAAATTGAAACGCTGCCTCGCTGTATAGCTAAATTAAAAATAAAAATTCAACGAAATGCAACTTTTCATACTTCTTCTTTATATCAAGGCTTTTAGTTACATTTTTCAATAGAATTTTAATATCTACGCAATTGAAATCTTCGTTTTAATAGTGAAGCAAAAATAAAAAAGCGCTTATGCTCCAATCTTCCTTCTGTGGAGCATTGATTGCACCCCCTACCACAGCTTTGTAGTTGAATAAAAAGTCGCTTGGTAAAATGCCAGCGCGATGAAAAGAATAGCTTCGCTATACTGAAATATTATGGGAGCTCTAAGGTCTGTGTACACTGCTTTCTGCGTAAATAAATTCCATGGCTTCCAACTGCGCGTAATTTTTCTAATGCGAACAGTAAAAATGATAGAAGCGGTTTATGTTCTCGGCGTAGTACAAATTACAGATTGGCAGAACAAAAGGGTAGTGGAAGGATGATTCATGGCGATATTACGCCGGAATTTGTATTGGTACGTAGTTGTACGTAGGCTGGTAGGCAGTGTGCGTGCACTGATATTTATTTGTCGTGGAAGGGCGCCGACGACCGACAGCGAGTGTCTGGTCGGGCGACTTCGACCCACTGCGGGGGTCAAGGATCCGCGCCCGACGCCCGACGGCTCGTGTAAACGCCACTCAGTCATTTTAATCATCCTGTTGCAGCCGTTTTCATATGTCGAACATTGTAATCAGCGTGTACCTTATAAATAAATTAAAGGTCATTTTAGAGCCTTAATGGCAAAAATGTGTCCTTCGTTCCTTAAACTTGTATTCCATTCTATGAAGCCAAACATGGTAAATTTTGTTGAACTACTTGTTAATACGAATATATTCATAATTATTTATTGTCGATCGTATCTTGTGACGTGAATTTACAACCCTGCAATATCCTTCCTCTTTGATATCAGACGCAATCTGAAATCATTAATTATTGCGTAGGTTTCACGGGAAAGCAGATCGGTTGGCATACCTACGTTGCTACAGACTAATGAGAGCTTCAATTTACCTATATTAATAAATATGTTATTATGCACGGGTATGATATAAGTAGTCTGTCACTAAGCAGGAGCATGGTTGAGACTCGATAACTTCAGGCCCCGCCTACGTAATGTCCATATTACATCACACTAATGCCATATCTACTCACGTCCTTTTCTATCTGGATTATCGTTACGCGACACACTTGAATTGTAGGTACTTCTATCACTCGCCAGTTAGATAATGATGCCATTTTATAAAATTCCCTATTAATCATGGGCTTTTTAGTGTTTTGTCATTACCACATTTTATTTTCATGGCTAAAGATATAATTTTATTTTATTTAGGTATAATATATTTTTTTCTTAATTAATGTGTCTAGGAAAAGTTTCAGTTGTCTATTACAATAAAAATCTTCATACTCGCGTCTTAATTTTTTTTTTCGAATATTCATAATGAGAAACTTTATGGCTCAGGCTTACTTCTGTAATAAGTCTTTGTAAAGTCGATAACAGAGTCGTGTAATGAGCTAGAAGAATCGAATGGAAACATTTCGGTATTTTGATGGACGTCTTACATTTAGTTAGATTTGTTTGGATCATTTGCGAAATGCCACGTTGCCCCTTTGGTAATAAAAATGCTGAATCGCTATTATCAGTCTAGAGATTTCGGGAACTGACTCATTAGGTAGTATTTCATCAATTTCAAATTAGATACAGAGTAGCAATAAGTTAAACATGAAACAAAAGGTTGGTGTCCCAAAACTACTAATGAATGCTTAAACAAGCAAAACTTTGATCTAAAATACAAAGGTAACAATGTCATAGAAAGTATTAGTGTGCTAAACTATAAAGCATACATAAGACGCACCAAAGAAAGTTTAATTACACGAGTTCAGTGCTGTAACTAGAATTTAGAAGTTGGAGAGGCGACGTTTTGCGATACATGTTCCGTAAACTTTGATTTCATTAGCGGCTTGTATGTGGCCGGGGCTTTCAGTTCATATCCTCAAGTTTCAAACTTTTTTCATAGCCTGCATAAATAAGTTTCTGATGATTAATATTTTCCAAGCTTTGGAATTGATTTAACGGACGTCATTCTAGAGAATTAGCGAGATTAGAGCAAATGAATTCGTATCGATAAACAGATTTGAATATCGTTATGTAGGCGTTTGTTTCAAATAAAATTAAAATTCCATGTAAATAATTATCCAGCACCATAAATAAATATTGCAGGAAAATATGGCAATATTTTCTCTCATCTAATTTTCACAGCGTTACAACTTCAATCGCTACACTTCTCGATTTATGTTGAGCATAATTTGACCTTTCATGTTTTATTTATATAAGCCAACAGAATATTGAAATATTGTTGGTATTAAATTTCTTTAAATACAGGCTCGGTGGTGTAGGGTACGCGGCCGCCCCCCGCCCATCGCGCCCACGCAATCTACCAGCCACCTACGCCTTTTGCAATTTATTTATAGCTATACGTATAGGCACTAGTTTAGTGTGTAATCTAGAATTCCTAGCGAGAAATGAATGGTGTTTGCTATGCGTGAGTAATGAACGCTCGCTGACTCAGCGGCAGGTGAGATAACTGACGAATTACTTACAAATTACAATCTCGCTTTGTGCACCGCCACAATATTCCTCATTGAGGCACCCCTAGAGACATATTGTGAACAGTCTCGATATCTGAAAGGAACCAAGCTTTTTGTTTTGTGCCACAATAAATAATAATGTGCCAACATAATATATTTTTGTGATATAACTCGGTACGTCATTAGTATGGCGAAGTTAACATAAATCATTTGGAATATGAATGAGCATTATGTATGTATGTGTAAGGGTTCACATGATGGATATTAATTAACGTTAAACATTTTTATAATTTCAGGATACCGAATGTTTTTTCTTAATCTTATCAATTTTTTATATTCTGTAAGTATTTATGTATTATGCAGATTGCAGGCATTAAAACTACTCTGCAAGGCTTTTTATAAAAATAAGTCATTAAACATAACATATTTCCTACTTAAGATATAATTAATTTCATATTTTTAGCCATTTATTTTAAGCCTCCGGGTGATTGACCTATTACAATTACCATAGTGCACGACAATGAGATAAATGTTTGTTCGGAATTAATGTTTTAGCTTTGGGTACCGTGCTTGAGGGCGTTATCAAATTACGATTTATTTTTGGGATCGGGATGCGGGTGCAGTTATCGTTCCAATCGAGACCGCTGATGGATTCCCACTGTCACGAGAGAGATACGACTATTTAATTCGAGTTTGCGCACAGTTTTTGTGAGATTTTTCCCTCCCTACTTTACAGTTTGTGGGTCCGATGCCAGGGATTTTGAAATATCGGTCTGACAATTTGCGAAACTTTTCCTATAAAACAAACATGTGAATGTAAACCGGCTAAAGGGCATAGGTAGCTTATGTAGCTATCTAGCTATGTGCTCTGTGTTTATATGCAATTTATCTGAGTGCTTGTTGAATTACTGTAATGAACTAATGGCCTCACGATTACGACATTACAAACATTTTGACATTTCAGAAGTTCAAGCAGTAAGGTTTATTGATTTTGCAAAGTTATGGCGATTATTTAATTCTTCTAGTACATCACAAAAAAGGGTAGTATCGAATACAACATGTTATGTAGTTTTTGTAGTTTGTTTTCCCCTTGTCGGTCGTAAGTAATTCCCTTATCCTCGAAGAAAAGTTACAGCAGAGGGATCCCTACTTTACACAGGGCTATAGTAGTTCTTTCTTTATTTTTGGGAACGTATAATTCTCACTTTACCAAACAGAAAACCCGCTTTTTTGTTCTCAGCGGCCCTTTTATTGAATTCCGCACTTGGTAGCGAAGGAAGTTTGTAGTGCCTACCCTAACAACATTCTACAAATTCCATGTTACCTAATGTGATTACAGAAATACGACTGTCACGTTCATTTTTGGGTTTCGCAAGTCCCATTGCTTTAATACGTTTATTCGTACCGATACGGATGCTAGACCTTTATTTATGTCTCAAACTTACAAGTTTGAATCGAAAACACGCAAAAAATATTATGATATCTATCCAAGTTATAATGACTGTTACGAACTGTAAAGGTTTTCGAATGGCGCTTGTTTTGTTTAATGACTGCTACAATTCTCGGAAAAGCTATTCCAAGAAAAATAGACTAGAATAGGATCCTTTAGCCAGTTGCAAATGACGTTTTCTTTGTGTTGTATCTGTGTCAAACGTTGGAAAGAAAGTCCTTGCGGGTGGCATTGCAACGTGGGTGCATTGTTCTCCCTACACGACTGACTTACCGACTACACGTACTCCGGCGCAAGCACGAGACTGCAGCGGATTCATTAGATCCGTAGTTTTCATTATTTTAGGCTAGCCAAAGCTAGCAGTACAATGGAAGGTTATTGGCATTACATCCGTCACAACAATCGGGAGTCCGCCCACGGTGACGTAGCGTGCTAAAAGCAAGCCCGGTACAAGCAAAAAATATTCAGGGTCCTTGAGAGGCAATGCCCTCTGCGTCCTACTAGGCACAATCAGTAGACGAGTGTTTACCCAATGCTCGATGTAAATGAATGCGTCTTAATTTAATTGCACGACACCTGTCTGTGACTAAAATGGCTCCGTCATCATGATGTTCTTTTAAAATATGTCCTTTCAGATACCTAATAACTATCAATGTCACCTAAAATACGTCGTTGAGTCAGAAAGTACAAATTAGTGTTGTGTACGCACGCCTTCGCTTACTTCTTACATTTGCTAGGTTTCTGATTATGACGTACAATACATAACATGTTCATCCTTAAGCGCTCCGTTCGGAGAACCAACAAATACGCAATAAATTCTTAGGAAACTAGCTTTACAAAGAGCCTTAACAATTTTAATGCATTGCAATGCCATGACATCATTTTGAAATATTAAATTGCTTTTATAATTTAGTGATCTTACTACCTGATCACAACAATTTTAATGACGGTTAGGTACTGATTTCTTCTTAGAAATAAAAAGTCGAGCCCACTTGATTCGATTTAAATTGAAGATAATATTATACGTCGTAACGACAGATGGCTGACCATAGCTAATATAAAATCTACTTAGACGTAAGTGCTTAGATGTTATCTAGGAATGAAATGCAGATTTTCATGTTGATAAACTTGATCTGTGACCAGTAAATTTTCCTTTCGCGATAAACAAATCTATACCTACGGTAGGATAAGATCTCCTTTAATGTCTTCTAGAACCGGCATTAATAAAAAAGAAAATGGGATCCATTTCGCTGAGATTGGGTGGAAAGAGCATTTAAATCGTAAGTCATTCAGGAGGGCTAGCGTAAACATCGTAGCGTGGGATCTAAAAGCGATTTGTCATCCATCACGGGTGAAGCGGGAACGCCAAGTGCAGTCCCATGTCGACTGTGACTCATTAGACAATCGATCCTAAGCAAAAACCGGCAATGTTTCTATTTCTAACAGCGAACATCGCGGTTAATGTGCCTAAAATAGCGACACTTAAGGCGCCATCGGTCTTGCTAGAGTGAAGATAGAGACCCGGCTATAATATGTAGGTACCTAAAACTGTGTCACACTGGTCAAAGGTAGCATTGTGACGATTTACAAACACATTTGGAAAAAAATGTTTAATTCAAACACATTCAAATATAGTTTATACCTTTTCCGTTCAAACTGAAACTATTTCTGAAACAATGATGGTTAAGTTTCACGGTTTTTGTTTTGCGTATTCCAGTGTTTGCGTAAAAAGCTTCAGGATTGGAAATTGCTGAATTAAGCTTAAACAAATCGTTCCAAATGCCTTAATTACGTTTTTTATTGTCAAAATTGGGCCGCTTCTGTGTTAAAGTGTTGACTCATGAGAGTGAAATAAAATTTTGCACAATTGGACGGAATTAGCCGTCAGTTTGAGGTTTGAATGGAGAAATGAGGTTGTGAGTACCCGTATGATAAGAGAACAGGGGTCAAAGCTTTAGTTATCAATGGCTGGGTTTAAGTACCGCCTTGAGATCAGGCCGCCGTCTTATTCCCACATGTAAAATGATCTGATGTACTTCTAGTAGTGGCTACTTAGTAGGTCAATGACATTTTGAAGTAATTGTTTCGTGTAAAAATCTCTCATAATGTGATCATCTTCATGGAAAATTGGAAACGGTTGCAGTGTGTTTAAAACTCTCATTCGCTATGAAATGGCTTTATCGCTGTGGGGAGATTTAATGTAGCACTAGGAATGCTCAAAACTTTCTTCCATTTTTACATAAAACAATTTACGACAATCGGAGTTTAAGTAACTCACTCAATCTAGGCCTACAAACTTGAAAGTGAAACATTTATACTAAACAGCTGTTTTAAGAAAAGTGAAGTTTATGTTGACGATGAAACTGGGCAGTAGTATCCTACAAATCTCGTTTCTGTTTCCAGATAAAACAATTCCCAACTACGTCGTATAAAGTTTCACATAATGCTAAACAACTTAATAGATATCGAGTAAAGTCTGCCAGTAATAAACAGTTTCTCAGAATCCTATGATTCATCATAAAATATTCTTTCTATAAAGAGGTTCTTATCCACAGTGTTTCCCATCATTCACTTCATTAGGAGTTCATGATAAAATAATATTTAAAGCCAAGGTATAAGTTAGTCTGTTTCCTACTAACGACTGTATTTTTCAGAATGCAATGGTCTCAGAAAACTTTCATAACTTATCCCGAGTTCGAAACTCATTATATAAATTACTTTTGAGTTAGATCTCTTAATAAAATGTTTCATATTTTTATGGATTACTCCAGTGTATGTGTGATGTGTGCATCGTATAAATACATAATTCATAAGGTTTTTAGTTTTTATACTTTAATTTGAAATACACAGACAATTACGAAGAATTTGAGACTACAACACAATTAATTATATGACAATTAAAAACTTAAGTGCAGAAATATTATTCCTAGGTATCCTAAATGAACACTCAATTATGTACCTATTCAAAAAATTTTATGTACCTACTCAGTAAAAGCAAAATAATTTTGAGAGAATTTCATATAGTTTATTATAAATGAACTTTGAGTCTTTATGATTTCCACGAAACCTTTCAGAGGCGCTGGTCCATAAAGTACTATTATATTATGACCGGCATTTTAATAAAATAAAATAAAAAGCTGACTTACTATATAAACCGAAGGTAGGAACAGTATACCTACTATATGTATGTAGATAAAAATTCAGCTAATAACTAGAGAGTTTTGGTTTTCAGTATTATTGAAATTCATTTCAGGTTTTTTTTTGTTTTTCGTTACTAGGTCCATATCGTTAATCACTTTTCCATTAGGTACATGACCGCTAACACAGTGCCCTCAAGTATACGTGATCTCCATCATCGAATTAGGTCTAAATCCATTAAGTAGCAGTGTCTTTAGAGACACAGACAGTAAGTATGTATCAAGTTTTTACACTAATAACTACTACGATTTCTCTGATACCCGATGAACAGATCCTGAGTAAAGGCCATGAGACCTTACACAATTTAATATAAAAAAATAATTATCTAAATCGGCCAGGAGTTTTTGAGAAATCGGATAACAAACTTGACAAAAATTATCGGAATGAGGACTTCCTTTTTTGCGACATCACATTACTTTATTGCTATTATTCCACTTCTATCAGCAAGACAAACACTTCTTAAGCTAAGTACGGAATGAGATACCACTTTAACTGAGCAAGTGAGCATGGGACTAAATGTGGCGCCCTTTGAAGAGCCACTTACTGAACTTACATATATGAAGGTACCTACGTACGAGTCTGTTAGGGTCTCCCCATAGATCTCGTGGAGCGATCTTGGGGGGATAATGTCATAATCCTAGCTTGCCAGGCAGATTGGTGATCGCAGTATGATATAGAGAAAGGTGGATGACACTGGCACATCCATTTCGCATAATCTCTACGTCTTTCCTTTGTAATTGGAAGAGGTGGGCTTCGCGGATTTTTTTGAAGTTTTAAGGGAGCAAGAATGATTGTTCGGCGGATGAGCAATGATCCTTCTTATCAGCTAATTTGTGCGGATAAAGGTTCGATAAAATTATACTTTTGCTATTGAATGATACCTATCAATGACTCCATTCAATAGACCGACTCCAACATCAAGGTTTGTTAGTTCAGTTTTGTGTTCCCTCATTCAGGCGTTTTTTTTTCGAATCACCAAGGCTATTATTATGACTTACTTAATAATATTAATTTTCATGCCGTAGTCGGAATAAAAAAGCTGCGTCATGAAAAACAAATTAAAGCGATAGGTTAATATCGGTTAGACTTGTCGCAATAAAAATACCACACGGGATTTTCCCGTGTTCAGTAAAACCATAAAACCATTCAGCGAATAGGTAGCGTATAGAACATCCAATCGTCGAGCAGATAATAAAAATACGGAGTGCATATGAAGCTCGCCAACCTGTACTTAGTCTTTTATTTACGAAGAAAATGCGGACGAAATATTTCCATTCAAGTTTTTTAAGTTCCTACTCGAAGTTCTCGGTTCTCTTGAATCCTCCTCATAGTGTCATGCGGCTCTTTGTTCGAGCACAATGGCTCCGTGGCTGCATGTGTAGAATTGCGCAGACCGGCCAACTCATTGCATCGAGGATATTTGTCATGAGAACGCCTAGTTGCTACCCGCGGCCGCGGCCTCCGCTGCGTCATACGCCACACCGCTATTCATTTTCTTACCTATTCATCTTGAAACTCATTTTAAAGTTTTATTTCTGTGCTTATGTTGCGTATTGTAAGCCGCTACTGGAACTGCAAGTTATTAGCCATTTTAGAGTGTGCTAAAAATAAACTTGTGCCGCCGAGCGGCGTTAGTCACGGGAGTGGATGCGTTAAAACAAAATGTCTCAAAAACATTGTAGTATCTTCCGAGACATCTCTTCGAAACACAGAATGGTACTATGACTAATAGTACATGTGCAGCTTTAATGATCTTGACCGCAATTTCGACTTAATCAGAAATATAATATAAATACCACGCTATGACAAATGCGAAAATATTGTAAACTCAACAACGTTCTTGTACTTAGTTACTATGTAGACCAACAGGACTACGTAATTCTGATAGGTTGTTTTTAATATTAATTAAAGAGATGACGTAAGACTGGCTTATTTATTGTTTTTTTCCTGAATTGACTCAACCAGCAAAAAATAAATAAAATTTTACTGCATGACACACTGCATAGGTATTAGAGCGTTTCAGCAATTTTATTGGAATTTACTCAATCCCCCGATGCAAATATAATGCTTCAATGAATAATATCGAGGCTTCGTAATATTATTGGACATTCTTAAGATGAGTATTTAGAACGGCGTCCTAACTATGTTTTCGCTCGGTAAGGGTATGTCTAGATAAATTTTCTAGATAAATGTTTGTTGCAGAGCCGACTCGGCTGTTTCAGATAAGCTGTACAGGCATGCAACCTGCTAAATATGTGTGCGATAAATCACTGAATAGAATACAAAGGACGGGTGTATCTACTAAATTATCGTCTAGTTTAACAAACCGACGTTGTTCTTACAAAGATTGCTATATGGCAACTTTCCAAAGGTGTTTCTTTTTATCGATGGAATTGTTCGGAATTTTCCTTTAGTAGGTGAGAATCCGCAAAAGGGTCGCAATTTGCACCTGTTGATTAGAAGTGGACACAATATCGAGTTAAACCTGAACTGTTACAAACGGTATCCATTTTCTCTTCGAGTTGTTTTGAATTGGCGATTCAGGTAAATAAATAAAACAACAATAGTATCTATTTGTAGGTACACAATATACTTATGTATTGGAAAATTATGCAACTACTACTTTGATGACTTTGCAAGTACCTATTCAAAAAACACGAAAATAAAAATGCTAGATTTAGAAGTACTTATAATATGACCTTTCAGAACCGCGTAGATTATGTCTCGAGTGGGTACACAGCGGGCAATTGGTTTTACCGCTTCTTAATTGATATTACGAAGGCGTCACAATATTCATATAACGTTGACATAATGTTAGGTATTAGCTGATGTAGCGCGCAGCCCGAAGTAGGTAAGTCCGTATTGAGGGCCCATCGAGTATTGGTCCTCGAGACGAGCGCCCTGCACCGGAGACTCTCCATCTACCTACCCATCCACGCTTTGTAATCACCGTCCGCTACCCACCGCCTTTGAATCGCGCCTATTGTTAACATTATCTCATCTGAATTAAAAAAAAAACACTTTGATATTATAATTCTACATTCACCATCTACCTGGATATTCAAATTATCGCACTTTTCAAAATATTACGCTATTCGATTGCCGATTACTAAAACATGAATACATTGATTCAGAGCCCTGAATAAATGAATAACAACTTATTTGAAGATTACAATAATTTATACGACAAATAAACGATTTATTTCATTCATGATTGAAATTGTACTCGGTGAGTAGGCCACGTTTTATAAAGCGCTACGTCTTTAATTGAAAACAATTTTACGATAGAACGAAGTTTACCTAAGTGAATGGAATTGGCTTGGCTGACGCGTGTGAACCTAAGGCAGGGTGATTGGTGATCTCGTGCACGCCAGTGGACAGGACATGACGTCACACAACGTGCACAGACTTCCAGTATCTTGATGCAATCAATTACCATTTATTGCAATGTCTAGTCTATGCGTAGAGGGTCGTAGTGGGTCGTCGGCGAGACTCCATTGTCTTTGATTAGGCTTCCTGCCACTTTATTGGACTATCGCTGCGGAGTAAATAATTGAAACGTATATTGAATTGTATGTGTCATGTTGCTAACTTGGGAAATTGACTGTTCATCATATATTCTACGCCCTATAAAGATACTTCACTAGTAGAATAGCTCGGTTTTATCTACAATCTGTTCAACCTAAATATAGAGCCAATTACCCTCCCAAGTTTTACGAATACTTAACAAAGAAGGAGCAACTTAGAATGGACCGACCACAAACTACATTGCGAGATTCAGACTTACCAAAGGGAATGTAAAGCAACTTGTTTGTACTTAAACTTTAAATTGCATTTTAAATTTTGCTCGTTAACATTACACTTACTCATTCAAACAAGCTCTTAAATTATTCTTAGTTATCTAAATCAGGGAATAATTAAGTCACAAGTTTAACGTTATACTACATCTAGTGGCATGTCTCACAAATTAAGCGAGTGTTTAACTATAAAAACCATTCACGTATATCATTCAAAACACGTTCGTGCGTCTTATGATAACCATCAAGATCTGAGTTCTAAACAGACATTACGCAAGTAGGTATAATGTTTACGACAAGTAACGCTTAAGAAAATCATAGGAATGCCAGTCGATGCAAAAAGCCAGTTTTAACGGTACTAAAACATATCTATCGACGATTGGTGTCTGGTCTAGCCATTGCAAGTCTCGTATGTGATCTAATTGTGGCATGCGGCCGCTGACGTAACGGGCTTTAGAGCCGGTTGAGTGACCGCATCGCATGCTACCAAACGGCATCCCGAACGAACTAAATCGTCTCCATTTATTACTAGCCGCAGCCCGTCAAGGCAATCCTCTTAATTTTGCAACATAACACGGGATGGCTTGACCACTGCACACGCATAGAAATAGAATTACGCGATGCGGTTTACAAGCGATATTCAGCGATATAAAGTGACCTTGACGTACCTGTCTGAGATTTTTTTGGACGGTTGTATAGTCTACGAGTGCAGTATACACACACAACATTGTTTGTGCAGCAAACGTGTATCAGAGTCGTGAGAAGTTCCTTTTTATTTCCAAGTAACTTTTTTCTTTTGATTTTCAATCATCTTTTCAATTCCGAATAAAATGTTTCGATAAGATTTATTATAGACTGGGAGTCGTCAGGGCTAAGGGTCGTTTCCTCGTCGTGGTATCATTTTCTCATTAAGCATCTTCCTCCATTCGGTCGGCGGGTAAACGAACTGCGGAGCTACGTCGGTGTGAGTGCGGATTTAGTCGGATCAACACCTTCGGCGTCCCATATTTTCTGACTTTCGTCTTCACAATTCGCAGTTAGTTTAGCTAAGATTTACAGGATTTTGGTGGTTCTAGTAAGATTGTATGGAGATGATTTTTATATGTAAGTAGTTGTGGAATCGAGTAATGCGTTCAAGATCGAGGCTCGGCGCAGCTTCGTGGAATCGTGAGTGTATCTGCAGATCATTTAAAATGTTAATGTTGCGTGCTTTTGCTTTGAAAATACATTAAGCAGCCAATATGGAGCTAGAGAAAATTACTTTATTAATGATCAGTTTTTTACTGCATAATGATACAAGTAAGGCGTGCAGCATTTTTGTTGTTTCGGTCCTTATTAGCGTATTAATGGTGATAATGCTGGATGATTAATGTCTGTGTTTTTACCTGGGTGGGATTGTAAGTGACCTCCTTGACTTACAATAATTACGGACGATTCATGCTCGTCAGTTTTTAGCTTCGCGAGTCGTGAATAGCCGTCATATAATTTGGTTTGTATCCTTGGCGTCGAAGCTGAAGCGACCCAGAGTTAATCTTAACTAAGTTAGAAGTTGCAAGTGCACTGCTCTGATACGGACCTTTGATCTTATTGCACTTTATGCTCTAGTAAATGTAGCTGTGCAAAATGTTCTAGTTTTGATCCTAAAACGTTTGTGCAACACTAATTTAAACAAAAACGGTTACAGTGCAAAACGTGACGCGTTTGGCTATGAAATGCGACAGACTCATATCAAAGCAAAAACTTTGTGAGAGCTACTGACGCGCACTGTGCTGTTAAAAAAACATTGTGGAAAATGGTCACATTCGTAGTTTTGAGGAGTGAAAAAATATAATCTAACCAATTAATTAAAGCCAAAACTACTTATGTATTAATGTCCTAATTTTATATCTCTAACTAACCTGTTTTCCTGGAACTTAAAATGTCATAGCTACATCAGGTTTAATAATTGACCAGGTTCTGAATTTAATGATTATTTAAACTGTATAATATGTAAATCTATCTTTAATGACGTCGGTTAGAACCGCCATTTCCCATGCAGCTTTGTTTAGTGTCCATGGTAAACATGAGCGTCCTTTCAGCGGAAACTCAATACTGTTCTAGTAAGTTAGCAGCCTTGTCTCATCCCCACTTAAGTACGGAAATCCAAGTGTGTACACGATAATAAGATACATAAGATGCAAGTGGCCGCACGTTCCATTTTAGCCGGGTACCGCTATACCCAGTCGTCAGGGTTCCGAGAAAAACGCCAACTCGTTTGCACTGCCTTCCGTTCCACCTTCTTAGATGAACCAAGGAATGCGAAGCGAAATTACTGTTGTTACTATGTTTTTACTGAGGACTGATCCACTACGCTTGTGCTGGCTCTGTTTTTGTTCTAAAACTGTAAGGAAATAATCCGACGTTGAACAAACACCACAGTTTACAAACCTTTTTGTCAAATACCTTTATCTAGGTACCGTCAAAGTACAGTCTCAAGTAAAGACACACGAAAGGTGAATTTAATCTCTTATCTCATTTAATCTACAAGTTGGCAACTTTGAAGTCTGCAAACTATTTCTCCAGGATGGAATGTTGTCATAGAGACGCTGCGGTGGCTTAACTAAACACACGTGAACATTTATGATTCAAAGAGGACTTAGATAGTGGAGTTTCAAATTAAATTGTATAAAGTTAGACTTCCCCGTTCGTATCTATCGTGTAATCTGTAGCTATTGATGGAATCTTTCGATTTCAAATAACGAACAACAAACACAACAAGAAAATTGATTTTATGAGTTGATGTACCGATAACAGTAATTGTAAGATTACTAATCGACTGTAAAAGTGGGTTAGATTCCTGTTTGGTTATTTCGTCAACACTGTCCTTTGTGAAGGCAGACTTATCAAACATTGACTTCCATCTATACCTGAGCGGCATTTCTGAGAATGTTTTCGCTAAACAAGCTTTATAACCGACATAAGCATGTTCAAATATGCAAAGGATACAAAAGAGGCTTTTCTTAAAATCTTTAGCAAAGATTCCAAATCTATTAGAACAACATGAAGAGTTGTATTAAACCTCTTAGAAAGTTCCCCGGTTTGAGATGTTTGTCATTGGAACGAAGTTCATAGGTCTTACCTACAGGGGCTTATCGGAGCCTTAAACTTGGCTAAATTTGGATAGTTTAAAAGTTACGGGTGAAAAGTTCATTAGGAGTCGCCTTTTGCAAACAAACTGCCTCTCTAATATTTTAGATTCTTCAGAAGTATAAAACTGTCAGAAATTGTTGAATGTTCAGTTAGGAAACTAGATAAGTTAGAATTAAAAATAAAATATGACAGTTTGCTCGTGACTTTTCAGGATTTTAGTTTGTTTTCGTTTGAACATTGTTATTTTAACCAGAATTTGCTTACCTTACATATTATACGTATACCTATTTACTCACATACACCAATATTTTGTACTTATTCTTAGAGGTCAGATCAGAAGTGGTACTTGAAAATGAATAACACACGTCTATAAACATTTAACCTGGTAAGGTTTATTTCTTACAAAGGATTTAGCAGAAGCCAACTTTGAATAGCAAATACAATATCAATAATTAATTATATGATCACGATGTGACATCTTCAACGTCCGTCATGCTTCCATCCGTCATAACTTCTTCTTCTATACCAGCCCGGTCAGGCCAGGTTGGTAGCAAGGAGGATTCATATCTAACACGGCCGTTCCTGACCCTGCGGCGTCCTCGCCAGCAGTATTATTCGCCTCTTCAGCATCAGGTCAACTCCCCATAAGCTAGTCACCGACATGTTGCTCATGATCTGAAACATGTTAAGCAAGGTATAAGTAATTTACTCGTAGTAGTCGTTTTTGTGTAGGTATAAGTCTGAAGCAGGAGAAAAGGAAGGGTAACAAAAAAAATGTTGCATGTAATTTCACAAATTCATAGCATAGGCACGCATTTAGGCTATAGGTTGCATACTATGACGACGTGAAACAGAGACCCATGCGTCCGTATGTTCTCGGTGACAGAGGCTCCCAGTTTGCTTGTCATTACACACGCTCATAGCATAGGCACGCATTTAAGCTATAGGTAGCATACTATGAAGACGTGGAACAGAGACCCATACCGTCGTATGTTCTCTCAAAGTGGTCTAGACAACTAGCACCATCAGTATGTCAAAGTCAAAATCAAGGAAAAGACCATTTCCAAGCTAAAATTACAGTTAAGGTCAAAATCAGTCATTGAACGTAGGTCAATTAGATCAACACATCAATATTCATGCACCCTTTCACGGCACGCACACAAAGACTCATGTACATTCGAACGTCCTCAAAGTCCTTGTCATTGTCAAATTGCCTTGCAGCTCTCAAAGAAAGCCAAGGAGGTCACATTTCGCTCGGCCACTGCTGACCATTCATTTGAAGGATCTAAGTTTTCAAAGAAATAAATCCATGACTTAATTATAACTTTGACACATACAATCAAAATAGTAATCCAAAATATCATCATTACTCATCGTTAATCAAGTGCCAACAAACATAAGTGATCAACGGTTAAAATTGACACGTATGCAGTTTTAATCATCTTTTATAAAATAATGGTAAAAGGTCATGATGGGATACATAAGAACTGGATTGATCTCACCAGGCATTATCACTCCATGCTTCTTGTAATATCTCTGCAAACAGCGCTAGGCCTTTGCGCTTTATGATAACAGCAGGGAGTCACATTATGTGACACCACAGCGAGACAGGAGTAAAGGTTCCTTCCACACGAAACGCATATGAGCGGCCTCGCGATAGCTTGAAGAGCTGTTTCATTCGAAAAAACAGGATACGTGTTCCCAGCATGTAGTTTTATTCTCGCCACAAAACGAATTATCACATGAAACAGAATAATAAGTCAATTAATTCTAATGCAATCGTGTAAATACAATATGACATGTCACCATAGCAACCGCTTATGTATTTGTAAAAACGACAAGACTTGTTATTGTAAAATTTATGTCAATTTCCACTATTTCTTTATGATTTATCAAAGAATGAAGAACTCCACGTCGATACTATTCTCTCAGCTAACTGAACACAAAATCGTCATTATGCAATTACTCTTCAAGATTATTTTTAGTGTAACAAATCATATATCACACTGAACATTCAAATAGTTTTAACAATTGGTAATCTAAGGCTTCACTTTTATGTAGTTGTCTGCCGACGTGATGAAAAGTAGCGTCATGATGTACAACACTTCTTTCTCAACGCTAGGCTTATTTATACCTCATACTACAACAAGATCTATTCCTGAGTTTTAGAGGTAGATGCACTATCCGCACCATTCATAATCTAAACATCGGATAGATGGTCATAAATGTGTAACTTGTGACTTCAACATGGCTGTTCATGGTCACTTCCTTCGATATTCGATATTCTGTGTAAGAAATCGAAATGTTTGAAAAGAAATCCAAGGGGTTAACACCAAAGCACTAATCTGCTATTGTAAGGAATCCCCGTAATATCGCTCTGATAGAGTTCCAGCTGGTGGACAGTCTTCAGCGTTTCCAGGATCCGATCGCTTTTTGTTTTACAAACAAGCTACAGTGGCTGTCACTTTTCTTCTCGCAATTTTTATCCAGGACTTGTATTGCGTGACCAATTCTTCCGCATATCCTGGGCTTCTGAGTACTAGTATGTTGTAGGATATTACACCCAGCGTATGAGGAGCATTCATTTTGTCGCAGCGCGATTCGTGAGATTATAACTGTTTCGTCGTTTTTCACGAGAATGCCCTCGAATGTAAGAAATAAGACTTACTTACAGTTGACGTGTAATTTCATGAACAAAATAAATAATTATTGGATTTAGATGGCAAAGGGTAAAGAACGCGTGGCGATCCCACTTCTGATCTTAGAGGTCAGATCAGAAGTGGTACTTGAAAATGAATAACACACGTCTATAAACATTTAACCTGGTAAGGTTTATTTCTTACAAAGGATTTAGCAGAAGCCAACTTTGAATAGCAAATACAATATCAATAATTAATTATATGATCACGATGTGACATCTTCAACGTCCGTCATGCTTCCATCCGTCATAACTTCTTCTTCTATACCAGCCCGGTCAGGCCAGGTTGGTAGCAAGGAGGATTCATATCTAACATTATATATCATAAAATGTTATTTTTACAGTAAACAATTCCCATCTTGGTCATTTATTTTTAAATCGATGTTTTGGCAACTTAAGTACCCAAATAACTTTTTGTGTGCATTAAAATCATTCCTAATTTGTTTTTAACTACAAATGAATACGTAAAGTTAAATAAAAGTTAAATACGTAACACGGTACATTCATCTGC
Organism: Helicoverpa zea x Helicoverpa armigera; assembly: GCA_033682625.1. Taxonomy (NCBI): domain Eukaryota; kingdom Metazoa; phylum Arthropoda; class Insecta; order Lepidoptera; family Noctuidae; genus Helicoverpa; species Helicoverpa zea x Helicoverpa armigera. The sequence continues at coordinate 3,691,144 of JAWIIS010000029.1, forward strand.
TTTGGACTTCGACCGTACAATTAAGCTAAACAATTATACTGCAGTTCATTAGCTACATTACCGATAGAAACGTTTACATTGACTTGTATCAACAAACAAAATGAAAAGACGTCGAACTTGACGATTATTGATAAAGTAAAGTCATTACTGTTATCTAGAATTATCATCTTAATGACGGAGGCCTTTCTGCGAAATGTCGTGTGTCGAGTGACGTCACTCGGCATTGATTAAACTTTGTTATTTTGATACGAACGACACCTACGTGCGAACTTGATAAGAGTTTTTAGGAATACAGACAATGTAGGTACATATGTGTACTTTGTGTACCTGTATCGGTAGATAAAAAGTGAAATGCCAATTCTATTCGTCATTATCACTTTCAGTGTGGGTTCTTATGTACATATCTACCTACTTAACACATAAAAGATAAACACTCTTTAGAGTTTTAACATCATTGATGCGATTTTATTTATTCATATTTCAATTCGAGTGGTATAATTTTGAATACGTACCTACTGCAGTCGGAAAAACTATGTAAACGGTTTCTAGGAAAACACAGTACATTAATGTCTGTGTACTGTGGCTTATATACCTACCCATTGTTCACATAATTATATAATATTGTCCTCTAAATACACCTGTTTAGAAGGAAACCTTTGTGACAGCAAATTAATAAATTGCTGACCGACAGTTATGAACTTCTATTACAGTTTTAACAGGTAATATGTTCATGTTTTCTATCTTCTTAAGAGCTACAGTAGGAACTGTTACAAAAACACCAATAATATAGGTATTTTTGAAGAACCCACAGATAACTGACTAACAATGACTGAATTTACACTGAGATTCTGGATATGTCACAAAAAATGGATAATACTTATAGCGACGAAAGTAGACTTATTCAGGCTATTAGGAAGAAAACAGCGTTCTCTTTCGTAACCAAATTAAAACGGTCGACAAAATGAATTGATGATACAAAACTTTCCTTGTATTTTCCTAGTGTTATAGTTGTCGTTAATATGGACAACATACGGAGTTATTAGACTATTAGAACTGATCATATAAATAAGATGTCCGTATCTGAATGGTCCATAACAATTGATATAATCTAATCATTTATGGCATGTTACTTTTTTATTATTCGCATGGAAAACTCGATATGGTATTTTCTATCTTATCAGGTTAGTATGTTGAGTATAAAACATCGAAGTGGACATTTTGCGATCAGGAAAAACGTTGCATCTGCTTTAATTTTATAATTTTTAACTTCTGTTACAAAGCTAGTAAGGCGTTTGGGGTGTATACCCCAATGTTCAATATTCAATGAAAATTGGGCTTGAATTGGTCATTCTCAAATACTAAACCTCATTAGCGCTGCGGATTGGATAAGGCTAACCACAAAAAATAATACTTCAGTGAATTTAATACACAAAATAAAGTTCTAATGTACCTAAAAGTATGTCCAGGTGTATTCTAAAAGAAGGATACTAAAGTCCTCTTGTCCGTCTGAGTGAACAATGTACATGGTGGAGTGTAGCTTGCCATACCTTATCACTTCGTTTTGGCACACGACGTGAGTTCCTGATATAATCTAGACGTCGCTCCCGACATTCAAGAAAAGATATTTCAAAGTCCGTACCACATCACATATACGTCCTATTGCATTTACAAAAAGACTACGTTACGTCACTTGCTCAAAAATAAAGATAAAAATAAAAATCACGAACATTGTAGGAAGGAATATGCCTGTATTCTCGACTTGTCAGCGTTTGATATGCAATCTATCCGACTTTTATTGTACAAGTAGAATTGAGAAACTGGAAAAGCTAAAACAATTGCTTTTTATTCTGTAACCGTGACGGAGTTTTGGCAAATTACGGGCGAGACGCGTCAGGAATTACCAATGAATTTGTTATCAGCACGGTATCGGTTTTTTGTCCCCATAGAAAACTGTGTGTTTAATATGTAAGTAAATACCTTACATATTATTGTAATGTATACGTAACAGATGTGTGTTTGCGATGTATGTATGCAGCGTTGCAATAAAACGTTATCAGAAACACAACAGAGGTATTTATAAAGTTACATAAATATCTTTTACAACTCAATAAAATGAATACATCTCACATGTGGGGTCATTCCACCATAATTTCTGCCTTTCGACCTTTTTGACTTTCATTTCAGAAACGTGTGCGTAATCTATCCCTTTTCTATAATAGCCGAATAACTATAAAATATATCGTCATAAAAACGTGAGTAAGTGTGCAATAAGAACATGAAAAAGGTTATAAATTGTGAAAAATAATATGACCATTCACACAAGCGTCAAGAAAAGTCAGATTGAATATATGGTTCTATAACGATCTTGCACAAAGTTGTTCTGACAAAGTAGAGGACAAAATTAGCAGGGCCAGGCAATTTCATAATCTAGATAGACAACACGTCCCGGAATTGTATGAAAACTGTCCACAAAAGTAGAATAGGCCGAAAGAAACAATGCAATCACAGTGATTCAGTTGCTCCCATCAATACCCGGACACATCGGAATCAAATGTTGTGAAAAATAGCCGCGAGTATTTTTTGATGGAGGCTTTAAAGTCGCCTGTATCGGTGTGATGTTTACGCGGACACTAGTCAGTAAAAAAACATTCAATACGGTATTAAATTTCCCCCAGTAAAAAGTCTTTTCAATGCCACTTAAATAAAAACGGGAAAAATTGTCCCCAATTCACGTTTCACGCAATGAACAGATATTTTTACAGCTAATCGTTGAGTTTACGCCTGGATAGACGTGAACAAATTACAAGCTTTTATTGAAAGAATCTTACGTATTGTGTATTTTCAGTCATTTTCACTTTGCACATGAGGCCAGCTTCCGAGCTACAAATGAGACCTCATCATGAGGAAAATCATGTCATAATCACAACAACGGTGTCTGGGAAAAGAATGAGGTTCACGAAATATGCTGATAATAAGGAAAGTGCTTACGCATAATCTGCTGTTGTACTTATTTTTACCCGACTGCGACACGTAAAGGAAGGTAATATGTGAATTACTAAGTAATAGATAAGATTCAAGAAGATGCTTAGCCTGGTTGATTTCAGAAGATTAATGATTTTGTATCCCTAATATTATGTTTTTTTTGTCTAAACCAGGAAAAGAATCGTGTGTAATGTATAGGTAAATATGTAAGAGAAAAAATAGATGTAGTAGCACGACAAAAAGCCGGGAGCTCGGCCGTCGTGCGGCGTCGGCTCGCCCTGTCACTACCAGCTCTAGATTATATCGCGAAATCCAATTTCGTGGTTTTGTTATCGCTCTCACAGGAAATTCACTAGATTATTTTCTTCTAATGAAATTTAAGTTTTCTTTACGTAAACTTCAGACTCATGTCGAACTTTAAAAGTTAACTTTAGTCCTATACCACCTATACTTGTTTTAATAAATCATAGTCATATTAAATTACGTGTACCTAGGTACCTACTTGTGAACGAGCTCTGTGTCACGTTGAAAGATGCTAAATTAATACTTCAGTTTTCAAATACAAAATGTTTTCTCAGGTGATTTGAAACTTGCTGCAACAAATTAGTCATGCAAGCTTACCTTGGCATGAAATAAAAATAGAAAGTTCAAGACTTCAGGTTTCGCTAAGTAGATTTATTATTGGATAAAGTTGTACGAGTTAGTAATAATATTTGAGAAATGAACGTAATGTCAGCGGCGGCATGCGACCCGGCTTTAGGGCAAGATAAATGAGCGAACACAATGCAACCTACCATAAACTTTTAATAGAAATAACAAACAATAAGCAAATAGAAAAATAACAGAATTTTCTTTAGAAAAGACTAGAACATTTTCTAGATATTATTTTAGGTCTTCCAGGTCTCAAATATAAACCTTCCTCAAATAATAGGCTTATCTACGTAGGTAAGAGTATACCAGTGAAATTCAGTTTACAGGATTTTAGGATTAACTCTCTCGGTCAGATAGAAAACAAACTTCAAAGATATAGGAACTTACATCGGGTTTTAAACATGTTATGTATTACCAACATTGAATTACCTATGTGTTATTTAATTAAACAATACCGACTCAAGACACTTCAGGTAGTCTTATTTTAGGGTCCTAATGGGACTTAATTCCTACGAAAATTCCGCTTGTTTATTCCGCTACACTGTTATAATAACACTTTAAATCTTCGGTAAAAGAACAGGCTCTCCTAAAGGGTGAAGGTCGACGTTATTAAAGAGTAGTTCAACCACTCCATCGATATCTATAAACACGACACAAAAAATTAATAAAATTTCATATTGAACATTAAAATAGTATATGATTGCATTATTTAACCGTGCATCCGCTGTAGGGTTACAAAGCAAGCGTCATTCTTCTAGGGATTAAAGTGACGTAGTTTGTTGCCTACCTGCATATTGTCGTCGGCCTCCTCACAACGATCTGTAAGCTCACTCCCAGCCTTCGGGGATTTGCTACGGTATAATGCCAGCAAAAAATAAATTGCCCCAATACAGCTTGGCTTAACAACTTAATTTAATTAACAATCATCTTAATTAAGCATAAATTGTCCGGCCATGGCTATACGCATGCATACTGAAATTTATAGTTTGTTTTAGTATTTAATTTGTCTGATACGCAGAATAAATTTGCATTTTTCAATTTATAAGTATGTAGTTTAATGTTAGATGCCATTTTTCAATTTGTTGCACACTTATTTATTACTGATATACACTTAACGAATGGCGAATGCCAGGGATCAATCCATTAAAATAGAAAGCTTTAAATTATTTTAGGCTTGTTACTGTGCAAATTAGGATGAGGCACTTGATGTAAAAATAAAAATATTTTGTGTAACGAAACGCAGAAACAAATTATGCCAAACAAATTCAGTCCCCTTCTCGTCCTCGTAAATTCAAATTTACAAGAATAGCAAGAATTTGTTGGCGCATGTATCCCCAAGAAAATTTATTCTGAAGGATCAGTTTGGGACATCCCTAGTCTATCTGCTATATTATATGGCTGGGGAGCCTCAAGTGTGGTCCTCCCAGTAGTTAATGCTTAGCACAGACCTTCAATTCATATGAGTCTGAAGTACTAGAATACTAAATGCGACCGTGTGATTTTATCGAAGCTAGAAGGACAATTGCATTAGAGATATCTGTTGCAAGCGGCCCTGGTTCTTGCATTATGAAAGAAAAGTAGTAGTGTCACTTTTAATTTTCACTGAATCGCGACTTTCTTCCATTCCCTTTGCGTCATATTTTTAAGCTGAAGCTAACCAAATTGATAGGTATAATTACTATAAAATTTTCCAAAAAAGCAAAATAAGTAAAATTCAGGTCTATTTAATTACTTTCGTGAAAGCAATCTCGGGAGTGGCGACGGTATTACAGGCATAATAAAATCATAAGCATCAACAGTGTTGCCTCTCGCCTCACGTGGCAACCTTTCGAGTGTGACTAGTTATACATTAGAATACTTTGAACATAACCATTCGAGCCTCGTACAGTAACAAACTTTTGGAAATCATGCCTTTATTGTGATAACATCGCGACAGAGGAAACGGTGCTGCTCCATAATGATGTCATTTTGTTACTGATAATGTTGTAACTAGACTGTAAATAACTGCAGCGTGCTATCCTTGCGATAAATATCCATTTTTAGGAAACGTTGTGTACTTATATTGTATCGGCGATAACATTCTCTACATGGACGACATTATCTACTTTTTCCACATAGCTGAGTTGAAAGGTTTACAAAAGTTACCAACCATGGTTGACAGTCCGACATTTCTTCTGCAATTTTAAACGGCGATATAGATCAGGAGTTAATATATACTGCATAGTCTTACTGAGATCACGAGCACGGGGCATAAAAGTTGGTTTTATACTTTTATGCGATGAATCGCTTCACTATTAACGCGATGGAGAGGCAATATCTCGGTGTATTGCAAAAGAATAAAAAGGGAAATAAAGTAACTTGTATGGCGGGTCGGTTGCAAGATGCAGAAATCTGTGCGGTGTGGGCGTGGGCGAACCGGTCTAGACGAGATGAACTTTAAGGATCCGACAAAACAAAAATAAAAGTTTGCTATATCGCGACACCGAGCCGGGGACGCTGGCCTTAATGTCTGATTTTAGTCGCGACTTGATTTAGTAGGATTTACAAAACGTTAAGTATTCATGAACTACTCCAGGGAAGCAAGCTTAGTCTGAGCTCAATCAGAAACTGAAATACAAATAAAATAATATCTTAGAGCAGAAGCAAACAAAACAAAAGATTCTCATCTGTTGCATGTATGATGTGCTCTTTTCGCAGTATAAATCGATACGAAAGCGAGTTAGTTAATTCTCTTAGGTTATCGAGCCTAGGAGAATCACACTAACTCGTTTTCTTGAGTTCCACTTTACTTTTGCTATCGCCAGACCAAGATTATTATTGCTACAGATACATGAATTTCAACATGCTCGTATAAAGTATCGGGCCATCGGGCTCGGCTTATTCCAAAAGGGAAAACCACTAACCAAAACATAGATGGGATTTGATGGAAATAATCTTATTTGCTTACTACTATTATCTCCATATATTTTGTTTTCCTGTATGATGTACAAGGTAAAGTAGCGTATGAAATACAAAAAATCTATTCTTCCATGATTTTCGAAGAGAACGTAGCTTTTCTGGTAGTACAAATTCATAAAAAAGTTAGTCAACCTCAAAGTGCATCGGTCCCTAATTTATGTCATGTTTTCAGTAATACAATGCAGCTTAACTATTGGTTATTACTTAGAACCAGTCTGAAACTATGATAGCTTTATGCGACCAAGTATAATCGCTAGTACAAATGCAATTCAATTTAATGAGATTTTTCTAAAGAACAATGAACTTTGTCGGAATTTATTGTGAACTCCCAGGAGAAAACCTCTAATTTACCTCGAGTGGACACAATTGGAAGAAAACACAAGAGAGGGCGTCGCGCCGGATTAGATTAGCGCTGATAAGATTAGTGGCGTCGCAAGCGAGCGATGCACCACCACCGGCTGCCATGTGAACCTGCTAATTGCAAACTCCTCCCATTGTGGCCCAACGCACTGGCGTAATTATCGCTTAACGTCCTCCACGTGTGCGCGTATGGATGTCTTTCGGCGGTTCTTACTTGCATTCGGAAGTGCAACATGCAATGTACGGTACCCTTTAACGCTCGAGCAATTCAGATTAGAGATTGATAGGTGTGAGTATCGGTGATGCGAGGACCGGAGTTTCGCGGGCTGGACTCGGGCGGGGCTGCACCCTAATGCAATGATTCATATTATTCGGTTTGCGGGCGAGTTGAACGTCTTCCATTATTGTCATTCATCGGAGGAAGTGGGCGGCGAGGGGCGGCGCGGGTGTCGGCGGTAGCCCCCCGCTCGGCTCTCAGTCGCTCGCCGACACTCTCGCCGCCAGCACGCGAGAGCCGCGATGCACGTTGCCTTCGCTTGACGCATTCAGTCGCGGTCCGCGTGTGTGTGCCACTGTGCCCTCTCCGTGATCCGAGATCGGAGCTCGTTTGAACCGCGTGCAGTGTAGCCGCAGCAAGTGCGCTTCTTCGGATCTTAGGGTCCGAGTGCAGCGAGCCCCGGTGAGCAGTGGACAGCAGCACGCACCAGCCGACGGCTCAGCTGACCGGCACGTCTGCCTGCGAGCGCACGGTGAGTGCGATCGATCACTGCATGCACGCGCTCGACATCTATGCGTCTATTTCGAGTTGCTCGCGAAACAGCTCTCGATAGATCGCATATACGCATCTTGGACATCACCACCGACAGCTGCCAAACGTCGATGATTTCGCTGAGGAATAACGACTTATGTATGTCAAGTGTCGCGCTGGTGCAGCGAGCGTGTTGATAAACAGTGTCGGTTTACTGCGAAAATGGGTAACGAATCGAGGTGCTTCATTCGTCCGTGGAAAATCGTTTTATGTTACAAGTTGACTCGTTTGTCTTCTGTAATGAGGTGAAATCGATTTCGGAATGGAAACACAGAGCTATGAGGATTTAGAGGAGTGTTATTACATGTGGTGGTTATGTGTATCGCGGTGAGTGCGGGTTGCATGCGGTCGGTGCGTTCGGCAGGCCAGCTGACTTCCCGTCGGGTTGCACTCTTGCGCAAAGCGCACGTCTAGCGGTGGCGGGCTGGCGGGCGCCCCACGCTCGCCGCCGGCTGTCTGGCCCCCACCACCGCCGCTGCCACCGCAACATGTCACTGAATGCCAATATTTTGCTAATGGAAAATATTTATTGATCGCAAAACTATCTACGTGTATGTCGACACTTTAATTAGATTTGTGGCATGCCTTCGCTCATATGATTACGTATTAGAAAAACTAACTCAAGTATCATAAAAATCTGTAACAATGAGGCTATCATCTATTGTGTAATGCCTACAACTAAACAATGAAAGCCGTAGAAGAAATATTTAATTAATGTACCGTTCATACAGGTATTTCATACGTGCGGCAACAAAACTTGTTATCTCTTATCAATCTGCTCTTGCGAAGGTCGCGCTGATACGCGGATTCCGGTAGTTGATACTCACAGCAACATAAAGAAAGTCACACTTTCCACATAATTTAAATATAAATTAAAACTTAGTTATATTATTAAATATAAAGATATTATTTTCATGCACCCAAACAAAATTATTTAAACGTTCTTAGTTGAGTTCTCGAAATTCAGAAAATACCTGTCATTATTGAGTTTGCATTTAAATAGCAAACTTAATTTCACTTTAAAACAAACATGTTATTCTGAAGCTAAATACTCAAAGGCATTCTATGATAACAATTTAATGAACAAATTAATTGCTTTTAATAAGTAAAACAGTGTTAGGAATGTTTAGACAGATGGTGATAGATTTTATTCAAGGTATTAGAATGACACGAGCTGTAGACATTCATACAATGTTTATAGTTTATACAGTCGGTATACGTAATGATAGGTTGTTGCCACAACTATCCAATTTTAATAGAAACTGGATGTCGATTACGATTGGTTAGGTAACGAAGTTAACTACGCCATACTGGTAAATTAACGCGTTCATAACTCGAATGCACTTACCATATCTGTTTAATCAGTGCCTATTGAGAATCAAAATGTTTTTGATAAAACTGAATGTTTAACACCCCTGACGTATGTGCACATTATTTCTGCAAAACAGAACATATTAAAGGATGTAATTGTTTGCTGTACATACATTTATAAAATTTATCAGTTTCAGTTTTTGTAATTTGTTGTACATTTATCTAATGACCTATGGCCTCATATTATAAGCCGTTACATAAAGTCAAGCCATAAGAATGCGGTGGAATGGCGTACAGGTCAAATATGTAAGGTCAATGTCAATTTTAATAAACATTATGCTTGAATGTTGTCATGATAAGCGTTATAGAATATTGTTGATGTAAGTGTAAACAGTTACATAACAGGAACCACCCGTAAAGTTATTTATAGTTGTCAATAACTCACTTAGAACCCTTACGCTCGTTTCTAAACTTACATCACGTTCACGGAAAGGTTTTTGAATAAGGGTGTAAGCCTGTTTTACTTTCGGAAGACGCTACATTTACAGAGCAAAATACAAAATATTTAGTGACAATGAAGCCGTTTAATTTATGTAACAATCAGCGATACGATAACATACCGCACGTCTGTGCGCAGATAATAAAGGCACTCGTGACTATTCTCGTTTATTTTCCGCTGATAACAATTTAAAACGTACGACCAAATCGCCGGCTAATGGGTCACTCCATTGTCAGCAGGTTATTCAACATCGAAGAATGCTGAGCGCATTAAGGGCAAATAGACTCCCGTATCGCCAGTACAAAAGAGTATTGACACAAGGAGATAAGCATATCTGAGTGTACACTAATGTATCTGCGGCTGGTTTACACTCATTGTTCCGTTATCATGTACGGTTAGCGCATTATGTGGCCGATAAGCAAATAAACGCCCGTTCTTTGCTGTCTGCAGACACGTCGCCGGACATTTTTGCGCGTCTGTCTTCTTGTGGACATATTATTTGTATTTATTTTCTATAAAGATATGCACGCCACACTGCGACAACGTTTTGCACTCAGTCTGATGATAAATTTTACTAAATTGTCGATTGACTCGTGGAGATTCGAAAACTAATTAACATTTCATCAAACATTTCATTTTTTTGTTAATTTAATTAGCATAACACATATCTTCAGAAAGAATATTTGATATTGATAAAATGTTAAGATTAGGACAAAAACTGCCGAAAGCGATAAGTGCTACGCAGGTGCTACGTCGCCGTAGCACTCTGAATACGTTTAAATACGATTATAACAAATTTCAATCTATATGTGGGTGTTTGGGTGCGTGTTTTTTCAATATTGGTTAGATAGTGTTCTTCAAAAAAATTTAGGTTGTATACTTACTGGGTTTTACAACAAAAAGGCAAGCAATCGCAAACCGTTTCATCTGCCGCTACGCCGGTTACGTAGGTACGTAGCTGCAATTAATCGCAAAAAGTCTTCGATTAGCGCTCTTCTTGGAGACATGATGTGAGTCACGGGTGATCGTACATCCCGCGAGGTTCACAGCAATTTTCATAGTTTAGCAATTTCATTGGCAGCGTGTAAGCGGCGTGTCGGCGACGTTGCGGCGCGTCGCGTTCGTTCACTTCGCACAGGCTATATTTAGTGGGAGCGGCGCGGCGCTGGGTGCGCGCGGGCACGCCGGTGCACGGAATGCAGTCGGCCGAGCGCCTGACCTACCACAACACGGCTGTCACAGTTTGGGCGCACGCACAGCCTCTCACCGCGCACACATCAGGATGCACCGTGACACACGTACGCCACGTCTCCTCACCGTTAGGCCTCGTACGCTCTTTCACATTTATGACCACACTCGTAAAACTGCGATACGTACTTGACACCAATTACAACTAGTGGAATAGGAGGTGCAGCTTGCAATTCCTGCAACTCTAAATTGTAACTGTTATTTCTAATTAAGTTTCAATGCCACGTTCATTGTATCATTACTTGGAAAAACCGGGCTTTTCACAGCTGAAACATTAAGACAAGATAACAGAACAAAGAATAAATTTTTCATAATCCAGTTTTTCATACTGTAGAAAGAATTGATGATCTGTTAATTTATTCTGAAGTGTCTCTGTGAATCTTCATTCAGGTAAATTGTGTTACAATGAAAACTTCTTTCTTGTAAAAATGACCCAAACTTTTGAAACACAAATGAATCTCAACTTCACAGACTTCAAAAAAAGTCCACAATTCATTTTATTTAAAATTCTCAAATAACCGAGTGTTCGAGGTTAGAACGATTGATTTTTATTCAAAGTTTAAGACTTTTTCTCATATCAATGTAGTGAAAATCTTGGTCGTGCTCGTGAAACTGATCTCTTCTCGTAAAAGATGGTTTCAAATATGTATCTAAAATCCGTACTTGAAAACAGAAATTACTCATGGAAGTTATGAACATGAAGGACCAGACAAAATGACCAAATAAAATCATTTCGGACGAAATTGAGGGTAGCCATCGATGTAATCATACACGCCTATAACGTAATATTTATTGGTAACTTGGTGGATGATTAGCATAATAATTTGTGTCATGTCATGTCGTTCGTACAATATAGGCTATGGTTGAACAAGACAGTTGTGAATAAACGCTGAGTTGTTCCACCTACGTCGTCTGTGGGGTGCGTCGGGCGGCGGCGCCGGCTGGCTCCGACGCCACTATTACATCCTCAGATTGATCGCAGCTCCGTCGCGTTTCTCCTATACACGTCTTATTTTATTCGCCAACAGTGACGTAATACCCCATGGCTTTTTGCTAGGTTTTATATAAGGCTTCCTGTCGCTAGCAATTAGTGTAGTACTCCTCTGTGAAACGAGGCCATATCTCAACCCTGGCCTGCATCACGTGTGGAGCAAGGTTACCGATAAAGGATTCTACATACCTGCTCCGATAATCATGCTATTATTATGCCAAATCGCGGTTATCGTTTTTGCTACGAATTGAAGACAAAAAGGTTTACTATTATAAATCATCGATGACCCTTACATTAAGTTCAGATTTTAAATAATTTTCTGCAATTGATGAAGTTAATTTATTCAATTACTTAAGGAGATAGTCATAATGCATAGCTGAAAGTTACTAACAAAGATTTATTCTTTCAATTTAAATTATAATAATGCAAAGAGCATCACAATCGACCAGTCAGTCACGTCATATAGAACACACTACTTTTATTACTCGTTATCGCAAATATTTGTTGCAATTCACGATAAAATAAGAGGTGCTTTGCGAGGCGTAGATAACCACTACTTTTATATTAGTTACTAAGTCAACTTTATATCCTTTATGACGCAAATACTTTATGACAAAAACATTTCAACCGAACCTTTGGACAAAAGTTGAAAAACCTTAACTCAATCTTCAATATTCCGGCTCTCAAATAAAACTCAAACTTTTTAAATTTTCGAAGAAATTTTGTACATGGCATTATGCATGCGGTACTCAGGCGACCGTAAAATCTGTAGCCGACCATTTTTGGCATCCCCCAGGATGTCAACTTCTCGAAATACCAGTTTCGATTTAAGATAAATTATATTGCTTCAACATAGTATGTTTAAAGCGACTGTTTAAACCATTTTCTCGGTATATTGTACAATAAAGTCCACGTACTCCATTATGTAGGAAATAAATTGTAGAAATGTCTTTCTGTTGTAACGCTAGTATAAGTTACGCGCATTTCCACGATTTACGGGTACAGTGGTGGCCACTCTCCCCCACACACCTACTTTAATGTAAGAATATAATCCCGCGTTACTTACTTTAACATTTACATCTGGAGCAACTTAATAGAACAGTGCGCCACTAAATCCGTGAGCATTACTCCAAATTGCACGTAATTCTAAGACGAACCATTATGCTCAAGGAAGGCTCTGTATTCCGCAAAGCAGCTACTGTCGTACTTTTGTTTTATTTTTTGGAAAGTAATTGCTCTGAAATGGTCCTATTGCTTTTGATGAACAATTAGTGAATCCTGAAAAGATTATAATAAAGCCTAAGCGATTACAATACCACGCTTAGCAATCAATTATCTCGTAGGACATAAAATAACAATAAAAAGCCAGAGCTAGCCTGAATGTTGGTTTTCACAAGTAAAATAAATCTAATAATAGCCACATTATTATAGAAACGGAACGGAGGGCTTACCAGAAATGATTTATGCTTCTCGACATCGAATTGTAATTTGTATCTAGTTTTCAGAAAAGCATTCTGTAGTTTCAGAGGGAATTACCGACGAAAAGAAATGTGAATAAATAAGACGCGAGGCTATATGAAGGAGACTTGAGAAGAAATAAGGTTTATTCCCTTCCTTTGGCTTCGCTTAGTGCGATAATAAATCATTCTGCGAAGTAAATGGTGTTTAAAATTTTCGCGATACAAATTATTCGGCGTACAAAAGTTTAACGTTTGGATCAACGCGTCGTTATTCGCGAACATGATACTCATACATTTGGCGTGTTTTGTATTTCTTTTCATTCAGCAACACATGACGCGCAGTTGTATGAAATCGCGCCATATGCGGTGCAATTATCGATTCGCCAGAGTACGTGTGGGATGCGTCTGATTATTATCTGAGCATTAACTTTCATTTTTCATACTATCAACTGCATGAAGCTGTCTTGTAACAATGGAATGAGTTTGCTTGCAGAATCGAGTTTGAAACCTTGCATAGGCCCCCATAAAACAAAATGTCTAGAATTAAATTCCGATTCGTTGTAAACCGGTAATGTAGCGATAATCGAAACTAATATAACAATGGAAACAACAAAAAGTCGTAGTTCAAAGAGTAAAACTGATTGATTACATATCTCGGCCTAAATGTCGTTTAACTAATCACCTATTTAAATAGTAATTATGAAAAGACCTTCGACCGTTATTAGAGTAATTTTAGAAATAATAGAAATGGTGCGGTGTTATCTGGCAGCGTTGTGATCCCTCGTCACGTCGCGCGTGGATGTCACGCCGCTGATAACGGTCGCCGTGTCATGTGCGACAATATGCGCGCGTTACCTAACTCAACTACTGCGATAAGCACAAACAATCGCGCCCGTGAACGTTTTACGATTGATGTTAGATCACATCTTCAACGCCATTCCTGTTTACCTATTGACTGTAATGTTCATACAGTACCTACCTAATTGACGTAAATGATTCCAGTTTTTTTTTTCGAGTGTATCCGCCCCACTTGTATAGCTGCAGATCCTGTAAGCCAGGATGTATTAATATAGTCTCCACTGAAAACAGCAATGACACTGGCTTTGTGCAGGGGGAACTCAATCGTCAAAACCTTGTTATAATGATTTTGGCTCATGTAGGAGCCTCTAACATTTCATTAAATGGATTCCACTAAAAAATATACATGATATAGGTATAGGTTTCGTGTCCGTCAACGACTTTATTACAAATCGGCCCCGTGCATTCCGAGTGAGCCACATACATCAAATAACAGTGCCGTTTTATTGCACGTCGTAAATCAAATCAATAGGTGTTGACCCAAGTAATTTTAAAAGTTCGCTTCAACATTTTTCGTTAAAAACTTTAGCAATTTGTCTGGTTTAAAGCTCCAGTTTTATTTGACCACGCACAGCAAAATTACTGATACGAAGGTGTACAGTAATAGCTTTGCTAAGGTTCTCAGAAATTCTATAATTCACTTTAATTTATCTGAAGCATTTCGTAGCTCTTATTCAGGCTCTAATGATTTCGTAATATTGTGCAGCTACTGTGGCTCTAAGACTCTTGGAATCTTTTCAGCAAGACGCGAGGGGGCTTCGCCCTGGGAGGGGTAATAGCCCTCTCGGCGTGCGGCGAAGACGTCGATAATTGGGCCCATTAGGCGTCGCCTGCAGGTGCTCCGAGGCCCGGCGACAAGTTATTTAGAAGCTCTTACACTAACGTGGACCCGCCATATCTTTATTTTCCATTAAATACTCTCAGAGAACTTATATGACATGCTGCAGCCTGAAAAGTGCACAATATGTACGAAAATGTTCCCGTTTCGCTACTTTGCTTTCATATATTAGCTCTTTCTACTTACTTAGGCGATATTTAAGTTCACACAACGCTAACTTTTGTAAATATGAAAGTGTTAACTTTGATTATGGTTTAAAAATAAAAACGGCTTAGTTACATTTCGAAAAAGAACACATGAAATAATGCAACGGACTGAAGTAAAATATAAGAATCCATTTCTGTAATTCTGCATGTCGCATTGCGAGTGCACGTACGAATAAAATAAAAATATATGTGCTAAAATGCCGCTAAAAGTTCTCTTATAGAAATATTTCCTCCAGTACGACAGTGTTTTAAGTTTTTAAGCAATCGTTGAATTTCCACCGAAGTTTCCTTCCCACCGCTCTCAATCTTCGCTTTCAGGATTTTCGAAGTATTTAACGTTTCCGCGATGACAGACTTTTAGTCTGTCGATTTTTTAGTTATATATTTTGTACTTTTAAGCAATGTTCCTGTATTTAAGATTTTATAACATTTCTTTTTTGTTTTTCAGGTATGTACAGACAATCTTCTCATTCGTAAGATGACGGCGCAGCACAGTAAGTCCAAATCTATACAACTGATGAGAAAGTAAACAAAGAAAGAAATAACTATTGAGTTGATTTGAATAGCTTTAATTGAATACAATTGAGAAGGAAATACCAGTTCACAAATGATTATTCCATGATTATTACATTTGTCAGTGAAATGGGGACAATAAAGTGATCTGAGGATGTCAAAGCCGAACCGGGGCTGAACGTTGGAACTTCAATTAAATCAGAGGGTTCATAACCTCTATCGGGAGCCGCCCGCATTATCCTGACAAGACAGCCAATCACGACCGGGCTTAGCGGTCGTGTACAACATCAACGATTTGAACGAATATAGTCATTCACACGTTCAGCCCGGTGACGTCATAAACACGACACTCGGCCACCCTTTGTTACCATTTATTGAAATTAATTGTTCTAACAATCATTTGTTGACTTTCAAATCACTTCGCATAACACCCATCTTCGTGGAAACATTCAGTACAAAGTACATGATTTAGTCATAAACGGAAAGCAATATTGTGAATCACGGTTGTTTTTATGTAAATAATGAGGATTATTATATAGAATGGATACCTACAAGAATGAGGTAGATAGATAATGTAATAGCTGCACATTTATTTGCATGTGTTTATAAAGTAGGCGACGGCGACGCGACGAGTCGACGACGCCGCTGCGGATATCGTATTTGTGTTGACCACAACATGCTCTCCACTCGATCTTATGGCGCAAATATTTGTTGAGTAACCGATCACCGACCTTATTGACTGCTATGTGATAGCCTTTGCAAAACAGTGCAAGCGCCACTGTCATAAACCACTCGGCTGGAGTGTAGCGGCGCGTGAATGCGGTGTTCGGTGTTCAGACGTACCACTCACAATAGCACATACTGAATGATATTTGTTGGGAACTTAGCTTCAACAATTAACTTCTTACAGGTTATGGTTAAACAGAACCAACAAACATTACTTCTAGGAAAATGAATGAGAAGGAAGATTATTTAGGAATGTGGACACAACAGGTTAATTAGATACTAACCCTTTGCAATTAATTTTCAATTCACTTAATATATCTGTATCTTAACTTGCTTCTTGGTTAACTTAATTTTTAAATATCATTGGTATTGCTGCTTTTAGGTAAACTCAGCTTAAAACAATCTTGTTATCTCATTTGATCAGTGGCTCAAACCACAAACGTTATTCGGCAAGCGGATCTTCATACTACGTGGAAACGATTAAGGACCTGCAAATCTGATTTTAATACTACCTACTGCTTACGATTGGCACTTTATGTCATAAACAGATTACCTGCACGATAACTTTGATAAGTAATTTATTTATTTCCTGAGAAATTTGAGAACATGCCAAAACTTGTAATCGTTTGTACACGGGGTAACAGATTGGTTCGTGGATAAAGTATTGAAAAGCGTCGCGTGCGGCTTTCCGCACCCCCACCTCGCCCCCTCCCACCACTAATTAAAAACTTCGCCATCAAATGTAAATTAAAACGTCACTACATACATTTTTATTCTCACCATAAAATTGCAAATCTCATTTGCAATGATAATGCTTAATTAAAAACATTATTATTAGTACCGTCTATGATTTTATCTATATCTGAAAGTAAGAGTTTCACAAATGATTAAGTAAAAAGTTTTTATGACAGCTGAAAAATAAAGTCAATGTACAGTCATATAATATTTGACCTAAATATTGCCTTAAAATTGTTTGCTGCCCACTAAATTACCCTCACCTTATCTGCCAACCAAATCACACATAGAGCTGATGCATTATAGCAGCATTTATGACATCATAAAACCACTCATTACCTCACTCGAAGCTCCAGTTTCTACTCCAAACTTTTAATATGCTTTCTATTTTTAATCGCCTCACAAAATTCATTGTTTCGATGCTTATTATCCAGTGGAAGTAGGTCACTCGGTGCTCAGTAACGATGCACTGGTAACAGTAATATTTACCCTGCTTACCTATTGTTGGCTTGTGGTGTGTACCAATTTCATTTCAAAAGCTTTGCTGCCGGGAAAAATATACACAGCATTTAATGTTTGTTCTGTAAAACCAATAATAACAGTAAATGTAATCAACTTGCTGTTTAATAAACCGTCATATTTCCTATCATATGTCATGGTATCTGTAACGTCACGCAGACCGCATTCGCGTCATTGATTACAAAAATATCGTTTTATCACAATGATGAACAATCGTTGCAGTATAATAACGGCCAAGCATTTTAATCATCACAAGTACATGGATTTTAATTACCCATTCTGTAATACATCATCTTTAACGAATGTTTATTTATGGTTCGCTATGAATCAGCACGAGAAACGTATTAAATGCGAAACGGTACGTGATCGACTCCATTCCAGTTGCAGCGAGCGTCCGCGAAAGCTACCGCGGCGCGGGCGCATGCTGATTTTAAACAACGGAATGTCTGAATTGAAACTGTGTAGGCAACCGTCATTCCGTACATTTCTATCGTCTAGAAACTTTATTAATCAATCGCACAATAAATACCTTTGCTCAATTAATATTTATTAGTCGCTGTACATTAAACTCGCTCTACAAGTTGTTAGCGAGCAGACTGGAAAGATTACGCGATTACGTGCAATAGAAGATAAAGGCATGAGGTGAAAACGGCTGGATGAGATGCATCACAGTGTTAGCATAGTGTTTGTGGATTTATTGCGATATGGCATTTCCTATTACCTATGCGGCCGGGGATGGAATGTGAGGCACTCGGCGGCTCCGCGCTCGCCGGTGAATCATAGTGAGCGACGTCGTCAGGCCTGGCCTGAGGTCACGTGGCTCCGCGATGCCGTCATTGTTGCATTACGTCGCTTTACGACCGTCAAACCGCTCCGTAGATAACGATGTACATATAAGTGTGTAATGTACCATAAAAGCCATTTTAAAAATGCATATTAAAGCAACAGTCGCCGCCCGCAACAAGGCCGCGGATAAACTGCTGAAATTGTTGAAATCCACTTTTAGCGCGCGCGTAACAGGATTTGTTGTATCCTAGCGAGACATTACGAGATTCTAGGAAATCACCATTCTTTGTATCGGATAATGTTGGAAAATACATGTTTACACGACGCTGAGAAAACGACTGCAATGTTAAAGTATCGTATTGGAATCTTATAATATGGCCTGAAATCGTGTAAGAATCCATTAAGAGGCCACCATTTCAATTTAAATGGTACATCCATATGAATGGTTCCGCCATCAGTCAATCGAGTCAGTGTAAGCGCGTGGAATGTATGGTATGTGCCGCCGCACAGAACACGCTGGTCAATTCAAAAGCTATCTATCATGAAATGCGATAAGCGTCGAATATAATAACCGATTTTCCTCTTTATGACGCGGTGTATAGAGGTGGCGATTGCATGACTAACGGCCCTGCGCTGAGGTCGATATATCTCGGGGGGGTTTATTGGCGAGAATTGGGCGCATCCCGGTTGTTCGACGAAATCGCTATCCTTCCTACGCGCTATTATCTGATGGGACTTAGTTTGGACAAACCAGGTTTGATGCCACGTTAATGTAATAACGGATAAAACTTCCGCCCTCACTTTAACTTTGAACCCGCTTTGGTTCCCTTTAAATTTGTTCGTTTTGATTCGTTACATCAATACTTTGGGACTTTGAACGTTACGAATGAAACTTTGTATTCGCTGCAGATTTTTCGAGTGAGTTCGTAAATACTTTACCAACTTTTCTAGTTGAAGGATTGTGTGTACGCTTTTGTAAATACGTAAGGGTACATATTTGTATCTCGAATATAAATCAGTTTTATTCTCTTTCAATACATACTTTCTTAAAACTGGTTTTAAATATGAAACATGATCAAAGAACCCAGCACTAATTGACTCCTTATTTCAATATTGAAGTTCTCAGAAATAGTTTTCCTTATCGAGATGCATTCAGTAAGGTTAAAGGATAGTTCCATTAGGTTCGTGCGAGGCACCGGCACGCCTAGCCGCCTCGTTAACGACTCATTCATTGGTGGCCATCTGGCCATGTGAACTCACTCACTTGCCCTTTTTATCTCATGCCCCATTTTACAAGTCAGATCCTATGATTAATTCTCTATGAAGGAACGATATTACTAAGGTTTGTAAAAAAAGGATCGATGTATCAATAACTTTGAAGTTTATTTAGGGAAACGGCGGCATTCCTTATACACCTATTGCAAACTGTAAACCTACACTAACTTTCGTAAAAACCAATATATTTAAGTAAGTATAGTGGCATCCTGTAAAACAGAATGCCTAATTACCTAAATTCATAACAATTGGGTAAATAATTGGAATAGACTTAGTGGTTTCCTTATGGTATTTTTAACAATCGAAAACATTTGAATGGCAGGAAAACTCTTTCATAACCTGTTCCCGTTGTGCGGTCGTTATGTAAAAATGAGTCGAGGCGACGTGGCCGCGAGTACGCGACGCACACGCCACGTCAGCCGCGCCTGCGATTGGACGAGCTCACTCAATTGGTCCTTTGTACTCCCGCCGGCAGCCCGTGTCAGCTCATCACTTCCCTACAATCATTGACGGCCCTATAAATAGCACTCATTGCGACATCAAATTGATCGATTCATACTAAATTGGATATTAATTTAAACGCACAATATCTCACACAATTTAAATAAGGCATTGTGTTCGGAGGAAATAAGAATTAATATTGTCTGTCCATTGTGTGCCGTTATGCTTAGAGCGTCTGTTTATAATAAAGTTTTATTATAAACACAGCTTGTTATTTGTATAGTTTACCCGCAGCTTAGCTCAAGTGGCATTTGGTTTGAACCTTCAAGTTTATTATTCAATTCTTTTCATCTAATTTTATGTCAAATGCTTTTAATGATCCATACACTAGTCACACTCCTGTAAATGAATACGGTGTACAAGAAAACAGTATTCTGAACATGTGTTCTGAAAATGTTATGTTAAAACAAAACAAATAATAGTTGACATTTATTGCGTTTTTGTTTCGGCTAGTAACAGTAAACGTTCAACATGTCGTCTACCCTCGGAACATGTACTTTATCGTGAAAAGCTATACAAGTCGTACTTACTTCGACAAGAACACTATTATATCAAGGACGTATACAATAGAAAATCCCTTATAATAAACAGAGGTCTCGGCACAATATGGCTAAATGCTTGAATCTGAAATTCACAGCAGCGGGGAACACGTGTAAACAGCCATATATTTATCTCGTGCACAGAGCGACGTTTTCCGTGATTAATTCAATCGGATGCGCCCGATACATCGACCCAAGCCAACCCTTTTGGGAAACAGACGCTTTGATTCGCCCAACAGGAAAAACTAGATAAATATTCCCATCTGTTGTATCTACTTATTTAAATCGCAGATACATTTGCTTTAACGTAGCGTATTTGGCTCTAGTAAATAAGTAGGTACTGCACTAAAAAAATGTTTCGATCAAAGCTTTCAGTGAATTACAAAACGTAAAGGCGTTCGCAAAGCCTGCGTTTACGTTCTCCTGTAATACACTGAAAGACAAATCTGTTCCATTATTTTTAAAGTCTCTCAAAGCAGGGAGATTCTACTGAGCGTTATGATTGGGAGGAACAATTTCCCGACGGGACAGAGAGCCTCATTTCCTGCCAGTTCACGAGCTGGGGCGATGCGACTCTCCAAAATATTATTTTAAGCTTCCGCGAACATCTTTCAACGCACGACAAGCTTTATCTCCATTCAAATTTTCGTCTCTAAATAGCGCAGTGAAACGGGTTAAACATTGTATTACGCTTCAAAAGCAGTAAAAATGTTTACTGTTATGAACGGAGTAGTATTCAAGGATTTCGTTCATTATGAACTGAAACGAAAATGTAGATTTATTTTCTTAAATGAAATGTTCGTAATTTATTTCTTTGTTTATCCTATTCTGCATACGCGTAAGGCGAATGAACATACGTACTGGAACTGCACTGAAACATCAGTGCATTGTCACGGCTTCCGCATGCGTGGCTCGAATTTAAGTCGGATCGAGCCAAAACACGAAAGTACGATTTAGTCGGTATACCCCTTTTATTCTTTTATGTCCCGCTACTTTAAAATGCAAGCTTCGTTTAAAATACGATATGCACTCCAGACAGTGTTTTTATCAAAGATACATTTGAGATGCAAAATAAAATTCTTTACAAAATGTTCGAATCTTGTGAATTCAGAAAGCGCGGCTGAAATTATTTATGTGAAAAGATCGCTTTCTCGTTGAATGTTGGTGTTTAATGTAAAAGGAATACCTTTGTGGTGAATACTTCCGTATAGTATATTTATGTAGGTTCGCCGAGCGCAACCCGGAAGCTGTTCAATTAAGTCTGGTATTTAAGGTTGCCATCCACCGGCAAGCTCTGATTGCGCCTCACCTCCCCCACCCGAGGGAATTCCTATCTTCCTTTTAATTTTCGAATACAATAAATACTCTCTCACCAAAATGTCTTCGCTAACAAAGAGTTTTTTCACCTATAGATATTATGTAGTAGAACGTATTTTACGGTCAGGAAAAATAAAATGTTTTCTGAGTACAAATGAATTGCCAGTAAAATACAGTTCATAATAACGATAAGTACGTTAAAGGATCTCTTAAAAGAAACTTGAGATTTAGGCTCAAAGTACTCAAAACGCTGGAACATCGTCAAAGAGTCTTTTAAAATATTATGTAAACTTTTCAACGAAGTACTTTTGTTAAAGCGCTCAACGGTCACCACGCTTCATTAAATTTATACTCTCGATTCTCTCCGGTTATTCAGATATGTTGATTGCGCCCTGTGATAATTTTCATGTCAACATGTTCTTCCATGTTAATTTTAAAAACAAACCACTGGATTACGCACCATTTTACAAAACGCTGACCATGGCAATTAGTAACACGCTTAGCACCTCTTGTTACCCTAACATTCAGGTACAGAAAAAAATTAAGGCTCCTATTCAAATTCCTGTTGCACATTATGATTCCGATCTGTGTTTTAAGAAGAGAGCTGTCAGGATCGAACAGATGGCGGTAGCTCCAAAACTTTGTATGCAATGTGAAGGCAATAAGCCGTGTCTCATCTCCGGTATCGTTTCACTTAGCGCACCCATTCCTGAGCGGACACACTTGAATGGCCCGGGGCGAGGCCGGTCCGCGGAAACGTAACGACTGGATGTACTAGAACACTCATAAACGGCTCCAACATTTACATCATTATTAAATAGGCAATCGTTTCCCAAACTGCGTGCAAATTGCTGCGTGCATTACCTTTTGCGGAGCTTAACACCTTGTATTGGCGCTTTGTGTTTTCTCACATCTTTGTTTTTGCTTCCGCGATTTGTTTTCGTTAATATACCAGTACAGGCGTATACAAACGTTAATATAGCAATTAATAATTAACTTTTTCACTTTAAACCTGCCATGTCTAAATGTTGTTATAGGCACGAGCGATATTAAAGCGCAGCGCCAGGTGTAAGTGTGTTAAATAATAAATTTATGAAGCATGCAGTTCCGGCACTCGCTCACTAACTAATTTTCTTTATACCTGTTTACTTAACATGAGTTAACAACCTGTTAAATGTAAGTAAGTATAAGAAGTATTTGTCGGCTCTTCTAGCTGCTACTTTGTCCAATGACACCACTCAGATTTATAACTCTGTAAATTCGAACTACACATTCGCTGTGGTTCGCTTTACGTTCGCACTAAATCTCGTACGATGAACTGCCCTTTGTTTCGTTCAGTAGAAAGAAAGCTGGGAGAGCTTCGTAAGTCAGTAATGCTATCGCTAAATACTTACTTATGTCGGCGATAGTGATTTCTGCGTTCAGCGATTCAATGTTGTTGTTTGTTGGTGGACGGCGAGACAGTTCATTTTAGCTGTTAGTAGATAACGCTCCTCTGTTTCTGTGTTGAAATTTATTGCGCTGTAAATTCAGTGGGGCCTGGCGACCGCTGCCGCGCGCCGCGCCGGTGACTTGCACTTCGTACTCCGTCCCTCCGAGGATCAGGCGCTTTTAAAACATTTTCAGTGCGCTACCAAAGGGGACATTAATTAATTTCACCGCATTACTGCGTGCGTTCAATTTGAGTGTGACTGTGTGTTTATTCCTTTTTGTCGCTCTCCACTACACCACACTTACTTCATTTATGTTTAACGAAAGGGTTTTTGCTCCCTAGCTTTAAAGTGGAATTGCGAAGTAATTCTGCCTGTCTTCCACGAAAGATTTTGATCAATTTAATGGATGAACGGAACGTCTGAACAATAAAAGATTGTAGCGTAGGAGGCCTGTACGAGAACGGAGATAATTTAGTAAGCTGTAGGTGCATCCTGTTTACTCTCTCATTCTAAAATCATCCTGTATAGACGTAAGTACTAAACAACCGCAGATTACTCATTTAAGCATTGAATACTGCGTACGTAGCTATCTATACTTGTTTATGTATTTATTGAAGCTATAAATAAAGCTGCCTACATGAAGCTAATGAACTGTCTGTGTGGCGTTCTTCAACTAAACCCCACTATTGTTATTCGCATTAGTGGTTACGGCGCTTAGTCCCCAAATTCACATACCGTCCCCGACTCCCTTCGCTTTTGTGCTGAAATCCGAGCGGTCTCCGATTGCCAGTGACTTGCGCTTTCCCGTACCCAGTTAATTGTGTCCGCTACCGCGTCACAAACATACCGCATGCGCCTACATTTACCTACGTGGCTACATTTACCTACGTGGCTACATTTACCTACGTGGCTACATTTTCCTACGTGGCTACATTTGCCTACGTGTCTACATTTCGTCCACGTAGCGTCACTGCTACGAAAAAACGCTACATATATGTTCGCTACTCGCCAACGCGGTTTGGACGTGCAATGCGTTTAGACTCAACAACAATTAAACTTTATTGGGGTTTTTTAAGTACCGTTACGAATTAACCATGAATTACGGTGTAAATATGTAGGTAGCAGAAAATTTATAAGCGTATGTGTATAAAATATTACGATTATTTTTCTTACATGTATGGGATAAGAGTATCGAACAGACACAACATAACAGCAAACTGCAACCGCACTGTTACCAAGTTGTTAACGATACTCGGAAAAAACGATAAGAAAAAGTGGGAGGCATGTTTTATTAATTCTCCGTACACACGGCGCGGCCGCGGAATGGAGTCGACCGCCATTTTTCTGCGGACGAGATTTAAATATGGAATTCCGGTGTGCGAGCGGGAGAGGCGCGTGCCATTGACCTTGCGGCATCGCCAGGGCCGCGCACGCGCCGCCCGCCCCGCCGTGCGCCCGCGACGCCCCATACACAACATTGCACTTTTACGTTTACATTTTATTGCATTGTTGCACTCCAACGTAGTCGCTGTATTATCTCCCGTCGGTAATCTTAATACGTGACTAATATTAACTGATTTTATTAAGCTCTTCAGATCTATTTTAAATATTAAGGGCTTAGGTACTTATTTTAATTTATGATTCGCATAGAAAAAATACTTATAAAAATATAAATAAAAGAAAGTAACCTTTTAATCAAGGCCAATAGATCGCTTTATTCTCATATTCTTAGACTTTACACACTGCAGAAAACACCTAGTGCCCATCTAAGTGTGAAATCCAAAAATACACATCACTTTCTCTGCAGATCCATTAAAAGTGTAAATAAGTAATTATGGTAAAGATGCACTCGAGGTGATCGCGTCGCATCCCACCGTCTGCCGGCACTCACAACACGGCGAGCACTTAATTAGTGAAATTGCTCTTTGTTTACATGCCCGTGTTGGAAACTTGCCTAAATCACCGGCCTGCAATCAGCACTATGACAGAATCAAACGCGAAATACAAATACACGAAGGAGGCGTGGACGAACATACTAAACAACTGTTCAGCGCCTTATGTCTGGTCCATCTTGCCAAATGTGATGAAATATTGATGTCATTTATCATGCTTAGATGATTTAGGTCATAAAACTGATATCTTCTAAATTATTAATGTGTTTATATATTTTTTTTTGTAGTTCAACGCACTGATCACTGGTTTTAGAACAAAAAAAAAATCTAATTGTGGTTTAAATATTGTTTTCTTCCCTACATCAATTCAATGCTTAAAATGTACTCGTACCTAACACTAATCTTCTCATATCTGTTATACAATAGCTTATACCGAAGTCAGACTCAGTTCGTGGCTTGCTCGTGTAGCCTGTACTAAATTATTAAGAGCTCTCTTAGGACCTGAAGGGTCCCGTCTTATTCAAGAAACATGTATATGAAATCTAATAGCGGCATAGATGTTCATTAAATAAAGGAGTACCACTCACATAAAATGATCATCAAATAAAATTACATGAAGGAGGCGTGGACGGTATCTACATATAAAACGTGTCGACCGTATATCTGACATCTAATTGATTCAATCGATACACGCTGAGATCCAATCGGAATGTAAATCGATCCAATCGATTCTCAAGGACCATCTTGCAGTCTAACATCATATGAATCGGTACGGTCTTGAAATAGGGCATGATTCGCGTCTGACTCGCCACGGTAATCTGTTTATGCTCGTATATGCAAAGCGTCCAGATGAATTATGCAGTTTTTACTCACACATACACCAATGTTTTAGGATTCAATAAGGCGTTACATGCACATATTTTAATTAGCATTTAAATTGAATTGTTCCTGGTAGTAGCAGCGATCACAATTCCATAATAATACAAATGTTCTGAAGTTAGATTTGAATAAAATTATCAATTTACAAGCCGGTGAATTACACAGGATTTGTTCTAACGCGATTCGGTTGCAGATTTAAGTGGAATTCCAAGAAGATCTGAGACCACCTGAACGGCAAGCCTATTACGGCGCGAGCATTGTGTTACGTGAGATGGCGTCGCTTGCAGTGTCTCGTTGCACCCGACAAGGATGAAATACGCGCACTTCACTTACTTTGTTACCGCTCTAAGAATGCTGAACTACCAAAAATATGGTTACTTAAGTCTTTAGAACCTTGTTTAGTGCGTTTACACAAGCGTCTCAAGTTAAATGATTCATATTATGTACTTCTAACGTAGATTTCAGCTTCTGACTCATATTTACGGCCAGTACTCTTAAAAGGCTGCTGAACATAAACGTTGCATGCACAAAAGTTAGCCATGTTTACAGGTAGGATCCCTTTGTGTATAGGACTGCACGTATGAGTTTAAAAACGCATTTTGCTGGTAACGGTCCGGGTAAAGTTTCAAACGGATCGGGGAAAGCGTGGTAGGCACTACCGCACTAAGTGGTTCGTATGTTGACCAACGTCAGTCGCAACTTTGTGTAATGCCACCGTCAACTGCAGAAGTAACTAGCGTACGGTTTCACAGTAATTTCCCTTCCCGTAAGCAACGGATTTTTTGTGGATCGGTCCGTAATACTGACTGTCTGAACGGATGTTTGTCCCGCAATATTACGGACTAAAGTAACCACATAACACCATATTGTTTTGTGTTCAGTAGCTTCGTGTTTATGCTTTTATACCCGTTTGTAATAATTACTAGATGTAGGATAAAGTATTTATACGGACGATGAATTTGCATTAAGTACATTTTACGCTTTTAATAAGTACACTTTGTGGTAATCTTTGTATCTAAATATACCTAATTTTGTATGATATCCACACTATTAATTGTAACTAAAGGTACCTATAGAAATAAGGCTAAAATAAAAAAAGGTTCTATTGACAGGTTCAAAGTGCCGAAATAGCAAAAAAAGGGATAAAATTAATGAAATCAATTCAATCCGAACGCGACCGCTATTATTCTGTGCGAAATAAAGGCCAAAGAAACTTTGGGAGAGCAAAAATTTAAATGAAAGCGATTCACGGTGAGACTGCAACAGTTTTTCAAGATTTTACTGAAAAAATATTCAGCGGCTTGAAACAATAAACTGGTGACTCATCACATTTCTACTTTGAAAACAATCTTTGAACAAAATCTAACAAAGTTTTCAATATCGGATTTTGGATATGTTTACAATCTATTATCAAGTTTGTTGGTTTCCTCTCGGTGTTAACCACAGAATTGATCATTGTGCCCTTAGGTACTAATCCTTATTTGTTTTTCGTTTATTCTCTCCACTAATATAAAATTAAGAATATGTAATCTAAACCAGTGCCTGTATGTTTTTGTCACAAGTACACAGTACAAGGTTTCGATTACTAAAAGACAAGTACTTTGTTGATTTTCAATCATTTTCATTTTTTTCTCTTAAAAGTAAGCTTTAAATTTTTTGCAAGCAGTTTTGGCTTCACTTCGAGCACCGCGTGCAGCATCTTAATTGCTTTCCTGTATTCACTGACTGAACATAATCATCAGCTTTTTTTATCTTTCGTTAGCAAATTATTTCCATTATTAGGTAATATATCACTACCAAGTATATTATGATCAGTTATTACTGCTTATTCAACGGCGCGGGTGTGAGAAAAAACTCTCATCGATTATTAATTTATTTTTTACATTTATTGATCTTTCATCATTGAGTGCAATTAGGCGCTTGCAACGCACGTACTGCAAGGCGCACGCGGCACAGTTATCTTTCGCATTAATTATTTATAACTTCACAGCTCCCCCCCCCCCCTCCACCTCGCCTCCCCTAACCCGCAGTATGGGCACGCGCATACGGGTACTATGAAGTAGGAAACTTAACAATTAATTACACTGATTGAATTGTCTATCAACTCCATTGTCGTTATATCTTTCTTCCATTAAGTTTTTATGGTTCGATTATTGCTGTTTATTACCATCATTATGTTTTTGAATGTACGACGATGATGAGGTACTTTAGATCAGTTGAAGTTCGGGGAACCGACTGTTGAACTCGGGCTTCTTTTATAGTTTTTTTTTTGTTATCTTCATTATAGCAAGATCAGAATCGGTCGTTTCGGATGTTGATTTGGCAACAGGTTATGTCTAAAAGCTGTTTATGCTTCGTCATGCTAAGTTGGGAGGATTTGATAATAAACATAGAGTTACCATAGTATACACTCTTCTACATATCGTCTGAAGTGACATGGATGATCCTTACGTATAAAGTATAAGAAGGTTCGACACAGGGAAGTTGTGAAGCAGGTGGTTTCACGTGCACGAAAGTAAGTGGCGTGTGATGCACGTCAGACGGCAGTGACACGTCAAACGGCTCCGGCGACGCGAGGACGTGCGGCCGGCGCGTGCGCCGTATACAGCACGACAGTTCCGGTGTATCGCCTCCGGGGCCCGCAACCCGTTCCGAGAGACTGATGACCGCAAGATAACGGAACGCAATACCACTAGAGAGGCCCGCCCAGCGCATGCACCCGCCACGCCGCCGCCTTGGGAACCACGCCATTCATTTTAGCAATCTCACAGCACGTTACGTAAACGAAGGGCCGTTAAGTAAATGCCGTGGTGCTGAACCAACCTGTTTCGTTCAAAATACTGGCACGCATTCGTGTCATGGGAACGACGGACGGCTGTCATAAAACCCATCCCAGTCACAACCGATTACAAATCTCCCGTGTACTCGTAACCATTTACACTTTGCAGTGACGATCAAAAGCATTTGTTAAAAACTCTCGGTGTTCCTTTAAAGCGTTTTATTTAATCTCCTCATAAATTAGGGTCCGTCGGTAAAGTCTTAGCAGGTATGCCGGATTCGCAAGTCCACAGACGATGAGCTGAAAAAAACGATCAAAACAAACAATGGCAGCGAGGCGGGTCGAAGGCTATTCAGAAAAAAATAAGCTCCGAGTCTCAACTCTGTGCCTACGACAAGACACCTGCGCGCCAGACGAACAAAAAATTCGCGCAAAGCAATCACACGACGCTGCTCGTGTGCCGCCGACTTACAATCCAACAGGAAAGAATTGCACACTTTCCTGGCAGTATAATGTTCGATTGCAGATATTTTACCTGCAAAACTCACTGACATATTTCTCATTCATACTTTAGAGAAATATTCGAATGGGCAATTTTTATTGCAAAGGAAAGGAATGGATTTTATATAACTTCGGAATTGCTATCTTATTCGAACAAAATGGAATACAAAACATAACCCTATTCTTCTGATTTTGATAGATATTAATTTATGAATTCGATTCTGGATACTTGAGTTGATTTCTTCTTATTGTTGCAAGGCAATCGGGTCGTGCATATCAAAAGTAAATTACAGCCATTCGTTGTATAAATAAGTTTAATCTTAAGAGCAAGAGGTTGTCGAACTCGATGATAAATAAAACGTTCCGCCGTTATTTATAATACATTGACACTTATCTAAATCATCTTGATAGGACAATATCTACACAGTCGGGCGTGCTGCAAACTGGCGCTGTGTTGCAATTTCGTATTTAATAATGTCTATTTTAAATCGATATAACGTGGTGTTACATGGAATGGTTCGTAATGTGGTAATGTATAAGAAGCAGAATCCCCCGGCCGTTGGTCGAGCGAGACGGTGATTTTTCGCAGCCGGATACCGTGTTACTTTCAACTATAAGGAATGCGGCCACTGACCAGCTTCTCATGCGGCCGGCGCACCCGTCTGCTCCGAGACTCCGCGCCGTGCGGGCTCCTCGCGCTGTCGTACCGCGCCGTGCCGCCTGTGCAACATGCTTGATCTCGTGTAATAACCTTGTTCGTTGCATAAGGCAAATCATAAAAACATTTTTTATTACTAAGTTATTAGCAAAATACCAATGGTTTCATTAGATATCCACGTCTGATAAAAGATTGACATTAATTAAAAATCTCTCCAGCCACAATAATGAACACGACCACTTTAAAACTTCATTAATGATTAATTTCCCCGAGCGAGCCCACCATCTTTAATCTTATCTGGTTTAGAACAAGCTGGCAGCGTGGACAACAGACGGCTCGATATCCTACGTGTAAACAGTTATCTCTCGGCGATAAATCATGTCATTGTTTTGTGAAAGACATCTGACAGACAAGTATTTATTTCCTTTTCACACTAAATTACTGTAAATCAATGTAAGCTTCGCGGCTTTGTGCGGTTTTATTACGTAAAATGTTGTACAATTTCTTCCTAGTAGTATATTACAATGAGGTGATTATGTGAACGAATGTGGAATTTAATAATTTATCTGCACGCTCCTTCCTTATTAGTAACAATCGATGCTACGTGCTCAGTTTTTAAACATGGCGATTCGCAATTAGAGTAAAGCCGACCCTCAGTGGCGCGGCACTAATCCGTTTAACTACCGCAATTGACTCCCACAACTTGAGTACGACGACGAACAGCTGATACTATGTGTATTTTCTCGCCGTATAAACAAGAGAAACTAACAAAATAAATTAAACACGGCTGCTTATAGTTTCTAAATACCAAGTATTTATGAATCATGTATTCGTTGGTACACGAGTGTGTGTACAATAAGTTTACAGGCGTCGGCTGGCCTCGGCTGCAGGCTGCTCCATGACGTCACGAGATAGATTAGGTCAACAATCAACATTACCATCTCCCGCGATGATAGCACCCATCAGAGATTACTCTTCGCGTTATTTAGGTCGTCCTTTCAGAGTTTTACGTCCATCACGGCGGACAAGGACGTCTCGCTTATCTAGTCGCCAGCCGTGCACATATTATGAAGCTTGCTTTGCAAACATAATAACACGGAGTGCTGATAATATACCTACATAAGTCTTTGTGCAAACCGAGTTGTATCGCATATGAGGAATGGCCGCTATTGGAACAGCCAGTTCCTACGTCAACGAAAGCGTGAAAAATTGTGTTTCCTCAGTAGCCGCGCAGCAGTGAAAAATTATAAAATACATTATGGACAGTTGTTTGAGGCCACGCCCAACAAACCATGTAAATGTCGTCCTACAGACAAGAGAGATTTGCATACCAACCGTTTGTATTTGCGAATGGCGTCTAGCACCGAGAGCTTGTCGAAATTCGCAATGCTAATAATACAATGGCCAGACGCACCTCGTGTAGCGGCGCATCTGTCGAATTCAATCGAACACATCAAATAAGCAACCTTATACGCTCGCGACAAGTCGCTGTTTACCTTGAATACTAATACTCAATAACGAAACGAAGAACTAGACAGATCGTTTAGTGTTCTCCTTTAGATGGGTGAGCAATCGCAAGGTAAATTCGCTTATTCATGAATGATTATAAACGCTACAATCGCGTATCGGCTACGATGCAGGAGTTCTTTGTAGGCTACGCCGACGTCGTATTCACGGATAACTTTCGACAGTCATTGAATGGAGGGTTCGATGACCCGACACCGAAGCGTTGTTCGAATTTGCATGTGTCAATGACACGATCTGCAGCGGCGGCGGCGCGCACGGCTGCGGCCTATACTTTTCCTTTCAGTCGGCGTCGTTCACCGAGAAACACTTTTCGGAATGACCTCGTGACACAGCTGCATCATCGCGCCGCACTCATTTTTTACGTTACAAGTGTATCAGATTTTGATAACGATTGATTCATGAATACTAGCTACGCAGTTAACTTTGAAATAATAATAAAGTTATAGTTATTTATACAATGATGACGTTGTTCATGTTAGCCTCTACATATATCATACAGGTGTTTCCATTGACGTGTAGTACAACTTAAAATCTTGTTATGACGGAGTCACGGCACTGCTCAACAGGTGAGCGATATAAATGTAACCCACTTTCCCACTGCTGAAATACATTCGTACAATAGTGAATTTGCAGACAAGTCCAAAGATAATTTTGTTGGAAAATTAATATCTAGCAAAGAGTTTAGCAAGAATCTTCCGGCCATCAAACACGTCGAGTCGGAACGTGCGAAATCCAATAAAGAACTTGCGGCACCTGTGCCTTATTACATTCTTTTGGTGATGCTCACCGGTCGGTGCTCCACTGAAATTCGCCCAACTTTCCATGCCAGGAGATTGCTTGTTGTACAACTTTTACTTTGAAAATTCGTTCCATTAGTATCAGCGGTGGAACGAAAGTTTTATCAACGAAATGTTTTCATAATTCAGTATTAAATTCCTCTCCGCTTCGTATTTGAATGTCGCGATCCAATTCGATAAAAAGCTTTCGACGATGTTACATTTTATTCTATTGCAAAACTGTTATCATTGTGCAAGATTGAATAGTATTTATTGTTTGAAATATTTTATCGTTATATAAATAATAAGTAGACACATTTCACATGTATGAAACAATGGCGTCCCCTTGTGGGCGTCGCGATCTTAATTGCAAATGTGTTATTAGCATATGCGCTTTGTGAGTTCTTGAATGGTGCGGGCCCAAGGCAGTGTGCGATGTCCTTACGCGCAATAGATGGATGTCACCACGACCACAGCCTGGATACTAAATTAACTGTCATACATGCATGCATCTTATTGCAAGTCGAGGATTGGCATGTTTTTTATTACAGCGTGCATACCACCTACTCAGTTGGGTATCAAAAGTTATTGTACGTGCTGTGTATTCTGAATACGTTGCATATTGTTCGAGCTACCGACGCATTGCCATGAGTTTAAATTAAAATATTACATTATTTAAACAGTTACACAGTGAAATGAAGCCAGTTTAAAATTTTATAAAGTCCAAAACGTTGTTCCGACTAATTTAAGTGGTACATAACTGTGCTCACTGCAGCGTATTTAGCTACTAATTAATAAATAGAACACTCTAAACATAGTTTTCCGAATGGCAGCGCCGAGGAAATTATAATTAGTAACTGTGTGTGAAACATAATTGGTTTGCACCCATTACATAGTGGATGTATGTACATTTATAACGTATGCATGCAGTCGGCTCAAGTGTACTAGTGACTCACGAAGGTGAAACACTAATACTGCTTGATATCGAGCATGATGAAATTATTACTAATTTGTAATGATGTCAGTACCTATAGGTAAATGATATGTATAAGGATATATTTTTAGCTGTTCAAACACTCATTGTAGATAGGTATATTACTAGAATATTTTGCAAAAAATATTTAAGTGTGAAATCCCTCTTAGTCAACTTATCAATAACCACCTACCACCTACAAATTATATAATACACTCAGAATATACCTCTGCTTAATGTCTTTGCATAATACATAATTTAACCAGCTAATTACTTACCGTGGGTTTATTGTAGTAATGACTTTAACTAATTCAACGTTTTATTGCATAACGGGTTTACTATCACCCGATCCGGAATTATTTGTTTAATTTACCGTCTAGATTATACAGAGCTTCTTATCACAGTTAACTTCCATTAGTAATTCAAATTTTATTAAACGATTCTCCGTACTTATTCGGTCATGAACTTGAGTTCTAAATGATTACGTGTTACAAACATGATTAGCAACTCAAAGGTCATCCAAATACATAATATGTTTAAATTAAAATGATAATAAAACATATTACATAATTTTTAGAAGTTAGTGCAATATGTTTTTATCATCATGTGTAAAGCAGAGATACAGTTAGGAGTATCGAATGTTTTGATAATTTGACAGCTCTCAGTTTTCAAGGGAGAATTTCAGTTATTTGTAATGACTGACTTTTATGTGGTGTTCTTATTTTCGCACATATTTATTCTAATTACTTTGTTTGAAAAAATCATTTAATTATTTTTACGTATTTTTCTTTTTTCTTTGTGTTAATCGACATATATTAACAATTAAATTAACGCATTTCATTTAATGTGATTGTGAACGACACACCCGATATAAAGTTTTTCTTACTGTATTATTTTATACGATAGATTGCACAGAGGATCAATTATCGTGCAAATTTAATTAAGCACAGTAATAACTATAATTTATAGATGTTATAGAGGAAAGTGTTCCAACAGTCATTAAATGAAGTTATCACTTACGTCGTATAACATTATGACTATATATCACGGTTTGTAATTAGATGGGCGAGTTTCTTTATTTATTGCTTAGAATTAGTGTCTGGTTGCTATGCCACGGTACCTATATGTGATGCCACCATGTTCAGCCAATTATGGATGTTAATTGTTACGTGGTGACAAATGGCATGGTTTTATGAAACTTGATACTTTTTGTGGGGTGCCAGTTTCGAACGATGCAGTTAAAGCATTGTCAAAATATGTGATACTAGTTTGTTCCACACTAACCCCAGTATCCCGGGAAACCTAGTTCCCAAATCAGAATAGATAAAATAAAGCGTATGACACCCAAAAATTAAACTTTTGGTCGGAAAAAGTAAAAAAAAAAAACAGATCCAGAGATATCGATAATAATAGGATAGAAAATTCATGAAAATGGTAGATTTAAATGCGGTTTTCACCAGAACCATCCAGTATAAAGCGCATGCGACTAGTTGTATAATTTAATGTCTGCTATAAAGGCTTCATAGGTATTCATTACGTGAAATATCTACGGACAGACACATAAATAATTCAATTATATTATTAGTACTTTACTGGACGGCTATGTGTTCGTGTAGAATTTTAATTTCACTTCCTTCTTCCGCTCGTTCATAGACCTCAATCACAATTTCAAAAGTATATGCTAATGGGTTGTTTAAAAATATTATTCAAATGTCTACCGGGCATAACTGTTCATTTGAACGTTTTATCCAATGGACTTTGACAAAGTTTAAGTATTTAAGTATTAAACTTTTGACAAACTTTGGTAAGATTAATTGAATTAAGTAGAACACTTCATTTACTTACACATAATTTTGTACTGTCACATCATGTTTCTGAACTATGGAAATGGCTGGCTGCATTATCAGTATTACTTTCAATATAAAATGATCTGTCACTGTCCAGATAAATATTTTGGTTACGTATGTAGTCGAAAGAATGTGTTAATCACGTATCTTACTTTTTTGAATTGAGAACTATTCAAAAAACTACTAATAACATCTAACATAGCCATTCTTTTTTAATAATGTAAGCGTAGTTTAAATAATTATAAACTAATAATTGCTTTTTACTAATACGCAACTTTATTTTCATCTTTTTCTTGCAGGTACGTAACAATTCGTTATGCCAGACGCAAAGGAGTTACTTATACAGTAACAGCATCATAATCCGAGTAAGTATCAAGATTATTATAGTATGGCGTGACGCAAATACTCGTATTGACGTTTGGAAACGTCATTACGTCTAATGCGTTACGTCTTGGTGTTGTGTTAGCTTTATTGGAGAGAATAACAATGTATTATTATTTGCCAGAGAATTTGATAGTTGAATAACAGAAATAAAAGCTTGGTTCCGCTGTAACCCGACATTTTAATTCAGGAAAAAAATACTGAAATCATACTTGAACTGAAAAAAAAAACAAAAGTGTAGTGTGTAATTAATCTAGTGGTAACACGCAGGGTAATAGACTGGTTTTAAGGTAAGACAATTATATTTTAAGGCCAAAGATCTATAGACTTCCTTTAAAAATAGATGTCTAATTTCATGAGTTGATATCTCATAATAAACACACTCCAAAACACATCAAAGATCACAAACCCAACCAATAAACTATCCATAATACAGTCAAAACTTAACTCTTCGTAAATCGCAATAGTATTTTACAGCGTGCGAATTGAAACGTGTCGAGCCCAAAATGGGTTGATAGTGCGGGCCTCAGGTAACTCGGGTGTAACAAACGATTCGGAATGTATGTAGCGATTTGTCAAGTGGCCAGTATCGAGACCACGGAGAACTAAATGACTAGAGAAGGTAGATAGCGCGTCAAAATGCGGGTGAGCGGGGGACGAGGAACTTTCCTGTTATCGCCCTTATGCGCCTTCTTTGGCCCCGACCATTTTATGTATTACCAAAAAGGTTGACAGATGTCTCAAAGACCCCGAAGTCCTTGTTATTTACTCGTAACTGATCGTGTTGGTCATGCCCACCGTACGTATTCGACCTAGAAGAAGGCGCCTGACCTATATGCATTACGGTATCTCCGCTCCTATTTCCTTACTC
The DNA here is from genome assembly GCA_033682625.1 of Helicoverpa zea x Helicoverpa armigera. NCBI lineage: Eukaryota > Metazoa > Arthropoda > Insecta > Lepidoptera > Noctuidae > Helicoverpa > Helicoverpa zea x Helicoverpa armigera. The sequence goes on from JAWIIS010000029.1 coordinate 3,727,742, forward strand.
CGTGATTGAGACCCAAGTGTTTGCGACAACTGTCCCTCGAAGCCTTCGAGATCTCTTTACGACGTCGTATATTGTACGAGCAGTAATTGAAGGCAACAGTGCGTGTCTTGTTTGTTTCTTCTGACCATCCCGCTCGTTACGATCCAACTGTAAATTTCATAGAATGACGTGCTAATGTAATTTTTATATGGAATAGATGCGGAACTGTAAACGTAATGCTTTATGAGGGTTTCCGTCGTTGTGTGCAAGAAAATATTATTTACTAAAATCAGTTCTAAATGAACATTTAACAGCAAATTCAGTACAGAGAGGTTCATTGAACAATAAGTACTTTGTAGGAACAGTCATGATTCCCATAATTTCGTAAAAAGTAAATTCTTTCTTGAACGTTAAACTTGTCTGATTTTATCGCAGACGTGCATAAGGAAAATGATTAATTATCGTGATGTTTTTACTAAAGTCATCTAATTTGCAAGTCACGCAGAGTAAAGAATATTATAATTAGAAGATAATTACTAATTAAATACGGCTGGCTTCTTAGTGAATGTTTTTAATATTAAAGCTTCTGCGCCAGGCATTTCTGTAACTTTCATTGTAGCTGAAAACTAGAAGCAGGTTTCGTAAATGTACAAAAAAACTAGGAGTTTTAGCAATATTGCAACATTTTACGGCGGCGGCATTGCGAATACACATAAAATTTATAGGCGTTAACGGCTCTAGGCTGGCAATAAACAGTTAGTCCGCTGAGTAAGCCGGCGGAGCGCCACGGGACGTTTTAATATTTTCTTGTGCGAACGCCGAGTTTGGGCGAGAGCCGCGCCGCGGACGCATCACTCCGCAATTAAGGGCCAGACAAAACGTCGTCGACGGGGAGCGAGCGCTTCATCAAATATGAAAACCAGCCTGTGCCCGTACGCGAACAAATCCTACAGCGCATTTAATATTTTACTTAAAACGGTCTGCGGTTTCCGCCAGTGGAATTTTCTTGCGGCTTTGCACGGCGATTAAGTTTTGTTTTAGTGGCCGCCAGGGTAGGCGCCGCTGCGTGCCTACAGTGGCCGACTGTTAAATACTTGATGCGATGCTGTTATTAGTACCTCCTTCAAAGTTCCGCGGTCCCGTCAAACACCACTAAACATTTCGAAGTTTGACGTAGGCTTTGGAACAATTTCCGGTGTTGTTAATCGTTTAATGAAATATGTGGCCTAATGTTTACCTCTTGCAACTAAAATTAATTAAGGTTGTCTCACAAAAAAAGCGTTCTAATGTCCAACAGTCCCTAATGTGTCACCAAAACAAATCGTAGAATCGTGCTGGCAGCTCCCTCGCTTGAATAACGAAAGCTAAATGCGGGAAAATATCAACATTAATCGGATGCGGTATTAACTCCCCAACTCAGGAGCTAATGAATATTCAGACAAACTGACACCGCTTGTCTTGAATTTGCAAGAAATAATCCCGGCGTCCGACAGCCATAAATCTTTCGGTATCTATCGAATGTTAGACATTCATAAAAAGCACGCCTTGAGTATTGTTTACGGTTTGGCTAGAGTCCATTTTATCCGCACGTAAAACCATGAATTCATATTGATCCGACTCCTCCTAAAATCAGACACTAACCCAGTTAATACCTGTTTTTCTATTACAGATTGTGAAAATCCGACCAAAAATATCGGTTTTATAAGATTTTCTATTGCATAAAAGATAATCGTATCCAAAACTTGTATTCTCGTTCCAGAAGTTTTCCGAGTTGCCAGAACGATTTAACGACGATTACAAATCGGATGGCTTAACTTGTCTCCCGCATGTGTTGAGCCCGGGGACTTCCTCGGGAAATATTTTATTTAAAATATTCAGCTCCGATTTTACTTTGCTAATATACTTAAGTATTAATCAAAAGAATTTATAACTCTTGTAATAATTCCAGAAAATTTCATGTAAATAGTTCACTAGAATGTGAATAATAATTTTGTTAAAACCCTCTACGAAAAGTCCTAGAGCGTAAATTTTGTATTTTCGTAACGTAATACATCCTCGTAGCGCACGCAATTAAGCAAACAAGGAGATTTCATTAAAAATAAAAGAAGCTCGCGTCCCCCGGTGAACAAGGTACATTGTATTATTTAGTACACAGATTATTCTTCTCTGTGAATAATGCATGCTGTACGCTCCACAGACATAAAGCGCTTTATAAACTGGGATGTAATACACCTTGTTTTATTTATACTTTCGTAATTCGTTGAAAATCATTGTGTTGCGAGTCTCTCTGCAACCGAGCAAATGATCTTACAGTTTAAGGAAAGGGGAAGTATTATTGCCCTTCCATTTTACGTACATATTTCTTCTAACCTTTGTAAAAAATATTTCGCTCGCAAAATTGTGTCGGCTTACACCCGGCTGTAAACGACAGTAGCGAGGAGAGAGATGCTTGTTTTCCTTTAACACCGGCGGTGTTTGGAATTCCTGCGTCAATTAAATGCTTGTTTGTAAACACGACGGGCACCGAGAACAGTGAACGCGATCATTTTCACAGAACGCGCCTTTCCTCGACCCCTGCGCCTCAGTGTGAGGCAGGCCTTACGAGGCGCTTTCTTTGAAACCGCACCACTCGCTCCTTTGAACACCGGGTGCCTTTAATGCAACCCTCGGAGGTCAATTGAGCGCTTTATAAAGCAGCGTAGGTAGGCTAATTAGTTGCACATTTTGTGAGTCTTTTTACTCAACATTGAGATAGGGTTACACGTGATACAAAAAACTAAAAACTACTTTTAGAAATACATTAGTTCGTAATTATCTAGTCTATTGACGCCATTGTCAAATATAGACATTTGCAAACTACAAACATAGGCAAAGAGAATATCGTTGATCGGTGTAATAACAAGGCATAAAAGATAGCGTGTTTATCGTTTTGTTTCAATTCGATTCACCGAAAACAGTATTGTTGTGTTGGACAAAGGGCGGCCGAGGTATCGCCGTGGATTGAGCCGAGCGACCGGGGAAAGCCGTCTTCCGCCACCCGCCGGATACCCACGGCGCTGATTACCCAGAGATGCTTAAGTAATTTCGTGTCCGTCCTTCGTTAATTGCGGGAAATGAGTTAATTAATTGTTTTCCTTTTCTCTCGGATTTGTGCCGTTTAGACGCGGCGTTTATTCAATTGATTGAGCCGATTTAAAAGGTACCGTCTTGACTCTTCTTCCTTATAGGAGCGGAACTACGCTATTAGTGTAAATACTAGCGCTCAATTCTTTCATTTCATTGCGTATGGTTTTATTTTTTCTCTTCTAGATTAGCAATATTTTAGATTACTTGCTAAAAAGTTATGGTAATTTAATTCGTTTGTAGATTTATTTGCAATCCAAAGCCGTTCATGAATTCCTGTTTTTGAGCAAAGATTCGAGTCCCTAGAAAGCAACAATGCAATTTATTTTCAATGTCCGGTACAGCCAGGTCAAAATAAGATAGGGTGGGCTATTTATATATAAGACTGCGTATAATTACAATCGGTAGAAGTATAATAAATAATGTCGCTATTTATGAACACATATACCAGTAGCTCTTGACCTCGAGCATGTTCACACGCAGGTATACGCTTATGTCTTGTCTAGATAAGAGGTTCCAATCGTTCGTTGCGAAAAACTTGCATATTTACTTACCAGACCTACCTTGAAAATATCTATGTAGATACTTAAATAAATATCTTGGAAATAAAAACAACTAAAATTTTTAACGGGCAATTATAGAAATCTTAAAGGAAATTTATTTAAAATCTCCTGGATATGCTCTTGTTCACGGCACGATTAAACGCGAGAGTAGCAAGCAACGATCCGGAGCATTACCGTAAAACTATTCTGTTCAACGTCTGTCCGCAAACAACGTTATTAGAAGAGCAGACAGTACAACCAAAATAAACATTTTACGTCTTAGTAGTTCGTTGAAAACTGACTCCTGCGAAAGTCGCATCATTAAAATTAAAAATGTTTCGCGGAGTGCATCTGCTTTTGTCTTCTGTCGATGTATTTATAGGGGGAGGGCGGCGGCCGCGGCCGACGACCGAGCGCCGCGCCGCCCAAACTCAGCCCTCGCTCCGTTTCAGCAATTTGTTATTTAGGTACCTACGTGTTTTGCACCTCCAGACACCACACTTTGAAAATACTCTCAGTTACAAATTAGAATACTTATATGTTTGATGTTGTAATGAATTAACGCTCTTGAAATTATCGGTAATCAACCATCTTTTATGAAACGGTCGCGGTGTCAAGGGTCGGATTAACCCCGACACAAAAAGGTCCATTACCTGCTTCTTTTACCCGATTAAAAATAAGGGTTATGTTTTTGATTCGAGGTCTTAATTTAATTAACTTAATATTATCTATAGCAATACTGTAATGCCTATCCACGGCACCACGCACCTACAATAAATCGTTAAATCTTACCGGATTATTCGTTCCGTTATCGAGCAAGCCGTTTTAACTTTCAAGTTTAATTAACCTAAATATTAATATTCGTAATCGCATGCCGCAAATCTTCCAACTGAATATCTATGGTAATGGCATCTATAATAAGTCGGTGCCAACAAAGTACGTTTCATGATGAGGTTAACTGTGGGAAACGAGGAATTTAGAAAATTACCTTCAGGGGATTTTCATTTACAAAGTAGGGTCGTAACTCATGTATGTAGATAACGTAGTAGGTAATAAGTATGATTAGGTAACTGTATCATATTCCGTGGGCGGATCTAGATTGCTACAGTCACACTTTATGAGTGTTCCACAAAACCTAATATTTATTTAATGACACAGATATGAAGCTTGCTAATGACGTCCGATAAGCCAGCGCAAACGATCATTATCGGAACGAAGTTGTCAACAAGGTACATCAGTAGTTGTCTCCTGCCAGCTTACTATATTCCTCGCTAAAATGGACGACATTATTCGCCGGACTCACGTCATTAGTCACCGTCCGCCTCGCATAAGAACCAAATGAATCGATACGTGACGACAGAAGGAGTCCGGAATATAAATATCCTAGGAAGGGTTTAGGGGAGCAATGTGCAATACATTTATCATACCTTCCTTGAATACGCGGAGGAGTAAGCACATAAACTGATAATGCGGGGGCGAACACGTGTGCTCCACTTAATAAATACAAACACAATCAATCAGAATTACAGCATATGACGTCTCAAGATGTGACACTGGCGGACGCCCAATCATGGGTTTTCTTTTATTTAGACACGCCTGAGTGTTCTATGACGTAAAAGTCGTAAGGGTTCTCAGTTTATTGCTTCACGGTTTTATAACGTACACAAAGGTTATTGATTGAAGCAATAGTCTGTCAAATTGTGCAAATATAGTGTCAGGTTATGACGTTAGAGCGGAGTGCATTGCCGGCCGGAGAGCAGCGGCCTGACCTCCACCTTGCGCAAACAATCGGCCACGCCATTCAATACTGACAGCCTTCTGAACCTGACACATTGTCTGTCTGTGTTTTATTACTTTGAAGCAAGTTTGTTTCTTTTTTCAACCAACACTAAAAGCAGCCTATTCAACTTCTGTATCAATTTAACCTTTTCAATAAGATTATCGATTTGTTTGCTATAAAATTGGAAGTTATGAAAATAATAATATAGTATACATAGTATTTAATGAAATTGACGTAAATATTGAGTCTAAATCTAATGAAGTTTCTTGGGGTATAAATCTTAATGTAACGATGTTACGCTAAATAAATTAGCGTGCCCCATCCCCCGAGAGGTCAGATACCATCTGCTAGATATATATGAGGTCATACACCAGCATACCGCTCTTAATAAAATTACCTACCATTTGTAGGTATTTTGTTTTATATACGTGAAAAAGAAAATTCAGAACTTATACATATTTGAAACTTTTATTGTTCCCGCATTTAAGGCACTGCGTATATTTATATAAAACCAACATGACATATGTATTCGCCAATCAAATCTTATAAGACTTCTAACTTTTTAACGTACGGGAATTACACATATTTCAGTATTATATTATATTATAGTTATTATATCAATAACGGTTGGATAACAGAATGTTACATTCAATATTGGGGCTTAATTTGGGCAATGTCAACGTCTCGTAGAGGGAAATATCTCCGGTATATTGCGGACTAAACAGCCGTGTGATTGGAACCGCTTTCCATATTAGATAATCGCGATTTGCAATTCAAACTAAAACCTACAAATCTAAGTTATCATAACCCGAAGTTGCACGACTTGTGAAATCACTTCCCTTTGCAAAAACTATACAGGATTATGTCATAGTGCACTTTTAGTTTCACAAAAACTCTCGTTTCGATCGAAGCCAGTCCTTGCGAAGTCGCGCAGACGGTATAATACAGCAAAACGTTACAACAGTTCCAAGATCCAAAGTGAAAAGCTTTTTGCTCTAATAGCATTACAACTCTGTTGCCTTTTAAGTGAAGATATACCCGAGAATATTGACAGGTCCCTGTGAATGTAGCCCACTCTTACATTGTACTTCTAAATGAATTAAAAGCGAAAATAAAACGGTAACGTTGGAGCGCGCTCACTGTTTACGATCGTGTAAGCCACAGGCATTATCTCCTACTTCCCTGATTCCCTGGATTTTGGTAATTGGCTGTACGACGTAAAACGATTACCTAAATGCGAAATCCTTTTCTCTCTCAATCCCTAGGCTATTTTGGTTGCGTTTTCTCAATTTACTCGCCAGTTCGGTAAACGAACTCCAAAATTGTGAATCAGACTTGATTGAATCGCAGTCGTGCCCGCGGGAATGGAGTTATTTTCCAAGCTATTTCATGGCACGTCGTACGATCGACAAGTCTCACAACCGTGCACTCGCTCGCGTTTCATGTTTGTACCCTCTCGAGAAATTTCTTTCAGTTCATTTATTTGTTTGGAAACTGTCGTTCCACTCACAACACCTTTATTTGATATTGGTACATTTTTTATGATTTGTGAAACAATTGCCTTTGGGAAACTTCCTCGTCCTTCTGATAAGTTTATCGTTATGTGCGTTAGGAATAAGACGAATTTGTGAAAACAAAGGAAAAAAATACACGTGTTAGCAGAGTAATCGTGGCTTGTGAACGAAATATAAACGAACAATTGTCATAATATCTTGAAAATGTAAACACTCGTATCGTATGAGGGATAATCGTCAGCAATAAAAGAGCTCATTTGTGTTACTGGTCCAGTTGTTTCGATTCACGTTGCTCGGACAATGGGCAAACGTACGCACAATGTGGCCCCATCGTCATCAATCAAAGTCCCTCGCGCCCCACCCACGCACCCCACCACCGTCCAGACTGATTTACCCCTTACATTACAAGCAAATGCACGTCTGCGTTAATACCAGCCGACTGCGGCAAATTGAAACTAAAATAACGGCTAAATGTAGACTTACAAGAATGCATTACGAAGACATGGGATTTAAATTGTAAATGCTTAACGTTTCTACGTTTGGCGTCTAATGTTACGACTCATATCCTTGATTAAAATCGAAGATTAGGTAACATAAATGATCATATCGTGCAGATTTATATCACAGAACTTGAGAATGACATAAAAACATTATCTGATTTGATCCCTTTTGCACTTACCTATGTCTATTTTGTGTTTAACTGTTTTGCGAGGTGAAATGAATTTCGGTCTGAGCTGAGCGTGCAGCAGACAACAAAGTCAAAAGGAGACAATCAGTAATCATGCGTCATCCCCGCGGGATTACTCGAAACTTCCATCTACATATGTACTGCACATGCAATACAATACTGTGGTTTTCAGCGTTGATGTTACCTATATCTATGCAAATATTTCCACAAACACGTTCCACAATGGTCAAAGAATTTTAAATGTAACATTCCGTGTAAATTAAATACAGGCCTATATTTCTGTCAAAAAATATGAAAGAAAAAATCACAAGTAAATGAATATTTTGAAATAAAATAAATTGTTAAGGCAATTTAGGTGGAAGGCTTATTACCATGCGGCCGTACGTCCAAACAGCGGCCCGGACATCGCGTGACCGGCCGGGACATTCCCTACCCTCATTACCACTTTAAATAACACTATTCAACCCAAACTATTATATTTAGTAAGAATGTATTAGAAAATTACCTTTCTTAGAAGTTAGAAATAGGGGTTAAATTGAACTTTTATTTTTGTTGGGAAGAAATTTCGACGCATAAACCTCGAAAATACAATTATTTACTGGGTAGGCATGAAGATTTTCATTAGGTAAACAAACCAAATTACATATTTTGGTCAGTATTTTCCCCAGCAGTCTGTAATCATAAATCCTTCTAATTCGATAGGCTGTAAGTACATTTTCTACGTGAAAAAGACCGTTGTTAGATTCCCGATTCAATTACCGGGTCAGATAATAACATCGTTGATTATATCAGCCTCTAATTAAAATAAGTAATTGCACTGTATTGATAACAATAACTGTTGTTATTTTATCAGTGCGTTCAAAATAATCTGTTTCCTCAACCACTTATGTATGTCGAACACGTTCATCATATTGTTACGTGATCATTATATTACAAAGCCCAAATGTGTATATAGTTGAATAAAACATACATCCTGTTAATCTATAATAGGCATGCCACATTTTAGGAAAAAAATATTAATTTTAAAACAATCATTGTGATATAAAATTCTGTGAATAGCGACGATTAATAACACAAGGGAACAAAATAAGACTTTTTTTGTGTTGCATGAAATTTAATGACTTTTGTTTACTAATTCGAGGTCGCTGATTTCAAATCTACCCATATTTTTTTTCTAACAGCTTTAGTTTTTGAGATACAGCTATTGACAGTATGTTCGAACTAGTTACACTTAAATTACATAAAACAGAGCATTTTATTAAAAAAAGTATATTATTTTTACTATTTCTATGTTGCAAAATAATTGTAAAAATGATACTAACTAATTCTGAAATATTTGTGGTGAATATACATTTAAAGATTGTAGACTAAGCGTGTCGGAGTTCTTGAAACGGGTGTGCTTTGAGTTCTTTGGATTTTCTTTGGACACCTGCGACAGGTACCTACTGGGTGTCTAAAATGGTATGTAAAACATGCGTCGAGTCTTTAAGGTTATGGAAAAATAAGAAAAGACCCCATTTCAAGTAACAAACACATATGATCTGGCGAGAACCCTCGAATCATTAGGTAGTTTTTCTTGGTTGATATGAACGGTATTAACAAAAAAAAAAAACGGTCCAAATGGATTTACCCTAACTTGTTATCTACTACTTTATCTTAATAAAGGTGCTACCACCTTTGCACATCAAACTTGGGCTCATGAAACAATTTGTAAAAGCTCTGAACAAAAATGCTCAATGCATATCTAAAAAGTCCCATAATTTGAGTATAGAGAAACTAAAAGCCGGAATTTCTGATGGTCCACAAATAAGGTGGTTGATGTAAGTGTAAGTTTCATAATTACATGACCGATATCGAAAAAAATGCCTGAAACGAATTCGTTTGGATTGCACAAAATTTTCTATCAAACAAAAACGATGAAAGCTTATTCAAATCACTTTGAATAGATGTTGTCGACTTTGTTGTAATATGAGCATCAAGGTATACTTCCTCCTTAGCCATTTCGACCATTTCCCTGAAAATCTATGTGATCTCAGAGAAGAACAAGGCGAACGGTTCCATCAAGATATTCGGACTATGGAAAAGCTGTCCCAGGGTCATTGGAATGCCAACATGATGGCGAACTACTGTTGCAGCATTAAAGACAGCCCTAGTGAACCGAATCAAGCTAGAAAATCTTATAAAAGAAAGTTTTTTGATGCTTAATTGTTGTTCGTCTGCTGTTTTTTGTAAATAAAATTGTGTTTTTCTTGAAAATCACGTTTTGTTGATATCTCAAAAACTAAAGCTGATACAGAAATTCTGACTTCAGATCTTCAATTAGCAGCCCAAAAATATACAATATTGGTCGTAATATTTCATGCAACAAAAATCTTGTTCCCTTGTGTAATGAATGCGTGGGTGCTAGGACGATATGTAACAATGGTACTGGGAAACCGGAATAATCTGCTAAATAGTAAATAGGGGAGGACTTGCAACCCTTCACGCACTGTGGCTAACTTTAAATACACAGTGTATATGAATATAGACCTAGCCCGTCGGCGGTTCTACTATTGATAACAAACGGGGCTCCACTACGCATTGTCAGGGAGAAACACAATGACAAATACATACACATGGCGGAAAGAAATTATTTTTACTGAGATTGGTCTGAGTGAACACAACAGGGACAATAGTACCGTATAATATTTCATGATTTATATGCTCACGACTGCTACAGCCCTATTAGAGATTATAAAAAAGTCGCCACGCCATGCGCCATTTACTTGTGTTAGACACGTTCTTATCGAACCACTTTGTCGGTTAACATGTTTCTATTGGAATTTGAATAACAAAGCGTAAAAAATCCTAATCGTATCTGCGTTTACCAACAGCTGTAGAATATTGAATATGGCAACATTACATGTGAGAACACATTTCCACAATCGGTGTTGCCGTCCGGCGCGGGGGCGTATGATTAGAAATCGATAACTATGCGTCACATTTCGGCTTACACTTATGTATTGTTGATCCATCCATTGTGATCTGACCCAATGTTATCTGTTACAGCATTTACAACGCTTTTAGTACGTTGGTAATCCCAATCAGTAAGGATTTCGTCATTTCCTTTTGTGGAACCCTTATCTCGACGGTTTTTTGCCCCACGCGCCACGGTCGGGGTACGGACAGTTTTAATAAATAAACATCTGTTGGCACCAGATTTGTTGACTGAAATAGTACTGACTTGTATGGCTCTACTACATAAACAGTCAGAGTTTTTAATATATTTCTAAGCACAATTTTAACTTCATCGCACAGCTTAAAGTTGCTCCTTAGTATGATATTTTATGCCGTATAAAGTATTTATGAAATCCATTGCTTATAAACTCTGGATAAGTTGATATTTACGGTAAATAACGTTTCAAACTGTAACCCGCTTCCAGTTGATGAGATAGTAAACATAGTTCCTATTAGCCTAATGCTAATGACCAATAGGAACGTCCTATGACTCACAGTACCTATGCATAAGCGGAACAAATCCGAAGCGGTTTTAAAAATACATGTAACAACATAATAAATCTCTCTACGACAACACTGAAATAAAATATTATGAACATTATTTTAAATCGGCATTTTTACACCGCTTTCAGTACAATTTTATCGTGAATTATTTGCTCGTATAGGTACCTACGCATATTTTATTTCTTCTTCAATTATTATAATTTCTTGTTGTTTTTTTATTCAAGCACATCTATTATTTAGTTTTTCAGTAAAGTTTGTAACCTATGATAATAACAATTTTTAAAACGTAGGAATGTTATTGTAAGTGAAGCAATGTGAAAAATCTAGTCGATCATGAGCACCCAAGTACGCACGTTTCACCAATTTGTAACTGTTGGCATGTCAATGAAAGTAACGTTAATGAGTAATTGAGTGCAATTAAGAGTAACACGCCACCAGCACGGGCGGGTTATAAGCTCGAAAGTATTATTGTAAACATTAATTACATCATTATGAAGACAATATCCAATTTCAAACCAATTCCTGTTTTGTACAGAGCTATAAATATTTTACACGGTAACAAAAATATTATTTTTACAACTCATAAAAAATTATGCCTTTTAAAAGATTATCTCGCTTCAACTTCGAGCCGGCTTTCTACTTATATTTTTTTAGGATGTCGTATCGGCCCAAGAACCCTTATAATAGTACATTCGTCCCGTCATATGTCACTCAAATCACATACTCTTAGTTCGTTCAATATCACAGATTTGATGAAAAGTCACATGAAAATGCTTTTATAATATTTTCGAAGCAAATTGAAATACCATTTGTGGCATTTGTCTGTCTAAACATGCTTAGCATTGAGCGTGAAGACTTTTTATGACATGAAACAATATCGCCCTAGATCATTTTTTATTTTGACGTTTTGATTACAAGCTGTAAGCCCTTAAGTCATTTGTGTTGCGTTGAACTGTTAAATATCTTATGTAATAAAAAGAGAACAAGGAGAAAAAAGCGGCCTTTTGGGTTATACATTTACTCACATATTTCATCCTCAACTAGGCTTGATAGGTTCTGTCTACTTGCTTTTTGGCTACGTACCATATCGTTATTTATGCGGACCATACACATTGTTGGAATCCAGACAAAGAATTTTTATGGCTCCAAGTAAAGGTGTTACACTCATATTTGGGCGATCGCGGCAAGCCCGTTCTTCTCATAGTTTGGCGACACCATTACGGCATTCTGAGCGCGAGTGAACAATAAATCTCCCCGGGGCTCCGCAATGTATTCTGCATGCAGGCACTGCGCTTCCTAGCCTGGCAATTATTACTCCCTGTACGAGATTGCTAACTTACCAAGCCGCTGTAACTACCTCTCGCTAGATTTTTAAACAGCTTTAAAAAGGAGCTTCTTTTTTAGAGTTAGCTACTATTTGTTTACTGGTGTTTTAAGACATCTTCATACCATTCCACGCCATTACTTACTTTACCTTACCTACATGGATTCAATTACTTTACCTAGTACATATCTAGGTGCTTAGGTAGGAACTACACCGCTAAGCCTTACCGCGCTTTTAACAATCAAAGCTTTCAAACCTGTTTAAATATAAGTAAGTAAGTGCAAGCGCTGTTAAAGTAAACTGTGAAGTGAGCGCGCAGATATACACTACCGCTAGACCTCAGACCGGCTGTAACCTTCTCGAGTGACCCCGAGCCGTATTCTTAGAAGTCATCAAGTGGCCTAACATACAAAGCTTTTCAGAACTCAACCAGTGTATAAATGATAGTTGGGAAGCAATAAAATGTCTGCCTGGATTGGATAGGAACTGGCGCGCCTGTGTGCAAATGATCCGGCGCGGCGTACGCCGAAGGACGCGGCCGCATTCCGCACCGCACCACTACACCGAGATGACACACATACCGACACGTACCGCCTGTGTGTGTGTGCAACAACACATTAATGCCAAAGTACATAAGGCACTTTTGCAGTACGCCGGAGTTGGCGTCAGTGTACCGCTAGCGGTGTGGAATTCCTTATTACGATGCAACACGTTGCATTCACAAAATTGTTTAGAACTGTTATGTTAGTCGCACGCCGTCTACGCAACGCACCGTTATCGTTCCACAAGCGATATTAAACCTCAAATTATTGGTCGGATAAAACAGTGCGAGATGAATATTTAACCGTTGTTGTTGACATCGACGCGAGATACAGAGACAAAACGGAATATCTGCAAAGCGGAAACAGTTTAATCACGCAGCGTGTACGGTGGCAGGCGCTAATCTCGCGTCGCGGGCAGCCGCCGCCGAAGCGAATCGCATACAAATGTGCCGCCAGTCAGAGCAAAAACTGCTGAATAATGTCCCCTCGCAGTTGTACTCGGACGAGCTGTGTACTCACATAATGATGCAGTCACGGCACGCTCTATGCATTTTACAACTGCATTACTTTCTGGGAGCTTTTTAATATGAAATGCATTGTCAGTGTGGCCATGAGCCATATTGGACACAAACAGCGATCGGATCAGTAATTCAGTACTGGGGTCAGATTGCTGGCATGTGCCAAGTGCGTCAACGGCTCCGATCGGGTGACTGCTTGCGATACTACCGACACTAATATGCGTACTGTCTTACTCACATTTTTTGTTCTTACTTCAATGGAAATTAATAAAATAAACAGGAAATTAAAGGGAATTCAAATGATGCAAGTAAAGCTTAACTGTTATACAAAATGCATAGCTAAATGAAAGATTACAATGAAATAGGTGCATGTCGTATATGTAATTAAATCAAATAGATAAGTAGCCAATCAATCTTCCTCCTATCATAATATGATTATAATAGTCACAATGCATATAAAATATTTATATTAAATGATGTAAACTGTAACATAAAACTGTTGGCATAACGTAACGTAACTGACCTGACACAAGGTAAACATTTTTCAGTGAATCGAGTGACTGATGACGTTTTTTGCGCTTGTTCGTTATTTAGAGTTCGGGGAAATTGCTGAGATTTGCGTTACAATTCATGACTCACCCGCGCCGTCTATGGCTACTTAGACGACTTTTTTACTGGTATAAAAACATTTCAGTAACGTAGTAATAAGTAGCGACTTGTGCTACCAATAGGCGGAAACGAACAACAAAAAATCTATCATAAAGGTTTGTCACGACTGTTCCACCTGGCATTTGTAAACACCAAACAAAAAACGCAGTCTATTCAATAAAATGGATATTCAATATTAAATACAAACGTGACGCTCTATCAGGTACCCATTGATAAAGTAGAAACAGTGGAGGCATAGTACAGATTATTAACATTGCTGGCAGTCGAACAATTTGGGAGCGGTATCCGGAATTCATGGAAGACAAGTGCGCTCGTCATCGCGGCTTTGTTTGCGGGCCGCCTGCGAGCTGCCGGTAATCAGACCAGCCGGGACGGATTAGATGCGGTCGACGCCCGGGGGAGGCCAAAGATGTGACTGCGACTAGTTGAAACGTCTGGCGGCTCGTAATTTGCGGAGCCGACGCCGTCGCACCAAAGGGTTGACCTCGTCTGTGATCGCCCACTCAATTAAGAATTTCACTTAGCCGAGCGCCTTCATTCTAATTACAGAACTGTTTCCAATAAATAAAGATTCGCGGTCTTTCTATTGAATATTATAAGCAAGTATTATTTCTAAACTAGAGGTATATAACAAAGGCATTGATGACACAAAAATGTTATTTTATTCGTCTAATAAAGTCTCGAGAGCGTAAAACTGTTGGCCATTCAATGCTTTTAGTAAAACCCCTCTTTATTTGATCCTGGTCGCTCTCACTGAAGCCGAGGAGTAGCTACTAGGAGCAATTTTATTGCCTCTTATTGGCTAACGTTCAAAGTGACAACTTTAAAGACTGCACGAACGTATTGGCCACGCTGCCGACGCTGACTTTAACAGGCTAACGTGATCTCCGTGTGTAATTCCATTAAACGAGCAGTGAAATCTCAATAGATCCACTTTCGCTTTAAATCAAGACGAAACACAATAAAGTCATGACATGAAATAAGACACTATCCCGGTCCGAATCGAATTTGATTTTGATTCCTGGTCGTATCGAATTTATGTCCATCGAAGTTTGAATGGACAATAACTTTGTTAGTTCGAGACGAGTGATCTTTGCAGAGAATTATAGCACTATCCCGAGTCGCTCATGTTCGCTATCTATTCACAAGCAAGTTATATAATTTCCTGAATCGTACCAGTCTCGCTCGCACTACTTGAATGAATAATTAACTTCCAAGTAATAACTAATAGATAGCCGTTTGTCTGAAGCTAACAATATAAGATACTGTCTTGAATAATGTGCCTAAGCATTATTAGAAATTGTTGTATCGTTGTGCACAAGTCTTCAGAAGTTGTTAATTATTTAGACTTAAAGAAACCGTAGCAAAATAATTCTCAACAGTCCCTGATGACTTCCTTCGTTTATACGGTGGCAACCTTGCTATGTAGACGCCATATAAATACTAAGTAGACAGTGATATCACAAAGCAATTCTAGGATTCTCGTGGCTATGGTTACAGGCGTGTCCATTCCAGATTAAAAGCGGATCTTTAGTGGGAGGGGGTGGTGGGGTGGCGGCGGCACGAGGCAGCAACAAGCTGTGTGTCGAGACGGAGCCGGCGCGACCCGCCGACGCCAACAATCCCACTCAACATAAAACTAAATCTCCACAGACAACAAGAAAACGCAATAGCTCTCCACAAAAGACGTGAACACTGGCTCGAGTATCAATTCTGTGCTGTTCGGCTCGTCGAGTTTGTGTTTTCCTCACTGGCGACATAGTAAGCAAAATATTTGATATTTCAGTTCTCCTCAGACAAAATACAACAGCACCTATCCATTTTGCACGTTAGCAAATCTATACTAACTCTTTAGTTTTGTTCAAAGATTGGACAAGTCTCAGTTTCCAACGTTTTATAAACCATTCCGTTCAAACTTCGGGCCATTCTGTGCAGAACTGGAAGTGCGAACAAATGATAAATTAGCTACTAAGAAAACACTAACGGTAGGGTAAATTTAAATATTAGGTACTCTATGAGTTTCATGTAATAGTTAATTCTACATATGACCATTTAAGGCGCTTCAGTCCTAAATTGACATTGAATGTTACATTAAAATTAATGCCGTCATTTTAGATGCTTGGTCCTACCGACATCAAAAGAGTCACTATTTTATGAAAGTGGTATGAGCGTGGAAATTTTCATTTTCAACACATGTAACGTAGAGGTAGGCACATCGTCGATAACCTTTACACGTTATGTGAGACAGGCTAAACTCAATAAAGATATAATGTAATCTGCGACCGCCAGCCAGACTTATACTGGACATAAGGTTTTTATTTTACTGTAACAAAAATATATATTTTACGCTAATTCCTTGTCGGTCCCCACGCACACTAAGCGGATTGCCAGCTTATCGGCTTGCAGGCATACTCACCTATTTTTTCAATGGCAGAAAATAGTTTTAAAAGTATAAGAATGCTACTTATCGAGAGAGAAAAAAACTATAACAAAGCCCGGATCCATGAGGCTTTCCTCGTGGGTTTTTCGAATTCCGTGACTCAAATAATTAAGTCCCCAAGATGGGGGTCGCTGGGCGAAATTATACATTGTTATTGCCCCCATAAATCTCATTTTGGGTGAACGCACTCGTCCAGAATAACAAATAAAGACAAAAATTTCATATCACAACCCCGAGGCGTAAAAGATTTTAACTAAATAACTATTTAAACCATCCTGTGTTCGTGTTTTGTACTCGTAACAGTATGTGTGCGCATTCAACTGTGCTCTTGTGTAGGCGTTTGTGATAGACAAATTACTGGAATCGCAATAAATAACGTGCGCCTACTTACACCTACCATGATGATGTTGTAAAAGCAGTTGCTTTGGGTTTAATGCGCAAAGTTTTTCTCTGACTATTACAGTCTTTTAACCTCAGTACGAATGGATACATTTTCTTTCTTAGAATTTTTCCTTTGAACTTAATTCTTACCCACAGGGAATTGTGGAACGCTGAACTGTCTTGAAACTCCTTGTGAATTTAATTCTCGTTTGCGTCAAATTGTTGGTGGCAATTGTCCTAGGTTCTGGTTTACGATATTTTCTACTGTGGAGCTGGTGCAGAATTGCACTTAAAGGAACGTGATAATCATATTTATAGAAGTAACTACAAGGCTTTCTTGAACAAACAAGACTTCTTTCCTCTGCTTCGCTGTCATGGCAATTCCAACAACATTGAAAAACTCTGTCTTGAATGACAATGTTTGATCCGTAAACATGCATCACATCGACATATGTACAAAGTAACACCGTTATCATACTTATTTCTACTATACATAGTTAATTACACATTAAACAAGAACTGGCATGTTATCTCTACACTAATAGACACATAGAAAATGCTCTTTGAACTGTAATTTGTTCACTAGAAAATAAATAAATGAGTTCAAATAACTCTACACCGAAAAGTAGAAAACCAGATAAGATAGGAGTACATGAACGTGAACACAACTGCACATGTGTGCATTATGTGCATGTATAAGGTATTCTAGACGTTTGCGAAAGTCTACAGACACGCTTCGTCACGGCTCTCGGAGCACAGATGCCAATCTGTTCTAGTCATATGTCTACGTCAGTACCGTGATGCAACACTAGGATCCCTGAGATAAGCGACTCAGATCCACTAGCTACTTCTAAATGTAGGCCTCATTACAGAACCTTAGTAATTAATCTAACAGGTTTGCGAATATCTGAAAGTTATCTACATTTTCGTAATTTTACTGAGCTTGGTTTATTATCTGGGGAAATATGACTAATGTAGGTAAGAGTTAATATTTAATTCTAATTGATTCCTTATCACAGGCCATCACCAAAATTGTTACCACTAGACTAATGAGGCAATTACTACGCTATAAAGGAAATTCACGTAACTACTAAATTGTTTTAACTGTGCTACTGGAAGTGTCTTTCAACTTAACTCTATTAGGCGCCCTAGAGAAATGAGCGACGGACTAATTTTGGTGGACCATCCAAAATTCTAGGAAAAGAGGACGGACCATGGAATATTGTAGGTAAACTTATTAGGTAATTTAAAAGGTTTTTACTTTTTCACATTATGCTGAGCTCTGCAAGTCACTGTAAATCCGACAGGAATATATTTGCAATCCATGTATCTACTCGTATATAGAAACAAATGGCCGCTTTGCAGTGAAAGTTGTACCGACTACACGAGCACGATAGCTTCATTTATTAAATGTAAATTTTCTTATGGCTTTATCTTGTTGCGAGTAGTAGAGTTTATAGCCAGTTAGCACTGCATTGTTCAAGTTAAACCTTTCAAATACATTGGCTTGTCAATAATACTGGATGCAGCTAATACTGCAAATGCATATAGCACTCAATGTGGTTCCATCATCCGCTATAGCTTTGCACGCCACATGGTAAGGCTTTGTAACTACTGTGTGATGTGTGCTCACATTAAAGAAGTTTTGAACGAACTTGCAGAAGGCATATACACATAGCTTTAACACTTGTTCTGTCGAGTCCTATCGAAAGTGACCGTGTTAACGCGCACTTGAGCACAGTTTGCAGTACTGCAGTTACCATGTAGTACTAAGAGTATGTCTGTATTGTCCACAGAGCAGCGGCGGTTGTCGTTCGGCGAGTAGCGCGGGCGCGGGCGCCGTGACGGTCGCTAGCGCGGGCGCAGGCGCGGGCGCGGGCGCGTGCGCGGCGCGCATGGCTAGCGCGGGGGCGCAGTACCGCGGCGGCGCGCAGCAGTGGGCGGCGGCCTATGCGCCGCAGCCCTGCCGCTACCCGCCGCCACAGCCGCAGCAGTACGCGGCGGCACCCAGCCCCTATACTCCGCACCAGGTAACCGACAAACACTGCTTTATCTACCCAATGCACATGATGATGTCCTCCTAGCCGATTATCGGCTGTTCTCATGGAAGGAGATTATCCAACTGCGCAGGACATATTATATTGCATAAGCATTTGCGCAGACACAGGTGCACTCAATATTCCTTCACTCTCATAGCCCGATGGGACGGCAATCTTACACGACCATAGAGACATCAGGCGCAGGACCGACATTTACGTGCTCTTCACTCTTCCACTGCACATATTCATTTTCTGATCACCATTGCAGTAGTCTTAGTCAAAATCAACCTTAGGAGATCAGACAGGTGCGCAGGACACACGACCGAAATGCGAATATTCATCAAATGTCTCGAGAATCTTTCATCTTGTTAAACATAAGTGATTGATAGGTACTTCTAATGCAGTGAGATAATAATACGTCTATAATAGGTCAGTGATGATAACATCCGCGATACATACTGTCTATCCTTCTTCCGGCATTCTTTCATCGCACAGTTAGATATGAATCATAGAGCACTTACTATTTTTACACCGGCGCTAGCGCACATCTTGACTCTCACACGTGCTCTCACTTCGTATCGTCCAGGGTGTAAATGTGCCTATTATACCTATGTTGTTTTATTGTTAACTTCATCATCCATTCTTCCTGTAAGATCTGATCTCCTAGAGGCAGCACCGAAGCCAACTTATTTATTTTTTCTCTTGAAATAGGAGTTTGAGTTGTATTAATAACTATACCGGCTGATCTGTCTGATCTAGAAGTTATCGCTTGTCTTAACATTATTTTTATTATTGGTAACCATTAAATTTCTCATAATGTATTGATAAAAACAAGCATTTAATGGTAGGTTAAGAAAGTATATCTATGTGAGGAAAGGCAATTTTCATCTGCAAATAAAATGGTCATCAACGTCCGTCCGAATCGCGCCACGATTCCTTTCACAGATGTAGTCTCGTGCAAGAATCTATCATTAAGTATAGTAGAATGTATAGTCGGCGCCATCTTCTGCATGTTCTAATGAGGTGTGTTTAAGTTTACGATCGGGTTTACGAGCGCCGGCGGCCGGAGGTTCCGCTGTCTGCCGGACCGCGAACGCTTCCTTAATGTTGTGAAACGTTTTCCTTTCATTCAACTAATAAGTGACTATTAACTTAACTTTCTTTAATGTAAACAAGGTTTCAAATAAAGCTAAAGATACGGGCTTAAATCAATAAGCGTGAATTCCAGTTAGCAAGTGGCGAACCCCTGGCACCGTGGCAACGTTGCTCACGGCTCTGGACTGGATAATTAACCGCGAAGTCGGCTCGTTGACATCGCTCCATCAATTTCTACGCCCGCCACGGCTGTAGCTCGTTATGCATTACACACAAACAATATTATGTGATTAATGTCTTCTCGGAGCACTTAAAACAACACAACTAGATCGTGATTTGCATAAAACTAGTTAATTTAGAAGTTTACTCTGTTTATCGCTGAGTATGACTCGTACATTGTTTCCTTGTGTAGGCTTTGGGCAGGGGATTGATAGATAGCGATAGCATATGACGCAAATACATAAACTTTATACCATTGAATGTTTCTTGATATACAAGAAAAAGCTGATTTACACGATTATAATCCATCCAACTGAAATGAAAAGAAATCGAACAAACGGTTGGTTAATTCTTTGTGTGCGCGCAATCACAGTTTTGTGTGAAGTGTCATCGCACAGAGAGCTTACTGGGCTGTTTACGAGGCGGACACAAACCAGATGTTGCACAAAGACCGACTGCACCTCACCACCCTCCCTCCACAGGAATCTCGTAAAAGGAATTTCTCGCGCCCTTATCGCTTTTCGAAATAAAATGTAGCTCCCCAGTCCGTACGTGTTTTATTACAGCGCGTCTCCTTCAGGATTTATCTCATGGTCGCGCCGATACTGAACTCGTTTTTTTACATCGAGTAACATTTGAAAAAGAACTTCGCTTGTGCGATTTGTTCCGCTCAAGTTTTCCTTTTACTTGTACAATTCTATATCGCGGTTACAGATCCGTTGTCGTTGAATTTTCTTTGTTGCAGGTGACGGAAAATAGTCACGAAGATAATTGAGTTACAGTTTTCATTAGGTACTTGTATTGAAAGACATGTGTCACGTTTTTCACATTTGATAAGATCAACTTTAATGTGTGGTCTATGTACCAATCAAAGAACATTAAAAAACGTTTTGTTTTCCGATAAAGTAATCTTAGTCGTAAAGTAGTCGGGTTATCTTTCTAAACTGTCGTTGTTACATTATGTTGAAACGATCAATTACAGGTTTGTTTAACTTTAGTGTCGGCCTCGTGTCTTCATTTACCGTAACAATCGCCACGTTGAATAATGTAAGAATTAACACTTTGCCTTCGTTTTATTACACATCGGACAAATAGACTATTTCCGCTGTTATATAGTAACTGTGCATTATTTAAATCGCATTAAAGTTTATTTATAACAACCTGTCGAGTATAAGTCTTACACTTAAGCTGCCGTGACAATAGTAATCAGTTCATTGTTCCAGTTTTTAGTGAACACGACTTTGATCGGACTTCGCAGTCCCCGGCTTATGGTCGTAACATATATCTATGACCGCTTGATTAATGACCGGAATATGTCAGCTGTCAGGGCTGTCACAACTCCGAAGCTTGTTAGATTCATCACGCCCCTTCCCGAATATGGCAACCCTAAATAGAGGTTACGTTTTTTACTAAAAAAAACCCCAACGTTTTTATCGTAAGGAGTGACAGAAGTGTCTGCCTCTAATACTCTAATGCGTTTTACGTCCGAGCTCGCCTAATCCGGCGTTGTAGCTCTGTAGTGATACTGGACGAGAAGGCTCTCATATTTCTGTTTTATTTACTACGAAGATGTGAATGGCTTAGGTTCACGAATAAGGCTCAGGCTGAGATTAAAGTAGTAATTTCTTTCCTCGTTTCCATTAGGAGCATCTAGGCCAAGCTACTCGACTTCCTGGCGCTTCATTTTCACACGCACGTACTCGAAGATTATGTTGATATATTTAAATGTATTCGCTGCGGAGAATTTTTTTCGTAAATGAAATTACCACATTTATTTTGGAAGGTTTCGCTACCGTATAATTTATATTTAGAAGATCCTTTTTCAATGTCGAACAAGGTACCTAATGTATACGGAGAGATATGTATAACTTAGTCTATTTTATAAATGATTTAGGGTCATCAATTACAGCCCAACGAACGATTGATGAACACCGGTGTGAAAGGTTCCCGGAATATTCGAAAACATACAGCTTTGCTATTATCTAATCATGTGATGTGCATGTGTTGACTTTGTGAGTATAATAGTTTATTTCGGTACAATGGGGCAGAGCACGTCCCACGTGTGCTACCCTCCCTTACGTCGGGGTGAAAGTATAAATAAACAAGGCTTGCTGATATCTGTCATCCAAGGAATTAGATTTATTTCGGCTCTGGCGGAAGGTGAAGGACCCTAGCCCTCATGAGCGACTGCCGCGGAAACATATTATCACACTACACTGACGAATATTTATTTATCCATGACGTTAGACATGACACGGTCGCAAAACTTAGTTTTTCTAATAAGCCTTCCAATTAGTGCAACTCTTGACTTCCAAAGCTAAGTATTCAAATAATGAAACGGTATTCGCATTTTTATCCCTCCTCGTAGAAATGTTTAACATAACGTAAGTTACATGATATTGTTTTTATAGGGTAGGGTACAACGGCGGCTGTGAAACTTGTCCAATATTGTGAACTATAGGCCGGGTCAAAAGGCGCAAAAAAACGAGTCATTTTTTCTCTGGTAAGGGTGGTATTTTTTTTTGTTGAATTATGTTAATGCTGGTGTGACAGAGGGTAGGGCCGCTACCTATATTTAAATTCGTCCATGCCAGTGTTCTGAATCATTTGCTCCTGCGAATGGTTTTGTTTTTCAGAACCGTTTTTTATCCAAAACAGTTTATGATCAATAAGGCATTAAGGTTTCAGTATGTAGGTAGAGCCTTCTTTCAATTCAAATATTTTAAGATTTAATTAGCCAACTGGCATGGCTCCCTCTAAGCTAGTTCGTGTTTTTTATGATGAAGATGTGTTGATGTGGGCATGGGGATAATTCCCCCTAAACTGTAGCTGTTTACAAAATTGATACCGACTCAAATATATCTAAGTACTATAGATATCTTCCAAGCATAAAATTTTATTTTACAATATCGTAAAAGGGCCTAATTCGCTATTGTGTACACTTAAGGCAGCGTTACACACAATCTAAATAAATGTAGGCACTCATCAAGTGGACTGTCTCGCCGTAGTAAATGGCGAACGAATTGATCGATTTCCTGATTGAATCGACGATAAAACAAATGGAGTGCTCAATTTAAATAGATTGAATGGGATTTATGTTTCATTTCGTGAGCTTCGGCGTGAATCAGTTGGATCCCGCGCCGCCTGTGAATTCAGTGTCCACCAAGGCTGCGCGGCCACGCGGGTGCTTTAAAATTGAAACCGGAATTTCATCGTTTATAAAACTCATTATAAAATTCAAACGAATGAGTTCACACCAATTTCATGTTCCTAATTAACGATGTAGCGGTGTGCGATACGCGAGCGGGTAATTCGAGTGCAGTTACAATAGTAGGTAGGAAGTTTGCGTGGTCGCCGACCATGTGACGCGGAGCGCGGCACGCACGCGCTGCGCTATCGAGCCGGGACCAACTGTTGAGTGCTATCTCCCGCCGGCCACCCCCTACGCCATGCCTTTGAGATAGAGCTCCGCGCCCCTCGCGGCCTTCCTACGCGCCTGACGTCATCACCCACAGTCATATGCTCCCGACGGCCGACGTGTGCGTTCACGTTACATCATTAAATTTTACTGTGGACAAAATTAAAATCGCGTGTTTTATGGCCACGTTGATTGCCGACGGCGCGACGCGGCGGCTACAGTATGAAACAGCTGATGTTCATGTTACATTCATTGTAATTTTGTAAAATAGTACTGATGTACATTTTATTTTGAAGGTTTTTGGTTTTGGTAATTAGTTTTCAGAATATAGGGTGAAATTAGTAAGAAAACAATTATGAACCACGGGTCTTGCAAGTTTTTTTGTTATCTTAACGATCCAAACACGCTGTTATCTCGTAGCTAGTAGAATGGAAAAACTAGTCTATTTTCTTGTTTACCTCACTCTTGCTTTAGTTTATCTAACTTTGAAACAAAGTATTAAATAGAGAATTTGTTGAGGAAAACATTTAATAGGATTGTGGAGAACTTGTTTGTAACCTAGTTAACAGTTCGTGGCTAGTTCCTGAGAAATAGATACTTACATACATTCATACATAGCACTCATTACGAAACACCATCATGTTTTTATTACTTTTGTCTGCCCGTCGAGGTAATTATTAGTTGATATTTTACAGCGCCTTCACACCAACCGATTTTCCGCTAAGTTTTTGGATTTCGGCATTTCATGAGTTCCACCACATCATTTGAAACGGTAGATACCTGTTGTCAATTGTTTGATTGACACAGCCCGTACAATCCGCTCGGAAAAGCCGAGCGGAAAAACCGTCAGTGCGAAAGCGATTGTATATTAGCAGAAATAGGTAGCTAAGTACCTAGAAATCATGCGTATATAAATCTGTAATATATAATGCATACGTACATTAACTTCCTAACCTTTACCCAAAAATATATAAGGACGTAGCGCGGCAAATGTATAACAAAATCATTTATTCACAAAACATACTGAAGTTCTCACAAAGCAGGCACTTAGGTAGAAGTTCGCGTAAGTTTGACACGTGATGATTACTTGTCATGCGACGTCTCCCGGCGCCGCTCCGTCAGGCACACCGCTCTCTTGACACCTGTCGAAGCTAAGCCAGACTGATTGGAACTCACTTTCGACAGGATTTCGCGGTTCTCAAAAGCTTACGAAATTGTTATATTTATGTTTGCAAATTCGAGCGATAAGTGTCGACGTAATCCGTGTTTTATTACAAGAAATAAATTGTAGAGCAAAGTGTTCTATGTATCTACTTCTATTTTATGATTCTATTGATTTTTCCGTAGTCCGCATCACGGTGACGTTCACCGATAAAAGCATTGGGGGCAAAACTGGGGCTTGCTCAAAACATTTAGGGTAAAGCTATTGATGATGACTGTGCGATTTATTTATAAAAATATGTTTGGTCAATAGAACCACCTAAGATATCGGTTCCAATTTATTTTAAGCTGCAGGACAGCATATAATTCGCGTTAAGCTTGGGACAGCTTTTCCAGCGGTTGTAGTTGCCGTCGAGAAATTCCAAACAGGCTGAAGTGTAACCAAAGTTAGGTTGTTTCGTCCCGCGAGGACACTGCCTGACTCACTTAATTACCCATCCAAATTTCCGAGCAGATAATAAAGTTAAATTGAGTAAATTGCACAGGTGGCCGACATAATGTGAACTCGTTGTAGACTACACGGTTCTAATCGGACATTTTGCCTTTTAACTGCCACTTTAAAGTTGTCTTGTTAATAGCTATTGGTACGACTGTAAACTGTGTCAATTAGGTTTATTAATCATTACTTCTTAATTGAAAATGCACTTCACAATTAGAACGATCATGAGAATAATTTGGTTATATGTTGAAAATAAGGAAGCTTCAATGATACATTATGATTATCTTGTATGATTATTATGTAATGCAAACTAGAGGTATTAAGTTATCACTACTTTCCACCCGGACAAGTAAACTGAAATTCAAGATCCAAGAAGAACGTCACCAATTTTATTTGCAGTTAAACGTTTGTTCTTAAACGAGGTCTTTTTATAAACCACGTAGGTATTTTGCTAATTTGTTTTTATGTTGGCGTATGTATCGCCGCGGTGGTCGTTCCGGCAGTTAACACAAATTGGACCAATTACCGTCGTCTACTACCAAGATACCAATTGGATTACGAATCTAAATTCCTCCCGTAACCCCGGTAAAAGTCCCCTTACAGTGTTTTAAAAGGTAAAAGTAATATGTCTACCCAGAAGTTAATTACACAAATGGCAAGTTTACACCCACGTAGGTATGTGTACCAGCTTGATAAGTTGTTACGTCAGGGACACGCTCAGTTTATGGGATTAATATGGTAACTAAATGCAAATAACAGAACATCGGAGAATACTGTAGCCTGTACATATGTAGAGTAGACTGATGCAAGCGAACATAATATTGTGTGTGTACTTATTTTTCTGTAATTATCGTGATGACTTTCAGTAGTGTCTTACATAAACCTAAATCAAAAACAAATAAGGATTTTCGAATCGTTTTTTTAAACTGTTAATGTTCCACAATGAAGCGGGAATATTCTATCCCTTCATAGTAATCATTCTGACAGATTACAAAATTCCTATCTTTGTAATCAATTTTATGTTTGCGTTATCAAAGCGTCGTTTTCGGTTTCAAGTACTTATGTAATGTAAAATATATTCATTAACGGTTTTACGTTAGATACTTGTTTATCGAACCAAATTGCTATTTCTAGTTGGGCGAGCCTCCTCGTTAATCCGAAACCCATCCATTAACAAATTGTAGCGTTGCCGCAACGGAACACGTGCAATCGGTACCGTTGGCTTTTCTTAACTCGTTGGTATCGAGCATGCGAGTCGATTAAGGGTGCGTGCTCGGAATCGGCATGCGCTCATTACTCCTCCCTATTCATTACTCGTCGGCTAGATAACTAATAGTCGACGTCTTAACGCGTTTCACTAAGAACAGTTATTTCAATGAAGTCGCCTCGGTGCCGTTGAGGCTCCGCGCGCCTACTTACTCCAGCCATTTCGCTAAGTTGCTACGAGCGCACATATTAACACTTTGATCCAGTGACTTTAATGTAATCATTTCGACACGGCATTACAAGTACAATGTGTTCGCGAGGATTACTGCCATAGACATCATGTTTCGATTATACACGCAGAATTTACATTTAATTAAATAGTTATGTTTAACACGGAAATTAATCTTGTTGGTTTGTTCTGTGTATAATAAGAGTTGTATAAAGTTATGGAAGTCAATATAAGCAAGCTGGTAGAGTACTAGAGTAGTAGTAACATTGGGGCTGTGTTGTTTCAGTACACGGGCGCGGGCATGGGCGGATGCGGCGCGACCGGCGGCCGGGTGCCGACGGCGGCGTCGCCCGCCAACACGGCGTCGTCGTCGTCGTCCAACACGGGCTCGGCGGGCGGCACGCGCTCCACCAGCCTGAGCACGGCGCCGCCGCCGCCGGCCTCGTCCGCCTCCACCACCGGCGCCGCCGGCGAGCAGCTCAGCCGCACCAACCTCTACATCCGAGGCCTTAGCCAGAACACCACCGATAAGGACCTCGTACAAATGTGCCAGATGTAAGGCTTATCGCTCACATGTGCGCCTGTGTCCGATCACGTTACCAACTTTAATTTACGTATTATTTTCAGGTATGGCAACATTATTTCAACAAAAGCAATATTGGATAAAAATACGAATAAATGTAAAGGTAAACAACATTCATACCGTACGTCCTCTTTTATACACTGTCATAGCGAGTTACCGAGTTATGTACATGTAAAGTACTATACTTAGTTATAAATCTGTGCATAGTATCTCACGTATGTATTTAACTATTGTTTTACAATTTATTACTTGAATAGAGTTGCATTGATACGATTATTCGTAATTGAATTATTTAAAACAATATATTAATATTTTCTAGAATACCATATACCTACCTTCATTAAACTAACCCATCTATGGTGAGACTTTTTTCCAATATATGCACGAACACTAGATACATTCAATTTGATTCATATTTATGACATTATCATATTATAAATGTTTATTTTATATATTTTTCTCGTAGATATATTATCATGTTCACTATATTTGCACCCAAGCACAGATGATACTAAATTATTACCTCGATATGAAGTATGCACAGTAATTTTAATGTTCATCACAATGTTACCCTTTTTCGATGTCACATTTCATCACGCTAATGTCGAGTAGGCAATATACTCGCGCTCATTAGTTACATATCAAATGTTTGTACCATAGCTGTTCTTTTTTGGAATTTTAGATATATGTTACAACATACATAAGACCTAGCATGAGTCATCGAAATTATAAAGAAACTTTTTGTAAGCGGCCCGTGTCGGCTGAGGTAACCCTCTACTATAAAATGATTTAACTTTGTTTCCCAGGTTACGGTTTTGTAGATTTTGAAACGATCGCGTCAGCCGAGGCAGCTGTTAAAGGATTACAAGCCAAAGGTGTTCAGGCCCAGATGGCTAAAGTGGGTATCTGGTTCCTGCGTAGACTGAACCGTGTACGTTGTGCATGCAAGTAATACTATTATGACTAACCGCCTGCTCCTTGTCCGCTCTCTCATCCCATCGTCTTCTACTTCTGCTCCTTCGCCTACGAAGACCTACGAAACACTAACACTTAACTCCCTATTCCGACTAAAATCCTTTAATAAGTAATGAATGTCCAAAAGCCATTAAACACAAAAGGAATGGCAACTGTGAAATTAAGCGAAGTGCGATTGTTTCTTGTCTCGAGTTGGAATCGTATAATGCATTTGAGCCTTTCATAATTTAATTTATATAGGCTGTTGCTGAGGAGGACGGCAGATTTTCGCCATTTAGACAGTTGCCTTCCCCTTGATCCAACCCTATATTCCGTCTTCCCTTACTTATAGCTTTAGTACTTATACCCCTTATCTATTTAAGAAGTGCTGTTACATACATAACTGAATATTAAACGAGTGTTCCCTATCTTGTAAACTTTGCTAGATTTGACATTAATGCATAAGTAGCATAAGCATCCCGATCCAAGTAATTTGAGGTGAAATCTTCGACGTGCTCTTAATTTCAGTAATATAATGCCTACATTTGTTTGATTCAATAGATTTGTCTGTCTAGAAGTAGGTCCTGTGTTTAGATCATCGACAATATGGGCGATAAATACTTTGAACTGTCCCGGTATTAACACAGCTACCAAAGTACACGATCATTCATTTGTGTAGTCCATTTTGGGAAACAACACGAGTGGTAAAGTTGTGTCAGCGTATTCACGAACAATGTAACACTAGTGTGTTGTAAGTATGTTATCCCTTCAATGGTCCGCAAATCGACGCAAATATAACGCTTACTTAATTCTATACTTCAGATATTGTTTCATCCTATTAATTCTATACTATTGTCGTATGCTTCAGCGTTATAACAATGTATAATTATATTATCGCTACTGGGCTCGGGTATTTCTATGCTTTCGATATTAAATTAGTGTGTATGCGAATTTTAACTAGCTTCGTAATCTCTATGCTAATGTATATGCCCATGTCGTTGATAACACCTACGTAATATTAGTACATTAGATCAATCTGCTGATTTACGTCAGAGCTGGCTTCAGTGTCTAGATATTCTATGCGGGCTTCAAGCTAATTTTAACATTCTAAGAACAATTTCACAGACACGTTAAATTAATGCTTAGAGACAAAATTAATAGTTAACCAAATAAACAAGACATATTGTCATGCAGCAGATGATGTCCTATGACGTCACAGTCTGCTTCATCATACATTCACTTACACATTGGAGACATGTAAATAAAGCAGTATGTATGAAACTCCCCGAACGCTTTCCTAATGGTGGGTAGCAAGACAGTCATGCTATGGATGTATATGTCTGTGTTGCGAGCGCACACATTCGACTACATACAATGGTTCCGGGGCTTGTCACACTATATACAGATCTCGATGTCCCACAATAGCTGAATGTGCTCAGCACTTCAAAGTATTTCAGTCTCAGCACTTGTTAATTGCTAACTTAACTGCCCATTGGGGTATTCGAAATTTTCTGATAATGTCACTGAAACCTCCAATTTGAATTTTTAAACATTGAAGATTTGGAGAGCAAGTTCTTCACCTATTACTCCGGGGCATTTACAGCAACAAGAACAGGATCCTACCAACCTGTACATGGCCAACCTGCCGCCGCACTTCAAGGAGAATGATGTGGACCAACTGCTGGCCAAGTTCGGCCAAGTGGTCTCCACTAGAATCTTGCGTGACACCCACGGCCAAAGCAAAGGTGTGGGCTTTGCCAGGATGGAGTCCAGGGAGAAATGCGAGCAGATTATTCAAGTGAGTACACACAACTAATTCTCTTTATAACTCATTTGGGGATGGATATAAAGTTTCATTTCAATGTCTGATAGACATGAATTAAAAACCAATAATTCGAGACTGTGAATACACAATAAACACATTTTCTCTGAAATGTTATTTATTCTAATGATATCAAATTGTTTTTTAGATGTTCAATGGGAACCCAATCCCAGGAGCCAAGGAGCCTCTACTAGTTAAGTTCGCCGATGGCGGTAACAAGAAAAAGGCGCTCTACAACAAACAAAACGATAACAACGGAAGAGCATGGCGAGACAACAATGATTCTATTACCCAGGTAGCCAGTTGACAGCCACCCATTTGCTTGTGAATGTCCTAAATCATTCCATTACATTTTCATGTACATGTACACTTGACAAAATTTTATACGGAATTGGCAAACAAAGCTAATAAAATGTAAACACAATTTCAGGCCGCAATGGCTGTGAGCGGCGTGTACGCCGGCGGAGTGGGCGGCGCGGGCGCGGGCGGCGAGTGCGCCGGCGTGTACCGCGGCGGCGGCGGCGTGTACGGCGTGGCGGCCTTCCACCACCACCCGCAGCTGCACCATCACCACCACGCCGCGCACCCCGCCGCCTGGCTGGCGCCCTACGCCGCGCTCATCCCGCCCGCGCACCCCGCGCACCACGCCGCGCACCCCGCGCACCCCCACATACCCATCGACGCTGTGCCTAGCCAATACGTAAGTCTCTCCAGCTACTACACCACTGGCCCACTCGAGCCCTTCACTATTCTGTCCTACTGAACTATTTCGCAACAACCCCATTGCGAAACCAATTTCAGAGAGCCAGTTGACACGAGGAGTGCGGTGGTTAGCTACTTGTTATAACGAAACGGCCTAATAACTGCAACTGTCGAGTAGGAGGTTTACGAGAATATTCAGTCAAAAACAATACAAGACTGATAGTAATTCTCTGTTTTCCAGGTAAACTGGGACAGCTTAAGGCCGGAAAATGAGTTATACGTGAGTGCACAGTAAAATTGTAATCGAACGCTCTAACCTTCCGTGTCCCATTGCTTACGATCCACCGCTCACTTAGCGCTCCTCTCGCTTTCTCTGCCACACGTTATGCTGCCACTCTGCTATACGACACTAAGTGCCTGGTGTTACCTCGTGTTTGCTAAAATGGGAAATTAATAATAAACACACAGATGGATGATGTTTAAACGTTCAATGGAAAAAAGAAATGAAAATTAACACACCTGGGGCAATGAATATATCGATAGAGCGCTGAGACGGCACGATGTTGTGTTGCAGTATTTCACGTCGCACCCGTATCAGTACTTCGCGGGTCCCACCCCGCCGATCATCCAGATGCCGATGGAGAGCGAG
The DNA here is from genome assembly GCA_033682625.1 of Helicoverpa zea x Helicoverpa armigera. Lineage (NCBI taxonomy): Eukaryota > Metazoa > Arthropoda > Insecta > Lepidoptera > Noctuidae > Helicoverpa > Helicoverpa zea x Helicoverpa armigera. Next base: position 3,759,319 of record JAWIIS010000029.1, read on the forward strand.
CACGCGTCCACGGCGGCTTCGCCCGACGAGGCCTACCAGCCGTACCCGCCTCCCAAGTAGACCGTAAGCCACGCTACAACACTACGTGCTGTACACGAGCCAAAAATCAAAGCAACTGTGACTTTTTACGATGTTAATTTGTTTTAGTTTTAATTTGCGGCCGTTATAGACTTCATCGAAAGCTCCGCTGCGCGGCGCCCGCGCTCCGCCGGCTCTCGTCTAACTAGTTGTTAAGCCTGATCGCCTCGACTATTTATTTCCTCGACGGGCTTCGTATTTGGCTGGTCCTCTTGGCTTTATGCTGGACGTTCGATTTGCTGTGATGTTTTGATGAGGTCTTTTCACGGTTCGAGGAGAGGATTTGATGTATAGATATAGTTGCAATTTTAAAAGTGTTTTGCATTATAATTTTATTATTGTTTTATGAAAATTCATTAAGATTTTAGGCGCAGATTTCGTACATGTTGACAGAATTATTTAAGATAGTTAGGTATTTATTTTAGCATAGAGTGTTTTCATGCATCAAGTGACAAATTAAACTTGTCCTCAATGCAGAAAAATCGGTAATTCTTATCATATTATTTGATTGCTAGTGTCATATTCAAAACTGTAACTGTGTTACCGTTTGTTTTTGACGACGCATAAACAATGAACATCACTATGAAAATCAAACAAAATGGTGCAATCACAATATACAAAAGTATATATTATTATATATATTGAAAATTTTAAATTAATCTTTTGTGTCATTTTTATTTAAATTATTTTTGTTACATCGGAGTGTATGAGGAGAGCAATATCTGAAAGTCGGATAGAAAGATAAGTGGAAAAGGTCATATCATGGAAACAAAAATATTAACAAAAAATGTAAAGAATAATGAAGTGATTATGTGTGTAAGAGTTAGTAATGGTGGGTACACCGATTAGATCTTGTACTATAAAAAGCTGGAGATTTAGAATCTTCCGATGAGTTTAGGTATTTTTAAAATACAGTCGTTGCGTCATTTTAGAGTCGGAAAACATAAATTCAGGCAGCTCGACATAGTAAAGGCAAAGTTTCGCTAACGCCGCCACGGAGCACCCCTCCAGCAAGGGAGACCACCTAGTGCGAGCTGTGCACACTTATATACGTTAAGCATGGTGCTCTAACTCAGTATGTTCCCAGCATGTGTGCATCAATATGTATAAAGACAGTATTATTTATCAAAAACAAAGTTCATACTGGCGCAGTCTTCCAAAGATCGCGATTCATTCTTGTATGGCTCACTGACCCAACGAGCGCCACGTGTACGGGCTGTTAGCCAATTCAAATTTACTTTTCCACAAATAAACAGCCTCGCTGAACAAATCTATTACTTGTAAGAGGTACGTAAAATTATATTCCTTCTAAAGTCATTACTTTATCATCACAAATAGGATTATTATATTAATTTTCTGCGTGTATGTAGATGCGATTTCGAAACAAACTTCAATAACGTCGTTGCCAAACCCGAACACAGACTGAATTTATGTATACCTATTTTAACTTGAAATATTAGTGATCCGCGTTTTGGTTCGTAACCTAGGACTGCACGGTGCTCGGTGCAGCGCACAGAGCCACCGACCGTGTGCTGCGACTACTGGATGGGTAATGACTTGCAACGGTCACGTCTGCGCTTAGGCACAGCAGTGCTGATGATACGGCAACATTTAGCAATAAGCAGTTGTATGTAAAGTCTATTTATACATTTTACGAGTCTATACAAATTTTTGTACGTTGAAAACACATGTTTGAATACGTGAATAATGAAATGATCCTTTTTTGAGAATCATGTACTGAATCAACTGTAGTTGTTATTTTGTAGGCGGTCGGCACATTCCACTAGAAGAAAACTCAAACAAAAATTCCACGATTGATTTCCACATTATAAAATGTAAATGGATTTGAAATCCTAAGTGTAAACACCGTTTTGGTGTAATTGAGCACTTTTTGTACCATCACGTAGGTTTTGGGTACACTTTATGACTTTATATGAAATTTGATATTTTTATATTGAATATATATAAATTATACATGGATATGTATACATGTATATACATTGTTGATGGGTACGAGTAAAAGCCTACTATATCGCAACTGTTTAATTCTATTTTGGCACGTCAAGAGTTTCATCAGAACCAAAGTATACAAATCATTAAAGTCGAGTAAGAAGTAGGAAAATATTTATACAACTCAGGGACTGAAGACTAGTTAAATGTTTGATATATTAACTGTATTTTAACTGACAATTAAGCGGTAACCTCTTTATTCAAAACCTGTGAACCGACTTAAAAGAAACAATACAGGAACTGAAACTAGCTGACGACAGGTTTTGAATGAATAACGTAGATTTTGAACGAGTAAGTAGATCTGTACTTGATTTGTAAACAATCATTTTCTTTCATTCAGGAAAAGGCTGAACTGTACTGTTGTTCCGTAAAGAATTACTTTTTGAACTGTACATACATTAGCTCAAGAAATTTTCACTAGTTACGTACTTGTAACGTACTGCTAAACATCTTCCACGTAGAGGCACAACGTTGAGGAGCTCGCAAGTGAACAGAGCAACGCAAACACGTAGGTAGCCCCAGATAGTAGTTGTATTAGCCGAGTGCCTCACGACCCTCCACCGGTCGCCGCCAGTGAGGCTTCCTTGTGTGACGTTCCGGAGACGCCCACGCACCACAATACTCCGTAGATCAGGCTCGCGCTCGTACGACGTCTGATCAAGCCAAATTTTATTGTACTGAATAAGAACCGCCTTTACTTGTGAAATAACCATAAAGTGCAATGTAGTACCGAGCGTCGTGGTACTTAGTTAAGTATTGGTCGTCTAGTGTTCCACGTACACTGTGGCTTCCTGTAAATGCAGTCTTCCGATAGATATTTCCGCTAAACTTTGCATTTAAATTTGATGTCAATGTATTCAAGAAATTCATTTCACGTTCAGAGTATCACCCAAGCCTTGGTTGAACGTACCGTTTATAAGTGTATCGTTTAATTTCCTCGCTGTAATGGTTTAGTTTCATTCCAATAAGCAAATCGTTGTTTCCGTAAATCGTTGTATAAAGCGACTATGTATGTATTAAGTATAGACAAGTACCAAATCGAGGTCACGTCGCGCACGTGGCGTATTCATCTAAGTGACTTGTAGTTATAGCGTGGCACGGTCCTGTGTAGTAGATCACCGTCGAAAGCAAAGTATTTTAGCACGAAAATTATTTTTCTAATGCTTCCCTTCCATTTAAGCAATAATAACTTGATTTGATGGTAGTGCCTTCAGCTTCCTCTAAAGTAATGCTCAGGTATGAATACAATATAGCAGTTGCATGTGCTTTACACAATATTTTTACAGGTAATAGAGAACTTACCGTATTACATAAACGTAGTGATAATGTAAAAAAAAACTATGTTTAAAATATTTTGTATTAACAACTAAAAGAAAATAATGTGGCTGTCTAATCGTTGCATTTTTCACACATGATGTAAATGAATTGAACTCGACAGAAACGTAGATGTTCCTAGTTAAACTCACTTGTACATTCTAGACATGTGTGATAACTGATAACAATACTTTACTTTGAGATTACGGACTATGATTTGTATTACATAAATATATGTAGTGAGAGCTAAAAACACAAGATGAGCACAAAGATGCGATTGGGGAACCAAGTCTTGAAAACCAAAACTATGTTTCAACAGAAATCATGTCGATGAATAGAAATGTTAAGTAGATGTTTTTAAAAATAAGTCATTTAATTATAAGCGAACGCACGGATACGTCGATACAGTGAATAGAGAAGCTACGGGCACGATAACGAATGACGGCTAGGATTAGTTCTTAGGCTTAACTATAGATAGGATAGAATAGAAAACAATGTTTCGACGCTAAGATAGATAGCATAGAGCCTTAGATTTAATATATTTGTGTGAGTGGGCGGCGCGGGCGTTAGCCTGCCGGCTCTAGGGTAGTTTCCTTTGTTAGTTTATTAAATAATTTAATTTGAATGGACTGAAGCCGGCCGCCCCGCGCCCGCGCCGCCGCTAGCGTAACGTAAGGACTAAGAGAATAGTGAACACATTCTTGATAAGTTTCAGTTGAACAAGTTTGCTTTCACCTCTTTCGTTATGTAGTTCAATAAGTGTAAAGAAGAAAATTACATGAAAAAAACGGAAGTGTCGATACGAATGTATTTGTCCAATGTGTATTAATATAGTGTGGTGTTCTACCCAGCAGACTAGTCTAGACAGTAGAATAGTATAGGTAAATATTTAGTTAGGTAGTATTATAGAATTATGAATGCAAAAAATAAAAACTTCATAAAATGTAAAAAAAAATGAAATGAAATTGTTGGTAAGACAGATTATTTTTAAGGGACATGTTGCTTCGTTGTGTTATGATGTGAGGTTTGGCATAACTATGATAATAGTGTAAAAGCATTTCTCGCAGAGAAAAGACAAAGGGGAAAGTTATGTATCTATTTTGTTACAAAGTGTTTGCAAGTTTCTATATTGTGCTATGAGCATTTTACGTGACCCGCATTATTTATAGTTATGCTGAATGGAAACTAAAATATAATATAAATAAATCAAAATGGTACTAAGAAGCATGTTTTATTGTGACGAGTCATGTTCCTTTGCATTGAACATATTTTGTAAGAGCAAAATGATTGAATAAAACAAGCGAAACCAAATCTAGTACATTATTTTCTTTCCATTTATCCCCTTATTTATAAGAAGATGTATAGAAAGACACATTTATTGATATGAGTATTTTTGTGTAGGAAAGAGTTACAGTAAAGTTAATGAGTATGTAGGTATGAAGCTCGGCAACCTATATCTGTTGACCTACATCCACTTTTGAATTTAACTATGATTCCCCAATTTATTTCAAACTAGCTTTCCGCCCGCGGCTTCGCCCGCGTGGAATTCGGTTATATTGCGGTATAAATCACAACTATAAGAAAACTTCTCATTCCCACGGAAAAATCTAAGAAGCGCGATGTAACGCTGGATACGATTAGTTGTTAAACCAAAACTGAAAAAACAGTTTAGACGATTAAACAAATTGTACATCATCCCTCGGGAATTCCTCATTTTCGGGGATTCATTATCGTATCATTTAGCTTCTAAATTTACATGTTTGTATTCGTTTGCAATATATTACCTTGTTTTAAACGACACACAGCGCCATCTACAATCCATCCATCAAGCAAACAATATTTTTGTTTTCCCTCGGGAATATCTATTTTTTTCGGGATAAAAAGTACCCTATTATTTAATCCGGACTTTTAACTTTACGTCTACAAAATTTCAAAGCAATCGGTTCAGTAGTTACGGCGTGAAAGCGGAACAAACAAACAAACAAACTCACTTTCCGATTTATAATATTATAGTAAGGATTCGCAAGTCGGATAGCGAACTAGCTGACTGGGTAACCGGTTCATGCCAAAAATCAGACCGATAAAATTCAACTTATTTATTACTCCTCTTATACGCTAATACAAAAAAAAATATTCTAAGTAACATAACGTATACCTAAGACGGACGCATCATTTCTGAATAAAAGTCGAAATATCTTGTAAAAATAACCGTCAAAATGTATTTCGAACACTGGTAGGTATTGGTCGATCGTAAAATGGAGTTAACCCTTACGCGTCTGGGTAGTGCTTGGCCTTGAATATTCTCAGGGTGTTGTCGGAAGAGCCGCTGACGAGCAGCGCAGGGTTCGACCAATCACAGCACAGAACTTTGTCTTCGTGCCCGCTCAAGTCGTATAATGGTGTCCGGGGGCTGAAAATAAAAAGAAAAATTATTATGAAAATCGAAAAAATTAGAACCTTTCCTATCAATACACTGGGATTTTTTATAACCTATGTATCAGTTTTTTTTGCGGTTAAAAACTGAAATCTATACATATATTATATAAAAATTAATGCCACTCTTCACATTGAGTATTTTTTTAACTCAAGAATGGTTTCACCTATCCAAACCAAAAGTTCAGGCTTTCTTCAACATATTTGTAAAAAAAATATTAAATTAATAAATTAAAGCCCGTATGGTTTATGCTCTACGTTCATAAATCAGTGAAGAACAGTAATCCTTACTGGTTATAGGATTTTGTTACGCTTTTAGGTGAAAAAAAACGGCTGAACCGATCTTTATGAAATTGCAAAAAAATTACTATTCTATATGGCAAATGACACTAGATCCTAATTAAAAATGACCATATATAAAAGCTTACCTCCTAGTTTCCCACAATTTGACTTGTCCGTCGTAACCAGCTGAGAGGAACAAAGTGTCTCGTGTTTTGGACCAGCGCACTGACTGCACCCAGCCCGTGTGAGACGTGAACGTTGTCTTTACAATGCTCTCTGTAACATAGTAAGTATACTTGAAGGTAACTGTGTAGGTATTGCAATAAAATTATGTACTACTTACTTATTTATTTGTTAGTTAAGGAATAACTATAGACAGCTTCTGTGTCTAAATTAACCGAAATATAAGGATAAAAAGTAGGTTGGCTTACACAGGTGCCAATTTCAGGTGTATCAACATTCACAAACATATACTACTCGTCTCTATCACTTGAAGGTTTGCTATTGTGCTTGTATAGGTGTATACAAATGTATAATGTAATAAACAACTTTTATACAATAATATACTAAAAACTTCTTAATCTGACAAATACTATGCTGAAAACAGCATCAAAATCGGTTTATCCAAACCTGAGATAATCGCGCACAAACCTACTTGCATACATACATAAAAGTCAAACTGAGATCCTCCTTTTTTTAAGTCGGTTAACAAAATGACTAGCACTTCAAGTTCAACCAAGCATCACGCAATATTTTTCGCTAATGTGGGAATGTCATGTACGATACGTAAAGGAGAAACTGGTGTTGAGATTATGAATATGTAAAAATATTTAAATACACTCATTAGGTACCTGTGGATCTGGGGTCATAGAGGCGAATATGTCTGTCTGCTGAGGCTGTCACGATACTGTTGTTCAATGGAGACCAGTCCACGTCGAAGAAAGCCTTGTTTCCTAAAATAATAGAACAATATAAAATGGGTTGCTTGTAAATTATAAATAAGAATTTATTTTGTACCCCTTAACATAGAAAATCCTACACATTACACAAGCGTGGATACAATCTCTTTAAAAAAAATTGTGAATAATACACATGTTGAGTCATTGTACCGAATCAGTTATCGAAAAAAACTTTTGTATTGTAATAATAATATTTGGGAACATTTCCGTAGTGTATACTGGAGTTATCGTCGGTTTTGTGTCACCATTTTATTAAAGTTGTCTCAAAAGAGCTCCTGTTTGTTTTTTTTCGGCGCCGCAACGCAAACGCCTTCAAAAAATCCGGGACTCTATATAATCCCGTGGTCTTGTGGAGACATATAAAATAATAATCCAAAAAATAACTATTTACCAGCAACCTCCTGTTTGATGCCGCCGAGTTCACAATCCCACAGCTTCAACAAATGGTCCCAGCCACTGGACAGTACTGTGTTGAAGTCCATCCATTGCACACCAGATACGGCTTCTCTGTGCCCTTTCAGAGTAGTCAAGGGCTCCTATACAGAAATAATAGACAATATTGTTATATTACTGTCTACTGGTAAAGGTGTAGTGGAAAATTGCAAATGATTACAATGTTTTAATCATTACACATAAAACAAAGTGAGCTGCCGAATCTTTATATTCATAACTAGCCGTTATCTCGCGGTTTCACCCGCATCCCGTGGGAGCTACTGCACGCACCGGAATAAAATATAGCCTATGTTACTCGCAGCTAATATAGCTTTCTAATGGTGAAAGAATATTTAAAATCGGTCCAGTAGTTTTTGAGTTTATTCATTACAACCAAACAAACAAAGTTTTCCTCTTTATAATATTAGTATAGATAAACTCAAAAACTTCTGAAAGGATTTCCATCGGGGTTACAATAGACTGAGTTTTAAAGACAGTTTCATTATATTTATAATACACTAGCTTTCCGCCCGCGGCTTCGCCCGCGTGGAATTCGGTTCACCCCTCCTGCTTTGGGTTAGCAGCGGTGAGAGAGTGTCAGACTCTTACTGACTAAAATCGTCGTGTTCCGTCCTAGGCTTTTTATATACCATACCAGGGCTGCGGTACCTCTTTCGAACAACCCGCAGCCGCGGCTGGCCCTGGCGCTGCTGGGCCCCACTGATTTCAAAACACCTTAAGACTAATTCGCGGCGAACCTTAACACCGCGATACAGAAAATCACAACGCCATCTATCGAGCTATCGGGAAGCTCGCGATTGAACAATGAGCTACAGGTTAAAGCGCGAGATATCATTGCACTTCTTACGTATCTTAAAAAAAACAACGTCACCACGTTTTAAAAAGCTATCATTCCACTTCTTACGTATTTTAAAAACACATCGTTACCACGTTTTAAAAACACCCAGCGCCATCTATCGCTTACCTCAAGAACTAAATAACTTAACTAATACTTATACCAATTAGTAATTCGTTGAATTATAGTTATTTCAGGATAAGTAGATGTAAAAAAAACAGTTAAGATGATAAAACAAATTGTACGTCATCCCTCGGGAATTCCTCATTTTCGAGGATTCATTATCGTATCATTTAGCTTCTAAATTTATATGATCATATTCGTTTGCAATATATAAGTAGATGTAAAAAAAAAACAGTTTAGACGATTAAACAAATTGTACATCATCCCTCGGGAATTCCTCATTTTCGGGGATTCATTATCGTATCATTTAGCTTCTAAATTTACATGTTTATATTCGTTTGCAATATATTACCTTGTTTTAAACGACACACAGCGCCATCTACAATCCATCCATCAAGCAAACAATATTTTTGTTTTCCCTCGGGAATATCTATTTTTTTCGGGATAAAAAGTACCCTATTATTTAATCCGGACTTCTAACTTTACGTCTGCAAAATTTCAAAGCAATCGGTTCAGTAGTTACGGCGTGAAAGCGGAACAAACAAACAAACAAACAAACTCACTTTCCGATTTATAATATTAGTAAGGATTAGTACAAAAACATTACTGATACTTTACACACTTACTCTAGACTTTCCAGTGTGTTCAGGCTTACTTCTTTTCTTTGCTGGTACATTGTCTTCATCTGATAAACCTGGAAGAGTAACAAATACCTAAAGTAGTTAAGCCACTTCTTTCTTTTCAAATAATGTCTTTAATTCAATATAATGTCAGAATATCAAAGAGAGGGTATTTAAAAAAAACTTTCAAAACGATGTACCTTAAATCTTCCTTGACAAATACTATGGTGAAACCGCATTAAATTCGGGTCAGCAAAACGTGATCAGCACATACATACAGTTCAAACTGACAACCTCTTTTTTCGAACTTGGTTAAAAGTACTCTATAAAAAACCTTACTTGTACTCCACAAACAGATATTGTTGTCCCAACTGCCGGTAGCGAATCTGTTAGCGTCAGCGGACACTGCAAGACATTCTAAACCTTTGTCATGACCTCGGCATGTGACCACGCAGTCCACTGAGTTATTTGCAACATTCCACACCCAGAGCATCGCTGACTGGTCATGGGAACCACTGGAATATACAATGATGCAAGTTTTAGATAGAAGATTTTTTTACATGAACCATGATGATAGACCTCAAATTGGACAAGATGTAGGTACTGAAATTATTATCCCTGCTAATATTATAAAAATGCAAAAGTAACTCGGTCTGTCTGTCTGTCTGTTATGCTTTCACATGTAAACCACTGAACTGATTTTAATTCAAAAAATTACAGAAATAGAGTTGACCTCAAGAAAGAACATAGTTTAGGATAGTTTTTATTCTGGACTTTTCAAGATTTCTCTTAGAAACGCGATTTAACCGACCTTGACGCGGGTGAAGCCGCGGGCGAAAGCTTGATAAATAATTTGCTAAGTTTTCGTTTTTTTTTATGGTATAGTGATCAACTTTTTCAGTACTGACCACTAGCACAGTGTCAACTGTACAGTGTACTGTGTTGAATAAATATGAAACGCGTTTGTATGGTAAGTAATATAGAACAATAAAATACTTTACTTTTCCTGTCTAGAAGTTGTTGTGTATGCAATAATCAAATATGACAATAATATATGAGTATTTGATTATTGCATACACAACAACTTCTAATAAGTTTAAGACTTACCTGGCAAATACAGCTTGGTCTCCATTGAAAGAGACCCAAGACACAGCCTTTACAGGAGAAGTGTGACCAGGAATGGCCAGTTTGTGCTGGCCCTTTGTACTCCAAATGTGAATGCTGTTGTCATAGCAACCAGATAGTATCCTACAAAGAAAAATAATAATGTAGGTAATACTATTAAAGTAGTCATGGTATTATAATTTGAGTACACTTATTAACTTACCAGTCAGAGTGTGCATGCACTGTAGCGACCCAGTCATCGTGCATCAAGCAATCCTGTGGAGCTGGTGCCGGAAATCTTTCCAGATATTCTATTTCTAGTGTGTCTTCTGTGGAAACTCCTTTCTCTTGCAAGTGCTCTGCCAGCGACAAGCACAACAGCTCCCCACATATTAAGAAATCGAATTCGACAGCTTTCTCAAGTGATGGATTTGTCTCTTTCAACAAAGCATTTACCAAAGTATTCAAGTCCGCGGCCTGAACATTGCTCTGAATAGCGTAAGGACTGTCTGGCACTGCATATCTATAAGAAAGACATAGACGAAGTAGTTAGAACATGTATATAGAGTCAACAACCTTACATGCGCCGCCACGCCGGACACACTTGTCCTGATACTTACTGTTCTTGTTTGGTTATGAACCGTACTTGTAGTTGGGCCTCTGCTATATCGGCAGACATTTTTAACTATACTAATAAGCCAATAATCAAAACGGAATATAAATGCACATTCACAGTTTGAACACCAAAATATCACATAAAATATACCATGCTACACCGAAATTCGAATTTACACTTTACAGTTTACACTGACAAGTGACAGCTGACACATGCTTTCTAGATGTCAAACCGGCCAAACGTTCTGAAACTAGTGTTCAGATTTCAGCATGGGCTTGCTAGCCGTCAAAACAAATGTAAGCAGTAGCGAAAAATGAGCGAAAATAACAAAATATTACTAAACCTTTGTATTACATACTTTGATGGGCATCGATATATATGTACTACGTACTAGATAGAACGTTCCGAACAAAAAGCTTACCACACTGAACTGCAGTGCAGACTATGCAGTGCCCAAAATGGCAAATCAGAGCGATTTTGACGCCTGCGTCAGATGGATGTCTATGAAACGACAATTATAAAATAGAAAATACATATCAAGGTATAAACTTACACATATAAACTATTCGAGAGTCAAGTTAGTAAAATTACACGCTGTTCATGCTATTACAACGCTTGTATATCATACTTTTCATTTATAATTCAATTTTACAAATATGCATTAATTTGTTCCCGCCCGCCATCTTAAATTATGGATTAAGAAAATCGTGCAGAAACAGATGTGCCATAAAACTGGCAGTAGGTAAAATATCAATGAAAACAGACTTCACTTTGTCATGGTATGTTCTTACTTTCAAGAAAAAATAATTAAATTCGCGAAAATTTGTGATAGCCCTCTTAAGAAAAAAAACATCGTAATTAATATTAAAAACTCTAAAAATAAGTTCCTGGTTTTAATATATTACATGATTTTGAATTCACTTAGATATAAACTTTTTGAGTAATGAAAAATGTAGGCAAAATACGAGCGACACTTCAGCAATTAACATCAATGAGGATGACTACATGTCACAATACGTCAACGAGATGTCAACAGACGACATAAGCGGGTAAATTATTTGAATGGATGTTCTTGTCTATCGCTAGAATATATGTCAATGTTGATGGGGTAAAAAAATAATAAATTCGTTTTTTGTACGTTCAGAAATTTTATAACATCGCGTTCCAAAGACACAAATACGATAACGCCTAATAATATTTAGCATAGGCTGTTCAAAGCTGTCTCTTTCTAACTTCAGAATATTATAATGTGTGTCTGTCACTAAGCTATGCTCAAAATACTACTTTCAGATTTCAGAAAGACAATGTTGTTGAATGTAGAAGATTGAGGTTATCTCATATGTTAAGTTTCTATCAACCGTGTGTTTATCGATATGCGTAAAGAATTATAACTAAGATATTAACTTACAAAAGTTTACAATGGGTGTATTAGCAAATGACGATAGTGGTAAAAGTGTGAACTATAATTTCCAAAGAAAAGCAGGCAGGAGTATCATTGAACATCGTCCAGTTTTCTCACCGGATGGAGAGTATGTAGAAGTTTTGTATTCTTGAAATATAAGTTAAGAGTAATTGCTAATAACTAATCAAATTGTGTCAATTTCAGATCAGTGGCCATAATAGTAGAGAATGTAGTGAGAGTATACAATATCCAAACAGGGGACTGTGTCCGAACACTTGAGACAGAAGTTGCTATAAATAAATTGATTGCGATACAGTTTCCTGAAAATGAAGGCTACAATTTGTATGGATGTTCCGACACAGGTCATGTTACAACTTGGACATGGGAGAATGGAGCTGTACTCAGAGAAATTGTAAGAATTTTGAAAATCATAACTTGTGGTAACTCTTTATTATTTCCCGCGATTTCACCAGCATCCCGGGGGAACTTCTTCCCATACCCAGCCCAAAAAGGAATATAGGGATAGTCTACCATCCCAACAGTGAAAGTTCTCAAATTGGTTCAGTACTTTCAGAGCCATTATTATTTTGTTTGTTTGTATGCAAACAAAATAGTATTTATTATACTTCATACTGGAATGTGTGCAAAAGATGTTGTGGCAATAAGATTCAAGTACAAAGTTTAATTTTTCCAAAATGTACAATATCTTAAAAAATTATAAACTATTGGCTTCTTTATTTAATTTGAAATTGCAGGGTCTTTCAATTTAATCACTATCATTTTTCTTATTCCAGAAATTGCGACTTCCAAATAACTCAAACATACACACCTTTGACTTGGTGGACAGCAATGAATGTTGCATTACCGTTACCTTACCGAATCAGAAACAACTGACACTCAGCACTCACTCCGTTAAGACCGGAGAACTGATATACGAATACCAAGAAACTAAGCCTAAGCATTGTGATATGATCTGCGTATCTTTAGGTTGGTGTAACGGAGACAGATATGCTGCAGTCACAAATGGAAGTAGAACATTGTACATTCAAAATCTACAACAACCGCATGTCAAGGCTCGGTGAGTTGTGAATCAATGTCATATAATATGTTTATTATTACTTTAGCATTGCTATTAATATTATGAAGGAAAGTTGTGTTAGTACACTAGTTATGACTCAAGAATGGTTAAACCATTTACGCTGAAAATTAGAGGGGAAGTAGCTTAATCCTAGGAGAATAGAAGGGGAGAATAGGACATAGGATAGTTTTGTAACAATCCTACAGACAGCAGTTATTACAGGCTCCAAGAAGCAGTTATTTCGGAACGCGAGTAAAACCGCAAGCTGAAGATAGTTTTTATTAGAAGATTGCTTGGTATTAACAGACCATTTTTTTTTTGTATTTGCAGAATACATAACCATAATGATTACCGTATAATGTCAGTAGCGGCCCATCAGAAGGCTAACACCGTGGCTATCACTGACACGTTGGGCAGAGTCACTATCATTAGAGGCAACTTGTTCGATATCAGGCAAATTGCAAGAGAGGTGCTACATTGGCATTTCCTGCCACCACTTGCAACGTGTTTTTCTTTACAAGGTAAATATGTGATACGAAATTTATATTCTTTCTATGTTTAATTGTAAATCTCCTGCTATTATTAACTTATCTGCTTATTTTTTACTTGTTTTTGTTCTTTTAATAATTTTTTATTTAGATTGAGATTATCTCCACAGCACATATTCCTAGCAACAATAACAGTAATAAAATATACGGGTCTGCTGGAAGAGATTTCATTAAAAATAAGCAGTACCTTAGTACTATTTTATGTTACTCCTACTTCATTCACGTTTTTCTCTGTACCTACATTAATGGTTAAATAAATAAAAATTAATTAATTATTTTTTCCAACATTTCAGGTAATTACCTATACACTGGAGGAATGGAGAAAGTCCTTGTAAAATGGACCATTGGAAGTTTGGCATACAAAGCCAATGAAAAGGCCTTCATCCCTCGCCTGCCGGGGATGATCCGATTTATTACTACAAACAACAATCATGTTGCTGTGACATTAACAAATAATTGTAAGTTAAGTCATAATCAACTTCAAAATGCAGGTTTTCAATTCAGATCAACAGATAGTACATGATCATTTTCTTAGAAGGACACATCTGAGTTAGTTTATTATTGTATAGTTAATTTATTAATCCTACTTTTTACGGGGCTCTGAAACTTATAGAATCATATATTGCTGCTGTAAGAGTCTGTTGTCTAAATTGGTTAATATTTATTGTGAATTTAACGTCACACGAACATTAGGTTAAGTTATTATAACACTGTATGGAGTAATCGGAAATAAATTTGTATTATGTAGCGGTAGTGATAGCGAACGCCCAGCTCCGCGTGGTATGCACGCTGCTGGAGTGCGGCGGCGCGTCGCACAGCGCCCGCGCGGCGGCGCCCGCGCTCGTGTACCACGCGCCGCTCGCCGCGCTCATCACGCCGGGACGCACAGGACATCTGCAGCTGTATTCTACTGCTACTGACAAAGTTTTGTACAATGTAAGTAATACCACAGATTACTTACCCAATAGTTACTACGGTAATACTTAGTCATTTTGTTATTTGTTGGACTTTGAAAAAGATTAAAAGTAATCTAATTATTATTATTTCTATAATTCATGATCACTGATCAGCCTTTTGTCGTCCCACTGCCGGGCACATGCCTCCTCATACACAGAGAAGGATTTAGCGTTAATCTAGTCAGACATTGTAGTCTAAGTTTCCTCAATATGTTTTCCTAGTCTATACTTAGAAAGTACATACTTGCCTGACCTGGAATGAAAACCACACTCATATTTGAGATGTTGGTTTTTGACCCCCTAGTCCACCACGATAGTTTTTTTTTTTTTAATAATTACATAAGTATACATTTTAAACAGATGTTTTTTGTCTTCTTACAGTTAGACATAACAGAAATGAACAATTTACCGTCGGAGAGATGGAATCTTTTACCGCTAGAAACAGAAGTGACATGCGCCGCCGTCAGCGGCAACGGCGACTGGCTCGTCACCTCAGAGTACAGGAACGATGGCATTACATACCCCGAGGAGAAACTCAAGTTCTGGGCAGCGCTCCACAAGAGTGCAACCCCCTTCCAACTCAACACCTGCGTCAATCTGTCCCACGGGGGCTGCAATGTGGTCTCTATCGCTCTCAACTATAGAGGCGACTTTTGCGTATCCGCCGGCACAGACCAAAAGTTCAGAATATGGAAAAAAGAAAACACTTCACAGACCAACCGCAAAAAAATCGCTTGGACTTGTTTGACTGCGTGCTATTACTCATCTGGGGTCGGTCAGTTTATTTCAAATAGTGTTCAAAATAGTTTCAAAGATGGCGTCAGACATAGGGCAGGGAAGGATGAAGACTTGCCTTATTTGCGGGAGGAGGGGAGTAAGAATGATATAATAAAGAAGTTGTTTAATATTCATAAGGAGCACTCGTTAGTTGACGAGGAGGGGCTGAATGTGCCCAGTAGGAGGGAGAATGAGTATGACATGGGGGGTATCGCGGTGTCTCAGGATGGGTCGCTGATCGCGGCGTGGTTCGGCTGCAAGCTGACGCTGTGGGACTCGCACGTGTGCAGCCTCAGCACCACGCTGAGCCACCCCGCGCTGCGACCCAAGGGGGTGCACGTACAGTTCGGAAACAGAGACGCGGCACATTATGTAAGTATTTAGTTAAGTTTAACCAACTGAATAATTAAAACCTTTCACAAATATTATTATAAGCAATAAAATCCATTTTAACTCTAAAAGAAATTACATAAAATACACGTATGGTCAAAATGACACCTATTTAATTGTATTCTTAGGTAGTACTTAGCTGTACCCCATAGTTATCTATGAATTAAAAAGTGACTGATTTATGTAAACGTAAAAAAAATATATATAAAAAAGATCAATGAAGTTATGAACCAATCAAATACATATGAATTATCTTGTTTACAGTTGGTGTGTACCACAGAAACCTGCCTAGCAGTATGGAGTTTGTTATCTCTGACGGTGAAATGGCTCGTTCAAATAAACCCGACGTGCTTGACCGCTCATAGGTTCTCCAACAAACTGGCTGTCGTTACGGCTAATAATGATGGCGAGTATTCTGAATTTATTTTTAAAACATCAGTAAATAAGTAATAAATAAAACTGGAGCTAATCATCTGCCTGACCTTTCACAAATATGTTGGGGTCGGCTTCCAGTCTAACCAGATGCAGCTGAGTACCAGTGTTTTACAAGGAGCGACAGCCTATCTGTTCTCCATACGATATATAACCCAATAGACCTTTGTAGTACTCGCTGTCAGACTTTCTCGCTGCTGACTATCGGTAACGACTGGATGATGAAGATGTTCAAATGAGAGCCGTTAACCAATTTACCGTGCCTTCCGAAACACTTCCGAAAATCCCGTAATGACAAAATGGTCACCCATCCACGGCCCGGCCGCGGCAAGCGTTGGCTAACCTTATGATATGTTTGCAGTTCACGTGTTCACACCACACAGTTCGAAGCCGATACTAACTAAAAAACGCCTACTGGAGCCGGCTACCGGCGTCTTCACACAGTGCACTTTTGGCCGCTGCTTCGACGATGATATAAGATTGTACCTTATGAGGAATAATTCTGTAAGTATCAGCGTTATTTAATTCCGCTAGTCCGGGATAAAAACTATCCTATGTTCTTTCTCAAGGTCATCTCTATCTCTGTACTAAATTTTATTAAAATCAGTTCAGTAGTTTAGACGTGAAAGCGTAACAGACAGACAGAGTTACTTTCGCATTTATAATATTAGTAGGGATGCTAGTAATTTTTCTTTTTAATTTTAATTCAAACTCTGAATGACAGTTAAAGGCCGTTCTCAATATATATCTGTTGATTTGCTTACAACATATAGAATTTTGAACCAAACAGATAAAATATGGGGAACGTATTTCAACGACCTTTCATTACAGGAGATCTACTGCATCGAGCCAGAGCAAACGGAAGAGCATCGTTTGGAAGTGATATCGCAACGCAAACTGCCCACATCGAACTTCAGCGCGTTGTTGGCTGAACAGCAACTATCTGAGGTGCAAACTGGAGTCGGAGACACTAACGTCATCGATGCCAACAATCTTGCAGGCTCTACTATCGCGCAGGTAACCTTATTATTGTTATTTATATAATGATCAATTTACGTCGCTTAAGTAACAATACCGCGTAAGTCGAAAATTGTTCATATGACGTTTTATACTTCATTTAAGTCAATTTCATACTGATACAGTATTAAATACACTTATTTTAATATGTGACATCATAGTTGACCTAATATAAATACCTTTTTATGTATTCAGTAGGTACACTTTTCGTAAGAAGTATTTCGAAGATAAATAATAAATATTTTATCTCTCTTGGAATCTTGTCAAATTAAACTTGCGCGGTATTGTTACCTAAGCGGCTATTTTAAATTTTATAAGGTATTTTGTAACCTTATCTGTCGATGACCCCTCCCGCTGTGGGTGCGTGATCTTCGCTAGTCACTCCTAATGCCCTAAGAAAGAAGCTCGCCAAAATGCGGTTGTTGGGGGGACAGGGACCGTTACGTTTCTAGCTTCGCCCTCATACGCCTTTTCTGGAACCCGCCCTTAAAAAAAAACAAATCACGCAATCAATCAAGTGCGTTATGGTATCTCAACTTCTCTTTCCTTCCTCTGAGATGCAGCGTGAGAGATTGTCAGACTCTTACTGACTGACTACTGAAATTCATCCTATGTAGGTACATTTTAATACGTTATATATATGAAGACTTTATGTCATTGTTGATGTTGCGTTCAGTACTTGTTCCTATGTAATGTGTATATGTTTTACTTTATAATTATTTACCGTATGATATGATAAAATGTACTGCGTGTACAGGTGTTGAACAAATGTTGACTGTCGAATCAGGAAAATAATGAAACTGCTGTAAAGATAAATTGGCTTAGTAACAGCATAATATTTTTTAGGCCTCTAACGACCTGTCCCAATATTCTGTCTATCTATTAGTTTGCTTAGAGATTAAATAGGAAATTGACATTACGGGGCATTTACATTACGTTAAAATTCTGTCTCTAGTCGACCGTAAATGTCGCAATATATATTTGAAGTAATTTCTCTTGTTCCAGTTTTCGATGTCATCTCCTCACATGGTACCGCCAGTAAGCCTTCTTTGCACTTCATTCCTCCAACGGCTCAGTGGCATGGAACAATTGGAGACCACAGATGACTCTCGCGAAGAAAAGCCGATGGAAGTTGACGAGGACTCCAGCGATGATGAAGACTTAGCCGATTCAAAACTGAATGGACCCTACGCCCCGAGAGTGACGGAACTATGGACACCGAACTATGAAGCCGTCAAAGAGAAGAAATTGAACAAAATCATGAATGAACCTTTTCTGGACTTGCATTCGACCAGTGCAATGTTTGGTGTATAGTTATTTCATGAATAAAGTGACCATTTAGTTTTTAAAGACGTTGTTTTAGTTAAATAAGTATGTACCTCCTCCGCCAGTGGGATAAAGCATTATTCGATTTTAAGCAAGTTTATTGCTTGTGAATTTATTGACGCACCATTCAATTTTTTACAGCCATATCCACTTTCATTTAATTTAATTTTTCATTTTGACTCCATATAAAAATCAGTAGGTAGGTGTAGTTATCCTCACCAGGTAAGTGAGGATAAGTACGTATGTGATTAATTATACCTGCTTGTGGATCTACTTATTAATTAATTAATATGGCAGGTATGCTGTCGGTACAATAAGTTTTACCATCTTATCTTACATTACTATCTGTAGGGCAGCTATATTATACAATATAAAATACAAGTATGTTAAGACACTATCTTGCTTACATTCTAACATAGTACGTAGCTAACGCAATGGAAATTCTTAGTCAAGATGAAATACAATTAATTGCAAAAACCTGTGGCTATTCAACAGTAGTAAATTGGACATTTGAAGACTTAACAGATCAATGTATTGGATATCTTGGTGATCACCTGAAACTGATTATCGAAGTGAATGAAAATGGGACCACATCAAAATTATATCTGTTTGTTAAGTGTATGCCGCGATCCGACAAATGGAAGAATGCGTATCTCGAGGAGCTTGGTTTTTTTAGAAAGGAATACGTCATGTTGAGTGAACTGTTTAAAACATTTGAATATTACTCAGGTAAGCAATTGCTTATGTAGAAATGTTATTATAGTAGGTACCTCGATGTCGTTTTGCAACTACATCCCCCTGTGGATGTCCACACATCTTGATAAATTGCTTCTATGCAGCTACTCGTGCAATATCTAGTGACAAAAAATATTGGGGAGAACTACACCTAAGAAGTTTGTAATGCCCAAAGAATGTAGGTCATCATCATCCTCCGAGCCTTTTCCCAATCCTGTTGGGGTCGGCTTCCATTCTAACCGGATTCAGCTGAGTACCAGTGCTTTACAAGAAGCGACTGCCTATCTGACCTCCTCAACCCAGTTACCCGGGCAACCCGATACCCCTTGGTTAGACTGGTGTCAGACTTACTGGCTTCTGACTACCCGTAACGACTGCCAAGGATGTTCAATGACAGCCAGGACCTACAGTTTAATGTGCCATCCGAAACACAGCCAATGGTGTCTAAGATATACTTAGAAAGTACATACAAACTTAGAAAAGTTGCATTGGTACTTGCCTGACCTGGGATCGAACTCGCGCCCTCATACTTGAGAGGTTGGTCCTTTACCCACTAGGCCACCACGACCTTCCCAAAGAATGTAGGTATCCTCCTATTAAACAACAATCACTTTTTTACAGGTCCACCTGAATGGCGTCCTAAATCAGTGTATATCAAAAAAGATATTTTTGTATTTGAGGACGTCTCACGTCTGGGCTACAGAATGCCAAATCATCAGGATACTATGACATTTGGAGAAATTAAAGCGTGTGTTGAAACGTTGGCTATATTTCACGCCGAATCATTCAATTATGAGGACAGCAGACATACAGATGGAAGCAAATCAATATGGGATTTATATAGTTCTTACCTCTCAGAACCTAGCAGTGGACAAAACTGGCGGGATACGGGAAGGAATGCAGTAATAGAATTTCTAAAAGTTTTTTCTAAGTACAAATCAAAACGCAACTTTACTAACTGCGTCAATTCAATACTACCAAAACTTTTCGACACTGCAATGGATCTTATGCAGCCCAGCAAAACTTTTTATAATGTGGTAGTGCATCGTGATCTTTGGACTAATAATATATTTATAAAAGACGGAAAACAAAACTCCGGTTCCCACGCATTATTTGTTGATTACCAGACTGTTCTATATTCATCTCCGATGCTTGACCTGTCATCTCTCATATGTTTCAATACTACAAGATGTGATAGAGATCAGTGGACCACTGTGTTGCTAGATGTTTACTATATCACTCTTTCTGAGAGAGCACACTGTGATATTGGCGAAATGTTTGATATAACTTCGCTAAGAGACGAATATAAGAAATGTATGGTATTTGGATTGACGCAGGCTGCTCTCATTACGCCGATCGTAGCTATGAGTAAAGAGAAAAGGAAACAGATATTTTGCAACGATGAAATATCAAAAAGAGTCAACGAAGTAACTCGGAGTCAAGAGTTCATAGATGTAGCAAATGAAGATGAAAAATATCGAACGAGAGTAACAGAATTATTTGATGAAATTGTGGAAAGATATGTATTTCCTGATGATTTTGATATTGCTTTCTGAGTAGGTAGGTATTAAAAGAAGTTTTGGGCATAGGAGCTACGTCTAACCGCAAGAGCGCCAAACGAAAATATCTTATGTATGATGAGGGTTTCGCTGTCATGTATGATTAGTTTTGTAATAGGAGCTAGTGCCTAGATTTTTATTTTGTAATCACATTTTTCACGAGGACTTTCATCTCACCCTTTGATTGTAATAAGAACTTTATTAGAATGTTGCAACTAGTTCGACGTTTCGTAAGAGCTTTTATAGGTCTATTTGAAATTTAAAAAAAAGACTTTGACTTTGACCTGGTGTTTATTTTGTCCCAAATTAGTTTAGGATTTACCTATATTTCCAGTTTTCATTTCTTTAAGCGGTCTGATGCTGAAATGTTTCTTTTGTGTTCCTGTGGGGCAGGCATCACATTAAAGTAAGTAGATAAGTAGCCGGTTACAGGTGAACCACCATGCGATGCCGTACGTTTAGTGGTCCAATGTTGGAACAGCCAACGGGCTAGGTGAAATTAAAATATCTATCCAATTCAATTCCGCCGCTCATTCTTCTACTTTCCTACCAAATGGGGATTTCACCACAGTAAGAGCGATGAGGAGGTTTAAAAACCAGCTGCAATCTAAAGTCCGGTTAAGCAGTGCACGGCTTGGTGCGATGTCGTTAGGGGTAGTCAGAAGCCAGTAAGTCTGACACCAGTCTAACCAGGGGGTATTGGGTTGCCCGGGTAACTGGGTGCTGGGTTGAGGAGTTCAGGATAGGCATGTCGCTTCTTGTAAAACACTGGTTGGTACCTACTCAGCTGAATCCGTTTAGACTGGAAGCCGACCCCAACATAGTTGGGAAAAGGCTCGGGAGGTGGGGAGGCACGGCTATATAGGTACCATATCAAAAAAATCGCACTCTATGCTAGCGCAAGAAAACGAGCAGTTAAATAATGTATATTAAATAAATAATTTAAAAATATTTAATTATTCTAGTTTTCAGTGAAAATAACTCATTGGTCTGACAGTTACCTATGTCGAGTAATTTTTAAATTAAATAAATATTTATCGGTAGGTACTGTAAACACCCACATGTTTTATCTCCTTGTTTAAATGTGATATATTAATTAAACATGTAACCAGCTACTATTTATTGCCCTGTGATAAAATGATTAGTAAAGTAGGTACAACATTTGCACTATCCTTCAATACCTAGGTACATATTTACTTTCGAATAGTTTTTTGGTCAAAAAATGATAATGCCTGCCATAAAAAATACATAGGTAATTAAGTATGTACGTAGCGTATACATTTAAAAGAAAAAACTACGGACAAGGATTCTGTTGCAATTTAATTAATTTAAATTATTTTTTCCATAATTCAGTTATTTATTTTAATATTTCGTGTCTAATTGGGTTGGTATTAAAAAAACTTCAATTTAAATGCTTATTTCAAAATATTTCCTGCCTTTCCTGCCCAGCAAAGTAAGACTAAAACACGTGGGAATAAATTAATACTCGGTTCTTTGTTTTTAAACTTTGTTCCAAAACATGCGTCTGGCAATACCGAGACTGTCTCAAACTATCTTTTATTTATTCTTACCAATTTAAACTAACGATATCAATATTTACTAAGAGATTATAACAATTATAATGAAGCTACATTACATGACAAGATAAGTTACTGATATACATATCAGACGCATTTTGTCCTGCTTACTGTGAACTTCTTAAGTATCTAAGTAGTGTTGTATTATAGCAGTATTTAGGTACTAATTTAATAAGGCTATATCTCATCCATTGATACCTACAATAATGTCAACTACCGCTATTGAAGTTGACAACCAAAACGGCAATATAACGGAAGAAGATATTAAATTAATATTGGCTAGCTACAATCGTTCTAATGAAGAAATAATTATTGAAAACTACTCCGTGCATAGCGCTAGTGACAAAATGTTAGGATTTCTGGCAGAATATTGGAAAGTGAGAGTGCTCTTATCTAATAGAAAAGTTTTATATTTCTTCATAAAAGCTATTTCTAGATCGAACGCAGCAAAAGCAAACATGGTGAAAGAATTGCACCTTTTTGATAAGGAGGCCTTTTTTTACACCGAGATTAAGGAGAAGATTGAAGTACCTGGTAAGTGATCTGCATTCTGTGTTACTGCTTCTTAGAACGATGTCCATTAGGTTCATCATCATCATTCATCGATATTGAGACTCTTAAAAATATATTCTCCTTTTAGGACTTAAACCGTGGGCTGCGAGATTGATAACAGCTTTGGATGATGCAATGGTTTTTGAAGATTTGAGCTCTATCCACTATAAGCTAAGGAATAAATTTGATCGATTTGACATGGCTCACACATTGCAGGCATTAAAAACGTTAGCCAGATTTCATGCATCTTCTATTATTTATGAGGAGAAGAAAAAAGAAGAAACTCCGGGAGGCTACACTATTAATGATGAATATGAACAATCTTTGGACAGAGGTGGATACACTTCGACATCAGATTGGTTTTGTCAATGCATGTACGGAGCATTAGAAGCTATCAAGTCATATTCAAAGTACGACGAAGCAGATATTAATTTAATCGACAGTCTTTGGCAGCGCGTTTGGAGCACTGCTTTAAGCTTAAGTGATTTCACTTCTAAACAGAAGAATGTAATTTGCCACCGGGACCTGTGGAATAATAACATCATGTTTCACTACACTGAGGCCGGGGAGAACCAGCCTGAGGCAGATGACTGCATCCTTGTTGATTTCCAAGCGATAAGGTATCAGCCTCCGGCCGGAGATGTAATGTTGCTACTCTGCTGCAATTTAGACCCAACATTTAGAGAGCAAAATTTGAGATTCTTTTTAGATTTTTACTATGAAGAATACGAGAAAATACTATGTAACTATAATATCGAGATCGATGCAATAATGTCTAGAGACGAATTTTTACAGTCTGCTGAAGAGCAAAGACAGTGGGGGCTTATTGTTTGTGGTTGTCTAATACCACAGTTTTGGTTGGACGATGACCTCACCACAGAAATTTTCTCTGATAATGCCCAGTTTAATGAAATACTGTCCAAAAATAAAGGATTGTTTATAAAAAAGATGATGGAGAGTAATGTAGATTATAAACAGAAAGTCATGGAAATATTTGAAGAAATTGCAGATAGATATTGCTTATCTAATCAATTACATAGGAACATTTAACCCAATAGATATTAAAACAACAAGTAGTCCAATATGACTTAAGTATTTTATTTGCATAAAGGTAGGTGTCTAATGTAAATGTGCACAGTGCAAGATAAGTGCAATCTGTCACGTGAATAAACACAGGATATACGTAATCGTGTTATAAATTTTAAGCCTAGTAGACACAGGATATACGTAATCGTGTTATAAATTTTAAGCCTAGTAGACACAGGATATACGTAATCGTGTTATAAATTTTAAGCCTAGTAGACACAGGATATACGTAATCGTGTTATAAATTTTAAGCCTAGTAGACACAGGATATACGTAATCGTGTTATAAATTTTAAGCCTAGTAGTTTTCAACGTTATAGATAGCCCATTAGCCAGCCATTAGCCATTAGGACCACTAAGATGTTGTATTGACCTGGCAGTCAAGAGATCGGGGGCTCGATCGCCACTCATTGATTTATTCACGGGAGCCCTCCAGACCTTGGTGAAGTCCAACATTAGAAACATTAATTAAGAGTTAGATTTAATTAGAAAAAGTACCTATAGTTTTAGTTCAAACTATGGGAACAAACCTCTCATTTACTTAAAAAATTAAATACAGTAGATACCAATACTCTTACACTTCGTCAGAAGGTTAGCGATTGCTGTATTCTACCTTCGTGTTATCTTTGTCATCAACCTTGCGTTCGTACGTCCAGCCCCAATTCGGTATAAACTTATTGTCTTGGAGGCGACGCAAACCAAATCTTCTATGCCACGGGTCATCATCCCGCTGACTGTATATGTCGCAAAATGGACGAATTAACAATATGTAGAATAGTTCTACAAAACTAAGGATGCTGGCGCCGAGAAATAATCCACCGGTTCCGCCGGTAGACACTGAAAATGACAAATAACATAAAAATTAAAATGATGATTTCGGCAGCTTTTGCAGTTCGTATGGGTTTTTGTTAATTTTTATCGACTGTTTCTCACCTACTAAGTCCAGCACGCCGCGTACCACGTTCCTCCTGTAGCGTTCACTGGGCAGCACTGCAAGTTCTATCTGAACGCTCGCGTAACCATCAGGCGTTATCAACTTGAAGTCCTTCGTGATCGTGATCTCTGCTTCCGTACACGACGGCAGACAGTCGCAGGACAAACCGGCACGAGACGACCAACTGGCTTTAAGGACCTGCGTCCCAAACAGATCTTGTACTCATACGTTATACCTACTTATTATTAGGTAAGTATATTCCTACTCGTTACACTGATTCAGCTTCAGATTTTTAATTCTACGTATAACATACATATATAAGTCGAGTGTCTATACTCACTGAAAGTTCATGGACGTGGGAATTCAAGCAGATAATGCCACTGACATTACACCTGAGGTGCTCCGGAACGTTTGGCATGAAATAATTGGTACAATTACAGAGTTCCAACTGTGCATCCTTTCGACATTGTACAGTACAGGCCGTGTACGAATAGTGGTGATAAACTTGCAAAAAATTTTCATCAGTATAGCGACATTTTCGTTTTTCAGGAGATATCAATCGGGCGCCCGCATCATTTTCTATGTTTCGTATAGTTATGTAACGCCTACAAACGATGTTAAGAATTATTGCAATAAACTTGTAACAGCACATTGTTAGTACCTGTCTCATATTCCTTGGACTCAATTTCTTAAGTGTCACCTATTTCGACGAACTCGTTAGATAGCCATCGTTTCACTAGAATGACAAAGGCCAATGAAATCTCTCAATGGGACGCTGCACAAAATAGCACAACAGGATGAGATTCTATTAGTATGTTTGATGATAATGTAGTTGTTATAATAAATGAGCCGTTTCCCAATGTTTCACTCGAAGCCGTATATAAATAGATACATCACGCAAAACGCAAATTTGCGTTAAATTCGTCCTAGTTCTTAGTTTGTTCACTGTTGAGGGATCAGTTAGTGTGTTTCAATATAAGAATACTTAGATCTGGTTTAGGTCAAATATAGATGACTAAATTCAAAAGTTGTATTAATCACTTCGCTCGCTATTGATTATCGTAGGGTCCTTACTTGTGAAATATTTCTGGTCCCACTGTTAAAACATCCGATCCTATGGTAGTGAGTGTGGGCACTTCTTCCTCATTCAGAATGTAAATGTTTGCAGTCACCATCACATCGAATTTGATTGCACCTGGTCCCGTAGTGCGATTACTCACCATGTCTAGTTTGGGAGCATTCTTCTCTCTGTCAAAAACAATTATTTAGGCAAATATAGGGAATATTGACTCCCTTCCCCGAATTTGAAACAGAAGATGGTATTATTATAGGGACCAATTTTAAATGTTTGTTTTTACAGAAGAAGGGGCAAAAACAATGCTACAGCCGACAAAAAGGCAGTGAGGCAGTTAGTCAGTTACAGCCTCTGTATCGTTCAACTACTGGGCACAGGCCTCCTCTCACACGGAGAAGGATTGAGCGTTAATAGGCAGTAAGCAAACTTGTTCCCTATCCAGAAGATGCTTGCAACATTCTCATTCACGAAGTATGTTCATTTTCGCTTACCTGCCTTGCAATGTATTAATAGCGAAACACGTTCCAAGCTCAGTATCCATAGGCCTGAAGTACTTGCAGCACTCAAATGGAATGCCATTCCACGAGCAGTTTGCTAGTGTCTCTTGACAGGTACTTCTCACCTGCAAACGTAATTAAGTACAAACGATTTATGCATTACATACATTACGTGTGTAAACCACCATGGTACCTACCTAGCAAGGTTTATGCGTAGTTCCCTACACGCAGAAAAAATACCTCCTTCAATGAATACTCTCAGTAGTCTCGTGTTATTTACAAGACAATCTGTATTCTTTTTCTATAGACTAACGTTCATGTTATCTAACTTACCAAGTTGGCGTAATAAGTTAAATTCGTTTGCATACAATCAGGCAGTGGGTCCACTAAGTTACAAAACTCGGACGTGTAATAAGTGATTCCTTTAAAAAAAGCTAATTCTTTCAACACTTCTTCCATGTTGAAATCGTGATCTTCTCCCCATAAACTAAAAACCACAAAGGAATTAACGTATTAACGGTTGAGGATTTTTTTATAACAACACAGAAAGAAGCCTTCGTCATTTTATGAAATGACCGAGCATTTCATGAAGTGAGCAATGACCGACATGTAAATTCATAAGAGTTAAACACAAAGCAGAACACAAAAAAGTTGTGCGGTATAAATTATTATATTCATAAAATAAATGGAATTACGTACCCATCTGAGATCGCTTCCACACGGTTTGAATTGTCATTTTCGCAAACAACCACAGTGGGAAACTCCGTGTTCCAATCCTTGTAGGTTGTCTCCACAACGAAGGATATGGGATTGTTCTGAAAGGCGTCGTATTGTGCTGCGATCAACAGGGACGAACCGTACCAGGAAAGAGCTACCACTACCAACCAAAAAATCCTGAAACATTGAGTTTGTCACACAAGTCGTAAGATAACATCCCAAGGTATTATTAATGCCAAACTTTTCGTATTGCTTTATACTGCAGATTAACAGGAGAAAAAGATTACCTTTCCACCCAATGTCTTTGAGTGTCGGCAATAAATCTAAAACCATGTATGGATGTCGTCTCCGGTAAACTTTTGATTCCATTCCACCAAATCTCCAAATACCTTCTCCAGGAATCTTTTGTAGACATGTCACAAACTTGGGTGTATGGTAGACAAGAAATAACTGAACCGATTTTATAAGAAGTATTTTTTTTATAGAACAGTTTACGTGCTTAACGATAACATACATGTATCAGAACAAATAAATAATGGCAATTAGGTACGATGGTGCCTAATCCAAGTTTCATATAGATCATAATCAGAACGAGAACTACACAGGTGTTCAATTGTTCGATTTATACAACCATTATGTTGATAAAATCTGATATCGAATGCTACACTAATATTCAATGCTTCAAAACCACAATACAGAAACTCTAATACAGAACCCTATACTAGAAACTTAATTTCAATATCCTTTGATTATGACAAGATATGTCGGTTTTTCTCCCAATCTAATCCCACTGCAATTTCATTCCAATATATTGATCGGTATCGACGAATGGGCTCGAAATGTCGTGGTCTTTGGGGTTCCACTACCAATTTATTAACTTTCTTGATTTGCTGTCGCGAACGAACTTCTCGAACCAACTTCACGGTGAAGAAGTAAATGAATTCCAACACCGAAACGAAGCTGAAGCCGGTAATGAAGCCACAGGTGGAACCGATGTTACCTGACGAAAATAAGAAAACTGTTTAGTTAAACAGCGCCTGATTTCAGAATGTATGTACTTGAGATGATTAACGTATAGCACTTTGAATGTTTTTAGGAAGGCTAATTGCACCTCATACTTTATAATAAACTAGCTTTTGCCCGCGACTTCGTTCGCATGGAATAGTGACTTCCGGCAGATTTTTGGTTTGACCAATAGATGGTGCTATATGTCTGGAATAAATTTTATTTTTAAATTTTTTTGTAATAAAAACTATCCTATGTCCTTTCTCAAGTTCTAAACTATGTCTGTACCAAATTTCGCACAAATCGGTTATGTTTAGGCGTGAAGAAACAAACATGCACCGTCACCAACAATAGGGACGACAGTACATTCTTCAACTTCTCCATTAACGTTTAGATTTTCTTTAGCCCTTTAGCTTTTTACTGATAGGTTCAAACTAATACATTTTACATCCTTCCCTTATTTTATCACCCGTGGGGGTTGGATGGGGGTTGAATTAATCAAAATCGTATTTAAGCGAACGTCATCATAAAGTTCTGATTCGTCATCAGGACTTCTTCATAAAATCTAAGAAGATGTATACAAACTTTCATCCCCTATTTTATCCCCTTAGGGATGGAATTTATCAAAATCCTTTCTTAAGGGTTGCCTACGCCACAGTAGCTTTATCCATGCAAAGTCTCAGTCTGATCGGTTTAATATTGACAAAGTTTCATACAAACTTTCATCCCCTATTTTATCCCCTTGGGGGTAGAATTGAACAAAATCCTTTCTTAGCGGATGCCTACGTCATAACATCTACTTGCATGCCAAATTTCAGCCCGATCCGTCCAGTGGTTTCAGCTGTGCGTTGATAGATCACTATGTCAGTCAGTCAGTCAGTCACCTTTGAGTTTTATATATTTAGATGAGTTGTATATGTTACAGCCAAAGTAATAAGTCCGCATATTATACATATTATCTAGCTATTATTTATAATATCTACTCAATTTGGATAAAGTGATAATTGACACATAATTAATCACATTAACTAGCAATTTTATATAATATCTCCATAGACTTAGATAATGTAATAAAACAAGTAGGTAAAGATTATTATTTCATGTTAAGTAATTAAAGTGCCTGGTAGCTGAACTTAATACAATTCGAAAAAGGCTAGTTAGCACAGTGCACCCCATGATAGTAGCGAAAAGTCCCCTCTTTGAAGTGTGGCTCGGGCCACTGTACCGACGGCGACGGCCCGGAGTGTGCCCTGCCCGGGAAGAGCACCGCCGTGTCCTCGTCAAGGCAGTCGGCAGCGGCGACCTCTCGCACCCGGCCCTGGTTCAAGCCAAGGTCCGGGGCGAGAGGTACTGGGATGCCATCGTCTCCATCTCTCCATCTCGAGACGACTCCCAGCCACCGTAGACGTGAGCCTGTGCGATGAGTTCGGGTGCCTTATCGGCCTTCCGTCTTCTGGGAGACACGGACCCGTCTCGGCGGTGCGCGTTGTTTAAGCCACTTACAGTCTGACCTCCCGCTGCACGCTCACGCTCACGCTCTCTGAGTGCCTCACGCTGCTCTCCCCCAGTCGGAGGAATCATTTGATGATTTATTATAAAAATAGTCGATAATAACTTGACGTGCCGTTTCTAAGAATTAGTAAGTAGTCAGACGATTATACCATATTTATTACTTTGGCTAACTTTGACCAGCTATTATAAATTAGATCCAGATAAAATGATTAATCTATCACACTGTCTAGTCAATTTGGGTATTATATACAATGACCAGTCATTATGTATAATATATATTTAATCACTTTGGCTGTAACATATACATTATACAAAATAATATGAGTTAGAAACACTCACTGATGAGATCGAACCACTTCATAATAACATTCTGTCCGTAGCAGTCGGCTACGTCCCTCGCGTACTTCACGTGAACAAACGAGATTCCGGTAAAATTTACGCCTTGCCTGCAACAAATGGCATTGTTCTAGTTCAGAACAAATGTAGTCCAATGTGCTTTGCATAACAAAGTGTTACCAGTATTCCCCTATTTTGTTCTCTGGTGTTGTTTCATTCATTGGAGTAAAGCTTTGCAAGGTTTCGATTTCTTCCACATGAATTGAGTTCGATTTTTAAATAGATAGCTACATGGTATATAGGTACAGTTAGGTTCACAATTCTATTAAGTACCTAGTATTTACGTATATAAGACGATGTACTTGAAATACAGTAATGGCACAGGAATTGTTGTTTATCATTGGTAGTACCTATATTCTGCACCATGACAACCTTCGCAATAGATCGGCATAAACAATAAACGACGCCCTTTTTGTCTCCCGAACGACGATATCAAACAAACAACGAATTGTCAAAATGTGAAGTCGAGTCCCTGTATTCTAATGTGAATTAAATTTTGAAAGATTTTTAATACCTCGTATCTAAAGATGGCAGTCGCTCCTAAAAAAGCAACGTATTCTACTGCTGACTTTGAAATATTTGGCAAAGTACAAGGTGTGTTCTTTAGAAAACATACGCAAAAGAAAGCAGTCGAACTAGGCCTCAAGGGATGGGTGATGAACACCGCGCAAGGAACTGTGGTAGGCCAACTACAAGGACCTGCGATAGCCGTGGAAGACATGAAGATTTGGTTACAAAAGGTGGGGAGTCCGAAATCGCGAATTGAAAAAGCTGCATTCCGAAACGAAGGCCCCATTAACAGCTGCGCATTTAGGACATTTGAGATTCGACGATAAAATATTGGACACTAGGTACTTGACGCATTTCATGTACTCGTATCATTTAATTTATATGATTGAATAAAAAAATCACAAAAAGCTTTTTCTGTTTATTTTTTTATTTAAAATGGTTAGATAGACCAGACTAGATTGTGGGTGTATCTTTGTATGCCGCAGGCTTAAGAAATAACACGGTCAGGTTGTAAGTATATGTTTTTTGATAACCAGTTAACAGAACTAGATAATGCGAATCTGTACATTAAGATACATACCGACCTACCGGTTTTGATAACAATGCTCATAACATACTCACTGCCATTCATCTCGTTCACTGTCGGGAACTGTGTTGAGATACTCCGGGTATATTACGACATTGTTGAAGTCGTAACTGTAAGCTGTCTTGGAACATGTGGGGTTACACATGGGGCAGTCGATCCCGCCGTTGACCGCATCCAGTTCTAACTCAGGGGGCACGTGATCTACGATCGGGCGCACGGCTATCGATTGTGCTGAAATACGTAAGGCTCATTCAAGTATTTACAACAATAATTGCTAATGACTTCATGATCACTTCGTGAGATAAGTAGGTACTTACAGTAATAAGATCTAAGACAAGGCACATCCTTCATATTACACGTCCTTGCATTGGTCATCTTCAGCATATTAAAGGGCGTGCAATTACAATTGTCTAACAGAAAATGCATTCTACATTTCAGCATGCAATCACTGTAAGTGTAGAAAGGGAGATAGGACGACTCGTCATAGAATCGACATTTTCTCAGCTTGATAGGCACGTGTTGTATGTCACGGGATGCTTCTGTGAAACTGGCTGTTACCATCACTGACATCTGTAACATAAAACTTACACATGAGTGCTTGTTAAAGAATGTAGGTATTTGGGAGTGAAGCTCACTGACGCGAATACCTTCAGTGTACTGGAAAGTGATTTTTACAATTCATTAAGTTGACGACTAAACAAAATAACCATACGCCTGTAATGTAATGGCTGTCACAGATGGGCGAAAAATAAGAACTTTACCTGAACATTAGGACTTATTATTTGCATAGCAAAACTCCCACTTGGCGAGTCCGGAAAGTCATATGCGTCTGAAAATTGTAGCTGAAATTAGATGGGTTGCATTAATATCATTCGCTTCACTGCTAGTAGCCTGCATAAATCTGTGTACCTCTTTTTTAATACTAATCCTACCTGTGCTCCCTGCAAAGGTATGTTGTAGAAAAAGTCGTCACTCTCATTGAGGCGCAACAAAACTTTCAACCCTTGGTCAAAATCGAAGAAAGATTTGTTTCCGTACCTGTACATGTCAGTATTTCGCGAACTGTTCGTTACACTGTAAGCAAATTAAAACGAGATATCTAAAAAGCTGATAAACAAAAAAAAGTTATCAAAGAATTTTAATTATGTATGTATAATTACTTCTCAAAAATGGTATCGTGTGGTCGCAAGTAGTTAAAAGTACAGCAGTAGCCGTTCATAGTGAGTCGAAAGTCAAACAAGTCCAGACATTTTCGGGGCTCCGTGTTCCAAACGCATCGAACTAAGAGATCTTCACACCGAGGCGTTAGCTGTAAAACATTTTCATGATAATCAAAAATACGATATCGTGAATTTTGGTGTAAAGTGTGACAAACTCAGAGAAAGTTTAAAATCTGTCTCGTTCGAGAAATTGCTGCTATTGTTTAGATAATTATATATTCGATAACAATACACTGTGAGGAGCTCGTGGCTAAGTCACATAGCCGCACCGGTCCATTGATCGTAAGCTAAACAACGCTTGACGCAATCGCTCCGTGGATGGGTGACCGTGTGCTGACCAGGACTTAGTATAGGTAGATGACTAGGCATACAAGACATTGTCATGTAGAATATCATGAGTAGAAAATAAAGACACGAGCGGAATAACTCAGTTCATGGTGTCCCTTTTGTATGTTAAGTACAAATTACCAATAGGGACGTACACTCTGCATGAGTTCATGCACGTCATATTCGCCTAAAGCGTGGTGCAGCTCTAGAGGCGACACGTTGTTAAAGTTGACTGCACCCAGCCCGTAAAGTTGGCCTAGTCCATACAGCAGGGACATCATTTCCTCCTCAGTGTAATTTTGATTACGCTCCGCTTTCAGTCTGCAACGAGACAAGCATTTTTCGGCACACAACACGTCAGGCGAAGTAGCTTGATTACTTAGAACAAAGTACCTATTTGAAAATAATAGGTCTTCCAGCACCCGGCTTAAATGTAGCCTGTTTTTTATTCAACTGTACAAGCTATTAAGAACCCTAAAGGTTCGTCAAAATAGGTTCGGCCGTTAGTACGTTACGTGAAGGATTTACAAACACATGCACTCACAAACTTAACTCTCGCCTTAAATATTTTATTTTTATTTGGGAGACAAACATATATTATATAAACACAATAACAATCAAAAAGACAACACTTAATCCAAAACAGTTCCCACACTTAAAGTATACACTTAGGTATATAAGTGCCATAATGAATCTCTTACAATTTCTTGGCAAGTTCTGTGGCAGCTCGCTTACTGATCCTGTTGTTGGTACAAATGCCGACAGCAGGGAATATGATCTTGTTGACCGGTGTGCCCTCAGGCAACTGTGTGGTCACCAGCGGCGCGCTGTAGTACTTGTCAAACGTCAGCCACACCAGCGATATGGAGCAGATCAGACCCACCACTAATGTTACGATCCAAATGATTCTGTAAGTATCCAAATGATTGTGTAAGAGAGTACATGGGAGAGTACATAAGAGGAGTACATAAGAGATTATATAAGAGAGTACACGATAGAGTTCATAAGAGGAGTACATAAGAGAGTAGATAAGAGGAGTAGGTACATAAGAGAGTCCATGAGAGGAGTACATAAGAGAAGTAAAGTCAAAAACGTTATTCGAAACTAGGCTAGTTTTTAGGATTTTTTCACATCAAATTACAAAAGGACAGCCACCCCAAAATGCTTCCCTTTTCACCACTTTCTAGTGTTATGACTGGGAAGAAGAAGCGGTGAAAAATAAACTTCCCAGCAACACAGTTGTCTATTACAATTTGTATAAATCAAACAAACAAAAAATTGCAAATACGGCCAAGCCGTCTTCAGGTAATCGGTGAACATACATATAAAAAAGATCCCGACGAATTGAGAACCTCCTCCATTTTGGGAAGTCGGTTAAATAAACTAGACATGTCAAAAAAATACTATTTCAATATTATTAGCAGAGCTGTCTACTTATGTGGTTTTAACTTGTTTCATATCTGCACGATATATGGTTCAGTGATATAACATCAAGTAATCTCTAGTGATGTAACACAAGCCTTTCCACTTCAAGATAAGAGCAATTGCTCCAAACACACCTAACGGGGGCCAGCCAAACAGGTTCATGACAAGTTAATCTGGGACTTAGTAGCCAGTATTGCAATCGAGTGTCAAGTGCCAACCATTACCGTACCAAAGCTACGCTACATACCTTTCAACGAACGGAGTATTATCGTCCACAAGATGCTTCAGTCCGCATATGGACGACTCCTCACAATATTCCTTGCTGACTGTCTTTATACTCGCCTTTAGTATATCAAGTCTGTCAGGCTCCGGAGCTTTCCTGCGCAAACGACGCCGATATTCAAATTCATAATTTTGAGAAATTCTATCCATTTTAACCGGCTTAACTGTTCGAACGATGAATTTTAAATGGAACAAGCTCAACCATGCGAAGCCAATAATTCCGAAACGTTTTTAAAACTAGCTCTTTGGGAAAGTAAAAGTACTTAAATACCGTTTTTAAATATTCTATTTTATGATAAGATCGAGCTTTGATGTGAAGTTAATTACTGTGATTGATCGATTCTTCTCGTGTATTGCCAGTATTTGTGATTGGAAAGCGATTAAAATATGATTTTTATTAACGTAGGTGGAAAAAAACAAACAAAATAAACGCTGTAATTTTTTATCTCGGTCCAAAGTCCTCATGATGAACCTAATTATTATCATTATTGCTGACAGTATTCCTCTAAATGACTTAATTAAATTCATGCAAATGTTACTGTTTTAGAAATGTAATTGTCTAAAGTGGGAAAATAACGTTTATGAAACCAAATCACATGACTACTCGAGTAGCAGGTTATAAAGAGCATAGTATAAGCATTACGATCGGACTCGCAACATAATTGCAAAACTTATTGCCAAACAATTTGATCATCTCCGAATCCGCCCACATTCTCTTTAAAGTGGAAGAATTTTGATATTTTATAATGCAGTAGTTATCTGTCTCATATCTGTTATTCTAAAGCGTTTACATAATAAATGTCACAAAAATTGCAGTCGATCTAAATTACTTATTTAAATTGCACCTCGTGGATTAAGTCATTGGCGATTCATATGTACAACGATATATTCGTTCATATTTTCATATTTACGGGAAGGTTTCGATTATTTCCCGGAAATTGAATGAAAATGGAAACGAACCTTGCTCTGCAGGAAATGAGAATAAATCATTCTGAATCTGATAACACTTCATTGCAAAATGCAATTGTATAAAGCAGTTCAACAACTTTTGTAAATGACATGTTCAATAAAGTTACTACTGCTGTTATTTTGGACTAAATATATGATAGAAATAAAGAGAAACTGGTTGTAACCTTACCAACACATATTACAGTATCCACATGCAGTGTTCAAGTGGTACTTTCCACATCGCGTCACTCAGTCGGCACTGCCCGCGCCGCGCCCGTGGCTTGCGCCCGCGCACTCTCCAACGGTCACGCGCTGTTGCGTAAACTAATCTGCATGAGACAATGAAACTGTTATGCGTAACCATTCTATTCGGTCTACACATGTTATGATAACAGTTTAGCAAATCCTTACTAATATTATAAATCGGAAAGTGAGTTTGTTTGTTTGTTTGTTTGTTCCGCTTTCACGCCGTAACTACTGAACCGATTGCTTTGAAATTTTGCAGACGTAAAGTTAGAAGTCCGGATTAAATAATAGGGTACTTTTTATCCCGAAAAAAATAGATATTCCCGAGGGAAAACAAAAATATTGTTTGCTTGATGGATGGATTGTAGATGGCGCTGTGTGTCGTTTAAAACAAGGTAATATATTGCAAACGAATATAAACATGTAAATTTAGAAGCTAAATGATACGATAATGAATCCCCGAAAATGAGGAATTCCCGAGGGATGATGTACAATTTGTTTAATCGTCTAAACTGTTTTTTTTACATCTACTTATATATTGCAAACGAATATGAACATATAAATTTAGAAGCTAAATGATACGATAATGAATTCTCGAAAATGAGGAATTCCCGAGGGATGACGTACAATTTGTTTTATCGTCTTAACTGTTTTTTTTACATCTACTTATCCTGAAATAACTATAATTCAACGAATTACTAATTGGTATAAGTATTAGTTAAATTATTTAGTTCTTGAGGTATGCGATATATACATATATAGATGGCGCTGGGTGTTTTTAAGACGTGGTAACGATGTGTTTTTAAAATACGTAAGAAGTGGAATGACAGCTTTTTAAAACGTGGTGACGTTGTTTTTTTTAAGATACGTAAGAAGTGCAATGATATCTCGCGCTTTAACCTGTAGCTCATTGTTCAATCGCGAGCTTCCCGATAGCTCGATAGATGGCGTTGTGCTTTTCTGTATCGCGGTGTTAAGGTTCGCCGCGAATTAGTCTTAAGGTGTTTTGAAATCAGTGGGGCCCAGTAGGGTCAGGGCCAGCCGGGGCTGCGGGTTGTTCGAAAGAGATACCGCGGCCCTGGTATATAAAAGGCCTAGGACGGAACACGACGATTTTAGTCAGTAAGAGTCTGACACTCCCTCACCGCTGCTAACCCACAGCGGGAGGGGTCATTTGATGATTTTACGTCGCTAAAAAAAAAGGTGTTTTGAAAAAAAAAATTTTTTTTTGTACTCGCTCTGGAAGCAGTGTCTAACACTCATACACTTATTCGGTGCACTTTTCGACTCATTTACTTGCTGTTTTATCTTTATTCACTGATTTTCGCTTTTTTTGTTTCCTACCATTTTACATTGAATTGTGTATTTTATAGATTTTAGGTTTTAAGCAGTAGCTGTATAATAGTTA
The DNA here is from genome assembly GCA_033682625.1 of Helicoverpa zea x Helicoverpa armigera. Classification (NCBI taxonomy): domain Eukaryota; kingdom Metazoa; phylum Arthropoda; class Insecta; order Lepidoptera; family Noctuidae; genus Helicoverpa; species Helicoverpa zea x Helicoverpa armigera. The sequence goes on from JAWIIS010000029.1 coordinate 3,796,668, forward strand.
GGTTTAGTTAGTTTAGTGCTTTTTTTCTAGGTAGATATCTAAAGTAGTTATTGTTTTTTCGATAGGTTAGGTTAGGTTAGTTTAGTTTTGTTCGTGGTTTAGATTGTTATAGTTTAGTTTGGGATTTTAGTTAGTTGATTTATACCGCAATATAACCGAATTCCACGCGGGCGAAGCCGCGGGCGGAAAGCTAGTCTATATATAGAACCCATAATTAGTTAGTAACACCCCGTGTGACACGTCAGCTATCCCTTTTCGATTACTTCTTAAACATGATTCACACAATTTCTTAGGTATATTGGTAAGAAATTAAGGTACGATGTGTGTTTAGTAAGCCAGCTTTCGCAATTAAGGACTTTAATAAGAGTCTTTGAAAAGTAAGCAAGCCTGATAAATAAAACACTATGGATAAGCACACTTTAACACTCCACAAAACTTTAATATACAAAAAGAGTTATTCGATATTCAGAAACAATAACGAAACGATCTAGATTTTGTATGTATTACCTAAGTATTATGCTTATCAAATTACCAAACTTATCAGCCGACTTTCGTAAGTTGCTTTAATTCGAAAGATGTAAAAAATATTGAAACAATTTTGCAAGACAGTAGATAGTATAAAATTAAGCACAGGTGAGAATGATCTCAACACTATTGCGGTTATCAACGTAAAATTTGCACACACTGAACATGTCATGCTGAGTAAAAGCAACTACGTAGAAATGTCTAAGCTCTGTTGAAACATTGACACGATTTAATAATGCATTCGACGTAACAATTAGCTCGTGCTTCTGGTAATATGTTTGATAACGTGTTGCATGCTAATCTGTCCTGCACTTATCATTGGAAAATAAATTCTAGTGGGTCACGTCATTTTCACGTAATTCTACAACTATGCTTCATAATAAAGCGTAATTACAAGTTGCTATCATAAGCTGTTATCGCAAGCTTTTGAGTATTTTACAAAATGATAAAAACTACTCACCTGAGTATTCAGTTTTCATACTTTCAAGTATTTGTCTAATCTAATTTCGACTCTAAAAGTAATGTAACTTTAAGTAAAAAGCCTTCGATCCAATGATAGATATGGCATAATTAAACGATTAATTAGAGCGTTGTGTGAATCTTTGAATGGCAATGAAATTCGAAGGAAAAGGAAGGCTCAAATTATCTTATGTATAAATTAATACAATACAGGAAAACATACCGGTACTAACTCATTATGTCATGGACGCTTTATCACTGACATATCTTTTTTAATTTGCAGGTGCCAAAGTTAATTCGTTTATTTTCATAATATAGGTAATTATGACAAAGAAAAGTGGAGCTTTCTGTATCGATATGATTAATTAGTGGTAACAGGTTTAATTTTTCACCAGTCACTGTATACAAACGTGAAATAGTTTGTCTTCGTCACATTACTATCACCATTATGTCTAAGTATAAACATTTTACAATGCCTAGTGTGTAGCAACGTAGTAAGTGCATATCATCAAAATATTTTGGAACACTGTTGTGTTAATGTTATGATATCTAAATGGTGTTTGGCGCAATGCGCCGGTGGAGGTGGGTCGTAGGCGCCGATGACCATTCTCTTGGTTACTCTTCATAGCAAATGTTAGTCAGCCTTTCTCGAAGACACCAGCTTCAAATATTCTATACATTACTACATAACTTTGTATAGTCGGTAGTTTAATTTGTGGTTTTTAGTGAAGTGTGAAAATACGTCATACTACTGTGAAAATTACTGACGCTATTGGAAAATTGTGTTTATTTAACAAAGGAAAACTACCCGCTTTTCCGAGGTATGTGTAAAAGTTAATTATGTCGCTTAGTTAGTTACTGATATCAAATAAAACTATTCATATATCATCCATTTAGCAACTTGTAGGTACTTACTCTTTGTGAAAAACTTTTAGCTGTTTTTAATTATTTGTTTTAGAAATATCTTTGTTAGTCAAAAGAACCGTTCAATGTATGTACTACCTATGAAAAACTTTTCATGAGCTTCGTAACTGTTACACGAAAAATTCTTGGTAGTTAATTGTCGCAGTAGTTATTTAGCGCCTAAATATTTCAAGGAATCGCGACGTACAGTGCTTTTATTTTACCTGCGCTTTTAAGTAATGTAGGTAGAGTACCTACCTAAGATAGATACGTATGTTATTTACTAACTTACCAAGGCGGCCAACCGTCCCGCATTCTGCGGGACCGTCCCGCAATGCTTGACGAAATCCCGTTTTGAAATTATTAGTAAAATAGTCCCGCAAAACGTTGTATGCGTCCCGCATCCCTATTTTTCTACCACGCTTCTACACAACGCCCACCCACCTGCGCGCACGCTCAACAGTGCAGGAACACAGATTACCTATAATATAATCTCGTTCTCTTTATTTCTACTAAACTCGTGAGGCCTAATGATTTTGAAAATAAGACATTAATGCACGCTGTGACACGATATTGATAGATTAAATTATAGCTTTTTGCTTATACGGTTTTTATTTTATCAGTTCCGTCCGATCATTTTTCAATGACCCCCCCCCCCCCCTTTTCACGGAAGGTTAAGTCCCGCATTCAGTTTTCGGAAAGTTGGCCGCCTTAACTTACTAACCCTGATATGTAATTGTTTATTAATTCCCAGTTATTATTATAGACACTAAAACAATTACCAAATAACGAAAAATATCTCTCAGAATTACGCGTCTTCTGACTGGCTGTTGAATGGCAAGGCTTTAAATTATTTGACCTAAGAACAAGCCAGCTCTCTGGTCACGCAAAGCGTGACTGTTTTTGAATATTATCTTATATGGGCATAGAGCATACGTTTGCCTATTCCCTTCAGAAGGTACCTCGAAAATAGAATACGAAATAAACACTTAGCTATACAGAAGCGAGTCATAATGTTTGACAAGAATATCCATAAACCATTCTATTTTATGTTCCTCATAATGCCAATGCCTCTCAAAGGTAAAAGGTACATGCCGTAAGTTCTCGAACATTGACCAACGCTAGATTGGATTGTTTGTTAAATCCGCGGATGGTTTGAAAGTATGTTATGTTTTGATACTTCGACCTTGGGACATTGTCCGAACCACGTGGTAATTGCTAACGCTCGTTAAATTGCTCTTACGCTTACTTGAGCGTGTAGCAGCGGCTTATTCGTGTCAAGTGCAAAAAGTTGCATGTTTGGAAAAATACTGGAATGTGTGTACAAAATTATGCAGAAGCACGCCCTATTGATCAAAGGTTTATAGTTTGTTCAAATATGTAAATAATACCCACTACTACTAAGTACTACTTGGCTTGAGCAGTCGTAAGATTAATTAAAGACCTTTTAACACAGTTTTTCAGGTAGATTTGACTATACTTACAATAGATAAACGGAATATAGGTACTTACTTACCTAAAAATATTTCACCATCATACTTGCTAATAAATTTTTAATATATCTCTGTTTATTGTTTAAAAAGCAAATTATCTAATAGCGAAAAATCACTATTCACTTTACATACATACACGTGTCCTATTGAATGAACTTTTTACCTTTGGACCTTATTATGTCACCGACGAAATGCAGGCTAGAGCTTTGAACAAACTTGTTAGTAATGAATGGTCATCTACCTACACTGTTGTAAAAGTTATGAATAGCTGGTCTACTTTAAGACCATAGAGAAACAGGTCATTAAAAAATAATGACAGTCTTTATATAGGTACTTAGTTAGGTAAGAAGAAGGCAACATACCTAATAAGTACCTGCAACAATTTGTTATTCATTGAGTCAAGCAATCCTTTTAACTCATACCTAAATAAAATCTGTGCATTCTTCTTGGACTGACTTCGGGGTTAAAGTTTATCCTTATTTTTTCTATGTCTATCAAAAAACTTTGTACATATACATATTTATCGTAAAATATGCACCGATTTCACCCCACTGTGTCCCTGGCGAAGCAAATTTTTGATCGATCATATCGTCAGTTGCAATTTTGCAGGGACCAATAAAATGAAGTCACTGGTATTCCTGCTGACAACTTGTACATGGCTGGTGAAGTGTCTGCCGCCTCCACATCCTGACGTGGTGGCAGTCAGGAGAGAGGAGGAACGGTTGCCGGCACTCCTGAGGAGCCCGGCGTTACGCAACCCGCATCTACTGCAGGTACTGCCTCTGACCAGCCTGTTACATAAAGGAGAAAAACTGGTAAGAACACGTACATAACACTTTCCTTTTACTGAATGCTTTATACAAATATATTTATACATGACCGTAACTTTTCTGCGCCCTAAAGAAAGCTCATTTCCCAGAAAGGCTTGTTTTTTCTTTGAAAAATAAGATTTATTCACCTTGACCATTAAGATCTGTTGAAGGCAACACCACGCTGATCGCTGTCCTTATTTTCAAGGTTTACGCACGAGATGCTCACGATGTGCCGCGGATAGAGATTCACAAAATTCTGACTCACGCGGGTCTTATTCCAAGGAAAACATATCCACCTCCGTCCGTATCCAGTCATAGATTCAACCACATCCCAGTTACTTCTCCCGAAGAATGGTATGATCGGGAATTCGCAGAACCTTCATACTTCCCCAGTCAAGAAACGTTGCAATACTTAGGGACGCAGTAGGTTTATTTAACTAAAGTACTTGTATCAAAATGAAGAGTCAATGAAAACACCATTGTGTTAATGATGTTGTCAGTGCAATAAAATTCGTTAGTATTATTTAACTAATGTATTGTTAAATAGTGACTACTTATGTTTTTGTAAATATCGACATGTTATAAATTAAGTTGTCACATGTTTAGCCAATAAATGCCATTGCATTTTCACAATTATTTACGCGTTATTTTATTATCAACGATTAAAACTAAACGTATTAATAGCAAATGATGAAATAAGAGGAAGATTAAACATTATAATTTTAAATGAATTAAGAGTTAAAAATGCAACACGTAGTCATCAAGAAGCAATTAATAATTATTTTACTCCATCTTTTGTTTAAAAGTCTTGCGCGATATTTGTATTTGTAAAATAAAAATTAATATTATATTTATAATGAAGTTAAATGTATGTAATGTAAATAAACTATGTTTAAGTACGAGTGTATGTTTAAGTTGTTATATTGAAAGTGTAAACGAAGCTGATGATTCGAGTGTGTTAATTTGTTAATTTCTAGTGCGATCTGACATTGTTGAAATAAACAAAACAATTATGTACTTACACAATTCGTTTTATTATAATGGAAGCAATGACCTTCATAGTCAAGCATTAGTAGATTAAGGCTGCACAATTATAACATTTTATAATTAATTGATTAATAATTCATTGCATTTGCACAACATGAAACCGTGGCGTTAGTTTTTAACGATCATAATATTAAGTCCATCACCCGTATCAATACCACTAGGCATAGGATTTGAAGTACCTAATTCTTGCTTACAATATGTCTAAAACAAAAACTACAATATGTAAGGAGTTGATAAAAGATTATTGTGCGAACTGCACTTTTGCTGGCATACATTATATTGCGGATGACAATAAACATGTGACTGAGAGGTAAGATCGGGGTCAATCGATATCTTTTACGAATACTTGATCAAGCTGCAGTTGTAATAGTCTGTTGATTTGAAATTCTAAATAATTTAACCAGGTTACTTTGGCTGGTACTTGTTATTTTATCCTGGTACGGGTCTGCGCTTCTCATCATATCGGCTTGGGATGCCTTCCGCCAGAGTCCTATCAGCTTCGGCCTGGAGACAACCTACACAGAATGGGAAACAAAAATGCCAACAGTTGCCATTTGTGAAATAGCTAACAATCCAAAAATATTCAACGTTTCGGATACGTAAGTTTATATACTTTTTACGTTAAAAAATCTTTTTAGTATTTTAAAATTGTTATGTTCCAATTATCTCTCACAAGTGTGTATTATTCGGTTATTTTGTGGCAGGATCTGGCCTCCCGGTCATCTATTGGACTTAGAAGACGCGCTAAAAGAGATCGTCTACTTTCGAGGAGTCACCTACGTTCTCGTTGGCACGTGCTACAAAAACCCGGACCCAGACCCCTTGTGCCCTCAGTCCAACTACACATACTATGCAAACCTAGTGCGAAGCGATTGCACGAAGATAATTAAGAATTGCACGTATAACGATGAAGAGTTTCCCTGCTGCGAATACTTCCAACCCATAGAAACTGATATTGGACCGTGTTTTATTTTGAATTCCATTCAGACAAAGTAATCTAGCTTATTCTTTACTGTATTTAGATAAATTTGCAAGGTGTTTAAGTTTTCCTAATGCCTTCTCATTTTAGGAAACCAAAGCCATATCCGATGGTAAATAATTTGCAAAATCTCCGAGGTGTTATTAAATTCGATTCCTATTTGACGACAATGGTTAGTATCACATATTATGAGTTAAGGTTAAGGAGGTTTACTAATTGTAGAAATAAGCCTAACTGATGTGTTACTAGATGTATACTCTTGGAGAGGACGAGGTGCCAACTGTGACCACTCTACACTCTTCTACATTAAAGCTACAACCTGGCTATATTTATCGGTAAGTTCTAGATTCAATACATTGTGATTTTAGGACTCAAAAAATTGCTAATTTCATTGAAGTTAGGTCTTGAATACTTTTTAATTTTTAATAAACAAAGGAGATGTTGCATGTTCCTTGCAATATTGTTTCTGTAAGTGGACCGCCAGTTGCGATGTGTTTCTGAAGAATCCCTATACAAAAATTTACATTGCTCACACCACTTCGGGTATTGTGCTAATCGTTTATTTTTTTAGACGCATACTATCAGTGCGGAACATAGAAAATGATCCCCTGATTACGGAGACGACGTCGGAGCAGCGTGCATGCCGATTCCACCACGAGAACGAAGATGGCCTGTATCCTCACTACTCTTACAGTGCGTGCACTGTTCTGTGTCGCAAGAGAGCACAGCTCGAGTCGTGCCAGTGCAACGATCACTTCATACTCGGCACCAGTGAGTTCACGACATAGAATTAACAAAAAATATATTGCAATTTTGAGAAATCCAAAAAAATCTATGGGCAATCCAGCCCCCTAAAAAACTCGCACGCGATCATGCGCTGTGATAATTTGTAGTTCGGATCCTGTCTTCAATACTGGCTAACTTAAAACTTAGGCTTTACGTAAATAAGATCCTTAGGGAGAGCCTATAGATAGATACTTCAATAAGGTATAACTACTATAGGTACACGTAATGAGACATAATATGTATTGTATATATGTATTGTATACATAGTTAGCCCTCTATATGTATCACAAAGAACGTTCACTGCACTTTATTGTGTAACCAGATCGTCAAGAGTAGGAAATAACCTCAAGTTAAGTAACACACACAGTCATGACCTTTATTCGTCTGTTAAGGCTGTTATTTTTACCATTTATCTAAACAACAATAATTGTTATTTGTTTAGGAGGTAATAATTTCCTGTAATTTCAGCTGAAGAAACTCGTTGTAATTTAACGGGAATGGCTTGTCTTAACACCTTGTCTAGTCATTTGACTACATTGAAGCCACCGTGGGCCAACCGTCCCGGGCTCTCCTGTAACTGTCTGCCTTCATGTGATGAAACTGAAATTACAGTTATTAAGGACGTCTCTATACCGTAAGATAATTTAAAATGTTTTCAATAGAATCATCTTAAAATAACGGCATCAATTTATCTTCCAATCTTAGTGAAATATTTTCGAATATGACGATAATATGAAAATTGATGAAGCAAGCTAGCGTGCTGTCTTTATATTATCCTGTGAAACCATTATTAGTATTTGTCAGCTTATTTGCCAGGTACGGTAAACATAATAATATTTAATAGGCTGTTAACATTTCAGGGTTAAAGGGAAAGGTCATAAAAAGAAGGCACGCGTTGAAATAATACTCGCTTATTTGCCCACTGAAAGATTCAAAAGAAACGTTGTTCGAAGCCGGCTGGATTTAGTTGGTAAATATCCTTCTTATTACTACTACTTTTGGAATTTTAGGTAAATCATAACATTGATAACTTCTTATTGGCTTTTATAATCAGACTAGGTACTTATTTTTAAATATCTCGCTTCAAATCCTTTGTTTGTTCGAAAGAGTTACCGCGGCCCTGATACATAAAAGGCCTACGAAGGAACATGATGGATTTTAGTCAGTAAGAGTCTGACACTCCCTCACCGCTCCTAACCCATAGTGGGAGGATTCACTTGATGATTAAAAAAACTTTATCAATTTTGTTCGGAAATTCTTTCAGTGTCAGTAGGAGGTACAACAGGGCTATTTGTTGGTGCCAGCTTGCTGAGCTTCGTGGAACTGTTTTTCTTCTTCACCGTTCGTTTCATTAGCAATGTCTGGATGGAGAGGAAGAAGACTGAGAATGTCCTGGCTGTCAAACCTTCTACAACGCCTATTACGCACGAAGTAGAAAATCTTGAAGAAATTCCCTCTGTCCATGTTAACGCAGAACTGCTACAAGAGGCATATGTTACGAGTGGTGTTCCAACACTGTCACCAAAAATTAACAACACTGGAATCATCAAATTAAAGTAATGTTCTAATAACTTTAAACAATCAATACGGCACGGCGTCATGACTATAAAAGCTAGCTATTGATTCAGGTCACCTAAATGTTTGAACTGTTTATTAGTCTTCTTTTGAATTTTCATTCTTATAATAATTAATGCTTCTGAAATGCACAGCAAGATTTTAAGCTAAATATAAGTAAGATAGTAAGACCTTTTCTCATTCTCTTTCGATAACAAACCTATTGTTAACGTAACACTTGGGTACTTAGGTACTTACTACGTTAAATCACGGTGTGAAATTACTTTTTCGCTTTCTTGTAGCCGACCCCAACATAGTTGGGAAAAAGGCTCGAAGGATGATGATGACTTTCTTCTAATCACCTCATATAAACACATTCCTCAAAATATAAGTGCGTGATGATACTGTGATAGTTTTTATTTTACCCTTCAAAGTTTGACCTGACTTAGGTAATGTATTCCGAAAGCTGCATTTCCTTGTTACATATCAGTTTACTTCCCAAATGTTACCGCATAATAAAGTAACATGATTCACAGGTACTTCATTACGAAATGATCCAGTCTCCGAGAGATCGAATAGACGAGTGTGCACTTTCTGGGAGTGGCCCAGTTAGCCGCTACAGGAAGACATCGGTTATGCTCGATGTAAGAGCCCATTGCTCTCTACAGACAAGCCATCTCGTGTTCAATTATATCAGACCAACACATCTATAAGGATGTGCATTGAGTAACTTGGACGCCTCTTACTGTCCCATTTATATGACGCAATCAATGGATCTAAATTAAAACACAAAATTACTACCAATAACTTTATTGTAATAACAGAATCATGATCTACTTCCCTATGAATGTTTTTATTCTTCTAAGATTACAATTATGAAATAACATTAGAAATTGCAAAAATTGGTGATATAACCGTAAAATTATTAATACTGATAAGTTCGATTATAAGTACTTAAACAAGTAAGGTTGGGATCGCACCGGTTGCGTGTGACGGTGGTGCAACGGTCATTGCTAATCGTGGGCTAGACTTTGATCTCTGACGTAACATGACGAGAGTCTGACGAGATGCGAATGAGTAATGTATGATGATTCTGGAATTGCCTTAACTAGGTCTTAAAAATCACGAACTTTCCCACGAAATTGGCAGATGCAAAAACAGAAAAAATCATAAGCGTGGCAAATACGATTGCTCGTGATTACGATTTTCTTTGTTATTTTTATCACTTTTTGAGAGAAATGTAGGTATAATGATCAAAGACGGATGATGAATGATAGAATGTTTTCAAAATGAGTCCGGAAGAAAAAAATAGTAAAGAGTAATTGAATATTAGTGAAGTACTTAGGTAAGCCTGTTGCGTGTAATTCTTTCCCAATTAATTGTAACGATGCGAAAGGTTAACAATTGTCCATATCTAGTAAAAGTATGATAATTTAGGATACAATCGGATTGACACTACATGACAAAACAGCTTACTGAAAAAAAAATCTAAAATAAAATAAATAAAAATCTATTTTTACGTAAGTAAGGTTAAGATTACATGGGTCAGGTGGATCGATGGTGCAACGGTCATCGGTGATCGTATAGCTAGACTTTGAACTCTGACGCAACATACACAGAATAGAATGGTGCGAATATTTTATAACTATTTTTGGCTACGGTGTGATGAAATTAACTCAGCTGTAACAAAAGACAGCTATTTGATAACATGCTTGTACACGTGATGTTTATATCTACAACTAAAATATCTTAAAGGATAGTAGATATGGTAAAGTAAGCATAAAGATGAAATTCAAACAAAATTTATCTGATTATCAGAAACAAAGATTGAACAGACGAAATTTTTGCGGCAACTGCTTCAATAGCAAAAATAATGTAAATATGTATATAATAATGTAAAATAAATATGTAATGTTTCCTTTACAGATCAGATGATTAATTTATAGATACAAATATTTTAATTAAATCTTTGGTGAATAATAAACAAGCACCTAATTTTATCTCATTAAATAAAATAGAATTATGAAACGATTAATTTAAATTTAAAAATAGTAAATCTTTTTACGAATTCTATTTTAAAATACACTTTGAATTCGTTTAAATTGTAAAATTATAATAATAACTTATTTCCGTAATATTTTATTTAAATATGCAAGAACGCTAAGAAATTAAGAAGGTCCCTAAATTCAGTCAATAATTCTAAGAAAAAACAAACCAAGAGAGTTTTTTTTACATAAACAATTTTCCAAATCTACAAAATATACTCGTACCTATCTTAAATTTATTATATAAGACATACTAACAATAAAAATATAATTCTAAATTCAATAAATAAATATTATTTAAATCGAAATAAAATCTCCTTGACTAATTCCGATTACAAGATACAATTCGAAATTTAAATGGTTTTCTTTCTACGCTTAGGACCGTTTTCATGATCTCCATTGCCTGGGCGAAGACACAGAGTATCAGGTACGTCTCATGAGCAGCCAGCGGTTGCAGTGACCGTGCAACTGAAATTTCCTGTACCTCATGCAGTGCCATTGAGGAATCTGCTGCATACGACGAATTGCCTCCATCTGTAAAGAAATGCTCAAAATTAATTGTCTGTATCTAAATTTGTAAAGGTGAAGGAATATTGATTTGTGCGTCACAACACAGTTTACAATAATTATCGTAAACGCATATTAATGTAACTATGTGCAATAATAAGTGCAGAGACTTATGTTCGTTAGCTTTTTCCTATTTTATGTTAAATTATTTGTGATACAGGCATTATGATAATAGATATAGTTGTATTTAGGATTTTTATTTGCCTCTCTCCTTACAAAATGTGCTGTATAACATTCAAAAGGATAAATGGTGATCTGTAACACAGGGGTAACCTTAAACAGACACCATTCTCTTACAAAAGCAACCTGTATTGTAATGTACTTAACACTGTAACTGAAGAGAAAATAAAGATTTATTTATTTATTATTTATTATTATTATTATTACTTGTGGTTCTCGTACCAATTTTACTTTGATTTTTATATATTGGTTTCTATGTTTCAGTACCTAGTAGAATATTGACCTAGCTCCCCAATAACTGAGCTCCACAGCCCTGCTACTTCTTCAACCCTTTAAAATTGAGAAAAATCTGAAAGTCGAGCATCCAGTTTCTTAGGCGTCGCTTCACAAAAATGTTAGCTTTCAAATAAATGAACTCTTCAGCTTGTTAATTGTGAGTAATTACTATAGTTTATTCATCTTTTATTTTCTACTAGGTATTCAGGTTGAAATAGCAAACGTTGAAAAGAAAAATAAATTTCTTTTACTTTTGTCAAACTTAAGAAATGTTAGAAGACTAAAGGTAATCAAAAAGTTTAAAACCACTTAATAAAAACGATGAAAATCACTGAAAAGTATTTTTTTTTCATTACAGAAAACTTTCGTAGCCGTTGCTACGAATTCACACATTCCCCTAACTTTGACTTTTCGTAGCAAACACGCTACGAGTTTTTATTTTTATATAGCAATAGTTAGTTGAATCTATTTTATTCTTTAATATATTATTTAAAGGAAGCTTAGTCGCAATATTGTTTCTCACATTTAAAATACAGCTAACATTTGACAAGTTTGGAAAATTCATTAAACAGTAGGTACCTAGTTAAGTGTAAACATTTGCTAGATTTATAAACTTTCACTTTAATAGCTTTGTGTACAGCAAATGCCTTTTATTATTTTGAATGGATATTATTCCCAATAATAATAACATTTTATTTTCTGAAGAACCTATTCTTATCACTTAAGTTGAAGTGCAGAAAACAAAAGCACAGAAAAAAAAAACACTTTAACACAATAAAAGTATTAAAATACTCACATAATCAATATTTCCCGCTCTAAACGGTAACGCCTCGCACATTACAATTGCACACACAATTATACCAAAAATCAAGCACACGTACTGTAACTTCATTTTCACAATCAACAAACAAACTTTTTCGAGAAGAAAAATATTAGTTTGGGGGTAAGTTGTTCCCAGTTCACGTCCAGTAGGCGCTGACTTGGATTCAAGAATGTCTGGATAACTGCGATTCCAGCATTTATACAGTACTGACGCCAACTCATTTTGTTCCCGACGCGCGACCAGACAGGAGGTATGACAAAAATGTCGACGTTGCAGTGGAAACGTCACTTAATTAAGTCGTTGATTAATTCTTCTCGTTAAACATGATGCTATTGTTAATGTTAACGACAACAAAGTCGATGTTCGAGAAAGATAAAAAAATAGAAAATTGTATTCCTGTACATATTTACGATAATTACTTAGAAATTCAATAAGGACGGGATTGTATCTAAAGAATTTCGTAATTTTTCAGTTAGGTACTTACAATAGAACAAAAACGATTTGAAACAAATAATAAAGAAGGTACAAAACCACTTGCGTCGCTAATACGATTTTAATTAAAAAGTGTTGGATATCTAATAAATAATCTGTGATTCTTTGTTTGACGTGGCGAAGAGAGAACAATAGACCATTCTTGTTTAGATAAGATGCGCGGGCTTTTGTTGCTCGCACCACGCCGCGCCGCGCCGTGCCATCACTAATGAAATTATTCTCTGTTTGTATACGCTGCCACTGTTGTCAATTATGTCGACATGATCCATATTAGGTACATTTTCATAAACATAAAAGCCTTTCATCAATTGAAAATTACCTCTTTTTTAGGAAAATTGCCAAATAGAAGGAAAATGCAGAGCTTTTAAATTGTAAGAAGTAAACTGGAAGGTTAACAAGGCAATACCTGAAGCGGGAAAACCTTGATCTGTTTATCAGCGGCTCTAGCTGTTCTCCTTCTTTTATCAATAAATATTCTAAATCCTTCTGTAAGGTAATACTCTGTTAAGCCGGCCCAGACCAATACGAATCTTGGCAATGGCTGAAATCGTAGATATATTAGAAGAAAGATTAGAGAGACAGAGATTACATTGTACCTCATTGATGTGTATGATTGAGCTTACATTGTAGATTTCTATAAGTGTAATGCTAAATTATTACTCAGGTGTTTTATTTAACGTTCATTGCTGATAGGTTTTAAAACGATAGATAGGGATCTTCTTTACATAACTGTTCGTGATCAAACTAAATTATCATGACAGTCCTCTGTTTTAAATGAAGCACATGTCGAAAACGTGACTCATTAAATATTCCCAACTACAATTAATTAACTAATCACTGGGAACTTTCCAGGCAACTACAAAATTTATATAGGCATATCTCTTAACAAGGTTCAATTAAATTGTTTGTCTGAAACTCGATCACGACTTCTGTATGCCGCGAGTAAATTCTTCCGTGTACTGCAACGAGGAACATTGAGTCAGATAGCATAATTGGATTAACCTTTTACATTTGCAAATTCCCATATTACGTGTCAAATGAGAGATTTCGAGACCTCATCTAGTTTCTCGAACAATGTAGTTTCATTTGGCCCTTCCTCGCCCCGTCATTCATCTCGAAACTGGCCACATTAATTAAGTAGGTATATGCATCATCACAAACTGGAATCACCGCTTTGTACAGGTAAAAATCGTTCTTCAGTATATCTGCTTATGAAATAGGAGATTAAACCTAAGTATACTTAGCTATACTTTGTGTTAAGTAGGAAGTGTTTGAATAGAAAAGCATTAAACACATCAAGTAGACCGTTTAGAGGGAAGCCTTAGAAAATTGGAGGACATTATACAAGAATAGAGTAACCATTTTTTATATAAAAACTATTTGGTATTGTTTCAGGGGACTTGTATAGGTAAAGGCCTAACTCGAAACGAATTTCAATAAACCAGGGTGTTTGTATGGTAAAATTAGTTATGTGTATCAAGCACACACACAACATGAAGTTTGTTGTAGACCTACGAAAAACAGCCATCGTAAAATCTAACCCTTGTCCGTCATGAAAAGTTTATAAGATACACTTTTGCTGCAGAAATCTAAACGCTTCGTTAAAACAAAAGCGTTCTTTAAATTCTTTAGCAAATGCTATTCTTCCCTACAAAGAACAGTATTGCCACCATACTTAAAGTCAATCGGTTCGGCATGAAAAACTTACTAAAAAAAAACCAGCAACGAAAATAAGGGTACTGAATAAAAGACGGGTGTTTAAAAAGTTATGTACGTACGTATGCTACGTTCTAGCTTTCCCCGTGTGGATGGTCACCCCAACCGATATCCCGTATCGATCGCGAGTGAGACAACACAGAGGCAGCTATACCTCTGCCCTTCTCACGTTTGGCGCATAAACATGAAAACACGACCTTATTTACTCGTATTCTCTCCTTAAACACCGTCTGAGGTCCAGAACCTCCACAAAAAAGCTTAAAATTTAAGTTAAGCTATTCTAAACAGTGTGTTTTGATAATTCAAATCAGGAAAATGTAGTGAGTTCGTGAAAAACTGGATTTTCATCGAAAGTGGTGTTAATTCGTTATTACGCTGCGGCAATGGTAAATTATATAATTTATTACTACTCTACTGCTTTATAAAACCGTATAACATACACTATTTTATTTACTTTTTCAATTTTATAACAACATTCCTATCATATCGATTAAAAAGAATCAGATTTTTGCATAAACTTTAAAGATAGAAATTCGATAATTGCTGAAAAATTATTTAAACATTATTTAGAGTGCATAGTTTGTAGATAGAGAAACTCGCAGTATTTGCAAGATAAAATGAAAAGCTTCGCCGATGTGGTAGTATATAATTTTCAGAATTGCTATTGCAATGTAAATGATAACAGTAATTTGCTCTCTGTAAGGATAGCAATCCAAACACATTAAATCATGGGTAGGTTTGATAAGCCCCTTTCTTAAGCGCTCCTGAAGACGGTGCTTTTAAATATTCACCGTCTTACCACAAAAACTTTTAAACGTCAGTTTATGCCTTGTCTAAAAAAATGACAAATTATGACGTTGACATATGGTTCATTTTGCAGCCAAAATTTTATTAGACAAGTGTAAAACAGGGTTTAAAGTTTTTGTAGTAAGGCCCTCATAGTTTAATATTATCCTTTTACGGTGGCCTAAATTAGAATTTAAAAAATGTAGATCAAATACTGGAAAAAGTCATCCATGTATACATATTTTACAGAGACACGAAAATGTCTGAGCGGACGGAGCGAAGCAAGATGAGCAAAGCTCTGGGCGCGCTCAGTGGAGGGGAGGCGTGTGGGGCGCGATGGACCCTCGGGGCACTCCTCCTGGCCCCACTGGCTGCTGCCAACTCCAGCTACTGCGCCGTGCCCGCTGTCATGTTGCTGGCTATTTTTATAACCATTGCCAGTAAGTTTTAGCCACAAATCCAGCGCAATATATTTTCCGCTTCCTTGCCTCCCTGTCACTCGTTATATTGATGCAATTTAACAGTTCTCGCTAAATAACTTAGTGACTCTGAAGTTTGTCATTTGCATTTCTTTATTCTTAAATAAACGAAATGAACTTTTTACAGCGTTCACATGCAAAGACCTCAAGAAACTGGCCGAGATACTACCACCACCTAAAACATCCAGAGGTCGTCGGGAGCGCAACGTCCGTTCTTTCGCAGACTTCATGGCGATGTGGATGACTTTCCTGTCACACCTGGTAGCTGTGGCTATATGTGCGCGTATTCTGAGCGCTACGGCAGACCATGTGACCGGCGGACGCACAAGACGGTGGCTGTTTGGATATGAGACGCGAGCCCTGGGGGAGCCCTGGCCTGATGTCCTCGGGGTCACTGTCGTAATGGTCGTCTGTGCAATGTTCATGTGCGGGCTAGAGGTACCTACCTACTCCTAAAACCTTCTCCCTTGTGTAACTGTCAATAGTTTAGAAGTAGTTGTGTAACGGTTATTAGATTTGTTGAACTATAATTGCAATAGTTTCGAAACTTCGATATTTCATATAGGTATCAAAGATTGTCGTAATCGATAAGTCCCATAAATTGTTCGATGATTGCTGTAAAGCTACCGATATATCCAAAGCTTTAATTCCATTCGATAATCTGATAGTTCACACGCACGTTTTTATTTTTTACTCATACAATTCGCTTTAATATTAATCATTTCGATATAAATGCCTATTGTCATTACTTTCCAGGAAAGCATGATGTTCACCTTTATGCTGTTAATTCTGCTGTACATATTTAGCCAGTTCTTCGCCATATTCGGTCTAATTAACTTCGATATTGCCAACATTAATATGCCAATACCGATCACTGTGTATGAGGTAAGCAATATTGAGGCTAAGTTACGTATCCTTTTCGATTAAAACTATCAAGATGCTTAATAAATTCAACTATACATCCCATCATTACAGCTATTTGCGGCAGGAGCACCAATATCATATGCGTTCAATGTAATACTTCCCAAAGACAATGGAACACTCAAGAAAAATCTTTTCCTCATGATCGGACTACCCACAATAGTACTTTCCGGATTATGTTTCCTCTACACTAATATGCTAAAAGGGTAAGAAGATACATTTGTTATTGTAGTTAAAAATTAACCGGTTAATGGTTTCGTCATCCGATACTATAAATTGGTATCATCAGGTTGTTCCATCTTCCACCTACCCACTGCATATTGTATCTAACATTTCATCTAAGTATTAGTCATCTTCATTTTATTGTACTGCTTTTAGGAACAGTATCGATGCAGCATTGCCAGTGACTACTCTTCTGGAAGCGAGGGCTGCGGGCTGGGTCTGCCCAGTATTGGCCGCCGTGACCGTGGCCGGCATTTGCCTAGCCTTGACTGAACTGTGCCCCTTACTTTTCACTGTCCTAGTGGCACTGGCTTCACCCGAGTGGAAGGTGCTAACTAGGTCAATGACGTATGAGAGCACTACCACGGGCAGTCCAGTCCTTGCAGTTTTCACCGCTGGTTAGTATTTTATTGTGCTAATTACTTGCTGTAATAAAATCAAATTAGGTGAAATTACGCAATAAAGGCTAAGATAGGCGTCGTCGTCCTGCCAATTGGTAATAACGAGCGAATAAATCAGGGATGATGTCATTTAGCAACCCAACCGCGATACTCTGTAGGATAACTGGTTATCGCTTAATCACGTAACTACTAACTAGAATTATCAAATTACAGTCCTGATTCACATTTGTGTGGGGGAAGACCTTAATTAGTGTATTACTTACAGGAAGTTTGGCAGCGATACTTGCGTTTGCGTGTCCCCTGTCACACATGATCACTCTGATGAATGCGAGCCACCTGCTCGGGATATCGATACAGGCGTTGCATTTTATCATCATGCGAACTGTGCCTACAGCCGAACAGAAGGAAGCTGGAGGTAAGTGCCTTTCTCCAAGTAATTAAATGTTCCGATGGTTCACATATTTTTGATTTTCAATATTTACGTTCATGCTTTACAGATATTGAATACAAGCGCTTAGGAAGGGAAGCCGCGCGAGGATCTAAAGCATCTGGAAGCAAAACAAAACGTGGCCTCTGGTTCATTCCCTCTGCTATTCGACACACTAAGACTTTGGAGAGTATCAAGTCGAAAGTTACCAAAGGTACAGTCAAGATATATATTTGCGTCTAAATATTTCAGTGTTCTTCGTTTCCTTATCTTAGACAATACTTTTATCATAAGTAAAAATAAATATAATTATGTAGAACTGCAACATGTTTTTAATTCAATATCTGCTTTCCGCCTTTCAGAAACCCAGGAAAGAGAGTGCCTTCTCCTAGATGAGTATGCAGGTTGTCCAACGGAAGAGAATGATCCGACTAGTAGCTGTAGTGGCGTGCCAATAGCCACGGCCGAAGTGGATGTCATATCTGACGCTGAAGCGAGCGAGCAGGAGATGTCTTCAGGCGACGACTCTACAGACATCGATGCTGTCGTCAAAGAATATCGGGACAGAATACAAGTGAGACACATAATTCTTTTCAACATGGTATAATCAGCATCGCTTATTGACTGTGCTACCAATTTTTATCCGGTATCAACTGCAATTCAAAACTATTACCGTATAAACTACAAATTAGAATGACTTCCATGTGATAACAAATAAATTGACTCTATGGATCTGCAATTTTTTTGCATCCAGAATGAGCATACGATATGATGCTTGTGGTAATATTATATGTGGAGAAATAGGTACTTTGGAAAACTTTTGACTCTAGTTTTTCATATCCCGTCAAATGGACAGCAATTGATAAAAAATGATTAGTGACACCACATGCCGTAGCTAAAAGTATTCACTTTATTTTAGGTGGTGACTTCGGTGCCTGAATCTACCGCACCGTCTCCACCATGCGTGCGAGGCTCCCGATGGTCAGCAGCGGGCGCCGTCGTGCAACTCATCGCTGATGCTCTCATAGCAGCCGCCTTTTGTAACGAAGCCATCAGAATACCCATGTTCGCTACGGGGATACCTTGTAAGATTTTTTATTTAAAAAAAGGGTAATATTTAGTACCTATCTCAAGCGTTCTTCCCCACAGGAGACAGCCTTTGGAATGGGTAACTAGAATCAACCTTAATTATATTTTTGACGTTCATAAGTACTTGTGAAGGCCTACATGAAATAAAATTATTTGACTGTTTATTTAGTTGGTTTCGCTACCTTTAGCTTTAGAATTTATGGTTCTATTTTATTCTGGCGTAGAACTTCCCTCATTAAATAGATATATCCTACTTTTCTAACTTATCTTTGTATTGTAGTATGGCTGACTGGCACCTTCATCTGCGCTTGGCAGCCCGCTCACAACCTGGGTATGAGGAAGGCGCAAAGTATTCAAGGACCTATAACGATGCTGACTGCGCTGCTATTCCTGACTCCGTTGCTACTTGATTCGTGGCCGGCTATTACACTCTTCGCTGGCGCTGGTGAGTGATTACTTGGTATTAGAAAAAGGACCATATTTACCTTAGTACCTATATACCTTAGTATATTACCTATGACACCGTATTTATCGGTTAAACCTAAAAGAAACTTTCTGGTCGCATAGGCCAACAGGATCACCCAATAATTTCATAGACAAATAATGAATGCAGAAATACAGCTATTTTCTAATTTTATGTTCATAATTTCAGGTGTAGTGATATACGCTCGGTGTGAGCGTTGGTGTGGAGACCTGGCGGTGCAGCAAGCTCGCAGCCACATGGAGAGACGCAAGCTCAGGCCCGTGTCGGCGACGGTCCCGCTCAGCGGCGCCCGCCTCACTCACATAGACACCGTGTATATAGCCAGGTTTGTTATTGTTACCTATATATACTCTTTCATGTGCAAACAGCTGAACAGATTTTACATTTTGGTCATAATGTCTTAGGTAGCAGCTTTCGTTCTCTCTGCCCAGGTACTGCCCGCATATCCGTCCGAGTGAAATACCTATTATGTGCCTGCTCACCTTCTCATATTTCCATCGTCTTTCCAGATGACATGAAGATGACTCGGACACGAGTCTGGATAATTTATTAGACGCGGAGGAAGAGGATCCCGACGGTGAATGACAGCAAGCTGAAGCAATCATTATCATCGCTCCTTAATCATCTCATTGTGATGTAATCGGAACAAGCACAGGCTGGCTAGAGGCCGTACCCAATAATTTATCTGTCTGTTGTTTTACTTACTACAGATAAGAATTCGACATTACTTGTATGGAGCCAATGTCAAAATTGAATCTACAGTAGGCAGACAACAGATACATTATTGGGAACAGCCGTTATGACCTTCAAAATGCAGGTCGATTGATTGCAATCATCACAAATTCGTACATTAGCGTGCCATGGAGGTTTAGCCACAATTACGCCGGTGATAAAATGCTGTTATACTCTTGACTAAATAACTAGCTAGTTAGTAGAAAAGAATGATAAAATTAACTTTTTAACGTTTTGCTAGGTCCTGATTTTAGAAATTCGCTCTTAAGTGACTTACAGTCAAATAAAAAAATTACTAAGTATGAGTCATCTCTCCAAAAATGGAATACTTAGGTGAAAGATTTAACTCATAGTGTAAGACCTGATTAGGAAGCAAAAACTTTAGATGTTAAATATGATACCTATTAATATTCATGATAGATTACACCATTTTAAAATCTTAATGTAACAAAGGCTGCCTTTCAATTAATTATTGTGTGTAGATAGAACTGCCTGCTTTTAGCTTGGTGCAAACATGATTTCCAAAATTAAATCATGATAAATGTTATGTAAATTTCGTAGATACATGATTGTTAAATAAATAATCATCCGTCCATTCCGCCATTGCCTGATGCAATTAATAACGTGTAAGTTATTATAAGAAAAAAAAACCTTGTATTTTTTCACTACTATTCATATAAATGTAAGTTCAAATAAATTGTAAATAAATCGAACAGATTTTGAAGCAAACTTTGAGTCGCATGCATATTAGCATTTCAAATAAATAGTTACGATTACGCCTTTAAATCTAAAACTTTTGAACTAAAGTACAGTTTGCTTGCAGTAATGAAATAGCGTTGTTACTGTACGTAAATCGGCCTATACGATGTTATAGAAATAGTGATTTATCGTGATTAAACAATAAAAATGCTGATTCGATTTGCATAACATTTGTTTTATTTCAAAGCAAGCAGTAACAATATTAATTTATAATTTTATTTTTCTAACAGGTGCATTCTATATATCTTCTCTGCCTCCTTGTCTTCGAAGTCTGGTGTGAAAGGGACATCAATCACTTCTTTGAATCCTTCGTTATGGGATGGATCAACATATTTATTCCTAGAACAAAATATGAAATACTTACTAAAATGGGATTACGAATCGGTGCATCTATTCACTTCTCATTTGCACGTCGGTACCGATAGCCAAAAAAATGATATTATCAAATACTGTGCAATGTATGCAATTAATTGATCGTCTAGCTAGGCTGCTGATAGGACTGTTTTAACGAACCTTATCAACAGCAAAAAGGTCTGTGTTCCATATAAGAAAAATAAGTACTTAGCTAACGGGACAAGTTCATGTTTCAGTACATCTTTAAAAATCAATCTTCTGACGTACCGACCTTATACTGACTCGATAAAAGATTACGCGAGAAAATTATACAATTGGATACAGTTGCTCGAAGCAATAGGGATTCGGCCGATGGACCTTGTACTAAGTGGACGTGTGTCGATCGTCCTGAGATATTTTTACTCTAAATTCTGTGATTGGCTGTAATTAGTAAATTCCAATTCCTTGTCACTCATACAGTGTTCTTACCTGTCGGCTACGCCCAGTGGGTGGTCCTAGAAAAGGACGCGGACATTTTTGTGAATTGTGGCTGTGGGTTTCTTCCACAAGGTGCGGTGTGATTTGTCGGATTCGAACTGGCGGCATTTCCGTGGGGGTAACACCAGTGTCGCTCACTTGACCAACGCGCCACCGAGCAAGCAGCGGCGAGCTACGAAACAGCGGTACGCTACGTGCGGCTGACGTCACAGCCGCGGCACTACGATCTCTGCTACGGACCTACTAAGGATCGCTACGAGCACCGCATCAGTACACTCCGCGCGCCGAGCCCTGTTAATGGGACGCTAGTGGATAGTAATAACGTGTGAGTTACTACTGTATCAAGTTGTTACACCATCGTCTCTCATTATACTATTGTTCTTTGCTAAACATGGCAAGTGTCCAGCGCACTCCACCAAAGACGTCTAAAGCTCAAACTAGTAGCCTGAGCCAGACTCAGACCCAATCTGAGCCCGATGTAAACACGGCATCTTCAGGGAACGAATATGTAAACACCGCCAGAAACAAACGTTATCGCAAGGCAAACTCGCCGCAAGGCCCAGATAGTGAATATTACGAATTAGACTACGATATCTCCAGTAAATTAGCGGAACATACTGCCTTAATGACTAAACTATTATCGGATATAGGAGAAGTCAAGGCTCAAAATAACCTATTACAGGAGACAAATACTAAAATTCGTAAAACAAACGAAGAAATCGTCCTGTCTATGACCTTTTTCAATAAACAATTTGAGGACCTGAAAAAGGAGGTTGAGGACCTTAGAAAAGAGCGCCACGAACAGCAGTGTTACATAGAGAACTTAGAAAAGAAGCTGCTTGACCTATATCAAAGATCTCGGTCATCTGGAATAGAAATCCGCAACATTCCACTGGGACCTACAGAAACGTGTACCAGTCTTAAAAAAACCGTGTGCAAGATCAGTGAAGTCCTAGGCGTGCCCATTCCTGAATCAGGGATACGCGATATATATCGCCTACCAGGGAAGTCCACCACAAACTCGAGCACTCCACGCCCCATTATTGCAGAATTTACAACGGTGCAGGCAAAACAATCACTCATATCTGCAGCACGATTGTTTAATAAAAATAAAGGAAAAGAAGAAAAAATTAACACCGCCATCATCGGACTACCAGGTACATCTCAGCCAGTTTACATTGCAGAGCAGCTCCCGTCTAGCACCAAAAAACTATTTTACCAAGCTCGTGAATTTGGTAAGGAAAGAGCATTCCAATTTTGCTGGATTTCAAACGGCAATATCTTCCTACGTAAGCGAGAGGGTGATAAGCAAATATTAATATCTTCAGAAAAATGTCTTAAAGATTACGTAGATTTAAATAAGTGACTATCTTTTGTTTTTGTTTTTAGTATGTATTTGATCATATTTTTTCTTTTTTCTTATTGTAACAAATGCACAAATCCACTCGTTTTAGTCAATCAAACATACCAAACACCACAAAAAATCCCACACCTATTCACACACACTATTTTTAACATAGCTCAATCACACACATCTATCTCGCGCATCACACTCTTCATCCTAGTACAGATTATACGATATACCATTCATGTAGACTCCAAGAACTTCACTTTCACCAATCATTCATACTCTGATGCTACTATCTTGCTTGAGATAACAAATTTAAATGGCTACCATAAATGAAATACACAATGATCTTGACCACATATGCCTAGGAAATTCTTTCATCTGCAGTCCAGAGGATTGTTTAAACTATATTGAGTTAGCCGAAAAAAATTTAAATATAATACATACAAATATACGTAGTGTAAACAAAAACTTTAACCAACTACAAGTACTATTAAACTTGACAAAAATTAACCATGACATTGTTGTCCTGACTGAGTGTTGGCTCAGGAAAGTTAGTAACCTACCAGTGCTGGACGGATTTGTGAGTCATTCGACGGGCACCAACTCTAACCAAAATGACGGTGTTATCATCTACACAAAACTAGGACTACAAAGTACTGTGTGGGAACCGAGCTTTAAGGGTGGAAATTGCCTCATATGTCAAATAGATAAAACGTTTGCAGTAGTAGCTGTCTATCGCGCTCCGTCGCTAAATTCCAGAGAGCACTTTGACAATTTCATGAACAGCTTGACAAACGTATATGATCACCTATCCCACATCCCAAATATAGTACTCGTTGGGGACTTAAACATTGACATAATACCTAACAATAGAAATGATCGCTGTTTTGACTATCTTAGTCTAAATGCCTCTATGGGACTGTTACCAACTCACTTATTTCCTACTCGGCTTGAACACTGTATTGACCATGTACTTCTAAAGTCTAACCTTCCAGCTACCACACTTTTACTAGACTCATATGTTACAGACCACAAACCTGTTCTACTTAGCATCACAAATGCAAACCCAGTGCGGAGAACATCCTACTATATCACTCACCAAAATCACCAGGCTATTATGTTAGAGTTAGAAAAAGTAGACCTCTCTTTAATTTACCATACCGATGACGCAAATGAATCAATGAACATATTTATAAATATTATAAGATCTGTGATATCAAAACACACAAAACAAGTTAAAATTCCAAGGAAAAAAAGAACCATAAAACCGTGGATTACTCCTGGTCTACTTAAATGTATCAAAAATAGAGACAAAATGCATATGAAATCGAAAAAGTCTCCTGACAATTTAATTCTTAAAATTACGTACTCACGCTATCGGAACTTTTGCAATAACTTACTTAGGAAGTTAAAAATAGCCTATGAAACGAGCGAGCTTGAGAAAGCTAGTAACAACCCTAAGGCATTATGGAAAACAATAAAGGATATAACCAATACTCGCAAAATAAAAGGTAGTCCTCTTGAACTGTTAAAAATTCGAGAAAATCCCGTAAGTTCTTTAAACGATGTGTGCCACTTTTTTAGTAATGTGGGTAAAAATTTGGCGGCAAACATCACCCGTAATCATGCATCATCAATCCCTACAACAAATCTTCCCTCCATCCCAGGATACAATGTTCAGAACTCCCCTGCCCAATCCCTTGCTATACTGGAAGTAGACGAAGCCGAAATAGAGACTCTTATTCTCCAACTACGAAACGATTGTGCCGTTGGTTGGGATGGGATATCGTCCTTGCTTTTAAAAAACTGTCGCCACGTACTGGTTCCTCCTTTAACTTACCTATTTAACCGCTGTCTACAGACCGGTGTATTTCCAAATGCTCTTAAAAAGGCTATAATACATCCAATCTATAAGAGTGGGGACAGGAACTGTGTCAATAACTACAGACCGATATCAGTTCTGCCAGCATTATCCAAAATTCTTGAGAAGATTCTCAATAAAAGTCTAAGGAGCTTCTTGGAGAAACACAGATTGATTTCTAATAATCAATTTGGCTTCCGGCCAGGGGTGTCAACAGAGGATGCTGTACTAGAGCTCACTCAATTGGTAGCTGAGAACTTAGACAAAAAGAATAAATGTCTGGGTATTTTTTTAGATCTTTCTAAGGCATTTGACACAGTTTCTGTTCCCATACTTACCTCTAAGCTGGAACTTCTCGGTGTACGTGGCACACCTCTCAAAATCTTCAAAGATTACCTCCGCAACCGCACACAATGTGTTAAAATTGAAACATCCCTTAGTAATGAAGAACTTGTGACTTACGGTGTCCCTCAAGGCAGCATATTGGGCCCTACACTGTTTCTCATCTACGTAAATGATCTTTGCAGGATGAGCCTTTCTAACTGTAAAATCTACGCCTATGCTGATGATACCGCGATTGTTGTCTGTGGATCTACTTGGGATATCGTTAAAACCAAAGCTGAAGCAGCAATGTCGGAAATAATGATATGGCTTAATTCTAATTTACTAACGCTGAACCTCCACAAAACCGTCTACATCCCATTTTCTATCAGAAGAAACACTGCACCATCACACAATTTTTCCATAACTGCCCATACATGTCAGTACCAACAAACACCCTGTCTCTGTCCTGCACTCTCAAAAACTGACTGCGTTAAATATCTGGGAGTGCAGATAGATGACCGACTCAGATGGGACAAACAAATTGATACTCTCACTGCCAAAACGATGAGACTCATTCACATAGTAAAAGCTCTGCGGGAATCTGCAAGCCCTAGCACACTAAAAATGGTATATTTTGCCCTAGTCCAATCAGTTATTAGCTATTGCATTACCGTATGGGGCGGTGCAACAAAAACTAAATTTCTTCGAGTGGAGAGAGCACAAAGAGCTATACTCAAAGTTATGACTAAAAAACCCTACAGATACCCTACAAAGGAACTGTACTCAAACTGCAAAGTCCTTACAGTTCGTCAGCTCTTTGTGCTCAAGTCAACTCTAAGAAGGCACCTTACCTTACCAAAATCCGACCCAACCAAGCGAATAAATCTTCTCCCACGTACTCAGCATAAAACCTCATTTGCTACCCACCAACATTACGCATTAAGCACACATATCTACGCAAAAATTCATAAAGAACTAAACCTACTTGATTTAAACTCACACATACTTAAAACTAAGGTAACTGAGTGGCTTCTCCAGAAGGACTATTCTTTTACGGAGTCTTTACTCACGTATATCAAGTAATACAAACAACAACAACTAAGCAAACGCGCGCCTACACACACACACACTCACCCTCACACACACACACACACACACACACACACACACACACACACACACCCTCACACACACAATACCTCTCAAAAAGTTAAATTCACTCCTTCACCCCTTCCTCTATTACACGAATTACAAATAGGTAAAATAAAACTATATCATTGATAGGTGTTAAGTCAGATCGACATACGCACTTCCCTTGCCCAATTTTTTGTTGTAGTGTATAAATCCTTTTTAAGTTTAAGTTTATCCCGTAGCCGAACACTGTCTCTTAAGATACAGGTCACCCTAGTTTAAGAGGCAGGGTTAATATACCTGTACAGATTTTGCAAAATACAACAATAATATTGTACCCGTGTGCATTGTAACGAACACTGCATATTATTTTTATTTATTTTTTGTGCCTACCTATCTGTAATTTTTCTGTAATCTGTAATTTTTCGCTAATAAATAAATATTTTATTTTATTATTTATTTATTAAGCTATCCGCGTACATACTTCTAGACTACACAAACATCAGAAATTCATTTTAATGAAGACGAAAAAATAGACATGTCATGCACTTACTTGTAAGTATGATAAACAATGTCATTGACTGGAATGTGGTTGATTTTCATTAGTTCTCGGAATTTGTTGTTGTGTTTCGCGTGAGCTATGCTAGCCGTCATCTTGGCACATCGGCAGTCCACCTTCATTTCTTTAGCGAGCGTCAACCAGCGGCTGCGAGACTCCTTGTCAGGGTTAGTGCTGTCGACTATTACACTTTTTCCTCGCTGGAAATGTAAAAAATAAATTCTTGCTGTAGTGTAACAGGACGTTTATGAATACCTAACTGACATCAGCTAAGGAATGAATGCTATATGTGTCTGTTATGTGATTTGTGCAAGCATTGGTAAAGGAAACTAATTTGTATAATAATTTCAGACATTAAAGGTAAGCTACTGAAAATAGTAATAGTTTGGTACATAATTAAAACAAACCTGAAGCAATTTAGTTGCCTCAGCAGCACACTTTTGCCATGACCCAAGAACATCCCTACATACAGCAACATAGTTGTGTCCAGATTTATTTTCGATTTGCCTGGCTAAAAACGATTTTCCACTGCCAGGAAATCCAACTAAAACCAGTATCTGGAAAAGATATTTAATTACTTTATTTTAAGTTAGTATATTTTAAGTTCCATTATTTATTTTTTCATTTGCTACCTCTTTGTCCTTGCCAATTAAATTATGATTGAATGTTGAAGTACTGAGTTCTTTTGGATTGAAATCTGGTTTGCTAAAGGGAACATTAGTAATAGAATGGCCCAAAAAAAATTGTTCAGGCGTGTAAAATCTAAGGTTAAGATTTTCTGCCATAAGTTTATCAGCCATAGAGTGATCCTTCTTTTTCCCTGGAGCCCAATTGGCGACCCTGCCTGCAGCATCACCACAGTAAAAGCTTTCAACCATATCTATTTCTAGGCCATCATTTTTCTGAAATAAGAAACATATATTACATTCTCTTATCATGAAAAGTAACTATAGAAAGCCCTTGCAGGGCTGTGAAGCATTTATACCTGTTCTGATAAAACTTTCCACATTCCAGTAGTTGGTTTCCTATAAAATCCTTTACCAGTAGCTATGTACACTTGAAAAGGAACATCAAGCTTAGTGACAATGTTTTCAATTTTCTTCTTGAAGTCTTCAATCTTAACCCGCCCATTACCAATTGGTGCCTGATTACTTAATATCACAAGTTTGTACCCCTGTTCTAAGTGCTCTTTCAGCTTCTGTTGTATTGTTGGGAAAGCTATTTGCCAATCATGAGTATCAACAGGATGCACTTTACCAGACTTTGTTTTGATTAGTGTACCATCCATGTCAAAAGCTGCTATTTTATGGCTAGATTTGACACCTTTTGAAGTGAACACATAGAGTTCACCTCTGTCAATCTCCTCCCAAATACTTTCCATAGCTGATTTTATTTTTTTAGAGACTTCTAAAACAGGATCTAGTTTGAAGCTTTTTCTCTTTCTTGGTGACTCTTCATCCTCTTCAAGTTTTCGTTTGGCACCCGGCTTTTGTTTTTCACAGTTGTCAGGAGGCGGGTCAAACTCTATGACATGGATATAGCTATTTAGCAAGACTTCAATCCTGGAGCCATGTTCTACTTTATATTCTAGATGTCTTGTTAAAGCAAACCCATCAAGACCAGAGGGGTTCACTCCCAGCTGTTTTACTACAACTATGCATTCTTCACAGTCGGCTCTCAGAGATACTGAAAAATATTCACAATCAACACACATCAAAGTGCTTGTGTGGAGCAACATTAATTAATGTAAAATTAAAAATATCACTATACCACACAGAAAATTTTAAGTATACAAGTATTGTCATTAGAACCTACTAATTAAGTTATCCACGAAGATAGTTTCCTATACAGTATTTTTTTGAAATTTTTGAGAGCTTTGCACCCATATTTACTTTAATCGATCAGATTTTAACATAGGTACTATTAAAGTTAAGGTAATTTATTTGAAATAAATATTAAACAAGTGAAATCATTACATTAATAACAAACTGCTATTGTCACACCACACATAGATCATACGCAAAAGTAGAATGCGCGGGTCGAAGAAATGAGAACTGTATTATCAAATTGAGAATTATTAAAGCGAAAGAAGTAGGTATAATAAATAGGTTGCTATCTAA
This sequence comes from Helicoverpa zea x Helicoverpa armigera, assembly GCA_033682625.1. Taxonomy (NCBI): domain Eukaryota; kingdom Metazoa; phylum Arthropoda; class Insecta; order Lepidoptera; family Noctuidae; genus Helicoverpa; species Helicoverpa zea x Helicoverpa armigera. The sequence continues at coordinate 3,825,802 of JAWIIS010000029.1, forward strand.
AAACAGTGAGAAAACTTTTTCAAACTCGGACGACGCGCCACCTTGGACTTTCCCAGACATAAATTTACTTACGTTGCTGACGAGAACAAGCCTGGTCCTTAATTTTTGTTAATTTACTACGACCGACTGTTGTTTCTACATTGTGGAACAATTTAATAGGCGCATGGGTATCCAGTAAACATTTTAAGAAACAAGAACGCGCTACCGGACTCATTTCTTAAATCGCATACGCATAAAAAGCAATATAACAATTGAATTATTGGACCAAGTTCATATAAAACTCGTTTTAAATTAAAATACTAACATTTTGCATTTTATTTGTATGAAAATTGGCACAAATTCGATAAATGTTTTGGCTGTCAAGCAATCTGACTGATCTGTCAGTGTCAGTCAGCTGTCATGAAAGAAAAAAAAACTATGTTTTGTTTATGGCCTAGAGATTAGTCCATGCCAATATGTCAATGCATGCCACCGACTATGCTGCTTCGCTGCTGCTGTTAAGCAGCCTCCACACTACTCGCGAAGTTCTCAGCTAGGTTGTTGATAGCAACTCGGAATGTTGATCGGAATAAGAATATTTATATGCGTGAAACATGGTTTGACATAGGTGATGTTCTGCATGTTCCGCCCGATGAGACACGAGCATACGGAGCTTAGCGAGGCAAAGTTAGTCGAAGTAAGTCGACGTGATCCTCCACCGAAGTATTATAGATGGCCATGGCCTTCACACCCCCCGAGCCCTCGTATTCGGCCATTATTCGCCTAAAGCCCCCAGTACACATTGGCCCATGCGTGGCCACTACATGCCATCACCAATGTGTACAGAGGGCTTTATCTCAGTTTTTAGCCTCGGCCTACTTCACGTCATTTTGGAAGTTGCCACATAAAATAATCAGAACATGACAAGAATGTCACAAAAAATTGACGCTTTTGACTAGTTTTGACATGGTTTTGACAAAAGAAAGAACAGTGACATTTTTCCAATCGTGTTTGTGACATTAGGTGGAGTGCTCGCATCTTTTAAATAATTATTTTCTTACGGTAAACGTAATGAATTAGGAATATATGAATGGTCAAATACACTTGCCTGATTCAGCAGCAAAGTACATCTATTTATTTTGTATAGATTGATATACTGTCGGCCAAAATTAAGGTTTGTTGGAAATTCTTTAACAGAATCTAATTCAATGACGTGTATTTGTTACATTGGTCGTGTCATGTGGATTTATATTAATTTCCAATCAATTTCCAGGCCTTACTTGCTTCAGTCATGCCGATTACAAAGCGTAAGCAATCACCTGAGAAGGAGGATTTAATTGAAAACGGCGATAACCTGTTAGAAGGCGGACGCAGTAATATCAAAGGAGATGAATTAAATATTGCTGTTTTGTTATTTCTTTACACCCTGCAAGGTATTCCATTAGGACTCGCGGGCGCAGTGCCCATGTTACTCCAAAATCGGGGCATAACCTACACCCAACAAGTATGTATACATTTTTATGTCACTGCTTTTAATCAATCCATTGTATGAACTTAACTCATAAAGCCTCTATGTGGTTGCGATACCCGTAAAATTGCACAGAACTGTAATTAAAAACTGTAATGAGATTTTTTATTGCTGCAAATGTATTGACCAAAGTAATAAAACTGTTTGAATTTTAAGACTGAAAATCAGTAATTTAAATATTTATTTTTTTGCATAATTTTGTATTATTTCTATTGTTTATTTTTTAGGCAGAGTTCAGTTTTGTCAACTGGCCATTCAGTGTGAAGTTACTATGGGCACCAATTGTGGATGCATTATTCTGGCCGGAATTTGGTCGAAGAAAAACTTGGCTGGTACCAGTTCAATACCTGATTGGTATTGTGATGATCATCATGTCATCCAGTGTGACTGGGTGGCTTGGCTCTGATGAAGAAGCCCCTTCTATGACCATCCTGACAATGTCATTCTTGTTTTTAAACTTCTTGGCGGCTACACAAGATATAGCAGTCGATGGATGGGCCCTTACCATGCTTAAAAGGTATATAAACAAATAAGAAATAATGCTATATCTGTACACTAGGTATAGAACTCGTTACGTACATAGTAAAGTGCTACCATACAGTACAGTTAATCTATACTATTATGTTGAATGTGCTAATAAATGTAATTTGATACACTGAATAAATTAATTGAAGCTTATTGATAGTCTAGATCAATTTACATTAAGACTAAGATGTTAACAAGAGTAGCAACAATATTTATGTTTATTGTTAGCAAACTTTTGTTTAGGACTCAGCCAAAAAAATAATTATTATAAAAACTGATAATTCTAGATTGTATAAATTAACTTTCAGTGTATTCCAGTCAAATGTATATACAGTATCATAAATCACGATGATTTTTCTATTTCCTTATCAGATAACAGTACCTATTTATTTCCGTTTGATATTATTACTGATGTACGTATGATAATCACTTCTCAAACTAGTAATTAATTTTCAGATGTAATGTTGGACATGCCTCAACGTGTAATACTGTGGGTCAAACCGCTGGCTTCTTCCTTGGATACGTAATGTTTCTGGCTTTAGAATCTCCCTACTTCTGCAATAAGTATTTACGATCGGTACCAGAAGACAGTGGTCTTGTCACATTGGCCAGCTTTCTTCTATTCTGGGGATGGGTGTTTATTATCACCACAACGTTGATAGCAATATTCAAGCATGAAGCCAATGATTCTGCGAATGCCAAAGAAAATACTGTGAAAGGATTTAGTGATGTTGTGACCGCTTATAAGCAGTTGTATACTATTATGAAGTTACCGTCTGTACGCACGTTGGCCTTGGTGCTATTTACTGCTAAGGTATAAATCATTATATCACCTTAGTTTATTTGTTTTCATTCAGTTCAGTTTGATACCAATGTTGTTTAAATCTTTTAGCTCGGATTTTGCGCAAGTGATGCAGTATCAGGGCTAAAACTGGTTGAAGCAGGAGTGCCAAGAGAAGATTTGGCTTTACTTGCTGTTCCATTAGTCCCAGTACAAATTATTATGCCAGTGGTAAGCATCAATCATAATTTATCGTGACAATTAGCTGTTGTGTAGACCATCTCTTACATTTCTCTTGTGTCCCAGGGGAACTTCTTCCTATACATTTTTCTGAGGTGTGAGCAGTATTATTTCATATTCCATTCCACAGCTTTTATGTAATGAAGAGTAACATACAAAGTTATCCGATTATAATATTAGTGTATTATCATTTTTATATATTACTAGCCACTCGCCTCGGCTTCGTACGATATATCAGTTTTTCCTCACAGATTAATGGATATTATTATACCTACATATAGACCTTCCTGTTCAATCACTCTATCTATAAAAAAAACGGATGAAAATCGGTTGCATAGCTTTGAAGATTTAAGCATACAAAATGACATAGGGACAGAAAAAGCGACTGTTTATACTAGGTAGTGATAATCTGTTCAGTGGCTTTGTGTCAGTCAATGTCAAGCCAAGTAGGAAACGTAGGTGCAATGTTATCCGATTTAAATATTAGTGTATTATTAATTTATTATAATTATTTCATTTATATGTTACCTTCTAGATCTTAGCGAAGCACACAACAGGGCCGGCGCCTCTCTCGCTGTGGTTGCGAGCTTTCCCCCTGCGGTTGCTGGTGGGGCCACTGGCCGCTGGTTTAGTGGCCCTCACGCCTAATCTACTGGGCCAGGCTGGCCCGACGTACTCCTATCTGTTCCTGCTCATGCTGCTTTATATCTTCCATCAGGTATGTATGTTAAAATAACAACTACTATTATTATACTAAAAACTATTACTTACTATTATACTAAAAAAAAGTACACCAGAATACTGTTTTGTCACCATGCTTTTGTTTACATAATCCATTTTTATATAAAAAAAAAAACTGATTTTATATTTTGTATCTTGAATTAAAGATGGCAACACTGGTTGGGCAATTGGCACATAATGTACAATGTCTTAAAAAGCCTTGTCGACCGCCAAACCCCGGGATCTAATAGAACCAAACATTTTATAATGCACTATTTTAGTTTGAATATTTTTGCTCGAGTCTTTAGTATTCTTACATTTTAACCTTTGTATAATATAATTATAAAAGGATCTTTGGTTGTTTCAGACATGCCTATACTGCATGTTCGTGGCTGTGATGGCTTTCTTCGCCAAAGTGTCGGACCCTGCCGTGGGGGGCACCTATATGACCTTCTTGAACACTATGTCGAACTTGGGTACAAACTGGCCCAACACTCTGGCACTCTGGGCCATTGACCATCTGACCTACAAGACGTGCTCGTTACCAGCGCTTGCTGATAACACGTGTGCTAGCCTCGCTGAAGAAAATGTAAGTAGAATTTGAGAAAATATATAAAATAATAGACCTACAAATATATCATTGATAACCTAAATCATTGAAACAAAATCCTACATAGAACAAAAATGTGCTGATATAGTCTAAAAATAACCAAACCTACTGAGTCTGTAATTGTCAATATCAATTGATGCAGAAGTCAATTATAAAACCCCATACAAGAAGCATACCGATAATAATGTTTTGTTTTTTTCCTGTCCACAGCTATGTAAGTCAGAAGGCGGTACATGCAACGTGCGGATCGACGGCTTCTACATAGAAACTGTGCTGTGTCTAGTGGTCGGCTTCATATGGCTGCAATGGGGCCGGCCTACCATAAACAAGCTCCAACGGCTACCCGCCTCCGCGTGGCAAATCAGCCACTTCAACAGATAAGACTGAATCTCGCTATTCCAAATATGTATATAATGTAAAGATTTTCAGGTACATACGTCTTCGTATTTTACTCTGGTTACCGCTGTTCTGGAGATTTTTGGCGTTTTGCGGCCGCTCCCAATATTCTATCTATCCTTTGATTTGCATACTAGAGATAGAAATTTGACATTTCTTGTATGGGGATAATGTCAAATTATATTTCTAGTAAGCATAATAACAGATTGACAAAATATTGGCAATGGTCATTAATAACAACTTGATTTGGACGAGGAGATGTATTTAATTAGTTCGAATTTAGCAGAAATTTTGTTTGTTTGACCAATAGTATTAATATGATTCCATCTTTCAACACAAATAATTATAGCACAATTTTATTGCAATTAGTGTGATAACCCCATTTTAGGTGCAGACCTTATACAAAGCAGGGTGCATAATTTGCCTGTTGAGGCTGCAATAGTTATAACTTTCTTATGAATTACTTTATAGTTCAAAAATATACACTAAACGTAGGGTGCTGTACGTTTTTGACTACCTACCATACTTTAAGATTGAGAAAAAATCTTCTGTTGTTAATTTTGACATCTTTTGCTCTTGAAATCGTGTCAAACAGCTAGTTAATCCCGTAAATGTATTGTTATTTATGTGGATTTTCTACTTCTGTCCTAAAATAATTATGACCTACCGATTTTTCATTCATATAAATGATGATCCTCAATTAATACTCCTATATTTCAAAGTAAATAAATAAAAGACTTGACTTTTTCTCACACGGCTTCGCGAAAGCTGTATTTATGTACTTGCCCCACTATATAGTATGTATATTTTAGTATCAGTATATGCATTGTACGCGCGTTTTTACAAAACTCAAGAGTTGCAATAAGTTATTCCAATAATAATGACACTATATATAATTTTTGTATAGTCGTCAGTCGACGTATTTAGGTAGAAGTAAGTTAGTATAAATAAGAATTTTAGTTTATTTTCCATAAGGATGTGTGATTTTATTGTTTTAATATTATATTATGTTGAACTTGATTAAATTAAATTGTTGTCTATTAGAAATTGTTTACGTCCAATTCTTAATGTTTAAGTATTACTGTATAGCGTTTAACGTCTATGAGTAAGGAATATCATTATGTAGTTTCGTCTGCAGTACAAATTACTATTGTTTCCTCAATTTTCTGTATAATATATCTCTTGTATAAGAACTTTTGTGTAAATATGAAGTACAGGGAATAACAGGAATGCAGTAGTGACGTATTATTATAATTTATTTATGTACACATCAACACTTAAAATATACAATCTTTTTAACAACAATGCTGTAGTTTATTTATGTAATTTTGCGCCATTAGTATATGTAGGTACAAGAAATCCATACATGTGAAGACATTTACGTAATAATATAAGAGTACACTTTGTGCTAAGTTATAACTTGCAACTGTCATAAATTCTAAAATGTATATTTCTAAAATAAATTCTTTAAAAACATAACCAGCCAGGCATTTCTGGGAAACATTTTCTACTAAAACTATGTGAGGATAGATTATTTTGTGCATTCATACAGTTTTCAATAAAGCATTTTCTTAAACAATTTCAAAAGATCTGGAGTGAATATTATTTTGTTTCACTTTTCCCCAATACCTCAATATATTTTATAATAAATTTCGTTAAATTTCTATAATTCAAAATTCATTTTTTGTAAATTTTGTTGAAACAAGTAAAAAAGCTAGAAATGATTGTAACGTTAGGCACTCAATATGATGAGTCGTCTCAGCATTCTGCCTTTATACAATAATTGACCCTGTTTGACATCAATATGGCACTATGAAATCAATTTTGTTTGATAATAAAACATTTAATTTGATTCTTTTATCAAATGTTGTATTTTTTTTTAATAATTTGTCTAGACTCTAGACCAGTGGGTTCCTAACCTTTTAGTCATGAGGGACCATTTTACCAAAAGTTTGTATTGCCGGGGACCACCCCATTTTTTTGCCTTCTAGACCAAGTGTTTTCGACCCTCTAAATGCGTTGTGTCAAAAATTAATTGCTTTCCTACACATTTAAAAGCTTAGGACACGAAATAGGCTTACCACAATTAAGCACAAACACAGTCAAATCCATTTCAGTCATTTTCAGAGACAACAACAAATTAATGAAACCATAGAATATAGCTGAATTAAATTAATACGCAACAAGTTCTTATATGTAGCCTAATAATATCCTTTATAATTCTACTAGAATAAAATTTTCGTCTATAATGTTAATATGTGGGCGTAAGTCTTACCCAATCACACTGTAGCTAGTTCCGTTACTTAAGTTAGTGTGATCTAAGTATCTTATGCACTGATCTACACATTAGTTCCTAATAAATAGATTGAACTTTCCGATTCATAAATAGATTGAACAAAAGTAAAATCATATTTGAGGCGTTGTACACATTTTTGATTACTTAGCTTAGACTAATCGGATTACATAGTTATGCGATATTAATTAAATAACTTAAGTACAAGCACAAAAATTATGTTAATACTCAATAAGTCGATCGCTGTGTTAAAGCGTAGAAATAAGAATTAGATTTCATGATACGCCCATAATATACCTACCTATGTACTCATCTGTCCGTTATCTCGCCGAATTTTGATCACAGTGATTCGTGTATAGATTGTGGCTACACCAATATTCAAGCAAATCAGTTCTAGAAAGCTGGCAACACTAAGAAAACGTACACATTTGGTTGTTTGTAAGTAAATTTAGAATTACGGCTCGCGCCTGGAGAGTTCGTCATCACCTATTATGGGTTTGCGGTCGTCTCCCTTGCTGCCGCGGGCGAAGCGGCCGACCCGGCGGGCGATGGCGCTGGTCTTCTCCACCGCGCCCCATCCGCCGCCGTGACCTCCGCCGCTCGCTGACCGAGACAGCAGGCCCGTCACACCTTCACCCAACTTACTATGGTGGATCCCGTACAGGAAGTATAGGAGTAAACCTAAAAATAAAACAATCGTCTTCAGCATTTGTAAAAAATTATTATCTAACAACTTGTTCACCATTGTATACAGTTCTCGTTATAGATCGATCACCTTTTCACGATAAATAGAATCCACATAAATCTATACAGAAAAACAAAAACGACTATTGTAATCAGTCAGCAATGTTAATATCTGCTGGTAATGAGTGACACCTACATAATGAGTCTAGACAGAAAAGTTTGAACAATTTGGCACGTGAAGTATGATGACGTAGAATGTAACTGACCGAAAGTCATCCAGATAGCGAAGCGGGCCCATGTGAGTGCGTTGAGGTTGATCATCAGTTCTACGTTCAGCATGACACTGACAGCTGGGAGCAGCGGGACCCAGGGTACGCGGAACGGTAGCCGAGTGGGACTCTGTTGATGGGCCCATATTATCACCAGACCTGAAAATATATACGTAAACAAATAAAGATGTAGGTAGGTACATTAATTAGTTGTCTGTAATCACGCTTTTACCCGATGCTAATGAATTCACCAAACAAGGCCAATTGCTGTAGGTACCTATTTGGTAATCGGTCTAAACTTAAGTCTTTTATGTAAGTTGTACGAAGTACCTACTTAGCTATAAGAACTGAAAATTAATGATCTTAGGTGCCCATATCTGTATAGCTAATACAGTTTTTTCATTAAGTAACATGTATTCGAAATGGCTTTCTAAACGTACCTACGAAACGTACGTAAGAAGTACCTAAATAAAAATAAACTTACACGCAACAATAATAAAGCTGAGAACAAAATCTGGGAGCAACGCCCACAACCCAGCCGGCTCAGCTAGGAAGTGATTATGGGCACAAAGGGCAGCTGCAGCAGCCGTGAATGTGTAGACGCAGCTCGTGACAGCGGCACCCGGGGCCCGTCCGCCCGCCAGTGGCTCCAACCACGCGTACTGCGCGCGAAGGCGACCCACCGTCAAAGCTTCAAACATCTGGAATTTTAATAAAATATGGTTTTAGTGGTATGACTTAACATCTAATAGAAGTTCATGTGTAAGAGCAGATCAACTATTTAAATACCTCAGAAGAAGATGAGCCCCCATCAGTAGCCGGGGTGCCGGTCGCAGAACTATCTTCTCGGTCACCAGGTGACTCCAATTGTGGTACTCCGAAAATCTTATCATCTGATGGTGGAACGGGACGGTAACGCAATATGATAACGGCAGCACTAACTATAGTGTACGCTAGCAGAGTTCCTATCGACATGAACTCAACAAGTTTTTCCAGATCGAACAAAAGGGCTATTAAAGCCGACGATAGACCTGAGATAATAAGATTAACAATCGGGATTTGTGACTTGTTGTTAATATCGCTGAGAAAACCGAAGAGAAGACCATCTGCCGACATGGCATATAAGCAGCGTGGTAGAGAGAAAAGGGATCCTAACAGAGTGGTGGTCATGCCACACACCGCTCCAACCGCAACCGCGTACTTAGCCCAATCCGCGTGAACTGCGCCGAGGGCAGCCGGTAATGCAGCATCAGGGTTAATGCTCTGATATGGAACCATTAACGTCAAAGCTAGAGCCACCAAAATGTATCCAAAAGCAACAAGTGCCATTGATAGGATAGTGGCGATGGGAATCGACCGGGACGGGTCTTTCGCTTCTTCACTCGACGCTGAAATACTGTCGAAACCCACGAAAGCATAAAAGCAAGTGGCTGCTCCAGCTAACACGCCACTCACACCAAAGGGCATGAAGCCACCATTCTTTTCAGACCAGTTACCAAGATCGGCGTAATAGAAACCAAGGAAAATCACAAGAGATATAACTAAGAGATTTAAGATAGTAAGACCATTGTTTATATAGGCTGAAGTTTTGACGCCAACAGCTAAAATGAGCGACGCGACAATACATATTAGAAATGCTAAAACGTCTGGATATCTGCTTAAAAGAGTTTCGTGCATTTCCCCTGTTATTGAAATAGTAGCGTTGCTTATTGCACCATCTAACATTGCGTCTAGATACCCGGACCAGGCTCTAGCTACCGAGGCGGCTCCTGAAACAAAAACAGTCATCAAGTGAAATGATTTACATAAGTAGTTACCTCAATAACGAAAACAATGTCTTGTTTAATCTTACCTATCATATATTCTAAGACAATGTTCCAACCTATGATGAACGCCCAGAATTCACCAATACTGACATAAGTATACGCATATGCACTGCCTGCCCTCGGAATTCGAGTTCCAAATTCAGCATAGCAGAGAGCGGCTAAGGTAGACGTTATTCCAGCTAATAGGAAACTTAGGGCTGTTGCTGGGCCGGCCATGTGCCGCGCGACAGTTCCCGTCAGCACGTAGATACCAGCTCCAACCATGTGCCCCACACCTGGAATCAATTAAGACTGTTTTAGAGCACAGGTGTAGTCCACTAATGGACATAGTCACAAGTAAAGCCTCACATTTGGGGACTCGCAACTGATGGGCACAACGTTTGCTGCTGGGTCTCCCTACAAAATATAGACACAAGAATAATCGATAAAAGCTTCTGTTTTCAACAGTTTTCAGAATTATATAACAAAAAAAAAAAAAAAATCTTTATTGGCATAAATATGATTTACAAATTAATGAGGCCCTGACTCCTGAGCTAGGTACAACACCTGTGTTACAGGAGCCAGTGTCCACTCCAGACATTTATGTGAGCCAGTTTTTATGCAATAAAATTAATTAATTAATATCATATGTTCTGCAAACATTCCTACGAGACCAGCGATAGAAATATCAATAAGCTCCAAAGAGGATTAGACGATTAAACATGCTACGCTATATTTTACTTTAAATTGGAAACTACAACATGCAGCTAGGTTTTACAACTAGGTCAATGCAAAAGAAATGCATTTATGAATACTCACCCAGCAAAGTAATATCCAAGGTTGTAAGACATCGGTTCAATGGAGTGTCCATCGAGTCGCCGTAGATAGGCTTACGGCGATTCATTTTGTGGCAAAAGCCAGAAAGTACATGGCCCAAAATCTTATGCCTGGCTCCCGGCATGTTGCCTTTAATGGAGAAAAACACAATATAAAATAATTATTAAATGAGAACCATGGCAAAGGCATTCGAGTAGGCAGGTAAATAAAGGTAAGGGATGTCGTTGATGTTCGACCAATTTCTCCTGACGACCAAACCAGTCTGACTAAATACTTGATCGAACGCCCTATTTAGTTATATTTGTTGCGATGCAATTGAGTACAACCTACGACATTGTCTACGGCGTAGGTTCTTAAATTATATATAGGTACCTAGCTATATATGTAGTAGATACAATATAAAGGAGTACCTGGTAATATTTTTTAATGATAATGATAATAAATACGAATTTATTATCTTGAATCTACGGGAAAATAAGCTATCTTAGGTACTTACCAAGTTATTAATGTACTGCGCGTAGAAATTTCTGAAATGGGAGATCTATATTGAGTAGGTTCAATGCACAGATTCCAACCGCACTCCACTAGCTTTGTAATTTACATTTGATACGTAGTTGTACGACACATTTTTAAAAATTCTGTTCTTATTAATTGTCTCGGTTCACTAGCAATGGTTAAACAAGGTTCTGGCAATGGTGAAAAGCCAGCTGACGATATTCGCGTGAACTTAGTTCTATATTACGCTGAAGATACGACGGCGCGCGCAGCTAATCGATTTCTTGATAGGAACATAAATATAGTATGTTTACGCGGTGCATGTTTCGAGGACTGTACCATGAAAAATGTGAATAAATTAGTAAAAATATAAATCTATACTTATAATAAATCTGTAGAGAGGTCAATTCTGTACATTGAATATATTTCCAAAATAACTATTAGGGGGTGATTAGTGATCGATACTGATGCCAAAAATGCAATCAGAAAAATTTTTGTCTGTCTGTCTGTCTGTCTGTCTGTCTGTCTGTCAGTCTGTATATTCGTTATGGAAACAAAAACTACTTGACGGATTTCAATGAAACTTGGTACAATGATTCTTCATACTCCTGGGCAGGTTATAGGATACTTTGCATCACGCTACGATTAATAGGAGCAGAGCAGTGAAGGTAAATGTTGGGAAAACGGGAGAAGTTACTCCATTTTTTAAGATTCCGTCGCGTGTGCAACCCTAATGGTTACAGCTACACAGAAACCATGTATGACGGAAATGTTCTTCATAAAATTATGTAAAAAATATCCCATGACAGTATATATCTATCTTTTATGGTTGACTCACAATAACACGTAAAACTCTCTCGGTAGCTTAGCAGTTCGGAGTTTTCTGATTATATTTGTCTACTATTACGTTTATAACACTCTCACTCACACGAATTAAAAATAGTTAATAGTATTACCTATTCATTAAAAAAAGATTCATATAAATCGGTGAAGAAACACCAAAGTTATACACGAAAAACGGATAAGCCATCGCGCGTGAATACTGAATCACGCTATAAGGATCATTTTTGTGCATCTGTCGCCGCGCTCGACGCGGCTCGCGGCGCGGTGGCTGCGCGAGTTTCATACAATATTTGGCTCTTGGTGCGATTGATGCGAATAGGCGTTCAGAGTGTTCAACCTTATTGCGCGACTTTTAGGTTTTAAATAATTTATTTTTAACTTTCTTTTGTTGTTTATTATAAAATAGGTTGGTACCTATTAGTTATTTTGGTAGTGTTTAAATATTCGTTCAAATTACAAATTATTAATAGTTTACATTTTATTTCTTAAAGTAGTATAGATTTAGATAATTGGAGGGGCTGCTGTTTATTATTTCTTTCTCTCTTTGCACGAAGTCCGACTCTAACGCGGACGAAGTCGCTGGCAGAAGCTAGTTATGTAATAAAATGCACTATCTACTGTAGAATCCACCCCCTTACTTATAAAATATCTAATCACCTTCTAAGCAACATTAAACAACTACTTAAAGTCTTAAGTAGTGATTAAATGTTAGTTAAGACATGCTTAAGCAAGGTTTATAAGTAAGAATTTTCTTAAACAGCCTTTAAGTATTACTTATAGGTATTAATTCACGTTTATAAGTAAGGGGGCCATTCTTTACTTTTTTTACTTAAAGGTACATAGGTAATAAAGATAGGTACCTATCTATTATGTATATGAGCAACTTGGTAGGTATAAAAGCTTACTTAGATAGTCAGTTTTACCTACGCATAAACATATGTAGGTAGGTACCTAAATTATTCAAAGTTGGCGATGATATAAATGACTCATTTCAAAGCATTACAATAATGAGGTCATAGACGCACATCTTTGAAGAACTGCAAATCAACATTCTGTCTACTGGTTTACCTGAAATCAGTCCTATAGGATTAATTCAGACACGTCTCTCAGAAATCAGGTAGATCCAATTCAAGAGTAGTACTAGTACTAGTAGAAGTTTGACGCAACTACTGAAATGATTTTAAGGGAACTGTTTTCCTTTCACGGTTACTTCTACTCGGATGCAGAATATGGTGCTCTATGGACGCGGGTCAAATTGCAAGTCACTTGTACGTTGCATCAGTAATGGTGTAGTGGTATCTGTTACTATACCTACCTGACAATCAAATCTGCGAGTGCGGAAATGGCCCAGGTGGGCGCCAAAATCAAACGACTGAAGATGTCGATTGAGCGGCTGTTAGCAAAATTGCGTGGAGCAAGCAGGGGAGTGAAATTTTGGGCCATTGTTTATATTATTTCTATTTCATAATGGCATCATTTTTTATATAACTTTTGTCTCGAAGACCGTTTTTTTGTTGGGCGCCAAATTCACATCTTGCACTTTATCACAAAACCGTTGTAAAAATAAAGGATAGTAGGCAAGAATGTAGCTATTTACCCAGTTTCATGCAAAAAAATATTTGAAAAAGCTCAAATTGTACCTAACTGGCTGAGTGACCTAGCCTCAAACATTTTCTCTTCTCCGCTGTAGTGGCCTAATTGACCGCCCAACTAGCCCAACAAGATTGGGGTAAACACGCAAATTTGACTTGATCCGGTCCTTTTGTCGGCATTATGGTATGAAATGAGCCGCTTAACTGACACAGACCCTACAGCTCCCTCACGAACGGAAGAGTTGGATAAAAATATGTAGAAGTATAAGTAGGTATGTAGGTAGTGTAGGTACCTACCTAAGGAAAAAGAGCACGGAGTCTCATTTGATGAGGTTGAGCATATACTTACTTACCTTCTCGAAATACTACAGTATGTTATGGATACTGATACTTATAATTATGTATGAATACTTACAAACAATCAACAAGCTACAACTGAACAGTACCTAAACAATTTATGTACAGCCCACGCTCTCCTGTCACCTATAGAATCGACCCTACTCCCACTTTCGTCAAGTCAAAGTTGTGGAATAATTACACGAAACTTCCGAGATGTGCCTAACCTGTGAATACGGATTTTCCTCTTGGGAATTTCCTTATCCTTATAATTCCTTAACCAATACTCGTAGGTAGGTAGGTATGGTATTAATTTGTTCCTCTATTAATCCATAGATTTGCGGCCCACTGAAATAGTTTCTCACTTGCATTCATGGCAAAAATTAAAGTCAATAAAAATGTTGAAGTTTACCAATCATTAGGAAGGTACTTTATCCGGGAGAGATACGGATAGCAATAAAACTGTTTGCTATCTGGCAAAGTGTGAACAATGATCGCAGAACTGGGTCAACCACCGATCGTTAACAAGCTGACCAGCGAGCCAGTGATTTTTAACTGGCCTATTACAAAATATCTAGATATCTGTCTCGCTTTTGCTTCAATGCATAAGTACCTATTACTCATTTACGTTGTATGTAGGTAGGTATACTACTCGTCCACGAAGCAGCGGAAATGTAACGTCCTATTGCCCAAGTACCTACCTATCTATCTTTTGAGAACATTTTTATTTGGTGTAGGTAGGTACGGAATAATTATCTAAATACCTATGTACAGTACCAGTCTAGGTATTTAGAAAACATGACTTGCCTAAACTAATACATATGCATTGACATATTACCTGCCTACCGGTTACAGGGATTATATGAGTCGAAATCAATTTTCAGTTTTCATGCATTAAAACATAACAATACAAATTTTAACATTTTATTTCTAATTATATCAGATGTAACTTGTGTTTACAAAATATATAAAATTACGTACATCACTTAATCAAAGTTAAATAAATGACACAATAATTACCCAAAGCCTTTGTTACAAACATCATTCATTGTAGCTAGATGGGATGACAGTTCATATGCCGAAACCAATAGTTTAGTTAAAGTAGACTATAAAAAATTAAGTTCCTACCTAAAACAACAAATACGACCCGAGACAATATAGGTACGCGTAACATGAACATGACATAATAAAAATACATAAGAAAAAAAAATGTGTATTTAGAAGGATGGATGGCTAATGAAAATAAAAATATGGGAGATGATTGGTTCTTAAGTTCCCTATTGATGATGATTTTAAAGTTTTTACTTAAGTGTATCATTTATACATAAAGTGTTATGGTTTAATAGATATCAACGGTACCATATTAAACAATAATATGGCACCTATGCTTCATTTGAGAAGGCACTTACGTAAAGGTAAACAATATTTTTCTTTGTTGGAAAATTATTAAGTGACCCCTCTCGCTGACTTTACCTGTTAACTATGTATGTCCCTTCTGAACCCCTTCATATACCAGCGCCGAGGCAACTCTTTCGAACAATCCCGAAAGAGTTCATAATGAGTTAATTGATTCATAAAGTTTATTTGTGGTTTAGTGAAAAAAGAAGTGAAAGAAGAAGCAGTCGCTCCTTGTAAAACACTGGTACCTACTCAGCCGCATCCGGTGAGACTGGAAGCCGACCGACCCCAACATAGTTGGGACAAGGGTCGTCAGATGATGATGATGTATAAGTGAAAAAAGTCCCAACAAGATTGTTTATCTTTAGTTAAGTGCCCACTATATAGATTATAACTATTTAAATAAACGAGGGTAGGTACCTATTTGGTTTTGGCGCATTTTTTAAAATTAATTTGCATTATTTAGGCTACAATATGCCTAGTATCTTATTAATTATGATACTATTATAAAGAATCCAAAAAGTAATATTATACATGAAAATATGTAAAAACCTTTATGTATCCGTGATGTAATTCACAATATATTTAATTTGACAGCTATGCAGTGAATAATGTTGAATTCCGCAAGGAAAGATAGTAAGCATAAATAGGAACAATCTCCAAGTTTAAGTTATTTTAATTTATTTTAAATAAGTACAATGTCAACTACAAAATAATGCGTTTAGAATAACAAGAACATACAGTTAAATGATATGTTTTAGGTGTCAGTCTTGAGAAAATGTAGCATTTTGGTTTACGAAGTTATTAGTTAGGTAAATAGGTACCCACGTATTAATATGAAAGTCAGCGGTAAATAATAACTTAAGTAGTTACTCAGACATTGTACGTATATTTGGCGCTTAAAATCTGTTAAGTACTATCTAAATTTATTTTACATGACTTACGTCCCCACTCAGAGACATTTAATGATTACTTAAGGTGATCTTCACACTGCCCCGCATCACGCTGCATCTTGCGTGTCGACGCACCTACGCGCGTTCCTGCGGGAGTGCAGATCTGCATCATCGTGCGGGTTTTTCGCGCACTCACGCGCGTAGCTGCGTTTTGTAGATTCACGCACGGCAGCTTCCATTTTCAAATGTACACGTCAGGCCCATTCAAAATCACGCGCGTCACTGCGGGATTCAGTGTGCCATACCTTGCGTCTCGCCCCGCACCTACGCGCGGGGGTGCGTGTTCCTCCGCATGTATGTGCGTGATCCGCATGAACGCGCGTGGATGCATTTTCAGTGTGTTGGACTATGCGTGTTTTCCATACAAACTGAGATATTTCCATACAACGGAAAAAAACGCATCCACGCACCACGCTGCATCATGCGGGGCAGTGTGATAATCGCCTTAGTCGCTCCTTAGTGACGGAATTTCATGCAAATCCTTCACTTAGGAATGGCTTAAGTAACCATTAAATGTCTATGAGTGGGGAGGTATGTAATTAATATAACGAGTAAGTAGGTACTCAACTCTTAAAAATACCAAGATAAATTCGGGCTAAGTACTTATATGAATTAATACCTGTCATACCTAGTATTTCAGTTTCTAATACCTTTTTTTAATATAGCCTAGGCATAATTTAACCATGGCGGGTTTCAGGTACCAGAGTTATATGTAGAGCTATTAACTTTCTACCTATAGGAATTTTAACAATGGGGCTATAATGTCAAAATTCTATCTCTAGTAGTAAGCAAATCTAAAGATAATCCGCAGTCAGTTAATAAAACATTTTTACAGATTTCGACTTATTTACAAGAAAAATGTTAAAAATATTTTGACAATATAATGGTCCCAATCTTAAACATGTTCAAGGAGCATACCTTACCTACCAAGTAAATAAAAACAAATACATATTGACTAGAATAAAAAAATATAACCTACTTAATAGTTTAAATTATTGATACGTAAATGAAACATCAGATATTCTGAAATGAAAATCTTAAAAGTAGGTAAAGTACAAAATGTAGGTAATTACTAGATACCTGTGTATCTGACCCCTGCTGTTTAACTAAAATTTTAAAACCATACTTCCTGTAATACGTGAACCTATAATCTATTTGAGTAAGAACTCAACTAAAGGTACAATCTTGGTATGCTAAGATTGTTAAATTCGGCTAAAATCAATACCTACATTTTTTTCAAAAAAAAAAACCTAATCAATTGACACATTTTAATTTGTGTGCGTGTAAAAAATCCTATGAACACTTGTTTAGGAAATAAAAATCCTATCAAGATTTCTTTACCATTAGTAAATACCTACTATTTCATCTACAGTGAATAGATCTATAGGGGCTATTTCGTATGGGCTTAAGCTTTGGTAAACTACCTAATTCTGGTTTTCTGTAACATTCCCACTTGACAGAAATGGCTTTTCATTTAACCCATTACCTACTCGTTTCACATCATGTATCATCATATTCTATTGCTGGACAGAATAAATAGATAGATAGGATATGGTGTCAGCCAACTCGGCTCTTGACAGTTCCTCAACGGATATTTTTAAAATCTTTAACTCAACACTCGGATGACTATCCGTGACACGACAGTGAAATTGCAACCAATGTAAAAAGGACCAAAAATAAAATAATTTAACATTCAGGTATAAAAAAATATTTTATTCAGTTCGAATGCGTCATAAATACAGAAATTGTGAAAAGAACTGTATCAGTTTGTAAGTTAAATTCAAAACGGTTTAATTTTAAAGACGTACATATTTTACAGTTTAGGTATTACAATTTATAATTATGAATTATGATAAAGAAATGGCAGTATACTGTGTATTCAACTGTTTGTAAATAATATTAAAATAAATTATATTCATGAAATTGGCTCGGTTCATAGAAATGATCTGATAAGATCCGAAGATCTTAATTAGTAACATGGTCATCCATCTTACAATAACATTCATAGAAAAACGCAACTGGAATTCGTTCCAAGTTAAATATTAATTTTATAAATATATTTATTATTAAAATACAATTAATGTTAATTAATCTATTTCAACAAAATATGACACAAGTGTAGGTAATTAATGTTGATGTGCAATGTGGGTACTAAGGAAAACACTGAAACGACTACACTTACGCATAACCTACCTAAGTTACACATAGTATTAACAAATGAATTTAAACCTTAGCAAATTGCCCTAACTAACAACTTTGTGGTAGGCATGTGTAGCTTTGTGCAGTATACGGACAGCATTTTGCTATACTCGCAAATATACCTATCTGTCAAACTACAATGGTTAGCTACAGGATTCAGGAATACCTACTCAACACAGCTAAAATTGCAGAATTACAATAATTGCCTTATTATTTTCACAGACGTAACATAACACATTACTTTGAATCTATATATTTTCTAGAATGTTCTTGACTACTCATATACATAATAATGATAATACTATTTATCAGCTAATAGTAGAGAGCAATTACTTACACAAAAAAATATTTTCATTTATACAGGTCACAGGTACTGAATACTAATTAACTACAGTAGAATTCACATATAACGACTTCGCTTATAACAACTAATCGGTTTTAGCGACGATAATCTTTACTCAAGTTAGGTTTCGTATATAGGTACTAAGACAATATAACCGTTTAGTGCGACTCCGGTTTAAGCGACCAACTGCTTATAGCGACCAATATTTATTATAATACGTCCGGTTAAAACGACACACGCGCAATGTTTTGTTTACCTACGCACTCGCACCCCCGCCCCGCGTTCGTATCTCTACAAACATTCTAAAACCAAAAGAAGCCAAATCGGTCCAGCCATTCCGTAGTTTTAGTCAGACTAACGAACAGCAATTCATTTTTATATATAAGAAGACTAGCTGACCCAACAAACTTCGTATCGTTTTAACCTTCCCTGGACCTCTACGAACATTTTAAAACCAAAATAACCCAATTCGGTCCAGCCATTCTCGAGTTTTAGTGAGACTAACGAACATCAATTCATTTTTATATATAAGAAGATAATATATTATAAGGCCCCGGAAGAGATGGCGTGACGACCTTGACGCCTATTGTCGAGACTGGTGGGCTCGGTCGAAAGATCGAGAAGTGTGGAAGCAAGATGGGGAGGCCTTTGCCCAGCAGTGGGACAGTATGGGCTAAAAATAAATAAATAAATAAATAAATAATATAAGAAGATAATAATATGTATTCGTAAGTTATGTATGTATGTAGGTAGGTACAAGTTAAGTTATGTAGTTAAGAAATAATCCGTCCGTTTTGTGCGTCGTCCGGTTAGTACGACATAGTATCGTCGGTCCCTTGAAAGTCGTTATATCCGGATTCTACTGTAATTATCTAAAGTAGGTACACGTATTAAATTAAATAAAAAATAATTACGTTTCATATTATCTGCACCAAGCAATTAAATCATACCACTAGTGCTTGTCGGTCAATAGCTTGCAAATGTAAGAAAGTGCCTACAAGAAGCTTTCATTTGTAAAAACAGAGTTAGTTATTTGTAAAAGCAGGTCAGAATGTAGGAAGATGGAACTTGAAGCTTGCCCCGCCTTCTCTCAGCTGGCTAATGCCAAATATGGGTGGTCATGATATAGTTTGTTTCGTACTTTAGATGTACATAGGTGTGATTCGATCCATGTCACTTTACGGTGCCCTAGGATGGGCGAAAATTTTTGAGTGTCCAAAACAGGATTTATTACGAAATCTCACAGCTTGGGGGGTCGCGAACGAAAGGCGGGTATTTCGTGTAGCCTCTCATGGCATGATATCGGGAGTCGGACAAAACAACAGGACAAAAATCCGTACCCTAGTTTTATTGCTTTCTGTCATTCAAGTGAAGAACATTTTACCAGTCAATATATAATTATAAAAGTTAATTTGATCCTCGTGTTTGTTCAATTACAAAATTTATAAAATAGGACATATTAAAGTTAAAATTGTGCAATGTTTATAATCACAAGTTAATAAATAGATTGTGCAAAACTTAATAAGAAAGTAACTTGTTTCCTGCTCTATTTGACTTTCTGTTCCATAAAAGACAGGATTATGGAATTTGAAAAGACCTCGTGGACGGAGCGACAGTTTATTTAAATGACCAAGTACGTCAAAATACTAACAACAGATACCCATCACAAGTTAGCAAGTATTATAACTAACTAAACTCTTAGCGCAAACAAGGATCTTTAACATTTTGTCAAAAAAATAATATTACCTAAGTAGCTGCCTATTAAAGTATCTAACAAATGTATAACTGAATGCGCGTGCTCGATGGGATACTTACGACAGACGCGCGCGACCATCCCAATGAATTAAAGGTCACAGTATAGAAATGTATAAGGCCGACCATCCATGCCTATCGTCGGCCGCACGCATCTGTCGCACGTCTCGGAAACGATGCTATTGATACGCAGCCATCGGCCGCATACGAAACGCATGGAGTTCTAGCTATAATTCCCATAATAATAACAAGAAAATGCTTAAGTGAGGAAAGTCTGAAGAAATTAAATAAGTTTTAAATATAATCTCGAAAACTCTTGGATAATGATTGAAATCAAATCGATTGTAGGGTTACATGAATAGCTCCCCACATAAGTTGCCCCCGGTGTGGGCAGTGAAGCGCGATAGATCGGCACCTAGTTTGACTGCAGTGATCGATATTTTTATATCGAATTGATGAATATTGTTATATTAAAAAAACTGCATAGCAAAGTGTATTAAAAAAGTCTTGAATACAATGGAGCGGGGTTGATACGTATTTCGTATATTCGACATAAATAAAAAAAGTTATTTTAACTATAAATTCACAAGTATCACATGATTAATTACAAAAATATAATATAGGTATCATACATTTTTACAACACAATTTCTTCTCTTTATATAAAATAGATAAGAACAACGTTTTGTTGTATCCTACCTGGAAACTAGGCCCTTTAATAGTTTAGGGCACAGCACCGTAACAATTAAGAAAATGGTGGATGTAAAGTATTTCCACATTACGATTTACAGAAAAAATATAAGACTGGTACTTTTCATTCAGACTATAATTAAAAATTCGAGTTAGTTTTCATTAACTTAAAAGATAGAATGCCATAAAAAATACTTAATCAATTACAATAGATTTTTGGAACAACACAGTTGTTACAAGTCGTACTTAATCAGTACCTACCACTTTCTAAATGCGTGCTACATTATTAAAACCATAACGAGTTAAAAGACAATTATATTTAATTTATAATTGAATAAATTCAACCTTTTTAAAAATAGTTATATTCATTTGATAGATTTTCCAACAACAAATATGTTTCGTCCCTTAGCACCTTAAATTAGTATTAGTTTCTACTACAACATTATTTTACACAATTATATCACATTTAAATTGCACATGCAGATGCAGAAAACATAAAACCAATGTTAAAATACAGTAATTGAATCACCATATTTTTCCGATTACTAATGCTAATAACGTTCACAAGAGTGCATTTTCAGAAGACCTCGCGGTTTTCCGTGTTTAAGTGAACACTATCCTCCCGTTCCATTGAAATACTGTGCGTGTTTTGTGTACGGAGCTGCAATGTGATAAGGCGGAGGTTGACCTCGACCGTAAACTGGCTCTGAAATGCTAGGACTATGCCGGTGGTTAACCACACTCGGAGGATTAGATGAAGCTGGTATGGCATCATATAAATCGTACATATTTTGGCTAGTTGGTGAATGCACATGGCTGTAGCTTCCATCGTCGGATATGAGAGGCGTGGTAGCCATGCGATAAGGATTGGTTGTGTTAGTATGCCCGGTAGGGGAATACAACTCAGGAGATTGTGACGATACGTAAGTTGGGCTTGCTGTCATCCCATAAATATTGGCGTTTGGTGGCTGTGCCTGGTGCAAGGCTGTTGTATAATCATGACTTTCTACAGGTCCACCTGGATAAACATTACTATAACCACTTAAATTTGGCATGGTTGTTGAGCTAACCACTTGACTAACAGTGTGTAACCTAGGACTTGGCAAATCACGATTCCCATGTGAATGATAATTATAGGCGTCATAATTTCGCTGCCCATAAATCTTATCTTTGGCACGAGCACAATTGTCGCTTTCATATATACTTTCATGGTAGTTATTTTCTGATACTGAGTGGCATATGTGATCCTTTCTGGCATATATAGGATCAAAAGGAGGAATATTTTCCATCATAGTTCTACTACTATATACAGGTTCATTGAAGTGTGATGTCAGAATAGCTTCATTAATTGGCTGCCTGTCCTGAGAGCTAAGACTTAATCTCTGCAATCTACTATGAGAGTCGTCTAAGCCACTCCGGTAGTTCATATCATTTTGTAATTGATAATTTTTGTGTTCTTTATGGCCTCTGTACAAATTCTGTGGTACAGGTACATTTGCTCTATCCATATCTTGTCTAGAACTGTATTTGTCAGTCTGCTTTGAGCTATATTGTCTTTGTGGTAAAAGATAACTATCCCCACTTTCTCCTTTAAAGTCATTGGTAGTACCAGTTCCCTCTGGATACAAAGCATGGTCTACACTTTTGTAACTCTTATCCTGTTCATATGAAAGATCCAAAGGTTTATCATATGCATTTTCTGCCGGAAGGTTATCATACACAGATGTTTTCATGGGGTCCTTGTTTATACCTCCTACATTACTTTTACCAGCAGCATCTATTTCCAGTTTGTTATCAGATGCAAATCTCTGCTGTAGGGTAGGTGTTATTTTAGCAGCTTTAATATGTACTGCATTTTGCATTGGAGGTGTTACATCTTGTGTCCCATCCTTGTGTATATTTCTGGCATGCTTTGCTAATGCCCTCAATTCTTTAGGGTAGGGGGTTGGTGCCCTCCTTAACTGTCCAGGTTTTTCTGTAACCTTAGGAGCTGCCTTCATATCAACAAAACTTATGTGGCGAGCAGAAGAGTTACCCTCTACATTTTCAGATTTTTCATTTTCCATTTTCATTTCAATAGGGGTTAAAGGCACTTGGGGGAAGAGGAAACAAGTAAGGACTTGTTCATAGGTCTGAGGATCTACTTCAGAATGCATAGGCACTAAAGGTTTGCTTTGGTTTTCTGATAGCCAGAGGGCTACTAAATTATCACAATTCAACAAGGATTGAGGAAGACAACTTAATGAATTCCTTACCAAGTTTAACACTCTCAAGGAAGTCAAATGGCCAACCTCTGGAGGGACTCTAGTCAATTTGTTTGATCTTAGCGACAGCACAGATAGTTTTGTACAGCTCCCAATCTCAGGAGGTATTGATGTTAACATATTATCGTCTATATTTAAGTATTTAAGTTTTCTCAAAAGTCCAACCGACGAGGGTATTTTGTCTAAATAATTGCACATGAGCATCAATTCTTCCAGATTTGCCAGCTGTCCTATACTCTCTGGTATTGAATATAATCTATTGTTATCTAATTTTAATGTGGATAAGTTACACAACTGTCCAATGCTGTCTGGGAGCTGTGTCAAGATATTTAATGATAATGTTATATCTACCAGTTGAGTGCAATATCCAATCTCAGGGGCAAGCTCTTCTATCATATTATTACTTGCCTCTAAATGTATTAAATTTTCTAGTGGTTTAATAACAGATGTTATGCATGTTAGGCTATTATTATCTATCCATAGTTCTCTTAGCTTAACAAATCTTCCAATAACTTCTGGAAATTGTTGGAAATCATTTTGTCCTATATCTAATCTCTGTAATTCAGTAGAACGAGACAATGATTTTGGTAAAATCATCAAATAATTATCTCTTAGTTCAAGTATTCTTAAATTCGATAACCGTCCAAAGTTTCCTGGGAGATACTCCAGGTACGTGTCATTCAGATATAATTCTTGTAATGCAGTTAGATTTGTTATAGCATCTGGTAATTTTTCCAATGGATTTACACTGAGATCTAAGAATGCAAGATACTTCAGTGCTTTCATATTTTCTGGTATTGATGTCAAAGTATTTCTGCTAATATTCAAGTGGTGAAGATTTACTAGGGAAGATATGGCTGCAGGTAAACTTGAAACTTCATTATCACTAAGATCCAAATATTTTAAGCCATGGCACATAAACAGTTGGCGCGGGAGTTCTGTAACTCGATTGCTCTGACAAAATAGAGTTTCAAGTGTTCTTTCGTACACAAAAACTTCAGTGGGAAAGTCAACCAGTGACTGGTGTGAGTAGTCCAACTCCACGACATCTTCGACACCAGGTCTCACACAACACAGAAAATCGAACGGCATTATGTTTTAGTTATTTTAACCACACAACTTCACAATATTACACTATTTTTTTGCACAAAACCACATAAAACATAGTCTGTCCCAATCACAAGCATCGTTTTAGAACTTCCACAGTGCGATGCTTCTTTAAGTTAGTCACGTTGATGATAAACCATTAAATAGTATAAAATTACTTGATAATGAATCACTCAAACAAAATAATGATAACCTTCCCCGCCCGACCAATCCCAATAGTATTCTCATTTTCATCCAGTCTCCGTCACTTGCCGTCACTTCTGCTTGTCGTTCATTTCATTGATGAAATTTATCGCTCCACAGATATAACAAAAGTATGCTACTATTGTCTACAGTCGCTTAGTCAGTCCAAAAACTAGGCTTTTATTATTTTAACATATTATATTAAAAAACTAGCTACTAACTAAAGTTGAAAATAATGTTAATGTTAAATTAAAAGTTACTTCAAATCATTACCCAATTCGTTATACATACCTATTGTTCGTCTAAGCGGTCCCTTATAATATCTAAGTCCAAATAGGAAAAGGTGTAACCGTAACAAAGAATATTAAAGCAACAGCCTACAGGTTGACCAAGTTCACCAAAACAATAAAAAAATGTATGAACAACCATTTTTTTATTTTCAGTATCATCATCCTCCTAGCCTTTTTTCAGTATTTGAGTCTGATAAGGAGGCCCTTTTTTCTTTTGGTGGAAAATGGTGTAGAGCTATTCTGTTCTTCATAGGCTGGTAATCATTGACGGTAGGACGGCGAGATTCGATGGGATCGATTTTCATGAGGTTTTTACCCACAGATAGCATGATTTAATACCCTCTCGATAAAGGGGCTGGTAAATAAAAGAAAAGTGATCAGATAATGGAAACAACTTCATTTATTGCACATTTGACAAGGGAACTACTAGACTATACATTAGCTATGGAATGTAGAATGGTCAAAATTATGGGAAATAAGCGGAGACAGGTGTTGCTCGATATGTTGATCCTCGTGTGGATTTCTTTTCCCTGTAGTTTACTTTAGGTAAATTAGTATTCATATTTTCCTTGCCTGTTTGACTTGGCGGATTGCTGGACTTGGTTTTCGTATCTGCAGAATTCAAAAATAATTTATAATATTTATGATATTGTACATACATAAACCATACGATAATTAAGATTTTCTTTCATTTACCTTTTCCAGTTTGATTTTTTGTTTCAGATGGCTGTAAATACTTTGGGTCAAGTCCAACTTTGGTAACTCTTTCTTGCATTGCTGGTCCTGGAGATTCTTCTAAATTTGATGCTCTACAAAATAAATAAATGATATAAAAATGAAATAGGATGAACATTAAAAAATATCATTTAAAACCGTAAAGTACGAATCGGTGGTTAAACCAAGAGTGAAACCCTTTCATTTAACAAGTCGCCGAATTTGATCAAAATACTTACGATTTGGAAGTCCCATAGAAGTCAATAGATTCTTCGGTCAAGCCCTGAGACGACTCAGTATGGTTATTATTTCTAGAAATAAAGTATGGCGTCGAACTAGTAGCAGTTTGAAAGCCGAGGCGTTTGTTTGGTGCTGAATCTGTTGGCTCCACATTATCCAATTTTTTATGAAGCCATTGTATAACTGAAAAAGTTATTTAAGGTATGAGTTAAAGTTAAGCGAAATTAAATTAAAAAATCTAATATGTAAGGGATTGATGAAACTCACCCATATTATTATTCTTGATAGTTTCATCTTTCTCTTTGAGAGCTTTTTCATTTGCTTCCGACTTTTCCTTTAAATCATGCAGTTCACTTTGTAGTTTGTCCATGCACTGGTTGGTGTTATTGAATTTTTCCTTCCATTCTTCTAATTCCTTTGTGTTGCATTCAATCACTTTCTCCTGTTCTAATGCTATAGCTGTTCTACATAACAACTGAAAGAATAAAAAAGGTGTCAGATTTTACTGGCAAAAGTTATTTTTCAAAGGCAAATATAGTCAGAAGCAAAGTCTTCTGAAACAGATAATAAAAGTAATAAGTTGTAGAAACCAGCCACAATACCTTTTCCTTCATTTCAATGAGGTCAGTATTTTGTTTTGATATGATTTGGTTAGCCTTGAGAAGCTGCTCTGATGTTGATTGGACAGCATCATTATTTCTTTTAACAAGTGACTCACTCAATGCTAATCGTTCCTCCAGACCAGACTGTGGAGAAAGAAAAATAAAAGAAACATCTTAACTTTCCCAATTTTTTTTTTTGTCAGTTGTTTTATTTAAATGAAAAACAAACCTTTTCTTTTTTGGCAATCTGCAGAGAATTATTCAAGTCCTTTATAACTTCTGTGTTGTCTGTCAATGTCTGAAAAACAAAATATTATCGGTCAGGTTGAGGTATGAAAAGTAGTTTTTTCACAGGACGCAATGGATTTACCTTTTCTAAATAAACACATTTAGAATTTAACTGATGATATTGTTTATCTTTCTCTAATAAATCCTTTTCTAATGAAGCATTTTTAGCTTTTAGTGTAGCTACTTCAATATGCGTTTTTTGAACTTCTTTTTCTAACATGTTCAAGCACTGTATTTTTTCACTGAAACAAACAATAATATTACAGCAACTACCATATGTAAAAATAGCAAATTTTATACTAAGCTGAACGTAGTTTAAGAAGACAATAAATAAGTAGGTATACCTTAATTGATTTTCTAATCGATCAATGTTATCGCGCAATTGCTTGCAACGAGAGTTAATTTCTTCTGTTTGCTTGTCTTTTTTTGTGAGATTTTCTTGATATGTAGCAAGCTGAGTCTTCAGATTTAGTTCAGCGTTTTGTTGCCATAGCATTTTATCCTGTAACATTTTTTTTTTAATAAACAAAACAATAAATCAAAAGATATCATAAAACTAAGCCCTTTAAAATACCTTAGTCATATTTTCTCTCTCTTGTTTCAAAGTTTCTCTAAATTCCATCTCATATTTCAACTTGTCCTCTTCCATTCTTGTAAGACTATGTGTCAGATCATGAATCTTTCTTTCCATGTTCAAACACTTCTCATTTAACACTGCCTCATTATTCATTGCAGAACTTTTATATGAAGATAGACTTTTCTGTAAGAAATAATAGCTTTTGATAAGTTACTAAGTATTTTTTTTTGTTATTTGATCTCTTTAGTATCATACCTTCAAGCTAATGATAGTGTCAGCCATGTGTTGT
This sequence comes from Helicoverpa zea x Helicoverpa armigera, assembly GCA_033682625.1. Classification (NCBI taxonomy): domain Eukaryota; kingdom Metazoa; phylum Arthropoda; class Insecta; order Lepidoptera; family Noctuidae; genus Helicoverpa; species Helicoverpa zea x Helicoverpa armigera. The sequence continues at coordinate 3,853,623 of JAWIIS010000029.1, forward strand.
TTGATATCCACATCTGTGGCAGGGCCAGTCTTCAATGATAAATGCACTAGTCTTTTAAATTCGTTATGCTCTACTACTTCCAAATAATACTGTACTGGGTTTTTCTGTTGCATTATCAAGAACCTGAAAAGATAGCCTTTTTAGAAATATACAGAAAAAAAACAACTTACACAAATCAACAGTCAAAATTTGGTTTATGTTTACAATTACTTTTATAACATTACTCACATGTTGTTTGAAGCACATTGCTGAAGCAGTCTAACCAGTTGTGATGGGAAATTATCAAAATCCACCAGAAGGCCTTGTTGTTTTTTCAAATCTTCATAGTCCACGCGTGTTATAGTCAGCACACATAAAAACAAGGGGTCTTGGTCGTCGGATAAAGATATTCGCTGTAATTAAATTTATGAGTATTATACATAAATGTTGTTAATTTCATAAAAGTTGTTAAGTAATACATATAACTTACCAGAGTATCCGTTTCAAAAAGTTTGTCAATTGTTACAGTTACATCTTTCCTGCAGTCTTCAAAACCCCTTTTAAAAGTAATATAATACTTGTCTTTGTGAAACGTTTTATAAGCCATTTTAAAATAATTATCTCCTACATTTATTTCTTTAATTAAAAGCAAATAAATTCAACTTCTATCAACGAAACCAAGCAAAACAAACGGCGACAAACGGCAACAATCGTAATCAATCAAATCCAAAATGACATATGACAGCAAAGTTGCGGTGTCAATGTCAAAATAAAATTCCCGCTCCCGCCGTGTAACGACTTGTTGAAACTTGTCAAAAGTGCTTCTGCTATTTCCAATTTCTTTTCCCCAGCATTCATTCCTATTTCCGTATTTTGGAATCAAAAAGAATAACACAACAGTCTTTAAAGCAGTCCAATAAGTATACTTGATTATTTCCTCAACATGTGGAATGGTAAGTAATGCTCCTTGCACCCACAACAAGTGCCGGTACCAGCCACTAAACTAGTTATATCAATGGAAATTATTGTTTAGATCAATCTGCAGTCGGCGGAGGGTTTTTCAACTCTCCTAACCAATTCGGAAACGTGAACACCCCAAACCAGGCACAGAAATCAGTGAGTAATTAACATTGGTTGCTGGTATGTAAGCATTTTAAGAATTGCAGCTTATAAAATTATTTTGGTATGTTTTAGGGTCGTAGAGCATCACGAACAGCACCAATTGTGATAAGGCAGGCTCTCCACTGTGGTGATGATGGGGTGAAGATATGGGGAACAGAAATCCAGATAGTTTCTATTGTGGCTCGTGTCAGAAACATTAGAATGCAAAGTACCAAAATTACATACACAATACAAGATATAACAGGCAGGATGAGAGCTGTGCTATGGCTGGACCAGGAAGCAGCTGATGATGATGTAAGTTAACTCAAGAACTAAATGAACTCTATGTGCAGGTAATTAAATGCAAAGTCACTAATCAGAAATTTTAATTGTTCAGGATAAGGCCACACCAAAGGTACAAGTGAATGACTACATACAAGTTTATGGGTCTGTGAAGACCAACAAAGGAAAGAAAGTAATAATGACATTCAAAATAATGCCAATAACAGATGTTAATGCAATCACATTCCACTATCTACACTGCATCCAAAATAGGCTGAAAATGGAAGCTGACTCTAAGAAGGTAACAAAATTAACTTATATATCTATACTGCATAGAGCTTCAGCGTCTACATATTGCCTTAATTTTTATAAAACTCATAAGATCTTTTAATCACTGCAAAAATGAGAGTAAATAGCCTATGCAGTTTCTCCTTGATCTGTTTGGATTCAACTGGTTCAGGTCAAACTTTATGGTATACAAACAAAATACTATTTCTTACAGGAAAAGAAGGATAACAATAACTCAGCATTCACAAGTGGGTTGCCAGCAAATTCCATGGTTGGAGTGACAGAAAATGCTGGACCAGTGAATGGTCTCAACCCAAGACAAATGATGGTGTTCAATCTTATAAGAGCTTCTACCATGGAGCAGGGTATCAGTAAAGAGGATATGTATGCAAATGTGAAGGATCGCATGTCTCATGTTGAGTTTGAGTAAGTTGATATTTCACCTTCTTGCTTGATTTTGATAAAGCTGCCTGAACAATAGAGCCTAATTAAATTTTCTTTTTTCAGGAATATCTTAGAGTGGATGTGTTGTGAAGGTCATATCTATTCCACAATTGATGAAGAACATTATCGTGCTACAGATGCTTTCTAAGGATTTTGGCCGCCTTTGTTACACAATTCTCTTAATTACTGTTATACATATACATATAATACCACCAAACACTGTTTAGTTTTTAATTAATTAAAAATTCTTATTGGAAAAAGATTTTTATTTCGTCCATTTCTTAAACTGAGCTACTGAAATGAAAGAAGAAATTCAGAAAATAATATTTAATATTTACAAAGTAATCATGCAATTTTAAAATAAACATCTTCGATTTAATATCAACTGGTAGTAAAATAAATAGGTATGAGATTTATCAGCTCTATATTTTGTTTTATAAATAGCATTTCATTTGAGATAGTGTATCTGTTACACTTATGACTGAGTAAAAATATGCACAACTTTATTATGCTATTTACAACTTTCAGTTCAATATTATAATTCATCACGGACAGACTTATTTTTGATGTCAGGCTTCTTGCCTGGGTATGTTTGACTTTCTAGCTGGACTTCTTTCAACTCTTCCTGCTCTAAAAGAAACTCTTTAGCAGTCCATGCCTGAGATCCATCTTTGAACATAAATATGGCTCTGTCATCATCTACAAGGTATCTGAAACAAGTTAATATAACAATAAAAGTATTTATGGACAAAATGGATGTTACTGTACCTACTATGCAAAGTAGAAAATATAATCTTTTAAGTTGTGTACTTTGATAAAGGCCACTTACCTTTCCACCTGAATATGGTTACTCCACAGACTAGTCTGCCATATCTTAGTTATCTCCTCAGTTCTAGCTCTAGATGGCTTGTTGGCCACAGACACAAACATCATGAGAGTTTGTCCTTTCTTCGTCTGTTCCAAGACCTTGCCAGGATCAGACATATCCAATTTGGTAAAATCTATGGATGGAGGCTTCCGAAGGTGTTCTGGTAATTCATCGTCAGGCAAGGGATCTTCATCTTCTTCCCACTGATCAAAAAGTCTGAAACCAATGGGATGTTTAGCTGTTTGTTTTTCATTTTATTTTAATCGAAAGTTAACTACGTTTGTATTAAATATAAAAGTGACGTGCTATGCTGCTGCTATTTAACATAGTGGAAATAAGATCGAATCATACCTTTCCATGTCCGCGTCAGAGAAATCTCTAATATCCTTTTTGGCCCAGTCTGGCTTTTCCTCATCTTTGGGCTTCTTAGCAATACTAACAGTAAAGCAAATTAAAAATACAAAAAGTATTGTTTTATTCATAGTTGGCGAATGTAAGACTTTGCAGTCCAAGTTATGATACGATGATATATAACTAATAACAGTAAAATAAGTGTTAGCGTCTCCACACGCCGGTGACCGATCGCAGCAGCTGTTTGACAGTTGTTGATGTTGACTATCCACAGGTTATACACAGTTTGTTTTTAAATAGCGTTCATAGGATGGTTCATAGCTCTAGCATCTATAGTATCAATCAAGAAGTTTATAGTTACTAAAGTGAAAGTCTCAACTGATAGCACGACAGCCATGCCTTGCGTGACCGTGTGCGTGTGAAAAGGGCCTAACATCACTAATAATTTCGGTTTAGTTCTGTAACAAATATTTTTGGTTGTCTATGGGTCGATTCAAAACGTCACGTCCAGCCAGCTTCGTTCGGTCACAGGTTCGTTCGTTCGGTAGGTCGACTCGCGGCGAATGGTCAACTCAAAAATATTCACGTCACGAACGTTGAGTTGTCATCACGGGTGTTCGTAACGTCAAATCATGATTTGAGTTCCTTTAATAAAATATTTTCTTCTACAGTATTTTTATATATTAATATTATATTCAGTTTATTCTAATTAGTAACAGTATTACAGTTTAAATTAATGTGTTTATTTAACCAGTTACTTTGGCGATAGAAAATTTGAAGTCCAAGAAAGTGATAGTTGGTTACATAGCTAGCTCACACTTTACAGGAAATCTTCGCTAGTGTTACAGTAGCGTAGGCAACATGGACCAAAGTGGCATTACCCCGAACACTTCGAATCAGCAGCTTGTTATAAACAGTGATAATGAATCGGCCACTGCACTATTGCAAGAGAAGCAGACCAGGAGAAGAGAAAATCTAAGTGAAGTATCGTTCGCCGAATACATGACTGTCGGAATATTGTGTTTCGTCAATCTTATCAACTATATGGACAGATTCACCCTTGCTGGTAAGTTCAGTCTAATGCTTAACCACCTAGTTTCTATAAATTTCAAGAAAGCTATGCTATCCACGATGGCCTATACTGGAAATAGTTAACCTACTTGTTTTATGTAACTATTGCCAGAATAGACCACCACAGGTAAGCACTGGAAGATTAGTGCCGGCTTTCAGCTTTTTTATTTACCAACTCACAGCCTTAGTTAACATTCCTATTGACACATCCTATTAGAACCCTATGGGTTTTGCATTTGTTTTATTTATCTATGAATTTCATAAGCTGTCTGAAAATTCTTAGTGGATGCTTATAATACAATTTTATCAAAAATTTTAGGTTTTTAGTTCTAGCAGCAGTGTGTTATTGTTAATTAATCATATAATATAGTAGTTGTTGTTGATGAGAGAAACAGTTAAAGCAATACAAATTCTTGTGGAAGCTTAAAGTATTTGGTCTGATAGTTCACTGTTATTTTTAACTTTGAAATTAAGAATAGACTGCCTTGTGAATATATGATACCTTAGATACCACTTTTTGAATATTAAAATAAAAAAGTTCATGGACTCTAACTCTAACTTTGTAATACAAACTCTTTGTGCTAGAAATGTTTGGTTGCCAAATTATATTTTAGTAACAAAAGATAAGCTTGAAATCTTATCTGCAAAAAATAAGTGCCTTTTAGTTGCATAATCTATAAAAGTTTTATCAAATGACATTGGCTTATCTGCGAATTAGCTACAATGGTATTGTGGAATAATATTAGGCATTATTAATACAAGCATTTAATTTTGTTTTAAAACAAATGAGTTAAAAAGCCTGTGTCTACAACAAATTGCTGTCTAAGAGACACAAGAACAATACTAAATTCAATTAAATATTTGAGCTAGGTAATGATCTTGACCTGGTTTATGTTCAAATATTTTAACAACAACTAATTCCGTAACTTCGGCAGTTACTCATTTTAGAAGAGATGCTAACTGATTATAACGTATTCTTATAACATAACTATAACTTAGAAACTTGAAATTTTGCATAGGGGTTTCCTTACAACATAGCAGTAGGGAATACAGTCAGGAGCATTAAGAAAGGATTTTTAAAAATCCAGCTTCCAACGGGATAAAACGATACAAAAGTAGACATTTTTTTTAAGTTATGTAAATAAAATCTTTTAAATTAACTTGAAACCAAGATGCAGGTAAAAGTAAGTTAAAGAAAATTTTTAGACATGAACTTAAAACCAAATCAAACAATTCATTTATTTGTGATTTACACATTCTACATACTAACAATGTCCATATTATTATTTCTTGCAATCAACTTCCGTATTATGTTATGTCTATTTCTTATTGATAGTTATACAATGTGTTTAGGATAGCTGGAGTAAGCACTTTGATAACATGCTGTTTGTATAATTACTTAGACTGCAGCTCAGGCCTTATAAGCATTAAATATGCATGTCAGCGAGTTGCATCCAAATCATCATTATTAACTGTAATAAATATACTAGATATATATTTATTCATCCAAAGGTTTTAATCGTCATAATAAGATTACAAACGAAATCATCTGGGATACTAACTGCAACATAATTATAAACCTGTGTATTAAAAATGTTACTAACTGGACTACACCACAAAATGCGTAATTATTTTGTGACTGCACTATCATAACTTTTACCAACAAAACTGACTTTCGAAAATCCGAATAAAACCGGTGAAGTGCGGGTCGGACTCACGCATACAGGGTTCCGTACCTATCCGTATTTATAAAACTCTTAAAATCACTTTTGTTGTATGGGAGCCCCCTTAAACAATTATAAGTTTTTAGTATTTGTTTTTATAGCAGCGAAAAAATGCCTGGTGGCAGATAACCAAGTGATAGGATTCCGTTTCACCTTTTGCGTACGGAACCCGTAAACAAACCCTTCGTGCGCGAGTCCGACTCGCACTTGGCCGGTTTTTTTTTTATGTCGATTTCAACGTTTTTTCTAACGTCCTTGTTATACGTAAATATAGTGGGGAACTGGAGACGGGCACGCGACCACTAAAATTTAAGCATTGGATTTCTAATTTATAAATATGGTAATAATTTGGTTAGGTACTTCGGTAAATGCATTTAAACAATAACGTTGGCTGTTCTAGGTACCTACGTTTGTCATTCACATAATTGTTAATTAATAAGATTTCTGTTATGTAAATTCAAAATAATGTCATAATCTAATCATAATCGATTTTATTTACGCGAATTTAGGAGGTCGAAAATCTCGTATGCTTTAATAATTTATCGGATGATTCATGGAGATGAAATAGCCGCTCTAATATTAGTCACCTCTTTATACTTTTCATTAACCCCTCGCTCACATCTCTAACTGATGATGTAAAATGGTTCGTCACTGGTATTTTTCAAGGGCTTTATTTAACCATAAACTATTTTTATCTTATCTTTATGAATGCCAAAACTCCCAGCTAAAAATATTCCATGGTGAATCTTATAGTTAAGGCGAGGAAGTGGTCAACAATAATTCCATAACCGGCACGCGCATCTAAGGCGCCAAAAGGGGTCGGAGCGTCTGAGCGGGGCGAGGATAACAATACGCGCGCTAGCTTATAACTAAAAGTCGTAAGCGACAAAATGGTTTTGTAATTTTAATATTTAGAAATGATAATTTAATAAAAATTCCTACTACCATTTTAAAGAGTATGTATATACTCAACTACTAAAAAAGTTAAGAGGCTTAAATCGGTCCCGTTTGCCCATAATATGTGAATCTCTTTTTAAAAAGAGGTATGTTTGATATATTTTTCTCTGTTATAAAAGTTACCTAATCATGTTTCTACAACTAACAAAATAAGGTTTATATCATGAACTTTCAGGTAACCAAGTTGTATTTTGATCCGTTTTGTATTTACTGAGAAAAATTGACATCCTTGGCGCCAAAAATTCCAATTCGTCCTCTTAACTAACAAGAGAATAATTTAAGTATTGTCATGTTTTGAAACAGGTTTTGATAAATGATATGATAATATTTTTGTACTACCTGGAAGTCCGATAAGTTTTTTGGGTAAATATAAAAAAAGTCCTATGAATTTTTACTAAGAATAAGTCTATACAGAGAGCATACCAATATCATTACCTCTTATCTTAATTCTATTAGTGAAGTGTCCACTCCAGCATATCCAAGCAGGTGGGCCTACGTCGATATCTGTAATAGGTTCCTTTGAAATAATAAGTGTTCAAAGAAGAAAGCCCACTTCCTTTTAGTCATTGTCATCCTTTTTGATTGCGTTTGGATTCCTTCCATTTACACTGTTTTTACCCTAACTGGAACAGTATTTTGAACCTGTCTAGTATACCGCTATAAATCAAAATATTTACTTTAACAATTTAAAAATCACAGAGAAAGTACACAGCTAGACACATCTTTGTCTTTGTTACATCAAAACATTTTGTGCGGTTGATGTTTTCATGTCGAAATTAAACTGCGTCTTCCTGCGTCCGCGTCCAAGGCATGCTCTAAAATAGATTAATGAATAATCCTTTTTATCTTGGATGCATTTTCTTGTCGCTCGCTAGGTCGCTACTTAAAATTCCAAGAGGATTCCTGTTACGAAATATATTAACCCTGCTTATGTTATGTAACGTTTACATTTCGAAGTAAGCCAGGATTGATGTCAACGACTTTTTAAGTTTCAAAAGCGGCCAGGACCTTTAAAAGCCCACCAAGAACGATTGTATACGTGGGCAGTTAGAGCCTTTTAATGTGACGCAGTCTGGACAGGTTAGAGTTGTTCTGTCAATAACATTTTTGTCATGGAATACAACATGTTTCGTAAGGAATAGATGCGCGCTTCGAATGGTTATCGCCACTCGAAACATGCTCAGATAAGGTTAATCGCGTTTCTAAGGGTTTTTTAAAGTCGCTGCAGTCGTCGGTACCGCTTTTATATATCCGTAATGTATACTCCTTTCTATGTTAAACAATTTGATAATAGTGTGTATTAGACGTCAATAAATTCTATGAATGAATGGTGGACGCCCAGGGTGTGTCGAAGTCACGTAATCGGAGAACTAATCTCCAGTGTCTACTCACGTGCGTGGGTTCTCATTCTTTACCGAATACAATGTATCCATTTAAATATGGAACAGGCATTATACTTAAATGTTTGTGGATTGGTTGGGAATTTGTTCGGATAAATATTAAATGTAGTAAGGTAATGGAGGACGCGTGATATCCCTTAAGAGGACGAATTGGAATTTTTGGCGCCAAGGATGTCAATTTTTCTCAGTAAATACAAAACGGATCAAAATACAACTTGGTTACCTGAAAGTTCATGATATAAACCTTATTTTGTTAGTTGTAGAAACATGATTAGGTAACTTTTATAACAGAGAAAAATATATCAAACATACCTCTTTTTAAAAAGAGATTCACATATTATGGGCAAACGGGACCGATTTAAGCCTCTTAACTTTTTTAGTAGTTGAGTATATACATACTCTTTAAAATGGTAGTAGGAATTTTTATTAAATTATCATTTCTAAATATTAAAATTACAAAACCATTTTGTCGCTTACGACTTTTAGTTATAAGCTAGCGCGCGTATTGTTATCCTCGCCCCGCTCAGACGCTCCGACCCCTTTTGGCGCCTTAGATGCGCGTGCCGGTTATGGAATTATTGTTGACCACTTCCTCGCCTTAATTAAATAGTCTTGAAAAGATCTCATAAGTGTTAATTTTTCCTTTTATTTTAACAGAACCCTAAAAAAAATGTGTAGTGTTATAGATAAAATATTCGGTAGTGTTTTTGTCTATGTCAAAAACCGCGAGCCAAAGAATATTTCGTCATTGACGCGATTACTGGAGGGTGTAGAGGGTTGATTTCCCCAGAGGGCAATTCACAATCTACCACCACAGTAACATGTTACAAATATTATTATCTTGATTAAAATCTAAGCAATCATCGAGCCCAATTTGTTTTGGACAACTTTAATTATATCTGTTCTGTATTTTAGTAGGGGAGACCAGTGTCAATTTTATTTACCTCAAATAATTTAACAATTAGTGCGGTTTCATCTGTAGGTAACCATAGAGTATGTAATTAGTATACTTTTTAAGTAACAATGGGTAGCGGTCACAAACCAATACTAATTAGTAAACACCTCAAACCATGCACTTGTGGGTTATATTAACATATACAAATATGGACAACTATTTGGAAACTAATCAATAGGTCCCTAAATAGGCAATTAAGATAACTGTTATCTTAGTAATGTCATGTATTAATCATACAGCGTTTTGTTTTCCTAATCTCGTGACCATTCACAACGAAGATAAGAATTGCGCTACGTATTGTTTGTCTATCCACCTGTTTTTTACCGCACGTTGACTCATTCATTAGTAATCATGCGCATCATTAAGATATGTGGCCTTCGTAATAACAGTCATAGTACCAATAGTATGGAAATTATAACTGCGATTTAATTTAACTATGATATTTATTCGGGTAATTTAATATTAATTTACTTAAAAATATTTGTTCAATGGTATCGCTGAGCACCGTTGCAGGTAGCGCGTACCTGGTTATCATCAGCAACTTGGTTTGCGATAATTACTACAAAGATTCATGCTAATAATGCAGATTCTAGTACCGTACACGGTTTATTTTCCACAGGTTTAAAAAATAAAAACAAATAAATATTATTCATCATATCATACTGTTTAATAATAATGTAACACTGTGTCATTTACTTCATAAAGAAACGGAATCCCCATCAGAATCATAAAAAATATAAGGGTTTCTCTGGACCCTATTTCATCGCGTCTGATATGGGATCCGGGTGTGTGCACATCGTTTAATAAATTAAATATGTAAAAGCTTAGGAAGTTATTGGTTTTACTGCGCACCGCGCCCAGTGAGGGGTTAAAAATGTGGTATCTTTTACTGACGCCACTTTTTGTGCGTGCCACAATATTCTATGATTTTAGATGTTGCTTGTTGAATGACACGTGTCTGTTAATTGAAAGTTTTATTCTGCTAGATTGTTGCCGGCTGATGCACATTGTGCAATGTACATATGTATATCGTATGTATGCCACAATACCTCATGGCAACGTTTTATAGTGGCTTTAGATGTAAATCGTAAATTGCTTCGGGTAGAGCAAATTCTTCAAAGGCTGAAATGCAGAGCCAAGGGTTACAAGAAATCGTAAAAGCCTGGACGCCTTTGCGTCGTTTAAACGGATTGTCTTATAAACTTGAGAGAATTGAATAGAAGAGAAAATATTCTATTACTTTGTGGTATTCTTGTGGGAAAAAACGTCTTAGAAAAACTTTTATGGTATAATGTTGTTGTGATGTCTAACCATCAAAACGAGATGTGTCTGTATCATGTGGTTGGAGATCAAAGAAGATTTCCGGCTAAACGAACACAGCACAGTGGACAAAAAAGCAGAAAATAGCTTTGGTTTGCTTTGAAATATTTGTTCTTCTAGTGACAACCTTAAATGTCTGCTTTATAATAAAGCACCTTATGCTACTGCAACATTTGACTAAGGCAAGTTTCTGATAACGATGTTTATCAATCTTATCTGTGTTGTGGGATGATGAAATAGCTCTGCCCACTACTTTAGGAAAAGTATCAGAATATGCACGTTTTCATCTTAAATTATCTTGTTTATCGAGAACACGCACGTGTTTGTACACTATTGAATATAATGTAGACCTTTCTATTGAAATGATGTGTTGCGGACAATAAGTTGATTTTGTAAGTACAGCAATTGATCTCTCACGCTGGAAGTCCAGTGCATCTCCCAACAGTAGATGCTTTGATTTGATGCGATGCAGCTGTGCATAATAACGTGGATACAGCTTGTGCACCGGCCCATGGTTCAAGTGCCCCTCCAGCCCATCGAGACTCCACTTGGGCCCAATTAGTTCCGACTTTAGAGATAGTAAACCAACAGATGACGATAATATTTATGCCTGTTGAACTACAAAAAGAGAAACATTCACAACTCTTAGGAAAAGTTAGTAGGTACTATTGTAATGAATAGAATAGGAACTTGGATTATCTATCACATGACAATGTAGACTAGACCTGACCTGACCTTGCTTTACTAATGGGATGTATGATAAAAGTCTATCGTTTCAGTCAAAAGATTAAAACTTTCCACATTTAAGATAACATGATAAAAGGTCCATGTCATTTATAAATAGTTTATCAATATTTAATGCATCACAATAAACATAACCAGTTTCATTATGCGATCAAGTTTAATGTGATCATTAGAATTTATTAATATTCATTAGAATTGTATAACTTTATGGTTTCGATCGAGTTTGGGTGTGAATGATCTGTATGGGATCATTCAGTCATTACTGAAGGAAAGTTTTATGTTTATTACATTTCACATGAGGCAAACAAAAACGGAATACCTAAGTGAATTGAATTTAACTAGGTATATTATTTTGCTTTGTAGGCAAAATATCAATACGTGACCCAAGACTCAAGTAAACAAAAGTAATAAAATTCTTAGATAGGAGAGAGTACATAGTCCAGCCAGAGTAAAGTCTGCTAAATCGGTGTTAAAGATAAAAATGATGTACGTATCTATTTTGCCGCTTGGATTGCAACATTTTGAGCTTATCCAGCGAAGACGGTCGCTGTCAAGTGGATCAATGTTTGTTTACCATAGATACGGGTACTACCGATAATTGGCAGTTGTTTGATTTGCTCGCAAGCGATATGATCACTTGTGCGGGGTAGCGGCCAGCAATTATCTAAATCGAAACCAGTCAATCCAATCGGGACTCGGGATGAAAGTAACACAGTCTGGCTCTGCGCCCATGTCACACTGTTGCTTGCAAAACATATTTTTAACGAATAGATATGTACACTGAGATGCCGTGGAAATTATACAATATTCTCTCTGTGTCTATTCCTCTAAGAATTTTTAGCTTTACCCTTTTTGCTTTTACTGTTACTGCAATGTTTTCAAACGAACGTTTGATTTCCGGAAATTATACCCACGCACGACATGTGAATTCTTGTTGAGAGGGGCCTGTGCCCAGTAGTAGGACGACAAAAAAGCTGGTGGTAATATACTTTTCCCTTGTCTAGGGTCAAAATCTTCTTCACCTTCAATACATTTATGCAATCAAAACAGCTTCAAGTTTAATTTTGGCATGACAATTATAGTTGTTTTGAATTCCATCGCTACGTAATAACATTGATAAAAACGTCCAAGGCTGATGTTTTTCTATCCACTTGTCTGCAGTAAATAGAACAATTTCCGATCTTCCTTTTTTGTTCAGCATTTTAGTGTTAGTTTAGATTCATACAGGCCACAAACTTTTGTTAGGTACTTCATTTCTGTTTTAGCTTTCAAATGGTAAGCTTATCTGTTTACTTGTTTTGTGTTTTTTCTAGGCTACGTAAATGAGATTTAAAAATCAACAGCCTTTGTGAGACCAGCAGTTGTCTAGTGTTTACTAGACGCACGTGTGCAAATGAAAGTTATCAGTGCTAGTGTTTTCGCTTTCTGTCAATATTATTCTTATGACCTACCTCATCATTTCTCATACTGAGGCTTTGTTTTTATAATATGAATTACACATGGAAATTCTTCTATTTCAATTAATACTTCTCGGAAATATCTCACAGTTTATAAACTACATATGTTTGTAACCACGCTAATGTAATGCTAGTATCTGGTAATACAGAGAAAGTAAAGGGCCATTTCTCTTTAGTAACGTAGTGTGGGAACATCGTTGTTGTGTCGACGTAATCGCCCTTTAGCAAATAGGGTGCGAGGTTCACCCTCCTAGAAAAAAACGACGCCTAGCATACGTGGCAATCTTTATTTTAACCACTTGAATCGCCCCCATTTGTGCAGCCCTACCGCTTTGCAAATGTTTTTAGGACTGTGTTAAAACACTCCCCCTGTACGCTTCTGTATAAATGTAATAACCTTTTCGGTTTTAATTTAATTGATTCATTACTGCTATCTAGTAGAAGATTAATGTCCGGAAGCACAGAGTTTATAGACCTATAAATAATACACACAATAAAATTGTAGTTATATTTAGATATTTACCAAGCATTTTATTGAGACTGATATGTGCCTTGTTTATGTTATTGAACTTGTGTACAAGATTGCTCTGGGCACCAGGTGGTTGACATTTATTGTTCTAACAATATTTCATATTAGTATTGTCTGTCTCGACCGGGGTATTGTTATTAGTCAGCTCAGCTGTAGTATACTATTATTAATTACCCTGGAGCACGGTGCAGCTGGTTAAAACCGCTTTTAACCTTAATTGAAGTCATAAAACTAGAAAGCAGTTTTCTTAATTTTTTGTGTCATGTACGGTTACTTTATGAGTGTTGATTGAGTAGATGAGTAGGCTAATTTTATGAAGCTGGTTAAAAAAAACCTACTAATACAGTCATGGTGTTCAAAATCAAAATTCGGGTGGCAATATTGTTATCGCTTGTTGATTCATAAATAATTTTCGATGCACCTACGTTCTTTGTAAGCGGATACTCCAGGTTAGGTTACGTCTGGTTCCCGGTATTGACAGTGCACTTGCTGCACCACGTTGCACAATAACATATATGCATATAAGTAGTACAACATACAAGTTAGTGCATATTGTAGGTTTGTATGTAACTGGAAATTTTGTAGAAGTGCTTGCAATCAATACTAAGTAGACGGCTGTAGAAATACTGAATACAATACATTATTGTCAGAGAGGCCTTAACCTAATTTGTTCACTGAAATTTCACAATTACAGCGTTTTCATTATGAATATTGTAATTAGTTGCATGATGATGCTTGATCACATTTGTCTAGAACTAGTTTGATGTAGCTCTTTTATTTATTGGGTAAACTTTTAGGGGTCCTTTATGTACCTATATTGTTGTATATGTTGGGTCGTGTATCTCATTTGGATTTTCAAATGAAGAAAATAATGTCCGTGAATTGTCAAAATGAAGCGTAGTAGTAATTAAAAAGATATCAGCGTAATATCATTAATTACAGATACCGCATTATAATGCGGTAAGTATCCTCCTCGTTAGCTGGATCGATTTCCCAATCTGAGCAGCTTCGTTGCAAGATTTGCGAGTAGTGTATGAACTCTCATTGAGTCACCGCCATTGATAGTTTTCCAAATTACATAACCACTGCAGTAGCTATGCGGCATTTTGTCATATCCATTAGAAAAGAAAACCCATTCGTTCTGACTTCTTCTTAGCTGTTTATGAGATTTTTTTAAATTGATTCTCGATAAGTCTGACCATTGTAACATAGAACCGTAGAACCTAGTTTAAAAAGCGAATAACTGTTCACTGATAAGTAACAGCATTACGTAATAAAATTAGTATTGACACACTTGTCGCTAGGCATGACGGTACTCCATTTACACACTTGGCAGACGCTCTGGCACTGAAAGTGTTACTAACTATAAATACCAAATACTTCTACCTGGCGCTAAGAGGGATGCTCAATACAATGCCAGTGGGATGTTTTTTGTCATCGAAAAAAGTTGCAAGAATTTATTATTTGCGCGCCTTCCCAAGAACGCTTTTTAGGGTTCCGTAGCCAAAATGGCAAAAACGGAACCCTTATAGTTTCGTCATGTCCGTCTGTCCGTCTGTCCGTCTGTCACAGCCGATTTACTCGGAAACTATAAGTACTACAGTGATGAAATTTGATGGGAATATGTGTTGTATGAACCGCTACAAAAATATGACACTAAATAGTAAAAAAAAGAATTGGGGGTGGGGCCCCCCATACATGTAACTGAGGGATGATTTTTTTTTTTTCGATGTACATACCCGTGTGGGGTATCAATGGAAAGGTCTTTTAAAATGATATAAAGTTTTCTAAAAAACATTTTTCTTAAAGTGAACGGTTTTTGAGATATCAGCTCTCAAAGTCGTAAAAAGTATGTCCCCCCCCCCTCTATTTTTATAACTACGGGGTATAAAATTCTAAAAAAAATAGAGGTGATGCATGCTAATTAACTCTTTCAACGATTTTTGGTTTGATCAAAGTATCTCTTATAGTTTTTGAGATAGGTTGATTTAACTGTAATTTACGGAACCCTTCGTGCACGAGTCCGACTCGCACTTGGCCGGTTTTTAATTTATTCTAACAACACCTCGCTTGAACAGGTTTTAGAACCATGTTATTCCAAAAACCCATTACATATTTTTATTTCAGTCACCACGTAGCTCTAAAATGGCCCTCCGACTACGACAGATTAACACTGACTGAATCACGGCTCCTTTACAATACGTCGCTGACTCTACAATTTAAATTATGTATTGAGATCGGAATTGTAGGGCTAGCAAAATAAGTCGCAGAATATTTTCTGTGCTTGTGAAAGATTGGGGTCCTATTTGCGGTGATCGAAATTTTATTAAACCCCAAGGGTGATCTGTCACCTCCAGTAATCGAATGTCTATTCGACGGAAATGAAAACCGGCATTCAATCTCTGCAAGTCTCCCATTTGCAATAACAACGCTGTCGTGAAACATTTTATTACATGTTAGGGGAGGGATGTATTATTTGGATGTAAATGGATTTCTTATTTGAAGTTAAACATAATTTTTCTTCGATTTGAATCCGGTAGCTGAGGTTAATTTTAAAATGATTAGATAACTGAATTCTACGTAGATCAGCAACAGTGATTTAGGGGGTGTAAAAATAAACGTGAATTTCGTCATAATGTCATGACCGAGAAAACACCCGTGTGTCGTCGTCATCGTCACGAGTAGCTCGCCGTGCAATGGTTCGCTTCGCGCCACGAATCTCTCATTGCTGATTGGTGGTTGTAGTGGCGTGATGTACGAAGCCGGTGCGTTTGCCGGCGACCGGCGGGCGTGCTCGCGCGCTTGTGCTGCCACCAAGCGCCGCCGGTCGCACACCGAGGATGACGTAGCGTATCCGTATGATCGCGCGACTCGCCACGCTGCCCGACTCGACGCCCACTATGAAGGTCACCGCACTAATCTTGATGATGAAGGCATTCTTATAAACAAAAACACCGATTTGATAAAAAAAAAACGCTGTAACTACAGACAGAAGCATTTCTTACAAAGTTTGTTGCGGCATTTCATAAGCCCTACTGCGGCGTGGGATCTTCAGAATAGGGCTTTCAAATACCGGATTTTTTCAATTCCGGTATCAATACCGGTATTAGAAATTTCAATACCGTGATCACGTGATCACGGTATTGTCGGTCATGCAAATATTGCAATTAGGGCTTTCAAATACCGGATTTTTTCCATTCCGGTATCAATACCGGTATTAAAAATTTCAATACCGTGATCACGTGATCACGGTATTGTCGGTCATGCAAATATTGCAATACTCCAGATATTAAAAGTCGTCGCTCCTTTATGCGTCTTCGAAGTGCTTTTGCAAGATTTAGGCTTAAGTATAAGATAGTAGCTTGACCATCTAACTTCGTCAACATACATTTTAGCGCAATATCCGCTTTTAGTAAATTGGCATCCCGTTTACAAATTTCTAATACAGTTACTTTTACTACAGAAAGGCTGTTGTAAATATTTTTTAATATTGTCAAATCGAATTCGTCTAATTCGAAATCGGAGTTTAATTTTAGATCGATTAAAACTTTTAAAACACAATCCTTTAGTTTCAAAAAGCGTCCAATCACGCTATGAATCCGACACTATGACTAAAAATGAGATTGACTACATCATGACGAACAAGAAGCACATAGAAACGTCTCCTTGACTTGTCCGAGGCTCTCTGACAAGTCGGTAACTTCAAGGCCGAACGTTTCCGTCTGATGAAGGCCAAGCTCCGACCAACACTGCTCCAAACCATTTCAGGATCTGAAACGTTCCAGTCAAATTTGGAGAACCGATTTGCCGCCGTGGAAACCACAGCAGACGTTAACCAGAACCATGAATATGTGGTTCGGATCCTCAGGGAGGAAGGTTCGAGATTCTGTAACATGCAGCGTAAGGGCAAGAAATCAAAGCTTTCGGAAGAGACATTAGGGCTTATGAAGAAACGACGTGAAAACCCGCCTGTCACTTCGTCAGCTAAGCGGGCTCTAAACCAAGAGATCAACAAGCACGTACGACGCGACCTCCGGTGCTCCAATACTCTAGACATTGAAAGAGCAATTGAGCTGAATCGGGGGTCAAAGGTGTTCGTAAAATCTCTTGGAAGAAGCCACTTGACGAAGCTGACCACAACATGTGGAGAAGTCATTTCTTCGGTGCCGGCAGTCCTTTCGGAAGTGGAAAACTTCTATGGCCGGTTATACGCATCGCATGCGTCTCGACCTGATCCCGGAAATGAGGATTCTAGAGCCACATTAACACGCCATTTCACCGCCTGCCAGAAGTCAGCGAAATCGAGATCGCTCTGAGACAGCTCAAAAATGGAAAAGCACCTGGCGAGGATGGCATTACAACAGAGCTACTAAAAGCAGGAGGTAAGCCCATACTGGGGGAGCTCCAGAAGCTTTTTAAAGATGTCCTGTTTGAAGGGAGAACTCCAGAGACGTGGAGTAGGACTGTTGTCGTCCTGTTCTTTAACTTCAACTGTGTCTAGCATTTGTGGATTATGAGAAGGCCTTTGACTCGGTTGAAATCTACTCTGTTCTGGAGTCCCTGCAGTGTTGCCAAGTAGATTGGCGATACATCCTAGTGATGAGATGTCTCTTTACTACTGACTAACAAAACAATAACGTCGTTTGGCTCGCTCGATCGATTAAGAAACCAGATGTTTAAGAAAGGTGGAGGTATGCTGGAGATAAAAGTTGGCGCTTAATACACAAGTGTGAAGTGTGAGAATAATATTACGAGTACATCTTACGAGTACGTAGTTATCTATCTTATTTCATACAACTTCCTCAAACCAAAATAATGAAAATTATAAAAAAGATTGTAATACCGTAATCACGGTATTGGCTCGTCAATACCGGTATTGAAAAAAGACCAAAATATATCCGTGATCACGGTATTACGGGATCCCGTAATACCGGTATTGAAAGCCCTACTTCAGAATTGACTAAACCAACTTCGTTTATAGGTTACTAGGAGGCTCAACGTTAGTTATCTACGGATTGCATGGCACTGGTGAAGATAACTGTAGATGATTGATGAATGATCCTTCCATATGGGTATTTTAGCACTTGACATTGGATTTTTTATTTTTGCTGTGAACTTTTCACATAATAAGTGTAGGTACATTATTTAAAGCAGGTCCAAATTAAAATTGGAAATATAATACTTAGCGAACAATGCTCACCAAAGAAATGCATTTTTTTCGTTAGCAAATTGGCCGGTGTCAGTTGTCACCTTTCCCCTTTAACATGTTGACCCTACAGGGTTAAACGAGCCGCAATACTTTGATGAGGCGTTCAATCAAACGTTTAAGTCATCTTTATTATTAGTGGTATGCTCTTACATATGATCCTGATCCCCAACTTTAAAGTCAAATTTGGTCCGTTGTTTTTTGACATTCATAAATATGTCCGTCTGACAATAGTATGGCACTGCACTGCAACCATCAATTTTTTAAATGAATATTTATTTGTCCGGCGTTAGTAAGTCGTATTCATTGGTTATGTACGGGCGATATCATATTTTAAACGAGGATATACCTACAAACAATAAATTAATCAGAATCAATTCAAGTGCACCGTTCGTCTATCGTGTGCATATGAATTTATTCATGACTCTATTGGCGTTATGAGCATAGCTTGTGAGAAACACGTCAACATAAAACTCGCACCAATGACTACAGTTTTTTATAAAGATCGAAGTCCAAAACCAGTTTATTACGAAAAAAACGAGGCTATTATTATTTTCCTTAAAGACAATAATCTTGTTAATGATTTAAATAATAAAAGTAGATTTATTCACAGAGTATTTAATATTGTATTAAGTGACGTAGCAAAAGCCCAATGCCAATTAACAATAGTCGCAAATTAAACGAAGGCTCAAGTCAATGCTTAGTCTAACCTAGGATTAAATCACAGACGTCTTAGAGATATTTATATCTACAATTAATTTAATAAATATATTATTAGACACCTTTATTGGTTAGGTTAGACATGCGAGCTATGTTTAGATATCCTTATGCAAAAATAGTAGGTATGTCTTCAGAGTTAAAGTTCATATTAATTAGCCTTTGCACATGTAATTTGTGCGACTGAAATTGCTGTGAATGAGCGTCATGATGACCTTAACTTTACTATTAAATTAACATCACGCCACTCCAGTCTAGGATGACGTCAGATCAGCCCACCATGGGATCACCATCCAATTATAATGTTTTTTTTAGACATATTATTTTCCTAGACGAAGAGGGAAACAAGCTAGCTTTTAATGTTACTTGGAAATAGGCATGTTGTTTTAGAGTTTTTCGTTAAGGTAAAAAAGTATTATTTCATCGGCAGATGTCTAGCCATTCTCCAGCCTAGTCTCCAGCCTAGTCTAGCCGATCCCAACTATCCAGTTGGGATCGGCTTCCAGTCTAACCTATCTCCACAACCCAGGCAACTTGACACCCCCTTTTAAGACTGGTTTTCAGACTTTTGGCTTCTGAATATCCGTAACGTCTGTCTATAAATAAGTTGAAATGAGTATTGCATATTTCAATGCCTTAAAAAAAATTGCACGAATTTTATTTTAACCAATCTCATTGAAGAAAACATATTGTTACTTGCTGGTTTACTTACGTACGTGTACGGCTGACGTATAACATTTTATTAACCTTGATATGGTTCCACCTTTACCTACGTAAAGTGTTACACCGTTACATTCACTCCGTACTACAAAAAATATTATTATACGTAGGTATTGAAAAATAAAATAAAAGCACTCAAACGTGGACCGAATAAAAGCTGGGGGCTTCAGCAAACAACGACGGGGCAAATAATAGGGACACTGTAATAAAAGAAATGATTTATAGAGGTGTCAAAACGATACGGGTTTTATAACAGGAGACTGTGCTTTTAATATTTTATGGATTTATGAAAAAAGTCTATGACAATATTAGATTGTATGTGTGTTTACAAAAGGCAAACATGTGCTTTCAGAACATAATATGTGATTTTCATTATGTTTTCATTAGAAGATTAAATGCATGCATAGCCACTTCAAACAATTTTACATGTACTTTCCTTAAGTACACAATAAGAAAAATTGAATAGGAAAAATACTTGGAAAATAGAGTATAATGGAAGTAAGTAATGAGAATTCAATTACATAATTTAAACCAATTCAGAAGTAATTTAGTAGGTATACATTTTACATATTAGCTGCACGTCAGTCTTACGCGTGACTCGTCGTATTTTATGATAATTGAATCAACTGGGTGCTCCATGTTAATTTAATCGATTACCCAAACGGGTATTGTGTGGACGCAGACGTGGTGATAGATAGGCAGGTCTTCTGTTTACTTATCGTATCACTTGAACCGGAGATCCCTCATGTTAGTCTGTTTATTTAGTACTATCGGCCAGTGCCAAGAGTATTTTGCGTGCAAACCACACCTTCCTGTCGAGTTCTATATAAATATTGGCCAGTTGGCCGGCAAAACTACGTATCTTTCTCAGATTTGTCACGTCCACACTAGACTTGCGTCAGTTATCTCTCAGTTGAGCATCGCTTTACCACAATTTATGATCCTGCATACTTTGTAACTGTCGAATGTGAGGCCACTCACCTTTACAAGGCCGCTAAAAAACTTGGCTTCAATTCTACACAAGCACATTTCTTGTCGAATATCTTACATTAGTTTAGAACTGCACGTAATATTGTTGGCTGTTTATGTTATTCCCTTAAAATATCTAACTAGAAATTGTTCAGGAAACACCTGTGAAGCTGTGACTCAAACATTCTTCTACAATCAACAGCGCAGTGTTATCACAATAGATTACCACGTGCTCACGACATTATTGCCAATATAGCTCTATATTAATGTGTTACTTTAAACTACATAATGCATAAATACAAAATGAATCGTAGTTAGGTAATACAAATTGTCAGTAACCGTAAACCTGTAGAACTCAGGAGTTAAAGAGTACAGATTTATTATGACTCTATGGTCTCGTTATGCAAGACTTTTGTTCAATGCACGTGACTGAGTCACGCCCCCTTGTAGGCGCGACTAAACAAAACATGCTATAATTAAAAAGAACATAAACAATAACAACGAATATCTGACTAATGATGTTCTTCGTCTATTTTTAGGTGTGCTGAATGATGTCGAAGACGAGTTCAATATAGGCAATGACAAAGCCGGGTTCCTTCAGACTGTGTTCGTGGTGGCGTACATGGTGTTCGCGCCAATATTCGGGTACCTCGGAGATAGGTACTCGCGGCGGTATATCATGGCATTTGGAGTGGGGCTATGGAGTTTGACCACCCTAATGGGATCTTTCGTACATGTAAGTATGGTTGTTTATTGATTAATCATGACGAAACTCTTAAGATTTTAAGCTTTGTCATGCTGATATTGCACAAATTAGACAAGGCTCAAGTTTACCGACAAAAGACAATTCTGTTTATTTTTCACTTCGTTCAATTTAAAAGTAAATAGGTACAAAGTTGTCAGAAAAAACTGACCTTTTCGTTATTAGAGAACTTGAGCCTATGATTGAAATGTTACCGTTCTAGTATTTCATCAACAAGGTTTCTCATATTTATGCAAAATTTTAATATTTCTTATAGAACTTCGTTTTGTTTACTGCGTTTCGGGGGTTGGTGGGTATCGGCGAGGCCTCATACTCAACAATCGCACCGACAATCATTAGCGATCTCTTCGTGGGAAATGTTCGCTCTAAGATGTTGGCTTTCTTCTACTTCGCCATACCCGTTGGCAGGTAACAAACTTATAATGCACTTACTTTAAATAAAAATTGCCGTTTTCCCGCAGTTTCACCCGCGTCCCGTGGAATCTGCTCCCGTACCGGAATAAAATATAGCCTATGTTAGTTGGAAAGAGTGTTGCAACATTTTTTTAAATCCGTCCAGTAGTTTTTAAATATTTATTAAAACAAACAATTTTTTTCCTCTTTATAATATGAGAAAAGATTATCCTGGTAAGGTTACGTGATTTGAGAACCGAAAAGGAAATATTCTGGTGGTTATGTAAATATCGTAATTGAAATTTACAGAACGTAAAATAAACCACTCGTCGCCCGTTCATATCAAGCATAGAATGTATTTTCCTCTATGGCAGGAAAAACCCATGTTGACTTAACTGAAAAATGATAATAATACCAAGACATTTTTCCCTATTTCAGTGGTCTTGGTTACATAGTGGGGTCTTTAGCGGGAGCCGCAGCTCATGACTGGCGATGGGGTCTTCGTATCACCCCCTTCCTCGGTGCTGCGGCCGTTGTATTGATTCTTGCGGTACTGCAAGACCCCGCCCGGGGACAGGCTGAGGACAGTCAGATGAAACCAACCACTTACAGCCAGGACATCAAAGCACTTGTTAAGAAGTAAGTACTTAAATTGAACGGAACTAAGAAAGATTGTTCATTGACTTAACGACTTAATCCTCTTAATTAATCGGGTCTTATTGAGAATAAAAAGGAAGTCGGTGTAATTTTGATAGACAATATTAACACACGTTTTTTTAAGTTCAACTTAGCCAGTTCAGTTCTTAGTGATGAAATGACTCCTAAATTAAATGCCAAGTTACGTGGCATTCTTCGGAAAACTTCACTACAGAATGGTACAAAATTGTCGATGTTACCTCTTCCTAAAATCAGGGTGTATTGTGTTTCAGTCCTTCGTTCATGCTGTCGACGCTCGCGTTTACATGCGTAGCGTTTGTGACAGGCGCCCTAGCGTGGTGGGGACCTCAGTTCATATTCCTGGGGCTGAGCATGCAACCTGATGTCGATATTACTCTAGGCAGGTGAGTCTCAACAAACGCAGGGTCAAAATACCTTTAAATTCTGAAATCTAAAGTGATAGTTTTTAAACGAAAATTGCATTTTAACCATCAACATGAAAAAAAATTAGGAGATGAAATAACTAACAATTGCAGAGCATTCGATTGTTCATCGCTGTATTGGATCCCCGCAACTAATTCTTAGGCATCGATATCTTCGGATTGGTCATTGCTTTGTGTGTTCGTAAAATGTACATAAGTCAAACGACTACTTCGATTATGTATGACCTATTCGATTTGGGACGGTGTGGCAGAGGATTTAATTTTTTGCCAATGTGCATTCAAAATTTTCTCCTACTAATAAGAAGGAAATAAATTGTAATGCTTCAAATTGACGATGAAATTCGTTTCAATGATATCCTGATCACTCACCATTACTACAAAGACACTTCAAAGTAGTTACCCTGACCGGTGTCAAAATCCTTTGTCATGTCGTCCCGATATACGTAAGGCTAGGGTTAGGCTTGTTCGTGTTCGGTATGTGTAACGTGTGGGGGGCTTGTGGCGGCAGCGTGTCGTACAAGTTCGGGCTGGTGGGCATGGCGGCGGGCGCGCTGGGCGTGCCGCTGGGCTCGTGGCTGGCGCAGCGCCTGCGCGGCCGCCTGCCCGACTGCGACCCGCTCATCTGCGGGTTCGCGCTGCTCGCCTCCGCGCCGCTCGTCTACTTGGCGCTCATCACCGTCGGCTACCACGTCGGCACCAGCTACTTTCTCATATTCGTCGGCATGACCACCCTCAACCTTACCTGGTCGATTGTCGCCGACATCATTCTGGTGAGCGCTTTCTGTTTATTGTGGGCTCCCCGCAAAGTGTCGCGCACGAGTCATTTCCGAATTGCAGTAGTATATATTCATTCTCGTGTTAAGATGACGCAGAGGCGGACACGTTGCTGGGACCCGGCTTGCATGCTCGACAGCACATGCAAGCTATTTAAAGCAGAAATCGATCACCGGCTCGTACTGATTCTGGAGAAAATATTCCAATGAGATGACGCGGTTTCGCAACACTTCATTCTATTTGTAACGATATTTATCATGTTGTGTGGGAATTTACGATACCATCATTTCATCATAATGCTAATTGTAGAGAATGCCGCTTTGATAATACATAATTATGTAATCAAGCAAGCTTCCATCATGGCAATTACGTGTACTTATTTTTTTTTTCAAAACTTGTTTACACTCATTTATTTATTTTTCTTTTATTCAAATTAAAATGCATGAATGGTTAGTCTTGTGACCATACATTATAATCAGGATTTTTGTATGGAATTCCAAATTTTCATAAATCATTTATAAATATATATTTGCAATATATTTAGCATGATATTGATATGCTAGATGAAATTGACAAATATTCGAATATCTAGACTTTCATTAATGTTTCTCGGCTACGACCATGTGCAGATTTCGAATGAACTTAGTCTTTTAATTAGTCCAAAATCCCAGATGAATTCACGATAATAGAGCTATATTAAACCAGTTGAGTACCTTCCAAAATGAGCGCGTGAGTCAACCGTCAAACTTAATAGAAATGTCATTAGCAAACATGCAAGTATAGAGCCACCGAATGAGTTGTTCAATCGGACACTACCACGGAATAGGAACTATGGGTTGAAAGATATACAGTTCAGTTTTGCCGGACAGGGGAATTTAACAATCTTTTCAATGTTTATACGTTACACAGAAGTGTCCAGAAAAAATTATATACTATGTGGATGCGCTAAATCATGCAAGCAACAAGCTATGAAATTAAAGAGATGGTCCCTTGACGTAACAATTCCCGTGTTCCTATGTCCGGTGTGATGAACGCGCAAGTCGGTGGCTCTGTGCGCGGTGATGCTCGCTGTACGAGGTGCATGCTGACCGGTCCGACTTTGCACGAAGGGTGTCGCTAACGTTCGGCGTGATCACGATGGTCGCGGGGCTGCTGGGCGTGCCGCTGGGCGCGTGGCTGGGCGCGGCGCTGCTCAAGCGCTGGCCGCGCGCGCACCCCGTCATCTGCGGGCTCGGCCTGCTCGTCTCCGCGCCGGCCATGACCCTCGCGATCCTCCTCACTGACGGCTACTTCTACGCGCCCTTCGTCCTTATGTTTATTGGCGAAGTCGCTTTGAATCTCAACTGGTCAATTATAGCCGATATGTTGCTGGTAAGAGACTACGACCGCAGGGTAGCCTCTGGATCGCTCTCAGTTTTGTCGTTCACAGCCTACAAAACTGATCGCGTTCAGGGGTCGCCTATTGAGGTGGTTTTTATTATTTGTGTTGTGCTAGTAGTCTTTTTTACCTATCAGGTTATTGGATTCTTATGGTTTAACGGTGGATTTCAATAACCAATCCATCTGTCGATTTGCTTGCTAAAGATTTAATTTTGACATTGGTCCCAAACAAGTAATGTCAAAATCCTATCTCTGGTAAGCAAAACAACAAATAGAGTATTGGGTACGGTCGCCACAGGTAAATATAGACAAATTCCCATCTCTAGAGATAGGAATTCATCGACAGATAGATAGGTTATGAAAACCAATAGTGCATGCGTGCGAAAAAAGCATGGTTTGTGTTTGCATCGTTTTACTTATTTATTTATTGCTTTGTACATTATGATGCTTGAAAAAATATTGAATCAGTCACTCATTAGCACATATTGACGGCTCACCATTGCCAAGTTGTGATCAACCGAAACTTGTGGTCTCATTGGAATATTTTTAGATCATACAAGTCGGTGGACCGATTTCAATGTGTGTATGTGTAACAGCGCCATCTGTTGGTGTTAGCTTTTAGTGCCTAGTATTTTAGTGTTCATCGTTTGTACTGAGACAACTAGTTACACGGAAACAGTACAGATGGCGCTTATTTAAATTGATATGCTTAATTACTTTCATTGTTTTCAAGTATTATTAGTTATTACTTCCAGCTATTAAACATAAAAGTATTTTAATAAAGATTTTCCATAACACAGAAACTGACAACAACATTTTTTTATGGGGGTTTGTATTTAGCTGCATGCAATTTAGTTATTCGTAGTTTGTGAGAAATGAATGCTGTGTTGTGTTGTCATTCTTACAAAATTTTTGAAAATAATAATTTTCTAATACAATCATTATATTGCAGTATGTGGTGATTCCTCCAAGAAGGTCTACAGCTGAAGCTTTCCAAATCTTAATATCACATATGTTTGGAGACGCTGGAAGCCCCTACATAGTTGGAGTGGTAAGTTCTGCTACTAATTATTATAAATATGAAAGTTAGTTTATTTGCTAACTCGCTCACCCTAAAACTGCTGAACTGATTGAGATGAATTTAGTACGAAGCCAGCAAGGTACCCTGGAGATGGTTTACTTTTTATCCGAGACATACCCTTGGTTTTAGAAGTCGCGGGTGAAATCTCGTATCAATAGTGTAATTGTTGACATGTTGTTATTTACACCATCGTCGTAAATAATCATCATCGTAGTAAAACACTTTAAAAAGTCTTTTGTATTTGTTAATTTAGTGTTTTCTTCTTGTTATAGATATCAGAAAGCTTGAAAATATCCTTATCACCTGTACATACTGATGTGCCAAGCCAAATTGTACAGTTCAAGTCTTTACAATATGCGCTGTTCGTGACGTGTTTCGTGGAAGTCATTGGAGGCATTTTCTTCCTGCTAACAGCAATATACATTGTCAGAGACAAATTAAGAGTTGAACGAGCTATTGCTGGTGAGTTACGTTCCTTTATGTTTGTCTTGTGAACTAATCAAGAAAATACCTTGTTTTGCTTACAGTGAAAAGTATTAACATAGTATATTTGAAAAACATTTTATTTCTTGGTCGGACGGTTGATTAGCTTTTTAGAACCGCGTCCGCTAATAGTTGCTATCAATAGCTTTTTTCTGCAAAATATCACCGAAACTGTTCACATTGTTTCAGTTTCAACAAAAGTAATGTAGTATCGTGGTAGGTGAGTCCCCCAGCTCAATAAGAATGGAGCTTGCTTGCTGTGCACTGTGCATCTGCATCACTGTAGCTTTGGTGACAATGTGGGGAACAAACTACCAACATTTCAGAGCACATTAAACATGATAGTAATTCGAAATTCCTTTAACAGAAGCAGAGGCGCAATCAACGGAGCCATCACACATTCCAGCCCAAGACGGTGTCGGCGGAGGTGAATAAACGCCACGAGCGTTCAACTTGGATACAATTACCTCTATTAGTGAGAGCACTGTGAAAGGACACTTGGAAAAGAGAAAGTTGTTACAGTTAAATAACTATAATAATTGTAATTCCTCGTCCTTACGGAAAATACCTTCTGCTAAATTTAAAACCTTTTTCTATTTAATTCCTAAGTCATTTTCGAATCGCTCGATATGCTTAAAGAGGAGTTAAAATAATTATAGTAATTTAATTTGTATAACACTTATTAAATAAGACTGAGTAAGGCATATTGCTAAAACGTGGGTTGGTTATGTTATAGTGGGAAAACGAATGTGTGATTGTAAGTAGTTAGAAACTAGGCATCACAGTAGCTATTGTTACTTATTTGATTAAGAAGCCATGTGCCTGTTAAAATAAAAATTAATGCAATGCGTTCTTAGATATTTTCTATCTTGTATCAATATAAATAAAATTGTAAAGTATATATTACAGAATCACTTATAACCGTAACAATAATTCATGTTGGGATTAATTCCTCAAGTATGTTGTTAAAAAATTGACGTATTTATTTCATTGTTAAAGATAATTAATTAACGAATAATTGATGCGAAAATTTTGTGTATTAATTTATTATTTCGTTTACACAGTGTTCTAGAATGAAAATATTCATGCAGTTTAACAATAATTGTCGTTTGAAGTTCCTATGTATGTAGTACATTCGACGTGATTATTAATAGTTGTCGAACAATTTATTGCACATAATATACGGTTTGTTATAAAACTGTTATGGAAGTCTTTACTAGGCATAGTCTATTGTGTGTCAATTTAACACTTTTTGAGACCTGTACGGAAGTGCATAATTATAAAGTTTTTTTTTATTTTGACTTTTTGTTGAAGTCTTGTCAGGCTCATGAATTACCGAACAGATGTTTGATTCTCTCCTAATTAGCTACAAATCATGAAGGATTGACGTTTCTCAGCTGTTAATAAGATATTGAAATAAGTTATTGTTTTGTGTTAGTTAAATGGAGCGATTTATGTGTAATATTTAATTAAGGTAGTAATGTTTATTATTGTTTCAAGCATTTCTTTGTAGAAAGACAAAGTTAAACTGTATTGAATATAGTAGAAGACTGAATAAATTTAATTTTCGAAATTTCTTTCAAATAATATAATAATTACAATATCTTGTTTGTACATAAATGTGTACATAGCATCTCATGGAATTGAAATAAAAATATAATTTATTTTCGATAACTTTCGTTTTATTGACAATAAAACCAATTATCATTTCAATAATCAACAAGACTTAACATGATGTAAAACTAAGCCGGTGGTATCAAAGGCGGACAATTTGTAAGCTTACCAATAGTCTTATTAAAATAATTATTCATACGTATTAAAATCAGCTTATATGTAATCATTAGGATCCGATTTGTTCAAACAACAAGTCAAGCATTTGCAGACTTGTTAACTAAGTATAAAATTATGTTGCTTATAAAACACGAATTATTTGCACCTGGCAGTATATGGCACTTACAAAAACTAGTTGACACTGCAATTAGTTAACATGCATACATTAAAATAAACTTCTAAGGACCTGAGATTAGATTCATTATAATTAAAGAACAAAATGTCTCGCATCTAGCGTAATGACACATCTTATAATTGTTTGTGTCAAATATTTTCAGTGCGTTCAATTCACACTAAACATAAAAATATTAAGTAACTCTTAACAAAACAGGACTAATTAAAATTGAGAAACATTAAAAATATCACATGTCCTTGTTGAACAAAATTATAGAAATAATTAATCATTACAATAACAATTATTCAAAATAGAATGGTATTTAAAAGGAAGAAATACCCGTCACTAATTATTTGTACTTCCATCATTGGAATGTAGTCACAATATTTTTCATAATTGTGTAAAATATGACAAAATAATTATTAGAACCAGTAAACAAATAATAAAAGATTTGTCACAAATTTAGTCATCTGAGTTGTAACTATTTGTTGAGGTAGTTTCGTCATGTTTGTCAGAAGAGAGTCCAACTCTCAATTTCTTAGGAATTGGTTCACATGAGCTGTAGTCATCGCTCAATGCTCGTTTTCCAGTTGCTACCAACCTTATGACCGTCACAGTGTCAGCGTTGCCATTCTCATCATCCTCACAAGAGGAAGAAACAGTTAATTGAGTCATACCTGTCATTATTCCTTTTTGTGATAGTATTTTTTCTACTCGGATGATGACATCATGGTCCTGTTAAAAGAAAACACAAGATAGTTATACCTGTTAGTAAGCGCGTTACTTGTGACCTTAAAAGTTATAGCAAAGCAAGGTAGGTCACCTGCATCCAGCAGTGGTTCAGGATTTGATTGAGAGTGATCCTCCTTTCAACTTGCACTGTGAGCATTCTCTTCATCAGGAGCTTGGCCTGTAGGCTGACACCGCGCCAGTGTGACTGCGAGAACTTGTACCTTCCACTCAAAATTTGATCTTTGAGAGTCATGTCTTTGTAATCTGCCGAAAATGGCAAGTATCCAACCAAACTGTAAACATTTAATTGGATAATACAATCATCACTTCTTAATGCAAACTTCATACAATACAATTTAAAATTACACCAGCCAATTTCATTGAAAAATCTTACCATACAAAGAAGATCACTCCCAGACTCCACACATCTACTTCAGGGCCATAGCTCCTCTGTCCGTTTGCCCTGAGCACCTCAGGAGCTAAGTACAATGGCGTTCCACACATAGTCTTCATGAAACTGTCTTCTCCAACAAACTTACTAAGGCCAAAGTCAGTTATTTTGACCAAGGTGTCATCATCTTGACTCTCAAGAAGTACATTCTCAGGCTAGAAATGGGCACCCAAAGTTAAATTTTCTCCAATATTAAGATTAGAAAGACAAATTAGGGCACAATAAATATATACCTTCAGATCTCTGTGAGTAATGCCTTGAGAGTGGAGATACTTGACGGCTAACACCATTTGTCTGAATAGGAACTTGGTGAATTGTTCAGACAAATGTCCCTGCTTAGTAATCCTGTCAAACAGTTCACCTCCTTGCATCAGTTCCAGGACAATGAAGACAGCATCACGAGAGTCAAAAACTTCTTCAGTAGCGATTATACAAGGCTGAAAGTTATGAAAAATTTTAGTAAAATAGTAATTGTTTAAATATATTTATAACTTGTTTTGTAGCTTAAAAAGCTACGTATATATGTATCCTTACATGTCTAACAGCCTTCATGATATTGATCTCGTTCATAATTTTCTCTGGATCATTCAAATGGTTTACATGTCCATTAGTCAGTCTGCTCTTTTTAATTATTTTCATGGCATATTTTGAACAAGTAACCTGGAAATCACATAATGTTGTATTATAATATTCTAAGAAGAATGAAACTAGAAAATATGAAAAAAATAAAAAGAACAGATAATACTTTGTCATAAATCAGTTTTACGATGCCACAGGCACCCTGACCCAATGTCCTTGAGATATAATATTTCTTTGATATTTCTTTAGGAACTTGGTCTTGCTCATTCTTCAGTAAATCTTTGAAAATGAAAACTGAAAAAAAACAAAAAAATAAAATAAAAAGTAAAACAAAAAAAAAATGGTGTCAATATACCAATTTTTTAAATTAGATTAACTTTACTCACTTTTTACAACAGGATGAGTGATTGATATCTCATCTTTGTCATCTAATACTCGGCGCTTCCCTTTGCCAATCAATTCCCCATTGACAAAAGTGCCATTGTATGATAGATCAGTAATTATAGAAGGGCAAAGTGGCTCCCTAAAATTTGAGCATATTCATTATAAAATTATTTTTTAAGAGTTTGTGTCTCAAAACACAAATGTATCATAAACTTACGACATGTCCCTTGTAATAGAAAAGTGATTCTTGCTGACGTTTCTAATGATATTTTCTTTTATTATTTCCTTTCTCATGGGAAAAGTACAGGTCAGTGCCCTTCCCAAAGTAAATTCAGGTTGTATGAGATCTGTGAAAAACATTGTACACTTACAAGATTTTCGAAGTGCCTCTGGAAAAGTGATCACAGCTTTTTACTGGATCATGGCAGATCTGTCATCTGAGGAGCTGGTATGGTTTCAAGAATGAAAATATCAATTGTAAGGTTCATTATACATAAAATTAGATATATAGTAAAATTTTAGAAAATGTAGGTATTTCGAAAACATTGAAGGAGAAACAAATCAAATGTTAGTAAAACTGCAGGCAACAGTATTCAGAAGTTTATAATGGATGCCTTTAAATGTGGAGAGTACTTTTTGTATAAGTTTTGGTTAGAAAATGTGTAAAAAAGTGGAAAACCATGTTTGAAAAATTGGCTTGTTGAAGTTTCTGTGACTTCCAACAAGGTAGCTCCTAAGAAGTCAAGAGAGAAAGATAAAAAATAACATGTTGAAGGTAAGCTTAGAAAATGGTTGTAACGGTAGAATGGAGATGATTTACTTTATGATTAATACAAAATACATAATCTTACCAAAATATTCAGGGTATTGGGCGCTCTTCCAGCAGTGTTTTCCAGTAATAGAAACTTTTGTAGAATATAGTCTTCCCCATATCGTAGGAATGAAAGATGGAGTATTATGCTGACTCCAGTCGATTTGGGAATTTTGAGTTTGCGTCTGAGTGTTAGCACTGTCTGGAAGCAGATCATCCCCCATTGTTGCTACTACGTATTCTATTTTTACATAGAAAAGTTTCACAAAAGTTTTGTTTCTTTAATTTCAGCGCCCGGTCAAGCTGAGAGGAAGTTTTATCTAATACAGATAATGTAGAATTACAGAGAATGCTGTGTGCAACCATAGATAATATATTGTAACTAGAGTTGCACACGGGCAGGAGGCGTGGAGGAAGCATAGAAAATATTTCATTTATTCTAATAGATACATGCGTTTTATATAAAAAAAACACATTTTATCTTTTTATATTATATTCTTCCAAACACAGCAATGAGGGTTTTCGATACTTTTTCTGCCGCCAGGCGGCGCTTCGTATGCGTCAGGTCCAAACAGCTGTCAAATAGTATGGAATTGTAGGTGCCGAACTTATTGTTTATTGAAATTCTATTATATTGGAAGTGTTATTGATTTTATTATGGACTACGGTCAGAATAAGGTTTCCGAACTAAAAATTGAGCTAAGAGAGAGGGTGCAAAAGTCACTGGTACTAAGGAAAAGCTTGTTGAAAAATTTGTTAACACAATATGATTTAGTTTTTTTTATTTACTCAACCTCAATAGTAAAACAATAATGCAGTGCTTTAATTATAAAATAAAAAAAACACTAAAATCCTTCACTATTCATAGTAAAGATAAGCACTTTGACAGTTACCTGGACCTGACGACTCGGTGCTGCCACCTGGTGGACGCCATTTTAGAAAACCCTCATTCAGAAACATGCATTCTAAGTGTCCACCTAGACGATCGATCGATTAAATTGCGCTATATTACAAAGAAAAAAACTATTGCGCAAATTAATTGATCGTCTAGGCGGCCCCTAACCGAATGTGCTGTCGCTATGTTTGGATCCAGTAGAAAAGTACATGGTCAATGTTTCCTTTGAGATCAAAATCTGTTTTTTCGTTTACAGATACACACGCATCGATATATTAAGTATGTCGGCCAGCAGTAGCGCTAGCTTTCGTTAATAAAAACCGTAACGTACCTTCAGGCATCATACCAACGCTTTCACAATAGTGGATAATTCGCTCGGTTTCTCGGAATGTGTCGCACGTATACCTACGCTAGGTCTTTTAGATAACCCATAGAGGGGTTCCTGAGTTCATAAAATGAGGTCAGAGGGCTCAAAAGTAGTCAGAGTAGAGGTAGAAGTGGAGCGGTAGTCACTCAATAACAACTCAAAAATCAATTGTTGATTCAGATATGTTTACAGGTAGATAAATCCTTTGTTCATGTGGGTAGATATGGTACAAAAGCACGTTGTTTAAACAGTTATTTTGTCAGTTATACGTAAAACACAGCTCCAGTAATATTCGGACACGTGATCCTAGTCTCTGTAACAGTCCGATCATTAAAAGTTTGGGCAGCAAACTCCTCTACAAATCCACAAATAATAGGAATTGTTTTAACTCTTTCATGCGCAATAGAGATTTTAAATAAAATAGGTACCTATACCTACCCGTAATGGCGATTTTAGTAACGGTCAGTCAGAAATTAAATTGATTGTAGTCTTTCGCGTATATTGCCCCTTTCAAAATGGTGTGTAACATGGAAATTGTATAACAAAACAATGGGAATGTTGTAGGTATACTCCTTCACTTATAGGAGACTACAGCATGCCTAATGATACTAGCTAAACTAAACTAACAACTTACATATGAAAATAATACTTAATAAGAAACAAAATATATCTACATATAGATATATATATAGGAACAATTTAAATTGGCAAGGTTTTTAAATATTTATTTAGATTTTTTTTTCGTTTTTGTATTTAAGTGGCGTGAAAGCGTTTTTTTAAGGCAACAAGTTAAACATTCAACGATACTTCAATTATTGAAGCAACAACTTCTTCTCAAAAAGTATTACGTAGGTTCGTCTAAAACAAGGATGTATTTTGTGTAGCTGCCTACCTACATCTACAAATAATGTATCCTGACCTACATAATATTAATATTAGGTACATCATGCGAAAAACTATTTGATTATGCCTCTAAAGAGTGGGCGTGAACATTTCAGAATTATTGGACCTTTGCTCTCTTTAGAACTCTATCAAATTACTATATAAATGAAAACGGTAATTAAAAATATATTATTAACCAAAATCTTCCAAGCTTTGTGTGGGTAGGTACTGCCACACTTTGAGCGTCAACAAAATACCTTTAAAAGTTATTGCCAGCTGGGGAGATTATTACCCGACTTTAAATACTTCCAAAAATCTTAAGTCACTGTGTGATAATGGTTTTAAGATTAAAGCCTCTTAAATTATTTTACCACAAAGTTGGCGATGATTAAAGCCTATTATTTTTTATAATTAGTGGATGGTCTAGTTTAAGAAAAGTGGTTTTGAGAAAATATTTTCATTATAATACCAAATCAATTTTATTTTTTAATTTCATTCGAATCAAATAACGTATCAAGAATTGATAAAAAATAAAGCAATGATGTGGCGAAAATGCGTCCCGTTCATAAATACTGCTACGGCCTACGCCTGCTACGGCCTATGGACCTACACGCGTAGGTTGACCGCGTAGTATTTTAATATTTTATGTTCTTTATATTGCTACGCTCAAAAGATAGGTATTAAACAAATTGATGATTACATTGAATACAGACATAGAGGTAAATTAGCTTAAACCTAATGAAAGGTCTTTCTTTATTCTATTCTCATAAAATAAGTATCCAATCATGTCGATCAGGAATATTACTTAGACGTCAGAGTATTTGAAATCGAGCAAAATAAATACAATAATAGCAATATTTGATTGCCACGGGGCGACTGTGTCCTGGACCCCCATGGTTATAATGACTCTACTGGCTGATTTACCGATTCATGGGAAATAAATAGCACTCATTCAGATACCTACTAGTAAACAAGCGACTATCAATATTAATGGCACGTGTAACTAAAACATTTTTTTTTGTAAAATTAGAAAAGTGGGTAATACTCGTTAGGTACCATTCCACTTTCCTTAAACATAATCAGTATTAAGTAAAACAGGTTTTTGACACTTATTTTGTTAGGCGTCTGTTTAACTTTTCTAATAACAGCGAATAGTTTACAGGTTATTTATATCATAAAAGCCAATCACTGTGAAATTTATTGCGACGTGGATCTTATATTTCTTCTAACGAGATATCATCTCGTCGAAAAGCTAGACTGTTCCCGATTAACAGAAGATATATTTTGTAAGGACGCGGGTAAAACCGCGGGAATGATGAGGATGGGATGAAAATGCTATCGGATATAGTCGTAACGACCACTAGGTGATACTAATCGTATCCATAAAATATTGGAAAAGGTCAGATGAGGGGCACGTTTTAACAAAATTAATAAATAACTGTCGTCTAAACTAACATAGGTCTTAGTGTTCCCTCATCAATATACAAAGAATTTAATAGTCCTTGTCATTTAAGAAATACCGATGTTCAAGTACCTAAATTACAAAAAAAATCTCAGGGGTATGAGAACCAAATTATAAAAATTGAGATTACAGTATAGTCTATTTCAGTACTACTTCCCACTTTGGCACATACGAGTACGTACTGCATTATTTAATTTTAAATTTTGTTAGACGATATAGGTACCTATTAGCCTATTTCCCGAGGTTTTGCCCGCGTCCCGTGGGAACTACTGCCCGTTCCAGGATTAAACATAGCCTATGTTACCTGGGAAGAGTGTAGCTTTCCAACATGAATATAATTTTTTAAATCGTTTCGCTTCTGAACCTTCGAGGCTCAAATAAACATAAAAATCCTCTTTATTATATTACGGTTAAACAGTAATACTTTCTGTGTACCAATAAATACTCAAATTAATATATTAAAATGAAAGGAACGTAAGGTAGGTACGTTTTATTCAGTAGTTTCAAGTTTGTGTATCTTTATCCCAACGGAGTTTGCATGCCTCTTCTCACCGGATATGTCCCAATAATAAACAACCTATTTTATTTGAGAGTAGGTACTCATAGACCATAATTTCATAATATAAAT
Organism: Helicoverpa zea x Helicoverpa armigera; assembly: GCA_033682625.1. Lineage (NCBI taxonomy): Eukaryota > Metazoa > Arthropoda > Insecta > Lepidoptera > Noctuidae > Helicoverpa > Helicoverpa zea x Helicoverpa armigera. The sequence continues at coordinate 3,889,815 of JAWIIS010000029.1, forward strand.
ATACCTGTCCTAAAAGACTAACACATACTCGTACATAACATGTTATATAGAGGCATAGCTTGTAAACTTGTGATCTTTTATTAGTGACCGAGGTCCAAGCCTAATGGAATAAACTCATGTGGAGTCGCGTATCAAAGAACAGATTTATTTTATTGATACAGCCTATGTAAGTTACGTTGATATCGTAAAGGTGCATTGCATTGTTACCTTTTATTTGTTGTACCTACCATAATAGTGATTACTTTTTAGCGCTTAATTTTCGTTGAATAATTAAAAATAAATACGTATTTATTATATAATGCTAGCTTCCTCTCATAACTTCCTACAACACCTATGTGCATATCAACCAAATCGGTCAAGCCGTTTCGCGTGAAAGAATAACAAACATAGGTACATCCATTCATTCTCACAAACTTTCATATGTATAATATTAGTAGGATTATTGGATTACGCATTACATAATGTGCGGTTTCTCAGAGCTTGAAAAGGCGACAATTTAATGACCTTATCAGCAATTATATTTTAGATTGAGGTGAAAGGTACCTACGAGTGTTTACCTCCTTTAAAGGTCCACGCAAAGTGGTCCGCCTCTTATTTTGCATGGAATTATAAATATCTACCATACCAAGTATAACACCGAAATACGATCTATACGACATCTACGAAATCAATATCAGTAGAGTGAAAGTGAGAAATATTCAATAACTTAAAGCATACATATTCAAACAAAACACAAAATCCGTCTTGAAATGAACTTGAAAAAGTGTCATGATAAAAATTGTATGTAAATAAAGAAAATCCCACACTTTGACATTATACTCAGTTCGTTTACTCCGAGGTATTTTGAAACGTTCAGCTTTATTTGAATTCTGCGGATTACTGGGGCAGCTTCGGAACATTTGTATTGCTAATGGTATCTTCACGACGTTGGTTAACCGACCAGCCTTAAACTGCACAGCAACATGAAGAATTTGCATTTAATGCAGACAGAAAAAACTGGATAGTACTGGATAGTGCTAGTACAAAGCACTGTTTAATCATCAGAATTTAACTTTGTGTTCCTTTGTGCTCAAAAGACTGAGGGACCTCTTAATTGAGAAGTTGCTCTGTTCGAGTAAATTGTGTTTTAAAACGCTATTCGTTAAATTCCTCTCTTGTATTACAGCTTTAATTTTGAGCTAATGACTGAAACACTACTGGACCCTGTGCCAGAGAAAATAATTTGAAAGGTTCTTTCTTTAGAAGCAGGCTAATGTGTTAGTGTTTAAAATAATAAAAGGTTCCTTTCTGGCTATTGTTTCGTGTTAATATATACCTACCGAAATAATGTAATGAACATTTTATCGAAAATTTGTTTATATGGAATATCTTGCTATATACCTAGATTGGTATATGTATGTTGAAATCTAGATATGTTTGTCTCCAACACTTGAAAATATGAATGATAAGAAAGATGCATGTACTGCATAAAAAACAAGCATGTATTTCTTTGATTATCTTTATTAATAATAACACTTATCTACAATAGTTTTTTTTTTAGTATAGATTTTACATAATGTATATTTTATAATAGGTCTTAAGTATAATGTAAGTAGAGATTATAATGTAAAACCAGAAAGTTTTTGTTTAACTAATAAAAATACATTCTTTCATTAGTCAGAAAATTGATTGAAATAAAAATAAAAATAAAATGTATACTCGTATAGTACCCTAAAATCGTATTTTGACCTAGACAGACATTATAAGCTATGACTAGACACGATCTACTAAGGAAGGTTTAATCAAAGATGGTATTCAAAAACAAGTTAGTTATAATTCAGATTTATTATTATGCTCAACATTTAATTTAGTTTACTTCTAGAAATACTTTGGCGTTAAAATGACATTTTACTTGAACTGTGATAGATGTTTTAAGATAAATAAGTGTTCATTACTAGTACATTAGGCGACATTAATGTGGTTACAATATTTATTTACACTTCATGTATGTATGTTCATAGAATTATTTTGGTATAATCAATGACCTCATTATGAAACGGTCCTAATATTTCGGGTAGTAAATAAATAATTTGACAGTGCTTTTGTGTGACAGCGTTTCACAATGTGGCCTTTGATAGGAGGTCTATTTGAAGAAAAAATGATGAGATGAGATGAATAGTGGTGACTACACAACTAGGTCATAGGGTCGATGCATCGTTGAGCTGGTGGCGTTCACTTGCGGAAGCAGGAGATGGGGTTGAAGTAGCACTGGCGGAACCGCACCTGCCTCTTGTCTGCGCGCCACTGCCTCGCCAGGCGCCCGTCCAGCGCGCGCAGGCCCCAGCCGCGGGGCTCCGCCTGGGGCCACGAGCGAGTCACCCTGCCCATCCTGTTGTGAAGTGCCAACATTCAGTATGAGTCTTTAGAACATGCTGAGATAATTTTAGAGCTAACTATAAGGAAAAATGGGTTAAATGATGTCAGAAATAAAAATGTAACCAAAAGGTACCTGCAGGTATCTAATCAAGTTAAAACAAACATTACTTTTAATATGATGTGAAAATGGGACATTTTGCAAGATAGGTACAAAAAATTGATTCTAGTTAATACTTGTAAACGGAAATTATAATCATCTTACCGACCTACTCAATATTCGATCACTGGACAATATTATGAAAGAAACAAACGTTTTTAAATATACAAATTCAATCAGAATTATAAAAGCAATTTCGCTCGCGGTCGCTTTGCAAGTCAGCCTGTTAAGTCGTCACTTGTTTGTGTGTGTTTATTTTCATTTCGTTCCAACACCTATTACATTATTGTAGAACTACGGAAGAATAACTTTGTAAGATCATAATCAAACACATGAGTAGGTTTCTATTTATCTGAGCGTGCTTATATTATGTACAGAATGTATGTATGTTTACTCCAATTACTCGTACAATGATTACCTAAATAAATATGTAGTTATTTGTTACTTTCTTTAGAACATAGTTGCCAATTTTCGTAAGTTTCCCCGATGTCAATTTGTCGGTTAACGTAAACAATTACCTAAGTTATGCAACTTGTGTGCAGCAAAATCAATCAGGTTTAATTTGCCGGGACGCGTATGTGCCACTTTGCACAATAAATCCTTATAAGTGGCACTAATGTATCAACTGTGCATACTAATTTATTTTCTAAGCGTTTACACTATGATGGCAGGGAAATGGGTGCAATCTTGCTTATGTAAGAGTCATAAATATTTTTAGCTGTCCTTCTTTATTTGTCATAACATTCACCACTCGAGTTGGTTATAAGAAATCACCCCTAATTATTAGCATTGTACAAAAGAAAAAAGCAACGTCAAATCATTTTATTTCATTTAAGCCTTTACAAGCACTTATGAACTTAAAAATATAAATAGGTTGAGTCTAGTTGAATATTTTTATACCATTTTTTCTAGTTGCTAAATATGTAAATGTAGCTATTCTTAGGTAATAATACGTTCTCGTTTTATGGTTTGAATGTAATATACGGAAGAGATCACAGAAAATAGCCATTTAGAAAAATAAAGGAAATGTACATTTTTGATCTCCTGTTATCAGGTTTCTGGTGAAAAGGTGGCCTTTTAAAAGATTACCTTTGTGAAGGCCCACATTCAAGCTCTCAGTGTAACTACGAAATGGTACGCATAAGAAGCTTATAACTGTAAAACAACCATTATTATCTATGTTATTTTAGGTAGCACAACCTTTTCATTGAAATGAATATGGAGATGAATTAATAATATATTCCATGAAATTTCGTTTCAGGCATATTTATTTGGTAATGCATAAAAATCCTAAAAATATTTATAAGGAAACCACAAGTAAAAAATAATGTTATCCGCTTCCAACAGTTCCCACAAGGGAGGACATTTTCCATTAGCGGAAGACAGTTGTAAAGCAATCACAATTCTCTTTTATTTTTCCTTTTAATCCATTCATGATATTCAATCTATGTAACTTTTAATACATATACTTATCTGTTGATAATCTATAGCTATTGTGCAAGAAAAAAGGCATTATCATTTAGGCAATATCTCAATAATCCTAATCAATAAAACCAATTTAACTTTCAAATGTTTAGCAACATGTTTAACGACTCTGTTCAAGCCCTTGTCAAATTAATTCAATTCATAAAACAGTCCCCTGTATTTAGTGTTACATTTTTGGGGACGATGTTTGGAGCCAGACCTCTAGTTTGCAGATGGCTACCTACTACTTACTAAAACGAGTCTCGGAGCTAAACACAAAGTAACATAAGCCCTACGACTAACAGTCTGGACTCTGCTTCACACTTTGTTACACATTAGTTCTAAGTTGACAACAATTTGTGGAACGTTCTAATGTTAAGGTTTGTTATTAAGTTATTTTAATGATTGGGTACTGTCTACCACTTTATTCAATCTTAATTTCATATATTTTCTGTCCTTCTTGATCATGACTTTTTTAATGTTAACGATATTTATGTTGCAAATATTGTGAGTACCCACCTACATATATTCTAATTACATACTCAAGTAATGACGTTACCTCTCTTCAGCGTCGAGTTGCAGCAGTAGTTTGCGCAGGGCAGCGGTGTTGATAGCATCCCAAGGAGCCGACATTTCCATGTCACCGTCCGGGTGTGCCACCAGAGTGTTCTCTGCCGCCTCGTCATCCGCCTCCTGAACAAACATCAGTCACTCAGCGTGTGTACCGAGGCGCCGCACCACTCGTGAGCGCACTGACCCATTAGCTCCACATTAGCTGCCTATTAGAGGTGCTGCACGCCTCGGTAAATCCCACACAATTCACACCCGCCTACTGATTGCTCACACTTCAAAAAGCATCCCAAATGTAATTATTGTTCGCCGACGTGTTCCTTCTTTGACCACATTCATTTGAGGTAATTAAATAAGCCTGTTTTCCTTCACGAGACTCGCGTAGAAATTATTTCCTATTCTTCCCTAGCATCCATACTTACACGAAGCTATAAAATGAGCTCCTACAAATTTTGTTAAGCAAATTGACCTAAAGAGCAGACTTTGTAGACCTCTTACGTTAATTTACTTTTAACGTAATATTAGCCTTGTAAGGGTTTGAGAAGTGACTTAATCTGACTCATAATTATTCTACATTACAATCTGATTAACTGTTCCTTGGTTCTTGCGAGTGAGTGAGAAGTCTCTAAGAGTAGGTAACATTCAGGTTAGTATGGGTTTACGTGATTTGATTACATACAAAAGTTGTTATGTTGCAACCCAATTTCGTTGACAGCAGATTACATAAGTGCAGATACACATTTTTGATGGCACATAATGAGTGTTTAAAAGTTAATAATGCATCTATCGTTTTATCATCAGCAAACACTTAAACACTGTAAACAAAATATACTAAAAGCAGTAAAAGCTACTTTGTAAAGCCCAATTTTGTTTGGGAATTGACAATATGTCAAACAAAGCTGATAACGTGCTAATGTATCTACTATCTTAAAATGTGGAAAAATTTAATTATATTTTACGATTTTTAGGATTGTCTTTTATGTGTGTTTTTATATTATATGATCGCTGCATAATCCTGAGTTATATTGCCATTTTCATTACTAATATATAGGTTCTAGCTTTTCACAAAGTTAAGCAACACTTGGCGCGTACGGGCCGTGGATGGGTGACCATCTAAATAAGTATTGCACTTACCATAGGTGCAGCGTTTACTGTGACAAACAGTAAAGCTAAGGCAGCGGCGACGATGGCCAGGAACACGTTGTACGCGCTTGATTTCATTGTGATCCTTCCAACTAGACAGAAACAAAAAAAACATTGTATAAATAAAGCTCGTTTTTAATAAAGCATTTAGCATCTTTTGTAATAAAGCAGTTTGTTTATTTGCTTGAACACGCCAGTCGAACAAACCAGTGCAGTAGTGGTGCGATTTGAGAAAGGTCTTTCAGTGTTAGATAGCCGTAGCCAGAAGGCGTGTGCAATATACTTTCAATAGCGTATCATCATCATGTCGTCCAAGCCGTATCCGGCGACGGGAATAGCGTATAGGGTGCTTACATAAAGAAACAGGTATCCGGTACAGACAAACCTGTACGGGTAGGTACCGATCAGTGCAGGTATAATATTTTAATACAATCCTATTCACTCACTTATAAAGAAACAGGTAAACAACCTGTTTCTTTACAGGTTTGTCTGTACCGGAAACCTGTTTCTTTATGTAAGCACCCTAAATAATAAAAAAGTATGACGCCTCTATTGTCTTTGTAAATGTTGATTGTTTAAAAACATTACAAAATATAAAAAAAATGTACTTTGTAAATTGTTTGAGTTTTAGAATATTTTATGGCTTTTGCTCTGTACCTTCTAGGCACGTAAAAAATTGGGATGAAAAGGAATTTTCCTTGTTTTTGCAAAGACCTCGTCACGCTAAAATAGTAGTAGTAAAACCACTTACTTAAGGCCTGACCCCATAAAATCTTTAAGTGACGTGACGCTTTATGTCCGAGGCCTTTGACGCGATATTCTCGTTAAAGGTAATGGAAACAAACACTGGTGATTCCTTGCCGCTCAGGTAGCTTTATCAGCAATAAATACGCAACAGTTTCCGATCATAAAGTTATCTCTTTATCAAAAAAACTCCTATCATATATAGGTAATATTTAATGGCGGTTATTCTATCTGCTAATAGAGTCTATATCATCACTAGATATGGACGTTTGTGCTAAAATAAATAGCGTCTAAGTAGCTATAAATACTTAAAAGGTAAATATTCCATTACCATTCAGTTCTTACCTAATATTCGAATACATATTACATAAGTACTTTATTGGATAATTATTCAATTTATGTTATAGAAGCCAGTCAAAATGTACGTCTCTATACTTAATTGGAAGATTCTGAAAATCCATTCGATTCTTAAACAAACCAAACATTGCATAGCATTCCCTATTTCAGGTTTAATTGAAAGCTATGTCCGAATTTATAGATGCACCTTCATAGATTAAAACCAACAAATCTAGATCTGCTAACAACCTTTATCGTTCATTGAAAACTGAAAAAATTTCGTTTGATCGGACTCGGAAAGTACTATTTCGTCGAAAGCTAATAGTGCCTATTTTCGTTTGAAGAGTTCACATAGCGAGACTTCAAGCATATAATTAATATTTCTGCTCTATGTACTTCATCAGTACTGAAATTATTTCCAAACATTAATTTCGTTGAAGTACAGATTCCGGGTTTACCTAAGCACCTATTTTTACCTTTTGGTTAAAGCAAGTAAGTTATTTTAAAACGTATTGAAATAATAATTATTTTGGACTACCAAGTTTTAAAAAAAACATACCGTTATTTTTAAACTATAAAATTATGTCATTTTCTATAACGTCATCGCTTTCTTCTATATAGTGAGGTCGTTTAAAAACACAAGCTCAAACACTAATGTCCGGTCAGGGTCCGCATAGAAACTCGTCCTTTTCACCAATATGTGACCCTGTCCACGCAGCGACGTAATTACGCTTGTTTATTTTCTTATTTAATCTACCCATGTATGCGTTACGTGGACGATATAAAGAACATGTTGTCTCCACAACACCCCATTGACATGTACGTAGGCTCGGGGTCACCCGTCTGGGCCGGACACTCGGCCCTCGGATTATTCCACATTGTTTTATTTTACTACCCAGATCTTCATCGGTGTCAACACGTCATAAACACAACAAACACGTATGCTACAAAATAATTAAAATTCCAATATATTTATGTCAGAGTGTTTAGTTCTTCTTAAAGGTTGTTGTTATTTGTGTTCATATATTTTACAATATCCTAACCAAACAATGGCCTAAACACAATTAATTAACCTTCACTATAACTTTACCAAACTTTACGTAAACAAATCTTCATAACGTTTCGTGTATCTACTAAAGTATACCTGTTTCAGAAAGTTCATCTACTCATATTACTAGGCGAAAGGTTATTATTTAAGAAAGATCTAGTTTTCATCACTCACTCAAATCTTTGAAACAAAACGTCAGGCATTATCGTAGCTCACTATAGGCTGTAATAACTTTGCCACAATATAAATTGTTCGTGTAGCCACAAAATGGTGCAAATAACGAGAAAAGAATCCATTTTTCATGTTTTTCATTACATTATGAAAAATCAAACATCCAGCCCACTATCAACTAGATTGATCTTTTTATATATTTTTCATTGAAAAAAAATCCGCAGCCATTATAAAGGTTAGAGGTATAACCTTTCTCATACGTCTTCATAACATCCCTGTGGGGGTTCGTATCACAAAGCGTGCAAATTACGGTCACCCTGCGGATTTGGAATCGCCTTGACAAATAAATTGGATATATGAGACACTATTTATCGATACACAGCACGTTTTTACGCGAAAATCATGAAAATATTGGCGCTGCACGAAAGAGGTGGTGTAGACTTAGCGACGTCGAATATACAAAAAATATAAAGCTATTGTTTTAATTTCCATTGACTGACTGTCAGTCGACTGTGAAGACAATAGATGTGCCTGCATCTACGCACATCGACCGTTACAAAAGCCGAGGCTCACGAAATGTAAAAAGTATTGTTTTTAGAATATATTTCACGATTACTGTACTCAGCCGAATGGAAAACGTTGCATATTAGAGGTAGAAACTCTCATTATTTATGGGTATTTCTGTTCTAGATTTTCCTATATTTTAATATCATACTCAGGCTTTTGTCTCAGTTATATTTGGATTGCTTCATTGATTTACCTATCGAAAGTAAGTATAATTAGGCTGGTCTCGTTCTCGGGGTGGGCAAGTGTACCCAATTAGGTTTTTCATTAGGAAATTAATTATGCGACTTAGTACGTTTCACAGGCTATGTTACAGTCTTGTAAAGATGTAAAAATCAAATTAAGCTTATTTGATTTCCTAATAAAAAATCTATAATTTAATTTGATCTCAATCTAATGTACCTACCCACTTAAGGTATTTTTATTTTATTATCTACTCTAAATTACTATCTAAAAGTTTTATTCCATTTAACTTAACTGTCCTACTTTTACTGAGTAAAAGTATTCGGGATACAAAAAACAGTATTTGTTTATTGGAAAACCCATAAAAAGTTTACAGGGAAAGAATTTACTATTAGTTTGTAACTGAGTGAGACTCGGTAAAGGGGGTCTGATAGAGTTTCTAACATCAGACATGTTTTATTGACAAGGAAATAAGAAATAGAAAAACATTCCTTATTAAGTAAAAGTTTGGCAAACTATGAATGACGGCCGTGTGTTTTCCTTCAGATACTTATGTACTACTTTTCGTGTGCTTAACTTAACGGGGCAGTGAGTTTGTTAATGATTTTGCTCGGTTATTCAACTATACAAAACAGTTTACTTATTGTAATGCATGCAACGTCCAAGCAGGTAATTTCTACCATCTCTCATAAAACATAACTCTTGGTAGCATTTTCCTTGTCGACTTAAACAATTTTCCAGCGTCCATTATAATGTTTAAAAAGTTACCTGAACTTTCTACGAAGGCTTACAAAAGCATAACCTGTCTGAATAAAATATGTGAAAAAAATACCTTACGTTATGAACTTTGAAAATAATTTGTTATATTTTCTTTAAAGAATTACTCAGACATGATGAAAAATCGCATATTTTCATTATGTTAATAAGCCAATTTCCGTAAACGACACAATTTCAATTTGATTACCTCCTATAAGGGCAATGTAAATAGATCCATACGCTTAATAGTAGATTGAGAGAGCGACAACGTATTAATATGCAAAAGCGATCAGGCTGAACGAATACGATGCATAAAGTGAGAGCTCCCGTCTTGCATGTTGTTAAATATTACTAGTCTCTTCTTGGAATAAGCTTTTTAGCGTTTTTTAATGTCAAGTCTGATTTGAATAACTTGTTATTAAATAGGTACCTACTTAAGTTTATATCAGCATATTTTACTTGGTTTGACAGTATATCTGCATGTCCTTCTTAGGTACTGTTTCTTGATATTGCATGAATATTGTAGTACGCAAGCTAGCGATACAAATCTGGTGTCACAATGCAATCTGGCTATGTATTGTGTGATAGATAGGGTACTACATACACATGTTTAAATTATTGCGAATTTGTAGCCAGATCTTAGGGAATATCCTTTAGGGATAAGGTAAATACTAAGAATAAGAAATCAATTCGTCCGCTACCCTTGTCAATCTTTGAGCTATAAATTTTGCTGTAGTAATCCGAAAGAAAAATACTTTAGATTGGCCATAAAAACAAGAATCTTTATTCTTTCAGGTTTAATCTAAACCACACGAAAAATGTAAATAACTTTGTTTTATGGATAAAGTTGATAAATGACATGATGTTTAGCTGGTTACTTTTCACCAAAATACACCCTCGGGTGGGCAAGAGTGATTTTATTTTTGTTCCTAAACGGAGTAAAGTTTTTCATATCATCGTATAATTTTGTAACAGTTGGGGCTTAGGTTGAACATAGTAATATTGGGCCGCGGAGGTCTTGTTTATCCCTGAATGTAGAAAGTTTGTCCCAACATAAAAATAATTTTTATGATGATTTGACTGTTGTCAGGTAAAAGGTTCTTGAATCTAAAATATGGTAGTCAAGGACTCCCACTAGTATGATGGAGTGATGAACTGCAAAAAATTGAAGACCGAGTAAATCCGTATGGAGATGAACGGTATTACGCACATTATAATGATCAGGTTCCGGCTGTGCGGTATCCGACCGACTTAAAGTTTAATTGGATTCACGACTGAGTACCGTCAAAATAATCTGTCAAGCAACCATCATTATATTGGCCGACAGTTTAACTCTGCAGTATGCGGGGGCTCTTAATCTCCTTTGCGTGAATCCTCATTAATCAGGTTACAGTGTAGGAATTACATTTCAAGCTTGCTTTGACACAGAATATATTCGAAGTGATTAAGAAAGTCGTATAAACATCCGTCTCAGTTTAATATTCCAGTCTCCCGGAGATAGACTGACGATGTAAACAGCTTGTTTGTGTTTATGGTCGGTGCACATCTGCGCACCCGGCTCATTATCATTCACTTTGTAAGCAAGGGTGATATGAAAAGTTTTTCTTAGGAATCAAGCTTCTTATCACACTTCTGTGATATGGCGGTAAACAAATGCAGTCTATCAACGTGAAAAATAAAACTTGTGTTGTAGACTAATCGTGTGATTTATGAAATACATATTACAAGAAATTAATATTTAAAAGAGTTGTTTCTGAGGTTGCCTTTCAACCTACGTCCACTAATAAATAAATTATATATTTGGAAGTCTCGGTTAAAAAAAGGTTTCTTGTAGATGCGAAATTGATAGGGGAGATTTGTAGGCCAATGAATAAATAGATCCTGCATAAATTGGGTCCAGGGCCTCTCCACTATTTTGCTTAAGTCAGCAGAGACATTATAAACGAATTTAGAAAGACCCTTTCCTGCATTTTTGTTTGTCGTAAATGTATTCAAGGACTTGCTGGACATTGATGAGAGAAAACAAATTGATCTTATTACAGGCTCAGTACCTAAATCACTTTGTGGGGCACTTGATTTCTTTTCTATCATATATCTTGTGCATATGGAAACTCATTAGTTTATTTAAGAACAAATGAACCATTGAAGACTGATTTTAACCTAGAGTGAAATATACATATGTGTCTTACAGTTCATTTCAGATATACATGTGTGTGTAGGTAGAATTTTAATATGTTTCAGTTCACAGTGAAATATTTATCAAAATTTTAAGTGATTTATTTGAGTTATGCCCGATTCGTCATTTTAGTGATTTGGCATCCATAAAAAACGTGTCCCAGTTGGTCATTCAATAAAATATTTTATTTTGCTTAGTCCCAATTGGTCATCCGTACTTTATTTTGTAAAAAGTACTGTCAACAAGATAAGCTTTACAACATTGTAATATGTTTTTTATTTATTTATTTTGGTTATGTTTTTTCCGAATATGGCAAGACGCTATTAATAAAATCGCGATTTCAACGACGTCACACACCGCACGGCCAAAACCAAAATACCAGGATCGCATAAATCAGATGAGTAATATACCAATCAACGAGTGTCCATGGAACTGCCCACCGTGTACTAGGACCGCATAACTTACAGGAGTATAGCAGTCAAGAAGTATGGCAGCAAGGTATTTGAAAAGTTGATGCTTGAACAGATGTTGCGCCATTTCAATAAAAACTCCATCTTTCACAAAGAACAATACGGTTTCACTAAAGGTCGCTGTACAACCGATGCTGGTGTAACTTTGATCAAGCACATCTTTAAGGCTTGGGAGGAAGCTGAAGACTCTATTGGAATCTTCTGCGATCTCTCAAAAGCGTTTGACTGTGTAAATCACGAAACGCTTTTGCGAAAGCTAGAGCATTACGGAATAAGAGATACTTCTCTCCAGCTGTTAAAATCATATCTAAATGGTCGGCAACTTAAAGTTCAAGTAAACGGCGTAAATTCACGAGGTTCAGTGATGGCAATGGGCGTACCACAAGGTTCTATATTAGGTCCGTTCCTCTTTTTAGTTTACATAAATGATTTGCCCTACTTATTTGATAATCAACCTAAAATGGTGTTGTTTGCCGATGACACTTCTCTTATTTTTAATATTGATCGACGTAGACGTACCTTAGACGACGTAAACAATTCCATTCTCCAGGTTCAAAATTGGTTCAACGCAAATAACTTGGCTCTTAATGAAAAAAAAACAAAATGCATTCGATTTTCATTGCCAAATGTAAAAAGTAGTGAATGTGACATTATACTTAATAGTGAAAAACTAGAATTTATAAATCAAACAGTTTTCCTGGGAATCACTCTTGACAAAAAACTACAGTGGGGACCCCACATTACATCTCTTGCGGGTCGTCTTAGCTCGGCCGCCTATGCTATTAGAAAGATGAGGCAGCTAGCGGACGTAGAAACAGCTAGACTGGTATATTTTAGTTACTTCCACAGCATCATGTCGTACGGCATTCTGCTGTGGGGACGAGCTGCTGACATTGAATGCATATTTATCTTGCAAAAGCGCGCTGTCAGAGCTATGTACAACTTACGTAGTCGTGAATCTCTTAGGGAACTGTTTAAAAAAATTAATATCATGACTGTACCTTGCCAATTTATTTATGAAAATATCATGTATGTTAGGAAAAACTTACATTTGTTTGAAAAAATATGTGATAGACATAATTATAACACTAGAAATAAAAATAAGATAGCTATCCCGCAGTTTAGATTATCTAAAGTACATACATCTTTCATGGGATATTGTGTCAAATGTTATAATAAAATACCAGACAACATTCTGGAACTAAATGACATGCGGTTTAAAACTCATATAAAAGCCACACTTTGTAAGCAAGCATATTATAAATTAGAAGATTACATTCAAGATAAAAATGCTTGGAAACATGCTGGTCCTGCTCCATAGGACATACTGACAATATCTAATTAATTAACAAATTAAAATTACACCAGCAAATAAAATTGTATTCATCTTTTGATTATTTGTTTGTAACTTTGTACCAAAATATAAACCAATTTGTAAATGTGAACACCATGTAGCATTTTAATTGTCACTTTATCCTCATTTGTCTTTGCGATTCTACATGATCTTCGCATGCTTTTACTGTATGTATCAATACATACAAATTGTAATACTATATTTTTTTAAAAAAGAGTAACCATGGAGTTTCTTGCCCGTTCTTCTCCATAGGAAGCTACTTTTGGAATGGGCAACTAGAATCAAACTTAGTTATAATTTTGACGTTCATAAGTGCTTGTAAAGGCCTAAATGAAATAAATGATTTGACTTTGACTTTGACTTTGACTTTGAAGAGTGTCAGGATTTTACGTTTTTTTCCTAATTGTAGATAAACATACCAATTTACACCATCATTCATCATTTTTATGTATACAATCTCTTTGCTAGTTATGGGCCCCTGGTACTTTTGTTACCGGCACAAAAAGTATCGAGTCACATTTTTGGGTTTATAAAATGCCTATGTTGTCTTCACCAGTGTTTTAATGTAAATTTTATCATATTTATATGAGAGCTATACCTTTACCTACATCGAAGTTTTTCATTTAAAATTTCTTCAAACACTTTTATTTCTGACGGTACTCTGATACGTGAAATTTTATGCGGGTGACGAATCGGAACTCAAAATTTAAATATTAAATTATTTATTTTGCTCGAATGACCAATTTGGTGTATGGAAAAAATAGTTGGTGACCAATCGGTACTAATGACAAATTGGGAATAACTCATTTATTTTATTCAACGTCACCAGTTCATCTTTCTTGATTATAATCAGAATAAAGAATATTTAAATCATCACTAATATTTTAAGAAGCATTTAAGTGGTAACCAAAGCATCTGCTGTAGGGTTTATTAATTACTCGTTGCATTTGCAGATGCAAGCCGGAAATTACCGGAGTGTTCGGTGCAAAGCGAGGACCCGTCCTTGCTGGAACTTGTAAGTGATCCGCACACTTAATTATAACCGGGTGTAATACTATAAATAGTGAGCCATTTACAGCAGCCTGGAGCTTTCATATGAGGAGTAAATTAGTAAATTAGAGTAGTATTGTTCTTAACCCTTAAGATAACTTCCCTTAATTAAGATGTGATATGAAACTGTATGAATGTAAGTCAAGCTAACGCATTCTCACAGTGCACATTATTTACCATGGAAATAAAAGCACGTAATATTCCTTTTCAGTCTTCAAACAATGCTCCTAACTCATATACAACATAACAAAAAAAACTTTAAATATTGTAGTTCGTTTCAAACATGTTTCGTTTTCAGGAACATGTTAAATTGCTGTTGACAAGGTCTATAGGTTTTTTATGAATTCTGAAACGGTTTTCTACAAAATTCGTGAGTGCATCGTCAATTTTTTGGATGCAGCGACACGATCGAACTAAAAAAAGGTTAGCACGTTTTGTGTCATCCTCTTTCCGATGGGTCGTTGAATTTTGTCTATGAATGTATGTAGATAGAATACAGTTTCAGGCCCAGAACTAAATAAAACCTTCTTGATTGCTGTACTGTGTGTTAAAACTTTGTTGCTGTTACCCAAAAATGGTCACCACATTTTTTGTTATGCGATTTGTTGTAATTGTAAAATCAGTAGACATCGATTAATTATTTGTGATATTCAACTCTTCACATTATTATAAAATAAAAAATTGTCCTCCTGATTTTTATCTGTGAGAAGGCCATACAATCAAAAACTACTGAACGTGTTTTCACGCGGTTTTCTCAGCTAGGGAAATTCATGCATAGCCAGGCCGTGATAAAGTAAGCAAGTAGATATAAGTTAATTTGTCACCATAAACAACACATGGGTTTTCTGTGGACTGTTACATTGTAAAACTTTTCTCTTTCTTTACATTCTTGAGGGATTATATATTATCAATAGTTATGTGTGGCAGGGGCGCATCTAAATAGGATTAGTTTCTTTATACAAAGTAAAATAATATGTTAAAGTATAGTTAGAACTTGAAACAAGATTGTACTCTACTTAATTAGACTTCTTTATACTCAAACATTCTTTACATCGTAAATATTGTAGTGGGTATTATTATAATTTTTTAGTAACGAAGATCAGCTCAAAGAACTATACAAATGAATCTGAAGAGGATTTTTTTACGCTTTTTAGTTTTATTGTAGATATATGCTTCTTTTATATATATTCGCGTTTTAAATTAAATAATGTTAATCAGATTTCGTGATTGACCCTCGTTTGTGGTACCTAATAGATATTAATTATTTACAAATCATTTACCAATGATGATTGTAAAGTTGATCATTTGAAATTTTTATTGAATTAAAAAAAAAGTTGAATGCCTTTGTAACACCTTCAATAAATTATAAACATTTTATTTAATTAATGATCAAAAAATTATGTAATTAAAATAATGTTAGTATGAATAATAAGCGAATAAATTAGAGGTTCTACTCGATGCTCAATAATGTGGCCTTCCAATAATTATAATTGTTTCCCGTTAATTATGAGTTAAAAAACACATACATTGTCAGGAAAGCATTTTGCGTAAAGGCCTGTTTTTGTAAATACAGTTCCTTTAATTCAAGTATTGATACTGAAATTCGTGCACACGTAAAAGGCTGTCACGACCGCATAAATAGCTGGAAGCAGTATTTATTATTTTGTCGAATTAATGTTCCTGAAATCATTTATCTCATTATAAAATCCTTTAAATTGTAATACTTAATTCGATTGAAATGGTGATAAAATTATCATTCCTAAAAGGAAGCGTTATTGAAACCATTAAATGGCGTTGGCATAATTTCTATGGCACTTCTACATAATGACTCGTTAAAACGACTCTCGTTAAATGAATGTAGGCATCGACCGTATTTCAAAGTACGAAAATGTATTGAAAAGCTACTTTTCAATGGGTTACATGCAATACTTTTCAATGGGTGCAATTGTATAAATGTTAGGAAATGTTCTTGTTCTGTTTTTGATGACGCTTGTCAGTGGCTGTCAATGTCATGTCGTTGTAATACAAAAAAAAAGCCAAATCTTTATGTCGTTCCTCTTATTCCAGGTACAGTAAAACTATAATAATGTTGTTTGCACTTTATTTTCCTTTAGTTGTGTGAAATATAATAAATTATTCTTATTACAGAAAAAACGCATTAGATTATATAATCATCTTACTTACGACTACAAATATATTTTTATCTTATACTAGTTGACCCAACAAACTTCGTATCGTTTAAACCTTCCCTGGACCTCTACAAACAGTTTAAAACCAAAATAAGCCAAATCGGTCCAGCCATTCTGGAGTTATAGTGAGACTAACGAACAACAATTCATTTTTATATATAAGATATAAGACAAGCTGATCCCGCGAACTTCGTATCGTTTAAACCTTCCCTGGAACTCTACAAACATTTTAAAACCAAAAAAAACAAAATCGGTCCAGCAATTATCGAGTTTTAGTGAGACTAACGAACAGCAATTCATTTTTATGTATAAGATAAAAGATAAATATGAATTTTTGTGATATATAGTATGTCACATTTCCAATTCAAAAATATGGACCCATTCAATATCCCAATCAGAAAGTTACTTTATAACTGTAATAAAAATGTTTAATTTTACTTTGCACACTTAATTTCACTTTACTAAGTTTCCAACTTCCGTAAAATACGCATGAATTTTCTCATAAATTTTATTTAACGCTCGCGTTGAAATTAAAATAAATTTTATACTTTAAAACATTACAACAAGTAACTGGAAGTAGTGACTGGAATAATATCTGCTCCTCATAGTTTCAAGTTATACAAATATGTACCTCTATATTATTCAAATTTGTTCGAATCTATGTTCAGTATATTTTTTGCGTAATCTGTATCTTCTTCAGTTGTTTTTAGAAAAGACTAGTGCTTTCATTGATATGTGACAAATATAGTAATTTTACGATTGTACACAATAGATTCATAAAAAAATGATTCTTTATCCAATTTCTTGACAATGTGGTAATACAACATAACTTTAGAAATAAATACGGCACCAGATTTGTAAGTTGTAAAACGCGGCGTATTTTCTTAACAGTTTTAAATATTTTAATTTACATACTTCTTACTCTCAAAGATTAGTAGATTCGCTCAAAAAGCAATTAGTGAGCATGTTCAAGCCTATTGTTGTATTTATTTGAACAATGTTCTAGGCTTTTTTATACACAATTTTGAAAACAAGCACTAATATAAGAAATCATATTGTTTGAAAATCTTATGTCCTCTGCTCGAGTTTGGACACCCAATGCCCGGGTAACTGGGTTGAGGAGGTCAGATAGGCAGTCGCTTCTTGTAGAGCACTGGTACTCAGCTACATCCGGTTAGACTGGAAGCCGACCCCAACATATGTAGTTGGGAAAATGGCTCGGAGGATGATGAGTTTGGACACCCATTCATCAATAACATAACATTTTTCAACAACAAAATTATTTCTCACATAACATCAACAATTTATTTAACAGTTTCTAAAGTAATAACCACTTGATTATCCTCTATATTGTTAAATATGATTAAGTTTGCAAGTATTTCACGAGCGTTAAGTGCCGTGAAGTTAGTTTACCATAGAGCGGTCGTAAGTTGATATTAATAAAGTTTTTCTATTGTCTTTGCATTAAGTAGCCTAGTTAAGATTTAATAGTGTGGTGACACTTTTAATTACGTTTTCAGCTGTGTAAATTATGGATTAATACTTTAAAATAAAAGTGAGTCTCTTGTTCTTCGGTTACGAAAATTATTGGCGATAAAGCAAATTATAATTAATTTGTGTTTCTTGTGAAATGGACATAAAAGCTCATTTTAGGTGGGTTTATTTTATGATATTTCAGATGACTTTGTGAAATCACATAAAAAGTTTTTTTTTTTTAATTTACTGTAAATAGTATTTTATATTAATAAAATAATAATTTATGTAAACCTAAATAAATATTTTGATTTTATTTATGCCATTTTTTTTTATTAATGAATTTAAAAAGAAACATTTTTAAAAACTTACCTTTTCTGTAAAACCCGTTGAAACAAACGCAGTTGTTGATAACAAGCAACTAACAACGAGCACTTTTATAAGTAAGCGAAGGAGGCTGTATGTGCTGCTTCCGTGGTCTCCTCCGATGGTTTTTGAAAGGAAATGAGCGTAGCGAGGTGTCGACGCGGTTTATATAGCGATACGGTCGTAAGCTACGCCGCGTGTTTCACTTGCGTAGGTGCCGTGGGGCGCTACGCTGCTACGGGGCTACGGCGCTACGGATATGCTACGAAGTTACGAGATTTAGTTAGGTGATTGTAAAATTAATGATAGTTAGGATTTGATTTTTCGACAAAATATTTTTTAGAAACAATTTCATGTGAATATTAAAACGGATAAACATAGTAAAACGGATATTTAAATCGGACGATGTTCAATAAAATCGAGTAAAAAAAATATGTGACTCAAATATTATTTTTATTTTGAAATTTGAAACGTTTAAAGTACATAAGTAAGTATGCCCAAAATTCTGTGAATATTTCAATCGACTACCTGTTGCTGTTATCAATACCGAGAAAAAAAAACACGTTTATTAAATAGGCTACCATAGCCCTTAAATATTTATTTTATTCTAGTTTTTATTAGTTCAAGTTTGGTAAAATAGCAGCAAAGAAGATCATCTGTGAAATTATTTACTATCACGG
Organism: Helicoverpa zea x Helicoverpa armigera; assembly: GCA_033682625.1. Taxonomy (NCBI): domain Eukaryota; kingdom Metazoa; phylum Arthropoda; class Insecta; order Lepidoptera; family Noctuidae; genus Helicoverpa; species Helicoverpa zea x Helicoverpa armigera. Next base: position 3,909,064 of record JAWIIS010000029.1, read on the forward strand.
TGACAGATAGATGGACAGGAAAGTCTTAGTAATAAATATCCTGATTATGTTAATTATTATTTTTTTAGTTCTGAAAGCTATTCACTACAAATGACGACTCCTATTCTACAACAGGTCGCCACTTGATAATATTTATGGATTCACAAATTATGTATCCGTTATCGTTTCGTTTAATGGTACAGTCAATATATCGTAATCAAAACATCACAAACTTTACCGATAAAGTCATTGATAAGCTGAGATCTGATTTTCCTGAACGATAAACTGAATAATTATTTGTTTTAATTATAAACTATCAGAATCAAATAGGGAAATAGTGAGAAAATTAACTAACTTATTTCTTTATCACATTGTTAGTTTATGGGCTCAGGCTAAGTAACAGTCGTACGGGTCGATTAATCATGAGGCTGAGCCACACTTTTCGCGGTCGGTACGTGGATGGGTGACCGACTTGTCATGCGAGTTTTTCAGAGTTTCGGAATTCAAATTACATGGCTGTCAATTCTTTAGCAGTTTACGAGTAAGTACGAGTTAGAAGCCAGAAAATCAAGTAACTGGGGTGAAGAGGTCAGATTGGCAGTCGTTCCTTTGAAAAAACAGGTACTCAACTGCGTCCGATACGACTGGAAGCCGACCCCAACACTGTTGGGAAAAGCTAGGCAAGTACCTTACGAATGTGAGGTCACATTTTCAAACAAGATGCTTGCATTGAAAACGTATTTGGAGAGAGTGCAAATGCATTAAGGTTTTACTTGGAGGTATTCAAAATTGAGTGGAATGCATATATTTTTGTGCATAATTTTATTAAAATTTGTATGTTCAGGTTTCAAAATATCTATTAAGTGTATTTCGTTTTATTAAGTCACATTGGAGTATTTAACTCTCATCCACGAATACCTGTCTTTTTTACCTAAAGTCCTAAGAATCCATTCTTACTGTACTGTTCTAGAGGTTAAAATTGTTCTTGTTGATTACCGGATAACATTTTACCTTCAGTTTACCTTCACTCCTTACTAATTGTAATTAGGTACCCATAACTAACAAAACAGTTAGTTATTATCCAATTTCTGTTCGGTCAACATCCAGTTAATGGGATTGTTGGCAGCCATGAGGCAATACATCAACACTATGATAAAATTATCTCTCAATATGACACGATAGGCTTTAATAACAATTTTGTTCGTGAATGGCGAGCACCGATTATGCCTGTGTAAGCTATCAAGATAAAAATGACAAATAGCCTCAATCGTGTGGACTTCTCCTGGAATTTTTATCGTGAATCACGTTTGATGAGAGTATTTTATTAAAAACTAGCGGTTTCCTGCGATTTTGGCCTCATCCTTAGGGATATTTTTCTCACACCCTGATAAAAGTAACTGGCTTATTACTTTCTATAAATTATCACCTATATTTTCCAAAATGTTAACTCTAATCGGTTCGGACACTCTTATAATATAGGGAAAGATAATGCTAGGTGGAGTAAGCATGGTGTACGCTGTACAAAGTACCCGTAAAGCTTGATATTCCTAAATAAATACTTTAAAAAAAAATAGACTTTATTCAACCTTGTTTACAGTACAATCTTAATCTAACAACTCTGACGAGTTGATGACACCAATAACCTGGTCTGTTTGCCCAACTTTGGTAAAGGCCTCCTCCATTTTCTTCCACTCTGCTCTATTTTGAGCTCTTCTAGTCCATATATTCCCTGCTATGCTATTATTTCTAAATACTAAAAGCAAATACCACTTTATAAATATTTGCGTACCTATATTAATACTCATGTTCGTCTTGCTACATTTTTGTGTGGTTTGTCTGCGGTCAAAAATATTCTCGGTTGATGTTCAATGAATAGCTTGATTAACTAGTATCAATATCAAATAACGTACTTTATACCATTTCTCAGACTTAAAAGAAAAATATAGTTACTTGATTGCCCCTAATCACACAAGGTTCAACAGCAAATTTTCAAGAGAAGTCATTTATGCTATATTCATATACTTAATGATTTACCTATCCAGGAAAGTATATGCTATTTTCACCTACTATACTTATTTCAAATCAATAAACGACTACGTAATTTCAGTCAAACAATTTATATTAAAAACTAAATCTGAGTGTTTCGATTCTAACACAATGAACAGATCTCTTTGATGACACCTACCATACGTAGATAGTTTAGATAGTTTTTCAATCTCTCGGAACCTTTTCTCATAAAGCTTTGTAACGTCATGTAACAGTTTCATTTTGTCACTAGTAGATAAAAATAATATAGTCGTACATAGATTACTCACCTAATAATAAACCCACATAAGTACCGGGATTATTGAATACCCAGAATGATTTAGCCGTATGTAGTAGCAACAATAAAGCACTAAAAAGAGCTCAATCTATATAAATGATCGTAGTTATATATACCGCTATCATCTAGCACAGTATTGTTAATTTTCCTTTTGCACGAAACGTATACTAGATATTTTTTTGCCTTGAATCATAGACCGACATGTTTACTTGAAGTGATTTTAGCTTGCGTTTCTTTTACATTTGTGGGCTTAGCCACACGTCATATTTAAATTCGAATAAAATAAAATAATTAGGGTATTTGTTTTACAGTGAACTTGTTACGATTTAAAAGCAAAATGAATATAATATCATACTAAAACAGAACTTCAATCCTTGTCGTTCGCAATGTCGTTCTACGAACTTTGAGTGTACGTCAAAGGTATTATAAATGAACATTACATTCAACCAAGCTAAAGTATCTGGTGTAGAATGTATGCTTAATTAGACATTTCCTCGAAATGTTACATGAATACGCGTCCTGAAATTGAAATAAAGAAAAGTGTTGATGACGAAGTTGTGACGTTACTACGTTGGAGCCACGTTTTGCAAAGATTTTATATTTAGTCACTATGCCTTGCGCCTCGTTGGAAAGTATACTGACACGTGTGTGCCTCGTCGAAGTTTTAAACGTTTATTCAACATTTTACCTTAACTCACAAAGGGTTATTACAGTTACAAGTGGTCGTACGACCCTCTGTCTTACGTAGGATTTTAAAGGATCTTTCCTGAAAAGAAAAAAAAAAACTCTTTTGTATTTTTATAAACAGGTTTTATTTTTACAAGCCAGTGTAAGAGGCATACGAGATAATGTTACAAAATAGATTAAAAACGTGCCCTTTTTTCTATTACTATCATTCTATAGAAAATTATAAGAGCCTTACTATTTTATCAACTATTTGCTAAATAAAATAATAGTTGCTCCTTTTCAGTGAATCGACAATCATTATGAACAATTTACAAGAAAGGCTTTTCCAAGATTAAAAGACGATTAAGTTTTATAATTAATCAACTAATTGTATGGGGTGATAAGCGATGTTATGACAACAATGTTTTAAATAATATTATAAGGCGTGTTGTGTGGGTCTAAATTCGATACCAAAAATATGCCAATTCATACTTTGTAATAGCAGTTCAGTGACCTTTACTTTTAATGAAATAACGCCTTTCAATTGTTTAGTACAATTAGCTACTGAAATGTTTAGTTACTACTGCCCTTTAAGAAATAACAAGAATGTTATTATTTTACATACACGTTAAGTTCTGAATCTAAAAATCGGTAAAACACATCAATCTACCTTAGGGGAACAAAGCCCAATCGCTTGGCTCGGGGTTTGCGATAAAAGAGTGATATAATATTCCCACCGATATAGGTAATCGTTTAGGGGCCTATTTTTATTTTGATATCACCCACAGTCACAAATAAATCACCTGGGCCAATATGGATCGAAAATTTGAACGAAGAATTTGTGAAAATGAAATGAATATCCATTGAGCTATTTATTAAAAGCCGTCGAAAAGCAGGGTTTTATTTATTAATTTTAACCTGCATTTGGGTCTCTTCGTCCTACTACGTTTATCTTTACTTACACATATTACTAGAATACGGTTTTTCAGAATGCATAATAAATAAAATTCATTCCGGTTTTATAATTTACATTGATAAACATTTCTCAACCCTATTAATAGGCCAGAGATTTTGTAACATGTACTAGTGTGATTTTAGGGTGTTTAGTAAAAAATATTATACTGCTTATTAAATGTATACAAGTACTGAGTACAATTCCTTATACTATGTTGTGGTGACGTAACTAACTTGGACTTGCATAAATTCTTGGAATTACACACTTGAAATCTACGTGAATAGCTGTGTAGCATAACTACAAATCTCAGAACTTACCTAGGAGCTGCACTCGCAAGATAAGGGATTTCAGTAATTGTTAGCATGATGTTTCCTCGAGAAATTGTTGTTAACAAGAGAAACAACTAATTATTATGGTTCCGATTTGGTTTTGATTTAATTGCAGATAATGTTTTGGTCGCTTCCAACAGGTATCTGTGGAGATCTAAGGGGGAGGCCTATGTTCAGCAGTGCACGTCCTATGGCTGAGATGCTGATGATAAATGTTTTTGTTGACCTGTAGCAAAGATTTAAAAGTTTTGACCTATTTTCAATACAAGTTGTTTGCTCACTATTCATTGCAGAAAAACTGATTCCTAAAATTTATTTTCATTTTGAACCTAATTTAGATCACAAAAGGAAAAGCTCTTACCTTGAGATATTTAGGTTTAGCTCTTAGAAGTAAAAGATTTTCGTTCATAATATATCTAACCACATTAATGTAGGATATTGTGTTAGCTAATCTGTTTGATCTCGTACATAATACATGGAAGTAAACCGCCTTCCGCAGCCGACATAGATCGGAAGATAACAAAAAAATATGTATATTTTTTAAGAATTCCCTCTTTGCTATTAAAGCTTTTATCCACTTACGATGTTAATGGAAGACCAACAAAAGGTAGTTTAATTATGAATAAGTTTTCTTTTGACATCAAGAAGGGGACTCGTTTCTAGAAAATATTGTTAATACGGAAAAAGCTAAGGTGTATTCATTTTCAGTCTAGATGCCTCTTTCCTAGATATTATTGCATTTTAAACCTGCTACATAAAAAGGTAAAATGTGAGACGATCTCGTCAAGACTGCTCATTGAAGCGACATAAGGACGTCGAGAGATTTTTAATAGCGTTTGTAGAAAATGAATATATTATATTTGAACTTTACGTGTGACATATGTAGGCGTTGGTAATTAACTGATTTTCATCAGTCATCAGTCATCGTCAGTAATTGTTAGTCAATTAGCTAATAGGTAGTGCTATTAAAACGAAAAAGTACTAAAGTGGTAATTATTCGCTTTGTTCGTAGAGCGCGAACAGTCGTCACTAGCTTTTGTTTGTATTCGAGTTTACACAGGCATTCACCGTGCATATTTAATTATAAGGAATGGTAGAACATGGATATTAGGCTATGTACATAGAGAACAAAATGACTAGCGGAGGTGCTATAACAAAAAATCGCCTAAGAAAGTAGCGCACGAATGTTGGTGCAACGGTCCTCGTCCCCTGCCAATGCTGTTTTCACCTTTTTTGGACTCGTAAATTTTTTGTAGTACCCAAAATCGTTAAGATGTCTCAAAGAACCTGAACGCTTCGTTAGTTCATTTGTAATTAGTCGTTTTAGTCATACCCACCGCACCAATTTGACCTAGAAGAGGACCTATACTTACCTGCATCTCCGCTCATCTTTCCTTAATCGGTGGCTGTGTATAACCAACCGAAACACCAGTGCTTTGATCATAACAAATGATTCGGCCGACTGAGCACCATTCTTTTGTTGCCTCGAGTTTTTATACTACTGTTTGAAATTAAAAATCACACAGCATAATACATGCTGTATTGTTTGTTGAACTGGAACTTTTAGTGTGTACAGTTTTGGTACATACAATACCTACTTATTTATTACCAATGAAACGATGAATTATGGTAGATAAGAGCTTACGATTTGTGATTCATCATAAAGATATAAAGACAATAATGAACGCCATAATAAAAATAGTTAGTTTTTTTCATAATACAACTTTAGTCAGAAAGCTTACAAATGAAATAGTACGTAAGAAGCAATTTTACGTGGTTAGCTGTAGGTCGTCTAAGTATGAAGCTATTTTAAGCTTAATTTTCCGACTTCTGGTCACCATTCAAGCAATTTTCTGCCTCAACTCTCGATATTACAAGCTATTTCAAATCGTAGAAAAGTTTTTCTCAAGAAATTGTAATTTATTGGTTGCGATTGGAAATATAGCAATTAATTGTACAAAAGTTATTTTAGCTACTTATTTTTAGTATCCAATTAAAATTACATTATTTATAAATATTTCTAAGGTCAGTATTTATCGTAAAAGCTAATTAAATTCATCGTCAATACACATTTACTTATAACGGACAAGGTACCGTTAAAGTACTTGCAAACTACAGACTTTTAGTCGGCCGATAGTTTGTTTGGACTTATAAGTATGTATAAAGTTACTAGCTTCCGCCAGCGGCTCCGCCCACGTGGTGTGTTGATAAAAAGTAGCCTATGTGTTAATCCAGGGTATCACCTATCTACATACCAAATTTCAATCAATTCGGTTCAGCCGTTTTTGCGTGATTGAATAACAAACATACATCCATACATTCTCACAAACTTTCACATTTATAATATAAAGTAGGATAAAGATGAATGGTTGCACGCACATTACTAAGATTAGGTATTTATCCGGTATCAGAGTGACTGAAAACTTTGATTGGAATCAAGATTTTCTTAAAAAATATTTTTCCAACCATCCAGCCAACTTATCGGCCGACAGTTTGGTCTGCAGTGTACGGGTATTCTAAGTGCCTTAACCCTAGAAAGATAATCATATTTTGTACTACGGAAAAGATAATCATGCGTAAAATTGACGCATGTAATTCAATTAGCTGTAGCTCTAGGTTTATTAGTTTTTTTCAATAAATTATATTTTATTATATATACACATATATTCTAATAATTAAAACTGCAGATATTTTTTTTGACTTATTTATTTATATTAATAAAAGCAACAAAAATCTAAACGTCTTCTATAAATCAATGAAATTATATAACACTTACTCTTTCAAGTGATAACTAATTAATTATTCTAATAATCAGTCTGTTTTTTAGGAAAATATCAACAATTAGCTTATCTTATAATAAAGGAACATAAATTTATATAAAAGTAAGTTACAAACAGCTTTGGCACGTGTCAACGTTATGCTCACGACATATCCCTTTCTCATACATTTTTTGCAGGACGCATTTGCTTTTCGATTTTTTTTAGAAGGGAAATAGCAACAATAAATTAGTTTTTTCGCTACTAACTCACAATCATTGTCTTCGGGTGTTTCAGGCACTTCATTTGGTAATATATTAGAGATATTATCTGGCAAATATCTCTGCAGAGTAGGGGCGTCTAAATCACGATAAAGATAATCATGCGTAATTTTGACTCACGCGGTCGTTATATTTCAAAATTGGTGGCACTTACCTTATTGACACGTACACCATACGGATACTCCCAGCGACGAATGAAATGTCATAAACGCACAGCTATGAATTCGCGCTAGTTAGAAAGAAATAGCAATTTAAAAAAAATGCATGCGTAAATTTTACGCAGATTATCTTTCTAGGGTTAAAAGGATAACCAAGGGGAGGCACATAAAAGTTATTTATTCACTGCACTATAAAATGATCACAGCGTGATTGAAGTAAAATTCCAATGTTTTACAACCCATGAGTCAGTCAGTAGCTAAATGCAACAAATACCTAAAGAAAACATAGACAATTACCTATTTGCCTACAAAGAAGGGACAAGACCCAGGTCGAAAAAAAATGGCAAATAAAATCAAACAGGGTGAGCTAAATAAAACCGTTTAAAAACCTCTTCATCTAAGTACTTATCCATTACATGAATATATGCGACTATGACTTTCTGTCAAATGTTCCAATATACATTGGAACATTGAAATTATGAAAACCAACAGAAAGGTTTTTTAATTAAGACATGGACAAAGTAAATATATCTGGAGCAGGATAACTTACGAATACTCAGAATTGAAAAAGGACGTCTCAAAAACTTTAACATATGTCGCAGTATTTTTTATATGAAGGTTGCTTTTTAATTAGTAAGGATTATGTGCGTGAAACTGGGTTTAAAACATTTGCTTAGTGAAAATTCTGGATGGTAAAATGTTGATCACTTTTTATTTTTGCTCTTTTCGAGATCCCTTGATGCAAAAGTAATAAGAAATCAGGCAAATAATAGTTTTATTTACGTTTCAATAGCTCCTCCTTTAATAATTACTACAGTATCTATAACTACCTAATCGTGAAACTCACGTGTTTTACAACCTACAAAGTTTATCAAGAACTCTCAAATTTTGCTACTAAGCTAACATTAGAACGGATGTTGTATAAGCCTTCATATTAAAATTCTGTGTTCACTACAAAACTACAATATTGCCTTTCAGAGCATATTGTTAACTTATATTTGCACAAACGGATTCAAGTTTGCATCTATAAAGACAATTTGTGTTTAATTTATGGCATATCGTTTTGCGCCAACTCCGGTAATTAATGGCAAATACGTGTAAAAATAATTTGTAATTAATAATTATTTCTAATTATACAATTCCGCAAGAGCATAATATCTAACTACTTAAAAAAATAATTTCATTTCCACATTTACTTACATGCAAAGAAATAAAAGTTAAACAGTGTGCCCGTATTATGCGGGAGACATGACGACGAGACCAGACGCTCGATCTACACTCAGATAACAAGATGTCTAATTTAAACTAGAATCAAGTTGGTATGCTTTAAAACATGGACATTTTATACAACTTATAAAGAGTAATTTACAAGAGGAAATAGCAGTGCAAATCTCTATAGGTACTTACAAAACGTGCTGTAGGTATTTTATAAACTGAAAACAGGAAAGTAATTTCGCGTGAATAGAAGTTGCATATATCAAAAAAAAAATCTTAGATTAGCTACATTATTGTTTGTGTATTTGTTCTAGTAATGTGTTACAAGTGTTTGAATGTTATGTTATTAATACTTCAATATATTTTTTATTCTCCACAATTCTCAGCATAATTTGTCGCCGAAAACTCGCCATTTCTACTGCACTTAAACTACTACTACCTTAAATCATCTAATATTAAGGATTCTGATGCATTTGACGGAACTGAAACCAGTGTAAAAAGTTTTTTCATCCCACCATCTCGGAAAGAGAAGTTTTACCCTTTGATATCTGAGCGCAAAAGCTGTTTTTATCCTCTAGAGCGGCAAAGTGATTTGAATTTAGAATATCGTGGTGTGCAATACTCCATTTGTGACAATCTTGATAAGACTTTTCAATCAAATACATATTAAACAAATTAAATACTGCTTAAAAGAATTATTCAATTAATTAAGTAATTTTTATTATTGTTTTTACATAGATTTTTAACCTCCTTTCATTTTTAAACGGAGTTTTCAAATAAATGAACTTTAATATGTACTACTTTTTAATTTGATACTCATATGTGCGCGCCATTTTATTTTTTTGCATTTAGTAATTTCCTCGATGAAGTGGGATGAAAAGTTACGTGTTGCACTCGAGTGCAAAGATTTTTCACCTTGTGCTCTTTTGATTCCCTCGCTATCGCTCAGGATTCTATTTTAGAATCCTTCGCTTGCTCGGTCATCAAAATTGAGCCCGCGGTTAAAAAGCAACTTTGCACTCTTGTATAACAAATAACTATTACACTGGTACACATACCCAGGTACATACGTGGGTCAAACCGCGGGAAAGTAAGTTCATAATTAGATATTCCCCAAGGAATACAGGGGTCGTTGTCTCAATAATTTATTATTAACAAAATCTCGTGACAGCTTTCAAAATACCCATGAAAAACTTCGGTGGGGCTGCTCGAATTAATTAGGAAGTTATAAAATTAAAGTGAGTAGGTATATTCATGTCGTTTTCAACTTACTTTTGAACTTTGTCAACATGTGTGACAAAGTCGTCTAATTTTAGATTGTTAAAGAAAATTGTTGATACGAATCGAATGAGCTTTATTTAGCTTTCCTTATCACACAATAAATATGTATGTGCGTTGTAGAAACTGATCATTTTCCCCGCTTTCTTGCTTTGATTGAGTCCATTACAATCTACTTACTATTAACGACTGGTAAGAACAATTGTAATAATTCTTCGTAACTTTTCTGCGGGATACCAACAGTTTGTTCCACTTGCGCGTTACAAATGCTGCAATTCTAGGTAGGAATTTAATGGAATGACACGTACTTTGTAATAACACATCATTTATTGAAGGGGTCATCTACGACTTTTACACACAAATGAGGACATCAACATCAATCAATTAATTGATTCATCAAAGACCACCCTAAAACCCTTAATTATTTATTTATGGTAATCTAAATCATTATTTATCTTTAAAGTCCCACATAATTGCCAATTATTAAATGGGGCTCCTGTGGGCGCACTATGGGGATTTAAGAGGAGCCCACTACAGCTGCAGCCAAGACCGCCATGTTAATTTTATCGCGCGCCATCGAGAATTACGGCCAATAAAAATAAAAAGAAGGGTCATTTTAATAAAACCTTTTTTCAACTTTTAACATAATGTCTGGCTGTTTACAGTAAAGCGTTCGAAATTTGAAATTAATCTAGTCTTAACGATGATAATAATCTATGAGTATGCTTTGGTAATCACGCAACCTTCTTGCTATGATTACAGATTTAATCTCGAAAAACCCTGTTACCCAGTATGTGGAATATTTTTTTATATAATCAATACATTTGTATTAGAAAATATTATTGTTTCCTTAACGATACGACGCGGGGTTTCCGCCTGCCCGTTTGTGCCGGATGTTGAGCCGCCAATGCAAGCAAATAGCTTTCTGCGTCTGCAGTTTATTATAAAGGATTAATTTATTATTTAAAACAAATTGATTTCTTATATATAAAAGTTTGTATGCTAATTGTTAGTATTTCAAGTGTTATAAAGGTTTCGTTGAAAATTTGGGTCAACAAACAATCAGGGTAAAATAAGTGGCAACCAGTTTTTTTTTAGATCACTCCTGTTCTAGTAGGTAGATACTCACTGCGTATTTGACAAGTATTATATACAGACTAACTTTTGAATTAAGAAACTCTGAAAACAATACATGGAATCGAGAATAAACTCTAAATAAGATTCATTAAAGTTCATATTTCATTAGCCGAAACAATCGATATATGGTACACTTCGTTAAACGCTCCAAACGCGTTAGGGAGTCGTAAAGATTAATTATAATTACATAAACAGGGTAAGTTTAAATAATCAAGGTCCGACCGTCAAGGGACAGCTACGCAATCAACAGATGAAGGTCAATATTTGGATATGTACTGGTTAATTGAACCGCTCTCACCAATATAAGTTTAACTAATTGAATTCCCAAATGACCAAAAACGATTCAGATAGATCTGCTAATTGGTGCAGTAAATCTGTGCTACTATCGTATTTTGATTTCGAAGCAAAGGTTAGATAACATGAGGGCAATTTAAATACTAGTCCCATTTTCAGATTTTTTAAAACAACTGTTTACACTAAAACAAGAATGTGAAAATTCGTAACGAACTTGAAGCAGTCATTTATCCTGTTGGTGAATTCGGACCTTAGAAGTATTACACAGAAGATGAGTGTTTAATTGTTAACACTTTGTTTTATGATTATCTCTACTAGGTAATACTCTGATTTCAATGAAATTGCAATAAATAAATAAATACAGCATCGAAGCCTGCATTGACAACATTCATTGCATTGATTTATTCAAATTGCAACATTCGTAAAGTACCCAATAGAAAGTGTTGTACAGTCAACTTCAGGTCAGTGGTAACAGTTTTATAGGAAAATCATACTTATAACTATTGAGTTAAAGTGCATGACAGTTACCACTGATGTGCGGTCTACCGTACCTTCTTCCACCTACATCCAATAGGAAAAAGTCCTACGTAAGTTAACGAGCAATCCACGACGAACAGTAATGTAGGTAGGTTGTGTCAGAATTGTTGACACCTCATTTCTGTCGTGCAGTTTGGTCTGTCTATTCCTGGTTGCGAGTATTGAATCTAGTCTCTCCAAATCGCTGAAGCACTCTTTAAACTCACTCTACTGGTATGCAAAATCTCTCACTATTTAAAACTGCCTGCACCCGTTCTTATAATCATAATGAAAGGAGTGGGAGAGTATTCCTGAGCTCGGTCAAGAAATGTGTTGCGTAACTATGAGCAAAGCAAAATATTTTTCGTAATATTTAAGTAATGTGAAGGATTTCCGCGAAATGTGAGACCAAAGGCTTCGAAATTCTATGGGTCATCTTGACTGACGCTTGATATATTATTTTTCCTTAAACCTCACATTTCAAGTTACCTGTTCCCTTTTGATGATCTATATCTGTCTTCATAAAGAAAAAATATACGTGTCAATAAAGATATCCTTATGGCGTACATAGATGTGCGTACTGCTCCAAGGCTCACGTTGCCTGGCTGCACAGTATCGCTCGCTCAATCAGCCGCGCGATAGGATCGTATGACGCGCCTTTATAACACGGGATAATTGATACCAGGCGAATGGCACGTACCTGTACTCGTACCAGAACTATAGGATATTTTTTTCTAGTACATAGTAATTCGCGGAAATTCCATCTTTAACCCTCTTTTAGAGATAGTCTTTGAATCTTTAAAAACGTTGTAGATATTATGCTATAGATTCATATTCCCTACCTTTTACGGAAATCCATTAGGTACCATTTACAGATTTTTTAGTAATTATCAGTAAATGTAAAATTGTTTTTGAGAGAAATTACACCTATGTATTATCACCAGCAATTGGTCCTTACTTTAGAATTTTAACTAAAATAAAAGTTTTATTCTCTCTAATATCTGATATTATATCTATCTGAATTTATTCTAAAATCTTTCCGAATCACAGTCAGGCTTAATAGTCTACTACTGTATGTACCAATGTACAACACTGCATGAACTGGATCTTCCTCTTTCTCGAAATTTGACTGACAAATCATTTCGCCCTATATAGTCACTAGTGGACTTAATAGCACAAGCTTAATAGCACATTATCATTTGATTGGTCACCGAAAGCAATGTTAGGTAGCAATCACGTCATACTGCGATCATTATTACCTTTTTCTGGCAATCAGAGTGATTGATTATGGGAAATACCGAAAACGTAAGCGTTAATATGTGTAGGTATATGTTATCATATGAGTGGAGTGGGGAAATCATGTCATAACTTTTATGGATTGGTAGTCGAGACACAAAATTAGAGGTTTATTGGCATGCATTTCTCTTTACTTCTTACGAATATACTTGAAATAAGTTTCTGGTTCAAGAAAATATTTATCACGTTCCCCATTCAGGTATATCAGAATTAAATACATATTATACACCAGTGTAACGTAAAACTTCTTTTTTTAAAGAAGTCGGTCAAGAATGATGAATGATTAGAAATGAAATATACGAGTAACATGCAATTTAATACCTACCAACTCTATCAAATACTTTTGTTACACAAAACGATGTTATCAAGGCGACAACGTAAGCTTATTACTATTACTATGTATAAAATATGACATTTTCATATCTCTTTTCTAAGTGATAACCTTTCAGGTGCGACGCGATATTCCGTACAACAGAATACTCCCCCTCACCCCTCAACCCTTGCTTGCAATTTATTGCTGCGACACTGAATCATTAATTTCTCATATGGTATACATCGCGAAAGAGTTAGAATGGTGTCAGAGGAATCAAGGCTTCAGGGATGAAAATATCTGCACTTCAATGTCTTATCGAGGTGACTTGTTGAATGTCTATATTTGAGTCAACCGCACATTTTTATTTCTCTTTAGAGCTCAATTTAATTGTGATATTTAATATTTACTTCCCGCGACTTAACTTGCGATATCCGAGTATAAAACTTAAACTAATTCATATACACATTGGTAATACCGATTTAAGTTTTTCAAACAATCAAAATTGCAAATTCGTATTTAAGTACGTAGGCACGTAACAATGTAACTTACCTAAGATCGTCACTAGACATCAAATTACTTGAAATGTGCTGACAACAAAATATAGGTAAACTCATTTTGTAATCAGCTGAGATACCTTATTTGTTGTTTTGAAGACACAGAATATAATACGTATCACAAAAGTTCTTGAAAGGAATAGTTGGAAAAGGGACGGCTTTACCCTTTAAATGTGATAATATAGACTCATGTTACATTGCCTTTAAGAACTAAAGAGTACCCGCACACTGTAAACTTTTAGTCGGCCGATAGCATGAAGATAAATATGGTTGATTACAAACATCAGGTACTTGGCCGGTATCATACTTACCGAAAACGTTGATTGAGATAAAACGATTACAACATTAGTGTCAACTGTTGGTTCAGTCTGCAGTGTACGGGTACTTTAAGGGTTCACAAGAATATCGAACCAAAACTTTTGGAACACATTACGTAACTGGTAATCTTGTTTGTTTTACAATGAAAAGGATGGTAATAACCCTGAAAATTAAAAAATGCAAGGTTATTGGGACCATTCGAGGTTAGAATTAAGGTCAAAACCACACTAGCACAAATATGACCCTCGTAAAATAGACCGCAAATACCCACTATGCATAAGGAAAGGATTTGTGGTTACAGCGGAATTAATTTTAGTAAGTTTTGTTTTTTTAGATCATATTTATTGTTGAGAGCATGTAATATTCTTTTGTTCGGGTTGAGACATTCCTACATCCTTTAATATCATCATTTATAATAAATAGTATGATCGTAAAACCTTTTTCGTACTCCAATACAGGACCTCTAGAACCTACTATCGCCTATTACCCAACAAGAAAAACACGTAACATTCATAAATTGTTACGAGGACATATTATAAAGCTTTGTTCATCAGGTGAAACAACTAAATACAGTAAACAATACTTGTGGTCACAAATGACGTTTTAATAACATTATGCGTTCGCGATTTTGCCCGTACTGATTGATTCTCACTTACATGTTTCTAATGGCTTCTAGTTTCCGCTTTCAACTTGCTAATGTAGAAATGTTATGTAATAAATGATTTATGAAAGCCATATTTTATACATTTGAAAAGCTTAATGTGGTTACGATGTTACATGTCCGTTTTAGCAAACTAGAAAGAAAAGTTTTTAGTAACTATTTCCGAGCGCCTTTCTCTTAGTTGAAAATTCTCTGTAGTTTTTTTTGAGAGGCAGAACAAGCGTGTTATTATTAAGTACGTTCAAAAAGTAATCTGATACTATTCAGTGTTCGCACCAAAGCAACGACGTGCCAAAATTGAAAGCGGTCTATAATTAATTGTTCTCTAACTACATCATGTCACGGCTTGCGCTATATTTTCATTCAAATGTTAATTAACAGCTGCAAAACGTTAACTTTATATAAAACGTAGCGACCCCTATAAATTGTAACCCTGTGCACTGCATTCTGTAATTAGAACTGTAATAATTTTGCAAAAGTTCATTTGATTCAATTGTTTGTTTTATTTGTTTCCGATTCTGATGTTTACCATTTCAATTTTCATTCACACATAAGTTTCTATCAGGCACACAAAGTAATTAATTAATTATGAATTTAATTTAATGGAAGATCTTTATGTGTGGTAAGTATATGCCAGTGTGGCCCTAGGCACTAATTGGATCCCGAATAAATCAAGCGTAACGCAGGATTCTAAGATCAAGTATAAGCATATCGAGGGTTAAGACAACAGAGAGCAGAATTCTGATAATAATAAACTTATTTATCCTAAAGAACCTAAGTTTAGTAACTATTCAAATGAGCAGCTATCTCATTCCGATATACGAAGCGTTTTCACTGTAGGACTTTTGTTCGAGAAGTAAAGAAAAGCTTCGCTGTCAAGGTATGGAAACGTGCACGGAGTGAGTCAATAGACATGGTCTCTTCAGGGATGACTGCCTTTATACCTTCGCGATAGACACCCACGCGATAAAAAATCTATTACGAGATAACATTGCATGTCGTTTCTTTAGAACTCCACTCGCATGCAAGGACATAGATAGATTCTGCATTGCCAATTATATGCTTAAAGTTAGCTTTTAAAACAGACATTGGCATTTTAAAGATGTTCTAGTTGCGGAAAAAGGGGTAAACTTGGTATTTCAACAATTGATTTATAATTTTATCTTCTTATATGTAATTTATGAAATAAAATAGAAAGTAATTATTCCGTATACAAAGAAATGGTAAGACTATGGCTGGCCATACATCACACCGAAAAAGCTATGGGAAGTAATAATAACTTTATGGTGAAAAATTACTTATAATTTTCTTTTAAAACACAAAATCGGTAAGCATAAGCACATGATGCAGGCAATGGCACTCTTCAAAATTGCTTTACTTAAAATTGTCTTTAATATAGCTTCTTAAATAACTGTTTACAAAGTTACATCGATATAAATATTTATTACGTAAACAATAGAATCAGGTACTTATATGATAAATTCATACCAACATAATAAAGAGAAATCGTTTAATCATATTATTGTTTGTAAAGGCTCCGAAACTCATGAACCGATAGGAAAAATTCTTTCACTGCAGGGAAGCTACCCTATCCCCGGGTGATATAGCCAATATTTTATCCGAGTACGTGAAAAGTTCCCTCAGCACGCGTGTGAAACTACGGGAACCTGCTAGGAAATCATATACCTGATTTTTTTGACTCATTAGCTTGTGTACTTCAGATACAAGTGGCACCATCTATCTCTAGCTCCCTATTTCAAGAGAGAGAGGTCTGAACAAGGGTGAGTACTCTTGCAATAGTTGCCCTCACTTTCATCCCTCTCTAGTGTTGATGTTCTACGATAGATGTCTGTTTGTTACTATAAAGTTACCAATCGGTGACGCTACTGTCGACAGATTCAATGTATGTACGAATTGTAGATAGTACAGATATGAAAAATGTGAATATTTGGCTTATCTAAAAGCAAAACTATTTGGTTAAAAAATCTTTCAGACAACACTTTCAGTTTTTTTAGAACTGAGCCTTTTTTTACTGAATTACAGTTCCTGCCAGGCCAAGCTCCGAGGCCTGGTTTACTATCAATTTTCTAAGTAAACAGATGTTAAAAAAATATATACTTTTATGTTGTCATTGAACTTGGTGAAAGTATACAAAATGCATAAAAAATAACAATTATTTAACTTGACTACATCAAATGCACTTTAGATTTAACTCTATTTTATGATCGAAGTTATTAACTGCTTAGTTTACGACTTAAGTGCGTAAATTATACGACAAAAATATGTACGCGTATACTTACCATGAATAAACATATAACTTATTTAAAAAATATATATTCGTGGAAATGTTTCAAATAATACAATTTTAGATTTTTCTTTTTCACCTTTGTTTTTGTGTGAAACCCACACAAAGGTTTCTACTAAAATAGAGAAAGCTACTAAAGCGTTTTCATGTACCTACGTTGGTATGTATTTTTATTATATTCACAGATTCATAAAACCAACACAAGATTAAACCTTTTAAAAATACCTGTGTCATATGTAGAATGTTCTCGAATACTTAATTTCAGTGTGACCCACTTTAGGGCACACTTTTAAACTCATTTACTCATTTTCAGCACTTGAGCGCTTTGCCTAAAGTCCGCACTCAGATTTCCAGATAAGGATGCTTAAACCGTGGGTGCTTATGCCTGGTCCCTAAGAGTCGTTTCCAATTTCCTATCCATCTGTAGATTTAGCTACTAGCTAGAGATATCATTTTGACATTAGTCCCGTACAAGTACTGTGAAATTGATATCTTTAGTAACCAAATGAACAGATAGATAGGAAATAGGGAATTAGTATGTAGGTACATATGGTAAACCCGTGTATTCTCCGGTAATATCTAAAATAATTCAAAGCTCATATTACGTCAGCTGCAGTAAATTATTGCTGACATTTATGTTTTTAATAAGATAACGCGTGGGCTAGTCATAATTTCTTTACGTGGTTTAATTTCTTTGTAGTCTGAAGTAGTTTATGTGTTGCAATATGTTTCTTACATGATCTAACCAGGAGTGAAGATCAAATAAATCTACTATTATTGTGTATTCCATACACTATCGGATGCCTACTTCTTAGAGTTTTTATGATGGATACCTACTTTGTATTACAAAAACGTAGAAGAATATTACCTATACAAGCTTTCGCTAGTCAGTCAAATCGAACATCTTCCTAGACAAGAGAATTCGTCGCAGGTAGTCGTTATTTTCCTCATCTAGAGTCGTTGAATACGTGACTATCTCACACAAAATGTAACACAGTATTTTGTTCTTTATAGAGAAAATGTATATTATTCCAAATATCAATAAAAGTATCTTCAAAAGTAAAATAAAGAAAACAATTTTTTTCTGAGTAATTTATTATAGTACAAGAATTCCAAAAATGGAGTCTGTTCGCTATTTTTTTTTTTCAAAATATCCATATACAAAAGTAACCTGTCTACAGATTTATTATGACATGTATAGATGTTAAACCTGTTGCGGTTTGAATGTGTTTGTTCAAGAGACTAAACATTAGAGTATCTGAAATTCACGTGCTGTGTAGAACACGTGTGGTGTGGTTTTAGGGCTAGTATAGACGAAAGCTAATTTGTTTATAGGTTAGTAATACTTATACCAAACAGTATATCTTAGTGAGAAAAGTCACCTTCTGACCTAATTCCAAGGAAAATAAAAATATTTAAATACCTTACTTTCTGTTAAATGTGTAGCGTTGTGACCGAAATAAAGCAACAAGTTATTGCAACAAAAATTTTATTATTGGATATTTACAGGGAATAAATTCGAACGGCAAGAACAATACGTGATATAATATTACAATAGTTATTATACATTACATATTACCCTTGTACACAGCAAAGTACATATTACCAAGGGTTGTAATATAACGCGTAGTAATTTGGCACAAAAGAATCACTTGGAGACATCAAGTCAGTTTTACATAAGCTTTTAAAATACCCAAATAAATTCCTATGTTACATTACATTAAGAGTTATATGTAGGTACTTATAGAATATTCGTTATGATACACTATGTGATTAGTTTATTGATACACAACAGTAAATAGGAACTTAGAAGCAGGTGACGGCGTTGAAGTAACATCGCAGGACTCTGCCCCGGCCGTTGCCGCTACCGCGTCGCTGCAGCGCGCTCTGTGGAGAAAACTAGATATTAGAAACTTCTTCTTTAGAGTTTCTTAGGTCATACATTTATTACTTCCATTCATAACACTCAAGGTGAAAAACCTGGAAAATCTATATCTATTATGCATGGTCGTCAGCAGGACGCGACATAAAGTGTGGATTGAAATTCTTTAAGCAAACTATACGTCAAAATACTTTTTTTTTTCATATAGGTTACTGTGATAGGACTTTGAAACTAATTAGAAAAATCGACATACAGTATTGCCCAATATAATTAAAATTACTTTCTTGACTCGAGACGATTTTTAACGTATACCTAATATTGTTTTTCTACCAACCAAGATATATAGTGAATAATACATGGTACGCGAAATATCAATACACATCTAAGTAACACAATTTCCAAGTACAGTTCATATCTTAGGAACGGATCATTACTTTTGAATTGAACTCATTCACAATAATTTTGCTGCATCACGTAGACTCAGTCAATGGGCTCATTAACCATATGCCTTAACCCACATTTCCCTAAGGATTAGACATTAAAACAAGACTATATTTCTATACTACAGGTTTATAGTAATTAAGGGAGCAATTATATACCATAACGATGGCACTACAACCTACGCTTTAAAGTGTACCTCCCACGATTCGTTGTGATGTAGTAACTGGTATGTTCTTGTTGTTATAATACACAATAACACGCTTCAGGCACTATCCTAATACGCCGTCGCTTACATTTGCTAGTTCAACTAGCTGCTGGTTAATTGCGTGAATAAGAACATGTTAGTACGCACAACATGTGATAAACATAGTTCTATGCTACGCGTTTTCAGAGAAATTGTTGACGATATTATGATCATGAAAACTCCGCTTTATAGTTGTCAACAATAATAATATGTCTATATTTATATTTAGGTACTAATTAGCCTCGAGAGTATTGTTGGAGTCCAAAACATGCCTACGCGGCTACGCAGCTACGATAACTGCTACGCATGGCTACGTCGCGTAACCCATTAGCAAAATTGTACGCATGATAATATTTGCGTCGAAATGTTCTTGATTAAGTTACATGGCAAGTTATTTATGATCATAAGCTACCCAAGGTTGAAATATTTATTGAAGTCGTTATTTCCAATAAAAGCGATAAACTCTCGTTTACGATCTTTTAAGAGCACCTTTGAATTGCAAAATATTTTCGCGCTCTCCACGACCTTTATTTCATGGTCAGAAAGAAGGTTTCTGTTACGGCCCTCGGTAACATCTCGAAGTTCATATGTAATAAATTACCTACAAAAATGTAGCCTGTTTTAGTTGCAAATAGGCCGAAAAATAACTAAACTATACTCTTAACTACTTTTTTCGTGTTTTGAAGAACAAGCTCCCCAATTTCTCCCCTTTCATTAGCATGTATGTAGAATCAATATATTTAAATAATGAACTGATGATTGTCTTACCAAGTCATTGATCTCATCGTCGGCCAGCCGCAGCGGGGCGGTGCGGGGCCCATTCGGATCTATGCGGTCGTACCCGCGTGGTGGCCCGTTGTCTTCATGGAGCGCCTTCTGAAGCGCCACCAGGAGCCGGTCCAACACTAGGGCTGCTCGCTTCTGTGGAACCTCCTCCTAGGACAAGCATATTGAATGTAATACTGGCCACGACTGAATACATTCATCATGATCATGAAGTTCAAGTTCATATATATTCCGGTCCCATAATCAGACAGTTTGACATTGTAGTTAATTGACTGTATAATATTGTCATCAAAACTACATACAGCTAGACAATTTTCATGACGCTGCGATGCTTAAAAGATTAGATCGACCTGCTAGAAACGTGTTAAAAAAGCACTGAGTAAATTAAGCCATATTTGATTCGCTCTCTTTTTGACTGTAATTTTCTTCAGGAATAATACAAAAAGGAATGTATATCTGATATATACAAAATATTTTTTATGTGCATATTTATTTCTTATTAAAAGTTTCGATTGATCATCGAAATAAAGAAAAATTAAAATGAGTATAAGAGTAGTTAACAAATCAGAATCTTAACGAAAAATAAAATATAATACCTACAATTGTAAAATATAAACATGTTTATATAAAGCAAAAGTAAAAATGCACCAATTTATTCTTTCGGCTCATAAGAAACAAAGCAAATCATTCAAAAAAAAAGTATGAATACATCATACACATCAAAGTAGGTTTTAATTAACTAAATTATTAACTATGGCAACCATTTCATTATTTCTTATAAAACCTTAAATTATTTTTGCAAACTACTGGCCACATATGCTCAAAAAATGTAGTGGATGCCATATAAGAAAAAGAAGATTCTTTTATATTTTTTTTATTTAATGGCGTTGCTTGTTTTTTTCTATGGAAACATGCCATGACTGATTTAAAATAAATGTTGTTTTATGCTAACCTTTTTTTTTAAATAAAACAAATAATGAAATAGCACTTATGAAACTATGTATTTAAAAAAAGTATAGAAGAAAAAAAAAACCGTCACAGAAAAAAAAGAAAGATTGAGAAAACAATAAACAACAATATTTTTGTGTCCTGTCAATTAATTTATTTTTGGATGGAGATTTTATAAACAGGATTGGAACTAATTTGGGGTATTGTCGAGTCAGTGTAGAAAATTCGTCTTCAAAGGTACTACTTAGTTAAAGCCAGTCTTCGAATCCTGTCGCATGAAGACTGCATGGCCTTTCAACTTAGACATTAGCATGAACCAAATGTAATGCGTGCACTCTCGAAAGGAATGCACAGCTGTTAGGTAAGTCGTTCCGTTACAGCCTATTTGTCGTCCCACTGCTGGGCACAGGCCTCCTCTCACACGGAGAAGGATTGAGCATTAATCACCACGCTTGCTCAATGCGGGTTGGTGATTTCAGACTATAGTCCAGGTTTCCTCAAGATGAAAAGTTGCATTGGTACTTGCCTGACCTGGAATCGAACCCACACCCACATACTCGAGAGGTTGGTTCTTTACCCACTAGGCCACCACGACTTCACTAGGCCACCACGACTTCACTAGGCCACCACGACTTCAGTTAGGTAACTCAAATATCATTAATAACATTATAATGGGTACCCAAGCAAGCTGAAGTATAAACATCATATTGGGTCTTCATGTATTTGTACTTTGTCTAGCCACAATAGCAGCTTCATTGATGTCAACTGAAGGCGGGAACCTAATCTTAGGAGCGTGCCAACATTTCTGAATGTGTGAACAAAACGACCTTATCAATTGCAGAGCCTAGAGATTTCGATAACTAAGCTATGTTTGTGTGTTGTTTAAATTGTAAAGGTCAACATATTGAATAAACTTATGAGTCCGCCAGCAGTAAACAATTCTCCCGAAAGTTAGGAAGAGTTGATACTGATCAAGATCTAACTCATACGGTGTTATGAATGTTTGAGAGGATTTTGATTTTGCTTTACCTCAAGATTAAAACTAAGCTCTCATCATTCATTTCAATGTTGTCACAATGATTTACGTATATAAACTTACCGTATAATCGTCGTACATGGCCGGAGCTGCGAGCGCGCCGGTGAGGGCCAGTAACAACAACAGCGCCACGGGATTGCACATCATCGCTGGATGATCATCACACACGGAACAAACCTGATGAATAGACCACATTAATTCTATATTACCATCGACTTTTAATGTCCCACTATTGGACACTGTCCTATTCTCCTGGTGGGCAGGGCCACCTATCACTCACTAAAGTTACGATAGGACTAATAGGACTATGTTTATTTATTTTATTTAAGCCCTGCTCTAACATACATATGTTATGTACCTCTACAAAAGCACACGCTCTATATTAAGACGTTCTAAAGTTAGCTTTGATGAGTGTTTGACCAAATGCCTCAAAAGCAGAGAAGTTTGCATCGGAACACAGACCTTTGCAAAGTTTTAAGAATGTGTAGGCCGGCAATTTATGCGACAGCACGCAACAGGCATATCGATAACTGTTGTTGGTCTTCCCAAACTACAGACAAAGAGAAAACTATTTACTCACTCATTTCCCAATTATGATTGGTACCTAAAGGTTTATATAAGATTTTAGTAAATTAAACTTAAACTTTCTGGATTAAAACTAACGAATAACATGTGCCATTAATTAAAAGAGTACTTAACAAAAAAAAATACCTACCTAAAATTACAAACGAAGATCAATAATGTCATTAAAAACTGACATCATTTCGCTGTTTCTGATACAAAAGTAATTGTTACAATGAAAATGAAAGTATCAATATAACAATTTGGTGAAGCGCTAAAGCGCGGTGATCCTTATTGTCTTAAGTTTAAGCTCATTTGATGAGCGGATGACAAGTAACGTATTTCTTTTTGAACACGAGTATTAATCGATTCAGTTCGTACAATGGTTATCTCTTTTTGACAATTACGGGTATGGTTTACAGAAAGTGCCATATTTTATTGGCATATAACAATTTTTCTTTTGTTACATCAAATTAGTTATTATGTTAATACGTTTAAAAAACAAATAAATACCATACGGGTCGAGGTAAATAAAACCGTTTAAAAACACAATATAAGTAATAAGGTCATAGCGGATTTAGTAGTTAAATTAGAACCTTTGTTTATTTATAAGAAGTGGGGACGGATTTAAAATATTAGCATAAAGTATGAATTCAATTATGAAAGGTTTCATGTTTATAAAAATTAAGATTGATTTGTTTTACCCTCGGGCCTTGGAGCTTGAATTTTTTTATGGGCATTCAAAATGTTGTAGTAGTCTTTACTAGGAGCAAAAGGACAAGCTTTTCTAACGACTCAATTTCGATACGGGATAACAGGTAAAACCTTACCGTTTTAAATTAGGGTTTATATATTCATAAACTTTTACCTAAACTTTATGAAAATAGGGTCTAGTTAGTGAAATTAGAACAGGTAAGTTTACCTTCACTTAAAGGATTTTTTCTCAAGTAATATCTAATAGGTTTTTTATGTCAAAGCTAAATAATTAAGTGCGTATTTTTTATCACAATAACTAAGAATGATCCAGTACTTACAGCTTCGTTTTATTTTAAGAGAATTACGATTTTAAACCAACACCGTTATTAATGCAGCCGTAACAAATAAGTTATTAGTTCACGATGCAAATAGAATCTCGACTGTCCTCTTACTTAATTGATGCTGGAACTATGTACATATATTATATTTCATTCACAGAAATGCAGGAAATCCCTTATCCATTGCTTATTAATGAGGAAATACGTTTACTCATGATCTATATTTTACTATGAATTATTATGGAAATTACCTACTGCACAATACTTTTCGTCTGATTTTAGACAGTGCAAAATGAAATTGTTATATTTATGCACAGGGTGCGATATTTTGTTTAATAATTTTTAAAACCTATGTAATAAATAATTCAATAAATTGAATTTGTTTATCGACGCTAAAAACAATATATTCTGTCTGAAACTGGCAAAAATACATGAAGACTGCTTCAAAAAGCATAGAAAAAAACTTAATTTAAGCAAATGTGTAGTGCAAAACATCATTTTTTAAAATTAAATATAATGAAATGTCACTACTACTAACACAACTATTCAATATAATAATTGGCCACCGAACTATTCAACAAAATCAATTAAAGTTAATAACAATTAGTGATACTAAAAAAATACTCACAAAATATTGAAAAACGCGCGCGTACTTTAGAACTTGGTAAACAAACTGCAATTTTCACTTGTTCAATATTTGTGTGTTTAAGAAACCGTCTAGGTACTTGTTAACCGGAGGCAGTAGCGGAGCGCGAAAGCTCTGGTGATTATATAGGACGAGAAGAGCGCCGCCCAAGCTTTATAAGGCCGCCCTATGCGTGCACCTACACAACAATGTTTGTTTTGAAAAATGTTCTACGCACACATAGAAATACTTGTTCATTAAGGAATACAAGAAGACTAAGTAAAATCCTTATTATGTGTAAGTATTATTTCTTTAACTGATGTTGACTAATAATGCTAAAAAGAAACGTACCTAATTTGTCTCATTTAAAAGCATTTTTTACTGAAAAAGTAGTAGATAGGTAATATTTCACTTACCTTTCACTTACCAAGCGAATTAAATTAATAATTTGAATTGATGAAAATATGTTTAAAATGATTAGTTCAAATCATCAAAAATTAGAACCATTAGGTACCTTATTTTCATGTTCCGTAAAAATCTTGAAGTGAAGATACTTAATGCTGAGCATAAACTTTTAGAAAGTTTTATGATGATTATCTCAATTTTTTCACACAGTTTTTTTTTTGTCACCAAGTTGATAAGGGTAACTGGTTAAGAGGTTGCTAATTGTAACGTTTTCGTTCTTTGAGTGGGACTCCATTACATATTTGCATTTTCCACTCATGTTTAAATGCATGTAATTCTCCGAATTTTTCAGAGACATGTGTGTATTGTAGAACAGGCATTTAAATGAAACATGTAAATGACAAATGTGGTCATTAGAAGTCCATTTATTATGTTTTCAAAGAGCGTCCTGTCAATGAAATCCAGTGGGATACATAGAATATTCGTGGAAATCCACACTAGGGGTTTGACAATGCGATGTCCACTGATCTTTTTCATGACACGTGTTTTTTTTTTTGTTGTAGATTATTTCACTTAGTGTTGCAACTATACTAAGTAGGTATGTATAATTTAGACTTGGATATACATACCTCACAATTATCTATATTAAAATTGCATAAGTACGCAAAACAATTAAATATAGAATTCTTATCTTCTGTTCCTTTGGAGGCGCCCAGCGGTCTGTTTTGCGTGTCGACATATACCTGCTTGCTAGATATGGCTATATGTAGAGATGTAGACCCCCCGTGTCTCGGAATTTATCTCATATTACGTCACGGTTGAGTTACGGTTAGTAAGAAGCCGGAAAGTCTGGCAACCAGGGGCCCGATTCTCCTAAGTTAATAATGTCAAAATTGAATAGAAATCGAATCGAAATCGAATCGCAATAGCACTTTTAACCATATCGGGCATTCTGCTACTAATATAAAACCAATCGTATTCCAACGTAATTCGATTGGTTTGCGATTGGTCTGCCATTTTGGTGATTTTGGTCTATAGGTACGGTAGTTTGCTCTACAATCATATTGCAATCGTCAATCATTTGCAGACAAAATGATTCATTATTAAATGACAGAAAAGGATAAAGACGTTTATTTCCAAGAAAAAATAGCGGAATGCCACATACACTTCAATCGTAATCGAGTCGTGATTGGATCTCAGTCGAATCGAATCGTATGTCGCTTAACTAAAATTAGGAGAATCGGGCCCCAGTTTTAAAAAAGAGCAACACGTTAACTGGGTTGAGGTCAGACAGGCAGTCGCTACATGTAAAAAAGTGGTACCTATTCCACTGCAACTAGAAGCCGACCGCTTCATACTTAGTTGGGCAGAAGGCTCGACAGGTAATGATAATTAGGTACGTCACGGTTGGATAGCAAGGTAAAGTACTGAAAATGTCGCAGTTCTATTGATTTCAATGATAAAGTTTTATCCATTGGTGAAAAGCAATCCAATCCAATATCAAAATCCCTCAAGACAACTCCAATTTTTTTTTCGGTAAATATTGAGGTCATCTAGACTTTCAGTAAACTATATTGTATCTATATTTTACTAACTTTCATATTTTGCTCTTATTTATAGCTTTAGCAACAGAGAAACGTATATTATGCTTTAGACACAAAACAATTTATAATTACAAAATTATGATAAAGTGGGAAGCACAGTTTAGTTACAGGCAGGCTATGAGCTTCAGAATCTAATAAGCATGAATTATAGTAGAAAATAAGTGTAGGTAATAAGATAAGTAGATAAGTCTTGCAAGAGGTACCTATTACATAGGTAATATTAAATACTATTTCATTAAAAGATGATCAGCCTACCTGGTAAGTGGCACGTAGCAAACCTTAGGTACCTACCACCTCGTTCATTAGCATCCGATTTTGACAAAATGTTTGAAACCAAAAAGTTGGGTACCTGTGTACTACAATGGGACCACAAAGTATAGGATCAACATAGCAATGTTATATTTACGTATTAGTGGGTATTCTGCAGCCTCCTGAAGTATATTCACGTTCTATCTAAACAATAAAGAATTCTACGAAGCATTAGTAATAAAATCGCATTGTTATCAAATCCAGGGATTACTGACTACTGCCTATCAGTGATATAGGTGATCATATAATTTGAATATCAAGTCTTTCATGAGCTCTATGAGTACGCTCTTGGTCTATTGATATTCCAAGCTAAAAACCTATAAAGTGCCGCCATCAAATAACCGATAAGAATGACCATAATAGTGAGTTTATCGTGAGAAATATATAATCTCTCACAGTGTATGTTAGGATATAGTCCTTTCCTACAAGTGGCGTTGTAAAAATACGACGAGGTAATAGAAATTATCGTACCGGCCCACACAGTTCCAGAATGTCACAAAATAAAAACTACGGAAGAAGTAGATTCTTATTTTAATTCACGACGACCATAGTTACTGTAAGTGGCGTAAGGCTGACAAAAGAACGGGCCAAAATTCGTCATGATATTTTCCAAATGTTTCCGAAGCTTATGCAGCTTCCCTTCGGTCATTTACACAAGGAAGGGCTGAAGAGGTCACGATATCGAAGGAGGGCGAACTCACATAAATGCAACAAGGCCTTCCCATTCCTCTAATGTGCGGCCCATGTTGCCCAGTGGGGGGCCTATAGCTAATCATTTCGGTCACTTAACGGCTACTAGTCTTGGCAGAGTGATTACCCAAGTACGTAATCAATCGACTGTTTATTTGCTTTTGAAGTACTTGTTTGTCTTGTTTGTACCAACAAAAGTATATGATTTCCAACCAAGCTTATACACATACAGATCGAATATTGTATAAAAGAACACTTTTTTTAGAAATGTACCTAAATAAAGAGATCAAAGTAGATATTGTATCTGCCTGCTTGATAAAGCTATATAGTCTACACTAAAATTACCTACCAAAAGCTGCAGCTGTATAGAGATGATGAGAAGAGATCATTTATAGAATGCATTATATATTTATAGATAGCACACGGGCGGAGCTTATGTTGGCTGAAACCTCAGAGCTGAAACGTAACATTGCATTCTTATTCATTTATGACATTCAGGTATACCTATATGGGAGTATTTATGGTGAGTATTTAAATGGGTTAGTACGTAGGGAGAGTATTTGGGGAAGTACATAAGGCACTGCATAAGGAGAGTACATAAGGCATATATATTAAAGTAAATAAAAGAGTTAATCAGGGGGTATCTAAGGGGAGAACGTAAGGCGGTATAAAACAGGGGAGAAACAAGGGAGTATATAAAAGTAATACATAGCATGTAGAGGAGGCCAATGCAAATAGGTGATGTCAGACTTTTAAAACCCGGGTCTTAGTTTTGAAAATAGAATAAATAGAAAACGTATTAAAAAAATATAGGCAATCTTTGCTGGTTAAGTAAAATGTTGGGCAGTTAACCAACAATTGATTAAAGACGTTAAGACGGTTTTTGTTTATTGGTTCGATTTTATTAATTTTTCTTACAAAATTTTGATTATCTATACTCCTTCATTCAATTTTGGTAATCTGTCATCGGTCTGCGATCGATCTTTCATTCATTCAATAATTTCAACAGCGTTCACGGCGTCGCTGTAATTTTTGAATGTTTTGTGCAGAAAACAAAATAATATCAATTTAATCGCGAGAACATTGTAAAATGTACGTCTTTTTTTACAAATTGCTGCCGTGGATAATAATTGTGCATATTTTGTAAACGATGTTTGGTTTCAGGGCGCGAACCAAATCGCCGTCAGCGGCTTCTGATAAAGACAAAAAGAAACCACGGGAAAATAAAAAGAAGAAAGGTGATTCAGGATCTAGCAGCAGTGAGAGTAGTGGCAGGTATGTTATTCCACACTATCATTGAATTGTAAATATTTATGTGGTATACAACTAGTTTTATTTGTTAGGTTATGTGGGTCGTCTGTGATTTTAATTAGTCACTCATTCATTTCTCAACTGGTTTTATTGTTATTGCATTTTACATAACGCGTCTTGTATCTAAAAAATTTTGGTTTCTGCATTTGTTTTAAAATAAATAAGTACAATTACTTTTTGTTTAGTTATTGGCGCAATGTTGATGATTATTGCAAAAATCACTGTTTTGCAGTTCCTCTGAGAGCAGCTCGTCCCGATCGTCATCCCGGTCGTCATCTAGCAGTTCTGGCAGCTCCTCGCGTTCCTCCTCGTCATCCAGTTCATCGAGCAGCAGCAGCAGCAACAATGACCGCTCCAGACCAAAGAAGAAGTGAGTATAAAAATAAGATCAACATTTTTATTTATTTTATTAAATAAAATAAGGGTAGTTTAAAATTAAAGCTTACTTAGATCATCCGATAAAGAATTCTACAAAGTATCTATCCTAATCAATGTGAAATTTTGTGAGAATGTATGTATGTTTGTAATTCTTTCATGCAAAAATGACTGGACCAATTTAGTTGAAATTTGCTACTTAGATAGGTGATACCCTGGATTACCACTGCACTTTTTATCAACACACCACGCAAGCGGAAGCTAGTATATATAGATAATGTGCCATTTTATAAACATAAATTACAAGAATTGCGGTCACCTGTTTCAGGACTTCGCCTAACAAGAGTCCAGTGAAGGATCGCCGTGAACCTGACAGAGACAAAGTAAGGGACAGATCACCACTTGGTGATAAGAAAAAAATTGCTGCTCCTTCAGCCAATGATAAAGGCAAGAGCAAGGAGAAACATGATAGGTAAGCATATTACTTGGAAATCAAAAGAATTGTATGAAAACAACTAGAAAGAATCCTTATAAGTTCTGTCTTTTAATAAGTTGGATAAGTCTTGACATAGAACTTAAACTGCATTTTTAAACATTTCTAAATATTTTCTTTAGATCACCTGGCCGCAAGAAGCGTGAGCGCTCGCCACCACCTCGGCCCACAAGAATTCATATTGGGCGTTTGACTTTAAATGTGACAAGAGAACACATTCAGGAAATTTTCTCAACATACGGTGCTGTGAAGACAGTTGAATTTCCCATGGACAGACTGCACCCTCATAATGGACGAGGATATGCTTATGTTGAATTCAGTAATGCAGATGAGGCAGAAAATGCAATGAAGCATATGGATGGAGGTAAATAAAACACCAGATTTTCAAGCAGTTATAGTAAATTAAGCCTCAGTAGGATGTTTTTGAAAACCACCTAATCTTTATTACAGGTCAAATTGATGGTCAAGAAATTACTGCGGCGCCAGTGCTGATACCATCGCGACCTCGCCGGCCATCTCCGCGTCCGCCACCGCCCAGACACGCGCCGCCACGACGTCACTCTCCGCCTCGGTTTGTATTTTTACTTTGTATGAAAAGCATATTGATAAGATTGGTCCATTACACAAATTCGTGTTGAGATTAGAATATAAATGCAGAGCAGAGTCATAGAATACTGTGATTGTATGCGCAGGTACCGTCGCCGCAGCCCGCTGCCCCGGCGGCGCTCCCCGCCGCGGCGCCGCCGCTCGCGCTCGCGCTCCCCGCGCGCGGCTCCTCGGCGCCGACGCTCCAGGTCCTCCTCCTCCTCCTCCCGATAACTCCTCTACACACACACATACATACCACGTACACACCCTAGTCGCTATGCATGCAATACACCAACACACAATACTTTGACCCGTCTTGTTTTTGGGAGGCAAAATTTTTCCAAATATTGGTATACAGCTGTTCCAGAAATGCCACCTGAGGTAAGTATGAAACCACTTGCCATTTTAATGGTCGATTCCAGTATGAATTTAGTGTAGATATGTAATATGCAACTTAATATGCAGGTAAGTATTCGTGTTGTATCATAGCACTGTTTGAAGTAGGATTGTTTGAATAATTTTTTAACAAGATTTTTCTTGTCATAAAAGCTTGCAAAATGGAAACAACTGAGTGAGTGACCAATGCAGATGAACTGTATCCAAATATGACTTGCAGCAGTGTGAAGTGTAATTTTATGATTGTATTTGTAATACCCAAGGAAAACTGACTTTATTCGCTAATAAACTGTATTAGTAATGAGATTTAATTTTTTATTCCCAGATCCAAAGATCCTGTTCCCAATGCCAAATAGAAAACATGCTCAACATCCCAAAATGTGTGGCTTTAGCATCTAATTGTTACGAATAATAATACTGTAAGAATCTCGCGCGTTTTATTTGTAGCTCTTGCAATCTATTCTAATACTAATAACTATAAAAAGGAAAGATTGATTGTTTAAATTAAGTGGACTCCAGAGTACCTAGTAAGTTTATTTTAGTAATCTGTGCTGGAATGACTAAAGCACAGCAATTCTTTCACTTTCAGGAAGCTACACATTCTGTGTTGATTATTTTGTGTTATGTTTTATCCAGGTACAGAAAGAACCGCGTGGGACAGCTATTTTAATAAATAAAAACAAAGGTTTCAGAAATATATCACATTACACTTTTATTTCCAATAATCTTACAATATGTTTGATAATCTGAGACTAGAACTTTTCCTTTGTACAAATTATTTTCTTCTAACAGGAGCAACTCACGAACAGACCTAAATCAGAAAAACAATCAGTTAATTAATATTGCTGAATTCTAAATATAATTATAAAATATAGATTTTACGTTTTCTTTTCATAGACAGCTAAACAGAACGGTTTTGTTCAGAAATAGATTAGAAAAAGATTTGAGATTACTTTTTAGCCAAATGTTAGTTTTAGGAATTGGTGCTACTAACGGATATTGTATCTTCATGTTTTTCGGCCCCCTTACTGGATTCCATGCAGAAACAGGTGCTTTGTTAGCAAGCATTAAACTGGCAACTGCAGTGTACAAACCATATTCTTGGCACATTTTTTCCTGTAAATGAAAAGAGAATCAGATCACAAGCAGTAAGCAGTAAACTTATTTACTGTTTCCTGCAGTTTCACCCATGGACTTCTTCCCTTGCCCAAACAAAATGAGCCTTGGATTTTAGACTGTTCTATTCTATTTTTGTTTCTGACAATATTTTATAATTCATGCATTTTTTCAAGCTTCCTTCTCTTTTTTTTATTCTACGTTTCCATCTAATATCAATATAGATAAAAACATATTATTTACCCTCCACTCAGCCAGCATAAAATCTGCATCACTGATCGCCGAAGCAGCTTTGTCAACGTGGTCAATATTTGAGAAATGAGGTAGGTAATTTTCTTCTAAAAAGTTTACAAATGAAATAGGTTGACTTATAAACTGCTCAATTACTTCTTCAGGAGAATGTGAAAACTTCTTGCAGCCATCGGATTCTATTACTGAAACATCAAATTTTTGTTGCATAAATAAATTTAACTTTGAATATCACTTCCACATTTATAGAAGTATCTCATGAGGAATTTAAATGAAATATTGCAACTTACTGTGCTTAGTGTATTCATTTACCTTTAGGATTCAATACTCTGCCAACACCATGTAAAATGCTCACTGTCTGATCCTTTCCTAGTGACATAAATTTGCTAGAAGACTGCTTTTTCTTTCGAGTGGTCTTGCTTTTAGATTCTTTTCCTTGTACTATACTTGTGTCCATATTCTGTTTACATCCTCCTGAAATAGAAATGTAATTGATTAAATGGGTATTCAAATTCAGCAGCAGGCCTATATTTAAAGCAATGTCCAGTTACAAAATGGTTTGATGATGAAGTACAAGTTATATTATGCATGTAGCTTTGTGAATATAAAATGCAGTTGAATTTTAATTTAGGGTCAACATTTTTTTTGGGAGATATAAATATTATAATATATAAATAATATAGATATAAACTTACCTTTCAAACATGCAAAATGCATATTTAGTACTGCTGATCTCACATCTCCTGCTGATGAGTTAACCACACATTCAATAATATCAGCTGTGGGAGTATTATACACAGCTGTGTGGTTTTTATTTATGATATTAGCCACTCTTTTTAGTGCCGCCTTCAAATTTGTTGGTGCTACACTGTTGAACCTACAAACAATGCAATTTTATTAAACAAGCATACATCAGTCTTGTGGAAAAGCTAAAAGGAAAGGAGTGTAAACAAAACCTTATTTCAGCCTATGCTGGTGACTGGTGACTGGTGGAGTAATTGAATTAAGTAAGATATAATATGATGGTCAAGATGATATAAGATGGTCCATATTTCTTGCTAGAACTATGAGCTAACTAGACTCAGCTAGAGCCTAGTTTCTAGTCTAAAAATCATATCTATAATATAAAAATGAATCGCAAAATGTGTTGGTAAGCGCATAACTCAACAACGCCTGGACCAATTTGGCTAATTCTTATGAAAAAAAATAGGGTAAAGTAGAGAAGTCAGTTGACGGGAACGAAGCCGCGGGCAAAAGCTAGTTTGATAATAAAACTAACTTTTAAGATAATAACTTGGTCATTGCATGCAGCACAAGCATAGTTATACTCACGAGATATGCTGTATTTTGAATTGTTCTTTCAAACTTGGTGTGAATATATTAGCTGCAGAATTCTTGCTGTCTGTGTGAGACTCTGAACATATGAATACAATAGGTGACTTGGCTCGTAGTTTATATTGCCTGTAATTAGAGTAAATAACATAAATATACATACTGTTAGTAACATATTACCACATCAAAATAATTATACAGATACACTTACTGTAAAACTTCTGTAAATTCTGAAGGCGTTCTTAAAAAAGTATTTGGAAAATCTTCTACTAAGACAAGTTTTCTACTATTGTCATCAAGCAGTGATGTAAAATTGGCGGCATTTAATATGAAGTCCAGGAATTTCAGAGACTGTCTTTGTTTAAATTCATATTCTCCTGCAAAAACATTTATCAGATTTAATGAATCTGGAACCTAGTGTGTTTCTATTATGATTTCCAACAAGATTTCGCTTAAAATTTACTACCATTTTCAGAGGGAATGTCTATATCCACAGGAGTTATCCATTCTGTGATTCTAACATGGTACTTGACTGTGAGCACTCGTAATGTTGCAGTTTTGCCGCAGCCCACTGGCCCAGTCATAAGCAACATATCACTGTTGTTGTTGTTGCTCACAGTCTTAACCCATTCCTCTACTTCTTGCACCTTCTTATTATGGACAGCTAAGTCTTCTACACTGACCGGTTCAAAATTTTTCATCCAGTGCTTATGATCCTTTATTACAACTTTGTTCTGCTGAGTGTTTTTATTGACCTTGAAAGTAAATAAAATTAAAGTAACTCCTAGTGAAGTAAGGACAATAAAAAGTTATTTAAGATGGTATACCTCATCCTCCAGTGGCTCATTTTCAGGAACTTTTTGTACTTGTGTTGAATATTTAGGCTTTTTTGATTTCTCATCGTCGTCAAAGTCAAACATTGGTTTGAACCATGTTTTCTTCTGGATAAAAAATTATGTTTAATCCCTATTTCACAAAAATAAACAGTTCAATACATTCAAGACGGTAAAATTATACTC
The DNA here is from genome assembly GCA_033682625.1 of Helicoverpa zea x Helicoverpa armigera. Lineage (NCBI taxonomy): Eukaryota > Metazoa > Arthropoda > Insecta > Lepidoptera > Noctuidae > Helicoverpa > Helicoverpa zea x Helicoverpa armigera. Next base: position 3,943,842 of record JAWIIS010000029.1, read on the forward strand.
ACCTTCTTTAAATTACTAATCATGTTGATATAATACTATTTATTGTATCGCATCAAACTTTAGGCAGACGCACTTCACCCTCAGGTAATTCAGTTTATTTATGTCGGCAGACTTTACAGTGTTAAAAAAAGTTTAAAAGTTGAAATTGGACAACAACCGACCACCACCAGCTGATATGCAAACTGTCAAATTATATTAGATCACGTACAGATAAGCCAACTGTCAAATATATAGTACGTTCAAACTATTCTTCACTCGAGCGTAGTTACGTGGTGTGTTGTTAGATCTAGTTGTAGGTTTGATATATTATTGATTCATGATTAGGAGCATAATCTGCCTAGTCTTTTCCCAATCGGCATCTACTAAAAAAAAAGATCCTGCCATAAAAAAAGCTATTGGCGATGCAAAGATTACGCGCACGCCTCTAGTGGCGACATTAAGAAGCTGTCTAAGAACGACACTGACAGCCTTTTCTATACAATTTATGTCACTGTCACTTTTTTCTTTTTAATTTGACGCGCGGTATTTTGACACAAAATGTACGGATATCTGTCAAAGTGTCGTTCTTAGACTGCTTCACAATTTTGACACTAGAGGCGCTAGTTAGAATCTTTGCATCGCCAATTATGGCAATCCCTGTTGAATTACATTATCTTGTAACTGGCAACATATTATGTCTATGCTGGCAACTCTGGGTGCACTTTGACATTAACCTCTCAGTGTACGAAGCTCGTTTTGCACATAGTATAGGTAATGCATTATTTTTAGTATTTTTAAAATACTATATATCTCTTGAGCATCGAACTAGAATAACGTAAATATACATTTTTTTTCAATAATGTAAGTGACTAACTATGATCATTACTTATCACAGAATAGTTTTTTTATGTTTTGTGACAAGTTGATCATATATGACAGTGTCTTTGTGAATGCCCTTTAAAATTACGTAAAATTGGCACCTTCTTTTATAGATTTTTCTATCTTTTAGTTCTAAGTGTAATTGCGTATAATAGTCTCATAATATCCCACAGGTTTGGTTGTTGATTAATGTGGTAATATTGTGAGTATCCTCAATCTGTTCATTTACATAAATTAATTATGTTAATACTGATAGTGTGGTTTTTTGTTTACGTATTTTTCAGGTAAGATGCAGGCTATCAAAGCTTTGGGAGCTACTGCTCCTTCAACGCTTTTGTCTGTCGTCAAGAAAGGAGGTTTTGCGCCTATCGTTGACCAGATAAGGCAAACACATTTGCCTGTACCCAACCCAAATGAAACTCGACCATACTCGCCTTTTCAAGATGCTAGTAACATGGCTGAGATGGCAGTGACTAGGTTGGACGACTTGTTGAACTGGGGAAGAAAGAACTCAATGTGGCCCATGACTTTCGGATTGGCTTGCTGTGCCGTCGAGATGATGCACATTGCTGCTCCTCGTTACGACATGGACAGGTAAGACGAAAACAATAATATTGGATAAAGCCACCAAAACAATACCAGTAATTTTAACTTAAATGTAAATTTTGGTGAACAGTATTACATACAATACAATGTTTACCCATATCTAGTGCCAAAAATATAGGCATGCCTAGTTTTGGACGAATGTCATGTTAGGTATATATAAACAAAATATATTTGTGTTCAAGGTATGGTGTGGTTTTCCGTGCTTCTCCTCGACAGGCTGATGTGATGATTGTAGCTGGAACATTGACAAATAAAATGGCACCGGCTCTAAGGAAAGTTTATGATCAAATGCCTGACCCCCGATGGGTTATTTCTATGGGAAGCTGTGCAAATGGCGGTGGTTACTACCATTATTCTTACTCAGTTGTAAGGTATGCTGTCAATTTTGTTTTAATTGAAGAGTTTCAAAGAAGATGCATTTCATTTCGTTTATGGATAGTGGCTTTTTGATAGAAAGCATCAAAATAAACAACAGGCATTACAATCTGTAAAGGTGCACCTAGACAGACTATATTATCATGCAACTCGGTTAGTTTGTCTGCATCTCCCATATTGCAACTTGTGGCTCAGCCTTAAGTGTCTGTACAGTATTTTTGTAATGGCTAGTTAATTTTTTGCCAGCAGCCACAAATTGCACTAAAGTGTAGCATATTTAGATCATGTACCAGGGCTGCGGTAACTCTTGAACAATCCCGTCACTCCAGATAAAGAGACCAACTTACATACAGCCATATTTCTGCTGCTATCTCAGTTGTGTACAAAATAGCCAAATAATGAACATTAATTACATTGTTTCACCTTTTGAATAAAACAATAATTTACCTTATGGAGGTGATCTTACTGGCTTAAGTAGCGATGCTTCACTTTTCTATTGGTAACACAGATTTTTTATCTCATTTCTTAAGTGTAGATGTGCTGTAATGTGAAATCAATCGTCGTACCTACTTAGTATGATAGACTCAAATGCTGTAATTTAAACACATTTTCTTCACAGGGGCTGTGACCGTATTGTACCTGTTGACATCTATGTCCCTGGATGTCCACCAACAGCTGAAGCTTTGCTATATGGAGTTCTTCAATTACAGAAGAAAGTAAAACGTATGAAATCTCTTCAAGTATGGTACAGGAAGTAAATGAACAAACAATAATTGTAGATGATTTTATAATTATGTAAATTAAACCCTCTGTTGCAGTAATAAATGCTATTATAGTTCAAGCATACCCTTGTTTAATTTATATTAACAGTATGATTTAAGACCCTTCCATAAGTTCTCTTGGGGCTTTTTATACGCTACTTAAGGGTTCACACAAAAATATCGAAACAACATTGCCATCAATTATCAGTACAAATAGACCATTCAGTAAAGGTGTGAATTTTACTCGTAGATAAAACTCATTTATTTAAAAAGAAATGCACTTATTCAAAAGAAAGACAGCCCCAAAAACGCCTACCCTTCAGCAAGAACCTTGTTGGGATGAAAGAATAAAGAGTTGAAATTAGACAGACTGTAAAATGTTTTTGTGTGTTTTTTAGCAACAACTAGTGACCCCAGCAAAAAGCTTAATGTATTAAGATAAAAGCAGTGTGAATCTAAAAAAGGTTGCATTTTCTCTAAACCATGTCTGGTTCTTATAACAAAGAATAGCTTGTGTAGTGCTGTAAGTGAAAATTAAGAATTCGGATAATCATAAAAACGGAACCCCACAGGTTTCGGGAGAACTTGAAATACTTTTTGTAATATAGGTACATAATAAAACGATTTAAACCGTACACCAGACATTCTTGTCGGCTCAGAATGTGTGCGTTCGCGCAGCGGAATGTTGTTGAATTTAAAGATTTTAATTATGCAGATAATTAGTGTAAGACGTCCTATAATTGTGTATGGTAGATAAAAATTTGTGTATGCAGCCATTGTGGAGAAATTCACCAAAAACAGATTCCGCTGGGCGAACGTTGGCGAACGTTGTCCTGGCGGAACTTTTTTTAATCCATAGACTTTAGAAGAAAAGAGATGTGTCCGAAAATTAGTGTGTATTTGTGTAAAATTGATTATGTATGAATGAAATCAGTGCATGCATAAACTTCGGAGAAATTCAAGTTTCCGCTACGCGAACGTTTGGCCATTAGCTAGTTTTCATATAAAGCGCTTACATAGAGAGCTGTAGATTTTTACATACGTTGTTTTGAATTTGTTTATATTTGTTTAAAAAACAGATTCAGAAAAAGTCGTAGGGTTTAAAAGATAAAAATATAAACGTAAAATACACTTATTAGGTCTTAGTTCTTAAAGTATGCAGTTTGGGGTCTAGATTTTCACGTTTACACAAACCTTGTAAGTGTCTCCAACATGTTGCCAAGTATCAATGATGTTCCGTTAGTAATTAAAAAGTTATAGGATATTTTACCATGAACAGATCATTGTTTACAAAGCAGTCGAATATCACGACGTTCTAAAGGAATTGCATGGTAAAATGTATGCCAATAATTAGTTTAATCGTTCAACTATTCACTTGCAAAATTTCGTGTCATTAAATTCAGTAATTAAAGAAAGACAATTATAATACTGACGGAGCATCGAAACCCTACATAATCCGACCAAGTTCGGATAGCTACAAAAAAGCGGCCGTGCCATATGTCTAAGCAACGTTCTTAACTTGGAAGGTTAGTATATTTATTAAAATGGTACAGTTGCGTAAACAAGCATTAGGAAAAAATAAAACAATTGCATTTCTTGAATGAAAAATATTTTTTTAATAATAATGCCACTATCTACGACATTTTAGTTAAAATACGTAACGTTTATCAACGTTATTTTTAATCACGTAGTCAAGTAATTTATGTAAGTAATAATAATAAAAATATTTTTGTACACGGATATTTAAATAGAAAAGTACTTGTTAATTGAAGATTTATATTTATCGTAGATAGTGGCATTATTATTAAAAAATATTTTTCAATCAAGAAATACAATTGTTTTATTTTTTCTAACGCTTGTGTACGCAACTGTACCATATTAATAAATACTAACCTACCAAGTTAAGAACGTTGCTTAGACATATGGCACGGCCGCTTTTTTGTAGCAATCCGAACTTGGTCGGATTATGTAGGGTTTCGATATTTTAATTGTCTTTCTTTAATTACTGAATTTAATGACATGAAATTTTGCAAGTGAATAGTTGAACGATTAAACTAATTATTGGCATACATTTTACCATGCAATTCCTTTAGAACGTCGTGATATTCGACTGCTTTGTAAACAGTGATCTGTTCATGGTAAAATATCCTATAACTTTTTAATTACTAACGGAACATCATTGATACTTGGCAACATGTTGGAGACACTTACAAGGTTTGTGTAAACGTGAAAATCTAGACCCCAAACTGCATACTTTAAGAACTAAGACCTAATAAGTGTATTTTACGTTTATATTTTTATCTTTTAAACCCTACGACTTTTTCTAAATCTGTTTTTTAAACAAATATAAACAAATTCAAAACAACGTATGTAAAAATCTACAGCTCTCTATGTAAGCGCTTTATATGAAAACTAGCTAATGGCCAAACGTTCGCGTAGCGGAAACTTGAATTTCTCCGAAGTTTATGCATGCACTGATTTCATTCATACATAATCAATTATACACAAATACACACTAATTTTCGGACACATCTTTTTTCTTCTAAAGTCTATGGATTAAAAAAAGTTCCGCCAGGACAACGTTCGCCAACGTTCGCCCAGCGGATTCTGGTTTTGGTGAATTTCTCCACAATGGCTGCATACACAAATTTTTATTTACCATACACAATTATAGGACGTCTTGCACTAATTATCTGCATAATTAAAATCTTTAAATTCAACAACATTCCGCTGCGCGAACGCACACGCTCAGAATAGTATTTCAGCCATCGCCTTTAGAAAGCATTGTTATTAGTTCTGGATCTCAAGAAAATGATAGTTGTATTTCTTTGACCTACATTTAGAGCTGATTTCATGATCTAGTGATGGAATTAAATTCCCATTATTAATGACACGTTACTACATTGGATTGGTTCTGACTTTTGTTGGCAGCTTTTTATGTAGGTATACCAATTTTCAGTTATAGTGGACTAGCGGATTTTACAGCACAACAGTTAACAAATAACAACTTCCTAAGGGTCAATTCCCACTGAAAGAACAGCGGCCGGCAGCGGCCGTAAGAGCACGGACAAATGTAAGAGCGCGGCGCGGCGAGGCCCAGCGCGGCGCCGCGCGGCCCGCCGCGCTCGCGCTCAATCCCTTGCATTTACGGCCGCTGCCGGCCGCTGCTCTTTCAGTGTGAATTGACCCTAATGCTGCTAGCGCTTTTTTTCGCCGCGTGAAATATCGCGCTTTAAAAAACCGAGCGTACAAGTGCAACAAAATCAGCTAATTTAAAAGAGCAGGTAACGCAGGAGCCAGGAGACAAAAGTTTTCATCGATAAATAACTGCCACGCAGTCATAGAAACGCTCAAGTAATCCTCGTTTAAATAATCCTTAATACCTTAGATTGGGTTCAGGTAGGATAGGAAGGACATAGAAAATCTGTTTGGTATAAAAATCAAAAGTTTTAATGGTATTTTCTGAATCGCACCAAGCTTTCATTTACTTTTTAGTATACAGAATGATTTTGAATAAACTATAATAATTCTGAGTCATTCTTGAGATTTTAAGAACACAAACTGTCAGATGTATCTGTAATGATAAATCCTAAATTCAATTTTGTCTGACTCAATGCCCGTTTAAAATTGATTCAATGGCACATAAGAGTATAATAGTACATGTCATGATGATAAAGTTACTAAGGATTTCATAATTACATCGCTTGTTGACAAATACAATTTTAATGAAAACAACATGATTTATGATAAATACAAATCCAACCATTATTGTATTACTGTTACATCTAGATACCTGAGAATAGACACTACTTTGAAGTCAGACAAAATGTATTTCACAATACAATAATATCACATATTTTAAATGCATTTAAATGAAATAACTGCTATACCTGAAATTGTGTTCACTAAGGGGGAGTATAAATAAACAAAACTCCACTGGTACAATTGAAAAACCATTGAGATTTTTAACGGAAGTGTAAATTAAACTCCCGATGCAATAATAATTTATGGGATTTTCTTTTGTATGACGTTAAATAAACCAATTCTATATTTTAACACTAATTTACATACTAATATTTACATTTTATTTATAAGTATATATAAATATGTATAATTATATCGATAGCGATTCCGATAATCCTATCCTTCACAATAATCAGCAATTTTCATGTATAATTAACTAATAATGGTCACAATAACAACTCGATAGATATTTTCATGTAAATAAACAAGCAGTAGTGTACAGGCCGGCGGCGACGAGCGCCCAGTGTTCTCGTCCAATATTGCACATGTCGAGCTGCAGCTCGCACCACCCTCCGTTCCCCAGCTCGCCTCGTCTGCGAACTAGCTCCCTCACTCTACCTCACTGTCTCTAACGAAACGACACCGGCAAGACGGGACGCCGACCGAACTGACAATCGTCGTTCTGTAAGCGACGTTACAATAAATAATTCTCTAAACCGATAATGCGAAACGATATACATTAAATTAGTCGTACTCTCACTTGCGACGTCGTTTACGCTACTTTATGTACACACTCGGCGACACGGCGGTTGCGCCGCATCGCTATCATCGCGGCTCTTCCTTCTTGAGCAGGTCCAGCGGTGCGAGCGGGGCCAGTGGCGGCGCCAGCGGTGCCAGCGGGGCCAGCGGCGCGTGCGAGCCCAGCGGCGGCAGCGGCGCGTGTGGCGGCAGTCCGCGGTGCAGCAGCGGGCTCGACTTCAACTGCTGGTGGTGAGCGTACGCACTCAACATCTTGGCGCGGTCCTCCTCGGCTCGGATGGCCGCCTCCACGAGCGGCGCGAATCGCATGTGTTGCAGAGGGTCGAATGTACGGTAAGGGTCCCAAGGTGGTGGCGGAGGGTATGCCGGCAGCGAGGGAGGCGGGTGTCGCGGAGGCTCCTTGCGCTCTTCCTTGATGGCGTCGGGCGCGCCGTTGCGCAGCGGGGAGCGCGCGCGGGCCCGCTCGAGCTCGCGGTCGCGGTGCTCGCGCTGCTCGCGCGCCTTGCGCCGCTCGCGCTCCTCCCGCTCGCGCCGCTCCCGCTCGTCGCGCTCGCGGCGGGCGCGCTCGCGCTCGTCGTGGTCGCGGCGCGCCTCGGCGGAGAGCGGCGGCGCGGGCGGGCGCACGCCGCGCCAGGCGTCGTGCAGCGCGCCCAGCGGCGGCGCGTGGTGCACGCCGTGCAGCGAGGAGGACAGCGCCAGGTCGCGGCCGTACGCCGTGAGGCCGAAGGGCGGCGCGCCGGGGTAGGCGCCGGGCCCGTACCGCGCGAAGGGGGACACGCCTGAAACGCGCACAGCTCGGTGAGAAGCGGGCGCGGGCGCGGGCAGGCCGGGCTCGAAGCGCCGGAGCGTACCTAGGTGCGGGTGGTGCGGCAGATAGGGCGAGGGCGGCAGCTCGTAGGGCGAGCGGTAGGTGGGCGGGGGCGGCGCCGGCGCGGGGAACGCTCGCAGCTTGTCTTTGTCGGCGCTGCCCGGCATTGTGCCGCCGCCCGTCTTCTCTTTTTGTTGGTGATTGTAGATCTCCCAAGCGATCCTTACGTGCATCGCATTCCATTTGCCCGTTTTCTGTACGAAAAGATTATGTTGAATGATCATAGTCATAATGACAATAAAATTTTAATATTATGAGTATTAAAGTCATTACTCGGCCCGACCAGCAGGTGAAGTAAGACGAATAGATAAAACAGAAGCATGCATAAAGTAATGTGCTAAGAAGGAAACCTACCGCGACAGCGGGACGTGGTGGTGGTTTAGAGGTGGAGTCGCTTGCGGCTGACACTACGGGCTGTTAACATTATGCGATGCAGGGTTAATGATTGGAGCAAATTAAAACATAAAAGTAAGCATAAGCAAATAGACAGAAATTATCAGTTAGATGAATTATTATGGTATGTGAAAAATATTAAATTAAAAGCTAAAGTTGAAGAGTTAGTTATAATTGCATGAAGTCTGCAATATGTAGTACCAAATATTTTGTAGTAACATGACAAAAAAACTTATTCAATAAGAAATTAAATTAAACATGCATTTAATTATTAAGAAACATTGTTTTTACATATTGGTGACTATTTATATAACATTTGTGGGACTTTAATATTGGTATTAATGTATTTTAATGTAATAAGAAAATGATAAATTACCTTAGGAGCGTATGTAGTAAGTGGCGCCGGTGGCACGTAGGGGCCAGTGGGATGCAGAAGACTTGAGGAGTATGGGTAACCGAGCCCGATTCCGCTGCGGTACAGCGATGACATTTTGCTTACATCCTTGAACTGAAAAGTAAAATAGTTTTATTATTTTCATACCCGAATACAGACAAATGGAGAATGTGATTATGTATAAGGTGCGCTAATGACGGGATTTCAAGGTACAAGATCACGGTAAAAGTTCTGTTCAAGTCAGCTATTTGATGCGTCGGTTAGGCAAGTGCTACTCGCACTAGTGTAATAGTTAAAGTCAAATTATGTTGATTGTTTCAGTTTAGGTTTTAAGTTCTAGAATTAAGTTTTTGTGAACGGATCGCAGAACCTAGTGTAGGATCTAAGGCATCACCAATAATGTAAAATTACTAGTAATAAACGATTTTTTATTTGTCTTTAGTCGGGTTGGGCCATATACTGGGTTACTCGATGTAGGTAGTGTTGGTATACGTACGAGCGGCGCGTGCGGCACGAGCAGCTGGTGCGGGTGGTGCGGGTGCGGCGGCTGCGCGTGCGGCGGGTGCTGGTGCACGTGCGTGTGCTGGTGCTGGTGCTGGTGGTGGTGCATCTCCGTGCGCACGCCCGACACGGCGCCCGCCGCCGCCAGGAACCGGTTGTCCAGCTCGCGCCGCAGCAGGTCCGCGCCCGGGCCTGAAAAGCACGTCTCTACGTGAACATCATCTTGTCAATAACAATCAATCATATTTAAACTAAACTCAGTCGTACCACAAAAACCTTTAAATGTCTTGAACACTTGTCAAAAAAATGTCTGATTATGATGTTGATATAGGGTCAGTTTTGAGCCACTTTTTTGTTAGACAAGTGATCAACAGATGTTTAAGTTTTTGTAAATAAGGCTGTAAGCCGCTATATTCTTTCATTAACATTTAAATTGATTTTATTAATCTTCGAGAGATAGTTTCAATTAAAAAAATACAGAAAATTAAAACTTACTGCTTTGAAATAGTGATTCAGCAGAGAACGGGTTGGGATTAGGCGGTGGAAGCGGCGCACCGAACAACGGTGGAGCGGGCGCGAAGCCTGAAGGCCGCTCCGCCCCAGTCGGCCTGCTGGAAGATATACGATCATTGTTATTAGCTTTATTACTAAGAACAACTATCAACTGCATAACGATTTTCGGCTATATTTATGTATATAACCCCCGCACTCAGAGACATTCATGATTACTCAAGTGGCTCTTTAGGGACGGATTGTCAAAGAAATCCTTCACTAAGGAATGGTTTAAATAACCATTAAATGTCTCTGAGTGAGGGGGGAAGCTTTAGATACGAGAACAAGTACACAACAGTGAGGATAAAAACGCATAGTGTACTCACGTGACCCCCCAGTGAGCCGGCGGCTTGGCGCTGGAGCTGATGCTGGGCACGGTGGGCACGGGCGCCAGCGAGTGCGTGAGGTGCGGCGCCGTGGGCGCGGCCGGCGTGGGCGTGGGGGCCGCCAGCGGCGCCGACAGCGCGGGGCCCAGCGCCGGCGCCAGCGGCACCAGCCCGCCGCCCAGCGGGGGCAGCGGCGCCGGCAGCGGCCCCGCCAACGACACCGGGAGAGGACCCTGAGGTTTATACAGTTCATGTCTTTCTGTCCGAACCTTGAAGTATAAATGAGACCAATATTCATAAACCGTGTCTTTAGGGAAGTGTACAGGGAACATAATTTAAGAAGCACTTGTAACTGGCTGCAGCAGTCATGTGTTTACGATTGAATCAAAGACATCCTTATGGCAAAGCCTACAACTTTGATTTCGAGAAAAAAAGGACATAGACTATCCCCTTCTAGATTTGATATCTTGTGTAGTTTTAAAGGTATTGAATTTCAGAAAAAAATATTCATCTTAATGCTATGTCCGAACCCTAGCTATCTACCTGGTTGCAAAATTCTATCCGAATCCTGTGAGCCGGTAATGGTCTTTTATAAACAAACGTATGAATCTGATTCTAACCGGCATTGGAGCAGCTAATGGTGTGGCGAGCGGAGCTGCGAGCGGTGCCACGAGCGGCGGCGCCAGTGACGGCAGCGATGCCGCGGCCGACGCGGGCGTGCTGCGAGACAGGCTGCTGATGTTGCTGCTGAAACCAATCACATCGTGGTGTGAGACCAACCGTACGTAAACCGTGCGCAGTACACGACACACACTACATGTAACGAGTACACACGCATACATAAGTTAAAAACTCACCGAATGAGGCAGATGAGCGAGAGAAAACATAGTTCCGATATTGGACTTTCGCTGGCGACGTGGTATGTCGGCTCATTTCCGTCGGCGAAATGAATCCACATCAGCGAGAATAGACAAACGAATTTAGATTTCATTTTTATTGTATAATATAGTAGGAGTCTCTTTATTTGTGACTTTAAACTTTAACTAAATTGTTATATGCCATTATGCCGCGTTCGTACCTGAAACTTTCGCGTTCTCTATTAGGACTGTGGCCACGTGGAGAGTAGGAGAGTGCAGCCCCCGCCGCGCCCGTAGATCCCGGCGTGTGAGGTCGCACTCCCTTAGGTGTTTTTGGTGCAACCAAAGGCGACGCAGATAAACTCGTTCTCTGTAAATATTTAATTACAATTTATAAGTTTTGTATTACATTTATTATTTAACGAATTTCTTGGAGGAGATACACGTTTTTGATATACATACCGTGTCAGCTGAGTTCCGCGGTGAAGCCGCAGCAGGCGGTAGGTAAGGACTGTGTTGCATTGTGGCGGCATATGGCGTGTACAACGCCGGATACGAAGATCCTGAATATACTGCAGGAGGCGGATAACTATTGGAAGCTAGGGTTGAGGAGACGATCGGACTCTCAGTACGCGCAGGCAGCTCGCATGACGATATTGGAGGTTGCCTCGAGTCCACGACAGGAGGCACCAGAGGATGGTTGTTGCTGCTGGTATTCGTCAACACTGGTGTTAAGTTTGTCGGTGTACAACTGGACGTGGGTAATGAATCCACGTGGCTGCTTGGTATGTGAGAAGATACGGGCGTGGCGACAGAGGTCGGTTGGGGTGGTAAATTGACACCCGGGTGTGACTTAAGGCTGGGGGTGAAAGAAGACATTGTGGTACTTGTGATAGACGCTAAAGTAGATGGGGGAACAATATGGTTTGGTGTGGACGTCGATAAGGAACTGGGGTTAACTACAGGGAGGTGACTTGAAAGGCTAGTAGCGGAATGACTGTTCATCGGATGGCTCATATGCGGGGGGATTGGAGGTTGATTCGCTGTAGAAGACTGAATGTGACTGGATGAAATGTGGTTAGATATGCTGAAGGGTGCGAGATGTGACGGTCTGTTCGCATACACAGGCTGAACGGAATGTTTCTGTAAACTCGACTGACTCTGGTAAGCTATTGAGTGACCGTGAATACTGGAACTTATACTGGAGTTTACATGACTAGACCCGATGGACGGGGTGGGGTAGGGGCGAGAGGTCGGCGCGGCCGGAGAGAGCGACCGTCCTGTGAGAGTTTGACTCGGAAGACAGCTCGGAATTGAAGAAGGCGTCGAATGTGGTGCTACGCTTTGCGGAACACCATTGACGCGGTTCGAAAACGAGGTAGGAACGGAGGGATGTGTCTGAGCTGCGACCGGTTGATTTCGAACGTCATGGCCAGGCATCACTGGATGCGCCTGCGAGTGCGGCACGCGGCTCTGGAGACTAGGATGCGGCGCCTGGGCCGGGCTGGGCGCGAGGTGCGGCGGCCGCGGCGTGTGGTGCGCCGTGTGATGTGTGTGCAGGTCCAGGGGCGCCGGAGGCTGCTCTGGAGGCTCGGTTCGCGTTTCATGGTTCGTATGCCGGAAGTCTGGTAACGCGGCGGCAGCATGCGATTGGGACTGAGATTGGTAGGCGGTATGCGAAGGGAAAAGAGGAGAGGGTGCGGGGGGAGCGGGAGGTGCAGGGGTAGGACTGTCTGCGGAGGCTCTCGCGCCTGGTTGCAACTTGCTGTTGCTGGCGGGGCGCTCGGGCGTGTCGGGTCCGGCGGCGCCGACTGGCCGCGCCGGGATTTGCGTGGCGGCGTGACCATCGAGAGCAGGAATGTGCGCGCCGTTGGGCCGGTGTGGTGTGTCGGCGCGGAAGGGCGGCGGCGGCAGCGCGGGCGGCGGCAGGGCGGCCGGCGCGGGCGAGGGCGCAGGCTGCGGCAGCGGCGCCGGCGCGGGGCTCGCGCTGCCACCCACCGGCGCGCGGGACAGAGCGAGCGCACCGCCACTGCCGCCCCGAGCAACCAGCTCGTTTTTGGCGCCCCCCGCTGTAGCTGCCGCGCCCGCCACTCGGAAAAGAGAGCCTGCGTCCGATGCCTGAAAAAAAAAAAACATGTTGAAGGTTTTTCGGCTCTCGTTTTTGTTTACGTAAGCATTTTATTTGTTTCTGATTCTTATTAATGAAAATGTAAATAAAAACAAGTCTTACATCTTCCATTGATGCATCGTGGTACCGTGGAGAAGCATTTCTGCTATTTTCGGGACTCGCCTGGAACAATAAAAAAACTATTTTTAAAAGGTGCAATTAATACTTTACATGGCATAGATTTCACCGGGGCTGAAAGATTTTTCATTTAACGTTCCATAATTTCTTTGGGTTGGGTATCTTTCAATTAAATAATTAATATCCCAATTTTAAGGAGCATAATTACAATAACGTAAGATTACCGTAAGTGGTCTAAGGGCGTTTACTCGTAGTGTCGGACACGCATGTTTTCACGTCGTTAATAAATTATAAGAAGTGGCCTCTGACGACAGCTGTCCGTTACAATGTAAATGCTGAGCCGTCAATTTGCAACAGGACGCGACGACGCGCGCTTTGATGAGCTAATACAATAGCGATTGCTTGATTGCTCACTTAAACTTTATTCAACATTGGTTAATTTTATTTTGAGAGTACTTTGGGTATTCTCGCTAACTTTGTTTAAATCTTGAATGATCATTTTCATAAACGTTATTATGTAACCTGGAAATTCAATAAATGATTCTGGTTTATTAAGGTTGTACGACGGTCAAGCAAGTGAAGTTATCTGTTTGATATGTCCACTCTAGATGCGATTAATCAGAACGAAACGTATTTTAATAATGATGGTCATTAGTTGCGTATTTTTCCACGTATTTCAAAGATGCTGCTATCTAGTGTGGCGTATCTAGTGATCGAGTTTAGTGCGAGACACGAAACGAGGCGAGGTGCGGCGACAGCGTTGGTCTGTCTATATGTCCCGACGTGATTAGTATTCACACTACGAAGCCTATTGTTCAAACCTAACACAATAACCGCCTTCGGGTTTTTTGTATTCATTAGATGAAGATGAAATCACGTCTGCCACAAAGACATGCTAATGAGAATTATAAGTAAAACGAACCGATCGTATGGGTATCTATGACAAACAAAAATTGTAAGTGCATACCCAGTGTTACTTACTAATTCATGAATGTGGACGTGGTTTGATTATAAAAACGGTATTTTTTTTTTGGAGTGTATTTGTATTACTTAAATAGATAACATAAATAGCTTCTGTTCCCACCCACTCCCATTGTAAACTGACGTCGTTACCATGCTAACAAAGCTACGAAAGGAAATGTTTGGAGTAGCAAACGACTCTGAAAAAAGACACCATTGAAGAAACACAACGAAGATCGATATTTTATAGGGCTTCCGTTTTTTCATGCCGTAAAAAATAAAAATAAACATGAGAGCAAGCCTTCAATTGTTCTATTTTCCTTTCAAAAATAAAGGTTTTTCGAATCACGACAAAGGATATAACTTGGATGCAAAATTTTACCTTAAATGAGTTTTTAAGGACAAATGCTTTCTTAACATATATTTTTTGTTCTTATTTAATTGAAAGTCCTTTTTAATAAACACAAACTGTGCCTACTTGTTGATTATCAAAAACAGCTCTTAGCAAATAATAACCAACTTTTTCCATTGTAGTTAATCTGTAATAAAACTTAAGCCTCAAGCATTGTGACACGAGGAGTTCACTCAATTACAATAATAATAGTTTAAACAAAGCTTAATAAATGCTAACAATTTCTGAAACAATAAAACTTTATTTATTTTACGACGCGGGTTTCAAGTATTTAAAGGGAATGGAAAGTAATTACCCAGTGATATTTACGAGCTAGCGCCGAGAACGACTCAATAAAACTAGCTGGCTAACCGCGCCTTTTACGATGGACACAATTTAAGTAGCATTGTCTCTTAAATCTGATTTGCCGCAGTTGATTTCATTTTCTATTATGCGCATTTTTATTTTTATTACTTACATTAAACAATAGTTGCCTGTCGGCATTCAACATGGCTATTAAACATTGAAGTAGAAGTTTATGCATTTTAAGACATATTATTAAAATAATGATCTTTCTTTTAAAGATAAACTTCTTGCCAATAACTTCATTCGTTAACTTTCTTCGGATCCCTTTAAGTATTAATAATGGTCCATCCGGAAAAAATAGTCAATCGATAGTACGGGGGGAACAAATCGTTTCGGGTGCGTTCCGGCAATTGAATGTTTAGCCTTATCCGGTGGGGGTGGGTCGTCGCTCCGCAACAATGGAGTGATAAATCAAGTATGGGCCGCGCGTGCCAGGCGGGCGGCGAGCGCCGTGCCGCCAGCCGGCACCCGGCCCGCGGCGGCGCGGCGTCCGGCCTCTACAATAAAGACATTCAAAAGCACCGCCAGCCTATTAAAACATTTATACCACATACCGTTTTGTCACATTACACTTGACGCTATTAATGACCACCACCCACTTATGTATGTGTAATTAACTCTGAAAGTACCTACTTCTAATTTATTTAAAACCTGAAATTCCTGAACAGGCTATTATGATTATTTATCAGTAACTCCTTTTAACCTCAAATTGTGTTGGAAAATAGGGGCTGTCCATCAACAGTGAGCAACGTTGGCTGGCTGTCAAAACTATGTTACATAAAAGATAATAATAATTCAGCACGATTAGCGCGATGACTGATGTCGTGTCGTCAAGTAATAATAGTTCCGTTGAGCCCACCTCCAAAGAGAAATACACGCGACTCTAAATAAATCAGCCATAAAAATAACGAGCGCATTAGTCAACGTTGTCAAAATAAAACTAAGGCTATTTACACAAACTAAAATTTGAAGTTATTTGTTTGGCTTGCTGAATTGTTTTGAAATTAGTTTATTTTTTCTATTATCAAATTCCATTAGTAGAGTCGTAAAAGCAATTAACTCAAAGTAATAAAAATAAAATAAGCGAACACAAACGTTTGAACGTTACACACCCACACAAGTCTTTATAATAATAACTTATAATATGAATGAACTTTACGATTCTGAATTAATTAATTCGTATTCGGAATTCAAAACAGCGAAGTATAATCTGGCGATCCCAGCCTCGGGGCCGTTTTCCCCGCCTCCTCATCGTAGGAAAGGAAACGGGGAGTCGGAAAAAATGGCGTGATAGCTTTTCGCCCCTCATTCCGAATTCTAATACTTTCACAAACTTTTAATAGGATGGTGGGACTTAAAATTCAAGTCTCTCTAAGCAAAGTTCAGTCATACCGAGCCGTGACCCCCCTTTGCAATCTTGTAAGGGTAATGTAGATGGATACTATGATTGGTGAAATAAAGAGAATATTGAAAACTATTGAATTGAAATTATATTTGAGTTGTGGTGAAGCTTTAAAATCTTTAATATACTCTATGCTGTAAATATTCTGTGGCGGATTATCTGTTATGATTTCAGTTCTGGTTGTTAAAACGCAATCAAAATGAAGATGAATAGTTTCTCAACTGATTTCGGCATTCGTGTATATTCATGGAACCTAAACTAAGTCGAAAACGAATTGTAACTAAATATTCTTCTCGCATATAATAGCGAAGAGTTGTTTGTTCATGACCTGAATTTAATGCTGCATACCAATTTTTGTTCTCTGTGACATTTAATGCATAATAAAGAGATAGATATATGTATTTATGACCACGATTGTAGATACAGTTTTATTTAGAGCTATTTCAGCGGCTAACATTCGTTACTATACTAATATTTCAAACATTTATATAATTTTCATGATATATGGATAAAAACGCATCGCAGTAATGGCTATATAAATATGGAAGTCAGGTTCTTAGCACAGATTATTTGTAATTATAATCAGTATATTTACGCAGTGTAGTTGTGTTTTTAGTCTTGTAATTGGCCGTAATTTTGTGAATCAACGACGCGATCATTATTAAATTCGTAGTAGGTTCATAAATAGTCTAGTTAATTATGTATTCAATTTATTTTCGTAAAAATGTTTTAGTTTAATTTCTTAGTTTATGAAGACGGTAATTAAAGATACCACGTCTTTGATAAAAATACGCCTGTCGTTGGTGGTCACTCAGCAATGATTTTATTCATCATATCAAAAATCGAGTTGCTTATGTGACCCACTCTTAACAAACAGTCATACTTTAGTCTGAACTTATTTAGGTGCATGATGACATTAATAGCCAATAAAAAATATTTACCATTTTATTAGGATAGCACATACCAATTATAAAATCATTAATACATGATAAAATTGGCATTTGGCTTTAATTACAAAAATACAGACTCAATCGATAAAACTGAGTTATAAAAATCCCTTTGTTTCATAAAAATAATTATACAATACTCTCGATACGTCGATAGCAAATGTAACAATAAAAGTTGTAAATAAATAACCTAGTTAGACAGCTTATCAATTAAATCTAATAATAGTTATGAAATCAATCTTGTTGTAGGCCGGTCAGCTGATTGGCAAGTGGCAACTATAATTACGTCGTTCGTAGTGCCATAAACATTTGACCGGAATTGTAAAGCTACTAGTAAAGTTAACAAACACCAGTAAAGTTATTCATGTAGAGTTCGCGTTTCGATGGTTCGTGACCAAGTGCAATAACCATTCCATTAGTTTTTCAATGCGAATATGTGTAAATTAAATATGAATTCTATAGCAGGTTGTTTCCATTGTTCAAGTTAATCTCGCCAAAGTGGGGTAAATGTTAACGATGCCGGTCACGTAAGGCATTACGATAAAATATGCATGTCCTTCACAAGGAATTAAAATACGCTTATCTGTGTTGTTCATCTGAATTAGCTTCAGAGAGCAGTATCAGTATCATCAATATAAAAATATTGATTGAGTCGATTTGTTTACATTTTCCTTAATCTGTGTCGACATGATATCCTCACGCTTTACCTGTTGTTCTGGGACATCTTTGGTTGGCGATGGTCTTTTGGCTTCCTTGTCCACCTTTACAGCAGCAGACGCAGTCTTTTCGACCTTATTCCCTGTCACCGAACCACTTCCTTCCGTCTTTTGTTTGTTGTTTTTTTTCTTGCTTTCCTTTTTGCTGCTGCCTTCTGCATTGTTCTTAGGCGAATCTTTGATCCTCACTATGGTAACTGTGTTTGACTGTTATTGAAATGGGATACTTCAGTTTTCATAAAACGTACACCATTTAATGTAAACATTCATGCCTATCATTAAATTATCACTTTTCACTGTTTTCACATATAAGTCATATTATCCCATAGACACTATTAATGTTAATTAGTGACAGTAAACTTTGTTAGTGCACTTGACATAAAAACAAATCCGTTAATAAAAAGACATATCCACTAGTGTCACTGCAATCCGTTAGCACTGAAATCCAGAGTTCGATAGGAATCCAAGCCGGGTCTAGATGTCAGTTCGGAATAAAAATAACGATGTATCGCGATCGTGTGCGAGACAAAGAAGAAGATCATCGAGTAATAACGAACAGTACGGCCGACGTCCGGGGCGAGAGTGCGGCGCGGCCCGCAGCCGGTCGTCGGCCGCTGTAACCCGCGCCCCGCGCCTCGCGCACGCGCCGCCCGCCGCCCGCCCATCATACCGTTTCGTTGAATATTTCTTGTTACACATGTAAAATGCCGACAGATACCAATATACGTGGGAGAACCGAGAAATATGTCAAAAGAAACATAACAGAATTAATTTTAGATGTAGATAATTTAATTTCAAATTTTGAGATATTACAGCTGCTTCTTCTGCTAATAGAAAAAAGTATGTTTGATTTTCTTTTTAAATTAATAAAAAATGTTTCATCTTCACATGGTCCTTCTGCCATGAAACCCCTTATCGCGGTGGATCTGCAGCCACGTTGACAAAAGAATTGTAGACGCCAAATTGAAAGAACCTCAGCAGATGAAGTTGAGAAGGTATTGGGGTCAGGTCGCTGTTCACTGATATCCCACATACAAGAAAAACAATTTTCCTAGCTTTCATAGTACGTATGTTTAAACAATAGTTCGGGTTTTTATTACCTAGGTACGTACGTGTATACTGTGAAACGCATAGCGTCCGTTCGTAGCAATAACACATTCGCGAAAAGCAGTAAAACGGCCGTAAACCGATTTATTTATATTCGTTTTATAACTTATTGCTTTACGACTGCGATTAATGCGGTCGTTGTAGGGTACACATAATCAACTCGACTAACTGAATATTAATAAATTTTATATTACTCTTAATGTATGTTCTACTGTGGTCTGTCTGGCAAATCTAATTAGCCGATTGCCAGAAAGCGAAAGCCAGAACAAAATAAGTTGTACAATCGCAGAATATTCTATTAAAAACACGCTCGTTTCAATTGATCAGTACAGTTCATATTTTTTATGCAATTGTGATTTATGTTTTCAAACGTATTTATTTATTGCAATATGTGTTTTGGGAGAATATTTAACTGACTAAGATACCTTTTAAATTAACGAAACAAGTCACAAAACCATCAAAGAACTTTTGAACATGGCTTAGTTCATATGTCTATCTTTCCTATAAAGTAAATACGAAATAAAAATTTAATCATTTATTCTACAACAAAAAAGTATAAAAGGTCTCTTAATTTATAAGGAAACAGCGAAACAGTAAAAGCGACAGGGATAACAGAAATAAATCTCGACTCGTCTACAGTAAAGTAACCGTCTCTGAAGAATAATCTACAAATATATAATAAAAAAACATTTTGTAAGAGTTTCCCCAACGAGAGGAACAGATTATTATTATTGCGGGGAATTGTGATCTCACGTAAAATATTAACGTATAATACCGAGGGGAAATTAAAATGATATGAACGAATCTCTTTGTGTAAATAGTGACGAAAAAGACAAAAGACATTTTGTACAGGCATTTGGTTAGGCTGGAATACAATGTAATTCTTCTTGGCTTTAATAAAATAAATACTTAACGTATTAATTACGTAAACAATTAACCGATACACAACATTGCATATCGATACAGATGTACTTCTAAATGTTTATGCATTGCATTTTGTTGCACCGCAAAACTACATTTCATACGATCATAACAAAACTTAGATTACATTCAATTTCACATGATAAATTGAACTGAACCGATTGTTACGAGCCAGAGGGCAAAAGTTTATATTTTGTAAAATTGAAACGTCCCGAACGGCAGTGAGCCGGAAATTCGCTCGCGAGCGACAGCCGTGATGTTTATTTTTTCCTCTCGTTTTCCCACTTTCGGCAGCAATAAAAACGAGAAGATTTTTTGAAACCTAAAAAATATACATTTCAGTAGCTGCATTCAAAAGGTTTTTTTTAATAAAACCAGT
This sequence comes from Helicoverpa zea x Helicoverpa armigera, assembly GCA_033682625.1. Lineage (NCBI taxonomy): Eukaryota > Metazoa > Arthropoda > Insecta > Lepidoptera > Noctuidae > Helicoverpa > Helicoverpa zea x Helicoverpa armigera. Next base: position 3,964,270 of record JAWIIS010000029.1, read on the forward strand.
TTTTTGAGTAATTGACACATTTATGATTTAAATGAAATTCTGTTCGTAGAATCACGGGTTTGAACGTTTATTGATTTGTAGTGAAAGTAAATGAAATAACTAAAAGATACAATTATTTCTATCTGCTTAATGGGCGCAGTAATTACACACTAGCGATGGGTACGTAAGACCGGGCATTTACTAATACTGGCACCAATTAGTTTTCGTTTAGTGCGATACAGCATTGATTACGCAGATTGAAATCAGTTCGCCCCTCGGACTGCTTGTTAATGGTGCAATAAAAACGACGCTTATCGATTTAGCCGCCCGTTAAGAACGCTTCAAGGCATAATAATTTATTATCCAAACAATGTTGCGTCAGTCGATGTAAATTACAGTTCTCAGCGGTAGAATTACATAACGACAAGATTTGTTAACCGCCCAGTTGCGGGGTGACAAAAGTAATTAACACTTACGATACACTGGAGTGCGTGGTTTACGATGCTTGAACTTTGGGACCCCTATTTAGTTGGGTCCTAAACGAGGGAGAGAAAATGGGCTGTCGATAATGATCAAGCCGCGTTTCTCATCTCATAATTTTGTAAGGAATTAAACAATTTTTATGAAAGGTTGTAAAATACGGAAGTCTGAAAAGAAACCTGGACGTATCAAAATTGAACTTGATCTGTATACACAAGCATATGGATATTTGTATTTGTTGGATGAAACCCCAACAACGACAAACAAGGGTGAGAGATACGAACGGGAGGTACTGGTATTGGGAGTCAGACAACGACCGCAGGATTTATTTCGAGCCTCATTCAATTTGCGGTAAACGTATTGTTGGATTGCGTTTTTGTATCGTACCCTCGCTCCATAAATGTTTGCTTAAAATACGTTTGTGCGCGGTGGAAATATGTATTTAGTAAGGTTGCCAAATCTCTATAATTCATTTAGAAATTGTTGTTAGCGAAGCTGTTGTGTATCGTAAAAGAGAAAGCGTCGGCAAAAATTTGAAAGTGTTTCTAAAGAACGGACGAGGACACACACAACAAAGCGAATGCAAAGTACTGCTCAAGACATACAAATGTGACTTGTATCTGCTCTATCGGAATAGTGATGAGGATGAGAACGACATGATACTTTCATATTAAATTAAATCAGATTACAAAATGTCTTGGTGGTAAACGGTAATGAATATATTAAAATAAGACAGAAACACATAACTGCAATGGCACATATTTCCCATTCAGTCTTCGTCGGTTAAAATATTCTGTTTAATTGTTGTTCTTGTTCTGGACTTTGTACAAAATATTGCTTTTTGAAACGATCTACCTTTATGCCACTACATATTTACTAAAAGCAATTAAAATGGTGAATGAACAAAATATACCTAACGCATGTACCGATAGCAAGAGCGTTGAAGAGGGTGTAGAATTACAGATGCGGGGTGGGGGTTGCAGTGGAGAATGCAGCAAGAGGCGACATAAAATTTTCAACGACCACGTTGAGTATCTGACGGCATTATCTAGCTGTTTGCAAGTGCTTCGCCGCTTTTCATATCTTTTGAATAAAACTTAGTGTAATATTACTTTTTCGAGTTCGCAAATGTAATTCATATCAAATAAGGCGTATGTTCTAGACATCTTGTTACATATTTGTTATTCTTTAACAATTGAGTTTAAATGTCTAATATTAGCATTGAAACACTTATTTATTCAAAATCTACAAACAATATGCTAAGTATCTCGTACTAATATTTTATTTAATAGAGTACTAATGTTAGAAACTAAATCACGTAATTCTTTAAATTCTCCACTAATGGATGGAAAGCTACTTTAGATACTCATTTGCGTGCTATGCATACTCGTACAAACTATTTTTATCTGAGAAATAGTACGGTTTCTAGGTACCAGCAGATATTCTGCAATTATCTATCACAAATATTATGGGTAACAAGTAGATGACCAAATAGATTTATTATTTCTTGCGTCAAAAAATTATTTCTAAATTGCTTCAGAAATCAAGATTACATTGTTTTTCAAACACTTAGATCACTTTATATTTTTTTGGGTTAAAGTGATTCTCATGCAGAAAATACAACCAATAACGTACGAAAATAAGCTCTAAAATGAATAACAAGTAACACATTTTTAGATTTCAAATGTATTTGATCGTAACTTTGAGAAAAACTGTAATAACTTTGTAAGTCGAGCGCAAAGGAAATTTATTTGAGTATGAGTGAGAGTAAATAATACGGCAAAGACGAGTTTACAAGTAGAAATAAAATAAGCGGGGCAGCTGTAGAGGAGCGGGCGGAGACAGGGAGCACTGACAATCTCGTTATAGATGTGAATAAATAATGAGTAAGCATTAAGCTCGCCTTTCCCGCACAGGGGCGGCTGCCGAGTTGCCTTTGTTGTCGGCGCTGTTTACTGCGCCCGGGATTGTGCCCGCCGCAAGCCCAATTTATTCCGCTAATCGAGCCTCACCTCGCTCGGCTTAAATTAATTAACAACGACTTAACCCTACCATATTAAATTTACATACCATCATGTATTAATATTTTTACTTCTGTTTATGAAATGTATACTTAATTTGTCAAAGTACAGTTAGTTTAATTGGAACACGAAGAACTGCATTGATAATGGTGCTTGAGAAGTATATTTTAGGTCGTTCGGAAATAATAAATAATGAAACGGAATTCCTCGAAATTAATAAACCTGTTATAATTTATTAACGCCCATACTGAAGACAGGTATGCCACATATGTACGAGACAACAATTAGCGGTATTACTTTATGTAGGTTGATTGCATTGCAATGTTTGAATTTGTTTTGTTTATTTATCACAAGTCTGACACGAAGCATGTGTGTATTCTTTACATCAAAGGGAGGCGGTGATACGTGCACGCCTACGGACCCAGGTGGACACGTCCGACATTCCTCAGACATAGCACATGCCAACAAAGTTTAGAGTAGCACCTAAACTCTATAATGCGAAAACAGAGCAATTCATATAAAAAAGTATACAATATTCGGAATGTAGTTCGTAGTTGGAACAAAACGAATACGGCAGCACATTTTACACAGTGCACTGAGACAGATTTTCAAATATCATGAAAACGTAGGCTGTTAACTTGGAGCTATTTCGCCAACAAAGCGTTGTTGCATAAGAGGATTCGGTCAAAGAGAAAGAGTATTTCGACGCGGGCTTTGTGCGCCAAATTGAATTGAATGTCATACATAACGCATTCCGCAAGCTCAAAGGGAGTGTAATTGCGATCTGGCGGCTCCATTTAAAATGTATCCGTGCAAATCTGTGCTAAGCACGGCGCGCGAGGCATGAGGCGACATGGCTCCACGACGCTAGTAACCAGTGTTCGCGTTGCAAATCGCGCTCCCATCCACTCGTGTCGCTTTGCGCGACTTGGTCGTTTGCCAGCCGCTTTGTTTTATCGCTCTCGCAAACTATTTGGCATCTAAACAATGTTTCTATTTAATGATACAGAAAAATCACATCAGATATTTCAATGTGTCATCACTACTCTTTACTGACAGTTTTACCAATGATTATACGACAAAATTATTTTGTTCTTTATCTAACAAGAGATTAAAATATCTTGTTGGAAAAAAATATAATGTAGATATAAATCTATCGTATTAAGCTTCATTACCTTGTCCATAATAATATCTTCATCAATTTATGTTCGTGTCAAAGTAATTACTGGACTGCCAAGAAGATATTTTAGCATTAGTATGACATTGAATGTATAAAAAGAATGAATTTACTTTTTGCAGCACTAAAATAAAATTCGATAGGCTAGGTATGTAGTAGTTAATCACGGTTGACTCTATTATTTGCTTTATTCCCTAATAAAATAATAACGTCGTAAAAAGGAGCAACAAACCAAAAGAGATAAAGAGAGAACATAATAAAAACAGTGCAATTTTAGGGGTATTTTGTCGAGGTTATATCCATAAAACGAGTGGAGTGAGGGTGGAAGCCCCCACCGCCCACCCGTCGTGGGTTGTAATGAATAAACTCAACCGGGAGGTTCTATCATTTTATTTAATTCCGCAATGGGAGCGATCATACCTTAAACACTTAACAAACTGATTTGTCAATTGTTGTGCTTTTATCTCGTTTGCTGGGAAATATTGTGTACCTATTATGTACAAATAAAAATTAGTATACAATAGTATACATTAACGAATATGTTTCAGTATGATTAATAGAATACCTTATTTATTTGTAACATAATTTTAGGAATCAATAAATATTGACATATAAAATTACGCTCTTGAAATTCAGAACTGAATCATTTATGCATATATTTATTTAAAGACCGTAGCAATACTACTCGCACTCATAAAAAATGCATAAAATATATTATTTTTCGTTGAAACCTAAATATTTAAAGAGGCAAAATGGAGTAGAGAATATTCACACATAGGTAAAGCAAACCTGCGCTCGGAAAATATTTCTGCGAAACATGAGAGCTGTAAAGCCCTGTAGAACAAAGGTATTAAAGCGAATTTTCAAGCTCGCTCGTTGGAAATACTGGGAAAAGCGACTCTACGGCACCACTAACTCATTTTGTTTGCTCTCCGTATAAAAATGTAGTTTGTTTCTGAGCGTTTGTAAACGGCGCGCCGACAATTTTATTGTGGTGCCTTGTGTTATATCAAGTTTTAATAAAAATAGTATTTTGTTTTCGTGTAATTATTTAACCGATGTTATCTGTTAGTTGACTTGTGCATGCAATGCTTTTTGACAAATTTTGCAAGTTAAATCATAAGTACCTAATACAATGGTTAAAACATTTAGAAATGATTTTAATCCAAACATTTATTATCTAAACTTAAAAACAGCAATATAGGTACTGAAGCTACACACATAGTTAAAAGTTATTCCTAATATGTACAAGGATGTTGGCGGATCGCTTGTTTCAAAATAAATTTACGTAGTAACGTGAGTTGAAAATAGAGAGGGGAAACTAAGCGAAACGGCGAAGAGCAATGAGGCGATGCATAAAGTCGCTTCGAGAGTCGAGACGAAGTATAAAACAACAAAGTGGTCGACGGAATAATCCGACACGACGAACACTAAAGCGTCGCAGAATGGTACTTTAGAGTTCACATATAATAATGATGACGTTCCCTATCTTACAATATTTTACGACTTTCAAAATAACACGAATTTGGAAATGCACAAGCAACAAATAAATCAACATCAATAAAGAAAACAAAGTGTTGGATTAATGCCTTTGACGACAAATTACTATAAACGGTGGTCGTGAGTCGTGATTGTAGGCGTGGGAGTTGAGTAAAAGTAAGATGGGGACGATAACGGCGTGTCGGCATCGATAAGGAAAATAATTTATGATGCGACGTGGGGTAAAATACAATATAAACACTATTTGGCACTTTGTAACAAGATTATCAAGCTGTTTACCATTTTTATGGGTTTAGAAGAATTAAATTATTTACTTTACGAGCAGTGAATTATGACTGTTATTGCTATTCAAGAAATTTGACTTAAATACTTTTTATACGGACAAACTATATTAATCAATCAATTTTTAGAATTTCACAATTATGGCTGCGTAACAGTTTACATAAAGAAAATTCTAATTAAATGACAGTACGTTCTTTAGTAAAACATTTACAAGAGAAGCTCGCGTTGGCAAATCATCAAGGCAGATAATGTACCCAGGCACCGAGATGTGAAGTGCATTCCGAGTCATAATAAGTAATTAACGTAGCAAGTTCAGTAAGCTTGGGCGACAGCTCGCTTCAATGAGTCTGTCTTGGACGTAATGCAATCTGTAAAGCGGTGCGGACACGCTGCGGCATTATATTTAAATAACTATCTTCCCCCTCGTCTCTATGGCTCGTCTCCTAACTTAGATTACTTTATAATAATTCCTCGGGATACCTTCATACCAGATGGAATAAATAAATTGAGTCTATCACAAAGTTAGCAAATTGTTAATGATCGCGGAACTGTAAAAGTCCGGGTATGTTCTACTGGTTTATCACATTGTCGTCGCATAACATGTTTGTTTCCCCGGTTGCTCGGGCCACTAACGACCTACAGCTATTTACGACGGAAATAACGACTCCTAAGGCTTAAACCGTAAGTGTTATCTTTTTGAAAGCTTTGAACGCGTTCACAACTATTTACATGAAAATATTTTCCATTCACTTCATTTCACTTTTACGGTTAAATTATTTACTCTGTTCAATACCGTGTTGAATAAAGGAGTAAAAAACATGAAACCCATGAAATTGAAAATTAATTTTCTCGGTATTTGACGCTTTGTTTTATATTCGATTCAATTCCGATCAATGAGAAACAAACACTATGGAATCCACAATTTAGAGCGTCTTGGTACCGAGGGACCTGTATAATGTTTGTATACTATGTTCAGTTGTAGTCGTGGGCTCGTGGGGTGTTGGTGTAACATTCCGGCGAACTTTGCGGCCGGCTAATTACGGCCGGGCCGGCTGGGTCGCACACACGACTACGACGACGTGCAAATAGCCGAACAGCTTATCTGCGTAACATGACACATTGTGTGCTCGGCGCCGTACTACCTGATCGATGCACCTAAACATCACACAATTTGTATTGCAAACAAACAAGTAATTTTTCAGGGATAAGAATTTTTCACTTGGTGTATTTCTTGTTCTAATTCAACTATTTACGAGATTATTTCATGGATGCTTTGTGATCTAGATAATGTTTGGCCACAACAAGTACAGTCAGCTGGCTTAATCCAATAATCAACTACTAGATGTCGATATAAATAAACGATCAAGCTAAACGTATTGCCTTACATAGCGATATCATTAATAGCGCCATATTAAACCGTACTCGGTAAGCTTCTATCCGGCTTCAGTGGTTAAATGCGCTCTGCATTCAAAGCACGTTGACATGCGTTTATCAGAGCGGGAGCTCAGACCGCAGTCGGGTGCAGTGACAAACGGAATCGTAGAGTGCATCCCGAGTGAGCTGCTGATCCGTCGAGAGATATCCCGACCTCGGCGTCGAGTGCTAACACTCGCCTGCCTACGGATGATTACAGCCCTTTGATGGCGCCTCTTTGTCCTACACGATTCGAAAGTAGGAACAATGTTTTTAGCTTTTATTTATTTCTCAATATTTAGAAAGAGGAATCCAATCAAAGTTTCGATTTATTTGTACTCGTTGTAATGGATAAGAAAGCGTGGCATTTCTTGTTTACATGACCAACCAATATGAGTAACTTTAAGTCTGACACGTGACAAAGACAAAGGCTTGCAATATAAGTGTCGTAGCTGCGAATGTTTAAGGTTCAGTTTACATCGTAGTAAGTTAGGTCTTATCTAAGTCAAGCCGGTTAGACTGGAGCACGACGGAGTAATAGGAATCTCCGTAGAAGTTTGCGAGCGGGTGAGCCTGCGGGCGACTGGGTGGCTTGGCGGGGAACGGGTGACTCTTGTTATTACACCCTCTCACCTACGCAAGGGGTTTCTGTTCTGAGCCGTACTGTAGCGTAAGATTAAGACGCTCCTCGCTTTGCTGTTAACACTCTGGCTTCCGTTATGCTCATTCTGAATAGCTTTAAGTGCCCTACGCTTTCTTAAAGCAACGAGAATTGGTGAACTTTATACCATGTAAGGGTTTTAATCGACATCGAGAAGATCTATATTTACAACGGCTACCTAAAAGTGTATTACAAACATTTATTATTGACTTTATACTCAATTCTAAGTTTTGATAAAAAGACAATCGCTACTTGTATCTAAACCACTACAAAATGACTAGCTATAATAACATCTCTGAATTCACGTGCCACCCAATTAATAAACGTAAAATGGAACAAACTAAAAGAAAAAATACTAGGAAAAGGAATAAATCCTACACAAAAAGAAAACAAGATGTCAAAAAGCAAACTGAAACCAAAATCGTTTACTTCACGTTGTTACATTTCACCACTTCGGTTATAAATAAAAGTGCCGAAGAAAAGCCAGATAAGACGGCAGAGAAATAAGTTTAACCGAACGGGAGAAAGCATTATCATTGGCTGCGAGCGAGGAACAAAAGAAAATGGTGGAGAGCGAGCGTACGAGAGTACTTTATAGGCGCGTAAATATGTTTTATATCCCTCTACTGTCTGTTATACACTGGCGCGCCGCCGAACTCATCCCCCTGAGCCAGCCACCCTCACCCCGAGGGTTGCCGCGCTCTCGGAAATGCCGAGCTTTAATAAAACATATATTTTTCCGAGCGAGGAAAATACTGGGGAAACTCGCAATTTGTTCTTTCACTTTATGCTCGTTTACAAGACAAAAGTAGAACATTCTAGAAACATTATGTAAATCACGTAGTTAAGTTGTTTATTATAATTACAGTGGTATTACTATTAAATAATGAAGGTATGTGCAAGTAAGTGCTGGTGGCTCGCTGATGGATGAAATGTTAGTAGGTGCGAGTAAGTCATAAAGTGTGTAGTGGGCGGTGAGGGGTTTATGTAGTTGATCGGCGGAACTGTGACATTGTGGTACTTAATGGTGTTGCGGTGACCCTTATCTCGCGTGCCGCAGCGCCGTCGCCGTGGGTGCGGCCGATTTATTGCGGTACATGTGGGAATACTACACTAAGCAACAAACATTAATATCTTAAAGTCCTTTTGTGAGTTTAGAGAGATATACAAGTTATATTAAATTAAATTCACTTCATACAGGGAAATTTCTTTCGAATTAATTCTAATCTGAAGAAGCCAGGATAATTTCATCGTAAGTCAAATCAAATTTTACCGTAATTGCTAAGTTGAAAAACTCTAAAGACATTCTCCGCAAAGGAAATGAAAATAAAAAGAATTTAAGAAATAAGCCAACGCTGAAAGATGGTAAAAGAGAAGTAGCGATTAAGATAATGTTGAAAACAAATTTATGTTTCGATTCCGTGGAGTAGATTAAATTATTTTCTTGTTGCTTCTAAAACGAGTTCTAAAAGGAGTCGTAAGCGGCCGCCCAAGGAGAGAGCACTAAAGAAAACTGGTGTGTCGGAGCGAGACCGTTTTGCTGTTACCGCAACGAGGCACAGACTGTGCCGTAAAATATTACACCAAACGAAAGAAGCTCTTTCAATTAACCGAGGCAGCTTTGCGTAAGGTAAATTTTGCCAAGTGGCACCCACTGCACCATAAAGAAATGAACGGTTTTTCATTTGTATTCCATGATAAAAGTTTTTGTTATCTACTATGAAAAATATGTGTTTTATATAAAAAAAATCAGATTTCATTACTTTTAATAGAGCACCGTACAATTTCATGACTTTTAATAGAGCACCGTGCAATATGTGCTAGGTGCCAGCAACATTCGCTAAAAGCGACGTTTTTTATATTAGAACATATTTGTTGACCTAATTATGAAGGTATTAAATTAAAGTATTTAACTAACACTAAGCGAAAAGTGCGCAATCCAACATTGTGATTATGCAGGAGCCAGTGAGTCCACTCCTGCTACTTTACTACTAAGCTAATAACAGTTTGCTGAGCTCGGGGAGTTTACACAGATTCATGTTCAAGCTATTCGTAGCCTCTCAATAGTTTTCCGGAAACGAAAGTTCGTACAATTTAAGTAACTACAATAGAGATGGAACTAGTCACTTTAAGTCTCATCAAAGCTAAAAAAGCGATTCAGTTCATTTTGAATTTCATTACTCGCGGAACGCACATGGCTACGTGACGTAAATACAGTAAGTTGACGTTTGAAATGATGTTACGGAAGCGTCTACGTAATTAGCCAAACGCGACCGGATTTGCATATCAAAGTGGAGGCATAATTGAACTCGGAGTGCAAATAGCCCAAGTGGAATCGGATCGAGTTAGTGGCGCTCTCTAGCTAAGTGTAGCGAGCAATGGCAGCCACGCGCTACCACGGCACCCACTCTCACCTATATATCACTCCCGGCTTGCTCCGAACAATGAGCTCAGCGCTGTCAACTTCACGGGATAATTTAATTAATCGACTACGGCGCAACACAGATTCAAGACTGATTTCATCCTCAGATATCCATTTACTGCCATTATTCTGCCGTCAAACTTCATATTCGATTATGTTCGACAGCTCAGGGAAGTAAAAGCATAGACTTGGAATAAAGAAAATGTTCTTGGAATTTGCAAATAAGGTTTAGTGCACACGTAAAACCGATCAAGTTTCTTATCGGTTTTAATCTACCACAAAATTGAATCCCTACCGCTAAAGGCCTTTTTAAAGGATTAGTCCTAATGTCTCTTTTTTTTTGGCCCTAGAAAAACAAAACGTTGCGAAAATACGAGATTTCAGTAATCATCGTAAGATCGGTTACCTAATACAACACTTAAACTTAGTTCTCCTGAGAAAATCGAGGGTGGGGTGTTTCGTCCGGAGCAGGCAGCGAAGGGGCCAGATAATTAGATTAAGGGGAACGGACGAGACGGGGTTGCGGTCGCTCCAACAATGGTATCAGTCTTTTAAAGCTTTCAGATTTGCACGTCAGCTGTCACAGATTCATAGTGTACGCTTTTTGCAGTAATTCCAGAAATATAGAAAAAATTGTTTTACAAAATAAATGGCAATATCATCGGTATAAGCTAAACATCTCTGAAGTAAGTTGTAAAAAATGTTTACATAGACTCATTTTTGTCAACAGGTCTTAATAACATATGAGATGTTAAAGAGCAACTGCCAGTAGTTAGCACCGCTAAAGGCGGTGTAATGTATTTAATTACGGGCACTTCCAGACTGCGCCAATCTAGTAATTACTGAACAGAGCGACGGCGCGTAATCAGCGCCCTTTGCCACGTCGACACGCGTCGGAGAGCGCTCTACGCTCAAACTCTGGCCGCTTTTGACTCGCATTTCACAACCTGTTGACGAGTTAGTTAAGCCTCTAGTAGAGCATGTGCGATTCGACTACAAAGCCGACTTCTTCTTCTTGCACTACTTACGGACAATAAGCTTGTTGTATAAGTCCATAATTTATATTCGGTAAGTTGAGTATAAAATGAAACGTTAGAAAATCCAATCCAATTCATTAACCGCAATCCAACTAAACAATTCTGTAAACAGGTGCTTAGAACGTGGCGTTCCGACCCGCGAGATTAATCACTGTGTACTGGCAAGTCCGACCGGGTAATAAACCGGGAACGAGCAACTTCGCCACTTACATTACACGGACATTTATTTCCAACGCTCTGTTTCAACTTTTCCAACTCTCAAAGAGTCGAGGAGTTGAAGACTGGTTTAATTAATTTACGCGATTCGTAAATATCGTTTAGAAACGTTAACTGGGAAGTTTGAAGAAGAAATATTAATATCAAAGTACTTGCCTTGTCATCGTCGCCTTCGCTATCACACTGTAAAAGGAGAAAAAGAACATTTGAGTACTGCGATGTGTAATTCAGATGACATGGTCGAATTCATGCATTGCAATTTCATTTAAATAACATTCGTTACAATTCGCTACAATCTGCACCAGAGGATTAACACAGCAAAATTATCCGATAGCTGCCAGCTTACTTCTTACACACTAAAAAATAATTTATGAACTAAAACTCACACCTAAACCAAGCGTGCAATTTATTCTAAACAGAATGTTAAAACAAATTGCGTAGAATTTTAAGTATGCGGATAGTCAGCTTACGGTAATGAGATGTCTCTTTAAGAAAATTGTGTTTTTTTTTTAATAATAAAGTTTTCCAGTGGATGAATGTATTCTACGCATGATCATCAAACAATCTCGGAACAGTCCAATTCATATGGGAGAAGATGACTATTATCGAAACATAAATCGACGAATACGTTACGTGTTATTTATGAGGTAAGTTAACGCCGGAGGAAACAACAAGGGATCAGGCTGAGATATTACAATTTCAAATAAATACAGAACATGAAGTATTCAGGACGGGCGCAGGTAATGTTATGTAGTACGGAACGGCACCGCCTCGACAAATCTCGTGATTTAGCTGCGATACGCGCCGAATATCGAACAGGGTCTATGTGTGTTGCGTGATCTGGGTAAATTTGCACACAGTAATAGAGAATTATAGCCATTACATGACTTTTCCAGCAGACAAGGGTTATTTAGACTTTAATTCATTCAATTTATTCATAGATCCTATTGATGTATGTTAGTATAACATTAGAAATTCATAAAAACAATTACCATATCTACAAGTTAGCAAAAGACATGTTCTAAGGGGAAACATTTATTATTAATTTCTAACAAAATCATGCAAGCAGCAAGGTTACAACTGAATCGTGCATGGTGGAAGAGACAATAAAAAAAGTTCTACATAGCAAACAGACAACATTGATTATACTCACGATATAGCCTTTTCCGGAACTACAGCGGCTACTGGCCTGTAGGCAGGAGAGAGAAAGCGAACATATGAGTGGATTGGAGTGACTAGGGGTGGTGAAGTTTGTCCCGTCTCTCCTAGCACTCAGCCACAATGCTTTAAAGTAATATAGAAATAGAAAAAAGCGACCTCTTGAAGATAATAATTTTTATTATGAACAGCCAATAATAACGATAATATAATCAAAATAGGTAGGAGAGACGAGAATTTATGCAAAAAAATAGAAGACATTTATATTTTTTATTTCACGATCTAACACGCATTACAATCACAACACTAAGTGAATTCGTACATGCACCTCATTGAAAATCGACATATCATATTGTGAAGCACGACACAAATAGATATTTGTGACAGAATAAAGGAACGAACAGGATGTAAATAAATGATATCGGAAAACAAATCCTAGCGTTTCTTTCATTTTCACAGAAAAATAATATTAAAGGGTTTGCAGAGAGTTCATTGCTGAAGGTTCTATGCACTAAGACATGACTTGCTTTTGGTAAAGGATTGCTAGGGCGTAAAGTGATGTAAGATTAAAATACTTACGTCACTAAGACGATCACGGGAAGAATCGGGATCGCGAGGCGCCACCGAACTACCCGTTAGTCTTTCTGATGCCCGTCCACTGTCATCCGACGTACCAGCGTCTTGAAGCAGCGTAATACCCTGAATAAAAAAATGCAGGGTCAATTTAAGTCATGCCCGCACTCGACAGGGCAAGAATAGCTTTTTTACTTCTTACGCTTAAGTGATAGAGACTCGTGTACAGACAGATACCTTAAGAGCAATTCTTTTGCAAAGAGGGGAGCACAGAAAAAGCTTTTTATATAAGGCTCACAAAATTGAGCGGTAACTAGGATATAAGAAAACTTGATAAGACGGGCCGGGAAAGCGAGGGTGCGGGCGGGATGAGTGGAGCCGACCCATAACGTAACGTGCCCCGGGCCTCGACAATAAAAAGAGTTTTCCATTTATCACATTTCGCGTCTATTTTACGGTAGGGTTCGAAAGGCGCTCGAACAAGCGGGGGAAGTGACTGTGATGCTCAGCGACAAACGCTGTACAAGACTGCTAAAAGAAAATAAAACGAGTAACTCTCCGTAAATGGATAATTCCGCAATGATCCGACCCTTTCGCAATGAACTTCCAACTCATTTATATAACTTTACGGATTGTTAACTTTCTATATAATTCATTCCTTATAAAATATGTACATAAGTTATGATGATTCCTTTGTTAAGTCATGTTATAATTATAATAAAAGAACATTGAAAACACTATTAAAGTTCATTTTTGTATACGTGCATATCGTTGAATTATCTCAAAATTGAATTAAATAATGGCTTTGCAAATTACTGCGATATTGTGGTTTTAATAAGAAAGTGTGTAGTTTATACATTCATGCAAACAACATGCAGCATTTTGCTAATCAAGAGTCTGTTACATAGTGCATCGCAATTCAAGTCATAAATTGGAACTGTACAAGTGTAGAGGCCATTACTCGCGGCCGGTTAAGGTTTATGTAAACGACACCATTTCCGGGAGCGGTCGTCGACCAGAACGAAATCTTTATATTGGTAGAATTCGAGTAAACCATTTTGCTTTGCTTAGACGCAAACTTGTTTAGTTATCAATAAGATCTTACGCACATCACAAAGTACTATAATATGACTGAGAAAACTAAGCAAATGCTATAAACAGCAATTTATGACCCCAAGTAGGTTATGAAAATGACAAAAACAATGAAACTTGAGACGTTTTAGCTTCCATAATAGACAACAAAAAGACATACGCATAAGATTATGTCTCCACTTGTAATAAAAGGGATTGCTTTCCGACCCTTTACATAAAACGAGTTAAGCAGCGTCGCACATATCAATTTAATCCGTCGTAGGCGAGCGAGATCCCTCTAATCCCTGAATGGGTCGTGTCTTTCGGAGATGTAACGGGGGTTGTTGCCACATAATTACTTTCGCTCATTATTGTACGCTCGAATTATAGGAATAACCGGGCTTTCATTTCTATTTATTGGGTTTATTTGAGTGCAAAAACAGATTTAGTATCTTTAATGATCTTAACCATTCTGAATATTTCTGTATAATGGGACGAGCTAATCTGTGATGGATTTATTAAACCTTTATACCAGGAGGCAAAGTTAGTTTTCTTTCAGGAAATAATTTTTAATCGTGGTATTTAAGACTATCTTGTAAGTTAAAACTGCAGACTTCAATAAAATATTCGCATCTTTATAACAAAAATTGTTTTTCAGTGTTTGCACAGTGTGGCGGGTGGCTGGCGGGAAGCAGTCGTGCCCAGCCGTCGACAGTCGACACAACCGCTAATTGAAACAACGACCGCAGCCGAACATTACTTATTCATGAGAAGTCCATATGGCGGCGAAACGTGACCAACGAGATAAATCATCCAATTACATTTTTCATGAACAGACACTCCAGCGGTAATGCACTTTCGAGTTCAGGTTAATACTGGATGTCAGATGATAATTCATATGTAATGAAATCCCTCCGGGTGGAAATATCATAATTGCTACCGGTTCCTGTTTTGTTTACGGTTAATATTTCGGAGCAAACTTTTTGCAAGCGTTTATGGCTGTAATCAATTAAGTTTGGTTCTTGCACAATTAAGTTTCAAAACATTTTTCAATGCATTTGTAAACAAGGTGCACCATGTTAAGGGTGCGGGTGTGACATGCAGTGTCGTTGATGTATTGCATAATTTATGTCGCAGCACGTTACTCTCCTCGTTACGTTGAAACAACACTTCTAATTCTTATGTTAAAATTGAGATTCAAGCACTTACTCAAATCAGAGTGAATATAAAGGTGACGAATATGTCTTTGACAATGTTTCAGCAAAAATATTAGATTAGATGAATATTTCGTGTCAAAGCAAACCAATTACATACGACGAGGTATTTAAAAGCGGCGTTAGTCTATCTGTATGGTATTTTCAAATGGAATTTTGGTGACAGACCGTTCTAAAATTAATATAGTGCGGCTCGCCGAACAAATGGATAAAATATATGATTGATTTAATATTTCCACGATGCCGTGGGCATTTTGAATAGCTGGCAGCAGTGTTTCGGTAAATATTATATGGTAGTAACATAACGATTGTTGTCGTATCCCATCTAGTCAGCCGTCCTATCATACAGCAATTTGTACGGTGTCGTATTCCTTTTACTGTCAACCGTGTTTGTTTTTTCATAAAACGTTTACAAACGCTGAAATTGCAAAAATAACGCCTTATTTAAAAAGTTGATTATTTTCTGCGGTTGTTATATTGCTTTGCTTAGCGAAAACCATTTACAAAAACTCTGAACTGGTTGAACTGGATCTATGTGTAAAAACGGCTCTTTTCCAGATATATTGGCTTGCAAAACTGCCCTTTGTTTACAGAGTTAAAGCAAAATAAACAGTAAACGTCATACATACGAAAGTATAACGTGGCACGTTACACCACCAAACTATTTAATTGCACATAAAATGTAATGGAGTACGTAGAAACACAACTACTAATAAATTCAAAGTATTACGCTAAATGAACAGCGAACATAATAAAAGTGTATTTAATGTCAAAGACAGTTTCAGTTTACGAAACATTTTCCGTGGTGTTGCTGTGTAGCATTAATATGCAATGTTAGGTTGCTAACATAATTTCCAGCCGTAGTCGTGTCGTTATGCATTAAATAAACTTGTTTGACATTTTATTTCGTCTGGAGCTCAAGTTCTCAGAACAAATCGCAGCGACTTCTCGCAAACAGACAGATTTTGGTATTTGAATTTTATACGGGGTAATATTACTTTGTGTACTATCATCAAAGTAAAGGTCGTTTTGATACATGCCAGCAAAAGTAATTACAGAGTAACAAGTATTACCGTGTATACGTATAAGTAATTGAATAATTATGCTGAATATCACATTTACGTGGAAGCTCAATTAGTGTCTCGTATTGTATCGTAATTTATGTAAAATACCACAAACTGCTATAAAGTTTGGACTGTTGTTGTTTAATTAATAAAATCAGTGATGTCGACGAACAAATATTAACGTGCATCATATTCATATGACATTATTATTGAATTCTCTACGGTTCACTGAGTAATACGAATTGTTAATAATTCGTGAACCATTGTACAATTTCGATTAAAGTTCAATGAAGACATCATTTTACCAATAAATCCATTGAATTTGTAAAGCGTTCCGCAAATAAACGTATTAATTCCATTTTGATGTATAATGAATTCGAGGGGTTTATATTTCAATCAAAACAATACATTGTGGGAAACGTTTATAAGCATTGATGGTTCATTAAATACCTTTTTATAAAGATTCACTTCTGTCAGTCTAATTTGGCCCAGAAATAACCCTGATACTCTTTAACAAGATATGGTATGCAAATATTCAGGATAGTTTAAACAGAGGTAGCTCAATTGAACGCTAGCTGTTGTGACCCGTTGGTCGTTTAAGATAAGGCAAGAGAGGGCACAACGTAAGCAAACGGCAATATCGTCCAGAAAGGGGGAATAAAAAACATTTGGCATTGGCAGCGTGTCGCGTCCGTGGCGATACGCCAGCTTTCCCGGAGACAACACAATAAGGACGCTCTTCTGTCGAAAGCAATCCATGTCCGCCGCAAGCCGCAACCAATTTTACGTTAACTTACAAACACAGGTATTATTGGTATTTGTGTAAGTTAATATTTATGAATTTATAATTTGGATAAAATATTATATGTAATAAACGGAAATCTATAATATTGAATTTGAGGCAAAAATAACAATGGAAAACTCGTTTTCTATCAACCTGATATCTAATCCTGGTCTTAAATATTTATGATTATAATGGGTCATTTAGTTAGTGCATTTTAGTTTAGTAAGTATTTTTACGCTAACTGGTAGCTCAAATAGAAAAAAAAAAACTTCAAGACTATTTAACAACCCATTCGAAAGAATCTTAAACGATAAAGCGGATGTTGAAAATTAAAATCATAGAACTTAATTAAAACTGAGGTCACATTATGTCAATTACTTACTCAAGTAATTAGGAAGCGAATTAAATTAAAGTTGGCTTGAGTGGCACGGTAGGTGTTTGAAGCAAATTTTACTAGCTTGTCGTCGGAGACGAGAGCGTAACTTAATGATCGCGTAGTGCGCACCGGGAGGCTATATTCTATTCGACAGCAAATTGAATCTGCGAGGAGCTATTAGCCGACACCGCAGCGGCGCGTTCTCAGCTCGTGCCAAACGATCGTGCTCATTCCCCGCTCAACTCTAGATATTGTTCAAACCGTAATATAGTCGGTAAACTGCAACCAAGTGGACTCCAAATAAAACAACCACATTGCTGCACTGCACCATTCTGTATGGAGATGAAGTTTGTAAATATTATGACTTTCTATATAACTACACGGTTAGTAAATCAGCACATAATATAAGATAAGCCTGTGTTATTAACGATTAAGTGTAAGCTTAACGTTTTATATGCGCCCTTCGTTTCCGACAGTTTTATATTGAAGTTGAAGCTGACATAATTTATTCCGTCGGCGCGGCGCGCTGCGGAGCAAGATTTTCCGCTTTATTCGAGCAACAGCACGAGCGGCGGGAGGCAAATTGGATGGGATTGCGACATATCTTGGCTGGCGTCGGCGAACTGTCGAAATTCACGGGGGAGCACACAGGGTAAACTGCTCACATTCCGCTCAGAGTGCTCCTTTCGAATCAGAAATGTGAACCTATTTAGAACTCAAGCACACGCGTCTTCGAGTGAAGAAATAAATATTCGATTTTCACTAACCGGAAAGGAATATCAAGCAGTTTCAATATCTGCTTGTTTTGGTTCTATCAAATTTTATAAGGCCTCGATGCAAGCTACGTGCATGTGATAAAGATTTCATGAGTCTCAATTAAGTGGTCGAGCCAGAGTTAGTGCCCTCGCTGGACAGCGCCTGCCATTGCCGGCTAACCTGATGAATTAATAATTTCGCATTCGACGTGGGGTCCACGATTTTTGAATGTCTATTTTTACTGAATACATTCAGCAAAGTGAACAAATAGAAACAATTATTATTTTCGATAAACTGAGTTAACTAAACTTCAATAATTACTAACGTTTACTCAAATGGTAGATATTCAATGCTTAATGGTTTAGCAAACAATTTAAAACAAGTAAACAAAGTGTGCATTTCGCAGATGTTGGTTTAAAAGCCGTCTTGAAGATGAGTTGAGACGCGTTGACAAGTCGATTGGCAGTTTGCATACGTTTTATGAGTTTGGCGAGAAAGCGGATCCCGGAAGAGGCACGCTCGATGGCTTACAGATTTAGATTCGCTGCATTTAGACGTGTGAGATCACCCGACACATTTAACTTAGGTGCGGATGTCAGAACATGAACGAACATCGTTAACAAAGCTCGTTTATAGTTTGCCTTCGGAAAGGGGTAAAATCGCAGATTCGCATAAACCGTTATAAAAAGACTGCTGGTACAGACGGAATGGAGTGTGGGCATAGTGTTATGACTACGGTAATATGTATTAAAAACAAACACAAACAACCATGCATCAGATAATTCTAAAAGGGGAATTATAAAACTGTTCTAAATCGCGATGCTAACAATTCGCTAGAAGTTGGTGTGACAGCTATTTAAGGGAATATATTTGCCTTACAAGTCAGAAATTAGAACAGATAGTGGGAATAACTTACATGAGAGTTGACGTTGTTGGGCGGATGATTTCGTCCAGAGTCGGCCGCCAACGCCGCCAAAGGCAAGCGAGGCTTGGTCGACAGGGCATTTGTGCGAGGAGAGGAAGCGCATTTTACAGCAGCCTGTGAAAAAAAAAACATTCATTAATATCATAAAACATTCTATTAAACTTAATCAAATAGCTGTAACAAAGCCGAAGCGCGTTTGTACTCCAAGAGGAACTTTACTTCACATTGTTATAATGTGGAAAGTACTTAGACGTACAGATTTGCTCGACTAAGTTATATGGCCGCACTTTATCATAGCCCCCGTCCGCCCGTTTAGCAGAATACGCCTGAGAGCAAGAATGTGCTGACTAAGTATTCCGTTTCTTCGTTACGACTCTAGAAAACTATACCGGTTTATAAGTATGATAGTTTTTATTATATCATTTAGTAACCTTTTAACTTAGAGTCTTGAGTATAAACATTGTCATTAATGCTTGTAAGATGATCATTTACTTTCACACGGTCTGGAAGAATATTATCTAAAACTGTATTATCATATCAAAACACTTAAATCAGTTATCTATAAATATCACGATACCAATGACATCACACTTTACTAAGAGATAAAGCTAAAATAAACTCATGCGTATGAAACAACAAGTAAATATTGTCGTAAAGTTTCAGAATTGCTATGTAGGTTAAACCACCAATTTCATTTTTATTCATAGAAAATCACGAAGTGAAATATGTGCGAGTAACACGTGCTATGGCGTTTACAACTTGTAGGGGAGATAATGTTTGGCAGTGGTGACACAATAAGGGTCCTACTGACATATTTCTGAATGAACACGAAATATTCGATCGCGGCTGCCCGTCCGGCGAGGGTGACTCGTAACAAGTTGGGGTGCTGATTTGATGAGAAAAAAAAGGGATCATTCATCGTTATAACCGTTACAGTTGTGTTCTGATTTAATATGTCGTTTGAAGATTAAACCTTGTGCTAGAAATATAAATAGCTTTTATTTTTTTACATATTATCAAAATCATCAAAGTATTTAAGATTGTATTTAGTGTGAACACAATGATAAATCGGCTATAGTCACGGCTGTATCCAAACACCACAAAAGCAAAGCTCCTCGAGCGAATTAACAATAGTACACGCGTAACCCCTTCACCCTCGATTAAATGGCTCGAGGGTGTGTGGTAAATTGGTGTGAGTGTTTAGCCAGCTTGAGGATGGGTACAAGACGCGAGAGACCATCTAGCTACGATATGATGTAAAGTGGCTCGTGCCACCGAGCGACACGTGTTACCGTGACCGCCGACGTGAATAAATAATAACAATAAACTACACGCTCCACGCCCACAGCTGATAGCTTACACCATTTGTATTAACGACGTATTTAACATAATAGTACGGTAGCAGTTGCTTCGTTAAAATACCCATAGAAACCAATAAAAACAGTAATTTTCTTGTTTTTCCACTACATTACTAGCTATTGAACACAACTAAGAATATTCGCTAAAGTACTATGTTTATATCTAGTTTTTTTATTAATAGAATAGATTCAACTGGAATTGATATTTTAATGCATGGAAGAATAAAACCAATTGGCCACACAAGATAATAAAAGGGAGAATAAACTTCATTTTAAAAGAAATAAATCTCTTCAGCTTCAGAACTGCGGCGAAAGCAAAATTGTCTCGAGAACTTTGTGACTTCCACAAAAGATTTTATACAATTCATTCCAGCCTCATAAAAAAGTTATCACGAATTCACAGAAATCGGGCGAGCTATTTTTCTGCCGACGGCGTTGCTCCCCGTGGGAAAGGCGGCTTGATTCTATATGCCGAGCGTAACATGATTTCCAATTGCACTGATAGCCAACAATTTGTTTATTTTATCGATTTTTACACAGCTAAATAACAATGTAGCTTCACTGTTCTCATGATTTAGTAATTAACATGTTAACACTGTGTAAACGTCATGTTCTGTGTTTACAAGACGCTGTCAAATAATTAGCATCGGTCAATAACTCAGTAGGCCGCAAGGTAATCGCCGGCCTACGCTATGCGCGGTCACACCTCGGCGAGCGGCTCACCGACAACGGTCATTTGCTGTAATTGCCTCACCAACATTATATTAATCACTAATGTGACAGTACTGATACCACCATTATAAATAAATAATAACATCGTAATAGGCAGTTAAAGTAATTTGTTACGTTCAGCTCATGAATATATTATTGCATTAATTAAGCTACTTATACCGAACATCAACAAAAACTAGTCGGTCGTATTTATTCAGTTAATAAATTAACGATAATGAATGCGACACAACTTTGAAGCTCATAGTTATAGACCCGTTGATTTATAAAATTAATATTATGATGAAGTTCATGGTTTATTTTCAAAGGGATTTTCTGTTTAGATGTATTTTTAAATAATTGAATACACCAACAAATATAGAACCAAAAAGATTACATTGTGGAGAAATCACTAACTTTCAATCGCAATTTACCCAGCTACATGATCTGTTGATTTTATCTATGAGAGAATTTTGAAAGCAAATTGCCAGGCGCGCTGTATTTTATTATGTTGTAATTTGTGTATTAATAACGATATTAAATTACGCTTGTTTGTGTTCGCAAATAACCTGTCATCCGCACAGTAGAAATTACAGTTCAGAATTATTTTCCATTGGATAAATTCGAAATTATATTCGGAGATGAGACTGGAAATGTTCACTACATGCTCAATTACCTCGCTAAACAGGCAGTGCTAGCGGTCGCCAATGTTGTTTGCCATTTAACAGGCTTCACCATTTAAACAGAATTGTGGCTGTTCATATTTTAACGTAGAATGAAAGTATTTTCTTCTAACTATCTAATCAGCTCTACAAATTATACATCTTGGTGTAGTTAAGTGTGCTTTTATTCAATAAATCCGACAATCATCATCAATCACAACAGTTACATTATATCATGTATAATTTAATTACATGACAGATTTACAAGTAGCATGTCATAACTATATTAAACATTAGTAGACAGATGGATAAAATAGAAAAGGAAATTAAAAACTTTCCCGTCAAAACGTAGTTAATCGTGTCCTTTTTCAGCGAGGATATTTGCGGCCTTGTGTGTTAATCACACTTAGTCCGGGTCGCGTGGTGCGCACCAAATTGCATTTTGTTTTTAATCTGGTAGCAGCCGCGGGCTCAGGCATGAGCTTCAATTTGCCTGAGCTGTTTAATTAACAGCGACACGGCGGGTCATTAATTAAGTCATCAGACAAGCCAGCGGCATAGTAGGACGGCGCGGATTAGATACTGAGCTGCATGATAATGAACGATTATACCACTTTTCTAATAGGTTGAACATGTAATTTTTTAATAGGTGCCACATCTTAGATAACATAATGGTGGGTCAAGTATAAGCAGATGGAAGTTTCAGAAGCAAAATAGCTGAGAAGTTGACGTATGACTTTTATCACAAGACACTACTGTGTGATAAATGCTCTAGTCAAATTATTTTGTGGTTTACCTATATAATTACTGGCCTGTTATCGGACTTGTGTGACTTGACTATGATGAACATAATCTTGAATAAAACGATGTTTATGAAGAGTTACAAAAATAAGCCCAGTTGAGCTACTGAAAGATAATGTCATAAAAGGTCAGTGGGTAGCATTACCGCCCCCGCAGAGCCAACATTGTGTATATAGATAGTGAAATAATTAACTCGCCTCAGGTAACAGTATTTTCATCAGCAAATTAATCTGTAGTAATAATTTAAATCATCCACAAGCAGCGTCGGCCTCGCATAATTAACTGCGAATAATCAGTTCAACCGGTAATTACCGGCATTCAATTATTATTTTTATTTTGCAGTTTATACTATTTATTTCAGGACACGGATTACTTTATCATTTTGTTTTCAGAATAAAGTATGAACAAACTTTGTATCTAGAATGTTATATAGATTAATTAACAGAAGTAGATTAATGAAAAAATAACACGGGACCGGATGATGTTTAGAAAGCAATTACTGTTGTGAGGTAAGAATTATGCCGCAAAAAATATTTTTTGTCTGTGAGTAGCGCTACAAAAAAGCGTGCAAAAACTTTTAACAAAAGAACTATTTCCATTGGGTATTCAACTGCAGGGTACACAAGTGCAGGTAAAACGAATAAAAGTACTAAAAGATGGCGGTTAAATGGTCATTGTTGTAGAGAACAACCATGTCTTGTTGTTAATAAAATATCAATTCTGTACATAAAATCCACTGACATTAAAACAAACTGTTCAATTAATTCTCAAAATGAAAATAACCGAATGAACGCTATAAATAACATAAAATAACTGCACGCATGAATATTTAAAACATGCTGCGAGTGAAACAGAAAGCTCCATAGCTGTATAAATAATTGAATAGGGGCGAAATAGTAGCGCGTGAAAACAAATATGAAGGGATGTAATCGAAATGTTTGTAAATGTATGTCGCGTGCCACGAACCGATTACCTGACTTGTCAACTGCCACACACTAACTGTCCAGGGAATAAAGACTAGTTTTCATGTAAAGCAATATTGCGTGGCGTTCTATCTAATAAGATCCGTGGTTTATGACTCGCTATGGCATAATTAAAATCTTTGTTTCCTGTTTTAAATAGGAATCCCACTGAGTTTTGAATTGTTACTGTAATTGAATTTAGTTAATAGCTGGTGTCAATATTAAACATTTAATAAATAAACAGTTAACGGAAAGTGATGTAGTTTACTTAATGAGTTCTTAATACAGTGATTGATTTTAATAAATTGTTTTTACAACATTCTTAGAACAAAGTGAATTTTTAATCGCTCCTGCTTATAATTTACCTTACAACGATATGTAACATTGCATTAGAAATACCAGGAGTGAACCTTCAACTTTCTAATTGTGTATTAATCTCGTCCCGTGATACAGTGAGTGTGTATCAATTGAAATCAGACGGAACGCGACACGTCCGCTCTCGGCCGACACCGTCGCATACCTAACAACTTCTAGGTAAACATTTTGTGCGGCTGACGTGTATTTAGCGATAATGGAGTAATATGTTACTAATGTTTATATTATGTCGCGCACTCAACGCTAATACTCGGTTCATGGTGGATAATCAATAAATAACAGAATGAATAATTTATTCGAAGCGACTGTAGAGAAATTCATATTATATTTCAGTTCATGAAATATTCAATTATCGTATAGTGAAGTTATTTTATTGGTTGTGTATGCAGTTTTTATATCTACATAAAATGTTTATTAGGTATCAATTTATGCAGAAAAATAATTATAATCTTGACTCTATCAGAGAGCTAATCTATTTCATTTACGAAATTAAAGTCAAAGTACTTAACATGCATTATTAGGTACTCATAACTTTTATTAGAACGATAAAAGAAACTCGCGCAGCTTCATTTATAGTTCGACGAGTATTCACATTAACCTAGCTCAATATTTTACAAAGTTTATAAGCGGAGTTCTGCAAGTATGGATGATTAACTAATTACTAGCATAAAAGTTACGCATATAAAGCTGTGAATCCGATAAGAAAGCACTGAGAGCGGTACTCAGCGTTGTGAAGGAGTGCCACAAGGAGCGGCAGCTGGAGCGACATATTCACATTGGCTCTTGCAACTCTCTTCAGAGTGTAAGATCGCGATGGCCGAGAGGCTGCACGGTCGATCGCGGGCAGATCGCCGAGATACGTGGCGACCGCCCCGCAGCATAGCCGCCCGCCGTCGAATATCCCCTGACGTCGGCGCCACTCTCCACCGACATCGCGATTCACGCCACTTGGGGCACTTTGCACATCTTATAACGACTCTCTCGAGTGGGTAATACATTTACCATTAAAATCAGGATTTAACATTTTATTTCCTTTGATCTGTTGTACTTAAAAAACCTCTTTTCGTTTTTATTTCCATCAGTGTTTCTTGGAAAATGTCAAATGATATTTAAATGTTTGTTTGTAAAGTTTATGTTTTATGTTCCATAAAGTGTAACAATGAAACGAGTGCTTCCACATCACATAGCAGAACCAGGCCTCCGTCACTCCATGTACTTGCGCGCTATAAGTGCCTACCGCCCAGCCGAGCGGTCTCGGTCCGCCGGCGGATCAAATTCAGTTGCGGTTTTCACAAGCGAAGCGCGCGCACGCCGTTCAATTTTTAACCGACTTCTAATAGTGCTGTTCGTACGCGCATTACGATGCCGTGTGGTGCCTTATGTGC
The DNA here is from genome assembly GCA_033682625.1 of Helicoverpa zea x Helicoverpa armigera. NCBI lineage: Eukaryota > Metazoa > Arthropoda > Insecta > Lepidoptera > Noctuidae > Helicoverpa > Helicoverpa zea x Helicoverpa armigera. Next base: position 3,989,630 of record JAWIIS010000029.1, read on the forward strand.
TGTAACTTTAAAGATTTTTTTATTTTACCTACACACTGATGTATATAATTATGTTTTATCTAGGTTTCTTCTACAGTCAGCACCAATAGGTATATAAAACAAAACAAACTTACAAAAATAATAAAACAAACTTTAAAAAAAGAGAACCGACTTCAAAACACTAAACCGTAAGAAATAATTTATTTTTTGATGTCGGTGCTTTTTCGATTCGTAATTACCAGCTGTTAGCACCAACATAAAAAAAAATCAAATTATTTCTTACAGCTTTGTGCCTTATTTGAAGTCGGTTCTCTTTTTTTAAGGCTTTTTTTTTTTCATTTCTAGTGAACATCTCCGAAGATCATCATCAAACTAAGAAGTATTATACTTATTTTAAAACGTTCTCCTAAATGTAACAAATCCTTTTCTGAAAATCGCATCGATATCGGTTTAGCCAAACGCGAGATTATCGCGCACAAACATACATACCTACAAACCATACAAGTCAAACTTCTCAGTTTGGCCTGTACCTATGTCTAATCACCTCCTTTTTTTTAAGTTGGTTAAATATTTTATAAATGATAAAAATTTTAACTGCCACATAAAAGTCAGAACATATTCACAGTTCTCAATAACATAGATAAAAAGTTATGTTAATTTAATTTTACCGAAGAGGCAGCCCTGCGATTACTGTGGAATCGCGCGGTGCGAAGCAATCACTGCTGTACGCTTGAGCATTTAGGCGCATTTTAGCATACAGTGGTTGCTGACGCGAAGGAGTAGGCAATTATCGTAATAGGTATTGGAAGTTTTCTACTGAGTGAAGTATCTGTAGTAATCTGTGGCAGAACCATGACTTGTGAAAACATTTTTTGATTTTACTCGTAATTTTGTTTGCGTTTATTGTTGAACGAAGTGCATTTTGAAGCTGAAACTTTTATTACCTTCATGAGTGCAAAAAACATTTGCTTGCTGCTATCTTAAAATCACGAACTATTCATGACAATACACGTTAGTCAGTAGTCAGTTGTTTTTTGTCATTATGGGCAGAGATTTAAGAGAAGTAAATAGCCCGATGGATCACTGCTTTTTAACACACAGATGATTTGTTAAAGAAGAATTGTGATCTTGCTAGATACAGCTTATTACAAGTATTTGAAAAAAAAATAACTATGTGTACATGGTGACTACATATTTATAAATAAGCTTATCATGTACATTTTAGAAATTGGTAAGTGCTATTTGAAATACTGAGAATATATTTCAATTACGCGAAGTTACGCTTTCTTGGAGCCAAACTTTTCGTATCATTTTCAAAGGGAGGCACTTTTCGGCAGTTCACATTCTACACTTCTACAGTTAGTAAATATTGCTTGCAATATTGCATGGTACATGGCACTGAAACTTTCAGAGTTTGGAACTATGAATATGATTTTGTAAAGATGGTCCGTCTTGGTAAATACAATTTAAATTAAATACAATAATATACACTTGTAAGTTATGTAAAAGGTTTACGTAGGTATGTCATATATTCAGGAAGTTTAGATGGATGGGACCTTTAGATGATCAGAGGAATTGTAATTATAATAATTGAACAGTAAAAATTCATTGATAACTGGTGTAGTCGATAACTGTGTTGCATAATCACGTCTAAGAGAATAGTTTAGTTTGATAAATAAATGCATGACATCTAGCAACATGACGGACTACTATCTGGAAGGTACCTATCTCGTAACAATCAAGGCATTATCAGCTAACTAGGGTCAAGGTCGAGAATGTCTGTAACGTCGGGTCATCGGCGGCTCGGTCAATTTGTATCATTTACTACCCACCTAGTGGTGAATTAAAACTATGACAAAATAGGTAGACTTCTAAGTAGTCGTAAATGCCACTTTTAACACGATTTATTTCATAGTTAGTTATTTCGTCAATAGCAGGCAATGTCTAATAAAGTATGAATGGGCAAGCCGTGTTTACGAAACCAAACAGCCTATTCATTGCCTACACAACAAAGTTATTTGGTTTGTTACAAGTACAAACATAACTAATAATCTTACATCACCGTACCGCGCACTCGAATCAGAAATCAAGTTGGCCTAAATAAAAGCTAAAACGTGGTTTCATTGAGTGGCAATAAAAGCGAAACGATGTAGTTTAAACTTTACTCAGGTAAGTATTTATGTCACAACGTGCTAACATTGTGCTCAGGGGAATACTACAAGGGGATGGGTCAAAGGGGTGTTGGCGTGCCCGAGACATCGGTGCTCCCGGCCATTGTGGCTTGTCTTCTAAGGTGAACAATATTGATTTTATAAAAAACGTGTGGACTTATCAGAGTGCATTACTACACGATACGTGCGTTTAACTTATTATCCTTTTATCGCATTTTATTGTCTCGGCCAAGTGGAACATGACATGTTCGTTAAAATACATGTATAATCTTGGGCAGTAATGAGTTTTTCGGATAAATATTCTGCTATACCCTAATATTACAATACACTTACGTATTTGCCATAATAGTTACATCATCATCTGCCTAGCCTTTTTCCCAACTATGTTGGGGTCGGCTTCCAGTCTAACCGGATGCAGCTGAGTACCAGGGTTTTACAAGGAGCGACTGCCTATCTGACCTCCTCAACCCAGTTACCTGGGCAACCCGATACCCCTTGGTAAGACTGGTTGTCAGACTTTCTGGCTTCTGACTACCCGTAACGACTACCAAAGATGTTTAAATGGCAGCCGGGACCTACAGTTTATCGTGCCATCCGAAACACGGAAGAACTCATTATGACAAGATGGTCACCCATCCACGGACCGACCGCGCCAAGCGTTGCTTAACCTTATGATCGATCGATCCGCGCGGCTTTGACTTAGCCACGAGCTCTTCATAATAGCCATAATAGTTACAGAGCCATAATAGTTACAAGCTATACTAAAATAAGAATGGCGTAATTTTATTGATGAGGTACCCACTTTTGATAAGCTGTAGTACTTGAGGAAAGCTTGAGATAACGATGAAGAGAACTAATTTGTATACAAATTACCTACGTAGGTGAATCCCTTTGTCAGCCCTGTGCCGAAATTTCGCAGATTAGCAATATTAATGTTTATTACTTTGAGGTTGCTAACTTTGAGTTTGTAGTATGTTGGCACTTAATACTTGTTTGTGTCACGTTAAACATTACGTATGTTTTTAATGTAGCTTGTTTATTGCCTATTTGTAAGAAAATACTCTTTAAATACATAGAGGGTATAAATTGAATAAAAATTCTTTAAAGCAATTTGTCTGTAAACTGTAAAGTATATTTTCAATGTAAGACTGCGAAGAAAATTAATTCCAAGCAGGCGTCCCTCGGCAAATCCGATGTCTACGATATTTCACGCTTGCTAACTTCTTCATCAAATTTTTCTCGATCGCTTATCAGGTAGATGGACCTTATCAAACTTTTAAAATTAACTTTTATTATTTTTGATATAATTTCTTAAGCATCAATGTTTTTTTCTGTTTAGTGTCAAAGATAACTTTTCTCCTGTATATTATTATTGAACTTCATATAAGAAACCCATTCCTTTTTCTCCTAAATAATAGTTTAATGAATAGGGGAGTTGGAATCTTAATCTTTTTATTATAATTGACTTATGTTTCGCATACTACTTAGACTTGTGCAAAATTTTGCAAGAATTCGCTAGCTATTTATTCTTTGCCAAATCCTACAGGAAAATGTTGTTAAACTAATGTGTTATTATTACAAATTAATATCGTGGACATAACGGTGTTACGAATTACGTAATGAGTTATGAAGTAAAACACTTTTTACCATTTTTTAGAAGGCAACCAATTCTACTCGTACCGTGGGAAAATAATAAGTTAACACCAAGGTAATTGTTGATATCGAGAGCCGATCGTCGCTCAACAGGCGTCAGACGACATCGTCACGCTCGACTGTTTTATCCGCTTAACTGTACATTTCAACCACCATAAATGAGATTTGAATAAGTTTAAGACAATATATTATATAAGTAGGTAGCTGTTTCAAAGAGATTATGAGATTTTGATGTACCAGCAATTATGGCTTTACTTTTAATCACAAACAAAGCAAAAAATATTTAATTGCACATGATTGCTAGGGCGATTACATACACGCATTTCAAATTATTGTAATCGACAGATGTGCGTTGATAACTTGCAATATTGCAAATTAATTATACTTAATTTAACAATTGACCAGCTATCTTGATAACATATCGATTCCAAAAATATTTAATTATATGTGTGTAACAACTGGCTATCAAGAGCACTAAAGTATTTTGTACTTTTGAGGAGTAGATAGGTGAATGGACACTTTCTTTCCGTTTTGTAAATAAAACAGAGATAAAACGCGATAAACTCTGACCAAAAACTTGAATATGTAATGCACTTTAGAGGTTTATCATACCTACATAAGAATAATCTAGGCAGCTCAAAATCAAGAAAACATATGAACAGTGTTTCAACAATAACCTTACGTTTTTCGAGATTATAATTCAGTTCATTCCCCAAGTCAAAGAATAACTCAGATTCATTGTTATTACAGTAGTGTTATCGTGAAATCGGTCCTACATTTTACGAAATCAAACGCCTGAATATGAAAATCATTTCAGTTTTTACGAACGTTATCGTATTCAGGCCGTTGTTGTATCAATTCGTAAGCAAATGAATTAGATTTGCTACATAGCGTTTACTTACATAGTTTAAAATCTTAGTTAACATGCATTGGTGAATAGTTTATTTATACATCAGTTTGTTGGGTTTATTTACATAATCCGAGGTCCGAGTGTACCTAGGTATCGAACTATTTCTTTAAACAGACTTGTTACAAATGAGTAGGGGGTATTATGATTTTCAAGAAAAAGTGAATATGACGGAATTACTCGTAACTAAATGGGTACGACAGTTACGTAGTTACTATTTACCTACTACTAGTTAATTACGTTTTTATGTTAGTTGCCAAGTTGTGTTATTAACGTAGGGTATTTTGTTTGGTAAAATCTTTACGTCATTAAGATGATATAAATAATTATTTACATTAGATGCCTACTTACTTCTTGCGTTATGAATAGATCATTAATGATCAATATTACGTATTTTGCTTTGACGTCATTAACGCATGGGTACCTATTTGCTTAATTTCAATGCAGTGGTAGTTAGCTACGTATTTTTATGACATATCGAAATTAATTATTACATCAATATGCCCGCGGTTTCAGCCGACTGCCGAGCGAACCACTTCCCCCACATGGATAAAAGTTGTTTGTGAGCTATTCTGATATAACTAAGCTACGTCTTTTTTGCGAGAAGAGGTAACAAACATACATTCATAAACTTTCGCAGTTATAATATTATGATTATACGTGATTATTATACCTAGTAGAATTAAGACATTCTTGGGGTTACGGATTATTATCGGTTGTAGTTAGGGTACCTACGCGATACTAGTATCGAGTACCTACATCAGGCAAAAAAAACACGAATAAACAATTGTAAGTAGAAATTGCATAAGCAGTGCACACATGTGGTGTATTAAATAGGAGCAAAGGAACCTGTTCGGGCCTATAATATACGCGCGCGCCGCTCCAACGAGCCACAAACGGCAAGCCTGTCACCATAATTTAAAACGATAGCGGGGAATGTAGTTTTATTGTGCACATACGAGACTTCAACGTACACAACATATTGCCATTCGAGGACGGCGCGATAAATGAGCACAAACGAGCGAAAGCCACTTAGACCAAATTTACACTTTGTGGGAGACCGCGGCTGCACCTCGCTTGCCGAGAACGGCGCTCTGCGATCCGACAGGCGCGCCCGTCGACAGTCAGCTGCTCACTACATAATACATAACCGCTAAATACTCCTATAGATAATACAACACTCCATGAATACAGGTTTTATTTTTATCCAACTATAAAAAGACCTACTTTCATTTACGTAAATAACAACTAAATTTCACTATCTGCTTTTTACACGCAGGGTTCATTCGTTGGGTCAATGCACTTCCGAGGCGACGTCCAAAGCGATTACAGAGCGCCGTTTTTTATAATGGGATACAAGAAAAGTGAACATCCTAGTAGACTTATTATAGGTATTCTAGCTCTAATATTTTTAGTTAATCTACATACTTTGGTGGCAGCAACAGCATAAAATGACGACAATATGTCGTCATCACGTTACCAGATAATTATCCAATTTTTGACATATACATGAAGAGGATAATTGCAAGGTTGTTATGCTATTATGCAAATGTAAACAACCTTTAGTGGCTCTTTCGCAGTATATAATTTGTATATAAAGGCTCACACAAGGCAATAATATTAAAATATGCATAGGTATGTACTGCTTGTCACTTTGTTATCAAGATCATACAATTTCCAAAACAGGATTTGGTTTTGGATAATGTACTCACCTCAAGATCTTCATATGTGCGAAATGCCATTATGGCGAAACCATCGATGATGTCCTCTTCTCCCAGCGGCTCCCGCGACTTCTTCCTCCTGGCAGGAGGACGAGGCGGCTTCTCTCTCGTGGGAGACTCGTCCTCGCCGCTGTCTCCATCCTTAACTTTGCTCTCTCGCTGTGCTTGCATGCGCTGTGCCCGCTCCCTTCGCCTATTTCTCTGATTGCGCTGCTTCACTTCGTTTTCCATCGTTCACACATTATTCGAAACACCCGACCACCGTGCTTCACTACACTAAAGTCCGCACTGCACTTTTATCACACATGGTTATCCGTTGTTTCTACGCCGCGTTATTCAACGAAATACAAATCTTGCACTCAGAAAAAGACACTGGCCGTTTCCAATGGCGGATCGTACACCGTTGCCGCATTGCAAGTAAAATGGCCGCGTAGCACTCCACGGGCTGCTTTCTTTCACATTCACGTAAACGGAGGCATTATTCCACTTAAACTAAAACATACTACCATATATTTTAACAAGAACTACGACAATAATACGATAAATTAACTTTATACATTATTCTCTGTGTTCAGAATCAGTCAATAGTCAATACAATGAAAGGTGTTACACGACGCCAACGCTGCGTTGCGGTCGCGATGGTGAACTAAAAACGGTACTGCCAACCTAAAGCGCAGACATTCCGCGATACTGGGCGTCATTGGCAATGTGGCGCTTGGTCGTACTCTTCTAACGGGTGAGGTTGTCTCTTTTTTCGACACAAATATTATTATCAAATCGTTGTTATTTCGCTTGTAAACATTTATATTAATTACTTTTAGAATAATATACGATTGAATATGTTCATATTCATGTTATAAATGCATTAATTTCATTAGTAGATATTGCAATCCATAATACTGAGGATACGTCTGATTTTGATTCTTTATGTTGGCATTTGGTGATTTTGTTTGGAATAGAAGTTTCCCAACAATTAATACTCTGTGGAGTAGTGATTAAATTTCTTATAGGTGGATTTTACTGATCAAATAAAAATACTATGCACTAAATTATGTAATAGTGTAAACACACGAAGTAATTTTAAAAAAGAGCTAGTTTAAGTGGTTTAATGTGGGTTTAATGTAGTTTTAAATGTGATTTTGACGTTTTGACGATTGATAGGTTTCATTCGCAGAATATTTTTTTGATTATCTGTGATATTATACAGCATGTAGTGTATGCGCCAAAAAGTTTGGATTAGATTAATCAGATAAGTTAGATTTTTGTTCTAAATGTATTATTCAGTACCTTTTAGAACAAAAAAAACTTTAATTCAGTAAAAAAAAAGCTTTTATTTGTCAAATCTTGTTTTCTGTTTATAAGTGATATAAAAAAATATGAGAGTATTAAGTTGTAATTACTTCTGATATGTATAAAAAGAAAACAAACCTACAAACAGAATATCATATAGCTTACTTTACCCGAGTGCGGGAAGTAGTTGTCTCAGGAAGCCAGTAACCAGCTCGGTGAAGCTAGATTATCCAATTATTTATTTCTACCAAATTCGGAGGAAATATTAAATGTTATTTCGTTGAACTAATCTAGCGAGATATGCTGTTGTTTATCCTGCTCACTGGGCCGAGTAGTAGGTATATGTAAAATCTAATAAATGGCACTGAGGGTTATCGGCTTGACATTTTGAGTACGCGGGCCTTTTGAATCTGATTAAAAATTGAAGTTACAAACATATTACGTTACTAGGGTTTTATCTTTTCCAGTCGGTTCTGGCAAATTGTCTCACAGTTTGGATTATCGAGGAGTGAAGAAAATTCAAGTCTAAAACAAATATTCAAAATAAATTAGCTTATTCCTATTCTGCTATTAAATGGAATAAGATTAAACCTAGGCTTTATGCAGACTAGAGCTTTGCGCTATCCCAATGGGATTGCCTCGTAGGAATGCCAATGACGGTCATCAACGGAATGTGGGTGTACGGTACCGACATTATGCATCTGCCTATGATGCGTGACGCTTAAGCTATGTAAGTGCTCATATAATGGCTACTATGAAACTGATCCTGCAATTTGAGACAGGTATAAATTATCTTCCTTCACGTCATTTTTACATCAAGCTAACAAAGTAACAGCGCTTGCAGCTGAACACCATATTATGTCCGCATTAATAAAGTTAATACATAATAAATAAATAAATTCATATATTGACACTTCCATTTGATTTGTTTGTATTTTTATAATAAACTCAATCATTATAACAAATATCTTCCGAACCAGTTTGTAGCGGCTAAAGTTCATAGTACGTTAAAGGCGTGTGAATAAACTTACGTACTTATAATTATGTATAAAATATCTACTTTATCACAAGAAAATGTTGTTATAGATTCAGTTGAGCTTAAGATATTATGAAAGGAACTCGTGTGTTATCAACTCTAAACGCGATTAAGATTGCCGTCGGTATGACACTGTTTACGTAAACATAAATTAACATTATTTAAGTGTTACATTATCAACAGAATTATCTATTCGTAGCGTGGCTTGGACATTGATTTTGTGTGACTTATCGGGCTATGCAATTAAGGTATGTTGATAGTGATTAATAATAAGTGCACATTTTGAGTTAATAATTATGCATCTTAATCTACTGGCCAGTTCGTGAATGTCAGCTTAATAAAACGATGTTGATAATTGCATAATGATATCGCATAATAAAAGCAATATCATAATATTAACAACGAGTTTTTTAGTTACCTTCAGTGCTAATTTGTATGTAAATTCGTTATTATTTAAGAACATTTTGCGGGCAGCTTTTCGAGTGCTAACACGATTAGTGTTTAATGCTTTAGTGGTTTTATGCTAATAAAACGTTAGACCTCCGACGGGGCCTGCATTGTTTATTTTCTTTTAAAATTTTATACCGCACCGCTATAATGCCGCGTGTACACGAAGGGGTGGTGAAACGGACCTAGGACTAAACGGCGTGTTTTTTATTTTTTTAACCGCTGTTGCTGTGTAGAACATGCGGCCTTAAAAATAAAACTTGATATATGACGCAAAAGAACTTGTGATTTAATTTGGGAAAACGTACACTGGAACGTATGGATACAAATATGCACTAATTGATATTGCGTCTTCAAGCATTTGCTCAAAGCGCTGGATCAGAGAGGATAAAGATCTGGATCTTAAATAAATAAAGAATTTAGTAGGAACAAAAGCAAGAGATTCTTAACCCCGTGAAACTTGTAACAAAACGAGCATTATATACATATTTCAGAATCTACACCACTGAAACTTCGGCTATTAAAATGTATCTTGTTTCATTTCTAGATAACCATGAAGGCGAAATCCCTAGATCGCGTGATCGTGCTCACCAGCATAGCTGGCATCCTGCTGTCCACGTATGCTTTGTACGTGGAGATGGCGATAGAAACACACCCTGGTTACAAGGCCCTTTGTGACATCTCGGAGTACGCTAGCTGCTCTCGAGTTCTTTCTTCGGAGTAAGTTTATTCACATAAGATATTAAAAACTCACTCACTATAAATATTTTCCTGTGACATTTGGATAGGGAAAACATGCGTTCGGGTTTTGCCAAAAATATATACTAAGTAAGGTATATAGGAAACTCCACTCTTAATTAAGTATGTGTAGCTGAAAAATAATGAGTAATTTACAGGAATATTTTGTTTCGAATCAGATTTGAACGAAGGTGTAATTACTATAAAAGGTAAAATTACCATTGGTAATAAAATATCAGCTTAAAAGGAAACCACAAGACGAAAAATTATGTATGCTTACAAAAGCTTCTCTGACAGGTGCGCCAATGAGTAACATGTTTTTGATAAATGCGGTATCACGTATGCATGCACCTATATTTTTTTTACCTTTAGTTACCAACCGCAAGCAAAAAAAAAAAACTAAGGATAATACACTACAGAATTATAATTTCCTAAAAAAAATTTTTTCTGCGTTAATATACACTTACTTACATAAATATACAGCGTATACAATATTTGTTAATTTTAGCTTCATTATGTAGGAACATTTTAATCAATTAACAGCAGATAGATAAGGGTCAAGTGCAGAAGTATTTAGAACAAGGAAAATGTTGTCAGCTTCCGAAGTTGCTATATCCTTTTAATTTACAGATAATATTATATTTAAAATTCATGTTTTCTTGTTCAGTAGTTACCGATGTTAGAAGAAGATCAAGTAAATATCTACGCGTTTTCAAATGCTGAATTTTGTATATTATATCTACTACTGTGCATATATTGGAACTATTGGAACAAAATATATTAAATACAATATTTCTTCCAGGTTTTCAAAAGGATTTGGATTGCTACCGAAAGAGTCTTCGCTTGAGATCCCCAACTGCATTTACGGAATCGTCTTCTACTGCCTCATTATATTTTTAAGTACGTACATAAACTTATCATTGCGTTTAATATACTGACCGTATTTTCGTTTCGCAGAATTTCACAATAAAGCTTGAATAAAGTTAACGACGTTAACCCACTCATTCAAACATCTGCGTGAAATATCTAAAGCACATTAATGCAGTCGTTTTTCTTAACATCTAGACGAAACCAATAAAAATTTAAACGCTATCAACTTTTACGACGTTTAGATGAAATCCGACGATAAAGCTGTCATTTATACAGAAAAGAAGAAATCAATCAAATTCGCAATTATATAATTAAATAAAGATGTCAACGTTATAAAGTTGTTTATAAGCTTGTCTTAATATAGTCTCGAGCCAGCTGCTGTAGGCGGCAATAGTTGCGTAAAAACTGTTTCCACAATTGGACGTATTGAATTTACGAGCTTTGCAGCTACTTGTAATTACAATCGCGATGCCAATAATCGACATGGCATTACGATGCACCGTCGCCGCGTCGTCGGCGTCGCTCGACGTGCAATTCGCACATCAATGCGGTTCGTGGTTGCCTTGCCGGCTTCGTGACTTTACCACGAGAAAAATATTGCGAAACCCCGCTTGTGCTCACTCTAAGCTTATTTGGTAGCTCACGAGCCGTGAATAACTGTTATCGTAATAGGCTAACATTGGTACACACTCCTGGGAAGTGCGAAATGTTACGTGCCAATGTGATTTACACGTTTAGGGAAAATACACTAGCAACAATTTGAGCTTGTTAGTTCCATTTTATCACAATTACTAGAGTTGCGATAACTGAATGTAAAACGCAACTTAATTAACGTTTGTGCTTAATCAGAATTTGTAAATGTCTGCCACTCTCAGTGAGGTGAATAAGAAAGTCGAATTTGAATTATTTAATATTCCCAATAGCATTAAAGTCTATAACAATAAAATGTTTCTCTATTTGAATATTTAGAGGGTTTGCGTGAGCTTTTATTGCTTCGCTAAAATGTTAATTCCGTGAAACACGCTCGTAAATGCTCGGAATTGTAGTGGGCATTGTGTTATTTCAGTCTGATATTGAAATAAGCCACAGCCGCTTTGTTTGATCTCTTTTGTTGTGTTGAGTGCTCATAATCTGTCATTGTAATTGCTCTATGCTTGATTTGATTTTATGAACCATAAAATATTGTTACAGGAACCTGTAATTATGATTTTCTAAGTTTAGGAACTATGTTTAGTGCGCTATTACGAGCCATTTGAATTGCATAACGTATTATTTCCGGGGTAGGGTAACTCTGGGTGTTGGAAGGCAAAGGGATCTTTGATATAGACACGGATATTAGGTACGTATGTCATAACAACTTGGCACTCGTGGAAACTTTAACTAACTTTTAGTACTATCAGTTATTTCCAAAGCTTTTCAATATATTCTGTATCTATACCGAAAGGCATCGAAGTATTACGTCCGTTGATGTATTTCTCACGACTCAACATCTCAACCAGATAACGGGATCCTAACAAGCGTGTCTTATGTTTATTTCAGCAACATTTGATCAACTGCTGGTGGCCAGGCTGCTACTTCTAGTGACTGCATCTTCTATCCCCATGTGCGTGTACCTGGCCTATCTTCTGGCGTTTGTTCTTCATGACCTCTGCATTGTTTGCGTGTCCACCTACATCGTAAACGGTGCCCTTACCGTTCTTGTTTACAAGAAAATGAAAGCGTTGACTGCTAAAAAAAAGTAAAATGATACCTACTTGAATTTTCAATATGTTATTGCTGTTTTAATACCTCAAAATGCATTTCATGTTATAAAATAAAGAGCTGTTAATACGTGTTTTATTTCAATGTTTACCTGCAGCTAAATCCAACTTTCTACGTTAAAATCACAGTTTTACAATCCGGCTGAACTGCGAGCATGCGTCGGCGGGAAAAGTAAAATACAACTTAGGTAACAGAATGCACTCAACCGCGCGTTGAATACCCGATGTGCGGAATAGAGTGTTTATTTTACAACTTTAGTTTGTGATTTTACTCGACTATCGTTGAGAGGAAAATATGAAGTAAACATACCTGGTTCATTATTTGATTTGAATGTAAAGCCATTCAAAAGTTACAGTGTGTAATTTACGAATTATGAAAAGTAGGTTGATTTGAAATATGTATTAGGTTTGGGTGCATTAAATCTCAGATTTACGGTACGCCCATCCCTCTCTTAGTTTTGAAGATATAATTGAACCATATCAGGACATATGTATTAAGAATTAACAACCAATCGTGCCCGAATCTAAATTTAAAATAGATATCTTTAGGTATATGTAGGTATAATAAAAACCTTATTTTTGGAAATGATTTAGGTTTCAGTATGAAACTTTGGTTTATCCAATTTAAAAGCTCCCCTCCTACAGTCTGCGTTGCATAATTTATTTGGGTAATAACTTGTCTATTTTATGAAGGTATCTAGCCTTAAACTGAGCAAGAAAGACTCAGACGGTCGGGATTAGGGTAGTTCTTTGCCTCACGGACCGAATTTAAATAGGAATCGATATCTTGTTACTTTTTCTTCTCTTAGAAATATGTTTACTTTTCTTTATTTTCTCCGATTTAAATGCGAAATATATTTAAACATTCAGATTTAATATGACAACATATTTATAAGTTGTAACGATTGCTACATTGACAAAAAGAAACAATTTAAATTTAATTTAAAAAACAACATTTGTGTTTTACGGACGCTTACTTCTTTGAGGAATCCGACCACTGGAACTCAGTAGCTTGACACCATATATTTATTTCCATACCTTGGTTAGAATTTGTTGCTATTTAGCGGTCCGCTACATAGCTTTAACCTCTCGCCAAATCTGCGGTCACATTTAACTGTGCTCCTCCAAGCTCGGCGAGGGTAATTTGAGCCAAGATTCCCGTTTCTCTCAGAATGTGGTAGGTACTTTAGGTACTTATTTTTATACTTCTCAAACAGAGAGGTAACATTAAGGTAAACTAAAGAAGTGAACAAAAAAGAATATAGTGGTCAAAGAAGCGATTATTTCTCATAAAGTAGTTTATCAGAATTTAAAATACTTGTAGGTTTATTTATAAAGGCTGTAGCTTGATTAACTAATCGCCCGCTACAAGTTGTGTGACCCCCCTGCCCGCAGAACGGCAGGTTACCTGCGTTTCTCCTACCAAGACAGGTGAATGCAGCTACTTTCACTAATTATTTAGTACAACATCGTATGCGTTGAAAATAAATTACATATGACACAACCCTAATTCCGGGTCATGATTACAAATAGCGGATAAGTAGCAGCCGTTGAAATCAATAAGTAACTCCTTTAGTTTTTTTGCCGATTAATAATGAGGTTTCGTGAGTTGGTAGGTACCTACTTAATTAGTATTAATGTGAAGATTTATTACACAGGTCTAAACGGCTAATTGCGGTCATTAATAACGACAAGGCTCTATTATTCTTTAAATTATTAGTCAATTACATTGTATTAAGTACTCAGTAACTTACTTATAGCAATTGTATTGTTTAGCTTCTGCTTGAATTGCATAAGTTAAGTTTAATTTCAAGTTTCCTACGAACGTTATTCCTATAATTATATTATAGTACCTTATTTAAATTATGATAGTAGGTACAGGTACTACGAATATTTATTATCACGATTTTTCGAAGTTTGCCTCTTAATTTGATTGTCAATGATAAATTAATTAACAATCAAAGGCACTAGAAAAGTTTAAAGCACTGATCACTACAAAGTTCTCCTGTGTTGTAAAACATCATTATTACAATGTCAGTAGCGCCATCTATTGGCGAATAGTAGAAACAATTGACTTGGCTTAATGCCATCTGTTGGCGAGAGGATGTAACTTAGCTTTACAATAGATGGCGCTGTTCAGTAGGTGTATTTGTTTTTAAAAGTTGAGTATTGGCTGAAAATATTTTTTTTTTGCAAATTGGCTTACCTCTAAAACCACAAAAAATATGAAAAAGGATTTAATGCGTTGCTGCCAGGCTCTCAGTTGCTTCCAGTGCTTTCACGGACCATACCATAGTCCTATTGAACAAACAAACTCATGGATTTTATATGAATACAAAGGATCCATCGAATACCTACATGGGACATCAATATTAAAGAGATACAAACCAACATTTTCTATGAAAGGCGCATACCGCACAATAACATTGACGTACCCAGGTCCTTCATTTAAGTAAGAGTTGACTACCTAGTCAACTCTTACTTAAATGAAGGACCTGGGTACCTACCTGGGTGGGAGTACCTACTCCAGGAAACTTAACGACCTTACTACAATTTTAAGTTAAGCAGGTGCTGAATACCAACGAATTGTAGCGTGTACTGCAGTTTTACACTGCCTTGGTCAACCATAACTGTCAGCAGTCTTAAAAGGAAGCACTATTATCCCTTTAGTGTCTTTGCAGACATTTCCTTGTCTAGCTTTACTGCAGACCTAAGTAGTATACTAACTGCGTAATGCTACAAGTCCTGGTGACGCAATGACAGTTACGATCAAAGTAAACTCCTTTTAGTGTCTTGCTAAGTTTACTTCTAATGGGTTCTTTGATACAGTCCCATAAAGTTAGGTGACTTTCATTTCCTTTATAAGCTTCAGCAGTGTTTGTATTAGGTGGGATTAGCACATTTTTAAGTCTAGTGTACAGATGATTGTAGAGATATCCCATGTCCTCTTACAAGCACTAGCACGGTTGATGTTTTCTTGACTTATTTTTATTTTCCCTTTCAGAATTACAGACAGTTTCCTAAAAAGTTTTAAAGCCTCATCATTTGTTAAACAAATTGATATTTTCTACCTTTGCAAAGACACAGAATAGCGACAAGATAGTCCGTCAGTGGTAACGACCTTTCATGAGGACGTACGCTTTGTTTGCAGACGATCAGATACAGCTGTCGCCTGGTTGATGGGCCAAACGGACCGATTAAAAGCCACTGATTACGCGCAAGTAGCGAACATGAGGCATTTGACATTGTTCAAGAATGGCGAAGTCAAGAGCGCAGCGAGCTTTTGAACATTTTCCGACGAGATCATTTATTATGTTTTTGTGGTTACACGTTTCATACTCGTGCTTCTATCTTTTTTAATTTTGTTTAACGCACGTCTCCGGTGAAGTAGGCTTTACTTCGAGCCGAACAAAAGAGGGCTGTAAAGTTAAGCAAAAATAAATTCTTGGAATTGTAAATGGGCTATTTACCTACGAACAAAAACTATCTAAAATCAAAATTCTATCAACCTTCACGTTCCTCTATAAAATATCAAAATGACTAAACAGCGGTACATTAATTATCTACTATATGTTACAGTTCCATTGCAATAATAGTCTGTTCATGTTCAATGGCAGAAATATGTACCAGAAGGTTTGCCTACCCATCTTCAAAAACACTCTGGTACATAAGTCATCAGCTTTTTTGACCAGTAGGATTAATAGCTGAAACACCAAGTTTCCTAGACAGGATAGATGGATTGTGTAAATAGCGATATGGCCAGAAATAATGTAATTGTGAGATGACTACAGATAGAAGAGTATGGAAGAATGGGAAAAGAAAATAAGCTGCATCGCCAAATGATATTGAGGAATAAAGGCAGGAGGATGACGATAACATAGATAGAGTAATTCTTCTGTATTAAATGATTATGAACATTTCAAACAATACAAGCCTATCTAAGAATCATATTCTTTATATCTCACAACACTTCTGTTCATACACTTCAGTGGTAACAACATAAACTTTCGGCCATAAACTTGGCAGTGGGAGTGACGAACGAACAATAATACGTACATAATTGTGAAGATAGCACCCGCCTTGTGGAGTCCCACGCTGCTTGTGTAATTATGTTATGTCGCTACTTCACGCGGTTGTAAGCGCATAAATAGTCTCATTTGCAAGCTGGGGACGAAGGAATGTTCATGGGTAGTTTGGCGATATGACTTTATTGTCGCCTCGTAATGTGGAGATGTTACAGCCGAGGGATGAGATTGAATAACAGTATATGGGAATGGTACTAGCGTAAGATTTAGCGTGACTGCCCCTTTCTGAAGTGGTATGTTATAATAGTGGTAGTGATCGATATTTTGTGATTGGGTCTGTTTATATGAATTGACTTACTATCATCATTAATATCATCTCAAATCTGCCAGATATTTTTATAGACATTAATTGATAGATTCCGCATCGGCCTGTTAGGCACCCTGATTTATAGACTAGCTAGAGTTATTTTTTAGCTTCAAACTTCGCCACACACTCAGGTGTCTATTTTTAGATCACTGCTAGTTTAGCAGCTCTAATATGTTACCAATATTTGAATGTCACGTATGAAGTACGTAATTATGATAATAGACTCGAACTACCGGTTCAGTGACTAACGTTTATAATATTTTTCTGCTACAAGTTGTTCCCAATTTGCACACAAAGACTGCCCACGCGCATCTGACTACGTTTTATTATCTGCTGTGTGTTTTGTTTACTCTACTACATAAAAGAACTATTAACGAAATTATAACCCTTTGGTAGGTTAGCTTTTCTATGTTGATATAGCTATATCTATGTAGTTAATTTCTTGGAGCTTCTCAGCAGTTAATACAGCATCTAAAAGATGGCTTTGAGTAAGTATTAAAATTTCTTTAACTTCTGCACAGTTTCCACATTTGCAAATTATTTTACTTACAGGGATGCATACCGCTATTCTCTCTGGTATCTTTAACATATCGCAGTGGGCCGGTGCGGTGTACCTATCAAAGCTCAGAATAAAATAAATATGTAAACGACTGCCAGCATTGGACCTTACCTCGAAGTTGTCACATTTCAAAGACATACCAAAACAACGTAACTGTCATAATCCAAATGTCGCTTCCATTTTTGGCGCGCGATATTGACCTTCCACAGTCGGCCTAGTGCAGATTGCACCTTATAAGGAGCTCTGGAAGTGCGACGTGTTTTTGGTATGACTACACAACTTAGTTAAGGACCCCTGTAGGCCATCGCTTGTGACAATAACTTGTTTATGCACGTGGGAGTAATGAGATCATTGTCATATACATTTATGAAGTGGTCTTGTATTTAGGCGGCTGTCAATTGTTTGAGGCGGAGATGTGATTGTGGCACTTGTTTCTGCTTTGTCACTGCTGTTAACGGTGCAATCGTTTTATGCAATATGGAGATCGATTCTGTTGATACATATACACGTGCCTGTTTGTGACACACAACTTAATAATCTTATGCTGAACATGTTGTGCAGTAGACTGAACATGGTAGCATTACGTAGCTTTACCTCTTAGAGCAACATGTAACAGCAATACAACACAATATTGATTAAAACAAATAATTTATTCACAATAATTATAGCCTTACATGACCAGCACCAGATATCTAACGAAGGTTTAATGACTCAAAACGGATATTAGCAAACAGTTTAAATATTGCAATATTTTGTACTAACCTCGTTAATATTCACGTCCTACGAAACTAAAGTACTGGCTTAACGATGTTTATTATAATTTATACGAAACTCGATCAACGATAAGAGTTTATAGGAATTTGTGCTGAATGGCCTGGATTTAGTTGGTTCATAAAGCGGTTTGAGCGACGTGAACAGCCCACGCAAATCCAGGCCCAATGTGAATTGTAATGTTACCACAAGTCCTAATTTACTGAAATGATTATATACTGGTATTATACATTTAATCAGACATTAGATTTGGTAATTGAATAATTAATTGGCTGTAAAGTTGGTTCCAGTCAACTACGATATTAATATTCGTACTGAAGTTGTTTCAATGAATTGAAATGCGTGCCAATTGACATGTACGGTTCTTGCACTTTGCAATTCAACTGTTCTGTTTTATTCAATAATAAATTGTCTAGCTTAACATAGTGTTCTTTTTATCAATTATTGTATTTTGTGTTATATCTTCAACATCCTAAACTATTGAAACTAGTATGCACGAACAAAACAAAAAGCAACTCTGGTTGATATGACCCTAAAAAGTATGATCATTTTAGTGCACAGGTATTTTCTTAGCTTTTGCATTGTCCATTGTTAACAAATATCATTATCAAACAATTTGCTTGATGTTGAATACATCCTTACATACCGATACTTGTTTGTTATACATTCTCTGATCTCTCTTTAATCGTTTCAGTGTATGATACTTGAATCCTCTTGTTTTAAAATTACCAATATCGGATGTATGAAATTAAATCTAGCGTAAATGTCGCACCGCTGCCGCACCGACTAATCAACAAAAAACTCTGCTTTTAAATTGGAAAGTCAGTAAACCATTCGTAGTACAAGATTAATATGAATTATTTCAGTAAACCCTACTACTTTACAAACATCGTGGCCAAATGAATGGTTATGAACGAATACAAGGCAGCAATTAGGCCTTAACAGGTTGCAACGGCCCTAAGGTTGGGAGCCAATCAAGCGATTATAAATTATGTATGCATATCGGCCTCTGCAATTAGTTAAAATTGGGCCAGTGTATTTTGTAATTTGTGTAGCGGGATTACAGAGTTGTGAACTGAGCGGTATTTGTATAAAAGGAATAGGATTTCGGTAATTGTTAGATAGTTTTTTAAATTACCTAAAGTCGTTATTTTTTAGGTTTATGACCATTATACGGTGATCAAGCATTTTCATTCCCTTCAGTTATGGTTACAGTAATAAAACTTCAAAAGAGAAACACAGACTACAGACAACTTCCACAAAAAAAAATGAACTGCATTTTATTCGACACGAATTCTGTGTCGACATAATCGAGCATTATTTTGGACCACCCTGGTTTTAAGACCCAAATAATGATCATTGTAATGCGTGT
Organism: Helicoverpa zea x Helicoverpa armigera; assembly: GCA_033682625.1. Classification (NCBI taxonomy): domain Eukaryota; kingdom Metazoa; phylum Arthropoda; class Insecta; order Lepidoptera; family Noctuidae; genus Helicoverpa; species Helicoverpa zea x Helicoverpa armigera. The sequence goes on from JAWIIS010000029.1 coordinate 4,009,296, forward strand.
GAAAGTCGACCTGTCTCATATTTTGTGGAAACAAGTGTCGATCGTTGTAAAAGTGACAGCCCTAATATTCGTGGGCGGTTTGCAAGGTTTGGCGAAGTGAAGTAGGCCGATTGGCATTCTCGATGGCACTTCTTACGTTGGTTGCAAATGTTGGCCAAACCTCTCTTTAGCATTGGTTGTAGGAATGTTGGGAGCAACCTTTGCGGCAAGCCTTGGAAGAAACATACTCGTACTTTCATCCAAAAAAGTAATGTGCATATATAGGTTTATACCTATTCCGAATTTGTTCTAAGGTATTAGGTTAAAAATTCTAACAAAATATTATGGAAAATTAAACCTTGATTATAAATTAGCATGAGTCATGGGTGTTTGGCCTTCTAATAATCTACATATGTAATTATTTATTAGCGACCCATATTTGGCTATAAGACGCAGTTTGAGTTTTGCAAAACGTGACACTGTTGCCTGTACAAATGCCAGTTTTGGCATCGTTAGACTAACCGAATGACTCTAATGGGAGCCAGTGACTAAAATAATGCACTAGGTCCCAGGATCGATAGATTCAGAGTCACCTAGTGCATCTATAGTCCAAAGCCCTAACTTATGGCAATAAGTAAGGACCTTGTAACAACGGAAACATAAACAGGTTTCAACGAAAATATCCGTCGGTTTTTAAAACGCACGTTTTTTGCAACATCTAATAACTTAATCAATGACGTACCTCATGTTAATAGCTATTAATTTCCTTTTATACGATTTGTACTTCAGTTAAAGTGAAATTAATTCGTTATGTGATTGAAGTCTCACGATCCGGCTACCAGTTACAATTACCAGTTTTAATTAACTAAAGGTACCACATAGTATTATGTATAGAGTAGCCACATGCGTCATGGGTAAAATAATAAAATAACGAAGGAGCACAATTAATTATTGTTTTCATACTAATAGTCAAGTTCATGTGAAAAATTTACATATGACCGGTTTCTGTTTATTCTGGGCTCCCTACCGATAAGGGTGCTCAGAAACCAAAGACTTCTAGAAGAGATAAAAGATCTTTATGTCAGAAATCGACCAGTAGTAATGTAGCGGTCTCGTACACATATGTACATTTAATTGTTATTCACATCAAAAAATGGCAAATAAAGCTCTACCCTAATTATTATGTCGATGTAAAATGTTTGCTCAGTAGTCTTCAAAGGTATCATTACAGATTTGGTTAAGATATAATTTTATACGAATAAAACCTGTTAATCTACGAAGTAGTAAGTTACGTATTTATCTGGTCTTACAGTACTGGTTTTATCGAATTATATAGATTGAATTTGAATATTATATCTGTTGGCGGATAATTTTATGACTGCCAAATTGTTTTGCGTTTCGTGGCCAAACAACCTACGTTCGTTGCTTTGACAGAGGAATATATTGTTATTAATAGTTCGATACCTCCAAATGTTTAACTACTTTTAAAACCTTGTCACATTAAGGACATAGTAGTGTTGTGAGAACTTTACAAGCTGAGTGCCGTAACATATCTACTTAAAATTTACCCGTGTGAAGTTCTTTACAAGGTCGTATGTCGCGCCCATTTTTAAGTAAGTATTAACGGAAGACATACTAAGCCAAAAGTTAGACACAGCACCAGGTCCTGATAGAATCACTAACGAGCTACTGAGAGGAACCATAGAAGAACTGGCCCCCATTTTAACTAAAATCTTCAACGACATCCTGAGATCGGGACAGGTTCCAGAACAATGGGAGACATCCTACATCGTTCTCATACATAAGAAAGGACAAAAAGACGACATAGGGAACTACAGACCAATAAGTCTGATGTCTAACATATATAAAATTTTCTCCAAAATAATTTTAAATCGAATAAGCAACACACTTGATGAAAACCAACCGAAGGAACAAGCTGGCTTTAGGAAAAACTTCTCCACGATAGATCACATTCACACAGTCAAGCAAATTATGGAAAAATACAATGAGTATAACAAACCGCTATACATGGCTTTTATCGATTATTCTAAGGCATTTGACAGCATAAGCCACACAGCCATATGGGAAAGCTTACAAAACCAGGGGATTTCGACAGTGTACATAAACACCATTAAAAACATCTACGCCAACAGTAAGGCAAGAGTACAACTGGAAACCTTGGGTGAGACATTTCAAATAAAAAGAGGCGTCAGACAGGGCGACCCGATGTCCCCGAAGCTGTTCTCGGCGGTGTTGGAAAACATATTTCGAAAGCTAATGTGGGATCAACATGGATTAAATATTGATGGTCAAAAATTAAACCATCTTAGATTCGCTGACGATATTGTTTTGTTTGAAGAACAACCAGAGATCCTAGAGAAAATGATACAAGATTTAGATAGAGAGAGCGAGAAAGTGGGCTTATCTATGAATATAAACAAAACGAAGCTATTAACGAATTCAAACAAGTATGAAATAAAGATTAACAACCAACCTGTTGAATATGTAGATGAATATATCTATTTGGGACAAATCATCTCACATACAGACACAACTACAAAAGAAATCAAAAAACGAATAGCTAACGGATGGAAACGATTTTGGTCACTGAAAGAGATTATGAAATCCACAGATCTTAGTATTGGTATCAAAAGGAAGGTCTTCAATACCTGCGTTCTCCCATGCATTACATATGGCTGTGAAACGTGGGCTCTCACGAAACACCACAGAAACATGCTGGAACACTGCCAAAGAGCCATGGAAAGAAGCATGATAGGTATTAAGATACAAGACAAGATACGAAACACCGTGATAAGAAGTAAGACAAAAGTCACAGACGTACTTACTAGAATAGATAGTCTAAAATGGAGATGGACTGGACACATGCTGCGCGGTAAACAAGAGAAGTGGAGCAACACCATAACAAACTGGTACCCCAGAGATGGGAAAAGGAACAGAGGAAGACAAAGCAAGAGATGGGAAGATGAACTAAAAATGACGGCAGGCCCAAAATGGAGAAGGGTTGCTAGAGACAGAGTACAATGGAAATTGTTAGAGGAGGCCTTTGCCATGAGGCACACTGAACTCAGAGATTTTCTATAACTTAAGAGACAATCACATAACAAGGAAGGAAGCAGTTCAGGATAAGAGGCTTATTATTATTATTATTAACGGAAGACGGTCCTGCCATGCCCTCGACACGCACTCACTGCAAGTTGTTTCACCATAGTTACTTAGAAAACTTTAAAGGAAAACATAGAGAGGAAACCAACATGTCCTTGGATAGAACACTTCAAAAATAGGTTTTGTAACCCTAACCTGATAAAAGGTTACCTACCGTAAGGCGTTAAAAGTCAAAAATGTACCTTCTTAGCTGTCGTAGTACACTCAAGAAAATTGTCTTTACTATCTTCATTTAGTGCTCAACCTAGAACCACTGCAGTACATGAAGTTGATGGACCTCTAAAATCTATCATAGTCTGAGTGAAAATGACATTCGGATAGTAAAACACTTACGGAAGATTCTAGAAGGAATTTGCTAATAAAATGAATGTCTTACTAACCAGTTAATACCTACTCACTCTTAATAGGTAGGCTGTCCATTTATAAGTATAAATGGATGATTATTACGTAAGTCAGAAGTTTAGTCAGCTATTTTGATTGCTAACAGATCCGTAGATAGCGAGATTTCGTCCACCTTATCCAATTTTAACACTTCATCTCTCTATTTGGTATCGCAAGGACAGAACAACATACAATTATCAGGTGATTATTTAAGTTGATTCATTATTTATAGTAGGCAGATATTAAAATAATAATAGGGATGTCATGCGGATTTCTTGTGGTTTGTTGCGAGATCATAGGTCAAGTTTTATAAAAAATATTGTACTTATAAGTACGAAGGTGTTATGATTAAGAACACCTATGAGTTTGTTTATTATGAACACGTATTGGTGATGGTTTAACCCTTTATTTTTCTTCAAAAGGCTGCTTCTTACAGAGCTTAAGAAGCCTCTATAGTCTATTATCCATTATTTCTTCATATAGCTTTAAATCATACTCTGGAAACATAATATATACTTCAAAACTTATTAACACACTAACATTACCCCATCGATAAACAACTACATACGAAAGTAAAATCGCAAAACAAACTGAACAAGTGAACATCAAACACTTAAATTATGACACGACGGCGACGGTAAAAACAATACGAAATACAAACGGTATCATAATGGTTGTGACCTTTCGTCTGTCACCGGGCTGTTGTCACACTCCCGCGCATCTCACTTTCGTCAGCTGGTCAAACACTCGTACAATGAGCAATAAACTATCGTAACTCAGTTGCCAAGGCTAGGAAAAGAGGTTAAGAAGGTATAGAAACAATTAGCACTTAAATGTATGTTGTTATTGCCTAAAGGAGCGATATGTTTGAGTTAGTCCTATTTTATGTGTGTTCTTTGTTTACATGAGAAACATTCCAGCCATACATCCTATCTATTTAATTTCGTATTACATTAAATCAACGATGCCAACATTATTGATGTAAGAATTGTAGCTGAACGCAACAAAATAGTTCTTGTGTCCGTTTTGGGGATAAATTATTTATTTTATTTATTTAAAATACTTTATGCACATTGTACAACGGCGGACTTAACGCCTTAGGCGTTCTCTGCCAGTCTACCTTAGGGTGGTGGTGAAACAGAAATGGTAGGTGCAACACAGTTTGAGCATAAGTGCAAGATAATAAAAAAAATATATATTTATGTATATATAAATATAATAAATAAATAAATATATATATATATATATATATATATATATATATATATATATATATAAACATTCCTGAATCCAATAGAAGAAAGTGGAGAAAATGAACTAGCGTAATGATTCCGCCAACTTGCCATGGATGTGATTACGTAGTTTAATTTTAAACGTGTTTAAATTACAGGGAGAAATTTATTTGAATACCACTACCAGCCAGTATGTAGACTACTATTCATTATCAAATTGAGAGTGATTGATTTTTTTGTGTTCTTGCTGAAAAAAAAGTGCTAGGATTTAAAAGTAGGTAGGTACCCAAAGGTAGCCAAAAATGAGTGACCTATTATGTTTGTTACTTCGACTGCTGGATAATAATTATGTTGTAAAAATAGATTTCTAATTGGATTCGAAGAAAAGAAAAACACTGGTACATGTTATTTTATTCATCAAAGCAATAACGTAAAGCGTTATCATTGATCAAACTTAAATATGTTTTGATTAATACAAAAGTTTAATAACCAAGAAATTATAAGTTATTGCTTTCAATCGAGACTGGGGCCTTAGGCATGGAGTGGGCGTTTAGACGAAGTTAACACAAAGATATATTTATCCGATATATATTATTCTTAAGAATGTCTCATAATTATAGATGAAGTCAACGGAGGATGTAGGAGCATTGCGAAAGATTCATCATGTCGATGCTTATCGCAGATTAGGACATAGAAGCTAGATTTATACGTATAAAACGTAATAGCATTTCCGATGTTAGTTTATATTGTAATCATCGGCAAATAAAAAAATAAAAAGATTTCGACGAATTGAGATCCTTCTCCTTTTTGGGAAGTCGGTTAAAATATCTAATTTCCTGACTTCTACAACGATCACGTCTCACGCAAATAATTCAATAACGATGTACTTTTCCACAATGATACACGCGCGTATGTAACATAATGTAACCTATTACATTCAAATTATTTACAAACGAACAAGTCTAAAATTATGTGAAGAGAGATAAAAAACCCTACCCACGTCCAATTAGCCGGTAGACGTCGTTACCAAGCTTAAATTATATTCAAAATGGTCATACACTGGAAAAAAATTAAGTGCTTACTTTGTTTATTACATAGAGATACTTCTGGCTGTAAGGGTTGGCAGATTGTAATATGCTATTGTTGCTCATTCAATAAGGGATTTCTTGAGCAGGTTAAGAAGTAGATAAGGTAAGTACATTCTACACAATGTGGACAGTATAAAATAGTATTTTGGATTTCTGGCCGTACCAAGTTCCTAGAATATTTTTTTCAGGAGTCATCAACTCACATGGTCTTGGGCTGACTTTCGATCTGGATATTGGATGTTGCAATCGTTCTGAAGAGTCTGTATTACAGGTGAGTCAAATCACATAGCGAACCTTAGAGAGCTCTCTATATCAGCATCTGTTTTTCGAATTCTTGTAACTCAGCAACCACCTGTGTTTGCGTACATTCTTGCTCTCTCTCAGAGGTACATCTTTTGAATCCATTACAAGACAAACAAGTACTGTGATCAAAGTACATATATTACAACAGTATGTATAATGTAATACATCGAAGGTTCAATGCGTTTAAAAGAGAAACGTCGCCTATTGGTGTCAATTAACAGAATGCCTTTTCAAGATTAATAGTCGCAGGAAGTCGTTAAGTCCCTTTAAAACTGAAGCAGTCATTAAAACTGTCGCTGTATTTTCATGTACCGTATTTTGAACACGTTGCGTTACGGATGTCGACATTAATATTCACAGACTAGAACATTGTGATACAGTCTACCTTAATTTTATAAGTGTAGGAATAATTTTATAGATAAAAGCAAGTAAAGTTATCAAAGGATTTCTTGGAGAAGAATATTTATAAGCATAATAAATGTAGGCATGTTAGTTTATAGGATTTTAGGACTACATCAAGTATTAAGAAAGGAACTTTCAAGCTTTATTACTTTAAATCTCTAAATTTACTCTTTGTAAGCTTAAATTAAACTACATATTTGCCTTTGAAGATAAAGATATTAAAATAAAGTTTCCATGTGCTCTCAATAAATGATTAGTGCGACGGTGCGCGTTTATTGCGCATTGACGCGCAAAAGGATTATAATGTGTCTATTGTGCCTAATACTTATTTAAGAATGTTATTTGTTTCCTATTACGTACGAATAATCATATTTAGGACAATGAATACTTTAGATAGCACTTCGTTTATGACTCTGTTATACAGGGCACATTTTGTAGGGACTTTTTTATAAATTGATCGATTATACATGCCTGGATCACGTTACTGGAAAACATAAATCCAAAATATTTGAAGACATGCGTAACACTGATTTATAAAAAAATATAAAAGACACATAAACCTAAGCAAGAGAAGATTCAGCATCGTCACCATTTGTCGGCAGATTCCCATTATCTGTAAGGAAAATACAAAATACACACGTCCGTCTCGGAATTGCAAATGAAATGTTTTCTCAAGCTTATCGCTTAGCTACAGTCCATCAAGATATGCCTGATGTCCATTTGTAGGACTCGTAAAAGGACCACGACAAATGATGGCACTGACTCAGTGATTCTTGACTGTTATAATGCAGCTTTGTGGTAGGTCATTTGGGTATTTTGTGTGGTCAGCAGTCGGCAAAATACCTAATGGATATTTCCCTGATGAAGGGGAAATAGTGCCGTTTTTTGAGACAGTCAATGGTTATTCATAATAGGTAGTCTGAATTTAATGATATAGGTGAGAAACCCTGGAAGTAGGTACCTGGATGGATCGTCAAGATGATTTTGGCGGTGTTTTGTGATCGCTTGATAGAATTAGGCGTTGAAATTGACTCTCAGAGATTTGTTGAAATGTCAATACTTACATGTGTAGAAGCTTGTAAAATGTATGCTGGAACCTTTTTTTAACCACAAATGATGGATAAGAAAACATAACACATAAGAAAATGATATCGAGGAAGGTACGGAAATGATTTTCGCAATTCGGAATACTTACTATTGTGGGCTGCGATCGATTAACCTGATGGTTCAAAAAAAACGCCTGTTTTATAGCTGGTATATTTGATCCCGGAAACTGTGGACAATATAAGCGCACAATATAATTCGATACCTGGTATTGTATTAAATATTATGGTAATTTTATGTAGCATGTGGGCGATCGCTAGACGCCAATTTAGCTGACACCTACCTAAAATCCGCGACGACGTTATAACATTATCATCAAGACATTCCATTCCTTGGATAATTGATTTCATTTGAAGTGATTTCTTAGTATCCTTGATTTTTTAAGGTCCAACTTTGTATATATTTTTATCTAACTAAAACAATTATGCCGATAAGTCTGATATAGGAATGAGCCTTGTTTAGAGTTGACCGTTGTCTGAAAACTGATAACTATTATTGGGACCTAAAAAAGTAATCTGATAATTGGAGTCTCTGAATTATAGGGGTAATAAGATATAAATTACGATAGAATAATCATCAATTCATCAGTCAAAACAGCTAAAATCAAAAGGTTAAAACATTTCGCCAATAAAAATTCGCACTTACATATGCAAAAAAAATGCAAAGCAGACAATTTGTACAACATTTTAAGAGCATACATTCCGAATGTACACACATAATCGTAACAAAGCTAGCATACGACTATATTTAGACAAGTCGATTGAAGGAAACAGTACTGCATACTGGCGTCGTGGATTATGACATAGTTGGTAATGTTTATGCAAAAGTGCGCCCACGCCTCATTGGCATGCATCTGGGGCCGCGGTGATAAACAAGACAGGTGGGCAGCCGTCCCTCCCACCGGACCGTCTTAGGCCGGCAATACACCTGCCGGGGCTGCGGGTTGTTCGAAAGAGATACCGCGGCCCTGGTACATAAAAGGTCTGCGACAGAACACGACGGTTTTTAGTCAGTAAGAGTCTGACACTCCCTCACCGCTGCTAACCCACGGACCTCTTGAAGTAGTCAGGGGCGACAGCTTCAAGCCGTCGACTGCACAGTGAACTGCAGAGTTCTATAGTCGCACATACACGAACCGCTCAAGCAGTTGCAACTGATTCGGGCGGTCGACAGCTTGAAGCTGTCGCCCCTGACTGCTTCAATCGGTCCGTGTATTACCGGCCTTAAATGTTCCTCTTTTGCTAGTTTCCTACTCTATTATAAGGTGAATTAGTGATGGTGGATTTTGTAAGTCGGCTTTTGTGGATGTTGAACTATTAGGCGTTTGGAAGCGTTATGTCATAATTGTGGAATGCGACGGGCGGAAATGGACTCTGTCCTTTTATTGTATCATATCGATGTTAGCCTGTAATTAGTTGTTGCACTTATAAATGTTACCTTAGTAATTTAATCGCTTAAGTATATGTTTAAACAATTGTTTTCTAAAAAAAAATATCGATTATTGCCCTACATCTCCCAAAATTAGTTTAATTGATTTTATTTTATACTATCCTTGTATTTTCAGTTTATTCATTATCAAATAGCTTTTAAATATGTGACGTCGTATAGGTATGTTGATGGACATGTTAGTATATGTTTGTATGTCAAAAAGGCGATGATCTCTACTAATGTTAAAATTAATAGAATAAACATCCGTATATTAGTAATGTTTAAACATGTTGTTAACGCTTAAACCTCGGAGTAAATTGCGGTAAACTTTACCTGAGCTTTTTTACAAATATTGTTTTTGATTTGCGTAGTATCTGTTGGGACGTACCTACTTATAAAAATAGGCTTCGGTGCGAGGTGTTGAGAGTACTAACTTTTTCTCTTCTCAATAAACGTTCTATTATAATTTATACCACATTGAACATTGTTTAGAACATAGTTCCTTGTGTTTATTCCACCTAGTGCGACTTCCGGATAAGTTTCCTATTTTAATTATGTTTATTAAGAACTTAAACATTATGAAATAAGACGTTAAAAGTACCTGTGTCTACCCATATGACGGATATACTGGACGGACATGATTCTCTTTTGTTTTCTAAAAGGTAATTCATATTACATTCTTGCTGAGTCAATCGAGGGTGGCATATTGAATGACTTGATATGTACTTCTTGTATTTTTTGCTACTGAACATAATGATGTGTGTGGGTTTTGAGCTTTTCTCTTAATGCGGATTATAAATTATAAATCATAGTAAGTAGTAGGTAGATGTTTGGTTCAAAAACTATAAAGAATACTTAGATTTGAATGATTTATAACAAGTTAGTGCTCTAAAGTTAAGTGATTTAATTACCATACTAATAATCTTTTTCTAAGAAGGATATTTAAGCCGTTAAAATGATGTAACTTTATAGATTTTCATGGAATTAACGCCGTTTATTCGATCATCACAGGTAAAGCAAAAACTATAAAGATGTTTTTGATTGAAACCTGTTCTAAATGTAGAATAACCAGATTGTTCCCCATAGCAATACTTAATGCGAAATACCGACAGTTAATTTAAATAAGATATTAAAGTTGTAATCCAGGGCCGGATTAAACGAATAACAAATGTTTGTGTTGGGATTTGTGACTGTTCTGAATGTGGTCAGGTAACAAAAGGGGAGTCGAGAACTCTGCAGGAACATGCATTTTATATTCAATTAATTTCCATTCCCATTTTTCAGTTGTTTTAAACAGAAGCTTATTCTGTAAATACAAAATTATACGATTTTGTAATTGTGATAAATTGAATACCAAGCTAAAATTAAATACTAGCCTGAATAAAAAAAACTGATCTGTCATATCGCAAATATCATGACAACGCATTAGTTTTAAGTGGCATTGTTAATAAGAAGCCAGACAGTGCTGAAAAACTGCACAATAATTTGATGGGCAATTTTCCGGGCTCGTAGCCAATCCGATATGCTACGGCACGGGCCTCGGTCGCCTCAGTCCGTCACTGTAAGGCTGCGTCCACGCAGTTTTCCATGTTAGTCCTCGCGGCCCCCACTCTTGCGCGGTACACGAGGCGCGCCACCGCCGTGTCATACTGTAGTGTCTCCCTCTCGCTCGCGACCGCGTGTGCGATCGATCAACACCATCGATTTCCACCGATACGTTTTACCCATTTTTCTGAATGAAAAGTCCTTGTTAAACGTAAAACAATAAACCCGTACGTGTCGGAATGTTAGTGCCATCATTAGCATAGTTTGTGTAACTAAAATTTTACTAATCTGTGAATAATTTTCATTGTTTTCAGTGAAGTGACTGAAAGTTTTTAAACGGTGCCGCTGTTTTGTAGTGTAATTTGTGAAGTTTACGTGTGGTTTTTTTATTGAACGGAGGTTTGTAACTACTTAATTATACATGCGATAACAGCTACACGGCATTAGAGGTCTTTACACATTTTTTGTGGGGTGAAGATTGTATCAATTACACATGTTGATGGCAACAATTATATTAAACGACTCGGTACATATTTATGTGATGAGGCAGAATTTATAATGAGTACTTGTAACAGGTGGATTATTAATACAGAAACAATAGGTGTATAGATGGATGAATAAGGAGTACTGACGCATTTTCGAAGATTTTCCGGCTCCATTTTCGTTTAAGTGGATATACTTAGGAATGACATAACGTATGAATGGTATGTGAAACATAATGTTCAGTGACGTAGGTGTCGCTCTAGGTGGCAGGTTAGGTGGAAATATTACCATAATGCCTTCACATTGTGTATGTGATTATGTTAATGTTTGTTTCCCGAAGCGTTAGCGAGAATCGCTGCGAATCTATCGCCTTGTTTATTGGATATTGTATTAGACTATTAAGTAGTTATTTAATTGCACTGGTTTATTCTTCATTCATTGATGATTTAATTATGGTTATTCGATCGTATCCTATCGAAATGAATTGTTGGAATGTCGCACTGAATGAAAATTTAAATCCATTCGGCGATCGAAGTCGTAGTTTTCAAAATTTGGTTTTGGGTCTTCCAAAAATGCGATTTAAAAAATATATATTTCACGTATTGTTATGTGATGCATGAAATAAGTATGTACAAACTGCAGTAGTATGTTTCCATTAAGATATATGGATGATTGATCCAAGGATGTGTATGAAACATCTCCTGGAAGTAAGTCTAATCGCCATATATGTACGATGTACGAGACTATTTTACTCAATACGGAGATTACTTCATTTTCCTACTGGAAATTAACATACCATGGTTTATGTTAAACTATTTACATAAGCTAGTTAGTTAGTCAATTAATTTTATGTACGCATAAAATGATGTAGCTTATATGGCTTTGTATATACGGTACGTCTTATTTCCTGATAAGGATTAAATCTTCTTTATTGCGTATAAAAAAATCTGTAATAAAGAAACTAATTTCCTCGATTGTATAGTAATAGAAAATATGTTGCCTTAAATAACTTCAAATAAATATTTCGATATATCGAGAGACTGTTTTACATACATATATTCAATCTATGATAATATATTGTTGTAATTTTAGTACAATCAGGGTCCAATGCAAATTAAATTAAATACAGTCAGTTTAGAGTTCGCACCATATGTTTTATGGTATATTACATAGGTAAAGCCTCTAATTATAAAGTCAATTAAAACCGTATGCGCCTTTCGACAGCGCGTGCGACGGATGTCGCGGCCTAGCGGCGCGGGCGCAGGAAACATACCGATACAACCAATCGATCAGCTGTAACGAGTATTGTATCGAATTGGAAGTATCGATAGTTTTGTTTTGCTGATTTCTTCTTTTGGATAGTTTCGGAGAATTTGATTTGAATTGCCTTTGACAAAGCAAAAAAACAGGATTTTCAAAGATAAGGTAAAAAAAATATATTTGATTAGTTTACAGCATTAAAAAAAAAGTAAAACCTACTCCTAAGTCTGACTAATACTGTACTGAAAACTGCATCAAAATAGGTTCAGACAAACGTGTGACAATCGCGCAAAAACATTCATAAAGGTGTAACTGAAAACATATTTTTTTTGAAATCAGTTAAAAAATTTATACTGCTATCAACAAAATTAATGTATTGGTATTTTTTGAAAAAAAAAACACAGTATCGATTTAGTATCTCGATTAAATATATCGATAGTTTTTCGGACTCGTACGCAGGGAAGCGTACCATAGCGAGCGATCAGCTGTAACCGTTGTGTTATCGCATTATCCGTGGCGACCATTGTGTCTGCGCATAGTTGCCAGTCTTGATCACAAGTATTTATTTACCTTTGAAAAGAGGGGAATTTGTATGTTTTAGTTATTGTTGTAGAGGAGTAAATTGGGTACAGAAATTAAATCTTTGTTGTCTAATTATTTTTTGGTATAATTATTAACACGCGAATAATATTTAATGATTAACTAGTTTCATTGAAAAGGAAGCCATTTATTCATGTATCATTAAATTGTAATAAGCAAAGGTTAAACAAATATTACATTCACGAAAAACTATATAGCTTTTCGTAATATACAATATGTTTAACATACATCAGATGGCATAAATAAGCCATTAGTGTATCATAATAATCATGACCACGCTATTATTATTACAGAACTATTATTTTTATGCGTCTCGACATAATTATTAGTCATAAACTGACAAAAAAAGGGACACAAAACATTGGCGGAGGCGTTATTATATTAGATTGATGTATAATAGCAGCGGTTTGTTTGTCAGAAGTGCGTAGGCGCATCTTTGTCGATCACTCACAAATGTATTGTTATAAAGATAATAAAATAATGCTTTTTCAGTACATTGATCTTTGACATTAGGTGTGAAGTCAAGAGCGTGCCATTGGGATCGCTTTGGTAATTAAATTTTTGTTCTCTTTTCGGTACCTGGATCTCGTTTTAAGTTGTACGATACGCCGATGAATACTTAAAAAGGAAACGGGAACAAAAAGGAAAATAAATTAATCACATATATCAGCAGGTGTAATCTTAAGTAGACTTAAAATAAAACGCGTGAAAGACAAAATGTTGATGCGCTGTTAATATTAAATGACCCGAAGCGAATAAAGGTTCACCTTTATTTACGAAGCTTTTTATAGATTACCATGGAACAAACAGACAAAAACTCTGTGCCATATTTGTACAGGTAAATAGTTGTTCTTGAATGTTTAATTAGACTGTTATGATGTTTGATTATTCAGATAATACGATTTGACCGAAGGCGTAGTTTTTATATGCACTGAAGCCGATGTCAACACAGATATGATCAGGCAATTATAATCTATATTTTCTATGGAGCAGTATCGATATTTGTATGATTACAATTGACACAACGCCACATGTGGTCATGTATATTTGTACATAACAACGAAGTAAGACTAATAATCGTAAAAACTCGGACAGGATTTATGTTAGTCACATCCGTGCATGATAAGCAATCGTTTTCTAAGAAACTATGTTACTAAGCTATGTTTCTTGTTTACCTAGCTGCTTGGAGGAAATAAGTTCTTATAAACGCATTAAGTTGCCATGCTGTGTATGCGGGTGAACTAAGTTATTAGAACTTGGATTTCGACTGTGTGTGGTGAGATTATTTCGCAATTAGTGAACTGTAATAACGATGTAACAAGTTAGAACTTAGTGGGATTAGACTGTTTATTTTGATAGGATGTGTTGCAACTTTGGGTTGGATTTTGTCGTATCAACCTATACGATGATGTCATAATGATATCATTTAAATTTTAAGCTTTTAAGGGTCTATGTATTGGAGTGGTTTTGGGTTATATTGACATAAGTTCCAGCTCTTTTTTACTAAAGATAGTCCGTACGGCAAGTTTACAAAAATCAACAATAAATAGACGTCAAACTGGATAGCACATGTCATGATGTCATCGACATTCAAGGAATGTTTTCATTCATGACGCGAGGAGTAAACCCGCTAATGACTGGAATCACAATTATCACTTACTCTGAACAAATATTTGCTAATTAGTTTGCGCGCCCACGGGTTTTACTATAGGTAACTACTTTCTGCGGAAATAGTCTTGCTCGAGCTTTTAAATTATAAGATTTATGTATCTTATATATATTCTTCATTTAACTACATGTGTATCAATGACATGTGTATAGTATCAATGTGTATAGTAATAGATTGATTCTATCGATGAAAATGAAAGCGATAGAAAATAAAAAAATGCGTCGTTTTCGTAAATCATGTAATTCTAACCTTCTTTATCTTTAGGTACTAAAGCTTACGCAAATATTTCAGTTTTGTTCAAGTGTGCTTAGTTTGACGCAGATCTAATAAACACAATCTGTAAATATCTGACACACAATAATGACAGCTTGTCCCAAAAAAGAGCAATTTGCCGTAAAGAAGGGTATCTGATAGATAACATAGAGGTTTGTAAAGTAAAATAATTAGGAGCTTTTCCTACTACCGCAAACTTCAAATTCCTAATTTACCGTTGTAATGTTTTAAAATGCTGCGATAGGAGCCGGTCGTCCGGTGCCAGGGGCGTCGAGCGAGCATTTGAGCGCATTCCTTGCACGGCCGACGTTGGTGTCTACCTGATTATTTACTACCAGAACCTAGCATTGCTACAACACCTCGTTACTAAGGCGAGAATGTCTACCTACCGAAGTGGACTTCATTAATTTGCTGTCCCGGTTCACCTTGTAAGTCGTGCTGGATAGTTTCCGAGGTGTTGAAGCCACTAAATGTCGAGTTTATCAAGTTTTATTGCACATTTTTATAACAATATTTTTTACATACGTAATTCTTTATCAACACATAATAATAAACTGAAATAAGTGCTTTGAGTCATACCTTGCGTACATTATATTGAAACGAACAAATTGCATACCGTCTTTGATTATTGATTCAAATACAAAATTAATAAAGCATTTTAATTGCAAACGTGGTGTATTTAATCAAACGCAAAAAGTTCCGAAAATTGATGTTCTTAGTTTCATCTGATTATAGATTGAATTAATGCATAGTTTAGATCGAGATGGCAAATTAGTATGAAGACTAATATTATACAGATGTAGGTACCTGTATGTTTACTTATCTATTTTTGCGTGATGACGGTTTACCACAAAAATTTCGTTTAAAAATTAATGGTTACCGTTGTTAAAAAAATTGTTTTGTCTTTGTAATAACAGTGTTAACGGCAAAGTGTGCAAACATAGTGATGGTATGCCAATAATTATGATTTCTTTGTTTTATGTTTACATTAACCCGGTGATTCAATCGTATCTCAGATTGATTAAATATTTGTTCCACGACTCAGTGCAATATCAATAAAAATATTTTATTGCATTGGGCTCGCCTTTCAGTTAATGGTTATTAAACATAACTGGCAATATGTCGTTTTCCAGTTTTCAGTTTTCCTTTTGCGATATATGCAATTTCGTTGAATCAGCTTCAAACATATCTGACATCAAAAGTCGTCAACCAAATACATGTATTTGCTGAGACATAGGTACACGTAGTATGACTGTGTAGAAAGATAAAAACCCGTGATTTTCCTACAACTTCGAGCGCTGAAATACTTCCACTGAACATCCTGCGGAAGTTGGCGGGAATATGTTTTAAAGCGGATTTTCCTTGCAGTTAAGTACGAGCGGAAAATTGTTTAGAATGCTTTGCTAGGTGAATTTTAGATTCAGTATACAGTTTTATGCGCGTGCCTGTTTAGGAATTTAATTTTCATTCATTTTACGTGGAGGTGGAGAAAGAGGTGAGGTGGTTAAAATTATGATGTAAACATACTTTACACATGTTTACGTTATTTTTTAGGGTTCCGTACCCAAGGGGTAAAAACCGGACCCTATTGTTTTCGCTCCTCTGTCCGTCCGTCCGTCCGTCTGTCACCAGGCTGTATCTCATGGACCGTGATAGTTAGAGAGTTGAAATGTTCACAGATGATGTATTTCTGTTGCCGCTATAACAACAAATACTGAAAACTAGAATAAAATAAATATTTTGGGGAGCTCCCAAAGGTGTTGTTTTGGTGATTTTTGCTCTGGTACGGAACCCTTTGTGCGCGAGTCCGACTCGCACTTCGCCGGTTTTTTTTATTCAAGATTATGTTGAAAGATGGTTTATTTATAACCACTTAGTGAAACAGTTTTACATCGTGAGTAATCCTGTTAATCACGCACTTACATAGGCATATATCTACACAAGCTACTTAATGACTTATCTAGTACATACATCAGGTTTTCCTGGTGACACTGGAGACCTGTACCGACCTTCAGAGGATGGTCGCTTCTCACAGTGACCGCGGTGACCTTGTCAACGTTTTTGCTGATCAATCAGTCATGCGCGCCGTCGGTCGTCAACGAGTTATTTTATTTATTATGTCACTTTTTTGGATCATTGAATTAATCTGGTATCAAAGAAACCGCGTTATTATTGTTAAATAATGAGCGGTGGGTTGGCTGTGGGTAATTATTTGGAAACAAAGATAAGTGTCGCTCTATCAGGGTATTCCACATTACAGCACTAAAATCTTTAGCACCAATAGTTTCCTCACCAATGGCTTGATGATAATTGCATATGGCAAAAGCATTTCTTGATATAGTGCTACTGGTGAACGTAACATGGTAATGTCGCATTCTTGAAGCAGGATATTGTGATGTAGATGTGTAGAAAATATTGCGATTGAGCTCGTTCGCCCTAATTCAAGATGGGGAAATAATCATCTTGTGACAGTCTACGCATAAACTTGCGCAAAGAAAATGAGCTATTTTCACTACTCATATTGTCAGTGAGAGTAAAGTATCTATAGCATTTTGCTGTAGGAGTTTTCACATAGGTATGTCACAAATTCTGTCGAACACATATTACCTACTTTACATCTCATATGATATTATGATAATATATTGTGTAGGTGATGATGAATTAAGATAATAATCATTGTCGTTTTTGCAGGCATACGTTAAATACATGTAACAGTTGTATTAAAACACGCTATGACGTCTCATTAGGTAAGAAGTATATCCTGGAAATCTAGATTTCACTGAAAGTTTTAACTAACCAAGCTTAGCACAAACTAACGAGTTACGAGTAGAACGTTAGCAAATTCCAAGAATATCTAATTCAGGTAACAATCAAAACGTTTGAAGCGCATATAGTTTGTTTTTGGATTTCAGGAACGGGATGTTCAACCTTTTATAACAATTGAGTTTAATAGAACTGAGAAAAATATATTTATGTACAATCGTTTTAAATATACACAGGACAAAATATATCAGTTTTCCTTGACACATTTGTGTGCCCATAATTAACATAATTCATAGAAACACCTGCCATCAAGGTCGGTTAAGGCTTGTAGGCTTCAAATTCTTCATTACGCATGCTAGGAATGTTTTCTCGAAAATTCCTTATCGTAAATCAAGGAAAAAGTCTCCTATATTATGGTGTAAGAGGTTACGTCATACGGAATGTTGACGAATTTGATGTTTTAAGTTCTTGTCAACGGTTTGTACATGCGTGAGTCAGTATCATGAGAACCTAGTTTTTTAATCGATTTTTTTCTTATTTTGTGACGCTAAATGACGTTCATTTGTTAACATTTATTAATTTGTTGATAATTGTAAATTTTTTGATGAATTTTAATTTCACATAGGGATTTATACTTTATATTACATAGCTATCTGTACATTTTGACATAATTGTATTTTTTAAACTATAGAATAATACTGGTCTATTATTTTTCGATTTTCATATATTTTTTCAATTGTATATTCAATTGCTCGAATCAGTGTTTCTTTTCTACCCTTTCAATAACAAAGTTTTCAAATCATCTGCAGCGAACTTTCATTTTGCCTTGGATCATTGTACTTGAAGCTCATTACACCTCTAATAGAATACAAACAATGAATGAAAAGCTGTTACGGGTAAACCCATACAATGGCATTGAACTATAGTTAATTCGCTTAATGTCTATATTCGTAGCACGCGCGATCGTCGCGACAGTCCTCGACATTCCTCGGAAATCCTCGGAAATCCTCGGCAAATGTCGGCAATGTCGAGGTTGACATGACCCTACGACTCGGAACAACCCACGTAACTCGCGAATTATGAAGGTTTATTGTTCTGAGTGTCGAACTACGGTCGGAATACCGAATTAGGTTAATGAGTTGATGTTGGTTTTGGTTGAGGCGTTAACTTGGTTTGATAGCTCTATATTAATAAATCTGGCTTATGCAGGGTTTGTTTGTTAGCTTGACTGCTTCTTGCTGACATCCCAGAAACTACTGATACGATTTCGCTACTGATAATTTTATCCAAGGGAAGCGGTTAAAATCGAAGGCGGAATCTATTCCTAAAAGTGTTTAACTGTTTTTATAGTAGCCAGTATTTTATTTGTAAAAGGATTAAAGTGTGAATTCGTATTCATGCAATATAAGCACACAGATAACAGTATTTCAGTGTTATTGCCATTGTATTCTGACGGCAGATCAATAACCGGCGAGTTATTTACAAAAAGCGACATTTAAGGACGTGCGAATCGAACAAACAGTCACATTGTTATCACGACTCAACCTTATTTATATGGGAACTTATCTAAATAGTATTGCAAAATAGGCTTTACTGTTAAAAAGGTCAGTTTCATAAATAACGTGTACTAATGTTTAGTCATTCATCAACATGTTACGCGCGACAATGCGCACGCGACGCGCAATTATGAAATATAATTAAAAAAACGTGTGTAGTCGACTAACCCATATCTGTTGGATATCTGCATAAAACATTGACGAACTTGTTACACTAATGTCATACATACATTTTTCCCACGAATGAAGACGCATCTACACCACTTTAAGATGACCTGAGTATGTAAGCCAAATGTTTTTGCTGTTGATAATTACAGAGGTCGTCGTAAGCTGGTTTGGAATCTAACTAATATATTAATAGAGATGACACGACTAGGCTTGTCAAAATGTTTACATAACAGTGATGTAAGCTAACGACTAAATATACTACGCCTATATAGGCTTTACTCAAGCAAAACAAAGAAGGTACGATGCACACGGCTCTAAGAATATAAGATGGCTAATTAAGTACAAACTCGGAAACTGCTATACTGATTTTAGTGTAACTTTCACTGATGAGTGGGTGGCCATCGTTTAGCAATGCTTTTATGGAGGACTTATGCAGATCATTGTCATTATTTCCCTTATACGAGTATTGTCGCTCTCTCTTTAGTCAGTCGATACCTACTTGGTTGTTGGGTTTGAAATGTAATAATTAAATAAAGAAAAGTTTTTTTTTATACCAAATATCTACTGTGTTTTCTAGTAAAAATATTAAGTACTTACACTTTTACTTGACATTAATACTAATAATACCAGCTATTACTCTGCGTTTAACAGCTCTATTTAGATGACTCTAATTGGCAACAAATTATAACTAATTGGAGAATATATTACAGCACATTTTTAACCACCTATCTTCAATGAATTAATTTGTAATAAATCATTAGAAAAAAGCTCAAATTAACATTCTAAATTCCATTTATTCATGTCAGTAGTAAATTATGTTACTATTTTGTATTAATTTGGTTACGTAAGTAATGGGAGTTAATCGTTATTATTGAATGCGTTTATCATTCCGGATAATTGGGACATCAAAGAGAAGCATGTATAGTACAGTCAACCTCAGGTCAGTGGTAACAGTTTTACAGGAAAATCGTACTTATTATTATTGGGTTAAGGTGCATGACAGTTACC
Organism: Helicoverpa zea x Helicoverpa armigera; assembly: GCA_033682625.1. Taxonomy (NCBI): domain Eukaryota; kingdom Metazoa; phylum Arthropoda; class Insecta; order Lepidoptera; family Noctuidae; genus Helicoverpa; species Helicoverpa zea x Helicoverpa armigera. Next base: position 4,029,721 of record JAWIIS010000029.1, read on the forward strand.
ACTGACGTGCGGTCTACTGTACATACCTATGTGTTTGTATGTTGTTACATCATAATATATTATGTACTGCTAACACACTTATGTGTGATTGATTACCACTATCGAGATATGAGTGTTGCATGTCATCTGTTCGGTTCAGTAATAGGTCCCTTTTATCATAAATCTTGCGAAATATGTAGGTACTAGTATTGGGCCCGAGTTCACCGCACATGTAAACTTTAGTTTTCTAATAACAACTATTTACTTACTATAAATGTCACGTTCAACAGTCAAAGAAAACAGTTATTTTACGAAAAAGCGACATTTATGTTATCGATGAAAATAGGTCCCAGTCTACCCATAGTTCACCCCTTGTTTAAATTCAAAGAAAACAGAAAAATAGATAAAAGTTTAATGTGTTAAACATTAGCATATTTTAATAATATGTATAAATTAAAAAGAAAGCTTACATTAGCTTATTAACACTTCTAAAAGATAAAACTGTCAAATAAGATTTAAGAACATAATCATTTATATTTTACCAAATACCTTTTAATCCATTTGGTTTGCACAATAGTATTAACACTGCTTATAAAAATAAAAACTTATCAAACATGTAAATTATTAGTCACAATCTATAAAACTGTCTGATTTTTTTACATGCCAAGCCTTCCAGAAAAAACTGAACAAGTTTTAAAAGGCATCTAACGATTTTTGAAGAACTTTAAACATATTCAATCAAAGTATATATTTTTGCTTTAATATGGTAAGCATGACAATCATTTCGTATTTATTTCGATACTTTTTCAACGAATTACGAGCCATAAAAGTGATTCTGCAAACCCTATTGTGCGAGAATATATGAATTATTTATCGACACCGAATTCGGTATCGATATCGAGTTTGGCGGGATTTCGCAAATCGATGAACTCAAACAAGTGTTCGGATACAGTATGAAAGCTCGGATGACAAATTGAGCATTAGGATGACTGTTGCTTCTATTGTGTAAAGGAGATGTTGAGATACAGATGTAAAGATACATAATTTATTTAACCCTCTTATGAGAGAACATGTTACTTAAACATGTCAGTTGTTTGATGCTATCAGAATAATAAATATTTAAAGCTTTTGCTTGAGATTGCAACATAACTCGAAACAAGTAACCTGTATCGCTTGAGATTTATAACTCTAAAACAATATCCAGACCTGTCGTGGTATTGGAGCTACATTAACCAATTCCATTCAATTCTAATAAAACATAGTACAATTTGCATAAGATAACATAGACCGAGCAAATTGAATCTACATTTGCGTACGAATTTCGATGAAGGTTCTCTATGATATCGAAGCCTTCACGCTTAATTAGTCAGTTGTATCAAACAATTAGCATTGATTATTTCACGGGAGAGTATTGTGCAGATTTGTTGGAGGAGTTTGTTGCGCAAACACAGCTTTTGGTAGACTCCTACGCACGTCTGTGAGAACCAGTCGTAGCTCGTAATAGGGACACGCCTGGACGGACGGTTCTACATAATAGATGCAACACCTAAACACTGTTATTGCGAAATGATTTGATAACCGCTTGTAAGTCGTTATTGTGCATGTTCGATTAATTGGTGAGGTGCGTGAGTTAGGTTTATTTAGAGGCGAATTCTTGTTCGGTGGGCGCATCGTGTTTGTTATCCACGTGTGTAACGTTTTCAATTATAAACGGTTACCTAAATCGGTCGATGAAATTTCAATTATCACATAAATTTACTGCATGTGAATTGGAATAGAAAATGTGTTACATTCATTTAAGATTTGTTCATTGTGTAAAATTAGTGTTGTTGTATCCATTGTTTAATTAATTAATATGGATTAAGGAGGGATAAATAAAATGTTGAGGAGATCTTGAATGGTGGTTACAAATGTAGGTACATAGTACAAGCGGTTATATCAAACCCACAACGCCATCATTAATTAATGGATATTAAGGTAAATTAAAGCTTTTAAGGAATTAAATAGACAACATCAAGCTTAACACTTTCTAAGATTTACGACCATTGTTATAAAAAGATGTCCAAACAGTTACTTAAACCCGTTAATGCTTGAGCACATATGTGTCATATAAATAAGGAAAGGAGGTCGAATATGTGTGACTCTATGGCCGATTCCGAAATAGTACCGACATTGGCAGCTCTTCAACTGTTTAACCTAATTTAGAAGGCTGTCATTAATGTTTGTTATGCGTAGTTGTCGGCGATACGATTGTTATGCGCGCTGCATTAAAGGGTTAACATATTGGATGTTATATTAAATCTATCTTCGTATATCGTAGGGTTAATAAATAAGTCGGAGAAGATAAATAGAATTGGTTTATTCATACAGAGCTTTTCTGTTGCTTAGTACAATTACTATAGAAATACAGATTTCTGATCGCGTACTCACGTCCATCTTTACACAAAAATAAATAAATGTGCTGGAGTGGAGACCACGGACTAGCAAGCGCAGCGTAGGACGTCCACCAACGAGGTGGACAGACGACCTTATAAAGGTCGCCGGAAGATGCTGGATGCAGGTCGCTTCCAACAGGTATCTGTGGAGATCAAAGGGGGAGGCCTATGTTCAGCAGTGGACGTCCTATGGCTGAGATGATGATGATGATGATGATGAAATAAATGTAAACGAGTGCTCATTTTTTACGTCCACAAAGTTAAATTGTAGTCTTAATTATACAGCGTCCAAGTAGTATGGAAACTTGAAGAAAGTGATCCCGAACAAGTTTCCTTACCGGCTGAAGTGAGGTCGAATGATTCATGAGCGGCCCTTGTTTGGACTAAAAGGTTGCACAGCTTATTTCTTTATTATCCATCGATAAATTAACGAGATACCCATCGAATACGATGTAGATAAGCCTGTATCGATATCGAATAATTATGAAGGTGTAAAGTTTTTTTTGGTTTCGTTTTGTGGAATGTTAATTATGGTACTTAATTGATACGCAGGAATTTAACCTTAAATGTAACTCCAGCACTTATGGCAAACGGTTTACTTTCAAATGAGTATCATCGTTATACAAATATAGATTCTCCTACAACATACAATATAGACACGAGTCTCACTTGCACAAATACGCAGACAGGGTACAATTACTATGGACAGGCTTGACAAATATTTGTTCCCTACGGTCCAACTACAGCGTGATGCATCGCCCTAGTCCTGTTTCTAAAGCCTACCTATGTCGTATCACAGTGCTATCGAACCAGCTGATAGTTGCAGAAGTTGTTTTTTTTTGTAATATCTATGTACTGCAGTTTTTCATGTGTCTTTTTAGAAGAAAAAAACACCATATCATAAAGAAGATTTTTCAAGTTAAAATTATTCTTTTAACTTTTAGAAAAAACATCTCAATTTCGTTCAAAAAAATCTAGATAAGAGTAAATCTCGATTTTTTAAAACTTTGTATGTACCGACTACTTATTTCAAACAGCAAATGCACCTCACAGGGGTATGCAGAAATTATTAAGACAAGTGCAGTAGGATAAGAAAATGTTAAGTTATTATTAAAAGACATAACTATTTACATTTTTGGATATATAGAATGTATTGAGCGGCCCAACATCTTAAAGTTAAATTCGAAATACAGTAGTCAGCATATTCATTCACGATTCAAGTCATTATTATGTCGTTGTACCGTGACCAGGCTGTTAATGAGGAAGCGATGGCTGCGGAATGTTGATGGCGAGATCTTAGATACTCTTGATGTCATGCCAAAGGTGAGCAGGTTCCTTTGTAGGTGATGGAAGCTCGCTTGGACATGCATCAAGGATGTCTTCTTGTTGATTGCTACTTCCATGTATGTTTTAGTAGTGGCTAAGAGTGAGTAGGGGTTATGCTTGGGAAAATCTTGTGGTGACTCGTCATATCGTTTAGTCATGTTTGTTATAGGTATATTTGTGTTGTAGGATTCTCGGGATATTGTCTAATGAAAGAATACAAGTATAGTGTGGTTTTCACTGTTTAATTGTTTAAGTTCTACACATCCAGATATTTTAATAATTCTTTATATTGTTAGTTACATATACCTAACATTTTCTCGTACCTATCATCCTGAAAATTTTGAGTAAACTTCGTATAGTCGTAACTGGAATACCGCAGAAGGAATACTTACCGGAAAATTGAAATAGCTCTCCGAGACTGCGGGTTCGCTTGCATGTTATTGGATTGCCTTGAGTTCACGTCTTTATTCTTACAGAGCACACGAATACTTGCACAGTTTAAATTTCAATATGCAAAGAGAAGAAGACTGAGGAAATCTCTGCATTTTCAGAACCTAATTTTAAGATTTCTCATGTAAGTGAATTTATAATTCTTATGGGAAAATAAAATATATCTCAACACTCAACACTCAATTCATAAGAAACTCCAATCAAAGGACCTCTTTTCGATCGTCAGATGTTTTCTGCAGGTCAAAGAAGGACGCTATTCATTTATTTAAATCTATGACTATCTATTTCGTGATCAAGCATTTCTCATGAATGATCAAAACAAGATCCGTAAGCGTCCATAAATAGCATATTAAGTTACAATATTTTCTACCATTGGACGTTTATTCGATTTTGCATAGTTTTATATCAGGTGTTATATGAAAATGCACCGTTTAGTCGTATTTATTTATTTTGGGGAGTGGGTCAGCTGAGGTTACTAAGTTTCTAGGTTTATTATCCTTACTTGACAGCTTGAGAAAATTATTGTCTAAGATTTTTGTATGATTAAATCAATTATGTCTATGTTAGACATTTTCGGAGAATGTCACAGTTAAATTGAATATTCAGCAGATATGGAAATTTTATTGTGGTAGAGTCGTTCAAGAATATTGTCATTAAATTACAATAATGATCACCGCACATGGATATAATATCTACGAAGTACCCATAGAGCGTAATTAAGTCTCCTCATGTTTACTATCGTCTCTTTCAGTTATTAATTCTCTAAGTAGCCTTTGTAATTAATTCAGAATTATGTTTTTCCCATAAAGTTATACTTATGCGTAATTAAATTTTACGCGACAATAATTTTCGTATAAATATGACCTAGACACAATACCATAAAATTAAAATTCAATTCACACAACCCTATAAAGTCCAGTATTCGATACAGTACACAATTTTATTTTTAGTTCGAATAACTTTATCGATCTCACGTCTTGGTGTTCACATGTCTCTATCGTTCACATCAATTCGCCACAGGGGCGTATTGTCAAATCATTCGATACCGCGATTCAGCCGTCCATAGGGTAACGGATACCAATGCCGATGACCCCTCGTACCGTGTAGAATTTCATTATAATATATTTGACATTATAATACACCATTTATTTGCATGTGACCGTCCGTCTTTTGAAGTCACTCGACAGGTTTCTGACATGTGTCACATAAAATATTCAGTGCTATATTATTTATTGTTACATTTATGTTAAGATCTAGGAAATATGTTGAACGTTTTTACACGCTTTTTATTAGCTTCACCTGTATGTTTGTATGTTTGTTTGTAACCGACTTCTTTGGGCGCGATTTTGACCCACTTTAAACGGCCAGATTTCGTTCAAACTTTGTAGATTTATTGAGGACCGATGACAATACACTAATTTGATAAAATTATTCCATTTTAACCGACTTCCCAAAAAGGAGGAGGTTACACATACACATCGATTACGTGATTCTTTTTTTGTTCGACTTGGAATAGCTGCCAGTTGGTCCCATATTCATCAGGTCAGGATCTGATGATGGAAACCCTGAGAAATCGAGGGCAACCTTCAAAACTTGTAGGCATACATAGGGTAAAAACTTGACACTCAGGTGTACGCCTAAAAGCACTATTCAACTGTTAAGATTTGGAGCTGACCTGATGATGGAGACCAGAGAGGGTCGAGGGAACTCGACAACTGAATATGTAAACTACCTCGTGTTTGGGCTTAAATTATTTGTATTGACAAGACCTTTGCAACAGTGAAGGTTTGGAGCTGACCTGATGATGGAGACCAGAGAAAATGGAGGGAACTCGACAACTGAATATGTAAACTACCTCGTGTTTGGGCTTAAATTATTCGTATTGACAAGACCTATGCAACAGTGAAGGTTTGGAGCTGACCTGATGATGGAGACCAGAGAAAGTCAAGGGAACTCGACAACTGAATATGTAAAATACCTCGTTTGGACTTATATTCTTTGTATTGATGAGAACTTCCCACTTGTATGGATAGTGACAACTATTCGTATCACTGAAAAGCTTTAAATAAATAACCTTTTTACAAAAAAATTAAACAGAGTTCCCAAAACACTAAAAAACAAAAAAAACTAATTTTAGGTGCATCGGCCTAGAAGTCGGTGGCAAAATTAACTTAGTAACATCCACTAGACACCGACTTCTAGGCTTTTCAATTTGCAAAATATGATCTTTGTTAATTTATATAATTTTCATCTATAGTCGATAAGGTAAGAAAATTAATTAAAATTTTCTAGAATTTTTCTCTACAGTCGATAAGGCAGGACTCGATGTTAATTTTATTTCCAATAATTATCTTTAGCCGTTTTCTCTAATATTGACAAATGTTTGTATACTAAAGAGAATTTTAATTCTACAAAACAAATAATAGTTTGAAAACAAACTAAAAAGTAGAAAATAAATAATAGTTTAAAAAAACTAAAAAACACGCTTTTATAGAAAAACGAACTAAAAAATAGGAAATAAATTTTAATGAATTTAAATTAAGAAAACAGTGTTAAAAATTTCAATGAATATAAATTAATAATAGTGTGAATACAAAAAAAAAATATTTAAAAAAAGCGTGGGGTGCTTTTTAAGATATTATCGAAATGAAAATCACTGTACTCATATCTGTCAATAAAATATTTATAACTATTGACACCATGCACCCCACGCTTTTTTTTTTAATATTTTTTTTGTATTCACACTATTATTAATTTATATTCATTGAAATTTTTAACACTGTTTTCTTAATTTAAATTCATTAAAATTTATTTCCTATTTTTTAGTTCGTTTTTCTATAAAAGCGTGTTTTTTAGTTTTTTTAAACTATTATTTATATTACAAGTTTTTTTTCACTTCTTGATAATGAATTGCTCAAGCAGGACCATTAAATTCATTAGAATTTAATTTTACACATTGAGCTACATTCCTACATTTCATATTCACTAGGAATTAAAACCTGAATATAATTTTAAATGTATAAGTACCTACGCTTCCTTCGTATAAGTACCTACGTGAAAAATTTCGAAACAATGAGGCATTTGATTAATGTTAAAAGGCCTTCAGATTCGGCCTTGAAACAGCAATGGCTTAATCAATCATGGACAATTAGCTCCACGCTAGAAATAGATGGAAATTGTACAAATAGAGATTCATTACCGTGCCAAGTGTCTGGTACTGATTAATCGGACTTGCGTACTAATTAGTTTGAATAGCATTTAGGTTATTCCTATTGCAAGAAGGCTGTGGGATGCCTTGTTTATGTTAGTGCTTTAAAATATGAATTACTAAGGCTGTTCCAACTCACGTAACTCGATCTAAATTATACCAGTTGACTAAATACCGTAACCACAGCCTGACATCAGAATACACCCCTGTGAATGTCAGTACACGCTTAGTCACGGTGTCTTCAAGTATGGTAATGTGTGTTTACACAGTCGTCACATCGACGCCACACTTGAACCAAGGTCAAGACCCATTGTGAACCAACACACCAACGTTTGATCAACACTCAGATATACCGAATTTGCAATACGATACATTGTTATTCTTATCTCATTGGCTGTCCAAGATTTACGTGCTGGACAAGCAATGTATGCCAAACTATTGTTGAGTCTCTTAGCATAAATTACGTGTACAATATTGGATTGAACAAGTGTCGTTGTTACTGTCATTCCATTCTAAGCAGATGCAAAGACTACGAATAGACTTTTGTTTACTAATGGCTATAAAATGAATGCGTGAAATCCGGCTTTAAAGTTTAGACGATCATTCAACTACTCGTAAAACGAAATTGCATCCTATTTATTGTAGCCTTAAGTTAGGAATTTAGACATTGTATACAAGTACAAATTACTATGACTTAAAGTTGAAATCTGTCTTCTTTTAACAATCCTTGAGCACTACGGCACCAACACCTGTTTAACTCCATCGACCTGGACTTTAACTTCACTCAAGTAAATACTTCTTTTTGTCCACAGTAACCCGTAATGTGCTGACATGCCGATAACAGCCGTGTCTCGTGAGACTCCGCCCGCGTCGCCTCCGCTGCACGCCGCTACATACGAGGAGGCTTTAGCCACCGTAAGTTAAACTAATTAATATTTTACCTACTACCTGTTACCTAAAGGCTTAAATTGTATTTTATGACGGTGCACTTACCATGGGAATAAAAGATTTTAAGATGGTATTGTAAATGATATAATATTTTCTAAATATCTTTGAGAGCTATTTGTGTAGGTAATAACAATACTTCGCCCGCTCAGTAACCAAACTTAAGAATTTTGGAGTGGGGCTGCTATGTCTATCAGTTAATTTTCTGATTTTCTTGAAAGATTCCAAGATTTTAACAACTTTAAATAGCGATAAATAAGGCCACGTCAAAGTTAAGTCTCTATTAGTAAGCTAGTGCTAAATTCTGTCCATTTGCAAAATGCAACATGACCCCAAAATTTTCAATAGCTACGTACAATTTTGCACTCATTTGCGCTCATCGCCCTTTCAATAGTTCTCAAGTATCACTCCTTGTAACATCCCTAGCTCTTAAGGTTTATTTACTGGGGTAAACTAGTAGCCATTGGACAAACGAGCTTGCGACGTTCCGGTCCGGATAGAGGGGACATCGCCGGAGTGCCAAGTATCCGGTTCAAATTGTATGGGGATCAGGTCTGAAAACGTTCTTAGTAGAATCGGGTTCAATCGCTGTAAAGACATTAATAGGTATCTACTTGTTGAGATCCTTTGGGATCTGACTTAAGATTCGTAAAATATTTTATGGAAAGAAAATTATTTATATTTTGCACCACAAAATTAATTTTGAAGAATAGTTTACACAACAAACAATTTATACAATATTTACAACAGTGTGAAAACTGAGATAACATCGATGTCCTTTTAGTTCATAGCTGTCTTGATAGATGGCGTTACTGGTTCCAAAGTATCTTACGATCAACTTGTTACATAGTAATTAAAATAATCTACGCACTACTATAATGCAGTTGTAAGAGTTTCTCGTAAATAATTGCTTTAAATATTTACTACACTATCACTTAGGTAGGTTATTAATAAATACTGTACATATAATAAGTTACCTACTTTAGCAAAATCGTTGTTAAGGATTTTCCCGTAGGCACGATTCAAGGACGGCGTGTACTCTATTTGATGACAACTTGAAATTATTGGCTTGTTAACAACTATGGATATAATTATATCTCCTAGCAAGATTGTATAAGTACCCCATAGCTACATGATTTTTCATTGCTAAATAATGCCATTGCCACGTAGACTTCAAATATGAACAGGTTAACTGAATATTGATACCATCATCATCAGCCTATCGCTATACTATAAATATTGATACCTAACTACTGTTAACGTGGAATTATTGATCTACTTCGGAAAATGTTCTAAGTATTCGATAGACTTACTGGTGGGTTACTGAAGACCAATAAAAGTAGCAAACCTTGGGGTGACCTTTGTCCAGGAGTCTTTCAGACGAAACGACGACTTGATAGAGTTTATGTATTCGCTTTTATAGTTTTTTTTTTCTTCTCTTGTGACGTCTAAAGCGACAATTTTCATTTCTTGCATCGAAACGTCATGACTTAATATGTGCTAACTTAGCATTGGCATTTTACAAATCGTGATGTTCCCATTACAACCGTATTATAGTTCTTATTATTTACTAACTCAGTTTCATAGTCAATACGGCGTTTATGATCTTATTTCATGCCTTTATTAGCGGAAAATGGCCAATCTAGATATAACACGGTTATGTCGGTTATCTAGTTGAAGCCGTAATATCGACTGATGATTGTCGGTCAATATCGTAATTGACAGTTCTGATAGTTTGTATTAATATGTCTGAGAATATATCAACCGTTTGTTGCATATGTGCGGGCAGTAATGTTGCTAAATCAATTAGGACAATCAATGGGTCAGAACCTAAATGGCTATAAAACCAAAAATCCAAATGCGATGCCAAAGCAATTGGCACGAACCAACAAATTGGCAAGTACACATTGAAGATACAGCACAAAATCACTCGTAATACGGAGTTTAAACAGCGATTCGCTATGCAATAATTCCTTATCACCTTGACATGCGATTTGCATAGACATTGGCGAAACCGCCGAATCGCTACCGATCGGAGTGTGTGGCACACTGCGACACGTATCGGCGAGCGAGCGGATTGCCCCACTGTGTGAATGGAAAATGGCCATAATAAGGCAAACGGACGTACTACAATCCACCTGCATACAATAGCTTAGTAGTTTAGTTTGTTCACAGCTTCCGACGCGCGGCCTTCTCGCCGATGCGTTTGCCGCGAGTTATCACGAACCAAATTAAAAATATATACAAATCTGACACAGGCCATATATGTCGTTAATGACTGTTGTTTGTTAATAGTGTGTGAGTCCGATCGTGACTGCATGTGAAGTGATCATAGATTTAAGTGTCCAATTTATGATGCAAACCTGCTATCGTGATTGATAAATATAGTGCCATTTATGAGCTCGTAAAATAATATTTGTTTTTATTATTGAAACGTAGCCGTGAATCGTTTGCGTGTAACAGTTTGTTGTGAAGGGACCTTGGCTTATTTTTTTATTGAGATCGATCTAATTATGTACTTACTGAAGTTGCGATGTTTGGGTGCGATTTTCTCACGAACACTGAAGTATTGGATCAGTCACGACGTTGATTTACTCACGGAATTATTTTTTATTCGGGGTGTGGGCTCGATTGTCGGATACGATTTTACGCTACAGATTCTCGATAAGGAGATCACTTAATTTATTGCTAAAATAGAAGCAAATTGATTATGCATAACATATAAACGGTTATTACCAAGCTGTGGGTATTACGTGCCGATTATTTAATGTTTTTGCGATACAAAATGAGTGCATACTGTAGAGTTTGACTGAAGGAAAACCGATGGAAATTGTTATAAAAAACATTGAACGGTAGTTATAAATTTTGTCGAGTTATTAGTAATGTAGATACATGTAAACATAGTACCAATGAACAATTAAAGAGCTTCCTATTGCTGAATTTATTAAAGATTGTTTCCCTGTAGTCATCATTATTTTTTACGAAGTACTGCAAAAGCAATTAATAAACACTGGATTAAAATACAATACCTTAGTAATAAAATGACTGTATTCAAATAAATACATGAAAACTCCAAGCGATTTAATTTACTGCAGAACTAGGAAGTTCTCAAGTGTCTGTGTATTGTTTCAATGAATACAAATACAATAAAACGGAAATCAAGTCATATTTGAAAAAGTTATAAAGGCTTTATTCAAGATAGTAGTAGATATAGAAACAGATAATACTAATACATACACATATGTATGGGGAATATATTGTTAATATTCATAGGTAAAGAAGACCACTTAACATAAGATGGGCACATAAAATTGTTAGCCATCAAACAATCCATAAAATTACATGGATAAAAACTACCTATAAAGTTCACAATTTTATGGAACCCTTCTAAATACTTAACTTCCACATAGACTTGAATTTACGATGTAATTAGTTCACACTATTAGCTCCCATAAATAATTAGCACTTCTTACTATCTTTGAAGCCTCTAAGAAGGTTCCAGGCAGAGGCAGTAAAGACATTCACTAACATCATTCATACATGTTTAATGACACTAAAATGTCACTAGTTCACGATCATCTTTCATAATAATCTTCAAAATTGAATCTCAATACAACATAACGACGGCAATCATCCAATTCGAGTTTTATAAAGCTTTGTTTGCACTTGTAATGCGATCATTATGTCACATTACGTATCTATAGTGTAGCCTTGGTCGTAAATCTTGCTTAAAGGTTACTTACTTAATAATGGTAATGGAAGGTATCATCGTACCACTTCAGATGTATTATTGTTGTGGTGGTAATACGAACATACATTACTGATACGATAATTTATGTTTGTATATTTTAAAATAATGTTTATTTAAACGACCAGCTGCATTCTTGTAACATTGAAAAATAAAAACAAAGTTGGCATCCAATATAATTTTCCACTGTTGTGTTGTGATTACAATTTTCCGTACGTTAACACCCGGAACTATTTGTAAGTTATGCAAACTCGATGTTGGAATAACTGAAATCGCGATAAGCAGTTGAACGCATATTTTGTGTCTGTGTCTGTATACTTGTAACCTTGACTTTTGTTGCGCCTATCCTGGCCATTCTGATAAGCAATTTAGATACTGGCATAATAGACGTGATAATAGAAAGGAGAATGGAATAAGTCACCAAATAATCAAATTAAGAATTTTTGCAATGATCCATTTTCAAAGAAAAGCAAACTAAACTAAGATATACGATGGTGCGTTTGTGATATTACACAATGCCATTCACGCACATCGGACTCAGTACGACAAATTAAGAATAGCCGGTTCACCTTGCGCGTGCGCCGCCGTGGGAGCGCCGTTTTATGTAAATTCCGACAAACTAACTACCGCATTTCTACATCACCTCGAATTAAGTGAATTCGACTGGATGAAAGGTCGTTCGATGGTTAAAAAGTCGTAAGGTTTCGTGAGAGATTTTCACGCGGATTGAATGGTTTAAAGCGTTAGATTTAGAAATTTTGACGAGGAGACTCACGATTTTCGATGCAGCTCCAGCTTGCTTGATTATAAAGTCTTGCTTCATAAACACTAGACTATATTTGAACAAAAACTACATGTAGCGATTGCCCTTTTAACATGCGAAGCGACTTATTTTTGAACCAAGGATTTGTTCACACGGCTCCAAGTTACACAATTTAGACGCCATACGCACGAACTCTTCTAAGCCTACTTAAGCATGTGTACTTCCATTACCTATCTGCAATCTTTATTCCCTCGCAGTACGTGAGACAATTTATTTTAAGTGCGTTTATAATAATGAACAAAAAGCTACAATAGACGAGTTATTAATGACAAACAGAGCCACAGTTTAAGTAACACCAAACGTGCGTAATTTCTCAAAAAAGCGTTACATTAATTCTTCAATGTCCAATAAAAACAGTTCCCATGCTCGCTTTCTCGACAAAAACGGCATTCTTAATTGGTTGTTGTATTCTTCTCAACAATATACGCCTTTTACTTATCTCACGGACTATGGGGTATCATGTATCATTCTTCTTCTTAGCATACAAATAGACCTTTGATAGATCTACTGCAGAAGAACTGAAAAATACACATCCTTTGAAGACTAAAAGAAAGAGTGTATGAAGTAACATGGGAAGATGTCACTTATTGATTAAAGATCAACGTAAATGCGTCTACGAGTTGACATAGGAACACAAATACAAATACAGCAATACCAGATGGAGAGAACATAATAAATACAACTTTACCAGAACATAATAAACAATAGATTCACGTTCACCTGCAGCAATATTTGCTTCTACATAATTATATAAGTCTGTGCATCACGTGTAAGCCATAGATCACGGTAAAACCTGTCACGTGGAGACACCAGCATTAATACAGTCTTGCATCATATACGGTAACGTATCGAAACTCAGAAGTGCTAATAAATTACTTATATACTTCATGTTTATATTTAGATCGGAGTAAACAAACTTTTGTACGAACAGAGAATAATATTTTGTAGTTATTCTGCAACTAGCTTCCGTCAGCGGTTTCACCCGCATCCCGTATGAACCACGGCACGAACCCGGATAAAAAGCCTATAGCCTTCCTCGATAAATGGGCTATCTAACACTGAAAGAATTTTTCAAATCGGTCCAGTAGTTCTTGAGACTAGCGCGTTCAAACAATACAAACAAACAAACTCTTCAGCTTTATAATATTAGTATAGATATTTAGGTTACGATTATAATTTTAGTGGCAAACTCGCAGGTTGTGATTAATTATGATGAAGTATGATCTGAATTAATTCATAGCAAGAACCGGCTTTGAACAATATTGTACTTAATTATGTTTTGGTATAAATTATTGTTCCTAGAATTGTTGAGTAGAGTTTGTCCCTTTTGTAACGTAAAGACCTCTGTGTCTTCCACGGGGAATTTTTTAGATGAAAAAATCTTTACATATATTTTCCATGTCTTATAATAAAAAGTTAAACTATCAATTTGTCACGTGTAATCATCATACCGGATTTGTATGATGACGAATGGCTTTAAGTCTAATGCTCAACGGATGTATGGTCATATGTGTACATAAGCCAAGCAAGTCATTACCCTCATTTTTACTTCGCCATAGTCGGATAAAAACGTATGTATCAACAACTAATGACATAGATGTACTTAGAAGCTTTAAAGCTAGCTCGCCTTGAGTAATTAAGAATTATCAAAAGGTCTACCCTTTCACATTACTGTGGGCATTCATTTGTACTTTATGGATCTTTGGATTTAGAGTAAAGTCCTAATATATTTTATGTTATAGGTCATATCAGACAGCCTGTTACTTAGCAAGTAAGTTTAATGTATCCGCACTTAGATTATCAATTAATTTAATTATAATATTAATATGTACTTTCCCTTCCCTTAGCAATTTTTTGACGTCTACCAGTATTCGATTTTTCACTGCGAAACGCAGACTGTTATAGACATCCTATTATCTTGGTGCGTAAGTATTTGGTTAAGGCGCGTATTTAGTTCGGGCGGAGCAGTCAGAAACAGTTAGTATCACTTAATCTGGAACACAAAAACCATGCAATAAATATTGTTAGACTGGATAAAGGATACAAATAACTCAATATAACAGGTTCATTATTTTCGAAACCACAATCACCTTGCTCGAGTTTGCTTTGGAACAAATACATCGTATTTCAATATTGTAATCTAATATTTCCTTAAAAGCGAGGGAGTGTTGGGTATATCTTAATGGGGACAATGACTGATGACTTGACCTGGCCTTCAAGACAGACTGACAGCCTCGTTATTTCATTCACTATTGTTCAGTAGATTGTTGAGCCCAAATATGTAAGTCCCTACGCCATGGGCACGAGTGGTGTTATACCAGATGTAGACTGTAAAGGTATAATTGAATCAAGTTGTAGTAGATTTGTTATTGTATATTTATACCTTAAACATATTAATTGGCTAGGAAACAATTTTTACTTTTTTATGAATGCTCAATCCTTCTCCGTGTGAGAGGAGGCCTGTGCCCAGCAGTGGGACGATAAAAAGGCTGTAACGTACCTAACGAACACAGACTTCAAATCTTAAGGACTGGGATACTTGGAAAAATTCGATTCCACGAATCTAAAATGATTTACGAAATGTAGACACCAGAGAACGTAATGCCCATGAGCATATGCGCAATAACTAAAAGTGTCATAATCATTCAAAATCACATGTTATTTAATACGAAATGTCTTTGAAAAGTTGAAGGTTTGTAATGTACCCGTATTAGGCAGTGCAGTCACCTTGCAGGTGGGATCGCCTTGCTGTGACTCACGCGCAACTGATACGTATGGCCACTCAAGCGCCGCTGTGACCATATCAATAAATATAAAGAATTGGTCTGCTTCATAGCCGTTATTGATAGTTCTATTTTTGATTTTTAAATTGAGTGATTGGCTTTAGTGATTGGTTACTAGATAGGCGAATTATAGACCCAAGTTTATGAAGCACATTCGAGGCTATATCAATGAGCAGATATGACTGAATCACGTGTTTAGTTCAAAGGAGAAGAGGGTGGCATAAAGTCGACAAATAACAGCGTGAGGCTTATGGCTTTTCCCGTCTCAAAAATATCAGTCGGCTATCAGGGGGTGTTAGGAATTTTAAAACTTTGAAAAGAGTTGTGATATTATAGGTTATTGAATGAAGAACATTAATGTGCAAACAATGACTGTATTTTCATGCGTCACTAACAGTTTCATGCAATCTATTGCGAACAGCACATTCCGTGCCAAAACAATTATTGACACGCATCAATAAATACATCATAAAACCTTCTGCAAAAAGTTTAACCCACATAAGTCCATCAGGAAAAACAACGAAACAAAAGCGAGCATCGAGTATGGATAGAATCGAATGCATCATTGAATCGATTCATCGAGTTACGTAGAAGACAAAGCGAGTACTTGCTGCATGGTCACGTAATAGCGATATATTAATATTGTTATGTGCAGGCGCACGGTGCATTGTCTCGATTGCGAACTGTTTGCAGCACATTGATATTCTGTACTGCGGGCGTTATTTTGATATGTTTATATGGAGCGTTTCGATAAATGTTGGTCTCGTTTTTGGTAATCGATATCTCAACGAGTTGCGCGTTTACTTTCGCATTGGACTTTCGTTATCAAAAACAAATGATAAACGATAGCTTATTCACACTTATTCTAAGCAGGTATCTTCTTAACCAAAACAGAGAGGTGATAGGTAAAATTACCTCAATTCTTGATCTATTATTTAATTTTATGGACCACTTGCAATAACCTAAAACTAAAAAAAATCTAGAAAACTATCTACATTTTACCAAACAAGTCAAAAGCTTAATATTTTCCGGGCGAAATGTATTCATAGGAGTCGTAAGTTGAGTATGACTGAACGGCCTTGCTGTACCGAAGGGTCGGCTGGCCGGTCAATGGGCCAGATCTTTACAACAAGACTCTCGCTTTCAAACCTGCTGGGTAACTGAGATAGCGCTTGTCATCGCGGCTCGACATTTTTAGCGGTCGGTTTGACAGTGACAGTTTTAAAATATTGTTAAATATAGTCAAATCCTACTTATCCTACTAATATTATAAACGCGAAAGTTTGTATGTATGGATGTTTGTTACTCTTTCACGCAAAAACTACTGAATGGATTTTAATGAAACTTTACAATAATATAGCTTATACATCAGAATAACACATAGGCTACAATTTGTAAACATATTTTTCGAAATACTAAACTTACGCAGACGAAGTCGCGGGCACCAGCTAGTAGAAATATAATTAAATTAAGTCAAATATAGGTAGTTAAACTTTAAACTGTTTCTGTAAATGTAATGAATGGCTAATATTGTCAAAAATATCTTCTTTTAAAATTTTGGAGGCCCAATATTCCGCCATGCTCACAGCATTGTCAGTGGCGGCATGCAGATCTTTCGCTGTGCCGATGTTGGTGCACATTGGTCAGGCCCGAAGGTGCAGTATTGTTTATGGTGCGGCACCGCACCCGCATTACGTTATTATTTAATAATGACCTGTCGAAGCTTTGGTACTTTTCATTCAGATGACACTCGATTTAAAAAGTTTTCCTTTAAGTTACAATTTTGAACGTATTCACCGTCAAAACCGTAATGTAAAGCGATCTCGTAATTGCTCAGCAGATGTCTACAACATCGGACTCTCGGTTTCAAACCTGCTTGGACCTTAGAAATATTTATAAATTATTACATAAGTGATTGATCAATCATTGCGTACATTCAATAAAAATATTACTTGTATTCATCGTTCAATTATTATTATTGTTGATGTTTAATTCAATCAGTAGATATTGACATTTATTAATTTAATGAGATGTTGTTCCGGTCTCGTCAGGGTCTTGCTGTTTTTTTCTGTTTTTAATTTTATGCGCGTTTATTCAGTTCTTGAAGTTTATTAATAACCAACATTTTTCATGAGTATATAAATTTAAAACGGTTTTAAACGTTATTTTATGGACTTAAATAGGAATTACGTAAGGATACTAAATTACAAATTACTTTACAGTAAAAGAAGTCTTATTTTATTAAAATCCTCAATGTGGTAATGTGTTATGTGATTCAGATACAAAAACCAACAGGGTAATAACATTTTTTAGAATACTATGTTTTGCTATACATTCATATTCTCTCTTCTGACACTTACTTCAATACTGATGGGGGCACCAATATCCTATAGAAAACTGCCTATTATTCTTATATTAAAGTTTACTTATAAAGGGAAACTTTCATGGAAATCATGTCTGAGAGATTTAATACCAAACATGAGCCAATTTGTATATTATGTAAGGCTTCAATACAAATCTGTTCTTTACAAGTATCTTACAAAGATTTCAAATAAATAAAAAACATTGCTTGTATACAATATCCTGTCTGTATATGTAAACATTAAATACCAATAACAATTAGTAAAAATATTTTATTAACGAATTCGAAACGTAAAATGCAAAACAATTTATTCGGATTGTAAATAAATAAACATTTAAAAAGACTATCGCATTTTTTTCGTCGTGCGAACAATTGCAATTCGAAACATGGATAAAAATATTTGTTTTTTTTTTCATGAAAAAAATATTTGGAGTTCAGATGTAGGTTACAGCATACATTTATTTATTTATTGAAAAAAAAAAATGTATATATAAAGTGGGCTATGTATTGACTGAAAAAAGTCGGGATTAGTTACAGGTATAACATTTTATTAACTTGTTTTGAACGTTTTTCAATACCAATATGGGTAAATAAATACATATTCCAGTTATAAAAGTGGTAAGCACATAATATTTTTTTATTTCAACAAACAGTTTGGTAAATCAAAACAAACGACAACATATTTTAACGAAACCCCTGCTTCAAAAAAATGGCCGATATCTGCTACAAAGTTTACGCAACGCTAAATATCCAACAAAGCATGGAAAAATTCTTCTATAATTGAACAGGCCCGACCTTTGCCAAGAGTCAAGGAACCATAACACTTACTTTGTTCCTACAAGTATCATTTTGGCAATACCTCTATATTCGGCGTGACCTTTCTTTAATGAACTCGAGTGTACAATGAAGGATCGTACGGAAAGAAATGGTTGATATAAACGATGCATTATTTATTAATTGACTTCCTTGTCGTGATATTGATGGGTGCTTAATGAATGTTAATTAAGATGTTATCTTGGTGTTAGCGGTCGGGGATTTATCTTTCACATTTAATTTTGCTGTATGATTCCAATTAGGAAGTAAGGGCTTACAGTTTTTATGTATCTGAGGGTCATAGTGCATATTTGTGTGGTTTTTAAGAGAGAACATATTAAAAATAATAACAACAGTGTCAGAAGGTACATATAGACTCTTTTCATATTTCCACAAGTTAAGAATTGCTAACCATTGGGATAATTATAACACGTTAAATATTATATTTCTTAATAAACAGTTTCAGTAACATTAGTGAAACGTTACAGATTCTAAGATTAGAACAATGTTTAGTCAAAACAATAGCCTACTATCAGATTGAAGTCCAACTGTCAAATTAAAAAAAAACACAAACTTAAAAAGCAGCGTTCTATTTTTAAATTCACGTAGAACACAGATTAAAATCTACGCAAAAGCTAAAAGCACGCATTGAGACTTAAACAATTTCGTCATTCTTTTGTTTGTGTTGCTCATTCGTAGGTACCTGTAAGACGTTGTGATTGATTACTTGAAAGAAGGTAGATAGTAGGACCTTGAGTACGTCTCCTGTCAATGTTTATGATCTGTTACACCGCCCCCGTTCCATTACATCGGGTGGAACGTCGAGATTGCTCCGCGATAGCCTCCATTGTGTGGCCCGTGCCTGCGAGTAGGGCTGTCGAATAGAAGTTTGCTTGTGTGGTTTCTTTGTGTTCCGTTTTACGTGAACGTTTTTATTCTGCGTTGTGATACTTGCACGTTTATTGTACGAGTCGCCTATTTCAAACTGAATATGTACTTTGAACTGTTATTTCCGACCGTATCAGGAGGGACAGGTTTTTCCAGTATTTTCATTATAGGGAAATTTTGATTATATGACTCGTGGAGGAATTAATTTACATTTCCTAAACTTCTTCTTCGTAGGTATATTACGAAATTCTATTATTTTTTTTGTAGGTATGTATGTTTGGATCCTTCTTTTGTACACGTTATTAAAGTTGTTTCGAATTCATCTTATTTTTGGCAGCCCTATATACAAGGCGATACTCACCATTAGCGGCAGTCTAAATATTGTATTGTACGCAGAGTCCTAAACACCACATTGTTTCTGTGAGGCGTATGTCCGAATTGATGGCCGGCCGAGATATACGCGATAGCCTCAAGCGAGAATGGGCCGGTTATGGAGCCTCACACCCTATTACCGAGTCACTGGGACAACGGGGTAAATGATTTTGTGCTGTGCAGTCAACTGTTTCTTAGGGCTGGTTACGGATTTGTAGGCTTATTTAGGGTTGTTATTTCATGGGAATTTGGCTTCGGGACTTATGCGTATAAAGGCAATATTTGATGTCCCGTCTCTTTATAATGAGGGTTTTTGAAATTTTTTCTGCCACCAGGTGGCGCCACGTATGCGTCTGGTCCAAACAGCTGTCAAATAGTATGGAATTGTAGGTGCCGAACTTATTGTTTATTGAAATTCTGTTATATTGGAAGTGTTATTGATTTTATTATGGACTACGGTCAGAATAAGGTTTCCGAACTAAAAATTGAGCTAAGAGAGAGGGTGCAAAAGTCACTGGTACTAAGGAAAAGCTTGTTGAAAAATTTGTTAACACAATATGATTTAGTTTTTTTTATTTACTCAACCGCAATAGTAAAACAATAATGCAGTGCTTTAATTATAAAATAAAAAAAACACTAAAATCGTTCACTATTCATAGTAAAGATAAGCACTTTGACAGTTATTAGACCTGACGACTCGGTGCTGCCACCTCGTGGATTGCCATTTTAGAAAACCCTCATTGTGCAGTCACTTCACTAATTATACAAACGGTATGTTTATGAAGATAACTAAGATCCTATGATTGAAGATAAGAATAATGGACCTATTATTATAGAACAGCCTGTTAGTCCCTAATAGAAACTAAATAACCCTAAAATTGGCAAGCTTATCTAGGTCATGATGACATTTGGATCATACCTTGGTAGAAATACAATACTTTCGCCAAAATCTAGATAATAATTTCCTTGTTAAAACAATCTTTAAGTGCATACCTATATCAAGAACATAAATTAAGGCTCTATGCAGGTTCTTACCAACCGGTACTGTAGGTCATTCCACTGCAATATTGAGGTAATTTATTAATGAAACAGGTTCAACGAACTTTTAATTAATACGCTTAATAACTTCTGAAAGGTCATAGGCGTGTATTAAGTAAAAATAACAGGATTTATAATTATGAACCTTGATGTAGACCAATTTGTTTCAAGCCTAAAGCAGTCCTGAAAAGTGTAAGTTAGTACTAATTATTTAATTCCGGTGTAAATAGCTTTTTATTGAAGACTGTTAGAACTTACATAATCTAGGTATGCTAATGTTTCTCATCAATTGCAAATATTGTCATAATCATTGTTATAAACCTGACTTATTTATAAATTGTTTAACTTCTAACGTGTTGGACCTTACCCACTATTCAGCTTATTAAGCTCAGGACTCCAATTTGATAATAATATGCTTCTGAATAATATTATCCGAATTTCGTAAATCCATGCTCTTTATGTGCAGCTGACTAAAATTCTAATAATTTACCTTAACATTTGAAATAAATTAACAATTTAGTATCAATTTGTATTACTAAATAAATTATTTGTCAATTTGGTATTTAAAGAGCTATCTGTGTGATAAATGGAAACAAGGATCGAATTCCTTGCAAGAACGTGTTTCGAAAGCAAAGGCAAAGGTGCTAAAAACTACACATTAGTTTATTAAATTCAAATGTGACTGTAAATCTCTCTCTTATTTTTAAGATTTTTATTTTCATGATATTATTTAAGAATTGTGATATTCTGAACCCAATAATTAAAGGCTAGGTAGTGCCAAAGAGCGCAAAATTGATGTTACAAAGTTCATAATAAACGTGTTTCATAAGAGATCCTATAAAAATATAAAGTATAAAAAAAAAAACACAAAACCCAATAACTAAACAACCGTATCAGTTACATGTAAACAATTATCTTACAAAAGAGGGTGCAAAAGCCATGACCGAATTAAGTCCTCGGACCAAACAATAAGGTGCACGGTGCACGAGCGCGGGTGCATCACAATGTGCAGCGGCTTGCACCGGCGGCCTCGGCGGCGTCGGTCGCCCGGTCGCCCGGGGCTCGATTCTGCTAATGTTACCTAAGCGACATAGGATTCACATCCGACTGAGATCCAATCACAACTCAATTACGATTGAAGCGTATATGGCATTCCGCTATTTTTCCTTTTAAACAAACGTTTTTATCCTTTTCTGTGATTCAATAATGAATCATATTGTCTGCCATAAACTACCGTATAGACCAAATGGCAGATCGCAAAGCAATGAAGTGTCATTGGAATACGATTGGTCTTATATTAGTAGCAGAAAGCCCGCTAAAGTTAAAACTGCTATTGCGATTCAATTTTGTCACTACTAACTTAGCAGAATCGGGCCCCGGTCGTTCGGTCGCCGGGTCGCTGGGTCGCCGTCTCGCTGCGGTGGGCACCGCAAGGGCGCGGCCTCCACAATGACACCTACTAATGTGTTAATTTGTTTATATGGCGATGGGACAGATAACTCAGTAATTAATGGACTGTTAGATACGCAGTGTTAAGTAGTGGTTTGTGGACTGCTAATTTATGATATGTTTTATTGATTGTTGTAGTTACATGGTTTTGAATTAAAGTTTTTATGATTATGAAGTTTCAGCGTTTATTGGTACAGGTTAGCAGATAGCTAGAGTGGGTTTTAAGACAACTAGTCAACTAGACAGTTTAGGTATAGGTTCTAGTTCTTTTATTTACTTTGTACAGACGGTTAGAAATACCTTATAAGTAGCGATATTAATTCAATGTACGATAGTGTGGTCTTGAGTTCTTTGTTTAGTTCTAAAATAAAGTAAGTATCGGTTTTATTATACAAAGCTAATCTGGGCACACAAAGCTACATTGTCAAAAAGCTCGTTCTTTGTTACATTGCCTCTACTTTATATACATATTTACAAGTAGTCTCATCATAACCCAACACACAAAAACCCCTGCTGACATATAAACCCGCTGAATGATTGTGTTTCCTTCAATGGCGAGGTTAGTAGAGGTGCTTAACCTGATGTCAGCCAATGCGATTGATTGGCAATCGACAGCCGAACGTCAGCCGTAAGTGGCTGTCGCGATGTCATGAGTCAGACACAATGGGACAAGCGCCGTTTGGAAAATGGAAATGATTTTTCTTTGGGTGGTAAAGGTTAGACGTGTTTGAGTTCTTTCAGTAGGTAACGGGGCAATTAGTTGATAAAAATGTTGGTAGTATTTTTTGACTTGTATTTGAAATGAGAGTCTATAATGAATGTTGATAATGATAGTATGTACAGTGGGACATCAAGCAGTGTTTCATAATTAGCTGTAATTTATCGGTAACAAAATGTCATGCCATTTCAAAAAGTGTTAAGCGTACAATTTATAGCTTAAACATTAAACACCATTCATCAATTCTGTGTGGCACTCCTCAACTAAATACCACAAACATTAGTACAGAATAACATATCATAAAATAAACATGTTGTCATAAAAACTAACACAGACGTCTGTGTAGTCATCTAAGTGCACATCTATCACTTATCCTCAATAGAGTAGCGAAGACGCGATACCGTCAACACTTGTACTCGCTACCAGTATTACTTGACCTCTGCTTATATAACTGAATGTTCCGTCATCTGTCAAACAACTGTCAAACGCAGTACATTTAAATGTAGTTCGATTAACGGCCGGAGGTCAGCTTATGCTGGACTTTTATAAGTGGCCAGCGCAGCCATATATCATTGTGCCGTAACAATTTGTCAATCGGGACGTTTAGTGAGGGGTCAATGGTACGAGACTCCTTTCGATGTTATCTGATGAATATGTAATTGAATTGGAGTGAAGTGATCTGAGACCTGTGAGGTGCGTTGAAAGGAACGATTTGTTATGATTTGTGTCGCGAATTAAGGTGTCTTGTTCGTGTGAAACGGGTCTTGATGTTGGATTGATGGCGTAACCATACTGTCTTCTTAAACTTTCATTCAGGAAATTGTTTAATAATAATACGATTCAGTTTGTTAACTACAGTACCCATGAGAATTATTAGTTAAGTAGTTGGGTAAAAGACCAAATAGGACTCTTGAGAACTTATCAGAGTACGCTTAGAATAGATTTCGAATAGGGAAGCTTCCGTATATCGGTGTTTTCTGAAAAGAAAATGCCTATAAAATTATGCTATGTACTTAAAGTAGAAAAAAAAATGTGACTCAAGATGATGAGGAGTGACGTGATGACTCTCATTTATCTATGAATGCATCGTGTTGAAAAGCAATAAAACGAACATAATTTACATGATTTTATACGCTATGCAATCTAAACATCAAGTAAATATTCTATAAACAATGTAAATAACTGCAACATTTAATATGTTGACGGCAACACGGTCGCGTTAGTCGAGCTAATAATTTTTGCAGTCACGTGCAATATTTTCTACTTCCCCCGGTGGAGCACAAATGGAAAAACTTTCCGTGTCGTTTATAATCAATGTGATTCATAGACTATGTAACTTTGAATAGACCCCGCAGACTATTATTAATGTAGTAAACTCTTGAAAAATAGACCTTCCGTGAATATTCAAATAAGGATTAGGGTCTCGACTGACTGAGTGGGATGTAGTTGAGAGGGTCTATGATTTTGTTAGACACGCTTTGTTGGCCTTCAGTAAATCGGTGAGCAGAAAATGTTGAGAGGAAAACTGGAATCAATTCCTTGCGGAGCATTGAGAAGTTTGTTGAAAACTTTGTTCCACATAATGGGAAGCTAAGTGCACTTGCGGGTTATATTTAATTTGATTTTACACGCTAAATTAAATCGAGAAAATTGACGGGAAAACCTTTTTATTGCTTCCAATATTTTATCGTTTGAAGGGTTCAATATAACGCTTGGTCCCAGCGGAAGCGACGGCGTACGGACGGAATACTCATCGCGTTACTACAGCATTGTTTGCCAAAAGAAAATGTTAATCCACGGCTCATTAATTAAATTACAGCTAAGCCTTGATTTTCCTTCAGTCGATTATTAACTCGGCACTAGAATACACGGTATTCGCAACTTCAGTAATTACAAGAAAATTAATAGCTCCTAGAATATTTAAGCTGATAGTTGTTTGTGTAAATACAGGTATAAATGTTAATGTTTGAAAAACATTATTTATTTATGTGTAAAATTAGTGAAAAGTTATGTATGGTGAATAGACAGTAGACAATTGTTGTGACTGCATTTTAGTGAAATGATTTTTTCGGCGGAATGTGCAATATTTTATGATTTTAAATGGTGACAGTTTTTACATTAAGTGACCATGGCGCCATCAAGCGACGGCCACGCGTACTATTACAGTTCATGGCTGATCTGCCTGCCAACTACGATTTGTATAAGTTCAGCTACTCGGTAAGAGATGGCGCTGTAGGCAATACTTAGTAATGTTTTCTTATTCACATCTAATAAAAATATTTTTACTTGTTACAGGCCGAGCCGGGGGATACAATAGCAACTACCAAAGAAGGTTTGTATTATTTTTTACAAGCTTCCGCCAGCGGCTTCGCCCGCGTGGTGTGTTGATAAAAAGTGTCTATGTGTTAATACAGGGTATCACCTATCTACCTACATACCAAATTTCAACCAAATCAGTCCAGCCGTTTTTGCGTGATTGAATAACAAACATACATCCATATATTCTCACAAACTTTCCCATTTATAATATATCTACCTAATTAGGCTTTGGATATAAGTAGGATATTCACAGATTATTACCGTAACTTGCTCTTAAATAATTTTAAATTCATTGAATTGCAGAAGAATGGGTGACGCGGAAGAAAAGCGAAGTGACAACGACTCGACAGATCGCGACCAGAGTCAAGCGCGAGCTGATCTTAGAAGATGGGCGAATACTCAGCGACTCGGGGCCCAAGATATCTACCTCTGTCAATGAAGACACGCACACTACCAATTATCAACAGACTGAGGTAGGCTACTATTTTATCTTCAAACACAGTAAAAGCAACAGTATGGCCTTAGATTTTTAAGCTGAAAATAAATCCTTTACTCTTCGCAGCATCGGGTACCTGACGAGCAACTTGGTGAAGAAGCTTTAGAAAATGAAGTTGGCGGAGCCATTGGGGCACCAGTTGATGGTAATTATTCTAAAACTATTTAAACGTCTAACACAGACAGCCTAATTCTAGAAACTGAAATACATAAGTGACTACTTTAAATGCCTGATGTTGCAGTTCCTTAACAGGGTCCTTTAGCTTTAAGCTTTATGGGAGCTTTAAGCAACCTAATTATAAAAACTGTGGAAAGCAAATAAAGAATATGAACAATTGAAGATATTCCGATAAAATGACTTTTTTTTCTCAGAAGTGGACGGTCCCCTCATCGGCACCGTGGTGGCTCCGGCCGGGGCTAAGGTGCACGTGACGTCACTGGTGGTGGCTAACCCTGACGGCAAGGTGCGCGAGAGCCATGACAAGCGGGTGCTCACCAGGAATATTACTGAGAGGGTCCAGGAGACTGAGGAGCGGATACATAAGGGGGATACTACTCATGATGTAAGTGCTTATGTATTTTTTTATAGTTTTAAGTATTAGGGTCCAGGAAAATGCAAAACTAAGTTATGTAGCGGTGTCTATAACCCCGAAATTATTGTTTATGTAAACAATGAAGGATGCGGACGTTTTAGCCCAAAGGAGATCAGTTGAAGATGCAAATTATTACAATACTTATTGTTTTGTAAAAATCTTATTGCCAAATTCCGGTTGATTATCAGGCTGCGATTTCTTCTCTACAATTCTGCATTCCGTATTTATGAACTCCGGTATGAAAAGAATATTTACACAACATTTTAGTTAATGGAGGTCCAAAGACCACCACTCATAAAATATGAAACTGCGATAGCCCTTAAATCTGGCCACAACAATATCTGAAGCTTAGCACACACGCAAATTCCATAACCAACGTCAAACCATTGATTGTCGCAATTTACAAGCACTCTTACCTCTATGACGGTATTATCTATGCCGTAAGGTGTAAGCGACATGTTGAGGCGTCGATACTCAGGGGCTCGGGGTTCGATACCGGCTGATACACGCTAATGGAGTCATGGGAAGCAGTGCTCGTCTTATTATGCTGAAGTATTTCTGTGATAAGCACTTATTTTTAGCTCGCGCTGCCTATTCGCCTAATCGTGGAATGGAATTTATGCTACTGAAGTCTTTAGTAGATTGCATGTAGGGAATTTCGAATAAGGAATCATTAAGTTTCTTCGATTTAATTCGAGAATTCTTTTAAGACTAAATTCCTTCACATATTTCTTTGGTACTTCATGGTCTGATCATTTAGAAATATCTTTTTTAATTTGGAATAAAGACAAACAGTTCATCGACCTGGTCATTTATTTACTGATCTTACTGTTGTATGTTATAAGATTTTACTTCAGCATAAAGATCTCTAGTTATTTAGTATCAGTAATCAAAATAAACTTGTTTTACACTGTTCATAAAATAATATAGTTTCAAAAGAAGTAAATGCGCCTTAAAACTAAAACAATTAAGTCAAATGACTAATAAAGCTATTTGCTTCTGTTATACGATAACTGCAATCCTTGCCAACGAGTTATAAATGTAACTTTTATTTCATTCACTTTAAAGTTGTAAATAAAACCTTTAGAGAACAAACTCCAAACTTTTAGTCAGCCGACAGTTTGTTTGGGCTCATAATTATAACACTACGTACATAAATGGTAGAACGCACATTACAAAGATATCCTTCTCCGAGTGAGAAGAGGCCTGTGCCCAACAGTGGGACGATAAAAAGGCTGTAACAGAACATTACAAAGATCAGGGACTAAGCTGGTATCAGACCGATTGAAAACTTTGATTAGAGTCAAGATGTTCTTTTAAAATAAGTTTTTGCCAACCACTGGGGCAACTGTGGGCGACTGTTTAGTCTGCAGCTTGCAGTAATCCTGTGGTGAAGATTAATTAATTATTTTATTGCAGATCAGATAGATAACTTTATGTTCTATTCAAACTGTAAATTCTAAAAGCCGTTAGATTGTATATTTTTATTATAATTGTAATTAAACAATACTAGGCTTAGCTATTAAATTAGCGGGGCACGTGCTAAAAATAAATCTAATTTATGTAATCTAGTAGAACTTTGCATTTTTAAAGTTAGCCATTTGACTCCTTGCGCATTTGTTCGTATAGATCTTGTCAAGAGGCTTTCGTCTTTCGTCCAAAGTTAGCCACTACTATCTTCGTCAATAGTCAATAAAACGCGCGGACTATAACTTTGCTTCTCCGAAATTAGCCATTTGACGCCTCGCGTATGCTCATCAGTCTTTCTACTACTATCATGAAGTCACTAACAGCCGTCTCGGCAGGCACGATTACAATAAAAGACTATGAGCAATATAGGTGTGGTTACACAGGACAAAAGCTAGCTTCCAATATGTAATCGTCAATCACATTGCCAATCTCCGATATGTACAAACCGTGCTCATTCCTTTGCAAGTATGCATTCTTAGCTTGTTACGTGATTTCCGTACTGCGAGGTCGCGAGCTTCATATAAACGTGTTACTTAATACTTACTTATAGAAATATTGAGAGCCTAAGCTCTTGTCAATGGTTCAATAATGTCAATGTTACGTTACATGTATGAATATAACATGTACCTGATAGATAGAATAAATGAGGAAGCTACTTTTGTAACAAGGAACCAAAATTATAAGCGCGGCTTCTTTTATTAAAATCGGGAAGAAATTACATTTTCATTAAAAAAAAATCTGAAATAAAATATTAGAGAATAAAAAAAGGGTTCTAAATTCAAATGCGTTTTGCAGTTGCACACTTGAAGAGCTTCATGTTCCTTGATGTTCTTATTTTAAAATCTTTTTAAAAGTACAAAATGGCCTTTAAGCCAGCCAGTTGTCGAAGGTTTCGAATAACAACACTACGTTCATACGAGTGATTCACGACTCGAGTACAACACTAGCTTATTTTTCCCTCCTTAACGCCTACGAAAGGATTTTTGTTGTTCGTGTAATGAGAAAGTCCGAACTAGCCTATTATTTACGTGTAACATAAACTTTGTTCTAAATGCTTCGTACCAATGGTTTCAAGTTTTTAGTCTTGTTTTATTCGCGGTTACAAGTAAGGATTTCTTTGGCTCTCTGTTTGAAAATATAAGTTTATGAACTTTAGTGTTTTAACACTAATAAGCTTTTTATTTTGCCTATATTTATCTGCCTTTTTATCGTCCCAATATTGGGCTCAATATCCTATAACAAAGGGAAGGATTGGGCTTTAATCACCACGCTTGACCAATATTTGATTTTGTAAAACAGTACACCCTAGATCTTATCCGATACGCAAAGATACCTGCATCGAATAAATTGTGGTTTTAGGTAAAACACAACAAAATAAAATTACATTGCAATACATGTACCTATCGTAAACAGTCCACATTACAATAGACTGACATTCTACGTGATCTGGCAGGACAAATGGCCAGAGCCAAGTAATTTGTATTAGAAGAAGGTTTGAATGCAACCTCTTTTCGAGTAAATGGGCCTTTAATTGGCTATTAACAACGCTGTGTAGTTGCGCGCTGAGGAGATAACGGGCCACCCGGCTTGTTCCTACTGATGAAGTAATTATTATACGGTATCAGAATGTGATAAAGGATTCTAAATTTAGGGTCTTAAATATTTTATTTTCACTTTATTCTGGAGAAATAATGATGATGATCATTAGTTAAGGGTTTTGGTGGAGTTAATTGGAGGCAGTTTTTTTTATATAAAAAGCACGGAAACTGTAATGATGGCTCGCAATTGTCAGTTTTCAATAGGAGGAGAATTGTGGGTGATATATATTACGTTCAAAGAGGTTTTTTTAGGAATTTAAGTATATTTTGATATCATTTTTGAACGACGGAACCTGTCAAAAATACGTTCACGAAATTGATCGCTAAAAATGACCAGCATCTATGCTTTCAATGCTCGCATGCTATCTCCTCACGCCACAGGACACAAATATTCATATAAAATATTGTCCGAACATACCCACACAAAATAATCTACGTAACATAATTCCGTGCAATTTTATTACACCTTAGCGACATTGTTAATCCTAGATAGAGGTTGTCACAAATCTTTTTTCTTCTCGGATCGAAAAACAATAGTAAGATACAGAGTGTAAAATGGAGCAGGAGTTTATTCAGATGAGCATTCACATAAATCGATGGGGATTTTGAAATTATAATTTGTTCATGGAGATAGGTCGCCCGGGGCGCCGCGCCCACGCTCTGCGCTTGCGCTTGAAAGCGCTTTGTTCTGCACATTTGTTAGTGTTTTTCTTGTGGTGGTTCGTTGTTATAAAAATAGGGATGCTTTTTTTTTGAGTAGTCATTAATGTTGTGAGGATAGTTCCAGATAGGCTTTAGTTTGCGCAGTAGATATCCTACATCTGTAATTTAGGTACCTGCTGATTTTAAATACTTTATTTATGAAATTTCTTCTTTAGTCCGAATAAAGTACTTTTTTGAATTCATTATGAATTCTCTCATAATATAGTTTTTAATTAGAGTTATGTATTTTGTTGCCTTAAAAAATAAATGAGCATCACGGTCAGTATCCTACAATACTTATTTACCTACTATCCAAAAGCAGCTTCAGCGCTTTAAAGCACAATTCGGTCACAAGTCGGTGTTTTGCTCCATGACCCATACATGTTGCAATCGCTTACTAAACTGAATTTGCGCTGCAGCGGTGCCCGCTAAAATGATCAAATTATTTATTTACGTGCAAAACGCGCCTATTGCAGCAATGTGAGGTGCAAATTATCTTGACATTTTCTTAGAAATATTAATACCTGTTTTTAGGCAAGTTCTAACATTTTAGAAAGAACTGGTTTGCAAGGTTTTGATTTTAAGGCCTTTTAGAAAAAAATATGTTTATTTAAACGTGTCTTATTAAGCTAGTAGTACTTAGCTTGCAAAATTGTAAAGTAAGCGCATCACCTTAAATCGGAATTAAGAAAACAAAGATATACAAGACTGCTTAATCACAATGCAGCTAAACCATCAGTGCAACCGAAGTAAGGATATGTACATTGTCAGAATTACAATTCGGCCTTTACTCTGCACATTCGACCTAGATAATGTCCGTTATAGGAGATTGCGACATCGAAAGTGATGTTCTAACGAAAGTGATCGCCCATTTGCAGAGCCTTTGCGTGTCGCCCGAAGCAGAAGGCCATATCTCTACTCTTTTAACGGCTCATCTACAACACTTATGCCCTTATTCGTATTAGGCTGTATCTTTCACACGCCAATGCCAGCCTCAAAAAGCTAGGGAGCTTAGAAATACATTGTGGAAATCAATTCACTGCATGATCTATATTGCTGCAGCTAATTTAGAAGATTGCTAACCTTTATACTATCTACTTATACGATATTGTTATATAATTAGAACGAATGCATGCACTAATATTGATCACGAATATGATTTTTTCTTCAATTACAATGCGAATTGTGTATCAGAAAAAAAGATTAAAACTTATTGCGATTGAATAGAGCTCGTTCGAGTTCCCGACGTAAAAGTCGATTGGGAACGCTTGCAATCTCACTAAACCTATTTTTTATTCGACGCAATTTGAACAGTGCCTATCTAAGCACTTGGCTTTGCAACGTCGGCTAGTAATTTGACCTTACGCCGAGCATTAGTAGGAGTGCCCGCCGTGCTTTCAACGCGAATAGCAATAAAACCACAAAATATGTGCTTCACATTTACAAAATGCTGCGAAGCTGCTCGGATGTGGCCTTTTTTGCACTCGAGAGGCTGGGATTGGTGGCGTGATGTCACCTCCTGTGTATCTCGTAATGAGAGCTATTTTTGGCAACACGCACACGTTAAACCCACAATAATATATGCATCGCTCCTTGGGGTCAAAATTACGTTAAACATGTTTGAAGTCCCGCGCATGCCGCGGCGTTCGTTGCAGCGAGTGCGCTCTAAACATGTTTACGAAGCGGCGGCTATCGCGCATGCTAATCAAATGTTCTAGATAAATTGAAAGGATGTTTGCCATTTGACGTTTTATACTATCGAACATGCATCGATTGCCTCATCCAACGTTAGGTTCAGGTGAATTTTCTAGTCAACTCCGCGATTATAACGCTAGATGAGAGCCGAGTAGCTGCTCTCAGGACAATAATTTAAGATGTTTAGATAACATCTACAAGCCCTGTGCGGTGTGCCCAAGAATTCATGTGATCACCTCCAAGATCCAATCTTAGATATAGCCTCTACGAGGTGATGTTACGAAAAATTATCTCCGACTATGGGACCTGTTCTTTGTCAAAGATTATGAATCCCTGCAGGTATTGCGTGTAGCTGCCGATGTGCTCAGCATTCATATTTATATGGACGATTTGCACGCTAAGCAAATTTAGAACGGACTATTCGATAAATGGATTTGAAAGTGAGGCTGTCCTTACATTGTATTTTATATGACGTGCCAATCGGATGACATGATGCGTATTTTTAAGTAGCCTTGTATTGTTCTTGTAATTAAAAGCTCAACGTTGGCGATCCATTAATTATTCCTTTTAAATTAAAGCACACTTTGTGAAAGCTTATTGCATCATAAGATGTCTTGTATTACAATCATTTGAGCTAATACACTTTTGTGCGCACCGTACTGCTCGTTTGCAGATCTTTGTTCGCAGCGATTGTTTTGTTTTCAATCGTCAATGAACAATATTTTCAAAGTGAGTATTATCGTCCTTGACCTTTTCGAACAAAAGGGACTGGATAGCTATTTTATACAGAGATAAAAATAAAACTTAATTATAAAAGCCTATACAATATTAAATGCAACATTTAAACGTAAATAGAGGAATTGTACCAGCAACAACAACAACAGTGAAATAAACAGAAATTGTCTTTTGTACCAGATGTTATTCGATAATCAAACCGCAATCACACTCGATTAGATAGAGTAAATATCGTTGTGTTCAGCACTTTGTCACATTAAATTGCTCACGTTTATGTAACAAAGTAAATGAAATCGTGAATTTTATGCCGTTTCTTTGTAGCAAGGACCGTCGCAAGATAATAGTACACTTTATTACTCACATCTTATTAAATGTAGGTACAGAATGTAATTGAATCGATGCACTATTTGATACAGTTACGTGCATAGATATCGAGTGAATTGTTTTATCGATTTTACCGTTAATCGAATGAGTTCTAGCAACTGTAATGTCGGTGGAATATTTATGGGTACCATGGTTCCGCGGTCGACAGTACAAATAGCGTTCGTACTTGACATTTACTGCGTCTCTGACGTACCCCACAGGTCCTGTTAGCTGATAATAATATTGTTTTATTTTGACATTTTGATTCAGTGCAGTTTATTTGATCGCATTCCGAACAGGTTCATTTGAGGTTGGTAGTGAATGCTAGGAGCGCTGGTACCTTGGTACTTGCTTGGAGCATTGAATAGCGAGCGCGCCGCCCGACACTCGCGGAAATTCGCGCAGCATTTGAGAGCATAATGTGCGCTGGATTGGAGCATCTATGGCGTCCGCTTACGTGTTTATTTAAGCAATGTGCAATCCGAAGCTTTGTCTTAATAGCTGGCTAAAGATTGGATAGAATCTCACGTTTAGTAGGGCAAGTTTAATGGATAGAGTTGGACAATAGCGTGTTTGCACAAAGTTCAGCAATGAGAACTTCAGGGGTCTATATCAAACTTAACAGACTTTATATTACCTTTTACCCTCCTTTCAGTGTGGTTAAGCCTTAGCCTTATTCCGTTTTATTATAGTTAGTACGATCCGTGACTAAATTATACATCTATTCTATGATTGACTTGTAGATTGCAATAGTTTCAAGTAGTCCAAAACGAGTTCATGACTTGTCTTAAACTATTACACTGTGTTATGTTGTTTTACACTGCAGTTGCTCAAGATACAGGTCAATCGGTATTTGTTTACAGTTCAATAAATTTTAAAGATAATAATAGGTACTTGGATATTGTACTCGTGGCCCATATGCCTCGGAATATCAGCTTAACTGTTTAACAGAGCTATATATTGGCGATTAATGCTCTGATGTTTGAGCTATTTATTGTGAGACCTTTTGAACTTTGCCCGTTGTAGACAAACTAGTAAATAAATTATACATTTAATTGCAGATTTGTGGACATGTTTCGTTTTAGGACTTTACCGTACTGAAAGGGTACATTTATCTTAATCTAATCGCTTGAATTTAAAACTGTTTCATATAATGGTAAAAATATGGAAGAGAAATGTCGTGTTCCATAGTATAATGGTACAAAATATGGAAGAGAAATGTCGTGTTACAATTTCCTCCGACGTAACATAACTGCAACTAATTAGCGCAAATTACACGAAGATACAATTACAATAACACAGAATTACAAATACAAAGTAACATTTCGAGACAATTACACTCGCGTTATATAACGAGGTTTTTACTCGATTCATACAATGTTTCTCTCGATACTAATTCTTTCTCATCGACAGTTATCGAGTAAAAAGTATACAAATCGTTGATTCGCGTGCGTCAGGCAATTTAGTGGGCTATTCAAATGATGGGATGATGAATGTGTTCGACACCATGCTTTAGACATGGCTATGTTAATTTTGTAAAGACTGCGAGGTTTTTAGCCTTCATCGCTGGAATTTGAGATGAAATATATTGCATGCTGTTTTATTTTATTTTACTGCATATACGATCAACATTAGTGGCTATGGTGAACGTGGCCCCGATATAATACATTCATAATTATTATTTTTACATAAAAATACATGTTTGATGTGCGATTCTCAATTTATTTGTTAATTTAGCAAAACGACCAACTAGTAGAGAGCTTTTTTATTACAACGAAGCAGGTAACTCTAATTGCAAAACTTTGCTAAGAAAGTTTATTTTACGAATCCCACAAAGTCGGCAAAAATAAAATCCCATATTCCCTTCCACTTAAGTTAACAATTTATTCTTGAATTTATGCCTAAGCACCCCGCCTCACAACCATTAAAGAATAGGAGACCTTAATGGAACCGAGTCCTGCTGGGTCTACATTAGTAGCTAATAAAATAAAACGAAAGCCTCTATGAATGAACATCGTGAAATTATGTGAGACTGCACGCTACCACTAATATCGCGTACATAGGAGCAATCGTTTTAGTGACTACCTCCGCATACGGACTCTAACAGCACTGTAAAAGGGCGAAATCAGTCGAATTGCAAAAACACGTAAGCAATTAGACTTAAGCACTGGGTTCAATCCTTGTTGGCAGGGCAGGGGGCGGGAGTGAGGTCCTATTCGTAATAGAAGAGTCGGCTGGACTTCGCGTTATTATCCATTCAGGGCCGACAGATTGCAAGATATGGTCTATTTAATAATATAGGCACCGACTTACAGCCACAGGACCGCACTGCGCACGATCCGTTTTACATTTTTATTAGCACATATGTTCAAGACGCTAACTATTCTATAAAGTAGATAAGGACGTAAAATATGCACATTGCTACCACAGTTTTTCACTGCAGTGCAATGCAATTTTCTGCGTGTAATTATAAGCGATGTTGCAGAAAAACCAATTAATTCCATAAGAATTTATGAAGTTATTTACAATTATTGTTTAATCCAAGAATAGTTATGATTTTCGATAAAGTTGCTAAAACGCACCTGACATTTAAGTAATATGATGTTGTGCTATATGGTAGGTCTTATTTAAATATTGTATAATGTTATGATAATTTGCATAGGTCCATTACCTTATATGACAGTTGCCATTTTGGAATTATCATTTGGAGGTCATAATACTTAAGTCCGGTCTTCGTGTTAATGTCATCTATTTTATTTTTAATAGTCCGGAGATTCCGCGATTTGCTTCTTAGTGCGAAGACTTATATTATTTTTCATGTCGACGAGATCATGATATTTTGCCAGTCGCTATATTGCTTCATTTTGAAAAAAGGAGTTTGATATGTAGGTACATACTTTTTAACGAACCAACCCATTTCCATTGCTTGCATTATAATTTAACGATCAAAATAAAGAGTTCGTAACATCAAATAGTTAGATGTCTCATAACACCATCATATCACTGCGAATTGACAACCGCCAAATTGACAGCTGTCAAATTACCCATAGATTTTATTGTTTTTCAAATGCTCTATTAATTCCAAATTCAAATGCAGTCCTGTGCATCGAGCACTAGCTACCACGCCTATTCGTAAGCGTGCTGCGGCAATATATTCCGTGAGGATGTACAATACTTTGTGCGTTAAATCCCGCTCCTTTGTGCGCAAGTACGCGCTGCGCCGGCGTTTCCGAGGTGCTAGGGTTGCCAACAGTCAGAAAAAAAAAGATGTTCTTGCAATCATGATAGTACCTATTGTAGATTATTTAGAAGAACAATACATATGCCTGTTCAATAGAATGAAGTTAAAATTAATTTTCCGCAAATAATATCGGACAAATGGCCTTCAATTTAAATAGCTAGTGAAACGAACTATAATGGAAAATCGAATGGAGCATAATTTTGATTAAAATTTGATTGGTTGACTGTTGATTATATCCTCCTCTGTCTTTATGATGCAGATATTCCTTAGTGCAGCAAAATTCTTATAAAAAACTAACTGTGGACAATACTAAAAATCTATGAGTAATAAAACTATTTGTTCGCTACACCTAAACACACATTTGCGTGCTAGTGTTACATTTTGCATCCCTGTGTTACAAGGCTATTTTGCTTCAAATAAGCGATAGAAACATGTGAGATGCATTGGTGCTTTGTAACGTGCTTAGTATAATGTCTTGTTCTCGCCCTTCTGTTATGTTCCGGCTGTTATTATTTTATTTATTTTTGTTAGTACTTTAACTAATATTGTGATATCTTTAATAGTTTTAGGAAGTGTACGAGAGTGTTTTTAATTTTTGTGTATTTATTAAAGCTTTAAACGACAGATTTTAAAGGGACCAGTTAAAATCTACATATCAGACCACCTAACTGTTTGGTAAAACTGAATTTCAATTATTTTTCCTCGATTGTTAATGACAAACGAGTAACTTGACTGGATTTTCGAGGTATACAAGGAGGATTTTAGTGTGACGTAGATGGTAATCCATCCATGGAAAGACCGCGCTAATCGTTGCAACATCATTCGAACCGTCTCATACATTGCCACAAGCTCAATTTGACTTCAAAAGGTTTCCTAAAATACCAAATACCTCTAATAATATAAGTTGGTTTAGATTTATTATAACAATTCCTGAACAACACGCCACCCTGTTCACACACCCACTTAAGGTAGCAACATAATTTACTAACACAGCGAACAATAAATCTATTGTCGATTGATAGTCCGAGATAGTGATCGTTAGCTCAAATGTTAGCCGTCTATCATTGATCTGTGTCAGAGCCTGCCTGCCTGACTAATACCTAAATAATGTTGGGAACAACGTACCTACACGTACGTACATTTAGGGTGGGTCTACACGATACGGAACTTAAGTTTGTACAAATATCTGTACGAACTTAAAGTCTGAGTGAAAGTATGATGACAAGATGTTTGTGCAGACTTATCATTTGCTCAGACTTTTGTATGCACCGATTTGTTGCGCAGACAAAATTCTATGTAAGTCTATGTGAAGTTGGTATCGTATGGACCTACCACCAGGCTGCCCGACTACGTCAATCTTTTTGTAGGACAGATTTATCGGGTCGATTTTTGTAGGACGTGTTGCTTTCAGTGTGTTCCATTTTACTCCGACAAAAAATCGGTCACCGACTATCGGATGTGGGCGGCCAGCCTTATATGTATGTAAATGTAATTCTAT
This sequence comes from Helicoverpa zea x Helicoverpa armigera, assembly GCA_033682625.1. NCBI lineage: Eukaryota > Metazoa > Arthropoda > Insecta > Lepidoptera > Noctuidae > Helicoverpa > Helicoverpa zea x Helicoverpa armigera. Next base: position 4,067,767 of record JAWIIS010000029.1, read on the forward strand.
ATTAAAACAGTGTATCCTTATAATAGAATGCAGTGTTTTATTATGTGGAGAGTACGTGAGCGTATTTTTGTGCGATTCCGGTTATAAATAATGTAGTAATGTTATTATAGTCGTGATGGATGTGAGCGTCTGGGAATAATTTTATGAAGGGTTTAAATAGGAATAGGTATTTTCGTATTTTAATAGGAGTATGTACTACATAATTTGAAAATTAATTAATGAATTTGCAAACACATTCATTTATAAGTGAGCTTTTACTTTAGTATATTAAAATTTTGATTTATTCTATTTCCGATTTCTAAGACACGCTGCGCATCGAAAATGCGATAACACACAATTTTCTCTTAGCAAACATATAACCAAGATTTTCCCCCATTCGGCGGACGCTCATTCGAACGTCAGCATAAAATGTTAAAAGAACACAAAGTATACACTTACATCATAAAAAATCCTCGACATTTAGAACTACCCATTGGTGCAATTAAACAGAAACGTAGACAATAACCGTTCCACAATGGGCGACCCCGATGCGTGGCGTGGAAACTGTCACGGCTTTCTATTGATATCGCTTTACTTAGCTTCGTCTGTTCTCTGAGAGCACTCTTCTGCGCCCATTGTGGATGTGTCCAAATTGTCAGATCATGTTACCTCTAGCTGTACTAATACAGGGTGATGAATATGTTACATTGGTTCTCGTTACGGTTAGTTTTTATGTAGGTTCATCAAGCTGTCTCGGGCTTTGCGGAAAAGCTTGGCAAAAATAAAAATCTTCAAAGTCGCGTTTAAGATACGTCGTGGCCATTAGTACATTTAATGAAAAAAAAATGGAATTAAGTGACGTAATTGTCCTAATTAAAAGGTCGATGACCCAGCGTAGCTCAGATTAGATAAGGCAGTGAAAATTAGTTAAGATTTAAGCACGCGCTACAGCCAGAATGCGGGTGTTTGCCATAAATATAAGACAGAGCGTGTTAATCTAGAAGGATAATTAAGTGTCATACATATTGAATCACAGCCAGAAAGCGTTTTTCTTACTGAATTGCCGTCCAACCGAATTTAGTATAGATAAAAAGACAGTCTGAAAAAAAATGAATTGTGTGTAATAAATGAATTACGCTTATTGTAAGTTTTTTATTCCATTACGCTATTTTGATTATGTGTCTAGATTTTTTTAAAGTAATGAAATCATTAACCCAGTTTTATCAAGTTTACGTCATTCAAACAATTTACGGTTTTCTACGTACTTCTGTCCGCCATTCATCAGAAAAAAATCGGTTAAGAACTAAACATCACCCTTTACATATCACGAAACTGCTTCATCTCTTCACTTGTACCACGCGTCACATTATTTCCTCAGTTCCATTACCTACGTTCGCGATAACGGTAACGGCTTGTGGGACTATACGTACATTACCTTCTTTCAATTATCCCTCCTTCCTCCTCTCTTCCTACCGCGACCCTCCTAAACATACCTGTAAAGTAATTATTCTTTTATAACTTCATTTTATTTTTTAACCGACTTCAAAATAAGAGGTACTCAGTTTGGCCGATTGTGTGTCTCTCACATTTGGCTATTCCGATTTTGATGCGGATCTAAGCGTAGTATTTGACAAACTTCGAAGAAGGTTTTAGGTTTAAATTGGATACTGAAGTCAGTTATCTTTATTTAGATCAGTGATGTAAATAATTTGTAGAAATAATATTTTGGTTAAGTTATTTTGCACGGAGGTTTAATATACCTTAGGGCTTAGGGTATAGTTATTTTTAGTGTACATATGTATATTCCTATAATTATCACTTGAGATATAATATAAAAATGCTACTAGGCATATGTCAAAGTATGGCTTAAGGCTACAAAATGGTCATATTATGCTGTGTCGTATTTTCGTACCTGTCAAAAGTTAATTAACATTGCGTGACTTTTTTTTCTTAATTTATTCTCCCATTTGGCTCTTAAGAGTTGTTAATAGTTAATATAAAACGTGTACCAATTAACTTAGTGATTCAAATAAACGACAAAACATTTTACATGTTATAATGATTATGAATGTAAACAACTATAAATTGTATTTATGAATGTAATTTGTTATTTTTAAAATTCCCGATGTTATCTCCAATTACAAGAACAACGTTGAAAAATGTGACACTATCTCAAAAGGCGCAGTTAAACATCATATTAATTATAAACACAACAAATAAAAACCCCTAGACATTGTTAATAAATAAAATTAATTACCATTTTGTAGTACTAAGTCCACGGGATAAGATATAGATATCATCGAGTACAGTTTCTCGGTAAAACTTCTCTCGGTCCACGATAAACGCACTAGCTTTAATTATAAAATTGTCCCTTTAAAAAAATACAAAATGTAATAAAAAATAGAGATGGTGGCAAAAAAGCTTTACGCGTAGGCTCGCACCTGCCAATGGCGCGTCCAGATACGCCGTTTATATTTAGAAACCACTTTATTTAACTCACCGCCGAGCTTAAAGCTCCCGATAAAAAGGTTAACTTAGTGCACTTGCGGTGCATCGTTTATTAAGAACCATTTACTTTTCGCCCATGATTGTATCAATCGCAAGCGGCGACCGCACTTGTGCCGCGTAAATACTGTTTGGTCACGCTGCAAAAATAAAACTCGATTCATATGAGCGCGGCTGAATAGAAAAAGCACTATTTTTAGAAATAAGAAGGCGAAGTATCAAGATGGTTGTTAGGTATGCGTTATCAGGTACCTTAAGTTGTAAGAGGAGATAGTGTTTGGCCTCGCGGCCGGGTTCAGTACTCGACGCGACTGCTCCGCGAGAGCTCGCCACTCGTTCAACTCTTTTGCACCGCAGTGCTACGAAAACAGCTAATCTCAACCGTATTGAAGTTTCTTTTGTTCAAAATTTTTTTGTGAAACTAACTTTTAATAATTATGTGAATAGTGTTGTGTGTTCCTGGATTTTGAATATATTGTGACATTTGTAAAAATATTTTTTCGGTGCACACGAAATTAATTCGAAAAGGTGAGTGACATTTAACTGTATTTCAACGTGTTTTTAGTTCATTAATTTTGTAGTTTTACGAGTGTTTAGGGTTATTAAGCTGTTGAGTTTAAATTGTTTGCTGTAGGTGATCCTTCCGTAGGCTTACAGTATTTACATTAGATGTTGCGTGAGGGGAGGCAGTTAATAAGTATAATTTGCGAGAATAAGAATACATCAGGTAGATAAACCGGACGCCTGGCTATCCTGTTTGTAAATTATCCTTCAGGTTTCTAGGAAGCTGTGAAGGATGTCCGTGTCTTCTCTTATTAGAGAATACGTGTGAATATATTAATACAATTATTACTTAATGGCAGTTGTGAACTTTAAGCCATATTTGATTACATACATGATTATCTCAACCGTATTAGGAAAATCTTTTATGATTCGTTATTCAATTAGGCTGACATTATAAAATACCAATTTATAGCAATGATTTGAGCTTTTAAAAGTTCAGTTTTATAGTTTAAAGTTATCCTTCTACGTTCAATTCTTATATAAATATTCAATTATACAATTATTATTAAAATTGCTTTACTTTGTTATACAATAATAACCGTTATAATTGGAACGTGAGTTGGCCTTCAAATATAAAAGTTTTTATATAATAGGAAACAACAGACGTGACTGAATTTGGGAATTACTCATTTTGAGAGTGAATGAACACGTTTTAGATTAAAAATAACATTAAATTTATAGTAATAATTCCGTAGCCTTATACAGTTTATATACTTAAATGGTAGAATGAATAAAATATTTTTGCATATTCAGATGTAGTAAACATGTATTAAATATTTATCCGTTATTGAGACTCATTTTGTTACTTGAATATATTATTAAATACAAATTCACGATCAACGAATTAATTACATAAACCGGCCATTCATTAATACCGACTCGAACAACATTCACTCTATCTAATCTTAGGCTCTCAGTACCCACTAAACGAACTACTAATTACCATACAAAAAACAATAAAAAAAAACCTTATTTAATACTGTTTACAAATTATATACAACATGAAAGAAAATGTTCGCGAGTGGCGAGTTATTTCGAAAGCGAACTGTTCTCGGGGACCTGCATTCTTGCATCGTGGATCTTGTTGGACCGGCGGGAGCGTTCCGGGGCGAGGGGCGAGGGGGAAGAGGACGAGACGTCCTTAAGGGCCATCTCTTATATTGTCAAAAGGGGATAAGGACCAATATTCGTGGGTTTATTGAAGTTGCTGAAGGTGTAAAGTTGGGGGTCGTGTTAAGGCTTAGAAGTAGGTTGTTCTTAACGTCGTAAGATTGATAGCTGTTGTTAGATTAGGTGAAAAAGTACAGAGAAGGTGAAAAGAAAATATTCTGGCTAATGAGAGACCGACACAGTTTCCTCCTGGTATTAGGTATAATCTTGTATTAATAGACAGCATTTTACGAACACATTATGAGAGTAGCTTCTTAAAATGGCCAAATAAGAACTTTATAAAATACTTAATGTCCAATTGAAAATAGCCATTTATTTTCACATTTACAAAAGAAACACACAAGTCAAATGTCGTAGGTCAATTATTAAAGCTTTCACAGCATAAATAGAGATATTAATGAAATTAGATATACAATCGAGTACCCATTATATGTACGATTATTATCGGCAATAAAACTTTACGATAGCCAAGGGGCTAAAGATATACTCGTGAATTAATGGAGATTGTATATACGTACCTTCTACTTCGTGGTTTAAATGGAATACGTATCTAATACATGATAAATACTAGGTATAAATGTATTTAATTTTATGTTTATAACGGATTTTAAATATTATGTCTACATTTTAGCTGGATTAACAAAACCTGCATAGCAAATCTATCCGCTTAATATCTTAGGTTCGTTTTTCACAGAGTTTAGAAGATAGTTTGAATTTTTGTTGTAGAAGTACTGGTACTTATAGGACCTCAATCTAATCCAAATACTTTTTATTTTAGATGTCGTGTTCAAAGCTTGCGCCAATTGTCACATATTCACATACATGTCATAAATTAAATAACACATGATGTTAGATGTATTCTTGAACTGTTCTGTTTTATTGAAACAGGTACGAATCAGCTACATAGTTAACTAGAACTAAAAGGTAAGCCATAATATAAGTGTATTTTATACGTTTGCAAAACACTGGTTTTAAAAGAAAATAACAACTCACCGACTCTAGATAACTCGTGAACTGAATTAAATGTGAGATGCGCCAACCTGAATGTGTAAATACCATGAACAAACAATGTTGATCACTAAATTGCACACAAATGACACAAAAGAGGTTTCAACTACACTAGTTAGTCAATTTGGTTTTATAACGTATCTGCAAAACGGCTGAAACTTTTCTGTTTTCCTTAATTACAAAAAGTGCGAATTTAGAGCTATTACTTTAAGCATTTACCTTCTTTTATAATTGATTTAAGAGTATAGAACAGTATGCTATTTTTTTAAACGACGCTAAAACGATGGGGTGTTATTTATAATTATTTAATACTATAAAAAAGTTATTAAATGCAACAATTCACAAAATAAAACACAATAAAATAGAAAATAATTATTTCATATGAACATTAAAAAATATATAAATGAACTGTAGGTAAACTAATTTAATTAACCAATTAAGACTGTATACTGTGCCTTAAATGAATCTCCTTTGTACTGATTTACCAAAGGGCAGTTACGCTGAAGTGCGGTGATATTTTCCGTTAAACGTTTTCTTACTAGACTAGAATAAATCGATAAATTTTTATCGAATTTTTGTTTAATATTTTTTTTAATCACGGGGAGGGAAAACTTCGAGAAGATTTTTTTACTTTATAGGTCTAGTACGGATAACCTGTAGTTATGACTCGATTGAAGCTGAAGTATATCATTTTAAGTATATTAAGTATATCACACACTCGTGTTAAATGATTATTTTATTATGACACTTCCAATATTGTGCCTTTGATTTTACGTTTTTAATTAATTTATGAATCTGTTCAATACAGGTTGGTACCTATTAAATATCTTCATTTAACAATTATGTATTTCTTTATTGGTTGCTTAATAAATAACAATTTAAAATGGAACTGCTATGTCTAACAATAAGATTCTGTGTAGGTATTTTATTTTATAGCAGTCATTGTGACTAAAGAAATCTGTCGTCAGAATGTTCAACGTTTCACAACTTTCTTTAGGAACAGTGAAAAGCCGTAAACTAAAACTGAGCGCTTACATGTACATAGGTACATACCTATAGATCTCGAAAACTGTGTGAGCACGTAGAATGACATACATCATAAACTTAACTACTACATTTCTATTATTAGTACTTACTTATAGCCTTCAATATATATAGCCTATAAAATATTTCTAGTGTCTTTTGGTAAACGTTATGTATATTTCAAAAATACGAACTTCAAACTTCTTTAAATTCTACAAGGCCGCAAGAGATGCGCTGGACAGAAACTATTAGCTTTGATTGACTAAAATCTACAGACCTGAGGGACTGACTTTAAGAAGAATAGGTACATACCTACATAATATTTAGGTTTACTGTAAAATATGAGCTTTTCCAAACTGTATTTCTTTTTTGCTGTTTAGATGAGTGCAATGATGAAACCGTTAAAACAAACACCCTAGGTATTAGGGGTTTGACTTCTTTAGAGTACACTAACAAATACTAAGTTATGTCAGATCAAACAAATACATAAACATACTCAAACACACATTACCCAGTTTAAATGCGTTAAGAACCTAATAACAAACGTCTACAATTTACCTAAAAACATAAAACGAAAGCCAATTGTCGGTAACAGTCTGTTTAACATCTTGCCGACGCTGTGATAATGACCGTTGACTCGGCATGACGATGCCTGACTGCGAGTTACGTAACCATCGACAAAAACCAACGCACTCACTCGCACCCGCTCTAATATACAAAAGAAAGTTATACAATAAACATTATTTGCTTTTAAACCTCCTTGCTTGATAACTCAATGATCGATTGAGTCTCTTACTGTCAACGAAGAAAGTTTGACGACTCATTTTGAACTGTCATTGTTCGAATTTCAAACAGTGTTCTGTTTTTTCAATAAGGTTGGTTTATTTTTTTTAAACTTTTTTATCGTTAATGGTGTGAGGTTATTTTTAAACTTAGTTATGTGTATACTGTGCTACTGAGTTCATTAAAAAATTAAGGCAATGTTGGCAAACTTATTTTTTTTAGAATTAAGTCTACTTAATTATTCTCATTCAACTAGTTTATTTTACATAATTCATATGTTTAGTAATTAAAACGAATTTCGATTTAAATTAACGAGTATAATAAGCTTAATAGCAGTTCAATCAAAGTTGATAAATATCAAAATGTGTGTTATATAACAGTATTTTTTTAATTATTCAACTTTGATTGATAGAGAATTTTAAGTCGACAAGACATTAACTAGTATTCTATTACAATCGGTGAAATTTCTTTCATGAAAGCTTATAATAATAGGATAAAAGTTTATTTACATGAATAAAACATTTTACATAATAGAGTTTCCATGTTATGACTGATTCAAATTAAAATAGACAAACCATTCTTTATCTTAGTCGTGACAGGAATACTAATGTTTTCATTTCGATTTATATCTAAGAAACGTGGAATGAATACTTTTTTAAGCATATTAAAACTTTTTTGAAACGGAAAGAACATAATTTCTTTGTTATCTGACATATCCTTTACGAAATTAGTTAATTTGAATAAATGTTTTGTAATTAATGGGTTATTTTAGGTAAAGTAGATAAAACTCGATTCCTGAAAATACTTATCTATTTCTATAAACATTTTATTACCATTGCATAAAGTTACAACCAAATAAGAAACATAAAAGGTAACTTATTTCAAATACACATTTAATTACCCCACAAACAGGGTAATCATCTAAATATAAAGCAAGCATTAAATAGAAAAAAAGTAAAAACTAGATTCTCGTAATAAGAGTTAATTATATTAAAACATTCATAATTTGCCGGTTTGGCCTTGGCCGCGGTCAACGATCGGAGAAAGGCCGCCAATGATGTAATGTAAAACTACGCAAGTTAGAAAATCATGTCCGTTACGACTATTGCATTAGACGCCATATTTTGAAGGCAAATTGCCTTTGAACGGATGAAGAGGTGAAAGTAATCGAAGGGGTGTGAATGTGAAGCACGTTTATCGAGTACGTTTTTAAAGAGACGAGTAATTGTTTTAAATGGCAATTATGAAATTATAGCTTTTTTGTTTTTTATCGCTTCGTAGATTCATGCATAATAATTATGGGCGTTGTTGAAAGCGCAGTTAATAATCAATCTTTATTTTTAAATCGTTGTCTAAATAGCTGTATTGTTAGCCGCCATTTTGTTTTCGATCCATAGTTTTTCTTTTTGGTTTTCGAACACGGTAAACAACATGGCAATTTCTACATATTAAACGTAAGTAGGCATGTCAATAAAAACGTTTCTCGTAAGACGAGGTCCATTACACCAGTCATTTCGTTCGTACGTGTCTAATAAAGAAATACAATTTGTAACACAATAAACGACGCTCGGCCTCCAGGCCAAAATAAATCTTTGAGAAAAAAAGAAATGCAAAAATATTTTGCTTGTGTACCTTGACTGGTTGAAAATTACTTTTTTGAGGCAAAATAAAAATCTTTTCTGTTTCTGAGCATTCATAAAATTGTCAAAAGAGCTTTTCTGTAAATTGGGAGATCTATTAAATATGTTAGCTGAATTTTAATAATTTTTGAACTATTACAGTATTGGTAACACATACCTACATATCTATTTATCATAATGTACTGTGATATCGTAGCAAACGTATATTATCACGTAATTGCACAGTTTAGTTGCGATCGACATTGGGCTAGATCGTATCTACCTGATGTATAGGGATGTGATGCCCCCGAGCCGACGCTTATCGATGATACTGCCTCTACTACCGATTACGTATGAGAATAACGCATTATCGATATTCATAATGCTGTCCCTCGTTACGAAGCTGGTAGTTACCCCTGAGATAAGCAGCCACCATTCATCTGTAATGGCGTTTACACTTAGCGAATGTGTCAATTAAATCCTTAGCAAGATTTAGAGCCCGTTGTTATCTCGATATTGTAGATAGAAATGCGTAACTTTCGATTTAACTCGAGAAATTGTTCGGTGAAGCTGAATTGAGATATTTTGCAGCATATTATATTCATGATTCGATTCGGTTGTAGAAATTTTGCTGTCTAGATTCAGCTTCTAAGTGACTGGCTTTAATGTATAATTTTCTATTTATCTGATGGCGACTAAGGAATTGAAATGAGACCCCGAGCGATGCTATTATGCATCAAAAAAGGAAATCGGATTTCAAAATGTAGCTGAAACACAAACCAAAATCGATATCGCTAAGCAAGATAAGGTAGTTTTCTGTTTTTAATACAGTCTTTTAACAATCTGCCCATGTTTTTGTAAACTTGGACATCGTTAAAATAGTTTTGAAACCGAAAAAGCAAAAAAGCAGTCGCCGTCTAGAGCTTGCCTCGAAATTTGGATAATAGTTGTATCAAACTCGATTCCCCCAGTTTCCGTGGCACGTTTCCCATAACGAATGATGGTTCACACGTATTAACAACTTTTTTGTTGAACCTCTTAAATGTTCGTTTCTTTTAATTTTGTGTTGTATATATCGAGCTTTCAACTTTTTTCCTGTTTACTACCCAAACATACCTACTTCGCTTACTATTGTCTCTATCAATGTCAATACTTAATCTTTGGCAATTGTAGGTACACAGACAAGTGCACGTAGTCACGTACTCATAACTTCGACGTCCATGACATTTGATATCGATAAACTGTATTCGAAATCCAAAGTATCGAATGCATCGCAAATAAAAAAGCGTTGCCCAAACAGTTAGTAGGCGTACGAGAAAGTTGCTTGTACTTTAAGATTGCTATCGCAGTGGGTGTCATAGGTAACCATGGACTTTATCTATGGTTGCGTTGTTCTCTATCATCGATCATGTTGCGTAACAAAGCGATAACGTTTAGCTTAATGTGTCTATTATTAGTTTTCGTTTACATAATATGGTCATTGAAGAGACAATGAGATTTCATTTGGAAACGCTGATTGGTTGATATATTGCAATAATTACTCGTTTATTATGTCATAAATTAATTCTTGAGGCCTTTTAAAATTCATTGATTTAAATAGCGACGTATTGCAATTTGTATTTCTGTGTATTAATAGGGGTTGAACAATTATAATGATGTTTATTTATTTTATTTATTGTATGCTACCCAATAACTACATTTTTATCAAATAATCACAATTTATCCATCTAAATCCGAATCTACGAAAACCACATCCGAAATCAAGAAAGTTAGCAGATAATACCAGTAATTGACGTAAAACAAAATCGTTCCACAAAACAAAAGACGATCAGGCTTCTAACCCGCCAATGGTTGTTACAATTAGATGTTAGAGAAAAGCCGAGCGCTCTGCAAGTCGTCGGCTTCAAAAACAAAAGGCTTGGAAGCGTTCGCCACGGTTGATTAGCCCCCGGAGCGACCGATGTTACCACCGGGACGCGACTTATTGCGTTTGTAACTCAACGCAAGCAGTGCACGGGTTGAACGCCACGCCCCCGAGTGTGAAGCGTTTGTGGGTTAAATAGTGTTGTATTACGTTATCAAATGAGATGTTCTTTAAGTTAGATGGCCAGTGATTTGTTTGATTAGTTTTATCAAGGTTGTAGGCGTCTGTTAATAGGGAAAGTTCGAAAAACAAATCTCACGTAGCATGGGATTTTCCTTACTCTGACGTTAGTATAAATACTTTCGCCTACATATTTGTCCATAATTTTTCTTACGCTTTTCTTAACCCACAGCTGTTTTCTATAGCTAGTCAATCATGCAATGAAACTCCGTGGGCGTCACACAGCAAGTGCTGTTCTACTACGTACTGACGGTAGTTAATGCGATGACGCAGCATTTTCTATCACGTTCCAATTTCGATTTGATTTAGTTTTTACTGGCCAGTGAGTTATTTGAGCATTGGACTCTATGAAGGAGGTATTTCTTAATGAAGATTACGTATTACGTTTATGCTCTATGGTCAATGGGATGGAAGACGAAGAAATTACGTTCAGAAAAAAGGTAATGAATTAAGAATAATAGCTATAGATATGAATGTTTACAAAAATAAAATATAAGGCTTTTTTCTTTTAATGTGTGCACTGAAGTTCCTGTTCGTCTTTCTTTGGGATTGAATAAGACTTTATGATACTGGCCTTGTTTGTAGACAAAGCCCAAATTATATCATAAAATAATTCCTCGTAAATCATAAAACGCTTTGAGAATTTGAAACAATGGGCTGTTTTCTAATTAATAGGTAGAGCATTGACGTAGATAAATTTTCATTGAAATTATATAATAAAAGGCGGAAACTGGAGTCGTTGTGAAATTAATATACCTTTGAGTAGTTGCTTTGTACTAATTAAAGTGATGGATTATTTTTGCAAGTTTTATGGGCTAGCTGAAACAGGAAGTACGACAAGGCTTTTTTATATTACCTCATTATAAATGCAGAGTCAAAATAACGAAGTTTTCAGTACATAAATCAAATAAAAGTGATACTTAAAGACTTATTTATTCTCATTGAATAAAATAATATAAAATTCTTTGGCTCAATCAAAACCAATTACACGATTAATTAAATATTAGTCTAGTACATACTTTTTGGTTCGCTTGATCAGAGGATTTACGTTTAAATTCCGACTCAATGTCAAAAGTTCGAGGTTCAAATCGTGACCCTGTGCAGTCACAGCATACATCATCTTAATTAACCACAATCAAGACAAACATATAACTTTAAATGTACTCTTTATTTAAAGGTTAAAGTATTAGAAATTCATTAATAAATCCATCCGTGGGAAACACGATTAAATATTAGCATCTTTGATTTCTACCGACGAAAAAGTACTTTAATTTACTTAAAAGCATAACTGTACTTTTAATTACTATAGGTACATTCACAATTTTATATACAAATTTAGATATAGCGGTAACGGCAATAAAAAATACAACACAAAAAACGAGATTCAGTAGCACGTATTAGCAAACCAAATGTAGCAAAAAACAGCATTATTTCCTGTACTTACAGACATCGAAACACTGTGCATTGTATTGGTAATTTTGTGTAGAACTGACATCGCAACGCCCAGTGTGCCACATTTCGCTAGCAGATGGCAAAAAGACAAATTAAAGCGTGCAACAGTCGAGACAGCGGTCATAGATTGTACGAACGAAATGAACGAATGAACTAAGTTCGTGTTCATTAGTAAGAAAGCTTTGTATCGGTGAATGGGTATCATTTTTTATAACCCCTTCTATAATGATAGTTGAGCGGATCGAATATCCGAGTTTTAGATTTGCTATTAAGTTACGGCCGATTATAACGGGCTTTTGTTTGAACTTAATTATTTATATGTTAAATTATTGCAAAATCTAAGCTGAAGAGTTTGTTTGTTGAGAGTTAGCCCATTTATCAAGGCAGGCTGTGGGATTTTTATCTGGGTGCACAGAGTAGTTCTCACGAAATGTAAGTGAAACCACCTGTGGAAGTTATTTATCTTATGAAAAATATAATTATTTGACAATGTATTTGACCAACCCAACTTTTTCTATAACCAATCTTACTTAAAATTACCTGTTCAGTTTCCAATCGACAACAAAGTAAGAATTCAGCAATAAAAGAGAAATGTTAAACCAAAACATTGAAAGTAATATCTTTGCTATTGGAACAAAACAATAATTTCTCTCACAAATCTGTAACCCAGTTTCCGATAGCACGCAACTAATATGTAACGTTCTAAAACCATGAAATTAATTTCACATCTAACTAAACAAACGACTGTATTAAACTGACCAATCAGAGAGACGTATTGTGCCGAAGTTTGACGAAGTATGACGTAAGAACACGAGTTTTGAAAATAGAATACCTAGTGTTACTTTTTTGATGCTAATTGGAATGAGCAAACAGAAGAATCGTGTAGCCAGTGAAAGTGACTTACATAATCTTAATTTGTACTCTGACTAATCATACAAAGAAAAAATATTGAAAAATTATTACGAACGATATTCAAGTTATAAGAGCAGACTATTTATATGGTAAGCCTTTTAATTTTAACACTTACTTTGAGCAGGAAAAATATTTTAATAATAGTATTAAAATTATAACGTAACGTGTTTACGGTAGCTGCTCGGACTTCTCTCACGCTTACTTAAAACAACAAAATAAAATGGCTTTAATCAATGTACTCTTATTACGATTATCTTAAATATCTTATCTCTCAAAAATGCGATAAGTAACCGTTTAAATCTTTACACACTTTACAAATCAATTCTTGTACAATAGGCATTGATATTTTTCAGATTATTAGAGATAGTATTGGGAATAACTCGTATATTTCGATCAATTGTGTCAATATTTATGTATAATTTGAACTGGAAAGTGCCTAGTTCGTACAGTATAATGCATATCACTGAGATCACCGTTACTTGAAGGTATTGACCCCTAATCTACTGTAGAGTTAACTGTAATCAAATGTTTAATTTGAACAATCGTTCGTTTTCCACGTACGAAATTGACCAACCGTGTAACGGATAAATTACTATTTTTGGAAATTAAAACTATTACTGTTTCATACCAGAAAATTGCTGCTGAGCCATAATTGTCTGTGAACAGGTATGTTCAGTTTTCAGTCATAATTGTTTAGGCATTCGTGTGCGTTCGATTCCACGTATTTCTTAACTTTTAATTGACTGTATGTAACCTATAGTCATACATGGTATAGGTAATAAAACATAGATGTTCAAATTGCTCAGTTAATTGAAGTTGCAAAACTTTACCTACATCTGTGTTTTCTGCACACAGTTGAGCGTGTGAACGCTTCAAAAGGTACGTATTACTTTTTGAAACGGAATAAATGCGATTTCTTCCTCCGAGGCGGTGAATGAAATGGACTACCGCATTTGAATGGACGATTGATTACTTAAGCATTCAATTTCGAACAAAATACAGACAACCCTGAGAAATGAACTTGAGGATTGCGCGGCTCGGCAGGCAATAACCGCCGGCAGAGCAATGAGGAAGCGGCGAGTTGTCGCCCGCAACCCGCGAGCGTCGGGCCCTTCGCCGCTCAGTTAATCACAAACCCACGTAGATCCGCTTTAATCGCTTCATATAAATAATAGTTCTCGATTAAAACTCGATTCTGTTTTGAATGATGGAACACGAGTGGCGTTGCTCATTCAATAAAATAATCCTTCAGTTGCTGGTGGTCGCTTTGATGGGGCGTTTATGCCATTAGCTTCTTACATATTTGTAAGATTTATTATTTTCCTTGCAACGTACATTCATTAATACCTCAAGTTTACACCACACTATGTCCATAAGAACATAAAATCATTGGTTGCTGGCACAAAAGAACCGTGTTTTAACACTCGCACAACACAATGATACAAACTCATCGCCTATTTTCAAACATTCTTGATTACTTTTAATTGCTGTACAATAAGAAACGTACGAATAGAACAGAATTCCTTTTGACAAAGTCACACATAATAAAGTCTTGGCTGTTGTGTATTGAAAACAAATAAGGGAAGGCATTGTTGCGTTTTATCTGCGAGAACAGATAGTACGGAGGTGTAAATATGTTTTGCCAGAGCGAATCATGTGCAATGAAGCGGATATTATTAAGTCTGTGAAGAAAGTTCCCACATCGCAGGAAATACAAACAAAAAGGTTTAAATAAAATAATCTTTCGTTATGGGTTTAGACTCCCAACAGCGCAAAAATGTGAGTTTTGAGCTAGCGGGATGTGTTTCTTTGCAAGTTTTGGCAATTTATTCAGTTACAGTTTTATGAAAGAAAGAAAAACCATTTATTTACACACACAAATGACGAACTTTCATGAACTTTTAAATCGACTCTTATTTATTAAATTTTAAATTATTAAAATTTTTTGTTGTCAAGTTATTTATATTTATGTCTATAACTAGTCAATAAGCAAAAATTAAAAGAGTTTATAGAAGCCATGATAAAAAGCAGTAAACCACTTATAACGAATCCCTTTCCGATCTTTTTCTTTTCAATAAAAACATCTAATTTTACTACTTCTTATAAATAACCGCATTTCTTATTTTATGGAAGCAAAATTACAAGAAATCAGACAGTAGTACTTATAAAGTAAGTACTAAACAATTTATTATACGAGTGTAAACGAAAAATAAAAACAACGCGATCAAATTATATTTTTCTGTTTCTCATTACTTTTTTATTATTTAATTGATATTGGAAAATTATGTACGCATTTATTGTGTGTAGTAAAACTAAGTAATTTTTACGTTTATTTTATTAATTAATCCGGTCTTGGTACTAATGCCGATATATTGAAGAAGGATTTCAATTATAGACGTCAATATTGATGTTAGGTTACGAATATAGGTTTTATCATTTGTAATTATTTTTATGGCCATAGTAATTGTAAAACAAGATTTTTAGTAGCTTTTCAATCAAATCTATGCTCTTAGTTTATTTTTGTGTTGTTTGTACCTATAATATGAATTGTACACTGTACAGCTGTCTACATTTTTTTATGGCGTGTAACAATCAACCTTAACACCTTTAAGCATGTGATCAAAAATAATTGAAAATCTGAAGTAGTAATCAAAGTCTGCCTTCCCCATTAACAATTTACAAGCACGAAAATTTTTATCGACCATACAAAAGATAAAGACGATCGAAGTAAATAATAAAGATAAAAGCTTCATCGTAACTTGACTCAAAAGAAATATTTCAAGCTAACTTTCTAGCGAGGTCAATTTACTAATAACTACAACTCCGGTTTACAGTTTCAAACAGTTTTAAGTGCTACAGCTTTCAAACAACAACATTGAATTTCACGTCGAAAGTTACCGCGTTTTATACAACGAGTAACTAATGTAATGTGTTGCTTAGTTTGTATAATATTTGTGCAGATTTTACGGTTCGACAGAGAGGTGTTTCTTGCAAAAACTTACTTGTCATTTTCATGCAAATATATTTTACTTTCTGTAAAATAGAAGCAGTAGGGAAAGCCTCCTGAAAATAGTGTAACTCGATGAGTCCAAATTATGACTAAATATGTATGAATGTAGATTCAGAACCATGCCAATGTGAAGTCATGGTTATACCTACTTATTTTTTGAAACAATTAATTTATCAATAACAGTACCTTTTTAAAAGTTTTACTAGATGCCTAAGATTCAAGCTGATCAATTTTGCGCGATTAATCATCAGAATTCTCATACCTAGGTCTTAATGTAAAGGCACCAGACTGGTTGGTGATAAGTGTCGCAGAAAGCCGTTAAAAACTAATTGAAAACTATCCATCGAACCGCAGTATACAGTAAAAATACAACATGATTACAGAACAGATGTTGGCAGAAAACTTACAGTTGTGAAACAATGTAATCGCGGGTTTCAGTTCCCGCTAAGCTAAGCTTGTAATTCTGTGTGTTTTGTGGTTAAAGTTTATGCTTGACTGTGTTATTTGTAGTTTGAACAGTCGTACCTGCGTTCCGTTAAGAGCTGAGTTTGTAACTGTAACAAAATGCTACATGTGAAGATAACTTGAGCTAGAGTCGACTCGTGTTTTTGCATACAGAATAAGTAAACACTTCTAAGTAATCAATCTGATTTCTCGATATTCATTGCGTTATCAGAAATAGCTACTGAAAATTTATGGAAACAAAGTTATAAAGAAGAATAGTTTTTTCCTATCTAAAAAAGTACTTTTATGTAATGAATTTATTTTCAATTATTTAAATCAACTTTTTAAATTTGAGGCACTATTGACTTGCTCCTCCTGACCTCCTGAAAGCCATATACAGCAATAGCACCGCCAACATAAAATTAGACACATCAGGCACCAAATTTCAGATACACAAAGGAGTCAAGCAGGGTGATCCGCTCTCACCAAAACTTTTTACCAGCACACTCGAAGAGGTTTTTAAGGAACTGGCCGACCCCTGGATATCGCAGGGTATCCGAGTCGGCAGTAAAATACTCACTAACCTTCGCTTTGCAGATGATATTGTCCTATTCGCACCGTCGGCAGAACAGCTGCAACAGATGCTCCAAGAGCTGAGCTCCGCCAGCCTCAAAGTCGGGCTTGTGATGAACCGGTCAAAGACTAAAGTAATGACTAATAGCGCGAAACGTAGGGTCGAGGTAGATGGGCAAGAGATACAACATGTCGACGAATACATCTACTTGGGCCAGTTAGTGTCCTTCGAAAACAGGCAAGATAAGGAAATCGACCGACGGATCGAAAACGCCTGGAAGAGCTACTGGTCCATGAAGTCGCTTATGAAGGGTGAGCTCCCTTTATCGCTGAAGCGAAAACTAGTCGACATGTGTATTCTGCCCATTCTAACCTACGGCGCTCAGACTTGGTCTTTGACCGAATCTCAGAAGTCCAGGCTAAAAGTATGCCAAAGAAGCATGGAGCGTAGCCTGCTCAACATACGGCTAAGCGACCGGATACGCAACACCATTATCCGGTCCAAGACGGGCATACTCGATGTGGGCAATAAGTCTGCGAAGTTGAAGTGGGATTGGGCGGGTCACATCTGTCGAATGCACCCGGACAAGTGGGTCAATATAACCACAAAGTGGATCCCGGAGGATGGAAGGCGACCGAGAGGGAGACCAAGGAAACGCTGGAGGGAAGACTTGGACAGCTTCCTCTCGGACTGGTCTCAAGCAGCGAGGGATAAAGAAAAGTGGAAGGCTTTGGGGGAGGCCTTTGCCCAGCAGTGGGACAGCACAGGCTAATAAAAAAAAAAAAAAAATAAAAAAATTGACTTGCTAATATGCACCTTCAACTTACTGCTTTCACGTTGAATAATGAAGAACAATACCTACCAGGCCAAGTCAGTTCAGAAACTGAATATTTTAGTAGAAATACTCAATTGAATAGGCGTACGGTAATTTTAATAGGCTGCGGTGGCGAAAGTACGAAGGTGCATTTGACACAGTCATTGTTTTACTGCAATAAACTGTCGGGGAAAATGTTGAGGATCAGTGGATTATACGTAATACTGTTAGATGGCTTTTGTTTGAAAACAGCGAAAGAAAGTTTTATGCAGTTTTGATTAGTTAATAAGCATTTTGTCTTTATTAGCTTATGTAGTCCTGCTGCCGGGCCAATGTAATGTCAATATAGTCTTCCAAATTTTTCTGCCTGAAGTGTACTCAGTCAATCGGCAAGAAAATAGGTCCAAGCCTTCACACCAGCCTTGGTCTGCCTTGTCAAATATCTTTTTTTTATATCTGTTTTTGTCAACTGCGCTAAGATGTAGAAAGCTTTGAGTAAAAGTGTGAGATAGTATTAAATACAGTGAGCAATTCTTTAAGAATGATACAATTTTCAAACAAACCGTAAACAAAACTCGAACTATTCCAAATAGTAGATTAAGATGGAGCCACAAAGCAAGTCTGTACCAACAGGTTTTACTAGATAACTTAGTAATCACCCTTTAATTGAATGAAAAAAATAGTTTCGATATCTTGCTTAACTAGGTCTTAAGCCTGTTTACATTTGGTTCAGCATGTAATCTACTTAGAGAGGAACTTGATGGATTGTGTCTTGATGCGTATATTTTTTCTTTTGTACTGTTCATTGAAATGTTCTAGTATTTAGAATGCAATTGATATCCAGAGAGTTGCTTGTTGATAGAAACCCCACTTTTCATGGTGAGGGTTAGTGTAAATGGGGTCCTCGGGATGGGATTCTCGTGGATCGGATACCTCCGATACTAACCCCAATTTTCTTCCTGCAATCATCATGAAAATTGAGATTTCTCAAAAATTTGCTATTATCTAAATAGCAATATAATTATTATTCGTATACGTATAAATATGCATCATTGAATATAAACACACTTCGTCCGCTTTGATCAGATTTTCGTATTAGGCTCGCGAGTTTCGCGTTCCAGTAGAGATGTCTGCTATGAACACTCACAGCACTAATGCACAGAGGCCTTTATATCGATACTCAGATACCCTTGCATTTATTCATATCGTATTTAACTTCCATTATCTGTTGTGAATGGTCCCATTTACATAATACGAGAGTACTAAATCTATTATTTGTTCCTATCTGCAGATTGTATTGAAGATAGCTACCGAATTTAAACTGAGATTATCTTAGCTTGGTGCTGTGTTATTTGTTTATTGATGAGGATTTAGGGTATATTGTTTAAAAGGGCAAGTTTACTGTCTATACTTTGATGAGCTATGCAACCTGCTTAAATTATATTTTGGTCTCATTTGAGAGTTATAGAGAGTTAAGGTGGAATTTGGACGGCAATATGCTGATTGCGATTTCAAATAGTCAATTTTTAAATGAATAAGAAGTTTTAAAGCGTCCAACATCGTACATGAGCTTCTTTAGTAGGCTCCCAGGCGACAGCGATGGGGATGAATTTGTTTTTTGTTTTACTAGGATAGTTTTTATAATCTACGAAAATAAATAGTCAATATGCATCTTTGTTTCCGTTCATCTAATATTTCAAAATCGCCATTGAATTGTTAATACTACCAAGACCTTCCAATATGTTCTAGCTAATGCTACCATTATCCATTATGAATGGTTCTATTTACATAATGCGTTATGAAGGCACTCGATACATAACTATGTCATCTGTAGATTGTATTAAGATATAACTACCGAATTCAATGAGCCGGTTCGTTGAGAAACATTTGTTTATGCGTGATCTAAAACCTCGGGCGTACGTTGTAATTATGCAAAAATGAATGTGTTATATTTAGACAGACAGTTCATGAATTATTTATGGGAATAAGAGATAAGATTGTGTTTATTTAAAATTCTTAACCGTCAGACTACTGGCTAGACAGCTTTATGACTCAATAGTATTTTAAGTTTGTTTCAGCAAGGTGCGGTTTTAGTACTTAAGTAATATAACCTTTTCTAAGTAATTAATCAATTATTAAATCTTTTACGATCAAGGAGTGTCAAATACCAAATTAAGTAGTACTTAGCAATGTCGTTAAAACTGAGTTCTTAGAAGACACTCAGCTTGCATTAGGTAATATTAATATAATTTACACAAATACCGTTACGAATATCCTTCAAACCCTATCATCTTTTGCGGTTTAAGAGCTGGTCAACAACCTGTCACGTAATATCATCCATACTTTTTGCTAAATTAACCACAAACTACAGCGATCCCTGCTTTGTGGTCGTATTAGAAGATAGCCTTTCGGACTTGAAAGGATAGTTGGCGCTCTCAAAGGAGGTTGTTAAACTTGTTATATTTCTTGTAAATAGGGGTGATGTAATCTGAGCCAAATTTTTAACTTAAATAAAAAGGAAATCTTATAAGTTTTTAAAACCATATCGTGAGTTAAGACCATCATATTTAAAGGCTCGAAGTCTGTCTAAAGATTCTTCATTAGTGTTGAAGTGAAGCAAATAAACAGTTTAGAAAATAGACATCTTTTCATCAAAAACCACACCGCATTTTAATTACCACAAAAAGTTCTACATCATTATTGAATTTGCTCGCGTGTTCACCGAACAAGATAATGATCTTTTAGCACTATTTAATTAAAAAATACAGGTGTTGCCAGATTCAAAATAATCAAATTATAGTATGTAGCGTGTATGGGGTGTATACGTCACGGTTGGTGATGACGAAAGTGAATGAACGCAACCAAGCTGCGGAAAATCGTTCACTCGTTCACTAACTATCGTTCAACTTGATGAACAGATTAAAGTATTATTTACACGCATTAGTAACGCTGTTTACGCATACACCTGTTACGATGGTGAATAGAATAAACGTTTTCATTTGTCTCTTTGTTTATTGAAATGTTAGGTTTGTCATGTCTGGTTTTTGAGATGTTATTTTGAAAATTTGTTGCCAGTTTTGGATCATTCGGTTCTCTGTTTATTCTGAGACTAAATCTGCATTTATTTCGAAGAACCAAAATTAGTGAAATATTTACTTATTAAGACTGCGTCTATGTATTTAATTCGATTAAGTAGTCCGATAAAATGAATTGTTCTCCTTTATACAAAAAGTGCGAATCTCGATTTGAATGCAAGTCATATTTTAATCAATTCACCTTCACCGAGCTACTGAGTTGTGATCAACTATTATACGAGATAGATATAGCTTTAATTGACAACTTAATTTATGTGATCCAGATGTTTACAAGTCGTCTAGTGTTTTGTAAACAGTAGGTATGTACTCATGACACGCCCTGGTTGCTAGCATTCCGATATTCGCGTTCGGAATGTTGTGTTACTTCAGGCTTAGAACACTGACCGCTTTTATTATTGGGACTATGAATATATTAATAATAATTAACGTTAGGAGTGCCGTCAACTGCCTAGCAACGGCTACACACCTGTCTCAGATTTAATACTCATTGGCTAGTTCTCTGAAACAAATCATTAAAACGAGCCGCAGAAGGTACTAAAGATTAACTGAGGGTATTTTAATTAATGTTTATTTCTAACGCTCTGACTGTATTGGTTTCTAACTCTTCTCGGAACACCTAACTAGCCGTGGAGCAACCATTTGTTTTGCGCGGTGATCGAACCCGTGAAATGAACCGCGGAAAGACAAACACCCAGCTACACTGGCTGCCGGGTCGTCTATTGTTTAGCAGCGAACATGCACCGTCTCGATGTTCATTGTATAAGTCAGGACAGTTAAATGTCCGTATTTATCATCAATTAAAAACACCTTATTTACTAAAACAATAACCTTTTAACGCAATTAGCGTGTTAACAAAGCTTCTCTAACAACAAATTCAATAATAGATAGTTTGTCACCGTCTGCAAAAACCATGCGATTGTGATATGGATATAATAGTTCAATTAACAAAATAGATTATTCTATAGAAATGTTGGGTTGTCAATTAGTTGTCACGTGATCGTTGATGGATGTACTTGGCAGGAGACATGCAATATCGTCGAGCACAATCGGTTCTAATTATGCGACGTCACAGTATTAGATAGTTGGTGTACGTCGCTTACAATCGAGGTGAGCAACCTCGCATCCCATTGTCACTTGTTCACATGTGGGAATGTAAAGTGAAGCGCATATTTGTGGAGACTCTACACCAGAC
The DNA here is from genome assembly GCA_033682625.1 of Helicoverpa zea x Helicoverpa armigera. Lineage (NCBI taxonomy): Eukaryota > Metazoa > Arthropoda > Insecta > Lepidoptera > Noctuidae > Helicoverpa > Helicoverpa zea x Helicoverpa armigera. The sequence continues at coordinate 4,090,015 of JAWIIS010000029.1, forward strand.
TAGTTTAATGTTCAACAAACGTAATTAGTGAACAAACAGGATCTTAAATGGGACATAGTTTTACGATTTGGTCAACTTTTCTGCGGGTTTAGATGCTAATAACAGCCGAAAATCGATCTCAGTGGCGTGCACTTGGAGAGGCCTATGTCCAGCAGTGGACTGCTATAGGCTGATGATGATGATGATGATGAACAACTGGTTATGCTTAGCACTATAAATAACGGCGTTTCGTCTATAAGGGTAGAATTTCGAACTATGTTGCAATGAATATTTCTGAAATAGACTAGGCTTTTGTGAAAGTTTTATAAAATTATTCTAGGCGACAATTTAAGAAATTAAACAACCAGAACACAATAAACGCAGCAGGAAATCAAGGAACGCATTTTGTTTATATAATATTCCGTGACAGCTAAGACTTAACGTTTCATAACAAACCCCAAAGGCACACAGTTCCGTTAGCAAGTAAATTACTTAACAAAATCAATTAAAGAGCTCCAAATGAAAACAAAGCAATAAAGTAACGATAAATGATTATACGTTTATGTTCGTGAACGCAGGCCCAACCTCAGCGTTAGAACACAGTCAATAGCGAGATCGTAATCGCAAAGGCCATTCAATACGTAATTGATACCCGAGTTATGTTGTCAATAGACATTGTAGTCAAGTGTATCGTGACAGCTAAGGGGAACTGCATTAATTATTATTATAGAAAGCGCTGCGCATAAAACTAAAGCGATGCGATGACGTGTAAGAAAATCTGATTTTAATGCAAATAGAATTGTATGCGCCTGAAGATTCTCAGCTAATAATTAAATGCATTACTCTTATGCGGAGAAAATAAACGAAACTCTTTGCTGGTCACGGCGCGTAATTTAATAACTGGCAACTTTGTTTCAATAGGTGAGGTTCCGATGTTCTTTTTGTAAGTGTTGAAGAAAATGGCTAAATTACGTGTTATTATATGTTTTGTGGAGTTCCTCTGGAAGTTGTTCGGAAGTATGGAGTATTTCCTTGTGAACAGTTTCTATAGCAAATTGATTAACATAGTGTAGCAACGTGTGTGGTGCGTTTAACTGTGTTACGTATACTTGAAGACAATGGGCTATAATTTTTGTGGCTGCGTTAGAAAGGGGAATTTTTCTCAAATTAATAAGTAGGTTTTTATTTTGTGATGTGTGTTAATTCTTCTCTTAGTTGTTAGGTGGAGATTAAGGGCTTTTAACCGACTTCAAAAATGAGGTTCTAAGATTGACTATTCTACTGTATGTATAAATATATGTTTATACGTATGTAACTTTGATGCAATTTTGACGTGGTTTTCAGCATAGTATTTATCAGTATTTATTCAAGGAAAATCTTATGTATATGGGATTAGGTACCTATGTTATGAAGTCGATTATATATTTTTTTAAGAAGTTTTTTTAAACAAATTCTAAGTACTAATTGCAAAAACATCATTAATAAAATCCAGACTAATATACAATTCATACGCTCCCTACGTATATCCAAGTACACCAACACATGTTCTCAGAGGCAAGTAAGTAATTCAAATCATTTGTATGACAATATCTCCATTGTATGGGACTTGGCGAAGTTATCACATATTATCGTGTCGCACCGGGAGTTCGCGACGCAAATAACTAATCGGCTAGCCTGCTGCTTGAATGTAAATGTGCTAAGCTTAGTCGCGAAATTTATGATATAGAGTTGTAGATACTTAGGGATATTGTTTGGCTTTTGTGTCTTCTTTTGTAAATGGGATGGTTTCATTTGCTGTTCTGATCAATATAGATTACATTTTGTGTGTTTGTCTACAATACCGATTACTGACAAAAAAGGAAGGCGAAAGTTTCGGGGTAGTCAGAAGCCAGAAAGTCTGACAACCAGTGTTACCCAGAGGTGCTCAAGTAACTGGGTTTAGGAGGTCAGACCGGCAGCTGTATCTGTATAGACTGGAAACCGACGCCAACACAGTTGGGAAAAAGTTAGGATGATTCCCTTGGATACGATTCCAGGAAAAAGAAAAAGCTGCATAAGATTAATCAAGATGTTTCTTAGCTATTACAATTGGCTAAACCCGATAACTCAAACCAAACCTAGCTATATAACCCAGCACCCAGGACCACACATAAATATAAGTGTTCTCGCAAAACGTATATCGGAATACATATGAACATGTTCTGAATACAGCCTGCAATAGATAACGGTACTGTTAACGCAATTGTACTTCCTATAGCACAGTTATGATGCGCGCGCAAAGAAATTCTCACTAGCATTGTTTATTAATGCAGTGATATCCATGTGAACTGACTGCCGTGTAATTCGTTTGTTATTAAATGCTGTGTAAGAGGTGCGGTTTGTTTGTTTGTAACATGGAGTAAGGAAAGATAGTCAGATGTGTGTATAGAGGTAGATAGTCATTTTCGTTGTTCTCCATGGTTTGTAAGGAGTCAAGATTAGAAACTGCTGAAATGATTCTGCAAAATTAAAGTCGATATTAAAGCGCCATAAAAGTAACCTTCTTTTCCAAATCCAATATTTTTTTTCTTAAATCCGAATTTTCATACAGTGTTTTATTCAATTCTTAGTTTTTATTAAGGCATGTTTTTTTAATTTATTGATCGTGCAATGTTATGGCAAAATATGTAGGTACTTTTTAATCACCAGCTAAGTGTGTTTCATTTTGAGCACTCTTTACTATCGACAGGATCATGTATCTAGTGTAGGCATGTAAAACATTTTCCCACAAAATGTGAGCAAGTGTCGGTAGACTCATTCATTGGTAGCTAACTCTCGTTCAGTCGGCATCCTGTGCCGTTTCTTTTATTGTGCAGTCTGAGTATGTACCGTCAACAAAATCTCTGCAGCGTCTTCGTGTACAAAATAAATCTACCAAAATGTAGGTCTCTGTGGCATAAGTATATGCTTTCTCAATTTATTATTTTTTTGGAATATAGAAGGTTGAATATCCACATTGTGATTGGTACAGGTTTTTTCCCCAACTTAAAGCAGACTTGAGTATTTCTGCCAAATTGTTTGACCCTTTCCACAAAAGTAGAGATTTTTCAGAAGGCGCTGAATTTTTAGTACAATTTGACGTTCACTGTATGATCTGTGTGTATGATCCTAACCGCCTTTTGTTCTGTGGACAGTACATTCACGTGATTCAAGAGAATCATTTAATCTAATTACGGTGGCGCCTAAGGCCTACCTCTGTTCAGTTAATGAACGTGAAACTATTCCGAAATGCCTACTTTGTGGCTTCGAGTAATCTGGCCTTAGCAATCAGAGCGGATACAATAAGATGATATAAATTGATGGGCGCCGATCTGCGGTTTTTAGCGCGAAATATGTTATTGAAACGTAAAAAGATATATGAAGCTGTAATTGATTAACTTTAATAGAGTCTGTAAATGTGTACAGAAAAAATGATTTTATTCACTTAATTGTTTAGAAGAAAATGTATGTAAAAAGCGTTATGTGCGTTTCAAAATAATTGAGGTCTCTATTTGATTTAAGATTATTCTATGCCCAACATTTTCGTAACACAGATTTCCATACAAAATATTCCGTTGTCCTTAACAATAAATAACGGTACAAAACTATAATGTCACAATACCATTTCCAAACTACCAGTTTCGTTAACATTAATGCGGTTTACGTCAAATTTATATCTGTTTTGTATATTCTAGTGCTGCGATCATAAAATACTGCGTTCTCAATTGTAACCAGCATCGATACGACGGTGCATACAAATGATCACTGTGTGTGACGAGTCCAAAACAAACTGAATAATTTCCGATTATTCGCGGAACGCTACGTGATATTAAAGGACGGTGACCGAATACCGATTCGATTTGAATCGATTATGAATGATTCGATCCGCCCTGCAAAGACATTTGACCATGAATTTGTGAAGTTTATAGACGCGGTAACAAAGGTTTTGTATGTAGGTTAATGTTCGCTTTGGTGATGTAAGTACTGAAATTTATCAAAAAGGTACAATTCATGTCATTTTGAGGTTTTTTACAAAAGCTTCTCGTGAATTGCATTAATGCATTTTTGTATAGAATTTGTTTTCTTCTTTTGTGTCGAACATGCATTAACGGTTAAAATGAGCAAATGCATAAATTGCTATTAAATGTTCCATACCAGAATAAATCGAGTCAATCATTTAATATTTATTGCGCCAAAGAAAACATACGACATTACATAAAACATAATCATAGTCTACCTGTCGGAACGAGTTAACGGACACTTAAGCCTATTTGCTTGTATGTTTAAGTGGATAAATAAATAAATTGGATTCCTTTAGCTGCGCGGGAGTGTAAAAAATGAAGCGCGTTTACATCGGGCGCCGTCAATGTGATTGTCAAGGACTCGACGATTACGCAGCGAATGTTTTTGTCGCTGCGTTTTGTCGTCCGTGGGAAATTGTCCGACGGACAATGGAGACATACCGTCGCGTTGTCTAATGCAGTCGCGGAGTCATGCGAGAAATTGATCAGAATGTAGATTAATTAAAGTCTTTGTATTGAAGAGGCTGCAACTAAGTTATTGTGAACTAATTTGTCTTTTCAAATTACGTTTTTTTTTTCCTTAAATAAAAATAAAAATCATAATTTAAAGTGCATTTTTTAGTTTCTAACTATGAAATGCATATGTAAGGTTTATTGAAACCAGAACGTCAACACTCGATATTATCTAGTTTAAAATCCAGCTTTCACTTTCACACCAGCTTTTTATTTCATATCAGTTCACAGTCATTTCCATAATATCAAGTGCACACAAAAAGTTGCTCAATTACAATGTTTAGGTCTGCGTTAGCGCACCGGCGCGGGCGGCGGTCGCCAGCACTTGTCCATCGCACAAGTAATAACTTTCACAGACCATACCGGTGACTGGCTCACCTTGCACACTCCCCGAACGAGTAATTTCTCCTCCAACTTATTGAACAAGGTCCCGGCAATTTCTTTTCTTCGCAACTTATGTAGGCTACCAGTAATGAGCGGTTTCTCCCTATTCAAGTTTGATAAAATTGCACGCTGCGAAAGAGAGCACTTGACTTATGGCTTGTCTAGCGGCGGAGCTGCCGAGCCGCTGTGATTGAACCAGTCGCAGCTAAACGTTTCATAAACAACGCTAACGACTAATGTACTTTATTCCTACAAGTATCGTTAGAAATTTAGACACTCGGGCTTAGTTCCTTGTTCTAAGCCTTTCAAGTTCATCTAATAAATCATGTGCCGCCAATATGGGACCCAATAAATAACGTTCTGCTGTTGATAAAACGACGGAGCTGCCACGAGCGGTACAAAGTTTAAAGTTGATAGTGGATCTTGAGAAGTCCGGACAAGTCTAAGGCCCAGCGGGAAAAGGCAACTATGTTTTCCAAGTTGTTGCAACACGGTACGTACCGTATGGCGAAATTGATATAATAAATTGTAACTGTACCTGCCAATTAAGTACCTACGGGGAATGTAAATAAAGATGTGGAGAGACTTAGATCGGTTTAGTGCCGCTTTAAACGTTCACGAAATCGTTGTTTACATTTCCACGTCTCTAAAAGCCTTCCAAGTTTGTGACTGTGATCTCTACGAGCATGACTCTAGGGTTTATTATTATTCTATCGAGAGGGTTGCAGTTATCGATCACATTTAAGGCTCAGTACCTCACACAGCGTCAGCGGGCTGCTAACGCGGAATAAATCAAAGCCGGCAATAAGTATAAATCAATATTACGAGTAGTATGACTGCGTGTCACCGCAGTTGTCATCGAACGCTACCAAAGCAGCGCCGCGAAACAATTCGTTACTCATTTCGTGGTAGACAACACGGATGTACACGGCACAGATGCTGCGGATTTATCACGCGTTCGATAGCAATAAATAACCACGCTGGCCGGGGAGGAGCGGAAAGGTCAGCGCGCGGAGCGAGCGGCAGCAAGCGGCGGCTTTCTCAAGGCCGATGCACAACTTAGATATCTCAAGAATCGTGGCGAGCTCGACCCCACCTGTATACCTGTCGATTCTACCACGGAAAATGTTCACATTTTTACACAGCTATTATTCATTTCTATAGCTGTACTGCGAAGAATGCGAGGCCTTTTTGTTCTTTTTTATAGATTTTTTGCTGATGCTAAAAGCGTACTGAGAAAACACATTCAAATAAGTAAAAATATAGTCTTTAATTTCACGCGACCACCCTGCGCAAACCTGTTCCAACCGTCGTTTTATTATAAATTGCTATTTCAATATACATTGAAGTAATAAATTATTCGTATAATATATTGTGCGAAGAGAAAAAAGATTGTCTGTCGGTGACTTCCAACTGGATGCGAAGGTCGGTCGTTGGCGAGACGATGCTCCACAGATTCACGATACTAGGCGCAGGCTTTCACATCGCAGCACTAAGCTTTAGCAGACAGTCTTGTTTTATGTAGAGACTAAAGCAAGGAAATGAAAACTAAACCAATTAATTAAAATTCAAGAGTAATTGCAAATAAGGCCTTGCATTCGAATAAGATGATTCATTCAACAAAACTTTAGTACTCGAATATCCGTACATCAAGTACCACTCATAATGAAACTAAATATAAATCCTACGCTAAAATGAAGAATTTCCTCAGTGACATCATTTAACCGTGTGTCTGCAGCACTATCTAGCTAAGATGTTATCTGCTTTATGGACGGGACAAAAAGGCAGACGCTAGTTGAATGATTGTGAAATTATTTCTAAGTATTTTACGCTTGGTATCGCGTGTTCAATCAGGAGCCTCGGCAGATGCGTCGAGAAAGTCTCGACTATACGCCGATTCATAAGATAAACTTACATATAGACTAGGCTCCCAGTTAACAGGCGCGAACTCGTGTGACGGAAGATCACGCTACCGTTCATAAAAAGTGAAACTGGTGTAAACTTCAGGGTGCATTTACGAAGTTAATCTATTTCAATTTTGAATACTATTATACTATTTTTGGTGGTGAAGAATTGAGCAAATTTCGGACCTCATTATACCATCTTGATAAAATCATATTGCCTAAAGATTATACATTACCTCGTAAAACTATTGCTTAGTTGAAAAGCTTAAGATCTTGTTATGTAGGTGAAATAGTTAAGTATCAATTTAATTCTGCGGTTATATCGATTTCATCCACAATTTCCTCGAGATATCTCTCATAAACGATACTGCGTTTATAGTAAAATTAATTTATTCTATTACCATAGAATATAGACGAACGAGAAAATCAAGATTAAGTGCGGGTAATAATCTTAAGATTTAGCATCAACTTATTGTTAAACGGACAGTTTAATTGGTTGATTTTAAATTAGATAGAATAGGGAAAATGGGAAACCATTGTGTGAGTAATAATAACATGGACTAGAATACCATGGGTGCTGGATATGGCAAATATTTTCTGAAATAAAGCTAGAAAATACTTTTGTTAAATGAATATGTACTTGTCGTTTCATCAATGACTGAAATATCCTAAAAATGGCACTGTTGTTTTTTCTAAAAATGTATTTCCAGATATGTACACAATTCAATTATTTACTTCAGCTATCAAGTTTTACGTTCTCGAACTATGAAAGTAAACGACTCCGATAACATATAATGAGAAAATTGTAATTGTATCTTAATGCTGATTGGATTTCTTAGCAATATATTTGCTGAATCGCACTCAAAAGAACAAACCTATCCTCGACTGGATTTATATTTAACGGCTGTCATAAAAATACTTGCTTGTAGTTAGACGTTGGATAAAATTATAGAGATATTTCTTGATATCTCGAAACTCCCCGATACTCATTTTATAGCCTGTAGCCAACCTTATTTATAGGTTCCTTAGATTCGTACAGGCTGGATATGAATGAGTTACACGTTGGAGGCAGTGTGCGTGGGTTTTCTTAGAGATAAATACAAGGTACTCATTAGCGACTATCTTGTTTTATTTTATTATAGTTATAAGCTTTTACGGTATGCGATAGTTATAGCAGATATTAGATAGTTTGCAAAGCGGTTTTAGTTTTGAATGGTGCGGTTGCGGCTGTAATATGAATATTGTGTAACGATATTACCGTTTTGGTATCGTTTATTTTGTGTAGGTAATTTAAACTTATTTGCTCAATTACAGCTAGTCTCGTAATAAAATGAGTTAAAAACAAACCAAGTTGAAAATAGCGACGTTTAGTTAAGTAACTAAGCCAGAGTCTGTGGATGTGGACGGCAAAAAAATAATTGCATTATGATTTATGATTACAAATTGTTCTAGAAAAAAAAAAAAACTAAGAACAGCTCGCATACCCGGAGATTATTTTAGTCCTAACGAGCTTTGATAATTTTTAGAAAAAGTTGTCTGTAAAAAATATTTTCTTGGAATGTTGCTTCTGCATTTTGTGTAGTTATACAGAAATAGCGGGAGAGTAGCGGCTTTGGGTTTAAGAGTACCGAAAACTTTGTCATGAAAACCGTTTTATAGTCGGCCAAACAGTAAAAATTTTGGCCTAATATGTGGCCAGTCGCTTGGGGTCCAAAAAAACACTGTCGTGACGTTAATTTGTTTATGGTGAACTTTTTGGTTGGTAATTCAAGATTGCCATCTGTCTCCTCATTACATGATATTAAATTGTTAAAATAATAAGAGAACACTGTGAATTACGGTAATGTAAAACACCATATTAGGATAATATCTTCCATTCCCAGAAGTCAAAGCAAAAAATTATCTGCCTGTATAATCTTTCGGCCATTTTAGTTGCCAAAAAACGACACAGTTCAGGTCATTTTAAATCTGCGCTGTAGGTATTGTTTTTTTATTTATACCTAACGAACTTTGTGTGTTATTTTCTGCTTTAACCAGCCAGTGTCCAGTGTCTGAATTTTCATAAAATATTCAATCTGTAGTGATTAATTTATGGACTCATACTTAAGTTCGAGATTCATTAGCGACAAATTAGAAAATACTATATTTATTCAAAACACTATTTGGCGTTTTAAAACTTTCGATAAAAATATTTTAAATGCCATTCACGAAATCCGGATACCAGGAAGTATACAACTTACGTCAAGTTAATTAGTGAAAAAACACGTGTTGTTTTACTTATAATTACTTCCAGCATTTTATCGTTTAATTGCCGGTCACTAATGTGCGATCACTATCGTATGACAATCTGTGGACAACCGACACACGCGATATATCACTCTGTCATATACCCAGCTCAACGGAAATAATCTTTACACTTCTACACTAACAAGCTTACTGAATAAACAGTTATTATGAAATCTGTGAGTAAGTATTTGTTTTTATAAGTTCGCATTTTAGTTTAATTGGCCAGTTTATTTTGTCTCACAGTGTACAATTATTATTTTTTGATAAGAACGCACTATCTTATAATAGCACCTATACTAACTTATACCTACCTATAGTAACTTTAATCATGTAAACATACAACATTTTTGAAAACAACTTTAAAGAGATCTTGTACTTACTACTGAGCAGTGTTCATGTAAGCTAAATAGAAACAGTTGGAAGTGTTTTCACTTGATTGTTATAATTTTATGGTAACATGGGAATGAAAAAAATTGCGTAGCTCATTCTCTCAATTGTATGATATAGGAGGTTATTGAGGATAGTGGAACATGCCAGCTTTTGTAGGCAACACTGTTCTTTTACACACGATGTATATAATATGATGCGTTGTTAAATTAGTAGGTTTAATTATATCCATTTTTGTAGAGTCATTTTCGAACAGAATAATTCTTTAATCTTCTGTAGGTACCGTATGCTGAATGTTTAAAATACTTGACATCATTTAATTACTAGTTCGTCAAAAGTAAAACCGATACATTGCACGAAACACAAAAAGTGTAATTATATCGCAAACAGCTGCCAAATAAACAACACTACACCTGTTCCTTCAAATAAATTGCACTTAATTAAACATTGATCTTTTTACTAAAAACTTGAGTAGTTTGTAGTTAAGATAGTGTTCGCACGATGCGATCTTAATTCAGGGTAAGTTGTCACAGGGTAGCAGCTACTAAGTGGATTGTCGTGTCCTCTCCCACTTGACTGGCCGCTGCATCAACGTAATTTAATGTTGCTCTTATTTTGTAATGAGGAGCGGCACAATATTCAATTAAATCAATGTCATGGGACGGTCACATGTTAGATAAATCTTCGGCGTGGTACGGCGAATAAATCATGATTGGAAACTAGTAGCGTATGACAGCCAGCTTGCGTTGTCATTTTGTGCGCTCGGGCGCGTCACGCTGTGTCGCCGGTTTGCGAGATCAGTTGCGGAAAATAGTTATAGGGAATTGATTTTAATTTTGCGAATAGTAATTATTTAAATTATACAATAATTATATAATATAAAGCATAGTAAAAACTCTGCCTGATTAAGTGGAAGAGTTTTCCTACACGGTCTTAGAACGAGAAACTGCATATAATTCTAACCTCACCTGCATCATGTAGGTTCCTTCTACAAGGCGCAACTTTCAAACCAATTTGTCAAAAGGTATTTCTCCCTGCTTGAGTTCAAGTAATTAAGGTACACAACTTAACAGGCTCTAACCGGTACTAAATAAATTATTTGTCGTCTTTAGAAATCTTTTGACAAATTACGCAATATTGAAAATTAATGTGCTTCCTTGCAATGTGTTCAGAGCTTGCACATTATGCTAATACGCGAATATAAATACACGCAGGAAGGTATATTTAATACTAGCTTTTGCCCGCGACTTCGTTCGCATGATATAGTGACTTCCGGCATATTTTTGGTTTGACCAATAGATGGCGCTATATGTCCGGAATAAATTTTATTTTTTATTTTTATATATTTTTTTTGAAATAAAAACTATCCTATGTCCTTTCTCAAGTTCCAAACTATGTCTGTACCAAATTTCACACAAATCGGTTTAGTAGTTTAGGCGTGAAGAAAAGACAGACAGACAGACAGAGTTACTTTCACATTTATAATATTAGTTAGGATTTTCATTTAGTTATTTATTTACGGAACATTTGACACAGATAAGTTATGTGTTACGATAGAATAGATAGACATAAGTCGGTATGTAATGTAAGTTGTGTTACAAGAATTATGTACAGCTCTTGCGACCGATTTCCGCTTCCTTGCATACCTACCGAGTTTCACTTTTGTTTGTAACATTTGACACGAATGTAACTAGAATATAGTCGGCATCATTAAATAGTGAACATGAATTTTAATACTATTAAAATGTTAACATGATTTAAAAAATGATAATTGAAGGTGTAAGAGGAAACGGAGGTATGCCAAAAAAGTTTTTGTCAAAAAAAGTTACGTTATTTTCTGAAAATGTAAACCTGTTTTTTGTCAGTTATTTGGTAAATGCCGCATAAATAAAAATACCCAGAATAACTGCGAATGCTCCGGTGGAATATTTTAAGATCTTAAGCCCAATGTATAGGTCTGTTAAAAAAACTAGGTTAGGTACTTTTGTACTCAACTGTACATACCTACATACTTATGTTGTTAATGGTAATCTAGTTTAAGTTATTAAGTGTTGCAATAAATTGATTATATCCGTTCTCTTAAATAAGAACACGTAAGCTATAATTTATAGTTAATTTGCGAAAATAATTTTATAATTATATCACTGCACGATACAATAATAATATAAATCGAGGATGCGTATAGGCATGTCATAAATATAGATTTTTTGTAGTAATTTCGGTTGATTAAATTGTTAAGACTAAGTACCCTTTTTGGATCGGGAGGGAGTGTCAGACTTATGCAGACTTTTAAGCCATTTGTGTACCTGAGCTGCGATAACTCTTTCGAACAATCAGTTGTTAATAATAAAATTTTAGGAGGGATTCAACTTTGAACTAAAAGTAGTATATTTTTATCATACACTAGTTGTTGCCCGCGACTTCGTCTGCGTGGGCTTATATAGCCTATGGAATGTCACTATCACAAAGGATCACCAAAGTAAAGAAAGTTCTCGCGCACGTAGCCACAAAGATAGAAGGATGCACTCATAGATATCGTAACTCGTAACACGTGCTCTGAAATGCGACAGGATGGATTGACATATTAGTTGGTTGTCAAATCTAATGTCAAATATTATGATTGCGTTCAAATATTTACTTAAGATTTATAATTTAATTTCTGACAAAACTTAAGATTTATCTTTCGATTTCTATATAGTCTTATTAAAAAAATTATCAGACAGATTAACAACTGAAGTTAAAATTGATTTTCTCGAAGCCGACCATTATTTATGTACTATGTATTTTGAGACTATGCAATTTTGTCGCGTTTGTTGAGTTTCAGAACGCGATTTTAGATCCTCCAACGCGCACGCGAATTTGAGCTTTATGCAGCGGTAATAAATTACAAATTGACTCTCCATTTTATTTAGAAAACGTTTGTATGGGAAATAGAAAAATGCTGTTTTGAAGATTTTCCCGGCAATTATTAGAATTTTTCTCACCTTTTAAACCTTCCCTGGACCTCTACAAACATTTTAAAACCAAAATCAGCTCAATCGGCCCAGCCGTTCTCGAGTTTTAGCGAGACTAACGAACAGCAATTCATTTTTATATATATAGAGATTCTTTAGCTAGATCGGAAGGCGTTCCTTTCACAAAATATTCTCACATATTGAAGTGCGAGACCATAATTTTCGCGAGTATAAAGATTATAATCAAAGCAGTGGTAGTACAGCAACGGTATATTTTTTATTTCGCTTCAAAAAACTCATGTTCCATAAATACAACCTATTTACTATTTCTCAAAGAAAGAAGTTGGGCATGATCACTTTTGTACTCCTGCATAAATATGTCCGGTTTTAATGAATACGATATTATTTGTTAGGAACAGAGCATAAGATGACTTGATGATTTCACACCCCAATGATGTCTCCTAAAGAATATCACAGTATTGTCGAATAAGAAATACATTTTGCTTTACTCTTAAAAAAGGCTATTCCTTTTTATATTGTGTATATTCTAGTCAGTTCTTTTATCTCTAAGCATAAGTTCCTAATCGATCATCATTATTCGTTAAGAAAAATTATGGTCAATTATTTTTATCCTACGCTTTGAACTGGCCGTCGGTTTTTTTGCTTGCCGTTTTGTTAAGAAGAAAGATTCCTGGAAATGTTAAACTTTAGACTTTGTTAAAATTATACGTATGGTTCACAAATCTTTAAAAATCGGTCCTTGCTATAAACCGACTGAGAATCGAGATGAAACTTATATAATTCACCTGTACCTACTAATATAATAAAGAGATTTTTCTTCTTTATTTGTTCACTAAAGGCTCCAAAACTACTCAAACCGATTTGAAACACTATTTCACTGTTGGAAAGCTGCACTCTTCCCGAATAGCATAACTATATTTTATCCCGGTACGGGCAGTAGATCCTACGAGATGTAGGTGAAACCGCGGGAAAACGGCTTGAAGAATAATAAATAACGTACTAAATAACTGCATAATTGCTTTCGTCGTTAAATAAAATATTAGGTACTTAAGTACCGTTTCAAAGATGCACGAGGTGTCAAGAACAATACATGTGCTTTTATAAACATAAATTCAATTAAGTATAAACTTTCTAACGTCCGTAGGTAGTAAAATTTTCCATGGCCCTTTGTGAACCCCACGTGCGTCTTTATAGAAGCGTAAATAAACTAGGTACTTACTGAAAGAAGGTTATAATGCGTGATGCCTACATTTGCCAGTAATCTGCCCATAGAGAACAAAATGACAAGCAGAGGTGCCATAACGGAAAATCGCCTAAGAAAATAGCGCGCCAAAATGCGGGTGAGCGGGGGACGAGAAAAGAAAAAAGAGTTTTCGCTCTTATACGCCTTTTATTATTATTATTCTTTATTGTACACAAAACATTTAAAAAAAAACACACACAACACAGAGAAGACATGTACAAAGGCGAGCTTAACCCAGAACTGGGTTCTCTAACAGCAAACCTTAGAGCGATAGAGAGATGCCTTCTTTGGATCCGACCATTTTTTAATACCAAAAATCTTTGACAGATGTCTGTAACTGATCGTTTTGGTAATTCCTACCGTATGAATTTGACCTACAAGAAGGTGCCTGACCTACCTGCATTATGGCATCTCCACTCATCTGTGCTTACTCCGTGAATCTGCCGTTCTCTTTCTCCAACAGTCACGTTTGAGAGCTATCTCTAACTTAGCAACCGTTTTTTGCGCGTCAGTCTCAACGGAAATAGCAACCAGTTTTAGTCGCAAGTTAGATTATTATCATGGGTTGTGTATTTTTATTACTTAGGTTAGAATGTGTTTTTTATCATATTGGTCGTTATTTTTGAAAATGTTCGTTATAAGTAAGCTTAAATTATGTTAAAATCGGTGACATTTAGGAGCATAAAAACTTCCTTATAAATATGTTCGCTGAAACGGAAACCAGGTGAGTTTATTTCTGGAAAAAAACATTAATAACAATCACTTTCGATAAGTTCAATACTTAAAGTGTATGAGTAAATATTATTCCTTTAATTTTACTTTTCAAGACAACTTCTTTGTCGTTTAAATAACCAAACATAATAAAGTAAAGTAGCAATTAGACATACAATATCGCATTAATTTCAGCTGAGTTGCGATCTTAGTACCCAACTAAACGCAAATTACGTTTTTAATAAGTTTTGCTTGAACTCCTCTTAAGTTACGTCTATTCCGAGATAACGGTGGGCAACGACCGCACTATGTTATCTGAACACGACTTGAGGAATCAAAAATCTACTCTTGAATTATCCACGCACATCAATTACAACAGTAGGCATGAATAGGTACTAATATTTTTTCTACCTATTGTAAAACCCAATAGATTTACAGCTACATGACTTGTATATTGCTACTCTTAAAAAATACGCAGAGTAACGTTACATTTTAACCGACGTACGCGAAAAGAAATTGTAAACAATTCCAATCTTTGGGAAACATCGATACGACACGGGTCAAGCTTGGTCATCGACAGAAATAACGTCATCGTCACTCGTGACATTTACCATTTACATTTGCCTACCTCTCGCATCAACTGAGGTCGTACTACAATTTTGTCTCAAGGCAAACATAATTGCCGGATAAAACATTATCTAGGAAGTAAGACGCAACTAGTTTCGCTCATAAACCGTATATCAAACCTACGGGAACATTCCCCCGTTTCGGAATGTAACTGTAACATCAAATTGCTGGGCAAGGCTCGATACCACGTTGCAGAGATTGACGCGGCCCTAATAATAGAGCGCGGTGCGATATTCATCGCTAACTGTTCTTTGATTGAACATCATCGCTCGTTCAACGGCTAATTATCAAAGATACGCCATCATTGCACGGATCTTACCTCAATTGAAATTCCATACTTACAGCCACGATGTGCGCCGCCTTGCGGATGCAGAAACTTCATTACCTCTTTTCAAAGGCCACAAGACAAAACCCACTTTTAGATTGACCTACTAATTGTGCGATTGTTACTAAAAGTATTAGATATCAACAAAGCCTTGTAGCCAACAGATCAAATTCCGAAGTCCTTGCGGCTTCTGACGCAAGTATTTCGTAACTTAACACCAAAACGGTGAATGCACTTGCGAGTAGGTTGCGAAGCCGCGGCACGCCCGGGATCCTACTTTATTAAACGACACAATCACGAATTCGGGCCACGATTCACTACTCTAACAAAGTATAAACTCACTTGTATTAAGACGTGAATAAATATCCAACTAAAGTCGTAAATGTAACCTGTTAGCAATGCATTCTGACACTCAATAATACGATGGTGTAAAGTTCTAAGCTATTTATTATTCTAAACCAATTAATGCGAGCGTGTGGACTGGGTAAATATCATCTGGAAAACCTTTCTGTATATCCTTCTTGATCGTTTTCAGTTTAGCCTCCTGAATTAATTTCTCCAGCAGCTCTATAGGTCGCGTAACAGATGAGTCATCCTCATCGTACTCTAATTCTTTGGATGTTGCTATATTTTCTTTTATGATAATCATACCACGTTTATTCAGAGATATTCGGCACCGCTCAAGGAAATCAATCAAGTCGTAATCCTTTAAATGCCCGCTTACCCACTGGCACCAGATGAGATCGTACGTTTTTTGCGGTTTGAAATTCTGAAGACCGCAGTTGTACACCGATTCTATATTCCCATAATCTGCGCCAATGTAGTCTTTGGCGCTTGTAAGAAACTTTTCATCCTGCTCAACTAAATCGACTTTTTCAAATCGTGGTAGCAGTACGTGCTTAGTTACTCTCCCGATCCCTGCTCCACAATCCAGAGCTAATTTTGTGTCTGGAGGGTTTTTGAGAGCCAATATTTCATCCAAGAACTTCCTGGATCCATCGAGGTCGATTTCCGAAATATGACCGAAGCCCCCGAGTACTCCGTCGACCGTTGCTGGCACATTGGCCCAGTATTGCGCTGCTCTTTTGTAAAATAAACTTTCGGTCATCGTGCCATTTTTTTTTATTAGTTTTATTTATTATTTCTTAACTGTCACTTTTGACTACCACATGACAATTTTATGTTTTCTTTTTGGCAAAAATCCTTTGCGTCTTCGTGACATTCGAAGTATTTAGTTTTTTTTGAGATACAATCTTTTTTCTGTTACTTACGGTTTCAAATTCATGCGCAGTTATAAGTAGTAATGTAGGTAGTTCATGTGAATTGTTCGACAGAATTTTTTTTGTTATAAGTATATATTTCTAAATTCCTATTGTTTTGTTGCAGGCTTTGATAGCGGCAGTGAATGAGACCCCGGAGGAGGACATCCGCGATGCTCTGAAGTCGCAGACAGAACATCAGCTGGCGCTAGTTCCGCGCGGGCCCAAGCTTGTGAAGGACACCATCGCGTACAATACTACCATCACCACTGATGACACCGTAAGACAATGTTATTTACCTTTAGAATGAGTTGTTCCATTTGAAATATTTTTACCCATAGTGATGTTAATGAGAATGAAGGGAACACTTTGTTGGAATCAGTACGCATGTATGAGGTTTGATTCATTGAATTGATCTACAAAGAATAATTAACAGACTGATCGTCAGTTATTCGCTTTGAGATTGGCACCACTACTACCACCAAGCGCGCACAATTGGGTGGTCCTGATACTTTCTACTCGTAGTTGCCAAAATACTGCTGCGCAGTCCTTCTTATGTACATTAACCTGTCTAGACGCTAATACTATGTATTTGTCTACAACACCTCTATTATCACCAAAAGAAATACTAAGAGTGTTTGTAGGTCATGGGTGCCTGAAATTAGAAGTAGTTATCGATACAAAAGCAAACAAAAGCCCAGATTTGTTCAAAAGCAGCGGTTTCAGTTTTTTTTTACTTTTGTGTTATTTACATAACGCTTGACACATACTAACCAATATTCAAATCTCAATACGAATGTTCAAAATAAAAGAGCAAACTTATTTATTGTCCGATATCGCTAATTCGATGGTTAGATTTCACAAACTACTTCCAAGAAATAGAATTGGGAAACGGAACCGGCTTGAGTCGAATAACGGCTGAAGTGTCTCGACAATAAATATGTATTTCTTAATTTTATAGTAATATAATAGAGGCGGATCGGATTGCATTTCTGTTGTTCTTAACTAGGTATTCATTACTGACCGTTGGGTTTGCGCAAATATGAGTCAACAAATATTAGTGTCCCAGAAACGTTATTGACCGCTTCATGAAATATATTTCTATGACTTTTTTTTGAAAAATTATAAGGTCACTTTATTGGCTTCATAAAAATTAAGTGAACGATCTACTTATATCATTATTACTGGTCCATGTTTCAAAGTCTTGGGTCAGAAAAGCTGTTGATTTTTCCACTAACTCAAATTGAGTCCTTTAATGTCCAGGGATTAGCTTGTGGATTCTAGCACATGGTAAAATATGAAATATTGGCCACCTCTCGGCCACCGGGGTAAAATAGATTTTCAGGTATCATAAGACCCTGAAAAGGTACCTACAACCTTTAAATATCTCATAAATATAAAAATATATATTGTATGCTATTGAATTTATTCGTGCCCATTGTTTTAAGATTTCCATCATAACCAATAACAAAACGAAACATTGATCAATCCCCTTGATCTTAAGACCCAACACGTTGTACATCGCGACATTAACCATTTCCTGGTCAATGTGTACCTATTCAGAGATCGTGATGTTGCATAAATAAATTGAGTAACGGCCGTTCCCAATATAATATTTTTATGTTGTTTTGCTTACTTGAGATAGGAATTTTGACTCATAAAAGTAATGTCAAATCTCGTAAGCAACACAACATCATCATCATCATCCTGTTTATCGTCCCACTGCTGGCCACAGACCTCTTCTCTCAGAGAGCAGGATTGACCGATAATCACCACAGCAACAATGTCAAAACAACAGATAGAATATTGGGAACAGCCGTTAGTAGGCCTTTCTATTGTAACCCGTGCATACCTAACCGTAGTTGTTTGTGGCAGGAGGAACTTCGCGCATTGCGACCAGATGGCACGATAGTGACGGAGACACGACACACCAAGGAGCAAGAACGGATCTGTGACGAAGAACTGTCTAAAGACGAGGTAGATGTTCTTGATATACTTAAGAGTTATGATATTAGTGTAGTACTTGATGTGATATACTTAATGTTAGATAGCTCTCGACAAACCGTTAAGTGCCTACTTATTACATGACCTTGAAAAACAATGTTCGAGGGAAGATGTTGAAAAGTGGTTTTCAGTAAGTACCGACATTATAACTGGGTATCTACTAGAAAACTTAATTAATCATTTGTATTAACTTCAGTAATACGTACAGAATGACTTGCTTTGTGTTTTTCACATTCTGTTTAAATGGCAAAGATATCATTCATCATGCTTTATCTGGGTTCGATTTCTACTTTGTAAATAGAAGACAATGATTTTGATGGATGAT
Source organism: Helicoverpa zea x Helicoverpa armigera (assembly GCA_033682625.1). Classification (NCBI taxonomy): domain Eukaryota; kingdom Metazoa; phylum Arthropoda; class Insecta; order Lepidoptera; family Noctuidae; genus Helicoverpa; species Helicoverpa zea x Helicoverpa armigera. The sequence continues at coordinate 4,108,977 of JAWIIS010000029.1, forward strand.
TTGCTGTTTAATTTACCTATGTCATTTCTAGCTTTTGCGAAATTCTATTCAGATATTGATGAAAAGCGATAGCTCAGTACTTTACTGTACATCTCTCATCATGTTCTACATTTCCTAAATCCATATACTTTTTATATGTATGTCCGAACCTCTCAAGAGTTACTTCTTTTAATAGCTTTACCTGAGGCATGGTACATCTACTTCACTTTTTATCAGAGGAAACAGTATTTGATACTTTAAAAAAAAATTAAATATGGAATGATTTGTTTGTAATGTACAGGCGAAATCCTTGGCGAGCGATAAGAGCGTGGTAGAACAGACAGGGGGCACGGAGCGACGCAAGCGAGTGGACCTCGAACAGAGCACTGATCTGATGGCGGGTGGCTTGCGGGTCGCTACGCACATCAACTCGCGCTCCCGCACTGAAGAAGGTACGTAAATCTAAATCTAAAGAGAGGGTTGCAGTTAATCTTTATAAGTACCTATCTAATCGATTCTGTCAACTGCAAATTGGGATAAGGCAAAACGATGATGATGAGTCGATTCTGGTAAAACTTTAAGTTGAAAATCACATAATTCATAAATGGATATTCTTTTCAATCAAAAATGTTTTACAGGTAATGGAACTAGTTATTATGTGTATCAGTTGTGTTTTATTTATATTCATTGTTAATTTTATTATAAGAGAGATAATTTTAAATATTGTAGTCTGGAAAATTCATTTATTTATTTAACTGAAAAGATGTAAAAATGTAAACAATCACTTTTGTTTCAGTTGAAAGAGAGGGACAGCCGAACATGGATGACGATTGGGACAGTTTATCAGTGAGAATGCGACGACAGCGCCGCCTCCGTCATGCCGGTAAGATATTGAACTAATTAGTTCGCGTTACTGTCAACAGATGGTACACGTTGTAGTTCAGCTACTCGCTGGTAGATGGCGTTCTTTAGTTAGTAGTGCTTACAAACATCAATAGATGGCGCTGAATTAAAGTTTCTTTAGTGATAAAAAATATTCGATTCTTGGTAGTTTGTTATGTTTTAAAATTATCTCATTGTTTTTACATAATTAAAAAAATGCACTTTAGACAATAAAAATAATGCAAAATGCAGTAGGTCTCCTACATTTAGGGATTTCAGTTTTTTTTCTGTCAAAATTGGGTGGATGACTAGGTCAAAAATAAATTACGTTGTCATATTCATTTAGTGAAGCATCTAAAAATAATGTCACTTCCATTTATCGTTTTGATGGAATAATTGATTAAATTTTTTTATTGATAATATAAGCTAAATAAGAATCCAGTTTGATGTGAAAAATCTGTGACGTCATAAGTTGCGCTTACATACATATTGCAAAGAAAGTGACAGTTTTTGACAGTTAAATAAAAGTAATGAATTTGACTCGTTGGAAACTACCGTATTAATAAACTATCCCATCAGACAAAAGTCTACAGATTTTGAATATATAACTCATTACATAATCAAAAATTAACAGCCTACAACACCTTATAGGTTATCAAAAAGCCTTTAGATATAGCTATTTTGCTAAAGTTTATGGGGACAACTTCATAATTTATTATGTCCAAGTTCGCCATTCTTTACTAAATAAGTTCATTGAGAGAACCACCTGTGTCTCCGATCGTTATGCTAATGGGTCGATGGTCGCATGAGGCCATTTCGAGTGACAGCCTTGGTGCCCAAATAGTTCCGTGTAGGTACTCAAGAAAAACAGCTGTTGTGCTGAGGGCTGAGACTAAAATAGTATTTTTGAAAGTAGTGAGTTTTGAGGTTCTATAAATATTTAATTGCGTTATTATTAACTGAAGGCAAAATAAAGGAAAAAAGTTCATTTCACGAAAGGAAGTATGTCTATGCTTCCTAGTTTTTTTTCAAACTTGCAACTTTACAAGATTAGCCATTCTTGCAACTGGGTATATGATAATATGACGCTGTCTTATATAATTCAAGTTAAAAATAACAACAACAATATCAAAGATTCAGCGCCGCCTACATACTAGATCACTAACGCGCAATTTACTTCTTATACGCATACCTCATTCTAAATAGAATCTTAATTAGTCCGAACATTTACATCTGTCGTATTCAATAAACTTGATGCATTCTTATTGGCTGAATAAACATGAGGTATTTCTAACAGCCAATAGGATTCGTCGATGAAAACGCACCGTCACGGCAGCTACTAGCTTTATTCGCAATAACTGGTTGCCTTAAAAGTTCATAGAATATTTTATGGGCAGGCGCCGTGGGCAGATACCTGTTGTAGTGAGTCGCAATGAAATAATTATACCTTCTATTTTAATAGTATGTAAGGATGGGAACACATGGGTAGGTAACTGTTGAGTGTTACAGAAGACATAATTTTGAGCACAGCTCTTTAGCAGATGTAGGTACTAGTATGAAGATCTAATCAGAAGTTTGAAAGGTGGGATGTAGAGGTGCAATTACAAATAGTTGAGCCCTTTATTCGGTGTTTATATGAATTAAGTACTGCACCAGTTCTAGATATTTAAGGATCTCCAGAGCGAATTATATAGGCTTCTGGCTCTTAAATATAAGACCATCATTTTGATTGCCATCAAGAAGAAGAGCAAATTTTAAACTAGTCTAATCGCAAAGAAAACTAGGCAACTTCGCAGAAGAAATTAGTTCCCAAGTATTCACACAGGCAAATTACATTCTTTGTCCTCACTCTCTTAGGTCTTCGTCAAAACCGATAATTTTGTGCATTCCCTTTGTAAGTCAATAAACCGTCACGCAAGTTTGAACTCTGCCTTATGTCAGACAAGCGTTGTTACGTCTTACAAATTGAATGTTTTACAAGCTATTAAAGTTGATCGTATTATTAGTTTTATATAGTTATCAAGTTCTTTCCCACTTATAGTTGATGTTGATTGAAATATTATGGCAGATCGGGTTAATTAAATTGAAGTCGACTATCCGGGTAAGGTATTCTGGAGATGTTCAAGCAATTTATGGTTCGGAACTTTTTGTTCTATGATGTCCGTCACCTCTTTGTTCAGTGTCCTTAGATGCTTTAAGTTTGCCTTTTAATAAACTTAATAAAACAAAGATCTCACAAGAAATCTGACTTGTCGATAATTTGCGTGGGTTCCATAATTAATTGACGAGAGACACTACAAATTGCAAAGTGGAAGGCAATTATCTATTGACTTTCAATGAACGAACATAGTGCTTTTGAAATGAAATTGTAGTTAAAATGTTAGTAACAGGAAAAAGTAATATAGGTACGGCACCATGACATTATTAAAATCTTTTGAAATAACGGAAATGATTCTAAATGTCAATCAAACAAGGCTATAAAAAGCCAAAAAAATAAAAATTAAATCGTAAAAAATCCTCACAATTTATTCAAAGTCCAGACAAAACAACGTCTAGTGGACCATGAGATGTGTTATACATACCGACCTTGTGCTTAACCCTTCAATGGTCGCGTATTGTTCGTTCAAGTTGATCGATCGAGTTACTGCGGCAATGATACGAGTGTTGAATGCGCTTCCTAGTTGCAAATGACGCATGTAAGCTTTGGACGGTTGAGATGACAAATTGAGGAAAAAAGTGGACAGCTGTATGACTATTGGTGTACGTAATTACTTTGCCTTTAATGGTGATGAATACGCAATGATCTGAATTTGTTTATGTACCAGTGCGTGGCAGACTTTAGTTTTTTTTATTTACCCCGAATTCAATAAGTATTTACCTAGGTACGAAAAAAAATTAAACAGAAATAAAAAGGCACTGTTCAAAAGCTTACAGATTACGTCTTCCTAAAGGCAATAAGTATGTAAGCTTTAAGGAAATGAGCTGCCGGGACAGTTAGACCCCCACGCGCTTTGCGTACAATGCCTATAAAAGGAGCGAGGGTACTTCCTGGCCCATCCGTGGCAAGTGCCCAAGCCTTTGGAATTTTTCTTGTGCAAGTGGGTCTTAAATTCTCTTCGAGATTTACTAAACTGGAATATAATTTATTTAATTTGTGTTTGGGTTTTTTTTCTTATTGAAGCAACCGTAGCACCTCAAAATAAAATAGTCAAACTCAAAGTAAAGTCAGAGGTGCGATTATGAGTCTGTTAAAAGTTTTAGGCTCTCCTCAATACATTATTGGGTACCTACTGATACATATTGCAAATCGACCTATTATACTGCCAACTAATACAAATATTTGAGCAGTATGTCGGTCAGCTTTCTGTTGACAGTAAGAGCACAGACTTAAGAGCACAGAAACAAAATAAGTAAACGTTGATCCACATCTCGATAGAACGTCAAAGATATCAGTATACTCTCAATGACAATATATTCACTTTCCCTCACAAATCTGGTAGGTAAATTGTTTTGCAAACAATTAAGGAGTTAGTAAACACACGTGGCACGTTCAAACGAGATTTTAAGTGGCCAATTTAATGGTACATGCCCATCAACTTGCCGCATATGGCGAATCATTGGGCCTACGCGCAATGCGGTTGTGACACTCGGCTCAAGCTCGTTTATCTGTTCTGATGAAAATTTTTAGCAATATGTTTCGAATGGTTAGGAAGGGATTTATGATTTTTGACGTGATGTAACCTCGTATATCAATGGTCGATATTTCAATGATCTCAGAATATTGGTCCACTACTCAATATAAGTCTCAACTTTAGAATTAGATATATGCAACTCAAAAGCAGGTGCGTTGCTATAGAATACCTAAGCAAAATCACGGAGCATAATAGATTGATTACACTAAAATGTTCGAATAAAAATTATTTCTCCCTCTTCTTAATATTTCTTTAAATTGTTTTATTTTGTGACAGTTATTGTTGGATATTAACCAAAACGTAAGTAACTATTGTTTTGCTAGACTTTCATGTTTGTTCAGCTTGAACGGTTTGACATTCGCTTGGTTTCGCATTTTACTGCGTTTTCTTTACGATGCTGTCTCTTTGACCCCTAAGTCTGTAGTGTCATTAATTATTTTCTGTCTTCTATTTATATCCTTGAATTTAGAGGAAACCCCTGATAGCACTCGAATTCTGAAGAGATACTTTGTTGAATGAAAACAACAGCTATAGTTTTAGACGTAGTAATTTATAGCACCTCGTAAACGTATACAAAACTCGTCACCATTCTGTGAGATGAATGACAAATTACATTTGGACAAGAACTTTTGATTGCCGGCGCACTTCCTAAGTTTGGTCTATTCCTAAACAGTTTGAAGTTATATTAAATGGTTTTATTCTTCGAATAGTATGTAGGTAATACTTTAGTGCCACAAGACCACATTCAAGCCGCGGTAACTTCTATGAAACAATGATAAAATCCAAGTGCTTTCCCAAGTTCTAAGAACAAAAGCTGGCCATCGTGCTCTGCTTATATATGAGGTATTCATATGTAGTGACGTCATATACCATGCATTGTCCAAATAACAGAACTGCAGGACAATAAGGTTGTATAGCGTTAAATTCTGCGATAAGCACTACAGTTCAGAAAGCATAACTTGATGGTTTCAATTCTGTGATTCATGGATGTGTCACCGTGTTTACACATGTGCTATGGTGAATGTTAAGTTCAGACTATAGTTTGTTTCTGATTGTTTTTAATACAAGTGGGAAATATTTAATACAAACTATTGACTGAGTCTGAGTCATGGAGGCAGTCACTTCCTAGGTCAAGTTTATGTTATGTCTGGTTTTTTTTTATCAGAGAAATTGATAGTCAATTTGATTTTAAGAGTTAAATAGTTAACGAAAGTCAATTTTTCGTCTATGGATTAATAATACTTTGTTATTAATTAGGTATGTTATGTTTGATTAGGTATGTATTTATTGTGCATAGTAGTCGCTCACAAATAGTTTTAGGATGATAATTTGTAGGATTCGTAGTTAATTTTATTAGATCAATTCCCTCCGTGGAACAGGTGGGCTGTTATTTTGTCATGGATCGAGTCATATTCTATTTGCTAAGCTGATATTACTTGGAAATCTATTTTCATATAATTATGAGTCACTGTTATGAATTTATTAATTCCAATACTTTATTAGGTAATTCATTACGTATGACTGTTCTTGTTTTCGACTCAAATATTCAGACGGCTTGGCTTGGGTGTCTTACAAAGTCAAAGAAGGTAATTTTGAGTTTAGAATCAGACCGTAATAATTTGTTTACGCAATTCCAGTAAATTACATTGTTTTGGCTTGAAAAGTTTTAGCTATTGTTGGAAATAGATTTGGTGACTTTATGGAAATGTTAGAATCTCTAAGTGACATAACATTCAATTTCATTCTGTAGTTTCTAATAGGTTTTGCACCTAGAAAGTCGTATTTATAATCTGAAAATGAATCTGAAATTTCCTCATAAATGTGTATTTAATCACAGTTTTCGCACTGACGCGCGGCTATAGGGCGTGTAAACTTGATTGCGAAGATCGCCCGGTTCCGCACGCAATGTCGTAATGTCAGCGACTTGTCAATCTTGATGTAACAGCTTTTTTTATATAGATTGAAGAACATTTGCGGTGCCCTTTTGAAGTTTTTGAGAACGATGTAAGGGACAAATTCGTATCGAACGGTATTTGAAATACTATTCAATTCAAATCAAGCACCATTAAGGTTGCATTTGTTAGATAACATTATTTATTAGGACTTTAATTCAGCCGCCAGTGCCACCATTTCTCTCCCTTGGATATTACCTAAAATGGCCACTGCTCTAAGAACACTGATCTCAATACAATAGTCGTATTGCCATCTTAGTTAAATGACCACCAAAGTTGACAATAATTACATAATACCATAAACATAACGTGAAGTAATACTGACCTAGAAATTATCATTCAGTGAATAATATGCACGTTAATGTCTCGTAGCAGTTAAGTAAAGTTGTCTCGGCTGTACATCGCATTGACCTTCGGTAGTTTGGCAAACTTATTGACTGAATGATTACGCCATAGCGTATGTTAGAGGATGCGGCTCGGGCGCCACTCCGCCGTGAGCCGCAGCGCGAGCGCCCGCGCCGTCGCACTGTGCTCCGCGCTCATACTTCGCTCTGTTTACAGAACACGACAAGGATTACAAACGTCCCGTCGACTACGACATCGAGGAGGAAACACGCAAGAAAGAAACATCCAAGTGGCTGGAAAACCATTTCGGCAGTGAATCCCGTTCATCACACGACTCTATCGCTGAAGAAATAGGACGAAGACCTGATCCCGCCTTTTATAAAAAGGCTGAAGACGAGGGATACTACGGGAAGACATCATCTGTGCCACCACCCCCTGTGTATGGAGATCGTGTGCTTCGCAAAACGAAATCGTCGACGCCCTCGGACGAACGACCAGCAGCACCAGTGAACAGGACCGGTGGCTATTTCAAGGGAGTTGCAGACTGGTCGCAGCGCCGCGCCAGTAAGCCCAGGATGCCTGAACCACGCAGCTCATCACCGTCACCACCGACAGTGCGTTCACCATATGCTAGTGACGATCGATTAAACGGCTCCTCCCCTAGACATGTGTACGGGAAGCGCGACTCGCCTCAGGGGAGGTCATCACCTATCGGCCGCCGCCATCCGCCCTCGCGCGACGACTCCGCCTACGTATCGTCGTCAACTATGCACAGCCCACCGCGTGGCTCGCCTTTCCGGCCGCTAGAAGCCGAGCGCTCCTTCCGCGAGCCCTCGGTCGAAGACGACTACCGGCCGATCGCGCCGGAACGAAAACGACCGGTCAAACAAAGACTATCTGAAGAACATCGCTACGACAGTGGCTACAGAAGCTCATCCCGGAACGAGAATTCGGGAAGGTCACGTGATAGTCGTGAAGAAGGGGCAGTAGAACCCCCGCCGGATTATTCTCCTCCCAGGGAGAGGCGTGAAAGTTCGGACAGAGATCGTACACCTCCGAGGCGACGGGACAGAGACGAACGTAAACAGAATCAGAAAACTCGTTTCGCTGACAACGGGCGGCGTCCATCACCGGCGCGTAAGTCAGTGGGGTCTGCGATCGGGAACTCAATTCGGAAGTTGGTTGGTAAGATTCGCTCGGCATCTGCGGAGCGGCGTGCTCGCTGGCGCAACTCTCGGACGCCGTCGCCGGAGCACTCGTCGCGCACCTACAAGCAGTACGGTGGCGAGCTGGCGCCCCCCGTCGCGCCGCCGCACCGCTACTACCTCGGGGAGGACCCCTTCGCGCCCAGCATCTACGGCCGAGAGCACAAGTACGAGGGCAGTTCGAGACGCGCAGCCGTCGCCGACGCCCGCGATCACCGCGAAAGGTGAGCATTAATTACTTCCTATTGTCATCAAAACATCAATAAAATTAATTAGCCATTGTAATAAAATGTGTCGCTTCATATTTGGCATCAGTCATAACAGCCTCTCGCGTTTATCTATTTTGGTGTTGATCACATTAAGCTTATGATCTTAGATGATAGATATTCAATTTTTTATAAAAAAATGTTATCCAATAAGCCTTAAATAGAAGCTTGTTCTACTACCAGCCGCGTCCACCTACATCAAAATCTACGAAGCCTTTAATTATTGCTTTGTTTATTATTATCATAAGCTTACGGCGTTTTGATATGAGCCGATAGTATCTAATAAATGTGGAAATCGCTGTAAGTTGGAACATGTGGGTTGGGCCTTGTTTCGTAAATTCTGGTAAAACGTAGTATTTTCAAAAGAATATGTATTTGAGTTATGTATGAGTGGTTTCACCACACGAAGTCTGTTTGTTCTATTGTTTACATGGACGGTGGCAGAGGTAGCTAGGTTTACCTTGCAGTCGCATTCTTGTTCTTAGTGTAGATTACAATGAACAGTTGAACTCATTAGTGCCATTTTCATACAGCTATTGTGAAGTAAGAATAAGTTCGTCGAGGTTTTATATACAAAGGAAAATACTTAGGGCTTTAAAATTTGTGGTGAACTTAAATAGCGTTACTAATTGCAGCTTAGGATATTGTTGTAGGCAGATTAAAATAATGTTGTGGTTTGTTTCGGTATGTACTTAATATTGTACGTACATAAATACCCACCTTTTACGATTTTCATTTTCATTTGTATTATCGAACGTACGTAACCTTAAACATTCATTAGCAAAATTAAAGATAAGCAGAACATTACAAACAAAACTGATTTCTCTAATTTAAACATTAATTATTTTAAGGCTTCATGGAGACTAATGCGGAATAGAAGCTTAATTGCAATATCGCATTTTGATTTGCAAACAAAGGACCAAAATGGTGTCCATCGACTCTAAGGACCAAATACATGGTGTTTGAATCTTATTTAAAAGTTTCTACTACATAAAACATTCCTTGAGACGGTACTTAGTTAACCCTGTATGTTACGCAAGGTGACTAATAATTATGCATGCAAATTCGTTAGGTATTTCTTAGGTTTCAACTTATAAGGAATTATGTGCGTTAATTAAGGCACAGTTAATGTATTTGAATTTAAATATATTATTATAATATTTATTATGTACCTGTGGTTTCGCCACCACTTCATATAGTTTCATTATTGTCGAAACTACAACATACCTATAGGTAAATGAGGCGTAAAAATCAGCTTATCAGAATTACTTTATGGCTGATAACTATGTCGTCCAATTTATCGTGGCAGTAGGCAAATTAAAATTAGACTAATCTGGGCATAGTTCCCTACATGGGAAAAAATATATTTTCTAATGCCCCAAAGGGCCATCAGCTGAGATATAGCCAGTAAATAACAATAGAAACCAGATTAAAATCAGTAAAAACAAATATAATTAAAGACAATAGCATCAATCTGACAATCTTCGCAAGTGTTACAATGACAAAGACTCATTCAATTACACTCAATCTCAGCACTTATCACGAGACAAAGACAATTATTTCATTCAGTATAATAATCGTCACGATAACAGTTTCTCCGATCAATCACGGTAATCATGCGACTTCAATTAAAACAACGTTCCGGCATATCATGCCTTTTTCATCTGACGCCGTCCATGGGTATTGCCTAATAAGGGTAAAAATGCGTTTATTCGCAAAGAAACCCTTATTTAGTACGTGAGTCACTCGTGTTTGTCAAGTGAAACAGTCTTTATTGAGAACTATGTGCCGATCTGTATTGACAAACGACAAATGAGTCACGCCAAGGAAATGTTCTTAATAAACACCACCTGTATGTTAGAGGTTGGCGTATGCAAATCAGTATGTTATAATTATTTTTGCAAATTACAATAGACACATGCTTCCGCAGTTTTAATGTACACACATTTTAATATATCGCTTCGAAATCTGCAAAGGACGTTGAAGTCACAAAAAACATTATTTGGACCTAAATTAAACTCTTGATAAACCATTTGTTCAGGTTAACAAAGACGTCTAACACACTCGTAAACAAAGCACGGTCGTTAGGCGTGTGGGAGGAGATTCCCCATTGAATCCAATTACCTGAACACCAACAAGATTATAAGTTTTTGCGACTTACCTACAACACAATAATTGTACGTGGGCCCGGCTCATTACACCATCACGAAACGCCAATAAATCTTCTAAGCGGTTTGTACAAAAAATATTCAATTGTCTTTATAATGTTTCCAGGGGCCAATTCTCGAGCACGCTGGGTCGATTCAGTCACTCTACAAGTAGACTGAATCCGAACATCGAGCCCGAAGAGGATTACACTCGCAGCGCGCAGACGTTGCCGAGGAAGCTGCACGACAGGAAGGAAAAAACCACCGAACCCCAGAAGCCCAGTTCCAATAAATACTGGCACCGACTCACACCCAACAAACGCTCCAGCAGTGCCGTGAACATCTCCAACAACGTGACTGCTGTACCAGACAGTAAAATCAACGGATACCCACCAGGACCCGCCAAGCCAGCGCGGACATACAAAGCTCTCAACAGGAGCAAAAGTTTTGCTATGGGAGCTCCTGAACAGGAGACTCACCCGCGTTACGTTTCTACAATGAGCCGCAATTACTCAACTATGTATAAATCCAATCCCCACCTGAGTCGGCTTGATGAGACTCCGGAGCAGCTGAAAAGCCCAGGAATCGTGTCAATTATCAATCGTAGTCAACGCGACCTCGCCGATGCTGTTTCTCGTGAAACAGAACGTAGACGTGATGGTCTGTTTGGGGCTAGATATGGAAAAACAACTCCAGTGACCAACGGTCATACCAATGGCTACAGTAAGGCAACGGCATACGATGAAACTGATAAGAAGAAAATATTCCTTAAAGGGCTTCGCGAAAGAGCTCCTGAATTATATCAAACATTACACGCTGACGACGAATCAGATGGTAGCAGGTTATCGTCTCGATACAACACACCGTCACCGCATTATAAGGATCGTATATCAGAAGAACGAAAAACTCCTTTGTATAAAACAGAATCGCTCAACAGGGAAACGAGTCCTTTCGTATCTCGGCTGGATACGCGGATGAAGTCGCCAGCGATACGGCGAGGCAGCAACAGTAGCGACAACTACTCAGAGACTTACCGGTACACCACCCGCTCAGGTGATCCCGAACGTCCCAGTGTTACTGACACTGTAGAAACAGTTAGTAAGAAGATTGTGCCATCAAGAGACGGTCGCTCAAAAGAGATTATCGAGTCAAGAGAAATAAACTCGGTGACTAAAAGCAGGGGGTACAAAGGCGAACCAATAGCGAGCCCTAAGTATATAGAAAATGGCATCCGGACCGCGCCGCTCGGATATGAGTCTAAGAATGGCCCTTTGTACTCGGAACGAAGGAGTAGTAACTATAAAGTTATCGAGAAAATAAGAGATTATTAGTAACATGTATAACATTCAGAAAATTTAATTTTAAATGTTTATTCTGCCATATTTTTCGAATGTACTAAATGAATCAAAGTCATACACAGACTGAATCTTTGAAACGCTTTAGTTAGTAAGTATCTAACTTTATTATCACACACAGTAACTGTTGTTAATGTTCGTGTAAGAAGCTTCGTGTTATCATTGTAAAAAGTCATAGAGCTTTACTAATTTAACTTTAATATTGGTCTAATTCCGTCCAGTGTACTTATACATTTGTAACAATTTCGGGTACGTAAGATTTTATGATCGAAAGCGTTAACTTTGTGAATAGCTTTATATTTTTAATAACACTTATTGATACTGTATAAGAGAATAATGAGTAAAAGTAATAATAAACTAGATAAGATTTTATAATAAAAATGTATCAATAAAATTATAATGTGTTAATACGCACTAAGTTTGTGTTTTATTTACCTACACAAGAACTTTCGTACTTAAATAAAAGAAGACAAATACAAAGAAGACAAGGAATAAAAAAAACGGGACACTATAATGTACAATAAAGACTATTTTAGTGAGAAAGGGCAAATGTATCTGAGGGCTCGAAAAAAACTTCAGGATCTGTGAAAATATCATGATGTTATTCAGATCAGGATTAGTAACAGTAAATCAGTTGTCATAATAGTACGAAATGGCCATGACGTAATTAAACTAAATTTTCAATCAATCATGAAAAAACTTGATTTAACTTAACGTAGCTTTACAAGCAGTGGGTTCGTAGCAGTGGATACGGGTTGCTGCAAACGAGGAAATTGGTGAAACTTTGGGGGAGGCCTGCCTATGCAATGCAGTGGATGTCCTTGGGCTGAGATGACAAACGCTTCAGAAGGATACCTTATATATAGTTCGTATAAGTATCCAACAACTGATATAAAATACATAGAAGTATGGTATAGTAGAAGTACAGACCGCTTGGAATATTCTAACTACACGCAAGTTTCTGATCAAACCAGCTTATCCTGACCAAGTAATGTCTGAGTTCGACCAACTTAGTGCAGATGGCGTTGTTGTAAAATTAAGAGAACCTTAAATATGTTCGTAAATACAATTTAAATAAGGACAGAAAAAATATATGTATCTTTAAATACACCTTTTACCGTCAATGTTTTCATTGAAGTAAACATTATATATAGCTTCAAATCTGTAAAAATACTTTTTTTCTTATCATCATTTTACTGAGGCAGGTATGGCTCTGGCAAAATGTAAGTACCTAGCTAAAAAAAGATTTGCCTGATGTTTTCGATGTTTAAAATAATCTTTATTAACATACACATAGTTACCGAAAACAATGAGCAAATACCGCCATTACGTCGACTATAACGGCCAAGGGAATTTAATATTCAGATATTATTATGTTAAATACGAATATTTCTTACCCGAACCGTCCCTAATCTTAATATAATGTTCAGTACAAATTATTGACTAAATAGACAGACTATTGTTAGGAAAACAATAATACGGATATGAGAGTGGATAACAATTAAAGGGTATCATAATAGATATTTCGGGAAATTCAGCCATCTTAACCTTTCGAGGCTTATCTTTTGGAATAAATTAATATTTCACATAAATATATTCCACAAACTGGATCCCTGAGGATGGATGGCGACTGAGAGACCAAGAAAACGCTGGAGAGAAGACTTGGACAGCTTCCTCTTGGACTGGCCACAAACAGCGATGGACAGAGAAAAATGGAAGGCTATGGGTGAGGCCTTTGCCTAGCAGTGGGACAGCATAGGCTAATAAAATAAAAAAAAATATATATTTTAAGTTAATAATATTGGTAGGTATGGCAGACTACTCATAATGTATCCAGACCATTCCATATATCAGAGCCTAGGCTTTAAACTCGGTCACGGATGTCATATGATGATTTATGATTGTCCAGCCAGATGGACGGTGGGAAAAAATTTGAATGTGCTATATTTAGGACAACAGTATTACCCACTTAGGACCCGATGGTAATGTCTCCCACTTTGGCAATCGCTCAGTCGGTCTACATATTTATTTTGACGGGTAAAAAGTTGCAAATACGCACATAAAATCGAAATCAATACATAGAAACAAATATTTGAAAATATAAGACCATTTTGGTCCAAGTTTTGCAGGCTCAGAAATAGAATCGTTAACAGCGTATTTCCAAGACCCACACACGTCTAAAGAGGTTACAGATGATTAAATCCAGGAACTGGCCTTTAAATGGATGATAATCTGGAGAGGGCTGCTAATGAGCACACGACTTTATTCTATAACCATTGCGGAAGCTAAAGTGGAGCGAGGATATGAGATGCTTGGAAAATATAGGAGAATTCACATCATCATAAAAATATACTCTTCAAACAATTTTTTTTGTGGGTACAATAAATTAAATATAGGAACAATTAGGAAAATAAATTAGGAAAATAGAACAATATAGGAAAAAATAAATAAAAAAAAACACCGCAAATAAAAGCTTTAAAAAGAAAAATATGGTAATTATCGATAAAGTAGTATAAGTAAAGTTGAACTGCGACATAACAGCTGAGTTCACTATGGAAATGTTTTTATCTAATACGCTAGGTTACGTTCAACGAGAGCGTGACAGTGACCGTCATTCTAGCGTAATGTATCCTAGCCGCGGGTAGTGTCCACTTATATGTACAAACAAACTTACTTGAAACTTTTAAATATTGGTTTATTTTATTTTTGTAAAAATTTAATTTAATTGACAAAATGGTGCGTATAATTTTTGTATAAAATTTCATACTTAGTTCCGAAATAAGGGCAGCTTTTTTTAAGTTATCTTTTTTTTCAGGACGCCTTAAAATACGTTTTGTTGTTACTGGCCGTAGCAAAGTATAGTGAGTCAGCGAATATTTTGTACGTGGTGCCTTTTACTGCGAAATCACATTTTATTATGTTAAGACCTATCGGATTGGAGTTAGCTCGGAGGGGACATAATGTGACTGTGATAACTGGGAATAAGGAACCTAACCCACCGGCGAATTACCATCAAATCATGGTAGATAAAAAGGAGATTTGGGAACTTATAGGTTTGTTATTTTTATATTTTTTATTTAACTATTTTGTGTCATACCCTCCTTCCACCCATTGTTATTATTTTGTGTCATTACATCCTTCTCCGTGTGAGAGGAGGCCTGTGCCCAGCAGTGGGACGATTAAAAAACTGTAACACTGTCATTCCCGGCTTAATGGTTGGAAATAATATAGACAGTAATGTGTAGTGAATGACGTTAGGGTGATATTTACTCTGAGGCTTAGTTTTTCTTTTTTTTTCCTAGAATAATATGTGTAAGGTTTTTAATTTTCATAATATTTAATATTAATTTTAAATACAATATTGTTTCATGTTTAACAGTGAAGGTACCTATCAAAAATAATAAACCTACACGTATTCTAAAAATAAAACTTTGTACCTGCCTAATTATCGAGTGTAAATATTTTGTAATGTTGGCATGCGTGGGTTGTAGACCACTCTTAGATAACGGTTAGTCCTTGATAAAAGTCCTTGACACATTGTACTAGACATGATTTTATACTGAATTTGGATGCCAGGATATTATTAAAGGTAACACTGGTTCATTAATTTAATTTAATTTTATTCGTGTGCAAACGATGTGCATCATCATCTGGCATTAGGAAAAGGCCTTGAAATATCACACGTCTTTGAATATTTATTATACATTAATATACACGTGTGTATAGTAGGTATATTAAGTACTAGCTAAAAATATCTTTATTTTATTTTTAGGAGGAGGAGGACGACCGAATGTCTTCAGCATGGTAAACGTGCCAGCAGAGAAGTTCCACGAAGGCATTCTATGGAAAGGAGGCATAGCTTTTACAGAACTCGTTCTGAATTCAACAGAAATCAAAGCTTTTTTGGCAAAAGATAACAAATTTGACCTGGTCATCAGCGAGCAGTTCTTTCAAGAAGCGCTGAATTTACTCGCCTACAAATACAACGCTCCTTTAGTCTTAGTCACGACGTATGGTAACTGCATGAGACACAACATTATAACAAGAAACCCGTTGCAGCTAGCCACGGTTTTGCAGGAATTCCTAGACGTCAGAGACCCAACATCGTTTTGGGGCAGAATGAGGAATTTGTACTTCTCAATGTACGAATACATTTACTGGCGTTACTTTTATATGGCAGAACAGGAACAATTAGTAAAGAAGTATTTGAAAGATTTGCCTCAACCAGTGCCTAATTTGTATGACGTGGAAAGAAATGCTTCGCTGATTTTGGTCAACTCGCATTTTAGTTTTGATCCCCCAACAGCGTACCTGCCAAATGTTGTGGAAATCGGGGGATCGCATTTAAGTAAGAGCGATGCTAAATTGCCAGAGGTGAGTTACTTTACTTATGATTTTTTATAACAAAAAACATAATCTAAAAATAAATTTCTTGGTACTCTTAAAGTAGAATCAGTGAGGTAAGTTCAAGTACTAATACCGGTTATGTAATTTTATAATTGATAATCATAACAAAAAAGTATATACTACATACTTACTTGGTTTTAAAGATTCAGCATTTGATATCATGTATCATAATAGTAATCATGCATGTAATATAAATTGTGTCCTTTTAATGGGGGCAAACTAAACTACCAAACATTTTAGGCACCGCTCCAAATCACATGCAGTATCTTCTTAACTTATTGAGCTTAAGATTCCTTTGTGCATACTACTAGATATTATAATAATTATTAACAACTGCTCATTGTTTCTAAACTGCTTCATATACGTCATATCGAATAAAGTTTCCTAAACCCATTATATCATCATCATCTCCCGAGCCTTTTCCCAACTATGTTGGGGTTGGCTTCCAGTTTAACCGGATTCAGCTGAGTACCAGTTTTTTACAAGAAGCGCCTGCCTATCTGACCTCCTCAACTCAGCTACCCGGGCAACCCGATACCCCTTGGTTAGACTGGCGTTAGACTTACTGCCTTCTGACTACCCGTAACGACTGCCAAGGATGTTCAATGACAGCCGTGACCTACAGTTTAATGTACCCATTATGTAGTTATAAAGTTATCAGTTAACACTGCCACTTTTATGTAATCTTTTTAAGTATCAAACGCCCAAAAATACCACCAGACTTTTCCTTATTCATACAATAAATATCAATAGGATTATCTTATCTTTTAGCTTATAATATTCTAATACAATTCTGAACAAAAATGCTTGTCATCATAGCACGTGATGTTTTATAACTGTTCAAGTAGTATCAACGTCTATCAGGTTGTCTATTTATGTTAAACGATAAATAATTTACGCTATCAACATACTAATGAACGGAGCAAATCAGCTGTTAGGTACTTGGAACACTGAACATCATAGTTAATGTTGTATATGTAGAAATGGTTGTCTGTTTGAAGATTTTAATTTCTGTTTGATCAAAATCAAAATTATACACCGTGGCATTATACCTCTTCGTCCGGCTTGATATCACATTCTTTTTTCTCCGACCACAAGTTCTTTTTCACAATCTATTTAGTTTCTTTAGTGGATGACTAAAGAAACTAAATAGATTGTGAAAAAGACCTTTCTTCTATATCCAAATACGTTCTTCACTTTCTGTATCGGTTACATAGGTAACGAGAGAAACCATGGGAAACCGCTAGTTTTACCATGACAATACACTAGACTTAACAGCTGTCGTTATCTCTCAGCATACCAATAGAGACAGACAAGTAGTTAATGATATAGAACTGTATAAATTGGCATCTATTACGTGAGGATGTTATGTGATTTTCTCGATTCATTGTTGTTTGTAATGACCACTTTATCGTCATTACACATTGTTTTCTTGCTTTTAAATTGTATAACACCTACATGATCCAGCATAATACTTAGCTTAGTTACTAAATTATCCTTAATATCATGTGATACGTTTTTTCGTAGATAAGTTGAATTGTGCCAAGTCATCTCTGTAGTACGTTATCAATCACGTACGTTATTTATAATTTTAGTTATCAAGGCAATTTGACTCGAGTAGTTCGATTACCTAATAATTTATTAATAGGTTTGGTATCTTTAATCAATGATATTTTAAGATCAACAAAATTTTAATCAGCTCAATTTTGAAAATCATTGAGTATTTTTACATTTTTATCTCAAGAATCAACAGAGTGCTGTTCCTCTTCTATTGCGCAGAAACTGATTTTTCATGCTATTAAAATTGTGTTATTCGGCATTTAATAACCGAATTATTTTACGACTTGAACCATATTAAAACTAGTTTGTAGAAGGATGCACATTATGCAATCAGACGTCACGTATATATCATATAACGCAATAGTGTTAGCTTTATAATATGTATTTCTTTTAGCAGTCGACCTAAAACATTCAGCACAAAAATACTAAAAATTAGTTTTTCTCATTTCTAGAATCTTCAAAAAGTATTGGACAATGCCAAACACGGAGTAGTGTACATGAATTTCGGATCAAATGTGCGCAGCTCAGAGTTACCAGAGGACAAAAAGAAAGCAATTCTCAACGTGTTTAGACGACTCAAACAAACTGTCCTTTGGAAATGGGAGGAAGACATTTTGGAGAACAAACCAGAAAATCTAGTTGTACAGAAATGGATGCCGCAGAAGGAAATCTTGTGTAAGTATTCGTTGAATAAAAGGAAGTCCTTGATTTACACGGTACAGCTAAGGAAATAATGTATAATGTATTATGTTAATAAACTAACGTACAAATAAACACAATTTTTTTCACTTGCTTTTCGTTTACACTTGCTGTTATCCGCGGTTTGAGCCGCCTTCCATAGAAACTGCTTCCAGAAGGTGAACAAAATATTTAGTCTATGTCACCCAGGGATAATGTAGGTTTCCAACAGTGCAATTATTTTTCAAATCGGTTCCGTAGTTTTGGGGCCTTAAGTATATAAGTTTACATTATAAGGTTCTGATCACTATTCTTATGAGTTTTATTTTCATTCCAGCGCATCCCAACATAAGGCTCTTTGTATCCCATGGAGGATTAATAGGAACACAAGAGGCTACCTTCCATGGAGTTCCAATCGTTGGAGTACCAATTTACGCAGACCAGTACAACAATTTATTACAAGTCCAAAACATAGGTTACGGCAAAATATTGGAATACCACGAAATAGATGAAGAAACGTTATATAACAGAGTGAATGAAGTGCTGACGAATGATTCTTATAGTAAGAAGGCTAAAGAAGTGTCCAGAAGATTCAAGGATCGACCTTTGAATGCTTTAGATACAGCCATGTTTTGGATAGAGTATGTTATAAGAAATAATGGAGCAGATTACATTAAGAACCCAGCTTTAGAATTGAGTTGGGTAGCGTCAAACATGTTAGATGTATACGCTTTTATTTTAATTTTAGTTCTAGGTGTTGTATTCGCAACTGTGAAGATATTGTCAATTGTACTAAGCCTATTTAAGTCGAAGGACTCTAAAAAGCAAAAGAAAAAGCGATCGTAGATTAAATTTTGAATTTTGTTATGTTTGAATAGTTGAAATTGTTATAATTTAATTTTAATTGTTATCTAAGTATGAGCACATTCTCAAAGGTGTCATGAAACTAAGGTTACACTTATTTTTACTTCTTTAAATACATGTAATATTTTATTTATGTCAAGTTTCTATAATGTAACTTATCTTATTCAAATCTGACAACTTAAATGCCATCTGTAAAAAACATTACCACAACACATTTTTTACGAACTTTTTTGCAAAACACCAAATAAATATTTACAAGTTTTATATAATAACATTGTTTTTACTACCACTAATCTCCTTGAGTCTTCAACGCAAAAGTTTTTTGTTACAAAAAAGACCTTTTCTGTTCTTAGCTAGCTACAAATTCCCTAAAACACACAGTCTACGTACCTGGAACTGCAGTTTATAATTAGACAAATATTTGAACGAAACATTGGTGTTTGGACAAGGCCGGTGGCAGGTCTTTTGTCCAGCGCCGCGAGAAAGCTCGCTGTGGGCGAGGGTTCTCTGACTTATGAATTTCGAATGCGACAATCTGAGATGGCGCGCCTCTTTCATGAGTACTCAGACTTTCATTGAAAGTACGCATGTTTTTTTTTCTTGTGGAGTGCTGTTTTCAAAGCTATGCATGATTCTAAATGGGACTAAAGTTCTATGTGGTTAATCGTACTAATTATGGTCTTGAAACTGAAATAATATCCTGAAATAGTTTATACTGAGAAATATACCTCTATATTACCTAGGTACCATAAACCGGAATAAGATGGCAAAAACTACATTATTTATAAAATAATTAGACAATGCAGATTAAAAAATAGGCAATTTTGCTAGATGTAGGTACTAATAACACACAAGGGTAACATGTAAGATATTTATATCACTTAAATAATAGGTACCTAGCCATGTTAGATAAGATAATCAAGAAATTATATAATTATATTAAAAGCAAGGTATAGCTGATTATTGAAATGTTTAAAGAAGTATCTATTATATTTTACCAAAGTTTCATGTTCTATTTATTAATTTTGTTAATGAAAGTTCTAGTAGATATCAGAGAAACGGCAAAGGGGATGATTTTGAAAATCTGAAGTTACCAAATTGATGCAATTATTAAGATGTACTAAAAACAAATCAGGTCAAGTATTTGACCAATTTCAATGACCGCTTCAAGATGACTGGCCATTATCAATAGTTTAATGTCATAAAATACAGAATGACTTGCCACTTCTGGTCGGAACATATCATGTCTTACCATGGACGTGAATCGTATGTAGTCTATTAACCTCTAACCTTTCATATGATGGTGCCGAGTGACGGCGAATTATCACTTATCATGCTGCTTGGAACACATGAAGATAAATAATCTCGTGTCATGCTGTAAATAACACAAAGCTATGGGTATTTGTATTTTTTCACCTACTGGAGAACAGCTGAACCAATTTTCGTGGTTTTTGAGGAGCAAAACAGGCAGTCGCTCCTTGTAATACATAGGTAGGAAAAGATAGGTAGGTAGGTTAGCTGATCCGATTATACTGAAAGTCGACGCCAACATAGTTGGAAAAAGGCCAGGCAGATGATGATCATTCCCGAATAGGAGTTTTTTAAGTCCCTGCAATCGAAGTTGCAAAAGCCAGAGTATAATACGTATTAGTCAGCATGACGGTAGCTAATTGTTTGGTGCCTTCATCGGAAGTATGATAACCTATAGTGATAAACCCGAAACTAAAATAGGGTAGAAGAATATACCCACAATAATAAACGGTTATAAACAAAACAAAACTTTTTTTATTTGTTTGTTAAATCAGCATGACAAAGAATTAATTTGTAATAATAATAATATGTTGCTATCACATTACAGCTAATTATGGTCTTCTCATTTAATTAGCTGAGTGATGTAAATAAATGACCAAGTTTTGTTAACACATAAAAAAATGAGGTTTTATAATATACTTGAGTCTTATTACCTAACCTTTTATGAAGATACCATACAAAAATAATTTAAAAAGTAGTCAAAAATCTTGGTCCCCAATCGTCAACTCCGTTCGTTACCCATCGATTTTCGTTCACTCAGGTAAAAGTAAAGTGTGCATTCACACACAGTCACACACATATCACTAATTTATCAGTCGTCTGTCTGGAGCCCTGAAAGGTAAATGTAAAACTAACAGAGTTTGGACAGGACGCAAATTAAAATCAACATACCGGCGACGGGCGGCGACCATCCAACGGTTTGCGTATCCGTTTTTTGTCTAATCTCCTGTTGATACCTGCCTGTATTTCAAGCCCGATTTTCACGCCGAAATTTTAATGGATTTAGAATTGGAGTTTTATGGATATAGGTGGATATAAATTTGTGCATGGATTGTTAAAATTTTGTTGATGTCCCATAACCATTTTTCGTATATTTTTTGTTGTGCATGAATCGAATCTTTATGGAAAAAAATATATACATTTAGGTCTTTTGAACAACCGAAGGTTGATTAATCATTATATTCTGGTTAAGTATGTTAGCATATTAAATGCAAGCCTGTTCAATATAAAATGTTATGTTAATCTCTCCAACTTCTTTAAGCTGTGCCCTATGGGGTCCATAATATTGTTTCTAAGCTATAAAATATACCACCTGACATATGGAATGCTAATAAAGAATTGAGTATATAAATTAACAAGATATTCTAATTTACAAGTTAATTAACAATAAAAGCTCTTTCGCCTATTGTCTTTTAGGATTGTAACATAACAGACGGTAGCTCCCACAATCCGTAGGTATAGCATAACAAACCAAAAATGAATATCCAAAAGCAACATCGCTAATTAGTATCAATTTTATCTGCAGACGACACAAAGCAATTATTCGCCGCAGTGCATTTAGTGCAGACTACAGCCACGCGACATTGGACGGTTCCAGGCCTATCTCATTAAGACTTTGCAATTAAAACTTTGCAATCTGGACGCCGTTCTAAAGGGAATTAACGCCAATGCTAGCGTTTGGGAAATGAAAATCAGTCTTGAACGTCATAGAGATTGTGCGGGATTGCGAATTGTTAGTGCCGATTTGTAAGTTATTTTTGGACGGTAAAGCTGGACTGGAAGCTGAATTAAGCTTGTTTTTTTGCTGAATGACTACTCTATTTTGGGAATGAAATGTTTCTGATGTTTTTGCATGAAGGTGTAAGGATAGTTTTACATGTAAAAGTTTGTGTAGTTAAAGTAAGGTCTGTTAGTTATACTTAAGTACAGGTTAACTATTTTAAAGGATTTTCGCAAATGAGTCAGAAGATTTCTGAATAGTCATACAGATGTATTTTAACAACAGTTCCCGTACTAGTTCAAAACAAAATTATCATAAGTAAGTATTATACATATATTGTAATACGACAAATGTTACTTATAATCTATTTTGACCTAGATATTTTTTATTTTACCTACATCACCTAGTTTTCCAGAAAACCAACAAGCTTCTATAATAATGCGTGCATTACATACAATAATTTGCACATACAACATCCGTACCGTACCGCATACGCTTTTTATGCTCGCCGTCTATGTCCTAGCATTGCATGCTAACTTTTTGCTTGCGGAGCGCGAACAAAAACTATATTTATACCCGTCACAATACCGTGATGTACTGTGAATTGAATACGGTATGTGAGAGCCTTTTGTGATATTATATCAGTTCTGGAGAGGATGCAACGTTTGTGTTACTATGTAATGCATGGAAGAGTATTTTAACGTGTAAAAAACCTAAAGAGGAACTGAAAACTGGAGCAGTTTTGACTGGTGGTTGTAAACTTTTGGTAGGAACGTTATTTGTCTTGAAATAAGTGAAGTGTCTAATCGAATGAAATATAATATAATAATATATCTAATGAGTATCTAATCGAAAATGTAATGTGTTTTATTTTATATTATAGTTGGTAGGTACCTGCTTGTTTCCCTGTATAGAATATAGAACAGCTGAATATTTGCTGCAAATTAGGTAACAGGTTATATTCGTTGTTGATTCGTCGATAGCAGTGTTTCGAATTTCAATAAAAGCCAGCGGAGGAGTATACCACTTTCGGTTATTACGAAGAGCCTTGTACTTATATCCGATAAATAATAATTATGTACATAACATTAAACCAACGAAGTTAAAACACACAATGTATCATGTGTACATAGAGAACGTCAAACAGCTCATTGTAAAAGTTTGGCCGTAACAAAATTTGACATTAAATTACAAACTCCAAAGTAATGGCTTCAATTGAAATTTGTTTTAACATTAATTTGTTTCGAGTTTACTACGGGAGTTAAAATTACGATGCTAGAAGAAAAGCTTGGAACAAACTCCTGTAAATATAATATTGTTATATAGGCATTGGTATTGAATTTATTGTGTTTTGTTCCTTTGACATTTTGGAATCGTGTTCCAAGTTTTGATTAGGACGAAGCAATTGTTTATGGCTTGAATACAAGATCATAAAGTTAAGTAAGTACTTACTTGCTTACGTTACAAACAAGATACACGTGTAACGTTTAATATTCTATAAATAGCAGTTTAATTTTACTCTTTGACAATTTTAGATGCGTACTTGCTTTATTAAGGCCTTTGTATGTATTAACAGTGAGGAAAGCTTCAAAATTATTTAGAAAATGATTAACCAGTATAGCAGCGTGTTATAGTTAGAAAGGTGTGGATCTCTTGAATTGAACGCATTAGCTAACTTATAGGTACTTTTAAAATGCTAAATGAAACTCATCAAGATTATCAATGAGTACTTCTATAGGCTATTATCACGCTTAGAGATGTATCGCACGTGTTATGCATATTCATTCAATATAAACAAATATATAGGTATAACTGCAGATCACTCGAGAACACGTGTTACAGTCGTTCAGTTGCGTAAAATGATGACGTCATTCAGACTCTGAATGTACTTTTCCGTGAAAAGTGGGAGTGAGTAATTATCCAAAGGTACAGGTATAGGTACTTAGCCTTACTGGATGAAAAATTAATAGTTTAAAAATGCACGAGTTAAACTACTAAACTGCGGTTTACATTATATGCACGGTCAATATTTGATGACATGATACCCATCACGGAATGAACAGGCCTATATTCCGGCATCATCATCAGATCTTAACACAATTGCCAATTTTTATAATATTATGATCCTCGGAACATGGTTACATGATCTTTGGTACATAGTTAATACGGATCGACCTTATAAACATAGAGTTTGCAAGACAAATGAAGGTAATAGAGGTACCCAGGCAAAGCCTACGCACCAACATAAAGGAGCCCTATTATAGCAAAACTGAGTGTAAACATTCACCATGGCATGTGATGTTCTTTGAGCGGTCCAATAGGGTTTAGGTCCTAACAGTGTATTACTAATTGAGTATTGTCGAACCGAAGTGCAGTGCTATGCAAAACTTCTATTTTGAACTGAAATGTTTTGCATTTTGGGTATGCTATCGTGGTGGTAGATTTGAGTCGTCAGTACTCCTTCAACATATAATATAGGAAATTATAAATCCGACTAAAATTGCTCTCATTTCGTTAAGTATTTTTCTTATCTATTGTTTTCATTAATAAGTAAGCCATATATTTTAGAGCACGTAAAAATGTTGAGTAATTCTTCAATTTATTCCTGCAAGATAGGATGATTGTCACTTCAATCGGGGTGATTAAAATAATCTGATGTGGGTGAAATCTTTAACTTTAGAGATAAATATGCGTTGTTGCTAACTGAATATTACGGAGAGTGGGTCATGCAAGACAGGAGTGATTATGCACTCATGTTTGTATTTCAACAGTAAATATGACTTCATAAGCAGAAACTATTTACATGAAAAAAACAAATCCTACATCCTACATATCCTACATCCTACATATATTATAAACGTGAATGTTTGTGAGAATGTCTGGATGTATGTTTGTTATTAAATCACGCAAAAACGGCTGGACCGATTTGGTTGAAATTTGGTATGTAGATAGGTTATACCCTGGATTAACACATAGGCTACTTTTTATCCCGGTCAACAGGGATAAACCGTATTTTTATTAATATTTTGTTAAATTAGTATAGACGGCCTCTTTTGAGTTTTGCTGTTTCTTTTTCTGAATCCTGTATTTTTTTTGTTTTTAGGGTTCCGTACCCAAAGGATAAAACGGGACTCTATTGTTTTCGCTCCTCTGTCTGTCCGTCCGTCCGTCCGTCCGTCTGTCCGTCCGTCTGTCACCAGGCTGCATCTAAGGAACCGTGATAGTTAGAGAGCTAAAATTTTCACAGATGATGTATTTTTATTGCCGCTATAACAACAAATACTGAAAACTAGAATGTAATAAATATTTGAGGGGGCTCCGATACAACAAACGTGATTTTTTTGTCCGATTTATAAATAATGGTACGGAACCCTTCGTGCGCGAGTCTGACTCGCACTTGGCCGGTTTTTTTTATTAGTACGCAGATGTCAATCATTTTATCATGGATGCTGTCATAGATTTAGAAACCCACTACCGTTTGATAGATAGGCAATAGGTGACACATAATTTTATGCGATAAGAGTCCAAAAACTGAACACTGTAGAGGCATGTAGCTGGCCCCCGAATGTGTTAAAGACAAATTTTAGTAACAAAACAAGCGATACTTTGAAAAAAGTTTAACATTTTCTATGAATTGATTCCAAAAATTAAGAAACGCTATAAATACTAATACGTAACTCTAAATACTATAACTTCTACATAAAAAAGTGTGTTTCGTTTTTGGCTTCACCAGAAATCACATAATGGTCGATCTATCTACTGATATCTATATCTATTGACAAATATGGCTGTCATACTGCGCTTTGTCTGTCAGGGCCATTGGAATTTAACGAAATTCTCAATAATCCGAATTTTGCGGATATATGTTGTCGATTCAAAATCAATATTTCTTGATGTTTTGTTATTCATACCTATAAGGTTTCGATCGAGTCTACCGTACTCCTTGACAAAATCTTACTTTTTATTATTATAAAAATGTCAAAGTTTGTGAGAATGTATGGATGTATGTTTGTTATTCAATCACGCAAAAACGGCTCGACAGATTTGATTCAAATTTGGTATGTAGATAGGTGATACCCTGGATTAACATATAGGCTACTTTTTCTCCCGATCAACAGGGGTAAAATTATTCAGCCACGGTCAAAGCGGCTCCATCTGTGGTATATAAAATACAACAAATTTGACAAAGCAGCCAGGTGGAAAGACATTAGCGGAACAATAATTATCATTTAAAGTCATAGATGGAGTTGTGCATTTTTTCATAAACAAATTGAGTTGGGGTTTTATTTTAGCTTATCTTCCATTAATGTGGAGGCTTAAAAGCAACTTACGTTAAATTAGTATTAGTAAGTAAACGTTATTTTTTTTTTCAAAACACCTTTTATATATCTACGTTTACATCATTGATATCATTCAGTTACAAAGAATTGCTATAAAACGTGTTTCCGCTAAAATGTACTATTATTTTTTGAAAACAATATTCCCAACTCTGATCTCATGGAGATGGCACCCGGCTGTCACCACTGTGTGGACTGTACGAACTATCGTACCCGGCCCTGATTCAAGCTATGGTCTGGGGTGAGAAGAAATGGGGTGACAAAGAATGAGGCGGCGGAACGACTGAAAGTTCCCACCTCTCATCTCAGCCACTGCGGTAAACACCACGAGAGCTGGGTGTTGAGAGACGACTCCTGGCCACCATAGGCGTGGGAGATGAGTTTTGAGTTGGTCGTCGACCATCCGGGTCCTAGGAGACCCGTGTCTAACAGGCCCGTGTCAGCGATGCGCGTTATTTCACGTGCCCCTTTAAGAGATTCAGCAAACCCCAGTGAGGCCCACCAGGGCCAAAGCCTAACACTCCCTCACGCTGCACCCATAGCGAAACCAGTGCAATCACATTGTCACTGACAGAAGACTGCATTCTCTAATGAACAAGTCAAACTGATGGCTGAGAATTACGTAACTTTCCAGGATGCTATGCAACGTGTTGCAAATGCCCAGGCCTTTGGGAGCTTGGTAATTCTTTTCTCCACCTTCACAAAAACACATAGGAAGTGGAGAAGGGCGGGTGTTTTGGGGGCTGTCTTTTGTCTTTGACGTTCGAAAATTGCTGATTTATCAGCCTAATTTGAATAAACGTTTTTGAGTTTTTTTCACTTGAGTTTTATGGT
Organism: Helicoverpa zea x Helicoverpa armigera; assembly: GCA_033682625.1. Classification (NCBI taxonomy): domain Eukaryota; kingdom Metazoa; phylum Arthropoda; class Insecta; order Lepidoptera; family Noctuidae; genus Helicoverpa; species Helicoverpa zea x Helicoverpa armigera. The sequence continues at coordinate 4,136,511 of JAWIIS010000029.1, forward strand.
ACATGAACAAATTAGAATAGTAATGAATTAGTTTTGATCGCGGGGACTTGGTCGTCTTCATTACGTATTTACCTTAGTGGTCATCACACGCGCTGCTCTAACTATATTTGAAGGATCAACAAGATTGTTTTAGTTAGTTTTATTAACTACGCTAATATAGCTCGCTGTCGAATCTTTTTACATCAATTCTGGAGAAGCTACATAATTATTAGGGTGAACACAGCCTTATATTTCTTCTGATCTGCTGGCTCCACCAAGAAGTGACAAATTGCGAGCGCACATTTTGAAAAAATAACTGAAGGCTTCAAGTACGAACACATTTTTTTTTACGACGACGTCAAAAATCACCAAATGACCCCTCTCGCTGTGCCAAGCATACATATACCTACACACAATACACCTACGAGATAAATAGTATTTTGACAATTCTATATTGCCCACGCAGACGAAGTCGCGGGCAACAGCTAGTAATTCATAATTAAAAAGGTATTTAAATAAAATTGTGCATCTTTGTTTATAATGATCCCAAAATATTGTTATATAAGATATCATTGTCACGTCAATTCAGCCTATTCAACCTACCTACCCTTCATCAGATCAATCTCTTCTATCATCAACGAAATAGGCTACAGGCTTGGTTCAGAACTGCTCTGAAACTAACTACGTACAGGTATGTCAATACCTATCCTAGAAAATCTTTTCCACAGTGTATTTCCTCATCGATCACAATAAAGTTACCACACCTAAAATAGACACAACGAAAAACCGAAACACGTTGAATAGCCCACTGTTTCGGATCTTTTCATAGCAAATTAATCAATTAAACTTGTAGCCAGGGGGGGCAATCTCAGGGTGTATCCTAATTATAACAGATTACATTAATCTCCTAAGATATAACGGATCTGACGGGACGTGGCGTGGCGTAGCGTGGTCGCGATTTTCGCGTTCCTATTAATTGGTGATAAATTCCATTGAAGTATCGTTAAACTTTGGAAATCACGAAAGTATAATTTAAAATTGGTTTAAAAAAAGCTTTGCATAAAATGAATGTTTGTTTGAAAGTTACGTTACCGAAAACTTAGTGAAGATTTTCATGATGGCGACTGAATCAATTATTAAATTGTTGGTTCAACTTATCTCTAATTATTCTAAAAGATCAGTACGCTTATCAAAATTATTAATTAAATTCACATATTATCAAATTGTGCATCAATTATCGGGTGAAAAACTAATTATAACTGCGCCCATTTTCTATGAAAACTATGAAGGTTTTAAAATAGAGGCAAATACATTTTGATAAAAGTTTTGATGAGCGTATTCGAACATTATTGGAAATTCTATTTATTTGGCTGAACCTATTTCGAATATACGATCAATTAATATAAAGGTCTAATTAATGAAATGGTTGAAATCTAAAATACAACAGCTAAAAACAGTGTTGAGGTATTGTGCTACAAGAATTTGAATAGGCTATTTAACTTTATAGAAGTATTTATTTTGGGTTTATTAATTGAAGTAGAATATATAAAACAGTGTAGGTGTAAGTATCTGTATATCCATTAAATTATGTGGTAAAGGATTAAAAAAACAATTGAAAAACTTGTTGAGGTTTCGCACAACAAGACAGTCAATGGTTGGTTACAGCTTGGATATTTATAAACATGAGTAATACATATTTGATATGGTGTTTAAAATACACCTCTTTATCATCACGTACGCAAAGGCGATTTCAATACTGACCTACATTATCTACTATCATCAATGTGAGGTTCGTCTGTTTGTTGACAGCCTCTAATCTACCCGGTCGATAGAACATAGCCCAGAGATCAGACATACATGACGTACAAGTACTTTCAATCCTGGACAATGATAAAGTTCTCTTTGCATCAATGGCCGGTGTGGTCCTTGAGAAACCAAGCCCTATGAACGTACAATAAATAAATAAGTAAACTTTCATTGATGTTCATTGAATATGGTACCAACATATAAAATATCCAAATATCTGATACTTCTAGTTGCTAACCCATATGGGTTTCACTTTCATATTATGGTATTCACTATTCTTTTATTCCAGAAAAAAAATTAACCAAGTGCTGAACTAGTTAAGTGAAACGTACCAACTACACACCATACCCATACTTATTATACAGCTCAAACTATTCCCCGCCTGGAACTCCTTTGATATTTCAGCTTTTCTATTTTTAAATCGCTTTACGCCAACAGTGAAACCAATTTCATAGTACGACTTAGATGGTACCTACCCGAGATTATCTCGTATTTCTAGGCTCTCGAACTACACGACTATTCCATTTATGTTTGTGAAGATATTCCAGGGACTCTAATTTTGGAATGTCGCTTCAGCTGGCACTTTATATTATGCAGTTGTTGAAGACATTGTCAGAGATACTATTAACGTTTGAAGTCTACTGAAAATAATTCATTGTCACTGCATTTTGCATTAAGTTCGTCTGTCCCTTTACATATTTTCGTATATGGTTTTGTTTCCTAAAGTAAATCACTGATTTAAATAACTAAAGCGCCTCATTAAAACGTCCAAGATAACATAGCTCCGTGCGCTATAAATTAGAAGCGCCTACACAAAGGCCTGCAGCAATAACCATCAAGACGAAAATTTGCGTTTTTAATATCAGCAACGTTTTCGTCTGCTAAAATAGGAGCTCCGAATAAAATGTATGCTAATCTGAAATTTGCATATGACTGGGAAAAATCACTGGCCCATTAAAAAGTGTCCCTAGAAGTGTGAAGGGATGGAGTGGTTAAAATACAGTTAACAAGGGCCGAAGAGGTGCCATTAAAGGTCTTAGACCTTCCTTGCTCTCGTCGTTTGTCATGCAAATAGAGAGTGAATAATTTATAGAAGATTCATCCCCTGCGTTACGAGCATCCCCATTGTTGAGGAAATCGGATGATATAAGGCGACCGGTGTATCTTGATAAATACCTCTTACATTGTTGCGATGATACTCTTTGTTTGATGTCTATGTGCTCTGGGTTATTATATCTAATGATATCTTATTTGATGTCCCTTCCTGTTTATTCAACATTTGTTATAGTCTTGCTGTGTACTCGCATTTCCTTTATATATTTTCTGTTAGTTCTAGAACAAATTCTTAGTTAGCTAGGACTCATTTTTAATAGATACCAAATTCATTTATTTCTGCATAAAAATAAAGTAGAAGTCAAATGAAACATTACTTCACGTTGGCTTGATGCCGATGACATGAGAATTAATGTTCAAGACAAGGGTTCCACGGATAAACCTAGTCATATTCCGACGAATCGCGGTAGGTACTCTGTAAAGGTTTATTATTATAAAAGTAGGCTTACTATGTAATGATTTGAAGAGTTTTTAAATTATTTGTATTTCGATTTCACTTAGATAGTTCCATTACTGGCAGCCATTATTTAAATAATGTGGATCAATATGGCAGCAAACTTTTTTTCAAGGATCAGTGGTCAGGCAATATGAAACCAATAATCTCGTTGATATTAAGTGAAAAATATCTTCATACTAAAAACCAACCACATAATCGTATCTGACTAATTTCTAACCGACCCTAAAAAGTTACGTAAAAGACACGGAACATAAACCCAGAAAAATCGCACACAAAAACGTCACACTATCCAAAAACCTACAAAAATAATACAATAAATTGTGAGGCACGTCTGTAAGCTAGTTAAAATTAAATATTTCACTCGTCTACGCAAAGGAAAAGTAAAAAAATAGCTTGGTTTGTGAGCTGCAACGTTGTTGGCATTCATAACTTTGCGCTTTTTGTCCTAGAGGGCGAGAATAAATGGACACACTGTCCGCATATGGCCCCGCTGTGTGCAGCTCCTAATTATTGTGCTTTTTTAATGAGGAACATTTTTACGATTACTTTGGTTACGTACTTTTGGGAATTTGGCCTGCATTTCGGATGAGGACTTATTGTCATTGTCATTATTCTTTGTCGTTGTGAAACTGGAAAATGCTTGGATTGTGATTTGGTTGGTTGTTTCTTTATTTGAATGAAACTTCTTTTGCGTTGAACGGAAAATTAATATACCTTTACTAGCTTCGTAGCTAGGTGTACGTGTTGATAAAAAGTAGCCTATGTGTTAATCCAGGGTATCACCTATCTACCTACCAAATTTCAATCAAATCGGTCCAGCCGTTTTAGCGTGATTGAATAACAAACATACATCCATACATTCTCACAAACTTTCACATTTATAATATACTAGCTTTTGCCCGCGGCTTCGTTTCCGTCAACTGACTTCTCTACTTTACCCTATTTTTTTTTTCATAAGAACCTTCTCCTGACAATAACAAACACAACAAAAAAAGAATTCGCCAAATTGGTCCAGGCGTTGTTGAGTTATGCGCTTACCAACACATTTTGCGATTCATTTTTATATAATGAAGTAAGATATAAGTAGGATATATGTAATATAAGTAAAATAACAAACAAGTCCATCTATAGTTTGAACAATGAGACGTAGGATATTTTTATCCCCATCTGGTTACGTCGAATAGATCCTCCGAGACGCAGGTAAAACCGCGGACGCTCGTTATAGATACATTTCTACCTATTAGTCCCAAACAAAAGTAATCAATCCTTAACAATGTATATCTATTATCTATAGATTGAAAGGTCGTGGGATCAGATCCGACCCCGTTGATCTATTGTGGTAAACCCAATGCTAAAACAAGCACATTCAGATTACTTGACGGGATTAACAAGGATGTTAGCAAAGTACTTAGTAAATAGACGGCACGCACACATAGAAGAGTAATTTACACATTCCTATATACATACATTAGAGGTAAGTAGCTTTATATATTAGTGGAGTAACTATTTCAGGTAGCTTGAGTTGGGACAGACGGTTCATCCGGGTCGGATATAGGACATGATGGAAATTTTAAAGCCTTGACGGATATGAGCCTAGCTTTAGATTTTAATAGTAGTCCCATAAGTCTAGTGCGATTCTTTGAATTGGGCACAAGGAAGTCGGAATCATTGTTAGATATTAAGAAATAAAAACATCATTCCTTTATTTCAATCTTATTAATGTCGAAGTTTGTAAAGGCGTATGTTGTTAGTCCTACATATTGGGTTGTTGTTTATTATTCTTTCATGCAAAAACTTCTGAATAATATTTAATGATTGTTATTAATATAGTTTTTCCGGAAAAACTTAGATTACTTCATAATCCTTAATAATATTCACCCTAATCAAGCTATTGAAGTTCCAACACAATTCTGTACTAACAAAAAGTCTTTGCAAGACAGTAAAGTACAAAAAAAACTCTCAGCCCATTTTAAATAGAAATTAAAATCTTTGTAAAGCCTAATTAGTTGCTAAGATGTACAATTACGTAATGCTGGCCGTTGAGTTTTTCTCTCAGCTCTTTGAGTGGCCACCTAAGCATGTAATAACTGCACCTTCGTGGAATGCTAGTTGTTTCAACTATGTTCCTGGCTGGAATTAAATCCTTTTTTTTAAACTGAGAATTATTTTATTTTCTTAGCGCTGCGCATTCATTAACTCGGGGCCAATTGTGTAAAGATAAACAATTAGGCCTATTAACAATTCTAATAAAATTTGACCTTCATCGTGTTTGGCGTGTTTGTTTTGCAAACGTGAATTTTAATACCACCTGTACTCTTGTTATCATTAAATAGACTGTTTCAATATCATAGTACACTGATAAAAATTAAGACAACAAGTAAAAGTGGAATAATATTTATCAATGTTTAATTCAAGCGAAAATCCATTTTATTTCTTTCACAATAAGGTCGTCAATGATATGGCAACGTCCAGTAAACTGGCATGGAAATAAGATAACTGACGCACACATGCGCAAGTGTTACGTATTGTACACACCGCATGACGTAAAGTTCACCGATACGAACATAGTCGCGATATGCTATTTTAACAAATCGTTGTCTCTCTGTAGCTGGAGAGGTTATGAATTGGGCAAAATCTTTAAAAAACTATTATATAAGTACAAATTTGTGAAAATCAAGTGACCTTTTATGAAAGTACAGTGATATAAACATATTACAAAGTTAAACGCAGCAGTAACGTCAGTGTTGTGATAAACAAGTTACAGTAAACAACAGATTGTCAGTGTCGCGCCACTGTTTTTGTGTTGAACTATTTAATCATTCGTAATGGCTGTGTCAGTGTCCACGAAATTGTTGTCTTTGTGTAAAAATAAGGCAAATGTAAGAGCATTGTCGACCACAAACTCAAAATACGCAAAAGTTACATTCAACTGGGAGGACCCGCTGAATTTAGATGGACAATTACATGACGACGAAAAGGCGATAAGGGACTCGTTCAAAGCTTATTGCAACGAGAAACTATTGCCGAGAATAATCGAAGCGAACAGAAATGAAGTCTTTGATAGAACAATTTATAAAGAGCTTGGAGAACTGGGCGCACTTGGATGCACGTTTAAAGGTTATGGTTGTGCCGGCGTTTCGTATGTTACCTATGGGTTGATGACAAGAGAGCTGGATGGAATTGACTCAGCTTATAGGTCTGCTATGAGTGTGCAAAGCAGCTTAGCCATGGGTTCAATTTACTTGTATGGAACCGAAGAACAGAAGCAAAAGTACTTGCCAAGGATGGCTAAAGGAGAACTGGTAGGATGTTTTGGTCTGACGGAGCCGAATTTCGGTAGTGATGCTGGTGGTCTAGTCACAAGAGCTAAGTATGATTCTAAAAATAAAACCTACGTGCTATCAGGCTCAAAGACGTGGATTACCAACTCTCCGATCGCAGACATATTGATCATTTGGGCCAAAGACGAGGAAGGTAAAGTACGAGGTTACATAGTTGAACGGTCGCAAGTCAAAAAGGGCCTGGATACTCCTAAAATCAATGGCAAATTTTCTTTGCGAGCGTCGCAAACGGGCATGATATCGCTCGACGAAGTAGTAATACCGGAGGAGAATTTATTGCCCAACGTAGTGGGCCTGAAGGGGCCCTTCGGATGTCTCAATAACGCTCGATATGGGATCGCTTGGGGCGCTCTCGGTGCCGCTGAAACATGTTTGCGGATCGCCCGCCAGTACACATTAGATAGGAAACAATTTGGAAGACCTCTTGCTGCCAACCAGATAATACAAAAGAAAATGGCTGACATGGTGACAGAGATTGCCCTCGGTTTGCAAGGCTGTCTGAGAGTTGGTCGCCTGATAGATGAAAATAAGGCAGCTCCTGATATGATTTCTTTATTGAAAAGGAATAACTGTGGAAAAGCTTTGGAAATAGCTAGAAATGCGAGAGACATGCTCGGAGGTAATGGTGTGTCTGATGAGTATCACATCATAAGACACGTAATGAATCTGGAGGCCGTCAACACTTATGAAGGCACACATGATATTCACGCACTGATTTTGGGCAGAGCTATCACAGGCATACAAGCATTTTCTTAATTGCAGTACTCGATTACTATATTTGTTTATTTTTGTATATGATGTATAAATCTTTTTTTTGTTATCGATATTAAAATGTTATAATAATACACTGCTCTTTTTGATTCATTATCCCGAACTTGTAACAAACTATGACAGTAGTAAACATCGAGTTTCAGTTTCATAATAGTTACAGTTTTTATTTAATATTTTATAATGAAATAGTAAAAAGTTTTCTGACAGCAAAAAGTGAATCTTGGAGGCGCCGGGTATCGATCCCGGTACCTCTCGCATGCTAAGCGAGCGCTCTACCATCTGAGCTACGCCCCCGATAGAAGCATGTGCGAAATAGCTGTTTGGTATTTATTAACGCTTTCCTACACAAGGTTAAATTAATATTTAACAGATTATTTTGGTAAATTCCACTTCACACTATCACACACCAAATAATAATAATCAGACGCACACATACACAATTAATTAGTTAAGACAAAACTTATCGTCATTAAACAAGTCATACAAAGTATGATTAAGTACGTGTCAGAAAATTGATTTGTGTTAACCTCTCGGCTTAATAAGGGAAAACAAATTAAGTGTTTAAGTAATGAAAAGGGTTATATAACTTATTTGATATACAACTATACAATCTATAGGCACTTGATAGGTTTATTGCATTTATCAATTCGGTATTCAAAAAGATTATGATAGAGACCCACCACGGAGTCAAAATCTTATCAAGCGCGTGTGTATCTAATCATTATTGTAGGATTTTTCAAGTTCAATATCTATTAACGAAAACTACAAAAAATTACTATTTTATGTTTGACTATATAATTTAAAAAAATTGAAACGAATCAAAGAAACTTTTAAAGATTAGTGTCCTATCAAGGTTTCAGTCATTCAGTAGGGGGAAAATTCTAGTGTCAACAAGAAAAGTTATTATGAAATGTGTCTGCAATAACCGCAGGCAATGACTGTTTAGAATATCATAGAAAGCAGGAGCGATCGTTTTTCTCTTGAAACACAATTCAGTGGCTGTACACCCCCAGCAAAGGATTTAGCGATGAGCTATAATATCACTCCGTCTCAGAATATTTATTTTAATAAGACGGTAAGAGAATGGGACGGTGAAGGGGGAAATTTCGATTGTACGTAAGATTTGTGTGCATATTCTGATGTTGTTTCAGTATAATTACAATATATTTATTAAGATGATTTTTTGACGTATTTATTATATTTTATTACAATACAAAGACCTTTTTTCCTTAGCAAAAGTTGAGCAACATTTCATTTAATTATAAGTGTGTTTTTGTATCAATATTCACATATTATCCTGAATAGGTAGGTACTATTAAATTATATTGTAACGTTGCACGATTAAATAAGATACAATGTACACCTACATGGGTTTAATTGACTATGTTATTGTATTTTCAGTGATTGTACGGAAGAAAAACAATCACACAACCAAAATGAACAAACCCCTATTATTCTAACGTACAGTCAAATAGAGAAGTCTCCAAAAACGCATGAACAGACAGTTGCGTGAAAACGAGCACTTTTGTCGCTCAGCACACCTACTAGAATAACACTTTATGTGCGTGATGATCACTATTATTGTTTATCACGTCTATAATAAGGCTGACAGCGTTACTGCATACGAATATACGGTAATAAGGGAAAATACGGAGTACGGCTGTCTTCCTCATATTATGTGTGTTTGATAAGACGCCTGCTTTCGTGTTTGGTCCGGATATTGCTTTTTGTATTAGATGTGTGCTAATTGGGAATATTGCGTTAACACGTCCCTTTTATGAGTGAAATAATGGAAGACGCTTTGTTATGGCAGAAATACTGACGAGTTATTTTTAGAATGAGTATTAATAGCATGTTGTAAGTCAGTTGCATTAATTTAATACTTTCCTGGGCAGAGAAGCTATTACAAAAGAGTAAGTATACAACAGTTTCAGTTTTAGGAGTCAATCAAATTACATTCAATAGATGTGCTGAGGTAAAAAGTAAGTAAGTAATAAGGTATCTTATAAATAAATCTTTAATAATATGAACAAGATAAGAGGAAAATGTTTCGTGTTGCAAGTGATACAACAATCATACGAGTACCTATTTGGTTTGCTTATCAGTACTTTATTTGAATGTTTTTCCATGCTGATAAATCAAAGTCGGTGGAGGTGTGCTGATACGAGTTTACCTACGAATATAGATAAAAATGTGCTTGTAATATACTCCTTGACGTCCTACAAATTCTTAATTAAAGTGGTTCTGAAAATAGCACCGCAGAAGTTCATGTTTGTACGCAAACGTGACCTTTTATTAAGTTACGGTTTCTTTAAATTCAGTCCAAGTTTGACTTGAAATTATTTGAAAAAGTCAAATTGACTATAATATGTAAAACTGGAAATCGGCTCGTTGATAATTAAGACAACTAATTACGATGAAGTAAATTATCCACACCAACTTCTTTTCTATAGGGACAAAATTGCCTGAATCAAAAACTGGCCTCAAAAATGTAAAAAAGTTAGCTGGTCCAATGTAGGTTTAACTGTCAGGAGTGATTTTGATGAACTTTCAGTTTGGAGTGGCGTGGTTTTAATTAGAAGTTTGTAACTGATTATAACTTCGTCGTGTCGGATGATCGGTGCCGAGTAGTTGTGTCGCATCGCAGTCGCATGTGTGGTAATTAGGCAAAGCTGCTCGTATTTAACGGTTAAACACAAATACTGCTTAGTACTACGTTAAGTACGAAGCAGTCATATTCATATCATTTATTTTACAAGGTGTTATAATAGGCTTGTAGCTAAGGACAATTGTGGATCCTATTAGGGCACAGCAACAGTCCTTACAATAATACTGATTGACACATCATGGAAAAATATAACATGGTCAGTACGATGCTTCCAAAAACTTACCACCGGGTTTTAACCCCCTCTATCAATTAAAATTTAATTTTCCCTTAAAATGATTTCCATTTCAAAATCTTTCAGCCTTCGCGACCTCTAAATTAAATCTCTCTCAAAAAAAAAAATACAAGGCTCAATATTATCCAGCGATCATTTACCACCACAAGAACAACTTCGTCCCTTCAGAGATTACTCCCTAACATTTAGATGGTAATGCAAGTGTAGCAGGGCCGTAGCTAGGGTCGAATTTGAGGTAGGGCAGCATTAGTTACAGGTAGGGCGGAAGTAAAAAAATTATCATAATTGATCTGCCGTCGAAACACGGGCTCCTAAATCAATCACCATGTATATCACCATCATGTGAATAGTTATTCGTAGACAAATAATTACTGTGACAGTGCATGAGCATGGATCTAAGAACTATTAAATCCTCAATGATGAAGAACAAGTGAATAAGATGGTTGAACTTCCAGATTTGGATGTAGAGATCCACGTCTGAGTGAGAGTGAGGTAATAATTAATTATTGGGTGGGGTGATACGAGTAAATAGAAACGACCAAAAATACCATTAAGATCACATTGTTTTTGCGTACTTATTATAATAATTAACTAACATAATAATAAAAAACATTTAAAACAGCTGAATTCTACGATTCGCCATGTTATTAAAAATGCGAAGAACTTCGTTCAGATCAACTGATTTTGTTCTTTTTTTTTCAAAGGCCAGAAATACCATACCAGCCATTCTCTCGTGACCCATTGACAGCCTTTGAGGCCTATTGATTGCAGTTAAAGTTGAAAACGTAGATTCACACACTGCAGTGCTACATCCTATGGTCGCCACAGACGCAAAAAGTTCATATGTATCTTTGAACGCCTCTCGTTGCCTGTACAAAACTTGCAATGTATTTTCCATTATATCCTCGTTACGACTCAAGTAAGCTTTAACCACACTAGCCTCTTCTCTTGATGGAATTTTCAGACCTGAAAAATTAGTTAAAATTGTAAATTGAACATGACAATTTTTTTGAATTTTTTTTTTTTTTAAACTTACCCAAATTTTTCAGTGGAACCATTTTATCTACATCCAACTCATCAAGACTTGCAATCGAATTAATTAAATCATCGTTGTCCGAAAACCTTCTTTGTAATTCAGCAATTAAAATGTCCAACGTTTCGAAATACTCAGACTTAAATGGCTCGTCGTTCTCATCTATATTTTGTCTGGCGGAGGAACAGGGGGTGTACGTCAAATAGTCATCCATCCGATTTGGTTTTTTTACTTGCCTCTTCGAGGTCTGTGTCCTATTTTCAGATTCGCCGCAGTCATTGCTTGTTAAAGACTTAGCTTCTTCCAGAATTTGATTATACATTTGATTTGATCTTAATTTAATAATTTCATCTTTGACACACTTTATGATTGTTATGGCATCTTTTAATCCTGCGCTTCGGGCTTGCAAAGCTTTGTCTGCAGGTTGTAGCGTGGATAAGATTTTTTTGGCCACAACCATGGCTATTCGGAATTCCAGATCAAGCATGACTTTTTTAATACCTATACTCTTGGCGACGTCATCACCGTTGAATCTGCCATTTTTAATTTCTTTCAAAGTCTGCAAAATCGATGAATAATTATCGTATACAACTTTTGTAACTGCTAAATGTCCAGACCAGCGTTGTTCGAGGAGTCGGCCAATCCTTTTTCCATCATATAAGGCAGCTATTTTACCATGATGAAAGAATTCATGTAACATGATGCATTGGTCAAAAAATAAACGAATAAAAGTCATTTCTGAGATAGTCCTGATGACTATTAAGTGCAAGCGATGGTTATAGCAGTGGACGTAAGGAATTTTTCGGCCCAATTTATTTTCTATTCTAGTCGCAACTCCTGAAACTTTCCCACTCATTACACTTGCGCCATCATAGCATTGGCTAAGCATACAAGAGGGGTCAATGTTATTTTCCGTGAGAGTATTTAACGTTAATTCCGTGAAAGTGGCTGCATCAAGATTTCCAGTAGTCTTAACCATCAGCAACGACTCATTGACGACACCATCCTTGACGTAGCGTATTGCTAATGCAATATTTTCGCGGTTATTTTTATCTCTCGTCCCATCTTCCATTAGAGTAAACCATTTCACGTCAGATTCATTAATATCTTTGACAATGGAACTTCGTACCGCTTGAACCATTGCTTGAATTATTTGATTTTGAATTTCGGGTGAACGATATGTTGCGTTTTGTGGTATATGAGTGAGAACCTCGTTCAAATTTGGATCTTTCATACATGTGTATTCAAATAAATTCTGAAATAATCCTTGTTCTTTTTCTTCTTCCAAAATATAATTTCCACGCAAAGCTAATTCGTTGACAATTAGAAATTGTATTACTTCCATGATAGACTTTACATAATACCTATATTTTTCTAATACTTTTTGATTTATTAACGTTTCAACACTGCTAGATGTAGATATTCTTTGTAATTTCTCCTGCCACATCGACATAGCTTGAATATGAGAAATTGATTTTTCATGTTTTGGAAAACCAGTTTTAGAATCAGTGGCATTTTTCCAGTTTCTAAATCCTGTGGAAGTGTACGAAGTCTGTTTGCTTCCATGAGGTAAAAATTGCTGGCATGTATAGCAAAAAGCAGCATCTTTCTCGACAGAATACTGCAACCATTTATAACGCTTGAACCAATCGGAAACAAAGGCCCTGTTGTGTTGTTTTGGATATGTGTCTAAAACAACTTGTTTTATTGGTTCTCCGATTTGTGCAATATCAGACGGAATACCATAGCTAACGTTACCTGTTGCTACGGAACTAGGAGTAGCGATTGTATTTGGTGCTTCCACCTGTTTTGAACAGTTAGGTTTTTCGTGGTCAATTTGCTCCTCAAGTCTTCGTTTTTTTCCAAAGAAAGCCCGTATATCCATCGCGAAATAAATGAATCTTCAATTTATAGCAATACAAATAACAATTGTATCGATTTTTGTCTAAAGCACTCTTCACCGTACACTTCACTTAACCAAACTACAAACAATCATAATCAATCTTTAGGTCAGGTTTAAAAGGGGATTCCCCGTACCATAGATTGCAATATAGCCCATATTGCAGTCTATGGTACGGGGATTCCCTCTGCATCACACAGATATTGGCGCCCAGTACACGCTCAATCTGGATCACGATCCAGATCTTGCCTTCTCGCTCTTAGATAAGACGGTGTCCCTTTCAGACTCCTACGTGAAAGGGACATAATTCAGTTGAATCTTCAACTGTTGACAATTGTAAACAATTGAAAAGGTGGCTAAAATGTCATGGGCGTCCGCAAAAAGGGAAAAAAAATTAGCTGATTGAGAGGTTAGTCATCGAATATTCGTATTCTAATTCTTTGTATAAACCCATCGCTTCATGAGATGGCGCTTCGAATGCCATCTATACACAGAACAAAGAATTATTATAATATGAAATGAATGTCACAATCTGTGGTAGGTAAGTATTTTCGGAAAAACTTAGATACCTATCGCTACATTTTTTTTCTCAAACTATGAACAAACAATTTAATTATAATAATTTATCTTAGTTTTAGATATTTTTAAGGTAGGGCATTGTGGTTTCAAGGTAGGGCATTGCCCCACAATGCCCCCCCCTAGCTACGGCCATGAAGTGTAGGCACTGCAAAGGTGACGGCTGTGGTGGTTACAAGCGTTTTACTGTCCCTGCATTATTAATGTAACGTCATATAATGTGGTGTTGCTAATGTATGTGATACATGACAGTGATTTGATGTACATGGATTTGTAGTGCATTTGTAATGGCGTATGTGTTAGTTTAGAGGTATAATGTGAATAACATTATTATAACGTAACAATAAATCTGTGATGTGTGATCTGAAATTATCTTTGTAACACTACAAATATGCCAAATAAAGATTCAAAAATATTAGGCACAACTGAACAGTGAAAATAAAATGGCATAATGTTTTGCATTCAGTGTCATATTATTGGTCTAACTGTAGTACATCAGTGATAGTCGTTTTTTTTTTTCAGAAAAACTGACTTTGTCCCTTCAGAGATTACTCCCTAACATTTAGATGTTAATGCAAGTGTAGGTTTACTGCAAGAGGGTGGCGGCTGTGGTGGTTACAGGCGTTTTACTGTCCCTGCATTATTAATGTAACGTCATATAACGTGGTGTTGCTAATGTATGTGATACATGACAGTGATTTGATGTACATGGATTTGTGAGCATTTGTAATGGTGTTCGCGTTAGTTTATAATGTGAATAACATTAATAGCATGCAACATTATAACTTAAAATTGAATCTGTGATTTGTGATCTGAAACAGGGCTAAAAGTAACTACGTATGTTTAGCACTAACAGATATGCGAAATAAAGATTAACAGCATTCATGGTTAAACATATTATGCACATCAGTATCATCTGTGAAAATAAAATTACATAATGTAACTTCACTGTAATTGGTCTAATTTTATGACATCTGTGAAAATTGTGATGGTCAATTCATTTATTTTTATTTTTCACCAGCACTGAAATTATCCATTATATTAATAAGTATTAATGCATTGTAATAAAATCACTATCCTACGTATCTTTGCACGAGTTTTCTTCTCAAAACAAATTATTTCATATACGACAAATGGATGTGGCTAACAAAGAACAGTTTAAAGCCGATCTTAGTGCTCGTTATTTTGAAATATTTACTCTAATAATGGGAGCTACCTTTGAGTATCAAAAAGATGAAGAGCGCCTTATATAGCATTTATTTTTCCTGATTCATTGGCTGAGACGACCTAGGCAATTTTGCATTGTAGACAAAAATTTTTTAAAGGCAATAACAGATTTTAAGTTTCTTTGAGTTAGAGTCAGTACTCAGAATTATTTGTGCGCACACATTGACGAGAGAACCTAATTGCACAAAACATAGATTATGTATTTGTCTAGTGATAAATACGCAATTATGTGCGTGCCCAGTGGGTTCTGGCCCAAATAAAATATTTTTGTATGTTTAAATTATGTAACTAGTGTTCAGTACAATAACATTCTAAAATGAAAGGCTTATTATTTTATAAGGTAAATGAGTAGGCACTGGCTTCCTTCTTGACTGGCTTATTGTGCTAAATACGTTCGTGGATTAAAAAAGTAGCATGGCGCTCTTTTTCAAATTCATACTTGGTAATGTTACACGGTTTTCTTGAAACATTGTGGCAGCTTTGTGGTCCCAAAAGTACTTATTTAAATATGATGACGAAAAATAAGGTATACGAGTTTCGTCAGACTAATACTTTTTGCTATTAAGTTACTCATAGGCGTTTCTTATTTTTAAACAAGAAAAATGTTTTTTCCGTGGGCTATTGGGACAACAGAAACATATTTAGACTTCTCAAACGGACAAACTTGAGGTTTGAGGACCTAAAAGGTCAAAATGAGATAAGTAAAAGTAGGGCTGCTTATTTTCTTTGTTGCTATATTTGGGTAACTATATTTCGTGATATTTGTTCATATTATGTTTAAAACCACTCAGTTACATAAAGTTCCAAATGTATCCATTTCGACAACTCAATAGTGTTAAAACTGTTACTTGTATGCACGTTTGGAACAATGTCTCTTACCTTAATAATTTCACCAGCAGCTACAACATACCACACCATTATACCATCTAATTTGCGAACAACAAACAAAAACGTCACTGTCAAATACCAACGCCATCAAATGCCCGAAAATCCAGCAATTAATTCCACATCAAGCATACAATTCACATGCAACCGAACGCAGTTATCAATAAAATATTGGCGGCCATATTGAAATATTTACGTCCTCATTAGCCCCGCACGCAGGCGGGCTGACATAGCACAAAACCAATCGTGTACTCGATGCTCGCCGTTGCATTTTACTAATTAACTCCTTGTATGCGTGCCATAACGTAAATTACATTTCCAATATCTTTCTCAATTTAATTGGGGATTTTATTTTTTTAATTATTATCGTCGGGGTGTCTGAGTTCGCTTTAATTGTTATGGGAATGTTTTAATGAATGTGTGATTTTACTGTAGATGCTGTTTGAGTTGTACAGTTGACATTGTTGAGTGATTATTGTTTTCGCTACAACAAATTAAGTGTGTGTAGCTGTTATTAGTTTTATTGAAATTCCGTTCCTCAAAATCGTATGTGTGACATTGTATAACACATAGGTAAAAATTGGGTGAATTTGTACCTGTGAGAATAAGATAGAAATTGGTTTATTTTGCCATTAATAAAAAGAGGTTCTTGGGCTTCTTATTTCAGAAAAGTTATGATTCTTTATTTTCCTGGAACTTTATGGAATTGTACAAAAAGCAATTTTTCATTATTTTAATTTAATTTTGAAGTTGGCAAAGATTGCAAAGCAGTTTTCCGTTCATAAATTGAATTTTTAACTTTGATTTGGATTAAGTTAAAAACTATTATGATTTCATTCTGTCATGTAACTTATGTAGAAGTACGTATGAAATACAGGAAACCCCGGTTACATCAATCGGATTAACATTAATTAGAGTGAATCTAACTTATCTATTGAGTGTTCCTAAAGTTTTTATTTTCAATTCATAACATTCGTATAATTTTTCCGAATGTGCGGTGTACATGTACCCTGTTATAACAATACGTTGATCCATATTTCACTATGCGTAAAAGCCGAAGAAACAAAAAAAAAAAATCCGAATCCTCCATTTTGTATAACCCAAAAACCGAACTAACAAAATAACATAGATTTTTTTTCGCAAACAGCAAAATAGACTTTTCTATTCCGCAGGCGTTGTTTTTCATGAAAGTTTTCACATTTCCGTTAGAAAAGTGGGGCAGTTGCAAAGTTTAGCGTAATTTGCATCTCACTCCCACAGATCTGACTAACAATGAGCCACCAAAAGCAATTAATACTTGAAGTGGCCCGATTCCGGTTTAAAACTAAGTGCTCTTTTGAATTTTCATCCTAATTTACATCTATAGGAGGAGCAGATTCGATGAATGCGTCTAAAGGTTGTGTGAATCGCGGTTCGACAATGGAACGGCTCTATTAGTCGCGTTGAATCTTTCACTTTTGCTACAGTTTTCATTTTAACGATGAAAGTGGACGAAGGTGGGTTTTGTTTTTTGTGTTTTAGAAGTGTTTGAGGGTTACGAACAGTGAGCAGTTGTGCGTCGGAAAAATCAGGGTGTTACTTTTTTTCTTAAAAAGCTTTGGATTAAGCTACTTCATTTTGGAAAATTTTATAGAATAGATAGGTACTATTTTACATAAGAACTACATAGGTACACGATTCGGAAGGTTAAAATACTACTTGTATTTAAGGAAAGCGGTAAGAAAAACAGGTATCTTCAACAAAGGTATTACCGAAATAGGTTCCGAAATTGTATTACCTAGGCCTAAGCTTGGCTTTCCTGAACGACGTCTGATAACGAGGCTGTTGATAACATCCCGATACCGTACCGTATCTCTGACTACTATCGAATAAAAACCGATAACCTAAAGTGGATAAGCTGAAGCTCATATTTTCAAAGCAACTCATAAACCGATTCCATTAACATTTACATTGCAAATTATTATAAATCCAGATTCTAATCATTGTTTAAACTTGCTACATTTAGAGGCTATAGCCCATTTTCACGGAACGCCATCGAGTCGGCCTCCGTTTGGTACACAATGAGATTGCTTGTTTAATTTTAACAATTACCATATTTTTTAACTTAACATCTGTTGGTTTACCCCTTTTGTGGCGTTTAATTATTATTTTTGGGGAGTTTTTTTAAGGTAACAGTGACGGAATCACTGCATTGTGGCGATGAGAAATACTGTGAGTACATGTACTCGACGTTCTTAATGAGTTCTTTCAAATATGTATTAAATACTTTTGTGACTACTATTTATTTAAATAAATAGCGGAGATGGATTAATTTTGAGAACAGCTTAGTATGTGCAGATGATAAACACACTTCAAGACTTTCATCTCCCATCTCCGTTTCTAGAAATAATGGCACCTATTAATCGTACCAACTTTACTCCTATTCTTCTAGAATTCGAATCTCCAGTGTGATAGTTTTGCCAGACAGACAAGTACGCACTTCTGTGAGACCACATCAAACTGAGTCGGGTAAGAACCGCCAGTGTAAAGTTGGAAACGCTCGGTGCGCCCGTGACAAATTGTTGCAGTTATGAGAGCCTTGCTTCCTAAACGTAACGCCCCGTGTACACAGTCTGGCCAAAATCAGGTGAAATAATATGCTTGCGTAATAATAAAACTGACCAGTATTTGGAGGTAAAGTAGGGTCATTTCATATAGCGCAAAAATATAGGCAGATATCAAAAAGAGCTCGTAGAAAATGTTTCTTAAAAAAATAAGTCATAATTTGATCTTAATATTGTAAAGGCTTCTAAGTATAAAAGCTCATATGTAGTTACAAAGAGCTAATAGCGAAGCATTAAGTAATAGCCTCTTATGTTGAGAGTAAAACCATTCAGATTTTCTTAAGGTTTACAATTACTTTAAGCAATGTGAGCAGAAACTGAAGAGGCCTACTGAGTTTATTGAGTCGACTTCAGTTGAAAGAGGCAAATTACGAATACAGATTATTCAGTCACATTTTATAGACATTTTGATATTTTGAAGTTCATTAAAGTCTTATCGTATAATTATTTGAAGTAGAGTAATTTTAAAATCACTGAATGTATCCGAAAACATTTGGTGCAAGATGTATCAACGGCATCAAAATGTGTCTAAGGATATTTTGGGTTGGCATACACCGAGGCAACCTCAAAACAGATTCGCTAGATCACGTAGACTCGTGTATCAACGCCTCAATGCTGGAGCGTGTAGGTATGCGTATTTTCATTGTTTGTGAATGGGTGTTGCCAGCTCTGTCTTGTTGTAACGCGGTTTTATTCCCGGACGAGTTGTTAATGTTGTAGGTTTTTATTGCACGGTACGTTCGGTTTCTTGCCTGATAGCATTCTCTCACCACTTTTTCTCCTACGTGTGTTCAGCAAAACTTTATTGCAATATGTTCCTGTTTAACTTTGTGTATGTAACAAATGAAATTGGCTTCTGTGTTTCAATTTCAAGAAATGTTCACTTGTTTCAAGTTTGTTTATTATTGAATTCGTGTATTGTTGTAGAACTGTTGAGCAGTCGTTTTGCGTGGGTTTCGAGGTAATTGCTTAATTTAATTAGTAATAAGGGGCGTGTGTTGCGCGATATGTTAATGCTGACATTTGTACCCGACTAGTTTGGAATTTAGCGCTTATAACTAATAGCTGCGGATTCCGAAATGGGAAATTAAACGATAAGTAATTGGGATTTTGGAACAATTTAATGTTTGTGTTTTGTGTGCACTTTATGTGGCTTTGTTCAGTATTTATCTGGTCACAGAGCGCGGACACATAACATACGCATATTCTATTTGATGACTGTTTTGCTGAATTTTGCGAGATTTTAACTGAGCGCATTTTAACGTTTTTGATGCGGTGTTGCAATAGTGTACTTTATCAGCTAGCCTAAAAGTTATTACAAAAAAACAACCCTAAAATACAATTTCTACTTTTCACCCCCAGTTTACAGTATTAGCTAGTTGTAACTTTTACGAGTCGCTGGTCTAGTTGAAAAACTTTGTTGGTTAAAACATTATGTTGGGCGATTGCCAGGCGGACGCGGGAGGCGACACTAGCGTCCGGCGGTAGATTTACAACAGAGTTTCAATGGTGCCGATGGCCTCAATGTGACAGTATGCTGAGTTAGCCTTCCTGTAGGTGAGCCAGCTTGAAAGAGGGTTTTATTGTTGGGAATAAAAACTTCTACAGACTATCGGTGTTTTACGTTGTGATAAAAAAAATTACGCGTTCAATCTATCGTCTATCAAATTGATTCAGTTCCAAATCCTGATTTTTGTATGTAAATTTTTTAGTTGCATACTAAGGAGTAGGTATTAATGCTACGAGTGTCAACATGGCATAAAAATGCGTCGAAAAAAATTACCCCCACAAAAAGATTGCCCTTCAATAGTTCACACTTACTCTGCATAACTACATATTTCCATACGCTATCTGAATACAACCACAAACCCCAACAAGCTGTCCAAACTTCATCTAAGACCGACCAACCGGCAACAAAAATAATATCACGCGAAAATATAGCTTCGTGTTAAAAATTAATCCCCGAAATGGTAGCAGCGCTCGTCGGGTGTCAAGTGCGAGCCAGTACATCGTTAGTCGAAGAGTTTTCTTTTGTCTCAAGGGTTGAGCCTCGCTTGTTATTCCAGCTTTTGTTGGTGACCCGCCCGTGGCCTTCTTCTAACTTATTCATTGCGTGCTTTTTCAAGGAGCTAAGAAATACTGAGATGCAAATAAACTATGGCGTGAGAATAGACGCCTCGGCGGATGAGGGATTTGAATTTGAGATGTGCCTGTTGAATGTGTTCGTGTCTGTATGGATCTGTTTTGAAAGTTAGGGCATCATTTTATTGTTTAAAGTTGTATTTTTAATCTCTCAAGTATTGCTGCAATAGGATATAGTAAGTGTCAGACATAAAAAGTACACTTATACGTAGCTAATGTCATGAACTCATGATAGTATCAAAATGTGTTAAGTTAGATTCCTCGTATTCTTAACTAATATAATAAGATTACCATTTCAACAGTAAAACTTAACATACACATATTCATTTCAAGCTAAAACCAATCCAAAGCTCAATAAAATACATATAAACTATTTGCAGAATCCATTTCTCAATGTAGAACAAACTTTGTCTTCTCTCATATCTATTTCGTATCGTATCTAGGATTTATTTAAGTCGCTTGAGAATATATACGTTGTTAGCATAAGCCGAAAATTCAATCTATTTTGTTGCGCTTAATGTGAGCGCAGTACTTTGGGGGTATATTGTCAATTGTCAACATGTCTTGAAATCTGTCTAGCGTTTCTATGAGGTGTTTAGATCGTCTGGGTATAACGCAATAGTGTAGTAACAAAGCCTTAATTTCATGGTGAGGTGCTTATCTCTATCAATCTAATTCATTATTATTTCAGGGGATTACATTAAGTCTATTTCGGGCAGTATTAAGCCGAGTTTGACTAATGTTGCCGGACTGATTGTTACGGCAGCTAAGTTTCCCTATCTAAGCGGATGAACTGATCGAACGGCTGTGTAAAATTAGAGTTCCCTGTTCCCTTCGTTATCCATTTGGTGATTACTTTTAGCAGATTATCCTTATTTAGAAAGACGTAATACTGTTGATAAGTTTACTTTGTGTTCTTCTTTACGTTGATTTATTGAGAAAATGCTAAACTTCGAATAACTTTAGAGGATTTTTATTGAAAGGAGGCTTAATCAATGTAGTTAGAATTGTACCTATTTCAATGTCAGGATTTTCAAAACAGAGAGCAGTAAAAAGTATCTAAAAGTCCCATCACTTTTTTAAATACACAGATTTATTTAGCTCTGAACATTAGCCGAGTCTAATACTAACGAATGACCAAAAATCACCACTGTCCAAACATTAGGCACCACAATAAGTATGTGACAATGCCGATAGTAAAACCCGTTACTGCCGAAAATCCTTTGAAACTCAATGTGGGCTATCCACTGAGTGCCGTGGGCTTACCATAAATAACGTTTAGTGCTGCCGTAGAGGTGTTCAAATTGCTTTCACGTGATATATCCCACAGTCCAAGTACGTTTAGCCATATTGAATTTTTAAGCAAAGATGCCCCGCTGCCCCCGTTACGTGGCAGTCGCTTTTTGTAAGTAGCTAGCAACAATTTTAAATTGAGATAGTTCGGGTCCGCGCAGGTGGTTTTTAAATTTCGCGGCCATAACTGATGTGGGAGGAGTGAGTGACAAGTTGTCCGTCATTTGTTTTCTAGAATGAACAACGTTTCTATATGTATGTTTTATTCAGCGAAAAAGCTTGCTTACTATTTACAAATTAAGGTACGTCAATAAATAAAGCATTCTTACGAATTCTCTGGAGTTCACGCTAGAGACAGCTTAAACAACAAATCTTACAGTTAATTTAAATTCCATCAATTCTCAGATTTAATTAAATATAACAGAATAACTAGACTGAAATAAATTCTAGTTTTATTGTATTAAATTACTTGCGTGCCTACCTTTAAATTTGGCTACACGATTTTATAATTACAAATTAAATTCTTACTGACATGGAATGTATTTTTAAACTTAAAAGAACTCGAGAACGGTCCTTTATTTTGATTTGTCCCTTTGTTCTGTTAAATGAAAAGCCATTCTGTAGATGACTATCTTACAACCGGTATAATGGCGCGGTTCCCTTAAATGATATCTCGTTATCATTTTTGAAATGTTTTAATAAAAACCCGAGGCTTAATTAGAGAGAAAATTCTAGCTGTGACTCGCTTGTGAAACAGGAAAGATATGCGGTTATCAAAAGCAGCCATTTTATTCTGCAAATAAACCAATGTTTTAAAAGAAAAGCCGGGACTTGCAAAGAATAAATTAATGATCATGCTTTCATGTACTTATGTATTTAGGTATACCTAAGACTAAGCCCATCTTAAAAAAAATAAATATAAATATGTTAAGCTTGGCGAGGATTTAAACAGATTTTAGCTAAAATTTATTTATTGGCGTCAACAGAGAGTAGGTAAGCTATATGATTACGTATAATATTTTTAATGACAACGCGTTATTTATTGGTACCTATACCCATCTGAAAGCTTCGCATGCATTTATTGGGAAAATACAGCGAAAACATAAATTATTCATGAACAATTAGTTTGTTCAAATAAAAAAAGCTGTTACTTCGAACCCCACTTACAACCACAACGTATTTCCATTAATCAAAAATTCACACATTTGTATCCAGCCACGCTGCAATTCAGCTTAAGAGCTATTGATACAAGCAATTTTTCTAATGCACCTACATGTCGACATTATCGTGATTAAAGTCCTTCTATAACGCAGCTCGTATGTATTTGCCAAGCGTTTTAGAGATTTATTCCACCCACATTTACTTATAAGTACGGTTAGAATTTTGGCTACGACCGCTCCTTAACATAACTTTTCCGTGGTGCAATTCTTTTTGTGAATTTATTCGGGTGCATATAAATAATATATGAAGATATTGCTCGAGTTTTTTCTATCACGCGGCCAGTTCTTTCGTTTATTTTTATGCGATAAGACGTTTTGGAGCTTTATACTGTTGGACCATGTTTTTTGCTCACAGTTTTATGATAAAGCCAGACCTTTCTATGAATGATTTTGACCAATTTTAGTATTATGTAGACAGAAATAAAACTATTACATGCTGTACATACACATTTATGTTACAGTTGCTTTCAGGAAAATTACTGATTTCCATCAAACACATCTAGTTACGCGCAGTTCATTTATATCTAATTATATTATACAATTTATGGTTACGATCAAGGCACTTAAATGGCAATTTGCAAGCTCATTGACTCGGCCAAGCCTACGTATATCTACGTAATAGAGCCAAAACATAATTTTCACTAATGATAATGAACCAATATAATGGTATAATTTTAACAAAACACAGGTTGAGAGTTGTACCAACTGGGGTGATATTAAAAGGTCATTAACTGCGAATTTGTAACTTTCAATGTACTCCCGTGAGCGTCATTTGTAAATTATATGAAAACTACATATATGTATTAGGAATGTAGGCTGTTAAATTATATTATTACGTTATGACAAGTATTTGCTTTGAAGGCAGAATCGGTTTAGAGAACAGTACTGCGATTCTATAAAACTCGATCAACAACTCGCATTTCACTTCGATTCGTAATGTCATTTCATACTTTAGGGGAGGTAGGGGAGGGATGGGCACTTTTTCACAATTTATTGCATAAAAAATCAGATTTTACAGATCATTATCAAATTTTATTGCCATTTCTTATATTCGGCTAGATATAATGAAAGAGCTTTCCTAAAAATTACACTCAGTTTCAACATTACGAGATATTTAAACGGTTTTATTTAGCTCACCCCGTTTGTTTTATTATTTATTCTTGGATCAAATTTAGTAATTCAAATTTCACCCTCTTCCTGTCAACCGATTGGTCTGAAATTTTGTATACACCTTTAATTAAATCCAATATGGCCGCCGGCCAAAATGGCACAGCCCCTCAATATGGGTATCAAATGAAAGGGCTACACAAGTAGAATACTGTCAGCAACCTCAGCGGGGCCCAACAGGGCCAAGGCCTGCCTGCACGTCGATTCTATAAAATTCGAACAACAACTCGCATTTCACTTCGCTATTCACTCTCACTTCGCATTCGATTCAGAACGACCTTGATTTTGCATTCTGTAAACATCACCTAATCACTTGCGAAGTGAAGTGAGCTCGACATCGACCAATGCTGTGCTAGTGACTTCCCCACTCGACAAAATGTCAACCGAGATTAATCAGTTTTTAATTTTATCAGTTTTGACACAGAATTTTAGCTAAATATGATGTTTTAGTTATAATTTGTTATTGTAAGGAATTTGAGATAGCTTTTAAGTATAAAATAAACAGAAATCTCTAAATTCGTGCTGTGAATATAATCTATGCTTACCCTACGAAAAAAAATACTGACAGCGCCAATTTGCCTTTCTTGCTGATTTTGAGGAAACCTTATATATTTTTTTACTACGGCCGGATTGTTCAGAGCTTCCACTACTTCATTTATGCAACGAGATGCAGACGGTTGCGATAAATAAGTTCTGATGCCCTCTTTAATAACCTTCTGGTAACTGCCACTAGCCAAGAGTGATAAAGTACATGGTATCTGTGAAACAATAAATCAATAAAAAATGTAATACCTACTTTATCTGGATTTAGTGAAAACAAAATTGAGACCAATTTGGTTATTTTCATGCTTAAGAGAATACCAATATTATAACTGAAGTACAGAGTCTTTTGAAAACATATCAGCTGGCGGGGAAACCACATAAAGGGAATACTCCTTATTAAGAACTAAGTGTTTTTCTTATTATTGTGTGCTTGATTACAATTTTTCAACTATAAACTGTGTCAATACTTACTTTTACACGAGTTGTAAGTCCTTTGCCTCGACGTTTTGTGGGCTTTATCAGGGGCAGTAAATCAGACTCCAGTTGGTCAATTAGCTCCTTTGACAATCTATATATGCTCACATAGTCATCATCGCGAGTTAATAAAGATAAACTACGAATTCTAGCAGATTGTTGACGCTTTTCTAAATTATCTAAAGCATGAGCTTCTTCTAATAAAGATTTAAGCAAAAACATTCTAGCTATCGTTAAAGGTAGGCACTTAATCACTTTAAAACACTTAGAACTTTATTTAAACACTATTTTAAATATAATAGTCTCTAGATCAAGTTGGCAACGGTACCTGAAACAAGATTCTATAAAGGATTTTTCGCGCAGATTTATAACCTCACAAATTTTCACTGACGAAGAAGAGCAAAAATTTACAAATTATACATTACATGGTATGTCCAAGCCTCCCTACCATAGGGACCATTGGACACTTTTGACTTAGTTTATGAAAAAAAAATCGGTAAAAAAACTTTTAAGTTAAACGGTTTTATCTTATGTGCACTGAAAACTAGAAAATAAAAAATAGTTACTTACCTGTCAACCTACGTAGGTGGTCCCGGTCATATTAGACTAAAATAAAAACGTGGGGCCCATTAACTATTGCTGTACTACTCTCTTCTAAAGGTATAATAGGTGTGGATTGCATCGACTTACTATAATTGTAACTGGAGATTTTGACAATCAATAATTAATAATAGAAAATACACATACCTTTCATTAGTTTTCTCTTTATAACGATCCGAAACCGCAACAAAATATTTAAGTACTTTTACGAGTGTTTGTTCTTGACAACTCACAGAAATGGCAGATAGGCTATGGATGAACACCGTTACCAGTCGGTAACGTAAACTACCCAATAAAAAAAAAAAAAACTATGATCAGAAATCAGAATAAAAGGACCCCCCTTTTATTCTGATTTGATCATGTCTCCCAACTGCCCATCTCTCCCCTACCTCCCCTATAGATAGACAGATTTTGACAGATCTGTCAAAATCTCGACTTTGATTTAGTTCAACTTGTCAACACGCTCGATAGTGTAGCGCTAGTGTAGTTTGACAATGTCAATCACGAAACTTTAAGGTAGAATTCCGTGGGTCGCGATTGTCGCAGCCGCGCGCGACAAAAGTCAACCTATGAAAATGTATGGCACCGCTGCCGAGGGCTGCGACAGTCGCGCGCGGACGACGAATTTCGTGAGCCGCTCGCGGCCGTACGCTTCTCAACATGGTCTAGCGCTTAATAACATCTATAGAATTTTAGTAAAACCAGAATTAAATTTTTGACAATGCCGCGAGCAGCTTACGAAATTCGTCGGCCACGTGCGACTGTCACGGGCCTCGACAACGGTGCCATACATTTTCATAGGTTGACTATTGTCGCGTCCACGGAATTCTACCTTTAGATCGAAGTCGAAGTGAGAGTGATGTCGAAGTGAGTTGTGATATTTTATAGAATCGACATGCAGATTTCGGGTATGTGACTAATTGAACATTCCTTTGAATCTTATCAACCAAATATTAATACCTTGACCATTTGTCATGCTAATTGCGAAAACTTCTAAAAGCCACCATTTCTGTATCTTATTTTTTAGTTTGTTAAATAACAAACAGTTTACGAATATAAGTTATTTATTTCATTCGTGTGAATAAATGTTAACTTCTTTAAGAAGTGCGAAGGGAGCCCTGCGTAAATGCTTGTATTTTATACTCAGGCCACTTTTCCATATTCATGGCTTTACGGAGGGCCGCGTTTCAAGGGCTACGCACCTGACCTTTGTAAAGAACGTCATCAATATGGTGAGGGCTCATCCTTTTGAAGACTCCTTCAGACGTTCAACACTTATATACAGGTAGGTAAGCACCTTTACAGTTGACACCTTTATCTTAGGTACCTACTTATAGGGTAGGTATTTACACCTAAAACTAATTGATGTATGAGAAATGAAAATTTAATTAGCAAGTAAATAATGCATAAATTTGATGTTTTTTTTCCTAAAAAAACATTTTTCCAGTTTTTCAATAATGATAATTTGAACTACGCACGAGTTTAGAGTTTGAGCAAGGAAAAAAATAATGAAATTAGTTAAATACGAATAACTAATAGGACAATTAAAAACATGACAAAACAATTCTTTAATTAAATATTTTTTACCTACTTCTGAGTACAATTTGTTGAAAAAGTATTTAAATAATATCACAATACGAAATAACAAAAGATCTTTCCTGTTATTACAGAAAACGTTGATTGGTATTTTATATCTACTGAATCGGTAAAAAATCCCAGAACACCTTTAATCAAACAATTGAAATAAGAGATAAAATTAAAAGTTCCAAGAATCACTCACATATGTATTTGTATAAATTATGACGAGTACTTCATAAAATTTTCAATAGCCGTTACACTGTCAGCTCTCATCGGAGTAGTCGATAAATTGCACGCTCGGCGAATAATAAGCAGGGCCGACTGACGTCACGGCTCACATAAATTAAATTTATAATCAACCTCCCCCCAAATTAAATTAAATTATACCTGCTACTGCTTCAAAACATTTGCGTTTCGCTTCTTAAAAA
Source organism: Helicoverpa zea x Helicoverpa armigera (assembly GCA_033682625.1). Lineage (NCBI taxonomy): Eukaryota > Metazoa > Arthropoda > Insecta > Lepidoptera > Noctuidae > Helicoverpa > Helicoverpa zea x Helicoverpa armigera. The sequence continues at coordinate 4,164,547 of JAWIIS010000029.1, forward strand.
AAGTTGTAATGACAGGCAGTCAGCGGCTTTGTTTTACGGTGTAGGTACATGAATAAATCTATCATTTGATATTGGCCTTCAAACAATGATTATTTATTTTTATTAAAAAAAGGATAGTGGGTAATTTACCACATCATTATAAACGTTGATTAAACATTGTGAAATTATTATAAAAATAAACTCATGTTCAGAAAACAGTTAATTTATTAAATTCAAAAACAAAAAATCTATTCCGTCAGAGACCAAGTAAAGCCGCGGAAAACAGTTATAAATAAAACGAAGATTCAAAACAGACGCAAAGTACCGCACAGCCATAAGATAGCATCAATTTAATTAAAACTCAGATATTTAAAGCTACTTTAAAACATTTCAGAAATTAAAATAATGTGTTACAGTACCATGAAACGTAATTAGCCCTCGCGGTCCTGTTTATGCGTAAACAAACTTTGTTTTACGAGTTCCCATAATATCGTAAAGCAACATTTTATGACGAGTACCATTATCATCAGTTAAAAGGATCGTAATTCATTCGGGAAATTGTTTAGTAGTAAAAATTATGGGCGTGCTAACCAGGGGAATCCGACCTAGCTATAAATTTGTAATGCGTATCAGTCGAGCGCTGCTTAAAACACACTGCTAATTTGTGTTATGACGTTGTTTTGACAGGGCTTATCGTTCAGTTTATGTAGCGCATTACAGTTTCATAATGTGGATCTAAATCAACATATTTTGTTGTTAGATTCTCTTCTGTGTTATTGACAGGTTACACTACAATGTTATGTATTATGAAATAACGTTAACTGAATGCCCAGAAAGTTTTAATTTTATTCCAAAGCCAACAAACTGTCTGTCATCATTTAACAAGCACGATAAGCTTATTCGTTACAAAACCTAGGATTCGTGCAACTTCAGTTTTATGATAATTGCTCCTCAAACCAGTTGTGTATTCCTTACAGTTCAGCAAGTAATTGCTTGCCAACTAATAGGTGAAAGTTTAAAGTAACTGGAAATGCTGATAACCACCAAGCCACTAGACTAAATACTAAGATAGTTGACTACAATAATAAATCACAAAGTTGTTTGGAAGTTGTTCGTTTTGAAATGTCTTCTGCATTTTGCGTGGCCGTAAATGTCTGCAGTGTCTGGAAAGATTGCAATACTTGCGACTGTTTGCATGACAGTTTTGGTTTAGAACGTCGATCATGGCACTGAGAAACAAAAGCCAGTTGTAAGGGGTATTGACATTTCAAGATAACATAAAGTTCAGATGGGTGATAATATCGATGATGTTTCTATTGGCTGAAGTTAAGTATGTTATATTACAAAGATACTAACGCAAATTCTTTTGAGAAGAGTCTCCGTTTAAAATTAGACAAAAGAACACAAAATAACTCCCACACATAACTCAAACAAAAAAAGCTTAAATAACTTGTTAAGCAAAACCGTACGCCACTTTATCCCGGACATAGAGAAATCCAAAGAGTTCATAAAGAAAAATATTCACTGCGGAAGTTACAGCGATAGCCTCGGATCCAAGCCATCATACTCTTTTTAAACATGAAGAGTTAAAATTTTAATTAAAAGACTCTTTGCGTGCTTCGAAACGACTCCAATTAAAACTATATCTTCGTCCGTTGAGAAGAACATAAAAGACACGAGAGGGTAAAAAGGCTATGGATAATTGCTCTTCTGGAACTGTGTAATTATTGTGGTCTGTCTATTTAAATATTTAATTGCAACGGTTATGCAATGAAAAGTGGGGTGGGGGATTTTTTAACGACGGAATAAAAGTGTCATTGAATTGTATTTGGTTATGCACAAAGAGTCACTCGGAATATTTTCTTCATCAACTCAATTTGGATGTTCATAATAAGTGTCGAATGTCGTTCCGTTCAATATTTATCCACATCATACAGAATCAGTTCATGATTAGGAGCAAATAAAACTTCGTGACTGGTTACCAGGTAAAATCTACCTTTGCCTTAAATATCTACCAACATCAAATATAACAATGAAATGAAAGATAGAGAATTAACTACACAGCAACGATTAAATATTCCTTTTCAGTCCTTCACAAGATCAAATGCCTCTAACATCCTAATTTTAATTCCCTCTACAAAAAAGAAACTACGTGAACCAATTCCGTTTTTTCCTAGAAAATTCACTAATCAACTTACGCCCTAATTTTTCACAAAGACTTGACAATTTTCTCTAAACAAAAGGTCTGACATCTGTTTTGGAAGCGGGTTTTCATTAAGAGGTACTTGGTGCTTGAACTCAAAGCCGGACTGCCAACTATTGCGTTCCGTGAGCAACATTCAATCATTGCGGTCCTGGCACCTTTTGTTTTAGGAGAACTGACTATCTGCAATTAACAGGGTGTTTACTGTTGCATTTTGAGCGAATTTGCGAGGGTGGGATTTTATGTTAAGGATTGACGATGTTAACGGGTTTTTGTCACGAATTTTAATAAAATGAAGGGAATAATTAAATAAGCTCAAAATTGTCACAGAATGGAGAAAAAGTCTGTTATTTTCTTTTGCACAACTAAGAACAGCGATAAAAGTGTTTTCTAAGTTTTAATTTATTGTCACGAAAGTAAACTTAAATAAAAATAAAAAAAACATTTCAAAAAAGCGAACCCTTCAAACCTCACTGATCTTTATCGCCCTTCGTCACAATAACAATACGACAACTCTTTAATATAGCATCCACAAATTATGCAAATCGTCCCGCAAACGAAACAGGACTACACAAAAAAAGAACTTAAAACTTAGCATTTATGTAGGTGACGTTATCTCATGAAATTTTGCACCGAGCGCCATGAAAATGTTACGTGCTTCCGCGAAGATTTCAGTTTTGTAACTACCTGTACCTGTCGTTTCGTATATTATGAAATTTTGTTATTACATTCAGTGAGCGTCTACGCTCCCGAATAGCATTTTGGGTGACAAATTTCAAAATGGACGTTTATATTCGATTTTCGTCGGTGTTCATCGGATAGTGTTGAACTCACTTGCGTTCGAGTGTTTAAGTATTTTCACAAGTCTTCCTTAAAGGAATATAAAATTGTTTCAGTTTTGGAATTCTTTCGGTTTTTCGTTTTGATGTGAACATTTTGAACGTAAAAAGTCTTGTTACAAGTACATTCTGTGGCAATGTACGCTGTACACGCGTTAATATATTCTTAAAAAAATCAACCGTATGTAAATTATAATTTGAGCAAATAGAAACTGCACAAATATGTATAAAAATTGCAATTTACATTTCCTCTGACTAAAACAAATTAGTAAACCTACAAACACGAAACCTCAAAACCAAAATAACGTTACTTACACAAAGTTCTATCAAGATTACAAGCTAGAATTTACTCAGTAATATTCAAGATTTCTCAACATTATTTGTTAAGACTCGGACAGAAACGTAGACACCACCGCTGCCAAATCAGATGCGACTAAAATGCAAGATTGCTGGCAGATTGGGACAGTTCCCTAGCTTGCAACTTTCTAAGACGAATAAAATATAAAAGTTATAAAATCGTTGCAAACCTCCACTAATGAAGTGGGTCTTAAAATTCTTGCTTGGTAAGAGGGAGTAAATAATTTGTTTTTAACATTTATACTTTGTGTTATTTTAAAAAATGCATAGGTATGCTAATTATTTCATACATTGTTATTGAAAATAGGACACATCATACATAATGTCTCTGTAAGAACATTTTCAGTAATAAATGAAAGACATACTGAAAGTTATTATGGTTACTTACGTAGATAGTATTTTGATATCTCACTTATATTCACATATCTTACAGGATATTTTAGGCTACATTATTTTGGAAATTATCTCACGGTGTTTTTCATATAAAGCCCAAAACACCATACTCTAAAAACTGACATATGCAGGTACTTTGCAACCCCACCCTCCCGAATATTAATGACAAGTCAACTGTCCCCTATCAGTGTCATTAAATCCGTCAGTCTCATTACGAAACGGTTAGGGCACACTTAAAATTTAAACCTCTCGTAATCCCTGCACATTTTTTTATTACAATGTAAGCAAAAAAACTCATCGTTTCGATGTGAGCACAAAGAAAGCACGTATGTTTTACGGTTGCTCTTATCTCTTTGAACCTTAACTTTGTTGGTCATACGGGATTACAGAGTATGGAGAACACGGAGTGTTTGGTTTGGCTTTGGTGTTTGGTTTGGTGTGTTGGTAACTGCACTTATAGTCAGATTTTTAATTCGAGTCAGTAAAATGACAGGGGCAACTGTCACTTTCACAAAAAAGGGTGACCCACTACAATAGTGATGTTCCACAATCGATCGACTTAGAAGTTTAGTCATGATTTTAGTCCTGCCAATAACAAAAAAAAAAATATAACAACAGTATTTTATGTAATATTTAATTACATGTTTTCAGTTTAATTTCCGTAAATTACATATTTATGTTAATATAAAGCCAATTTGATATTAATAAAAAAATTTAATGTATGTACAAATAATTACGTACGTCCGAAGACGGACAACCTAGGGGCTGTGATGGATGGATGGATGGATGTACAAATAAATAAATGAATGTAATCTAGACTAACTTTTAATTCTCGATTTAAAAATCTCGATTTTCCACATGACTATTTATTTGGGACCCTATTTTTTTAAAACTGTGCAACACTGGAAATGTCATTTCACTGACTCGAATTAAAAATCAGACTATAATTGTTCAGACTTCATGGTCATATCCTCTTTTCTATCTTTATTTTTTTTCCTGCCATGACGGGTTTCGCTTTTGTTTGACACTTCTCTTTGGGAAAGTCAAAAAATTGGTATCGCCCGCGGTTCGTCGCGCGATAAAAATAAGAAAAACCCATAAAAGCCTCGCTAGAAGTGCTGTTCGTTAGTGCCTCGATCACCCGGACTCGTGAAAGGACAATACAAAGCAAGTGCAGAGAAAGTGTCCCGCTGGCCGGCCGGCATTCGAGCGCCCCGTCGTCGGCAGACGCCTTCCTGTCCACTCCCCTGTTTCCCAGGTAAGTTTGCCTTTTTCACCTACATTGAGGGTCACGGGGTTTCAACGAGGACTTCAACGGAGTTTGCAGTAACGCCAGCTATTTCTCCAGCGAGGCCCATCCATTCTTCTTTTGGTGCCTCCTGTGAGGAGTGAATTTCCTCACAAAATCTCATAAATACTAATATTTCTTAGTAATATTTTCTCAAAATAATATTTCCTATCGAGTTTTCGATCTGTTCCACTCGCAAAACTTCTTATACCTAAGAGTATTGTTGCTGCATTCGCCGTTGATCTCTTATAAGTAGTTCGTAGTGACAGTTGTGCTCGAAGGATTTTATTTTACTTATAAACCAATCAGTTAACTTTTTCTTTCTTCATTCAGTAGTCTCTGAGCAAGATGGAAGTAGAATTGAAATCGTTGATTAAAGAACGCGAGTATGCGTTCAAAAACATGCAAATTATTTACGACTTAGTTAAAAGTTGCCAAGAAAGTAAAGCAAAAATATCTACTTTCAAGGCCAGATATAAGTCAATAGAAAAAATTCGCGATACTTATGTTGCAGTCTGTAAAGAAATTGATAAAATACAATTAAAAATTAATCCGCAGTTCGTAATTGATAATCTCGTTTTGGTGTCGTTTGACGAGTTATATTACGCGGCCGTTGAGTTTGCCGATTCGCTAGACTCTAGTTCGTGTGCGCCATTGGCAGTAGCATTTGGTACACAATCATCGATTGCTGCTGTAAAGCTACCTAAGTTGCAAATTCCAAAATTCGATGGCCAGATTGAAAACTGGCAGACGTTTAAAGATAGTTACGAGCCATTAGTGCATAATAACGCCTCGTTATCCGATATAGAAAAATTTCATTATCTAATTCCATGCTTATCCGGCAGTGCGCTGTCGCTCACGAAAGGCGTTCCTATTACATCAGCGAATTACGCTGTCGTGTATAACGCGCTCATCGATAGGTTCGACAGCAAGCGCATTCTCGCGACAACTTATTTAGAGAAATTATTTAAATTGTCCCCAATTCAAAAACCATCGCTATCGAATCTGTCCGAATTAACCAATACACTGTATGAAAGTGTCAATGCACTTCGTGCTCTAAATATTAATGATTTAAGTGAATTTATTTTATTTTACATTGCGTCTCGACCTCTTGACTTTGACACTAGACGAAGGTTCGAGTTAGAGAATAAGGACGAACTTCCCACGTTCAATAACTTTCTGACTTATTTACAAAATTATATAAAAGTTCTGGAAGTAAGTCAGCCACCCGCGGTAGCTTGCTCTTTTAATTTTAATAAATCTAACGTTCGGATTAATAAGGTCGAAAATCATGATCGTCCGCGAACGTCATTAATTTCCTTAAATATTAAGCAACCTACCTCAAATAATACCAAGTCAGACCAGATAATATGCGCTTGTTGCAATGAAAGTCATTCTGTGTACCATTGCGGAAAGATGCATTCAATGTCGGTTGATCAACGCAGAACATTAGTTAAAGATTTGCGTCTGTGTACTAACTGTTTGCGTCCTGGTCACGATAGTGTTAATTGCAAATCAAAGTTGTCTTGCTATATTTGTAAGGAGAGACATAATACACTGCTGCATATCGAACGTCAAAGTAAAGAAACACAGGCGGGTGATTCAAAGGATACTGTGAGAGCGGGTTCAAGCACCACGCTTACCTGCTCATCTACAACAGCTGAACCGTTTAAGAGTACAAAGATCTTAGGTACTGCTGTAGTGCGCTTGCGTCACTCAGATGGTTCTATGCAGTATGCTCGTGCGCTCATCGACAGCGGGTCGATGGATTCGTTGATCACAAATGAGTGCGCACGCAGATTAGGTTTGCGGATTAGAAAATGCAACTTAACCGTGTCTGGGCTTGGTCAAAATTTCGTTAATATCAAGGGTCACACTGTTGGTTCGATAATACCTCGGTTGAGTGAGTCACCACAGTTTGACATCTCTTTGGTAGTTTTACCAAAGATTGCGGGAATGATGCCTTCGTCATCGCTGCCGATGTACGTCAAGGATCATTTCGCACACTTAGATCTCGCCGACTGCGATTTCTATAAATCGGGTCCGATCGATCTTTTATTAGGAGTTGAGTGTTTTGACCAGATATATACTGGCTCTCGTTACACTCCCGGTCCCGGGTTACCTTGCGCGTTATCGAGTGTATTCGGCTGGGTGATAACAGGTCAGTTTCTTCATAACACGTCAACTCATACACCAGATCAATCCGTTACGTCACTCGTCGCGCCATCCAGTGCGCTCGACGATACCGTTCAACGGTCCTGGGTGTCTGAGGAGCCGCCGAAATGTAGAATTTCCGGCCCTGAAGACGAAGTTCACGAAGTTTGTGAACAAATATATAAATCCGGTACATATCGTACTCCGGAGGATAGGTGTGTAGTTCCTTTGATGTTAAAGGATGATGCCCCTTCCCGTGGTGAGTCTTATCGCCACGCTTTAAATCGATTTCTCAATCTAGAGAAACGTTTATGTACTCAACCTGAGTTAAAAACGGAATATCAGGATTTCATGAAGCAGTACAAAGACTTGGGTCATATGCAGCCTATTGATACTTTGCCTGCTGGTCGGTAGGGGAGACCGGGGTTGGTTGACTATAGGGGTAGGTTGACTAACTAGCAAAAACTCGTCCAACGCAATAGCCTTGAGCTAACCAGTGAGATACGAACGTTCGACACCTCCCCCCGCTCAGTCACCGGGAACGCGGCGTCGCGCACGCACGTCGTTTGAGAGAAGGAACGGCTATTGCGTTGGACGAGTTTTTGCTAGTTAGTCAACCTACCCCTATAGTCAACCAACCCCGGTCTCCCCTACCTTATTCCGCATCACTGCGTCGTGCGTCCAGAAAGTACTACGACACGGCTGCGTGTAGTTTTCGACGCCAGTAGTCGAACTACATATAATTATTCGTTGAATCATATTGTTCATGTAGGACCTAAACTTCAAATCGATATAGTCGATTTAATTACTAAGTTTCGTCTTCATAAAATCGTTCTTACTACTGATGTTTCTCCTGTTTGTAACATTTACAGGCAGATTCTGATCAGGCCTCAAGAAGAATGGATGGGCCTCGCTGGAGAAATAGCTGGCGTTACTGCAAACTCCGTTGAAGTCCTCGTTGAAACCCCGTGACCCTCAATGTAGGTGAAAAAGGCAAACTTACCTGGGAAACAGGGGAGTGGACAGGAAGGCGTCTATAGCGAATAGGCTCGAGCTAAGCGCTGCGGTGCTTCTAGCGCGTGTGCTATCTCACATGTATAATCTGTTAAAGGATAAAATTCCTATTCAAACTATTTGTGCTTACTCTGATAGCAGCACTACGCTCTCTGGGATTAATACTGATCTTCATTTACAAAAAATGCATTTAGCTGATCGTGAAATCGTTATCACAGAAAATTTACATTCTCGTCAAGTTCAAGATGTAAATACAACTTTAATTTCTAGACATTCCAATTTTATGAAACATCAAGGAACTTTAGCCTTGTGTTTTCGCATTATTTCTAATTTTAAACGTCACAAACAAAATTGGGACACTTCTCCTCTCTCTAGCACTGAACTTAAAAGGTCATTGAGAACTTTGGTGCAGTATATTCAAAGTCAACATATGACAATAGAATTCAATCAAGTGTATGATAAGCAAAAATGTTCCAAATCTATTCAAAACTTTTCACCGTTTATAGATGAGGACGGTTTGTTGCGAGTGGGGGGACGCATTGGTGAGGTTTACTTACTCACATCTACGTTACACCCTCTTATTTTACCTAAATTAAGTCCACTATCTCGAATGATAGTTGAACCTTTTAATTTAAAGTATCTTCGCTGCGGTCCTAGAACATTGCGATCGTTGATTCAACATAATTTCTGGATAATCGGATTTGCTTCTCATCGCGATATGCGTTATTATGTTCTAACCGATTGTCGTATAAATTTCGTAGGCGCGAATAAATGTCTCAAAGAGATCGTTAATAAACTTCATAAAAATAAATCTGCTATATACGATGGCTTAGCCTGTCATCAAATCGTCTTTTGGCGAGCTTGGCAACGTGTCTACCTTCACGTGCTTCAACAAAAGAATAAATGGTTTCAAACCGCGCCTATTTTAAAAGTTCACGATTTAGTCATCGTCAACGAACAAAATCTTCCACCTTTGCTCTGGAGATTGGCTCGTATAGAACAAGTGCACCCAGGTGCCAATAATGTTGTTAGAGTTTTTACTCTCCGAGCTCCTAATGGCAAGACGCTTCGACAACCTGTCGTCAAGCTCTGCTCTTTGCCAATTAATTAGATATTCTTCTAGATATAACTTGAGCAATATCGATTTCAGTACTTTATATTGTATTGCTCATTCTTAGAAGTTAAGTTTTAGTTTAACGAATATTTTTCGAGCATAGCTTTCGTTGCGTTCGACTTATCCGTGAAACCCATGTGGCTTTCAAGTGGGGGGAAATGTTCAGACTTCATGGTCATATCCTCTTTTCTATCTTTATTTTTTTTCCTGCCATGACGGGTTTCGCTTTTGTTTGACACTTCTCTTTGGGAAAGTCAAAAAATTGGTATCGCCCGCGGTTCGTCGCGCGATAAAAATAAGAAAAACCCATAAAAGCCTCGCTAGAAGTGCTGTTCGTTAGTGCCTCGATCACCCGGACTCGTGAAAGGACAATACAAAGCAAGTGCAGAGAAAGTGTCCCGCTGGCCGGCCGGCATTCGAGCGCCCCGTCGTCGGCAGACGCCTTCCTGTCCACTCCCCTGTTTCCCAGGTAAGTTTGCCTTTTTCACCTACATTGAGGGTCACGGGGTTTCAACGAGGACTTCAACGGAGTTTGCAGTAACGCCAGCTATTTCTCCAGCGAGGCCCATCCAATAATTATTTTTAACGTAATTGAGAGAATATTAGCGGATTCTTTTATTTTTGTTAGGAATTATGATTGAGAATTAAATATTACTATCCAATAGCAAAGCATGTTGTTTTTGTGACATTTTAATTTATTTTCATCATAGGATATCATATCACCATAGGACCATAATGCTACATGCATCTGTATATTGATCATTTCATGTTCATATCAAAACTACTTTTATTTTTATTTACTTACTTTAATTTTTTTTGAGATTCTTAATGTGCCATCTTTATCTCTCTTTACTGCTGTTTCTCCACTTCGCTTTCCGACATAGACATCATCATCATCATCATCATCAGCCTATCGCAGTCCACTGCTGGACATAGGCCTCTCCAAGTGCAGGCCACTGAGATCTATTTTCGGCTTCTCGCCTCCAGCTCCTGCCAGCCGTCTTGCGCAAATACATAGACATGTGCAATGTTAATCCTATATCATGAATATTCCATTAACTACAAGCGCTGTGTCTGCGTTTGTTCGAATGGAGGTCCTTATCTTAATATTAGCAGTTGTTTATCCATATGTCCTTTTGCATTCCACGTACGTAGTTCATATCTCTGAAACGTCCGGTCTTTTGGTCGGATCGGTCATGCATACGAAATGCCCTGGAATCTCTATTTGTTTTGATATATTACAGGTATATCTTGGCTATCTAAGGCAACATCGTATTTCATTGTAAATTGTATCAATTAAGTGTATTTTTTAACTATATTTTTATGTAGATTGAGACGAGAAAAAATTATGATATCTTTTTATTGTGTTGTACGTCAATCTGATAAATATTTATTTTACGAAGTCGGTAATTGGACAATATAATTTCAATAACAAGAAAAGGTTTACCAGAACATGTATAATCTCGGCTATAATATGTGGAAATAAAATTACAGATTTCTCTATATCAGAATCAGATATAAACTCTTTATACGACTTTGACTTTTGCGAGTTCAGTCTGTAAGAATTCTTACAGAAGGGTACGGTTTAAAGATCTCTGTGAAAGTTTGAACATGGTCAACGTTACCTGATTTTTCATGCTCGCTAGAAATAATTTAACGCCGTGTTATCGCTACACCTACCGTCTAAACCTGATAGTTAACGTTGGGATAAATTTCGCCTAGCTGCGTGGCCCGGATGCAATGCAAATGGAATATCCGTGTATTTGGCGATTAGATGTGGCCCAGATCTGACCGGATCTTGTAACCCGGATAAGCTGAGTTGTGCTTCACTTGCTCGATGTTCGGTTGGTTTGTTACAACACGGCGGATGTCTTTAATTGTAGCCAGATGGCATGTTTTTATTTTTTTATTTACTAGAAAAAGATAAAAAATTATTATGAGAATCAGTATTTTTTGAAAGTCAAATTTATAAAAGACGCCCCCAAGGCGCCCGCCCTTTACCACTTCCTATGTGTTCTTGTTGAGAAACTCCCCTGCGCTAAAATGCTGTCTGTATGGTTTGAAGAACCGTTAATATACAAAATATATAGAACATTTTTATACAAAATTATAAAATTGTGTTTATATAGTGATAAAAATATTATTATACCAGCAGTATACTTATATATTTCTCTGTCAATTTTAGCCGATATTCAATAACGTTTCCTGAAAAAAATCTGCATTACTTCATCTACAATAACACACAAAAAGCGAACCACATATTTTCAGGAACTATCAGCGAAAAACTCGGAAAAACACGCGCAAGCCTATTTCCATTTTACGGGGCTTAATTCCTAACCCCGATCCCAGCTGAAAAGTTCCTAACTGAAAAACCTAATAACACTGTGTGACCTAGAAATCGAGCCTAGTTCGGTACAGCGCTTGTTCGCTTCACTTAATTTACTAACATTTTGTTATTACACAAGTTTGGCATACCAGAATGTATTGAGCTCGCCTGCAAGCCGAGATTGACCGCTCTTGTTAAACAATACTGAAGTTTGGAAGACAAGATGAGTTCGTTATTGAACTTAGGTTAGCGTTGGAGTTCAGTTTTGGAGTACCTTAACACTGTTACGGAATTTATATGGTTTTAATTACTTATCTGTGTCGTATTACCTAGATGTACTTATTAAGCGACTTTAAAAAAAGAGGAGGTTCGTAATTCATCGGAATCTTATATATCTACGTTCACCGATAGTTAACAGACGCCTGGACTGATTATACAAAATATTTTTATTTGGATCTGATGATATACCTACTCGTATATGATATGTTTTTTGTTAAAAACTATCGCCAAGATCGCTCTCCACCGTAATATTTTTCTTGCAAAATACATCATCATAATATTCTACACCATTTTATGCGCACTATATTTTTTTTTACTTAACAAATAATGTTTTGTTTTTACTCCACTATATTTCAGCATTAATCATGCAGAATATTATTTTCGTACAAAGAAAGTTATTTTTATGATATTTATCATATTATTATCAAAGACAAACGTGTAATTCATGTATGCATAATAAATAAGTTTCTTATTTTATATTTTCATATAAACAAATACCTGCGTAATAAAAACGTTTTAATGCTGTAATAAATAACTCGATGCCTCTGTGAAACTAATGGACTGAATAATATGTAAATTATTTATTATTTATACAAGCTTTATACGCAAATTTATTTACAGATTAATAAAGAATTTAAACAAACACTATAAATGTAAAACTATTCAAGCCCCAACTAATTGCGAAGATTTACTTATTAATTATAAAAGTTTCACCTCGAACTTTCACCATAACTCGTAGAAGGTGTTTTACCGTCCAATATTTTGTTCAAACAAGAAAAAATCTAATTTAGTTTTAAGTGTTCATAAAATATTGAAGGCACGACCTTTAGAGAGCAAGAGTTTCGCCTGTCTTGAGGATATTAAAAATTTCATATTCGCCTTTATTTACGAATCTAGTGAAAAACGAGACATGACAGAGTGAAAAGAGTAGTTATATCTATAGATTATACACTTATACTGAATAGTTATGTGAAGTACAATTTTATCCCAGTGAAGTAAGAGAGAAGACATAATATAGTGTAATAATTGTCTATTTATTCAATCATTGCATAATTTGTTGAATTAATATAGGTACATAGAGGATATGTTGAGACGATTTATTTGTACCAAAAGTCTACGAGAAAACCTTAACCCATCTAAGCTTGCAAGTCTAAAAGAACACATACAAAGCCGTAAACATAGGACACTAAAATTTAATTTACTAAAGCCGTCCGTTTTAATTATGAGACGTTCGTACACCGTAAGCCTTGCCATACACTTTATAGTAAGAGACACACGTTCATTAATAGTTTTTTGTTTCTTTTTACAGTTTTTGTTGCAAAAGGTTCCGCATGTTTTTGATACAGGCAGCTTTCAAAGGAACATCCTAGTATACCAGGATTCAATTCGCCCGTACTTTGTGGATTTACAAAAATTGTGGTGGGTATTACGCCGCTGCACCTGTGATGAAAGCGGAACGTAATTTTATCTTCACGGTATTTTATCGTGTACGGTATTGCGATCGTTTACACGTATTATGGTGCAATGACAATGTTATTGCAAGGGTTTAGTGGGTTGATAGTTTCGTTTTATTATATGTGGGAGGGTTATGATTGTTTTTTATTAAAAATGTATATGGTGTGTTTGAATGGGACTGTTGGGGAGTCAATGTGGTGGTTAGAAAACAAAAAAATGTATTATAGTTATTTGTGTCTCAATAATTCTATTTTTTCCTTAACAGATAAAATCAGTTAAAGTGATTGTTTGTAATATGTATCGTAGGTATACAATAATCTTTGAATGCATATTGTTTGAGCAACGAATCCTTAGTATTCAAATTAATGAACGACGCTGTAGCCACAACTTAACCTTTTCTCCGAACAAAAAATAAACGCAATTCAGTATATCGTTTTCAAATCCTTTTAGTACAACAATACTGATAAAACCTAACACTAAGAACATAACGAACCACTCAATACAAATAGTTATCCTCAAATTGTACCAACAAGTGCTACATATCGGCCTTCCGTGTAATTCCATTAATGTTGAGAATACATCACTGGGGCAGTTCCCTCCCGGATTTACGAGCAAAGCCAGATGAAAGGGCTAGGTCGTCGTTCTACCTCGTTTATTAGCACTGTTATATAACTACGCGGATTTATTGTGTTTTCTATAAGATTTTTCCTTGTTTGGCTGTGATTTGGGCTTGTGACATGTTATATTAAATAATGTTAGAAAATGTAGTCTTCAAAGTGTCAAGAATTTTCATACCTTTGTTACTCCAGATTTGATGATTAAAATTTTAAAATTGTATGCAAAGTCAAATATTTTTTACCATTTTTATTTTCTTTTTACAATTCATTAAGTCTCAGTTTTGTTTGATCTCAAAATCAAGTGTTAGACCAAAGTATTGGACAACTATATACTGCGAAACCTTTGGCAAGATTCAAAATAAAACAGAACTATTTATATTACAGGACTGTGAAAACAAAAGTTAACTTTATTCATGATTCATCCAGTAAAAGTCATTTGTTTTATCTTGAAAATAATTTGCTCACTTTTACGTTTCGTTGAAGCAAGAATATGTTATTGTCGTAATCATCGAACGTGAATAGCAATTTAAAACATATTTAGCTTGAAAATAGACGCTACAGAGCGCACGAAAACGGTATAACGAGGTGGGACCCTCTCCCCATTCTTGAGAACCCCTCACATAAAAATGGAATTATTTTTGACAGGTCCCAACCTTATTTTCGGAATCGATGACGACGTACCAAAGATCTATTCAAATTCAATAGAATGATAATCTTGCAAATGCAAATTCATTTAGCGTTGTTTTCTATCGAATCGTCTGTTCAACGTAGACAACAAACAAAGAATAAACGTTATATTATTCTATTTCATTTTTCAGCTAAGCGACGGCACTATAATCTTCTTATCCAACCTTTTCTTTGTTTTGAAGTGTTCTAGGGTTCGTGTTCGATAAAGCCTTTGTACGAATAAGGGCCAGGGGTTGATATATCAGTTTGTGTGCGACCAAAGGGATCATTAATATATATTACAAGTACAATATATAATGACGTACATGTTTACATGTGTGCGTTTTCTTTGAGTACAAGGAAAATGTGGCATTATCGATTTTGGAACATGATATGCATTTTTAAAGTGCTCCTCAAAAATATCGTATTTCTTTGCCATTACAAGGAAATGTTTCAGAATGTATTAGACTACAGTGACTGAGTAGGTACGTGGTGAGTCTAATGATTTTATTTTTAAGGACCGGAGATGTTTTTATGAACTGTATCAGGTTATTGTTTTTTTTTTAGCTTTATTTATTTCGGTACTTACAGTCTCATACAAAATTGAATATAACTGCCGTATCGTTATGTTGTAGAAAGTACGCCAGACATGTCTCGATCAACCGACGCAGAAACTGATTTTAAAAGCCAAACATCCGCTGTCTGTCGAATGAATCATGCTGCAATGATACCCCATCTCATGATTTCCCTCCAGAGAAGCCATCAAGTTTGAAGTAAATCTGCGATATCTCTTGTAATGTCTCCCTCGGCGTAACCGAACTCGCTGACCGTAAAATTGTAAAAACTACCATAAATCTTTGGCTTTTACTTCGTTTTTTTACGAAGGGAAATCAAGTGGAGGTGGCCACACAAAATAGATGTATATCGTTTTACAGTCGATTTCGACCCCAGACTGTGATCCGAGGTGTACGAGTAACGTATGGTTGGCAGTGATATAGTACGTACCTAAATCAGTCCCTTGTAGTCTGGCATAAAAGAAAACTAGTTTTTTTAATTAAAAAAGGAACTGAAACGTCCCTGAATAATGTCAAATTATTTTTATTATTTTCCACCAAGATCCCCAAGATGTACTGTAATTCATTAGAGATATAGTTCAGTTTAATTAAAAAATATTTATTAGTTATTAAATTAAATGACAAAAGAAGTTATGAATAACATAAGTAGGTATATATTTATTTTCCAATAGCCACAAGTATAAGAGTTACGTCAATTGCCTTTGTTAAAGAATAATTAAAACACAAAAGTTAAGTTAAAAAAATACATCAAATAAAAGAAATCTGACAAACAATCTCATTTGCAATATTTTTGTTTAAGTAAGCTATTAAATAAATAAAGCTCCATTTACAGGCTCCTTTTTAATTGAGTGCGTGCTCTAAGCATATTATCAGTGACTCTAAGAGCTTAGGTTAATTGAAAACTTAAATCTATAAACAAACACTTTTATCACGTAAATGCTGTCAAATAAACAACTATTTTCAGTATTAATTTCAGGCTCAATTCTAATTCAATTTAGTTTGCAATTATAAAACGTATTACGTACTACCAAAACTAAAAATGATTTCGATTTCAATAAGTAGATGATTACGTTTCTATAATTTAGATAGGACATAGAAAAGCTAACTCTTGAAAATTAATTTAAACTAGAATGTAGCCAAAATCAATTGAGTTTATTAGATTCTTTAGAATACGAAATTGGATTAAAAATCTAGTTTAGTCTAGTTTAGCTCGCAGTTGGTATATAATGAAAAAAAATATAGCACTAAGTTCAACGACTTTTTGTAATTTCAAATGCATTCCAATCCAAGAAAGTAATTTTCTACGAAAAAGTTTACAAGCATCGAATCTTTTTTTTTCTTTTCCAATAAACTGAATAATGCAGGTGAAAAGGAATTTTAGTTTCAAACTTAGGTAGGTATAGTTGCGTGTCAGGCTTAATTAGCCGGCTGCTGCCTCAAGGTAACTTGATTACATTTTTAGCGCTTCAACTTTTATTATTTTCTGCAGTTTTTAATTGTTTTTCTTTGAAAACCTTGTGTTTGACTTTTTCGTTGGTATTTGCTCTTTTGACTCAGTTATTGCGCATTCGTTTAGTGCGGCAATAATGATTAAGAAAAAAGCCAACATTTGTAACAAAAAAGTTAAAATATTACGTTCGAGTTCAATTTAAAAACAATAGTAACGTTTCTATTTAAGCATTGCTTACATAATATGTAGAATTATATAATTCAGTTGAGAAAAATGCCCTATGAACTACTCCCATTATTTGGGTGTTCTTTATAAATATAGAACTTGCTATAATTACCAAAGACATTCAAAGCAACCACAGCAATAAAACACTTCTTGTACCAAAACCTACTACATACATAGATACCTATTGAGTTCGGTTCCAAATTTCAGGGCATTTGCAGGCGCGTTAACTTAGCGTTTGACTTCACTATTTGTATTAGTCTAGAACCACATACCCGCACCATGCTGACTAACTGTTAGCCGACTAGCTCACTGACTTATCTACTTACGAGTTCGCTAAGTCTAAATTAGCTTACTGTGTAGCCACAGAGTAGATAGGTAGCCGTTTTACAATTAAGTAGATAATCAAGTACCTAAGTATAAAGTAACTATATCACAATAGAACTTTATATGCCATAAACGAGGTTAGGGTTGCATTTTCATGAAAATGGGATACCGTGTTTCCTGTTAAATAGGCATTGAAAATTATTATCATTTTCATAACTTATCTACATCTATTAAATTGTTTGAATTTCCCTCGCGAAAATCAAATTAAAAGCCAGTGAAGCACAACAAAATCTTACAAAGATTCTTAATGACAATGCCACGAAAACCGTTCACAGACGTCGCAACAAAAAGTTGCTCAATCACTTCGAATATTAGTTACGCGGGCAACTTTTTAATGAAACCAGGGCTCAACCGAAAAATACTTCAAACCTCAAACACGCAAAGCAGAACTACGAGACTGGAATAATGTTTGGGACAGAAAAAGTTTACGCTTTGAACTCTACCGAGGGTAAGTGTTTTGCATTTCGTCCTACGCAGCCTGCATACCAATGCGTAAAAGGATTGATGTTTGCAAAGCTACAGAAAAAAAATATCCAATCTTTACTTAACTAGTGGATGTGAGTGACTCTGACGTGTGTGTTGGTACTTTTAGTTTTTAGTGTATGTGTGTGTGTTTGTATGTGTAGGGTTCCGTTAACGCAATGGGAAATAAAGTTTTATTTTTATGAGTATGGGATTGGTGATTTAAAGGTACATTGCTATGTTTTGTAGGTAGGTTTAGAAAAAATATTGCCATCTTTAAGGGAAAATTGCAAAACGTTTATAAAGGTTTTTTCTTGTGACGTTATATTGCGAAGTGGTTAAAAGTCCCTGAGCTTAGGTCATTTGAACACGGTTATTGAAATGTATGGACCTAATGCGTCTTTCGCTTAGTGGGCAGCACAGTATCGTCAGTTCAATGTAAATATGTAAATATTTTCTACTGAGAATGGAAATAAGGTCAACAGAAGAGCTAATGTTCTGTTTAATGTTGCAATATTAACAAATACAAAATTATATTTTTATTCCTTGATGTTCTTAAAAGTTGACGATTATAAAACTGAAATGAGTAAAATCATAATTCTACTTCCAATAGTTTTTCCGAGAATATTACTCAACTATTCAGATGCAGCCATAAAAAATATGGCCAACATTATTATAAGCTTCTGATTTTATCGTCACAGCTTTTCATCCACCACTATGAAAAGATGGTACACAGTAGATTTTTTATGACGATACGCAAAGAAAAAGTAGCTATTATTAACGCAGCAGGAAACGAAAGTTTGGGGAAACTTTTATAGGGAGATCCAAGGCTTTAGATATCTTTGAAAAAAACTTTTCTTGCTACGTCCGATAAAATGTTTCGTACGCATGTAATCCCTAAAAATTCTGCGTGATTTGTCTCTACCGCGATAAAGAAAAGGTCTGAAAAAGTTTCTAGGTGCATTTAAGTCTTATCTGTTTTGAAGATGTGACGGAAATTCTGTTTATCACTAGTGTACTGTGTGGAGAAGAATTTCGGTTCTTTAAAGTTATTTATGAGAATATAAGAGTGTGAATTGACAATCGAAATAAAATTTTAATGTTAGTTTGACTATATATCTTTTTCTTTGACAGGGTGTTCGTGTACGGTCACCATTGATGTTTAGGTCATATAGACTTTTCCTTACATGATTTGCAGTTAATACAACTTGCTATACCTAAATAAAGAGGCCTTTAAATAAGACCAGATTTACACAAAATCCTAAATTTTATTCACTCTCCTTCACTGTCAATATTCCTCTTAAAACAAAATTTTATTTTCGGTCTACTAATCAGGGGCCGAGATTTCGACAGAATGTGAAACAATGGTTGAAAATTATGACTCGTAGAGTACGTCTTAAAACTCATTTTCAAAGACAGTCTTTTAAATTACGTCATAAAATATTAGAGAGACTTTGTGCTTCGGTAAAGCCTGTGAAATAATTAAGGGAGCGTAATAAGGCTTTTCCATTTGCATAACAAATTCGTAAAGGTTCTTCGGAAAAAATATCGCTGTAAATCCTTTGACAAATCAACCGTTTTCTAGGGTTTTATTATGTTTTAATCCGTGAGTGGTAGGATATTGGTAACATGTAGGTAAAGTTCAGGAAATGGTTATGACAAAAACCTCTAAAGTTACGTTCAAAATTGAAAACATTTAGGAGCATAATATTTATTATTATGACGAAGTAACAAATCTTCAATAAAAAAAATAGATGTTTCTTCCCCATTCCAATTTTAAAATAATTTTGGCCACAAAAAATATAAACAAAAATTCTGGCTACAAAAAAAAAACAAAAACACACTCAGCCAGAATTTCATGTTTTTCAAGGAAATGCACTTTATCATTATTTTTAAAGCAGCCCGGGGTTTGGAGGAGGCGCGAGTGTTTCGGACTCCCCCTTTACACGTGTCGGTTGATTGATTCGGTGCTCGAGATACCGTCCTCTAGATACAGGATGTTACTGTTGCTCTGAAGTATTAATGTGGCGTAGATGGCTTTGGTAACTGTAAGCCGTTGCAGTAGATTTGATTTATCTGCGCCCCGGCTATGGTTATCGATCGCTATTTTAATATTGCAGATATGTCATATATCAAAAATAGAAAGTTATTTGTAGATATATCGTTGTTATAATAAAATAACAATAATCTAAAAGAAACCTGTATGTCGTTTTTCTGCCTGTCGTTGTACACACTGAAGGAAAAGCAGAAACATTAAAAGGAAAACTTGGTAGAGATGCATATTATATTGATACCAGGAAAAAGATAAGGAATCGTTTTTATACGTGCCTGAATTATGTAGTACTCCAAACCCAAACATAAAAAAAACAACAGATCATCTATACGCCGACATACCTACTTCTCACACAATTTACAGCTTAAAATATTTAAAAGCGGTAATTACAATTAATTGCCGAAATTGAAAAGCATCTCAGAAGCTAAATAAATATTCCACACTGCGCTCAACAACACGCATGATCACCCGGTGAGTAGGTATAAGCATATCTCAGTGGTGGGCTTTGTCCAGCAGTAGATGGTATTTCTACTGTTTCTACTGCTACTGCTGAAGATATTAGCATTGTCTTATCAATACTCTCTGGCAGCTATAATGTTGCAGTGTCGTGTTGTCCGAAGAGCGTTGCGACGAGTGCCTTGTCCGTGAAGTTGACAAATGCCGGTGGCACGCTAGGTGTTTGTCGACGCCCCTCGATATAAGGACACGCT
This sequence comes from Helicoverpa zea x Helicoverpa armigera, assembly GCA_033682625.1. NCBI lineage: Eukaryota > Metazoa > Arthropoda > Insecta > Lepidoptera > Noctuidae > Helicoverpa > Helicoverpa zea x Helicoverpa armigera. The sequence continues at coordinate 4,185,090 of JAWIIS010000029.1, forward strand.
ATCAGATATATACCCCAAGATGGAACACATTAAAGATTGTTTTTGAGTACGATATTGTGTTTATAAAAAATATCACGTTAGTTTTTATATTGTATGTGTGATTTGCTTAATTTAGATCCAATTTGAGTACAGAATTATAGTTTTATGCAATATGTGTCAAGTAAGCCAGTGATGTGTCACCTTATTGTGACTGCTAAGGTAATTCTTGAAGCGATAACAAGACTTAAGTTATCTATCTCTTGATGAATTATTCCACTAGTTCAACTACAATTTTATTATATCAGACGCTAAGCCAGGAAATTTAAACATGGAAAAAATATGATTTATGTATTTTTATTTCCAATCTAATATGATGAAAAAATTGTGAAAAATATCTACCCGTATTTTCGTAAGATACACACAATGCCAACTTTTCCGTACTTTTGTTGCCGATAGCAACAAAATGTCCCAATGAATTTTATTTCTAAATGTCACGGCCTAATACCAAGTTTAGTTACGAAATAAGTAGAAAGATATTTCCCAGTGGAATGAAAATTTTCTCTATCGGAAAAAAAGCTTAAAACTGATCGAGCACAAATTACGGTGATTGATTTACGAGGTACCTACCCCTGAAAGGAAATAAATTATAATAGCCGAGAGTTTTTGTGAGATAAAAGATTTTAAATTATAGAAAGTAAAGCTATCAAGTCGAGCCTAAGATTGGTGGGTCTGCGGTATTTTTTCGACAAATTAATGATAAAGAAGATTTGCTTACAGTCATATTCATTTTTATTATAATAACTGGTGGAAATAAAGGAGAGGACATAATCCGTTCTTAAATACATAAAAGGTTACATACTTTTATCAACTATCACAGTGGATAAACTATTGTAGCTTAAAGTAATAATAAGTGTACCTACATACTGTATTTTTTCTAAAATCCCCTGCTTTTCAGATGGGCTTCACATAGTATGACAACATCGTTGAAAACTAGTATGGTGCAAAACTGAAAACTCATATTTGATTGTAATAGTTTGAACCTTTGAAAAGCCGTTTTATTTAATTTAAGTAGATATACAAAATATTGTGTGTTCCATATGCTTCAAAGGCCTGTAAAATCTTGTTCCTATTCGCGAAAAATAAAATTTCGTATAGATGTACTCACCATTTATCTATCTGCCAAAGGAAATCATGTCTGATGCAATATATTGAATATCTGTATCCTCCGCATCTCGACCGAGATTTGATATAACATCTTAAATTGTGTAGGCAGTATATCAAAGCTTTGACATAGACACTATTATTGTATACTTCGTTGCACGTGGATATAAGACTTTTGTATTTTGTTGCTATTTTTCGATATTCCTACTATCCCTACTAATATTATAAATGCGAAAGTAACTCTGTCTATCTGTCTGTTACGATTTCACGTCTAAACCACTGAACTGATTTTAATAAAATTTGGTACAGAGATAGAGTTGATCTTGAAAAAGAACATAGGATAGTTTTTATCCCGGACTTTTGAAGAATTTTCTTGGAAAAGCGATATAACCGAACTCTACGCGGGCGAAGCCGTGGGCGAAAGCTAATACTTATATAAACCAGTGTAGCAGATAATGTTGTTTTGTAAGGAAGTAAGGAAGGATTTCAAAAGGGAGAAGATTGAGCTTCATTGCTTGCCATGGAATTGTATGAAAGAGGCACGGGAGAGCAGGTATTGTCATTGTCATCTATACTTAGCCATATAAGTCAATAGGCCATATAACAATACTTAGCCATATAAGGTACGTTTATTACGAAATTCATAGTGATTGACGGACTTCGTCAGTTCTGATTACAATTAGAGGTAGTACCTACTTATACGCAGTATTCTGAACAAGATCTGGCTTAAATAATTTTTCCTATAAAGTGACAATATACAAAAGGAATTCTATATCAATAGTTATTCAAGTCGCAACAAATAGGAATTCCTCTTTTCAAAAACTATTTAAAACCGAGCTTAAATAAACAAATAACTGTTGTTTACAGTTAAGTAACGAACCAATAGTTCAATGCGACGGGTAAAAGGCAAAAGGGGTCAAGCACCACAGATCATATTGTTCAGGAGAGTAAAAAGAAAGTTTAAAAAAATAATATCTCTTTATTGCTTTATTGAATCACATCACAATCTTCAGAAAAGTTTACTAAAATACAATGTTCTTTAATAATTTTACATCAAAATAAGCCTGAGATTAATAGTTTCAAAGATAGATGTCGCTTGACCCCTTGGTTTTAACCATGTTTATCGATTTCGCGAGGGGTCAAGCACCAATATTTAATGTTGGAATATTTAGATTTTGGCCTAAGCTCCAGGCGCTGGCGCGCGCTGAGTGGATCAAATGCAACGTAATGAAAATAAAATTATTTAAGAAAGGGGCCAAGCGCCAATTATGTTTAGTTGACAATTTTTACTATTGGTGTAAGCGACGTTATAGTTGTTAAACAAATGAAAGAAAAATGGATACAAACGACATATTTATTTCTAATATTGTTTTTTAAAATTATGCCAAATGACAAGGCGATACAAAAACGTAATACACAAAATGGTCCTTCAACCAAGCAAGGTAAAGTTGGTGTCGCTTGAGCACTTTTGGCAAGTATCGATTTGGCACTTCAGTACAAATAATTCTTTGGTGCAAGCGACTTTTTTTCATGCTAGGAAAACGATATTACGACCATTCGAAAAAGAAAAAATAGTGGAGTTGGGGTCAATAAAAAAGTTAAAATCGCAAAATGTGGCGCTTGACCCCTTTTGCCTTTTGACCGTCGAATGGTATTACATGATTGCTGTTTTGGTTACAAATATTTGGACGAAAGTAGAAAACAATAAAATTCTCACCCCAATTATTTTATACAGTGCAGGAATTTGTATTGTGATTTAGATTCACATGGTTTGTAACTATTTTTATCAAACTGATATGAATACGTTCGGTTACTGCACTCATACTACAAGCTATCAAACCTACGATCAAAATATTCAAACTTCACTTATAAGTCTGACTAAAAGGTATTTCTGTCGCAGAGATTTGCGATTTATAAGTGTTAAAAACATAGAATCATATTTGAACTTTCTTTATAAGTGAGTACTTAACTGTTTTGTATTCGGTTGTAATCAAAACAAAAGGAAACAATAATACGACATATTTAAAGTGTAAATCCAAAAATACGCATTAAAGGTAAATAATAAAAAGCGATACAGTAATATTCCATGATCCTCAACCTATTCCAATTTCTGATTCCATCTCTGTTCACATCCTCGTGAAATATAAAAAGCACATCTTACACCCGAGACCAACAAAACTGGGAAACTCATTCCTCATAACATTTGAAAGAATTAAAATAACGTATTCTATGTTATCAAAATATATTTAAAATAATTGGAGATAACAAAATAAGTTGGGATTCATTAAATTGTATAGTATTTGACTGTCTAAAAATATACGACACCGACCCGATTTCACTGCTTTCAAGTGTATGCTCATATCTGAGTGTCTGTATGACGAGTGGCATGGCACAAAACAAAGAAGAGGTGTCATGTTAAAACTCAAGTGAAATGTATTATTCAGTTCCTACTTCACAAAGACAATTCGGCTTTTGTTTGACACTGACACGGAACTGAGATCATGCGAGACTAGCGAGCATATTACTTACTTTATATGCGGCATACGGAACTTGATAAAATATGCTATGTATATTATTATGCACGCATGTGTATCATGCTTGTACTTTACAGCTTCAGTTGATATCAATATTGTTTAATGTTATTTTTTCTCACTTCCGATACTTAATGGTTAACCGATTTTTTGTACGAGAAAAATAGATCATACTAATTGCAATAATGCGATGCACACGTCCCAGAAAATATATTCATGGTCATAAGATTCTAGTCAGAAAGTCTGTATCTGCTCTACAAAATTACGATTCTGACGCGGGCGGGTAGCCTTATACTTGAAATTGAAAATGTTAATAATAAACCTTCGACATTTACAATGATAGTACCTGTAGACCAACACGGATGGTTATGCAAATCCGCAGGAAAAAATAATTAATGAATTCTTGACATTCTGCCAGCACGTCAAAGCTGAAGTGGAAAGTTTTTACCTCGGTACGGTTTGATTCTGTTAAAGTAGCGCTTAATTTGGATAATTGGATATTTTTACAACTATCTGCATTGCGTGGTTTATCTTTGGTTATGCAATTGTTGTTGTTACAGCCTTTTTATCGTCCCACTGCTGGGCTGCGGCCTCCTCTCACACGGAGAAGTATTGAGCATTAATCACCACGCTTGCTCAATGCGGGTTGGTGATGTCAGACTATATAGTCCAGGTTGTTTTCCTTCACCTTTATATCAGCCATTGGTGTTTGAGATATACTTAGAAAGTACATACAAACTTAGCAAATTTGCATTTTAGAAAAGTTACTGCAGTAAGTACGGGGTAATAGGTAATAGGGTATCAGGGGCATACAAACGCCATGGAAATATTTCTACCCCGACGATAGTGGCGCTGTATAAATTTTGATATTTTTGATTCGCCAATAAGAGTGATCAATGCAAGATTTATCTAAAAATAATTAGGATAATTATCATTAATATAAACAGCCAAGCAACATTGTGAGCTACATTGGCAAACTAAACTTTAAACAAAATAAACATACCTTATCATAAACATTCACAACTGGCCTCATAAAACCTCCTTACATTATAAAAAAAAAACATACTAACTTTAACACCCCTAATTAAAAGCGAAGTACTTACCATAAAGCAGTTTTGCAAACGGAAGGACGAATAACGATACTTTATAATACGTACTGGTAAAAATTTCAAACAAGTTGCAAACTTTGACATTAGCCGGTGAATTATCGTGGTCTCGTCGGTGTCATTTCTGAAGTTAGGACTGAACTTGGTGTCCTGGGAACTGATTCTTTCCGCTCCTGCCTCGCTCTGGGCGGTGGCCAAGTAGCTTGCGCACTCAATTTGGTGGCCATGTTTATTTTGTACTGCAAAAATGTATGGGAGTAGCTATGGTCTATGCGTATAAGTTTTCTTGTTACATACCTACTTATTTATTATGCTTTATGCACATATAAACGGAATGTATGTATGTCATTTTGTTCCCGATTTCTTGAATTTCAGTTGAAGTTTTTTGTTAATATGTTGAAACCATGATAATAACTCTGCTAGTTCATTATTGCAAAAAAAAGTTAAAAAATAAACGCAGTCGTTTTCCAGAATTTTCCTTCAATGATGTTAGATTCAATTTCTAAACTTTAATCCAGCAATAACAGCCAAGAATCGATCGGATAAACTTTTACAGCTGGTGCTTACAAAGAGAAACAATTCACAATTACATCCACTACCATCACAATCTAGCTTTAAAAGTTCCGAAACTCGTCCTGTGGAAATGTGGTACTGGAAAGGGCTTTCGGTGTTTCTACATTCGTTCAGTTCCTATAGCGTTTCTCAAAGTAACATACTTTTTTACAAAACCAACGGGCCAACAGTCGGCCGACTGTTTAGTCTTCAGTGTAGGGTACCTACTCTAAAATAGATACTTTTTGATCTTTGAAGCTTCGTATGACTATTAGTCGAGAAAAGATATAAAACATCTCATCTTATCGCTTATCCGTCTTGAGACAACATGGTACTACAGGCACGAACATGGAACGCTATGGACGCCCGTGTCTTCTCAGCATAAGAAGATAGTGTTCCAGCAAAAGGGGCCATAAAAAGGCCGTTGTTGAACTTTGAGTGAACCCACAAAACATTGACACAGTTCAATCACAGCAATGAGACAAAAGAAATAGTTCGTTCACGTTCGTATTAGGTAAGTTTTAATTGAGTTTTTGCAACACCCTTCCGTGACTATTGATGTAGCATTCTTGCCTTTGGTTTACTTTATTCTAGTTTATTTATTCGTTTTTATGGCAACCAGTTAGTTTGTAACATGATACATTGTGAGCGTTTTGTATTAGCGTATGCAAATGTAATAAGAAAACGCTGTAAGGTTTTGAAATTAAAGTTTCTGGAAGTTTATTCCGAGTTGGTATTATGTGAATTTTATTTTGCTTGATTTTTGGGACATGTTTTTCTATCACGTTTTAATAATAATATCCAAGACCAATTGCGACCACGGCGGCGGTTTTCATATAAAAAGTACTATTGTATCACCTAATACAACTATGATTCGTAGGTGAATTTATCAGTCATTTTGTAGGGCGTATAGGCAAACGAAGCAGTACTACAGGATTTCAAAGAAGATTGACGGTGTCAGTTTAGCGGAGCGGCAGCATTCTTCTGTCTGTCAACGAAGCCCGTGGACCAACACTGTCAGATGATTCGTTTACTCCTAGGTACGTTACAAGTATGAGTGTGACTATAGTAGTGCATATTACGAGAAGTAAGCTCGTACTAAAACCCAAATTCTTTGTAAACAGTACAACTGAGGGTAAGTATTAAAGTACCTATATAAGTACTTTTTTTGACGTTCAAAACTAAAAAAATATCGTAAAGCAGTTTATAACCAAACTTCTATAAATTGAATAAAGATAAAGCAAGAGTTCATTTAAGTTCTAAAGTCCTTTATAACGTATAATGAGTTGAATTAATCTTAACTTCCAAATTAAGTGCTTTCAAATTTAAAATGCAAAAAATTCAATTAGAAGACCTTAAGCAAAGCGGAAGGAGTCCAATTAAAACTATGTCTTCGTCGAGAAACTGGTAAAAGGTAAAGTGGATAGACAAGGAAGCACTGAAAAGCACTTTAGGGCCTTTTAAATAAAGGAACGTTTGAAAATATTGGCTTTAAAACGTATTTCGGAAAGTAAAACTACTTGAATTCTAATCTTTCAGTCTCCATTAATTGAGGAACTCTTCGTTCGAGTGCCAAGTATTAATTTATGAAGTGAGGGTTATTTTTGGAAATTATTTCGTGAAAGAGATAAATTGTTTTTGTTTTATTGTTTAGTTAAGATTCATGTTACTAGCCACTTTTTTGCCTTTATCACAAAAAAGGAAATATGTACATAATATTTTCTAGATATATCGAATAATTTGATAACATATTAATGATAATTTTCACAAAAAAAAACTATTTTTTTTCAGGTTTAGAACTTGAAAAAAACAACCAAATGATTTTGATTTAATTATGTAATTAAAACTTTAAACTAATATATATTATTAATAGCCAAGAAAAAATGAATTTATTCAATAAATTAACACACTTTCTAAAACTCGCACCACTACAGCTAATAGCTAACTTTTTACAGTCGACTTAACTCAAACGCGGTACAGTCGTAGAGTAAAGTGTGAATAAATCTTCTTTAGTGGCATCGCACCGTTTCTGGGCTATAAACACGACACTGGTCAACAAACAATGTGCTCCGTGTTCAAGAAGCGTCATTTATCGTCCACACAAAAACTGCTTGAGACCGCGGTATCTACAGGCCTTTTAGTGCAGACTGGAAACTTTTAGTCAGCCGATATTTTGTTCGAGCCACGGAGTAAGGAAAAATAAGTGAACTAACGAGTCCACTGCGACATCTGTCAACGGTGGGTCCCAAAGAATGCGTACCTAGATATAAGGGCGAAAACATTAACGTTCCTCGTCACCTGCTTTTGTCGTGCTATTTTCTTAGGACATTTTCCTTTATGGCACCTCTGTTAGTCATTTTGTTCTCCATGGTTCGGGCTCATAAATCAGTATGGAAATGAATTGTAGTATGTACATAACAACTATCAGGTATTTGGCTGGTGTAAGATCGACAAAAAACTACGATTGGGTTCACGATTTTCTTTAAAAAAATTCTAACTCTCGGGCCAATTGTCGGCCGACTGTTTAGTCCGCAGTGTGTTGGTATTCCTAGTTTGAACAAAAACGTGTTAAGATGCCGTTGTTTAGAGCCTTGAATTAAACACGCGTGTGTTGTGTGGGAGTGGAGGAAATCATTAGAATGTTTTGTTTTACTTTTATTTTTTGAATGAAGTGGTTTTCTTGTTTAAGATTGGCTTTTTCTATATATGGGACAGCTTCCAATCAGTATTTGATTTATATAAGTGTATAGATAGCTATCAGTAATGTGTTTAGATGTAAGTTCATGTAAGAGAGCACAGGGTTTCTAAATTAAGGCGGTTGGATGGAACTATCGAAAATCTATCAAGAAAAGTCGATATCTGAGATCTTATACCGTCGTTATTTTACTTAGAGATATAATACTAAGCTCTACAAAAAGGTTCTTTAACTCAACATCTTAAAAAAAGAACTTAGTAAGTAGAAGAAGGTTGAACGGACGTCCAAGTTACACCAAAGTTTTGCGCTATAAAAAGTTCCTGAGACCAAGATACTAGCGCGAGGTCATTCATCCGATAAAATGGGACTAGGAACTTAAGTAACTATAGGATATCGTTTACGGATTTAATATTGTAGTTCTTGCTGATAACCAAAGCAAATAATGTTAGCAACAATTAGGTATATTATTGCTAAATTATAGGTAATGCTCATTTTCAACACAGCATTTTCACGGAAACACGGGCTGCATTGATTAAAAACACTTTAGTTTAAAAAAGAAAATGTTATTCAGTTTTTTCCAATTTTAAAATTTTATGAGCATGATCATACAATGTCAAAAATGAATTCGCTCCTGTCTTTATCAAATGTAACGCTCAAAAAATAATTTATTCAAGCTTTTCATCTTTCAGGATTATACTGGGAAATGTATTGTTTTTACTTTTCAACAATTCAATGCTATATTTTTTAGTAGTCTTTCAAACAAAGCCTGTGACAGACGGACGGACGGCCAAACAAGTCATGAGTTCCGTTTTCAAACAAAAAATATATTAAAAACTTTTGGTAGTCCATTCAGTTTTTAATTCATTCACTTTTAGTTTAACAGATAGATATAAAAGAGTTTAAAACGAGTGCCAAACTGGATTGAAATTTTAAATTCTTCATCAAGAGCTGTTCATAATTTAATTATTTTTATATCTGTTCACTAAGTTTAATTTGGAGATAATAATCCTATTAATTCAGTTATTATTAGATTGTGACGATTAATAATCCATGTAAAATAATTCCAGTAAAACTTAAATTGAATTATTTGATAGGTATTGGAAAAATATTTTTTCAATTTAAAACAACCAATGAACTGGCGGAGCATTTTCTCACCTAGGTCGATTTACATAATATTCATGCCCCTACATAACTAGTGAGATCTTGCCTTTAATTTCAAGACACAATGCATTATGTATGTTATTGAAAATATGGTTCGGAAGTCATCAACATGTAAGTATGTTATTTTAACAGCTTTCAAGAATAATAATAATTGTTGAACTGAAACAAAAGGCAATTTATTAAATTAACAATTAATGCTATTTTGATTTTATTTGCATAGCAGGATGTTGCGGTAATGTTTCCTCTACATCAAAGTTTAATGCCACGTATGTTATTTATACAATCCAATATTCAATATGCGTTGGTTAACGTGCACAAAGCGGAATGTGACGCGTTTGTTTAAATTCCAATTCCGAAATGATATTGAATATTTTATCATAATTGAGCAAAAATGGAAAAACATGGCGGTTCCTGTGAATAACCGCCCTCGTCATCAATTTCAGAATTGACCAATAAATTGAAGAGCCACCGTGACTTATCCAAGGTTATTCTGGATGCTGCAGTACTCATAAAAGTACGCAGCCGATAAAAATCTGACGTAAAACTTCGTGAAAAGAAGTGGGGATAATTGAAAAACCTGATCTCTCATTAAAATCTCTCGCCTCCGTCCGTTTCAAAATTAAACACGGGCATATCGCAGTCACGTCGTGGCTCTGCCCACTTTTTATGACTGCTGCCCAGGAGCGCCGATGGTAGATAATTCAAGATTCCTTTTTTAAACTTTGATCCACAACAAAGAGTACTGGAATCGTTTTGAATTATTTAACCCAAGCTGGCAGTTAATACGATTTTAAGTAAAGAGGGCACTGATGTCAGGAACTTATTTTTTTGGTGCTCCTCAATAAGGAATGATGATTGATTAATTGATTATGGTTTATTTCGATAAAGACTGGATTGTTTTGCAAACTAGATAAAACGCCATGAGCAGAGACGCTGCTTCAGGAATATGGTAACTCTATCTATCTAGTTGCATTATTATCTAAGTAAAAATGCTCAAAATTCGGAGTTTCACCAACTCCTATCATGTAGCAGATTGGCCCCCCAGCTTTAACACATACTTATCTACTATTAGACAATTTCATCCCATTCTATGTGCAATAGAATTCTCTAGTATCTACTTTATAGTACGTACTTACATTTTGAACACAAAATGAACACCACAATCTGTAGGTACGCTATAAAGTTATCTGCGCAGGTCTTGGCGAGCGACATTACCCAGCCTTATATCGTTATGCTCGTAACGCGATACGCTCAGACCTTAAATTCAATAACGTCTAGACTTTGATTCAGTTTTTTTACGTAACTAGCTTTTCCAAATTAGGGTTAGCTTTGCTTTGTAATTTTATGGAATACTTGCTTGGAGTACCTTAGATAAGCATGCCTCTTTTGTTCTAGTTTTTAAGCAAAAGCAATTTGTGTTTGTGTGTTTATATTATTTTGTAGATAGCCTTTATAAGTATAATTAAGTCGAAATAAACAAGCTTGCAAACTCGACGAGGGTTTGTCTGTTTGAAGAAATAGTTAAAACTTTCAATGTAACATTATTAATGCTAGCATACAAGAGGTCTTATAAAATGTTATTTCTTACAAAGCATACTTGTGTGACTCGTGTAGTAGTTTGCTCATGCAATCAGAAACTATGACTGAAGTTTCAGACTTTGATAAATCTTTTGACGTGGCCTATTTATGTTATTGTACTATATATTATATTTTACTGATAACTTAATAGTTGTTTAAATGCATTCTATTAAATGTTAGTACATTACTAGAAACAATCATCTATGAGTATGCCATTAGTTTCAGTTCGTTACAAATTCCATTAAATTAATGGCATTTATTTGCCTAAAATAATTGGCGAAACACCATTATAAACATTTGTGCTAAAAATAATTGACTGCAGCTGTAAGTTAATCAAGTATGATTCGATTAGCTACTCGTATGCCGAATTAAAGCTAACAGTGATTTTAATTGGTTTATTCTTATCGACTATCGATATTCTTTTTTAATAGGGACTTTAGCCTTAACATGAATGTGAGGTAACGCATCTAGGAATCATAATTTTACACACTTTCCGGTCTTCGACATTTCAATGCCACATCAACGTATGATAAATCTTAATCCTTAAACGTTTGCCTTTCCTGTAGACACTCAATACATTTTAAGGTACAGTACATTTCCAAATAAATAGCAAACACTCAAACAAAGACTTCTAGCAATAAATTAGCTATAGTTAAAATGACATCGCATTAAAAAATGTTCCTTCCCGCACGCGACTCACGCTACGCCTTGTAAATGCACCACGAAAACTTTAATGCTGGCTTAGCGTGTTCTTAGAAAAAAAAACTTTAAAAAGATTGCTACACCGATTAATAAATTGAGGTGGTGTGATTTGTGTGTTGTTAGTCCGCACTCGCCGCTATTAATTTAGACATGCTACCGTTAACTTGAACGTACAGTATGCTGGACGTTCAAGGAAATTGTATTGAAGGAAATTGTATTAGGTGAAGCAGCAAAAGTTTTGTGGGAAGTCTTGGTTGGTCAATGGCTGTTGTTTTGTTTTAAAGGCATCTAGGGTACTTATATTGCACGATTATTTCAGATTTTCTGGCATAATAATATAAAATCATGTTATCATAGTAATTTACAGGCTAGAGACCTTTCCTAACAGCGCAACAATATTCGCCCATTTATTGTCATATGTATAGTTCTGAGGCAACAAAAACTATCCCTTGTACAATCATAATTCTTCCTTACTGACTGACTTCATTCAGTCTCTCTAGGTAAAACATCTTGCACCAGCAAAACAGTGTGAATAATTCAGTGTGCCTACATTTTAAAGTTAATAGTTTTTACATTTTGTCGCGTGCCAAGTAATATCGGTCACGTCGTATAAGGTGTTGTTAAAAATGTAAGCGTGACGGTTTTCGGTCACTGACGTATTATTGTGAACAGAATTGAATTACTGGACGGACCCTGACGTCCATTAGTTAGCGGAGCCTGATAGGTTACTCTTGGAGGTCTTACTAGTAATTTATTTTTACTCAGCTTGAGTCGCTGTACTTCGAAGTCGACGACGAAGTTTGCAGTCTAGCGGACGCTTTATTTATTATTTATTAAAAGGTTTGTTTAATGTTATATAAGGTACATAATGTCCAAAAAAACTAGAAATATAATTTCTCTGTTGGATCACATTTAGCATAAAGAATAAAAATCCAGAGTCATGAACATTGAGATGGTGTAATTTGTAGTTATTGTTTATTAATATTATCGAGAGATATAAATAATAGCATGTTTCTCTGATACTAATTTAGCTTTTGAACCGTATTTTTCTCTGTATTTTAATCTACACAAATTGGTTTTGCCAAAAAATACAAAGTTAACTTTAAAACATAGTTAAAATTTATTTATTAACAGCTCTTCAAATATTGTTGCTTTACTGACTCTCATAATTGGCGAAACATAATTTTTATGATCATATAGCGTGCTTGTAATAAAAATGTATTGTTTTACACGACCCCACTTTATTCTACAGTTTTAAATGTGACCTGAAAACAACATTGTTTGGACTATAAGAGGTAATTTCAGTACATTTTCAAGTTAGTGGTAGTTATGATCATATTCTACAACGTTTTGATGTAATTATAGACTAAGTATCTACAATTTATAATAATGCAGTAATTACGTTCCAAACATTAGGCCATTCATCCGTCAAATGCATTAGCACGTCACTAAACATATTTACGTACTCAAATTCTATTTGAATACCGAACAAAATTACCATGTTAAAAGCTATTGCAGTTTAATTTTAAATTAGCGCACCCTCCCGCATCTGAGCTCCATGCAACCCCATTACAATACAGCAGCACATTTCAAAATTACAATTTAATACGAAACCCATTTGATTTCTCTCAATACGTAACACATGGCACACATTGGTAGACCTAACAATAAATTTAACAAAATAGTCGAACCAATTGTACGAAATAAAGCTAACTTTGATAATAACAATGAAATACTGACCGTGCCCGACTACAAAGTAATTATGTAGAAGTTATATAAAGCTCCCGTTCCTGTATTCAGTACTCTTCATGAAGCCCGGGAACGCTAGCAATAAAATTGTTGAATAAATCAAGTTAAATTGTTTTACGTAAATATTTTTGACTTTTATTTACAATGTTTTAGTGCCGGGAAGTCAAGGTGCTTCTAGTTTTGTTCTAATTTGAAATGTAAAGAATTTTATTTATGTATATTTGGAACGCTTGCGTTACAATACATACATAGTTTAGGCTCTGTTGCGTTAGCAGCGAAATCAGTTGGTACATGTGAGTTCCCTAATATGTTATGTTTTATGTGTATGAAATTAGTAAACACCATATAAATGTATTGTCAAATCACATGAAAAATACTCAAGTATTATGAAACCATATTTTCGGTCTATTAATTTACTTGATGAAATCCAACCCCGTTGACACACAATGTTACTACGCATTAAAACTTCAAAAGAAATTCATCATGAATTTAACGACTACCCAATTCGGCTTTTAATAAACTCGAAGCGTTTTTTAAATTTTTCCCAAAGGCTAATTCAGACTTTGTGAAGTGGAAATATTGAGTTGGTAAGTATCTGAATAATAAAAGAAGTCTGAGACTTTTACACAATAGTGGTCTAAGAGGATGATTTAATTTTAACGTTTTGTCACTTTATTACGATTTCTTATTTTCATTAAAATTTAATGTTTGCTTTTATACCCGGTCCCTTTATAGTGACAATATTGAAAAACGACAACTTTCATGGCTTCATTCTGAGAATCAATAAAAAGATATGCATAATTGAATATGTTACAAAATTACTCTTTCGCTACCTTTCAATATACGAATCTTAATAAAAACAGATGAATAAAATATTTTCTCGCTATCAATTCGTACAACATTGCATATTTTTCAGACATCCAATTTAACGTTCCAATTTTAAATACAGAAACATTGCAAAACCGTACAGAAATTGCCCACGGAATATTTGACAGATGGTTTAGCTTGTCGACTGTTTCATAAACAACAATTTTTAAACAAAATCCCCGTATAACAAGCATCAATCATGCCAACAAGCATATTGGAATGAAAAAAAAAAATACACGTTCTTTGCTTGAAATTTAAAAAAGTATTAAATCTCCATAGGGAGGGATAGTGTGCGTCAGTGTCACCCTAATGCCTATTGCGGACCAACAAAGACATGAAAAATGGTCGTGAGTGGAGACATGAATAGGATAAAGGTACCTCTTATCTGTGGGTAGATTCAAAATCACAAATGTAGGAGCATTTACACTTGACGGTCCTTGTATGTGCAAGGCGTAGGGTAGATAACTCTCTTTGGTTGGAGGGTTCCAACCTACATGCTACATGCTTAACACTTAAGGATATCTTTAAACGTTTTTGGTTGTAAATTTATATTTTTAATCGAATTTAGGGTTTCAGTTTATACCTATCTACTATTTATACCTACAAAGTGTGTCATACCTAATCATATTAGTTTAATACGTCAATATACTGGTTAATATACACTCTTTTGCAAAAAAAACGGGCACCTATGCGAAATCTTAGTTTTAAGGACTTTACGTGTATTTCAAAGGGTTTTTATGATTGTAGCATGTTTCTAGCATCACAAGAGTTAGCCGAGGATGCGTGAGAGTGTATTCTAAATTTGAATTTTGTACAATTGCTAAGAAATTCGTTACACCTTGTTTTGGACTAATTGTTAGCAGAAAGTTCGTCGGTGTTTTGAAAAGTTTTTGAAGTGATTTTCAGAAAAATGATTATGCAGTTTTAATTAATGATTAATGTACTTTTTTATTATATCAAAACATTTTTGAAAAACTATGCGTATTTGATAAAATTGTCACCTGCTCTAAACGGGCTATACTGATGATTGATGACAATGTTAAGAGTTTCGGTATTTGAGTGTAAAGCGTTGTATTGTTTAGATATTGTACCCACGTGTTTTGAAATATCGCTTTTTCATAAATAAACACTATTTAGAAGAGTATCAGTACCTTTGGCGCGTCAAAACCAATTTAAAGTAAGCAGTGCCGATCACAACTCGTCTCCTATCGCACTTTGACATTTAAAAAATACCTAATTTTGCAATAAATGTTATAATTAACCACATGAAAAATGATGAGGAGGGTTAAAGCTATCTAAAAAGTCAAATTATTGCCGCGTTGAAGCTCTCGATAACTCCATAGGTATCGGGTTACTCAACGATGATTTAGCTGAAAGGGAGTCAAGAATTCAAAATTATTGGCCAAACGTATGGTTCTTAAGAAATGAGCAGATAGCCAATTATTGTTATGATTTAAGCAAGAAAGTGCTGTAGATGCCAGGAAATCTCATTGTAGGCAAGTTTATTTAATAAAATGTCCGTGGGATGAAAACACGCTATTTGAACGCTCAGACTCATAGATCTTCAGAGGTCTACGGAGTTTCCCAAGAGACGAGGTTGTTTAAAAATCAGTGATTACGAGACCTTAAGACCTCGTGCTCACAGTCTATGTGCTATTTTCTATATTTTGTAGAATTTCAAGACTTTTAAAAATGTCAAAGTCTGATAGGAGACGAGTTTTGATCGGCACTGCTTACTTTAAATTGGTTTTGTCGCAGCTCAAAGTACTGATACTCTTCTAAATAGTGTTTATTTATGAAAAAGCGATATTTCAAAACACGTGGGTACAATATCTAAACAATAGAACGCTTTACACTAAAATACCGAAACTCTTAACATTGCCATCAACCATCAGTACAATGTGTCCCGGGGATAAGTGACCGCCCGAAATTTTTTGAATATTTGTACAAAATTAAGGATAATTTCATTTATATTTTTGAAAAAAATCATTAAAAAAATTTTATTGTCAGGCCTGTTAATAACAGGCTTTGCTCTTTTTTTTCAAATTTCAACTGACTGTATTTTTGCATTTGTTTGAAATAGCAGCAAACATTGTTGTAAGCTATTGTAGGAAATATTATGTAGTTTATTAATAAATTAAAAGAAAGTGATATTAAGGGGGCATTTATTGGACTTATTTTGAAAAAACTGAAAAAAAGGCGTTATTTTCTTTGAATTTTTATTTTCTTTTTTTTCTAATAAATGTTTTATTACATTTTTGTTATGTTTGATAATTTTAATTGATAAACTATGATGTCGGCTAGTCAATAAAGAAAAAAGAATGTAAAAAGATGTAAAAACTTAGGAAATATCTTAAAAAAACTGCAGCACGTCACAGTATTTACTAAAAATCATTAAAAAAAAAACAAACTCGGTAAGTCCCAAATATAAAGGAAATTATCCTTAATTTTGTACAAATATTCAAAAAATTTCGGGCGGTCACTTATCCCCGGGACACATTGTATATCCCATTTCGAGCAGGTGAAAATTTTATCAAATACGCATAGTTTTTCAAAAGTGTTTTGATCCAACAAAAAAGTACATTAATCATTAATTAAAACTGCATTATCATTTTTCTGAAAATCACTTCAAAAACTTTTCGAAACACCGACGAACTTTCTGCTAGCAATTAGTCCAAATCAAGGTTTAACCAATTTCTTAGCAATTGTACAAAATTCAAATTTAGAATACACTCTCACGCATGCTCGGCTAACTCTTTTGATGCTAGAAACATACTAAAATCATTAAAACCCTTTGAAATACACGTAAAGTCCTTAAAAGTAAGATTTCGCATAGGTGCCCGCTTTTTTTGCAAAAGAGTTTATGTCGATTAGCACAAAGAAGTATAAAAATATGCAAAAATAAAAAAGGGTACATTGCATAATTCACTGACCTGTGTTAACATCTCGATCGTCTTACAATCACATCACAACACTTTTATTTTGATTATTCATTATGATTATTATGAATCACTGATTAATCACTCACTTGTGATTCACTCATCAATATTCATATTGATTTCTGACACTTACGCGAATATTATTTAGACATTTAAATAAAACTACTTTTACGGATATTATCGTTGTTATATTAATATTATTTAATGCCGACGTTTCGGATCCTTTACAGCATCCATGGCTACGGGCAGACTAAGGTGTTGGTCGTCTTGATATTTTGGTAACACACAGCTACCCTCGATTTTGTTGATTATTATTGACAATCGGATTCACGCAAAACGAGCTCACAGTTTCCTTAGGTCCTTAGGTTAGGTCCTTGGTTTCCTTAGGTTAGGCTTGGATTTTGATTTAATAGTTTCTATGATGGGGTTCCAAGCAGGTTATTATGGTTTGTTACATAACAATGGGTTTTATTGACTTTCAATATTGCATCTCGTCAATTTAGATACCACGTGACCAAAACATTACAGTAAACCATAGATTTGACAATTAAGACAGATAAATATGTCAAACGTCATCAATTAATCACCACCCGCGTACCGCCATGATGGTTTTTTGTTGTGTGTTGCAATGTCAATCTAAATATACAGAATGTGTCGTTCGCAATCACATTGAATCGATAGGATTTAGGCATTTTATGATTTTCTATGGCGAATTGTAAAAAAATAACCTAATCCATTCAGTGGTTTAACCACAGGAGTCATTTTTCGTTTTTATAATTTACAACATCATGTGTAAAGCAGAGATAAAGTTAGGAGTATCGAATGTTTTGATCAGTTGACAGCTGTCAGTTTTCAAGGGAGAATTCAGTTGTTTGTAATGACTGACTTTTATATGGTGTTCTAATTTTCGCACATTTTTATTCTATTTACTTTGTTTGAAAAATGCATTTTTTATTTTTACGTATTTTTCTTTGTGTTAATCGACATACAACAATTACAAATATATTAACCAGCATATTAACGCATTTCATTTAATTGTGAATGACACACCCTATATATTTTTGTGTTTTACAGCCAAACAAAGCCGGTTTTAATTATATTTCCCAATTCGGACACTTGCATACTTTATCTCTGCTTTACTAACACATAATGTGTGAAATTATGATGAAAATGAAAAATATATATATTTTTTAATCCTGTTTCTAAACCACTGAATGTTGTTAAAGTTTTTGGAATTCGTTATCGAATACCAAGAATACCTACATATTATGTGATAGGATTTAAAGTGATTTGGTATAACACACCCGATATATTGGTGTATTGTATATTGGTATGTACAAGTACCTACAAGTATTATTCAAAAGTTTATTTCAGGAATAGATTGACTTTTGAATTTGGAATAGTAGTTCTTTGCAATGCAAGGAATGATACTACAATACACTGAAGTATTTTTATCATTTTCAACTTCGCGTAACAGAAAACTTTTAGATAATTGAAATACTTCGTGATTCTAGTTTTTCCAAGTTAACCTGAGGCAGCCGGGCACGGAACTTATAATATGATTAACCCAATTGAAGTTAGAAGCTAAGTGCATTGAACTTTGATAAAACTTGTCCTTTTTCGTGGTCGCGTGCCCGAAGCAGTGGCGTGATCGTTATATTAACAGTCATTACAGAATTTCCCAATAATAAGCCCGCTGAAACATTAGCCGTCGGCTACACGAAAACAGAATTAATAATGGCCCAAGTTTGTGGTTAATTCAGTTCACCATCTGCGCAAAATGTTTGGGAGATTTTTTTATACATTCTATCCCTCCATGTAATCCGTAAATATGGCGTCATTAAGCCCTCAGCGTCGATGCAAACTGCCTTTATTAAAATAAGAAGTTTTTACTCTGAATTTGTGTTGCATTAAGCCGAGGATTCATCAATGTGTCTATTATGCTGACTTGGCCCGAGTTCGCAGGTACCAAGGGACTCATCCTTTCATTTATTGAAATGAATTTCCCAAAAAAGCTACGCTGTAGTTTCATTTTGGAAAGTAATTACGAATGTAACATTTAAGTAATTGGTGTACATTTATTAAACTTAATTGTATTATATTTGTGTTTGGATTCAAATTAAATTAAAAGCGTGCTGTTAGTATTTCGATAATGATGGTACCCATTTTGTGTAGGTACGCAATATAGGCCATTACTTGGACCTGTTTTCATTGAGGTGTTTAAATGTAATACAAGAACAGTGAGGTGTAATACAAGAACAGCATTTTAAGAACCCACATACAAGTCTCTAGTCAGTATTAGCCATAAATAAACATGAAAACGTCATCCTTTGCTGTTGAACTTTAACCAAGCTGATTCAGCTCCAGAATAAATAAATCTCATAAAAACTTAGACCAATACTGTCCCAATGTTCGGAACAATAAACTCATATTTTTCTAAACTGTTAAAATGTTTCAGTTCAACATAAATCAATCACATAAATATGAGTGGCTTGCAAGTCTTCGCGAAGTGTATCTTACGGAATCGCATAAAGAAAATTGGTTCCCAGCAATTTTGGTAATGCACGAGTTGGCTGGCCGAAGAAGATACAGATGGCTCCCGTTTTGATTGAAGGATACAAATGTAGTTTTTTTCGGAGGTACTATAGCTCCTCGGTAATCTGGACTTCACCCAAATTATTTCGGTAGGGTTTTCTTAGTTTATTTCTCGGTTTTCTTGTTTCATTTGGATTGAATCACTCAATCGTTGGGTTAACTTGTTTCCTTTTATTTAGGTTGTCTTAATACTTCTTATATTCGGAATGCGTATTGGCAAAAACCAACCACAGTGGCCTACAAACAGTGATTCTATGATAAATCAGTTTTTGTATGGGTCGGCCCATTTACGAGTGCGACTCGCTTTTGACCAATATTTATGCTACAGAATGGGAATATTTTACTCAAAAACAGTAGCACATTACTCTCTACTTAACATAATTTAAAATTCGTAGAGTTGGCGATATCGTAATTATTTCATACTGCAATACAACTGAAATTAAAATAATGGCGAACAGCCAAATTGAACTAATTAAACACATTTCGCATTGCTCAATATTTAAAATACAATTAAAATGTGTTACTTTTTTACTGACATTGTATATATGTACATATGTTCACAATGAGCTTAATATAATTACACAATATGTATTTTCTTTTTAGTGAATAGTTTCAAGCCTTCAGTGAAATTCAAATCATTACTGTAATTTTCTGGTGAAACATAATATCTCGTTAATGATCTCGTTTCCTTTTTGTCACTCTTTAAAATTGTCTGAGGGGTGCATGATTGCCTAAATCTTGGGACCCTAAATGTTGCATGTAATGAAGAAAAATATAAAGATACGTTAAGATTACAAAATGGCTCAGAGTATCTTCGCCATTAACGTTTTTATTTTAAAAGATGCGGAAGAAGTTGAAGGGTAGGGGGGTTAATAATATGGGAAATCTAAAATTTACTTTGCTGCATCGTTTTCCTAAAAAAATAAGAAAAATACAAATGTTTTCCTTTTAAAAAAATATTATCACTACTGTGAATGTGTAAATAGTACCTAACAAAATAAACCCTTTCCCCAAAAATACTTTTAATGTTTAACACAGACTACCAAACCTGATACAGACGATTAAATCTCCCGTAAAATATTTCACCGACGTGAAACATTTTTTAATTCAGCTTAATCACATTTTAATCGAATTCCTAAAATTAAATTTCCTCGAAGTAAATACGCAAGGGAGTGTCGAGGGGTTATGACTGTTTGATATCACTAATTTCACGGGTTCCGAATGCCTGCAATAAATTAGAGGAGAGGAAATGAGCTTGGCACCCCGGAAAGAGGAAAAAATGCTAATAAAATTGTACCTTCCCCGTTAATCTTAACCCTCGCGACAAAGGCAGTTTTGTTCTGATTTCAGATGCCTAGGTAACGGGGGGATTAATATATCCTAAGAGGCGACACGGCGTGGTTGTATTTAATTAACGTAGAACATACCTGCAGGGTTTTATCGCGGTGCTCATACCAATGCTTATGAATGTCCTACTTACCTTTGTTTGTTTTAATTACTTTCCTTTTTTGTTTGGTATCGAGTTGTGACTAATTTCGTTTGAGTTCGATGAGTTTTTATTGCGGAGGCGAGATACTGTGGTGTTTCTTTAACATTTTATTGGATTAACGTGAAGTTGCATTAAGCGTATGAGGGGGGAGGAGAGCTTTATTTGCTTTTGCTAATATTCATGCTGGTATAACATTTAGCATTTTGGATTACTATAGTTTTGAGAAAGTGGGCCATCATTCTTCGGAGCATGATAGGGTTATACGCTCTAGCATTATCATTATTACCTAAATATTCCTTCCAGAACATGATCTCCCGAAGAATAGATTCCTTAACCATATTTCTTATCTTACTTCGCCATTAAAATGATGTAAGAGAATAGACTGAAACTGAAAAAAAGGAAAATATTTCAAATATACCTCAGCTCAAAGCTCAACTAAATACGGACAATATAAAGAGCAACAGCCATAAGACTTAATCTCATTTGCAAAGCTAAACCAAGTTTTTTCAAGTACCAAGCTTAGCTATCCTGGCCGCTTCGACCATGACTCTGAATTTCCAGTTTAATTAAATGGAAACAAGAGAATGGTGGGTCGTCACTTTTTCAACGCTAGTTTGTTGTAGGTTTTTTTTCTGACTGACATATTGAAAGGATAAATTTAATTCGGAATATAGGGCGTTGTTTTTTGGTGATTTTTTTAAAAGCTTTATATGGTAGTACTGAAAGGTTTACTTTCGCATTTTTGTTGTTTTTATCCTGTAGGTACTATGAGCCAAAAAAAAAATCTTATGGAATATATATTTTTTATTATATATAATGGTGATTTAAACTAAACATTTTTGAGATATTTCATGAAAAACAAAAACCTACTTTTACTAACTATGTACTGTCGCATCCCAATATTTAAATAGCCATTCGTCGCATCATTCGCTGCCGGATTTCCGCTTGACTTCGCTCCCGTTTTTTTGAAATCTATTACTGGGCACCCGGGAATTATTCCAAGGTATAAGTGAAAAAGTACGTTGCACCCCGCCCCGGCTTGCACTGTATATTTCCCGTTCGACAATAAAACTGTGTTGGAAGGTATTTGAGGAAAACTGTTTAGTTCTGTGAACTGTGAAAATATTTTGTAACAAAAATTATGAAGTGGTAGAACAAATTGTTAACTTTGATGGTTTTTCTTATTTACTGTTAGAATGGATTATTTCTTTTATGTCTTTCGGCGATGTGAAAATTGTTAGATAACATAACGTCTTTCTATAATACAGAATAGTTACCTATAGACGAAGATAAATGTCATAAATTCGTCATTATTACAAAAACAACCAGTTAAGTGTTTTTACTACACATTGCAAGTGAATGGCCCATCTCGAGAATTACAAATAGCACCAAAACTAAATAAAACCAACAACAGATTTAGCATTTAACCGCACAAAATTTCACACAAACTACAGTCACCAGTGCTTACCAATCGAAGCGTACAAAAATAGCATACATTTGAATTACATCGCACCTCAAACAATGTGTTTCATTGTATTTTTGCCAAGTACGTTACAAATCAGACCGTTCGAAGGGGAAAATTCTGCGGTAAATCCGTTCCCCGGCTTTGGCTGTCGGGCCGTCCCACTGTCAATTAGCTAACAGGTAGTGGTACGAAGCCAGGTGTCAAGTGATGGAAATTAACTAGGAGATACTCCTGTGCTCGACTGTACCCGTATGTGTGGTGTCGACACAATGTGACCGTTACATGTAGGGCGGGTACACTCGCAACCATACATACTAATACGAACATGCGAGTGGACAATATTTTATTTTGGTTTAAAGCGATGGTTGGATGTTTGTTTTTTATTAAAGGAACCACCCTTCATGCAACTTTTTTTAGTATTAATGGGTGACTTTTAATAGTCAATAATATTGCCTAATTTTAACGGGATTCGTAACATAATTCTGAAATAGCATGAATAATACCATAGGATCTGATAAATGAAAACTGGCAACAATAACGTGATTGCTGACGGAAAGAATCTCAACCAAAAACGTATTAAGTACAAATAGATATACAAAGTATAAGCTTGTATATGTGAGTACGTGTAAGAAATACACGTGAATTCATTTCGGGATTCCATATGCGGAAACAATAACTGACGGTTACGGTGTACGAAAGGGATTGTTTAATTTGGTAAGCTTTACTCCGACAAGGAATTTCTTGTGTCTACGTAAAAGCATTCTGTTATGTAATAAAAATCCAACTTAATTTGTTATTTTTCCTTTACTGATCTAAATGTTGTACGTAGTTTAGATTATTTCCAAAACATCGCTATCTACGAAATGTTCTACCTAAATGGTAATTTTGTATGAAAATACTCGCGCTAAGTACGTAGCAAACAGCTTGAGGAAATGAACAAGCCTCTAAAGTTTCATAACACGAACAACTTAATTAACCCAAAGAAACTTTTGGGTTAAAAATGTGTAATTTTTGCTAAACTTTCTTGCTGTATTTAATTTTTGTTCTGATGGAAACGGAAAATTTTATTTTATTATGACAATTTCTTTCCTTGTACTTAATTACTTTGGAAAAAGAGAAAAGAGCGCTAAGTACCCGGGACGCTGTAGGCCATTCATCGAGTCTATTAAAAAAGATGATGTTAAAATTTAATTTACCGTCGGACACGTTATTATATTCCCTTGAAATTAAAATAATTTATGGAGTATATTTATGTTCATAAAAAGGAAATTACACCTTTGAATCACTTTAACATATTTAAACTCTAACCCACATGCTATTCTATCTCAGTTCATAAGTAGACCGCGTTGTGTTTGCTTTTCTCATTTAACTATTACAAAGCGTAACCCTTGATCAGGTTTCAAGAATGCCAACAAAGCAGGGGAAAGTAGGGTTTGACGGGACTTCATTAAACGTGTTTCTTTCTGTTTCTTCCCACCCCATTCTCCCCCGTAATCATTGCGTTCCTATGGCATGTCTGCGGAATTAAAGATAAAAGTCGAGGTAATAAAAGGGGAAATAAGCGAAAGATTGCTATAATATTAAAATATCTTCAAAAAAAGTTTCGAAACTCCAACATTTGGCCGGGATATTAGAGATAATATGCTGAGAATGAATTTACATATAAATTAAAATAAGATTAGCAGCATTAGGGAATCCTTGGGAAGGTTCTGTAGGCCGTCGCTTTAATGCCTGGAAAATATTTTGCGTACAAAATAATAGTCGCAAATAAACATTCAATTTAGCTCCCTTTATCAAAGCACCCTCAAAAATGTTACTTGTAGTAATTGTAAAGTGTATTGACAAGATCATTTTTATTAAAAAAAAAACATTTCTGCTTGTATCTTACGCAAAAATAGAATATACATTTATGCCCTTGCTACATTACCTATGCGTTTTTCATGTGTGTTAATATAAAATTTCCCTTTTCAGGTCAAAAACAGCGGAGCTGCCGTAAATATTAAAATGTGTATGTCAATCAAAAATATTGAAGGATGTTTTTTTAGGGTTCCGTAGCCAAAATGGCAAAAACGGAACCCTTATAGTTTCGTCATGTCCGTCTGTCCGTCTGTCCGTCTGTCCGTCTGTCACAGCCGATTTACTCGGAAACTATAAGTACTACAGTGATGAAATTTGATGGGAATATGTGTTGTATGAACCGCTACAAAAATATGACACTAAATAGTAAAAAAAAGAATTGGGGGTACCCCCCATACATGTAACTGAGGGATGAAATTTTTTTTTTCGATGTACATACCCGTGTGGGGTATCAATGGAAAGGTCTTTTAAAATGATATAAAGTTTTCTAAAAAACATTTTTCTTAAAGTGAACGGTTTTTGAGATATCAGCTCTCAAAGTCGTAAAAAGTATGTCCCCCCCCCTCTATTTTTATAACTACGGGGTATAAAATTCTAAAAAAAATAGAGGTGATGCATGCTAATTAACTCTTTCAACGATTTTTGGTTTGATCAAAGTATCTCTTATAGTTTTTGAGATAGGTTGATTTAACTGTAATTTACGGAACCCTTCGTGCACGAGTCCGACTCGCACTTGGCCGGTTTTTTATCTATACAGGATTTGTACGGAACCCTCGGTGCGCGAGTCCGACTCGCACTTGGCCGGTTTACGTTATTTATTATTTAAAATGTATCTAACAAGATTGATAAATGACCAGTACCATCTACCTGTGTACTTTTAGATTGGTTATTTATTTATATATGAAAAATAGTTTTCAAATAATGTTCTTATGCCATGCAATATCTGTCTAGCTTGTAACAATTTGAGGGAAGGGTATTGTTACAGGAGAGTAACACCTATCTATTTACCTACATATATGGCAAAATAAATTAAGAAAATGCTATGAATACAAAATATTTTAATTGCATGAAGAAGAAACTCAAGATGTCAATGAGTTCTTTAGACACATCTATTTATTATTAAAATCATATACAAACCTTTTGTATCTTTGTTCACTTAATAAAGCTTGTCACTTGCGGGACGGAAGCGCCGACGTTAAAATGAGACTTCATAAGCAGGGGCTGTGAGCTGCCAAGTGTCATGAAAACTACGCAAATAAGACTTGGCATTAGTTTTTATAGGAGAGGTAATTATTAATATTAAGTGTTATTGCCTTTGGGCTAGACTGGTTTTGCGTATTTCTTTTTGAAGTTTTGTTAATTGAATATGCATGATCGTATGTTGTTATGAACATGAAGTTGTGTGTGTCTGGGTAAGAGACAGACATTATCATGCGTTCACTGACCACTTACTGCTTGTGTAAGAGAATTTGAATCTCGAGAAGAAATTGAAGACCTATTTTATATCTTAGGCAATTATGCTTTTGTGATTTGTCTATCAGCTAAGCAAATCCTGAACGGAGCATTATTTTCACCCTTATTACTTCGATTGCATCATGTTCAACTGAGAATACCTACTCAGTAGTAAAGAAAGCCACGAATAATGTCATAATAATTTAATGCTTTTATGACTCATGTATAAATAATGAGCTCCAGAAAAACCGCACTTGAATAAATACCTAAGACTTTAATTAAAAAATCTAAGTTGAGAATGCAGATTTAACATTTTGTTTTACATTGTTAGCTTACACGAATTAGTCTTGGCTCTTGTTCGCTAATTGTAATGAGTTTTTAATTCCTGTATAAGCCATTTTGGTTCGAAGCTCAAACATTCCGGGACTAGCGTTGTAATTAACCCATTTATTCGTAACAAGGTTGTTCCAGGAAAATATTAATCGCCCAAACGATTATTTTCGCTTTACAATAATCGACTCCGGTACTTACATTGTTCGGTTTTATTTAACTTTTGCGTTTTTTGGTAACGTTTCCTGTGATTATTATTGAATTTTTATGTTTATTTTTAAAGGAGGTTTGTGGTACTTAATATTCCTGGTCAAATATCATTGAAAAGATTTGATCATATAGATTAAATTCCCCTGAGAATTTCAGCAATTAATTAAGAAAAAATGTAACTAAACGGATTGAACGTAGTTGACCTTAATCTATTATGATTATATTTTGATAGATAAAGAAAAACATCGAGCTTTAGCATCCACATACATAAAAAGTCAGTGTAAAATTATGTCGCATTAAAGCAATGAAACCCAGTAACAACCTCACAGAAAGATCTCATGAATGGGTCCTTCACAGTTCAGTACAGAAATCAAGCTAAAACTTGTTTCGAGTGCGGTTGCAGAGCAATCGACTTTGTCGCAACTTTACGTCGACACCACTGCCTGACAAACTTGGAGAAACGCAACTTCTTACCAACTTATACCTTAGGCTTAACTTTAACATATTTACGCTTTAAAAGATGTTTAACACTTTTTATTAGTTGAGTGTGATTTTGAATTTGGATTTAAAGTTGCATGTTTAGTTGGCAATGTTAGCAATGTTTTTAGCTTAGGTACTTTAACCGCTCGTAGTTACAAGTCAATAGAAAATCAATTGTGTCTCACGCAAATTTGATCCACGGCAATTATGCGTTCTACAAACTACAGACTAAGCAAGAATAATATGACCGATCAGTTTATCAGCCAAAAGACGTCCACTGCTAAACATAGGTCTTAAGAGCGTGTACGTCAACCGCGCGCCATTTGGCCTAAAATGGTACTTTTCAAACCACTGTTTCTCAGTAACTACTTATCCTATAACTATGTTATTTTTTAATAACGCAAGGTAATTTCACTGTCTATATAGTTAATTGAACATAAATCTCAATTTGTGTAGTTTAAATACTTAAAACCCCTATAACGTAACAGATGTTTTATAAAATTCCCGTTCAGCGTCTATTTCGAAGCTTAAATTCATGTGAAAACAGTGGCAAATCTAATCATATTTATTTTTTTACTCATAGACGAAATCCCCATGCCTATAGTTAGTTGAAAACATTTTTTGATTTAGATCTCTATCTTTCAGAAAAAAATATTTTAACAATGTGAAAAATTGTGAATTTCAAATGCTTTTTTTACCTATCTATCTTACTTAATTTAATATAACAATTATTTACTATAGTAATATAACTCTTTCTTTAAAACATAAACTTTATATTATAATTTAATCTCTCGTTTTTATTTTTTTATAAATTATTTAAAAACTACTATAAAACGCTGCACGCGAGTCAACTCAAACCAGACCGCCGCAAGGCTTCACAGAGAGAGGACGTGTCGCTCCGTCACATCGCGTAGGGTGAATAACCTCTGCCGTGGATACCGAGAATAGAGTACATTTCAAGCGCGACCAACAAATCTTGATACATTACTATTTTATTTGAAGCTCAATTTTGAAGCAAATTTTTTATCGATTGAGTTGAAATTTTGTTTGAATGTTCAGTTTTAATGACAATGTATGATTCTGTATCCAATATGGCGGTATACCCAAGATGAAGAAAAAAATGTTTTTAATGCATTCCTACGATATGGGTATCAAATGAAAGGGCTTGCTATGAATAACTCGAAAAAAAATGTGTCGCGAGTCTAAATCCAATATGGCGGACTCCTTAGGCTAGAAATCACTTATTGCAGATGTCTGTTACCAATCGAGCTATAATTTTTTTTTACCCAAATTTTGACTTTTGATCTCGAATAACTTTTGAAGCATATAGGTTAGATAACTTAAATACTTTAAAACTTTATTTGCAATGGTAAACCCAAGCTCTTCACCAATATTTGGCTTTCCGGCAATTGTTGTTATTTGACCACAATTTTTCGGTCTGTATGGACTGGACCATTCATATAAACAATCAATTTTTCAAATCGGTCCAGGCGTCTTTGAGAAATCGAGAACAATCAAATTGAGAACAATCACAAAACAATCTAATTGAAACCTCCTCCTTTCTTTTTTGAAATCGGTTAAAATACAGAAACTCTTAACATTGTCATTAATCATCAGTCGACTATTTAGTACTGTTGAAAATTGTATGTAATATACAGAAAGTCCTCAAAACCAAGGTTTTCATAGGTGCCCGATTTTTTTGCAAAAGAGTGTAAGTATTAACGACTTATTTTCATGCTTTTATATTTTAGACATCCATAGACTTACACTATTTTCCCGCTAAATAATATATTTTTTGTTCTACCAATTTCACTCGAAAGGATCAAAATGGTTTGTGTGACTATACGTGAAGTATGATAGGCACGCACACAGCCGCGACGCTAGTCTGCGCGGTTTTTTGCGTTGAATTACCTAAAGTTGACATCGCGCGCCGAGCGTACACGCTCTTAACTGTTGATTTCCAAAAGAACTGGCTGGATAAGCGCTCTACTTGATTTTTTTTTAAATATTCTTATTAAATAAATTCTTATCATTAATATTGGATCTCATATTATCATATCTGAAACGACAGCCATTCTATTCTTAATTTCATATAAAACCATTTTTATTCAACCTTTATCACGGTCCAAAAATAGTTATTCAAAAACTGCAAAAGTCTGTTACATTTATCAATTAAAACTTTAAATTGGCTCTCTAATACTTTAATATTATACTGCAGATAAACCACTTTGAACTATTAATTTTAACTTGGCGAGTTATTTTAAAATGACAGCAATCATTGTAATGCAGTTCATTTTAACATATTTTCGAGGGATTCATAAAAGCTTTTCTTATTATAATTTATATTAATAACTGTGAAACTTTTATGTCACCATCACAATTATTCGCGTTAAATGTCATAAGGTTTTTCATTGATTTTCATTATGCATTGCTAATAAATGAAACTTTATTCACTAACTACGTATTTTAATTACTATTTATCTGTTGATTTTCCAATACCAAAAATAATATGAGATGGCGTAACGAACTAGAAGCCTACTCTTGAGACTTGTGTACTCGGTCGAAAGATTGGGAAGTGTGGAAGCGAGATGGGGAGGCCTTTGCCCAGGAGTGGGACATTATAGGCTAGAAAAAAATAATAAATAGAAATGTATGCAGACATAAAATCATCAACAACTTCATCACACGGAAGCCATACCATACTATACTATATTGTACCATAGATAAGCTACATAACTCTTTTAAAATATGAACTCACTAGTTACCAAACTGCAGCATAAGAAAAGAGTTCAGCGTTTTCTCATTTCAGCTACTGAACACTCCATATCAGTAACAGGTGTGCAACATAACTTAACGTAACGAACTGGTAAAGTGGTGCAGAACGAAATTGCGAACACTATGTCACTTGCCTTGATACCGACTCGAGGTAAGAACATTAATATAAAACAAGAGATTCTCTGTTAAATAAATTAGCTGGATACCGTGCTGTATGGAAAGAAGGTAATGATTATTAGAGGAAAGTGCTTTAATGCAAATCTGTCGGTAATTGGTTATCGTCAATAATACTGTAAGGTACGTTTTTGGGACAACCTATTCTAGAATACATTTC
Source organism: Helicoverpa zea x Helicoverpa armigera (assembly GCA_033682625.1). Classification (NCBI taxonomy): domain Eukaryota; kingdom Metazoa; phylum Arthropoda; class Insecta; order Lepidoptera; family Noctuidae; genus Helicoverpa; species Helicoverpa zea x Helicoverpa armigera. Next base: position 4,215,097 of record JAWIIS010000029.1, read on the forward strand.
CGATTGCTCATTGCAACAGTCTGTTGCTTAAAACAAAATGTTACTTCGAGCGAGTACATAACTAGTACTCTTCAACCAGGGGAACCACAAATAGCCAAAGTTGCTTGGCGATCAAAATAGGTACCTAAATATCTGTGTTGAAAATGATTATGACAAATAGTTTAAGGAAAACTAAAAAAGTGCAAGTTTATACGTTATATTCTAAACCGACGTTTTTCAGGAAACATTCTGCGACATAAATACAAAGTAAAATAAAGACGTCAAGCCGACAAGATCGTAAATGGAGGAAGGTTTTGGACCGTTACGCCGGTAGCACGAGATAGAGATCTGAGACAAGAAGGGGCCGCTGCCCAGCAATGAGACGAATTGTTGGCTCAAAATGACAAATAGAACTCATAAATATTACACCGAAACCTGTTTGTCGACATTATCCTTTGTAACAAGACATTAATTTTATTTTTAGGTCGTCAAAGTAAAGTAAAAAGTTTGATCTAGAAACGTTAAGGTTATGAAAGTTTTCGAAAATTACACTGAGGTACTGGAGCTACAAAGTAATTTAACTTAAGGCTTCAGATACCTGACACAACAGTCATGCTTGTTTATCGGACCTAATTTACCAAAATTATGAATTGAATGTTGAAAATATATGGCTTTACACATATGCAGCGAAAATAATAATTTTCAATCACATTAGCAGACATTGCAATCATTGTAAATTCTAACTTACCACACCGGTGCACTCACCACATATCATTGATCAAAACACCGGTTACACGGAAGCTATCATATCTCGCGGCTTCTGTGTTGTAATCCTCTATGACGGCTAATCAAATATCATTTGGTCCACTAATCTAGCGATTAATGTGACATCGAATGTCGGCCCATCCAATTTCAACCGCAAAATTATGTGTTCCATGAATGATAATCACCTGTGCGGCTGATCGGTCACATTGATTGCACAATCACGATTGATCAATCAATTCATGTTTGTTCGAGATTTAATTTAGATGTCATAATCTGTGTGAATTACCGACACGTGTAGTGGCAACTATTTAATGTTAGTGTCAGTTAATCAGTCTGATAATTCAGTCGTCAATATGTGTAATTTAGTTAACACTAACTTGCTGCAATTATGTTGTTATATTTACTTTAAATAACAAAATAAAAGTAACTCGTAGTCGTTGCGCCACGATTCAAATGAATTCTCCGAAACGGCGAGTGTTTTTATAAATTATTCACTTTTTTATTAACGCTGCAAAAACCTGTTAAACTTTTTACGTTTTTCCAAGAATTATATAGAAAAACCTGTCCATACTGTCAATATTAATAATCTCAATTTGCTCAACGCAAAATATGTCAAATATTTCATGTAACATTTACCTAAATTATTTTTTCTGTTACGTAAAACATAATTTTCTTTTAAATCTTGAGATAACTTTTAAAGTTTTGCAATTAATATTAGCGACTGTTACTGTTAATAAAGTCGTTTAATACAATTAACAGCTTTGTAAAAGTGCTAAAGAACAAAGCGCCAATAAAGGGTTTTGCATTAAATACGTCCGTATCGTCAGGAATGGCTCAAGATAACAATCACGGCCCATTGAACCGAATGTAATTGATAATATAATTTAAGAAGAAAGGATAATATCTCTCTGTCGCCAATCGTAATCTAGTTGGACGGTAACAAATATCGGTAAATACATCTTCTAATCCTGATGATCCTAAATATTTTTTCTTCCGCATCGTTTCGGATGCGAATGATACTTTTTTGTCAATCGTTTGTTCCGTTCAAATTGTTTTCGTCTCGTTATTGTCAAGTTGAGTTTTAGACTTTCAGACCATTCAGTTCTGCTGCAATGCTTTTGAGGACGGCTTTCAAAGATATTTTCTATGTATGTATGATAGTTTTGTGTGATTACTGAACTAGTTGTTCTCAATTTGATTCAGATCAGCCAGTACGTATGTACTTGCATTTTTTCCTCTTTGATGAATTCCATGGTAACAATAATTTTGTTAACGAGTAGTCATAACATTTTCCGTAGTTCATTTTTGGCCTTATTAACAAAATGTTGTATTATTTTATTCACTCTTTCAATCAAAGGTTGCACAACCCAGCCCCAGAGATTCGTATCCGCAATAAGATGACATATGAATGACGTTGACCGGCGGTCGTCTATGTCACTCACATGTACCCATTTTCGTCCCATTAATTATTCAGTAAAATTTGTGGTCACTCCAGTGTTGGGTAAAGCGAGCACTATATAGTTGTATACGTAGATAGTACGAGTCGGTTGAAAATCATCATCAGTTGCTAGCTTGTAAACATCCAAGGAGGTTTGGATCCTGGATCCAGAGTTGACGTAAAGGCAGGTCAAATTGGCGGGTGCATTGCATGTCGCGTTAAAATCCGCTAATGTGACAGCGCCGATGGCTTACAACATCGATTGGAGAATAAAAATGGGCAAGTCTATTTTATATGTAATTACTCACTGGCTGTAACTACTTATGGCAGATTGTAAAAAAAGGTAAATGAAATCACAAAGTGCATAATAAACGAGTATTTTATTTAAACGTGCTCCAAAAAAAATATCGGATCGTAGCGAACCATTTTTGCTACCATTTCAACTATTAATGATTTTTGGTTTTAACCCAATGTTGAATGTCGCTTCGAAAACAGACGCGAACACTCGTTGGTAAAATCTGTGGTACACTCACGTACAAAAATCGCGAGTAATATTTAAAGGTTTTCTGTGGTAAGTATAAAATACAGTATTTACGTTACAGAGTAAACAGTAAGTACCTACATTGAAAATAAAAATACAACTGAGTAAAGTCGCTAGAAATGAAATTGCTGAGTATACCTAGGATGTGTTTATTTGTAGAACTAAATGGAACCTTTTGAGTGTAGACGTAATAAGTGACATGTTTCATTCGCAGATATTAGCAGAAAAATGTTACAAATATAATTAAAATTACATGCATTAAAATGATTATTTATTTGAGCTTCGTGTACAAAGACAGAGATAACTATGTATCAAATATCGTAGAAGTATTTAAACAAATATAAAGGAGTTCCAAATCCAAACAGATAATTGTACCACAACCTGATTCAAAGCCAGGATTTACTACTTCCCGATACTGATTTACCTCAATGAGATTCCATACAATCTATGCTTTGTTAGTATTGATAGCCCTACCAATACACAGACGCCATTAAATTCTGCCTTAACACATGGACTATCCCATAATGCGTCGGACTAGTTACGATTGTGTATCGGGAACTAACCATCAGGCTTCAATGGCTGTATTAAGCAATTGATACCCGATAGCTAAGATCAATAGGTGTATTGCGTCATTTGTGTATCCTGGTTACCTATGTATTAACAATATTCAATGCATTGCGTACTGCATGTATGCTACACGGTATAAGGAGAGGACTGAACAAAGAAATCCTTTCTTGTTACTAACATAATACTACATATATACTACTCTATAGGTAACTAATGTCATCGTCTGTTTAGGAATACTTGGTTTCTTTAGCAAATAACGCGCAAGATTTTGGCTTTTGCTGAAAATCAGCGCTGGGCTTCTGTCTCTTATAGGGTTCATAGCACTGTACTGTATGAGAGTCATTTTACATGGGTGTGATACATAAATTTTCCCTTATCAGTTTCTTATTCTTCTTTTAATTGGTACTTACTTTTGTGTTGTGTATGCGCCATTTTCTCTAAATAAATGTATTTCCTTACTATTTAACGAAGTTCCTCACCTCCCAAAGCTACCTAAGAGACCAAAATTCAAGCAGTTCCCGATTAGAATCACACGCATGCGTTAGGATTACAGGCTAAACATTGTCGTACATTAGCTGTGAGTAATTGCTAGCTTAGAGCACTGTGGTGCTCGTGGCCGTCACGCCACGCCACAAATGTGGACGGCGTCTAGCCACGACGCCACGCTACCTAAAATAGAGGGACCCTGTTTTGAGGAAGATGGTTAAAAAACAATATTCTTTGTAACTGCTAAAAAAATAATGCTAAGTACTTTGAAGCTAAAACGCGCAGAAAATCACTTCACTCGTTTTAACAGTAGCATAGTTGATATGGAAGTATTGCTCAGACGACAAGTTGTAATTAAATGATACACAAATTAAGATAGAAAACTACCTTCAAATTCCCCCTACAATAAAATACACGAAACTATTCCTAATCTGATCTCTACCCCCCATCCACACACTACAACTGTTGACGTGAACTAGATTTTCGTAACACGATTTTACAAGCGCCATCCGATGTATCTGCTATTCCGACAAGCCGTGGGATACATCAAAAACAAAAAAAAAACAGTTTTTGAAACCCCAATGAAATTACTTTCCGGTGTCATGTTGCCTGAGGTTAAAATGTTTTGAAAGAAAAAAAAGTTTCAGTGTGTCACGGGCCTATATTTTGAGGTCAAACTGAGGTGCCACAGTGTAAAAGAGGTTCAGTTGGTCAACTATGACATCTGTTTTCCGGGTACTATTAGGGCTTTGTACTTCCCATGGGAACGACTAAAGGATTAGCTGTGGCTTTTGGGATGGCCAACGGAATATGGGTACTAATAACATCTTATTGCGGTCCCGAACAAGGATGCGAAGTGATTATGTCAAGGCTGGTGGTCTTGGAAGGCCAAGACCACAATATTTGTAAGGACAAATATTGTAAGTGCTATAGATTAGGTATGTTGTTTACAAGGGATTTTTCTATTCAAATTCAATTTGATACTGGATTTATTTTATGTGTAATTAGCTATATGCCTTATAATGCTACATGTGTGTGTCTTGTGTAGACAAGAGCAGTAAAGTTTAACACTTTATCTTTAAACGCTACACCAATATAAAAACTAACACGCAAACTTTTTCTAAATTTAATACAGCACTACCGCCGATATATTAGCAGTAATTTATGTAAAAAGTTCCACAGTGTTGCACCACTGGCCGATGGGAGCAAGTGCATTACACAAACACCACTCGACTTCGTTATTGGCCAACTCGGAAGTCACAACATCGGATCGGTAGCCACATACAAACAATATTGCGTTGTAAGGCTGCCACTATGTAGGACATTGCTTGTAGTTGTTTTTACTCTGTGGTGGTTTTTTTTAGGGTGCAACAGATAAATAACTTATTGGTTTATATACTTAGGTTTTATTTGTATACTGAATGATTAACGCTCAATCCTTCTCCATGTGGAGAGGATGCCTATGCCCAGCAGTAGGACGATAAAAAAGGCTGTAACAGTAACAGTAACTGAGGTTTTAAGATTGTTTAAAATTATTTTGTGATGTTTCTTATTATTCAAAAATCATGCGCAAAGGTAAATTAAAACAACATGATGAGTGGTTTTTCCATTATTATTCCTTGTACTGATATCCCTAAGAGTATTACTGTCAAAGAGGAAACTTACGCTTTATGTTTGTACACGTGTTTCTAAATTATCTACTCGTGTCACATTTGTATGAAACATCTCCAAACTTGTCAAACTGCGAAGTAATATAATGTTACCGCAGACATTGTCTTGATAAATATTACCATTTCATTAAAACTCAAATGATATTAATTTATTCTGTTGATAACAGTTTCACGTTTGTACATTGTTTTTCTAGCCAAGCAGCTTCATAAATTATTATATGCCTAGTAACTATAAGATCCCTTGGCAAGAACGACTAAGTACCTACTGTTAAAATGGTAGAAGTTTTAAGCATCTCATTATTGTTTTTCTCTAGAGTTTAGTATGTGATAAAAGAAACTGTAAGATCTCTTTTACAAGCCGTTGAAGAATTGTGTTGATAGAAAAGTATCTCTGTCTGTCTGTTGCTCCGTACAAGTCAGATCAAATGAATATGTTAGCAAATAACTGAAAGATTATAGAATTCCTCTATAAAAATTTTCGACCCCATTGGAGAAATAATATAATTAGCTCCTTCAAAGGTTGTCATTTAAACTTAACAAAGTTACACTTCCCAACTTTAGATAAGAACCAAAACAATGCGGCAAACCATAATTGACCAACCAAAGTCATATTTCATTAGAAAACCATTCACCATTATTTCAATTAACGCCTTAACACCAAGTTGTTTGCAAAGTACCCTTTAAGAGGTTACGCTATTTGGACAAAACCCGTAAAACTTAATTACGTTTGCGCATAAATATTACTTAAAGCAATTTGGACATGTGTGTGGAGGTACTTAACAGCCTTAATATTACTGTCTTAACTTATGTTTGCCTAAGTTCTTAGTCAGTTGTAATTTGGCCTGCTCTAGATGCGGGCGGGCGCCCCATTTCTTGTTTGTACTAACTTGAATGTCACTAAGTTTGACCAAATAGACACAAACTATTGGAAGTCGATACGTAAGCGCTAACTGCTGTTTCCATTTTGAACTTAAAGATTAAGTGGGAGTTTAAGCTTAACTGTTATTGCTATGCAGTTCCTAAGTCCGGATGCCTCCATATTTTTTTAATTATTTCAACATAAACAAATATTTTTGTCGATCATTTTGAGGAGAATATTTAGTTGTAAGAACATTTATTTTCCACTTCAGGTATGTACGTTTTTGCAGTTTATGCAGTACTTATCGGTACAGATACGTTAAGTTATTCCAAATCACTTTATAGTGTGCCTAACTTCATGCTGTTAATAAACTGGTAAGGATTGTAATTCAAAGTAAAGGAAATACCAATAAAAGGTCAATAACATCGACGATCGAGAAACATAGAAATAACCCGCAATAAATATCTCAACAACACAAGCGTTTAAACTAAATCATTATTTCCAGGTTTTGATAAGCTCACTGAGAGGCGAGAAAATATCTTTCCAGCGAACTAGAACGGAAGCGGCGGAACATAGGAAATCGAGTGCTGTATACAGCTTTATTTATTTTAACGTCATGTCTGTTACATCCGGAAAACAATCGTTGGCTCCATCTGCTGATAGCGTTCTAATATATAGCTTTTGTACTCACGATTATTAAGATAAATATCGAGCAGCGTTTGTTAGTTTGTACGCCGAAATGGATAATGGCGTTTTTATTTTTTGTGCCCATTTTTTTCGGCCAGTGATTTATTTGGTTGCAGTGTCATGATTTATTTGCAAGGAAGTGTATTAAGAAATTTATTGGTGATCGTTTTGTGTGATCTAATGGGTGTTTGTTGTTTAGTTTTTATAGATATAATGTTATTGTGCTATATTTTTTTTATTATTTATCGTACATGATTTAACCAGACAACTTGGTCTAGAAATGAGATGTATATGAGATGACTTGATGCTCAGAATACACAATCCTACCTAACATTTCCAATCCCAAAGAAAAAAGCGAACAAAAGAAACAAAACAAAAATAAACCCCGGTGTAGAAAAAAGGGAAAACAAAAAGCTCATACAATCACATTTACAAGGAAATCTAATAAACGTATCTAATTTCGTATGGCGAGACAACGGAATCGCTGCTAAGTGACATCCGTCGCGATGTCAATTAGGCAGCCCTTAGCCGGCTAGTAAGGAGGCGTGTGTGCAGCCTAATTAGTGTAGTCTGCGGCGATATAGTGTGCACCGAGCCTAAGGTATCTACTGCATATCGGGTAGAATGTGGGGTTAGAAGGGTAAGTGTGTAGGCGTGTAATTCTGTACTATAATTACTACAGGCATAGTTGTTTGAGTTTTACGGAAAAAAGTACCTATATTGTAGATCTACTATAATAGTTTTATTAGTTTTTAGTTTCATTAGGAACATTTTATTTTCTACAAGTTTGGTTTGAATTCGAATTTCCTGCTCAACGGCTACTCATATGATTATAAGACATACGTGTCAAAGCGCTGTTGAAATTAGTTGGAAATTAAAAATACGAAACAAGCAGGCGGAAGCCTGCAGTTTCACTCACATCCCGACGACACTATTTCCCGCACATGGCTAAAATGAAACCCATGACTTATGTTATACCCCAGACCCAGAAGTTTTAACCGGAAAGAATGACAAATATCCTTACAAACTTTAGCGTATACCTCTATAATATCAGTAACATTTAGCTTACATGACATAGTTCCTATGCCTTTGAAGAGATAACTCGTGACATTTCTAAGTTTAATTCAATATTAAAGTACATTTCTCAGAGCAACAGGCAAAGCTTTTACTCAGCGAGTGCATTTCTTCTTTTGCTGTATTATAAGTGCTGGTACAGTCAAGAGGAAAAGTTTCTATACATGGACTGGTTACTTCTGAGTTTAAAAGAGGATATAAATATGGTGGAAAATAATATTTAAAAAATACTAATAAAATAAAGAAATTTTGTTTGTACCTTAAAGGCTCCGAAACTACTGAATTGATTTGGAAATTCTTTCACTGTAAGATAGCTAAACTTTTCTGGAGGTACATAGGCTATATTTTATCCCGTATTATTTATGTGGTAGTTGACACAGAACGCGAGTGAAACCATGGAAAAACCGCTTAGTTTCAAATGCAGTTCTGTGGAAATATCAGCCGCCAAAGACCCTTAACGATGCAATATTCTAGTATAATAACAACAACGTGTATACATAATATTATCTATAGATATGTATGAAGTGTCTTTGTCTCAAGATCGGCTATAGATATCGCCACCTGTCATGTTGAGCATGAAGTTCCGGCGTGCGATGAATACATTGAATAACGACAATATTATATAAGCAATACGCATAGAACAATCAAACGCGTTTGTTTATGTACTAAATAACACGTACCTACATGTTAAAATGTTAAAGTTATATAACCAGAAAAAATACTTTGTATATCGGTTAATAATTCTACCCCTACTTCTGAAAATGATGCAAGAATAAATACAATATTGCAGTTTACGTTAAGGTTTACGGAACGATTTTGAATCGATTTAACACTAACTTAGACTCATCTGTATTTGACTGTACGACAGTGAGTGTGAAAAGTATTCCTAAGTCGACTTGAGTTAGCTAGAGGATTTTTCTATTGATGATGTTGCCCTGAATACCTAGTAAATACATTACAATCATGTAGTAAATAGAGGTAGGTAAACTTAACCATGTTTACAATATAGAAAAGAAAACATTTAGTTACCATATCTATGTATTACTTTAGTTGAAGACATATCTACGCATACTATACAGTACAACGACCTTTACATTATAAATAGAAAATATTCATAAACAGAAAGTAACGCTACGTCTAACATTAAGTAAAGTACTCAATATCACATCAGTGTTACAACGTTATACTTTAAAAAGTTGTAGGCGTCGGCCGAAGGCTCAAAACTTTAGAAATTATACCTCTGGGCCACGATAATTTCCTTTCTAATGCTTAAGTTAAGAACTCTTCAAAAAACTTTTACGAACTTCGCGTGAATTCCCTTTTTATTTCTTATAAATCTAGGAGAAAATAGAATTTATGGCATCCTCTAAACTTTTTATAAGAGCAAATGTTAATTTAATTATGATGAAAGTTTACTTAGTTTCCGCATTCATTTTGGTGGTAATTTGTAGTTAATTTCTTTGAGTTTTAACTGTCTTTCCTTTGACTGTGTTGCGAATTAAGTGAGATTGTGGTCTTTTTCAGCAGAAACCACCCCTTTAAAAAACTAGAACCCTTATGGTCTTACTACAAAAACTTAAAAATGTGTCGAACACTTGTCTAAAAAAAGTGTGGCTGCAAAATGGACGTCATAATCTCACATTTTTTTAGACGAGTGTTAAACTACTGACGTTTAAAAGTTTTTGTGGTATGACCGTAAGAGTCTAACATGTTTTTACTGCATACCTACATTTTCTTTTTTTACTTGACACTGGTATCTCAAACACTAAAGCCCCTATACTAAAGTCCTATAGTTATTTAACCTACACCTCTCGATATCTCTGGGAAATATAACGCAGATATTATCTACAAATCGTTCGACATTCATTGGCGCTCGTTAGCGTTGAGTATTCAAGTATTCACAGTCATGGAGCCAGCTATCCTGAAGGGTACTTTCAAGTCCATCGGCATTTATATTATATCTGTTAAACGGTGAAACTGGAACCTAGCTTTAGTTCAATATAATATTTATTAGCTTATGAATTTTCAGCTTTGTTTCTTGCAGTATTTTAATTACCAAATCATGAACTAATTGGAGTCTGATTTATTTCCGATCTGAGGACTTACCTACTCTATAGAATGAGTGAAGTTGTTTTGCACTCTATGGTGTTCAACTTTCCTAACATGTGCATTAAATGCAAAGAGAGGTCAGTTTGTTTGAAGTCAAAAGTTTGAGATCTACCGATGTAAATGCACGACGAAAAACTCCCATACTAGTCGAAAATACAAAAAAAATATTCTCGTCCTCCAGTTTTAAAAAGACATGATTAACCAGCCTTCGGTAAAAAGGCAGTCAAAGTTTTTCGGCCTTAATAACCTGTTCGCATGTTCTCCCGAACCCTTACCACGAACTCCAGACTGCAGTCTTTTTACCCAAGTTTATTCTGAAACAACTTCTTGGAACTATGTCGTGCTCGCGTGCCTCCGAACATGTAATGCACTTTCCTCTAAGTAAATTGTATGGAAGCTAGATTTTGTTTTATTCTTCCTTTCTTAGTCTGACGGGGAGACATTAATCTCTCACGTACTTTCTTTCTCGCTCCTTAGGCAGATAAAAAAGGGTGGGAAGGGATTGCGTAAACACTTGCTTGAGACAAATTAAAAAAGGGTCTTTGCATTCTTTCGTACCTATTTAACAAAAGACTCGAAAAAAATACATGCAATCCAAATATATTTAGATACATACAACCAACTTTGATGTCGCATCTTTAAATAATATTTAACCAAATAAAATGCTATTTCGTTATCCGAAATCCATGCAAAGCAAAGAAAATTTAACGTTTGACAGCTTAATATGTTCATAAAAGTGGCTGGGGAAGAAACGTAAACACGGAATAAGGTTCTGCAGTTGTTTACAGTACACCTGGGAAATTAATTACAAAAATATATGTAGCTTTTGGCTCTGCCGTGCGCTTGTGCTTTAGTTAGGCAGAAATACAAATATTATGTTATTCTTATTGGGTTAAAGGTGTATTTTTGTCTTTGGCTGTTCAGGTTAAAAAACTCGGAAAAATCTATCTTTATACCAAAAATTAAAGATATTTGTTAATGGATGAAATATGTATAACGTCAGCTAGCCTTTTCCTATCTAAATAAAATTAATGATAGATCAGCCATGTTTAAACTTCTGATCATATAGCAGCGTATAGCAGCTACATAATAACAACTACTGTTAAAAATCGATTTACTGGCATTGTTCTCATTCAAGAAACCATCTTATACCGTCGACCATACAAAGAAATTCATACTTACTTAATACGGTAATTATCTCTTGAAGTTAGACAAAGCTAAATCGATATAATCTAATATTACCAGACAAATATGGCAACAATCTTTCATTATAACGTTTCAAATAATACAAGTTCTTGAGGGTTCTAGTTCGATAACGTTCTCGAGAGGGCGCTGATGAGTCCAAATCTTCAAACTTGACCAGTAAGTTCTCAAGTAGTAAGAGTCTAATAATTGATTGCTTTATTTTAGTATTTAGCATCGTATTTTTAGAGTTTATGATAAGTAATATTATTTATAATCAAAGAAATATATGCAAATACACATATTTACGTATGTAATGTAGGATGTGTAGGAATAAAATTAATGTAAACTTATCATCATCTGCCTAGCTATTTCCCAACTATGTGAGGGTCGGCTTCCAGTCTAACCGGATTTAGCTGGGTAACAAATCATTACAATAAAATAAAATACGAACATGCGTAGAGTCAAAAATAAATACGGTTACCTACCTATTCAAAAATCGAACTCCACCACGAAAACTCGAACGTTATCAAACAACGAAAGAGATGCTCATAAATTCGGAGAGGCCTTTTTGCTGTAATGCCTTTCATATTTCTCCCGAAGCACACTGCGGGTGCCGTTCAAATAAATTACGGCCATCAATAAAAATCTCAGCGTACAGATCCTACGACTTATTTAATTTATATTCCATCAGAGCCATATTTATCAAATATCGAAGCTTTTTGTGTGATGTTCCGATTTTAAACGGCGAAATCATTTTATTGCTTTTTTATTTTTTATTGTTATGCCTTTCGCAGATTTGAGGTTGAATAAAAGTTTTATTATTCTAATTGAGGGTTATAATGGGTAATTCGGGCCTACATTTTTTATTCTTTGGTTATTTTAAGTGTGGCCATAAAATAACATCAAAAACCTATACTTTATTATAGACTTGCGCTAAAGCAATCGTATGTACCAACTGCATAGATATGTACCTACTACGAAAACTAGCCTACAGAAACCCAACTCTAGAATAAATAAATCTATGTATGAACAACACTTTGATATACCTACAACTAAACAGATTATCTTTTCTTCAGCGAAACCTTTTCTAACAAGTTTAGGGTCGGCTACTAGGCTAACAAGATGCGGCTCAATATCAAATTCTGAACTGACCATCTGACCTCTACGACAAAACTAGAATACTTATTGATATTTTTTAATATTAGACAGAGATACTACTTTTGGGTATGAACTTTTGTGGTCGGAATACGTAATGGTACTAAATTAAACTGCCTACAAATGGTCACGTTCAGTTTCTTGTATTGATGATTTTGAAATAATTACAAACATGCAATAAGTATCTTTTTTAGTTTTTGAATTTCAACAACTGTACAGACAAGAAAAATCCCCCCATTTTAGAAGCGTTGAAAATCAAAACCAAAATTATGAAAGTCAGCAAGGTCAAGTTTAAAAAACACTGCCCCAAAAACAGCCTTTCATCAATTCTTATTATGTATTTTGCTCGGGAGAAGAAAAGGTGAACCATCTCCCCAGCAACTATATGGTGTGAAGAACCGGTTCTATATATCTATAAAAAATATAAAGTAATGCACAATGATATCCTCCTTTCGCAAATATTTTATGTCATGGTTTTAAGACTACTATCTTAAAAGCCTATTTCATTAAGATGACACAGATACTAGATTGTATAGATTATTCAGACATATCGTTTGATATCGCTAAGAGTAGCCTAGCTATTAGTTAAGGGCTGGAAGCATGTTACTGGCATTATGCTGTTACACACGGCTGCTATAGTTGATTGACTTACTTATCGTGCAAACTGTGACTGAAAATGCATGCAAAGCCTATTTTTTTGTTATTTAGGTACTATTGAACGAACTAGTAATATGTATATTGCTTTTGTACCTGCTATATAATGTAACAAACTGGCTTGTGTCGTATTTCAAAAATCTAAGTTTCGCCAGACAATAACAGGATAGTCTTTAATCAGCACTGCAATAATGTCAGAACTGCAATAAGCATGTTTGTAAGTTGCTATAATGATATCGAGCTTCAGAGATGATATTTAATTATTTACTCCGTTATAAATTAATAAATAGAACAGCTATATATCTAGAATACTCATCTAAACAGCTATATATAATTAGTAAGATTCAATTAACTGAGAAACTAAGAGGAGAAATTAAAACCCATCCAATCTCCTAACGGGTTCCCTATCTATACGAGCCGTATGTCCCAAAATGATAGAGATGGAGGCAATGCTATCTGCTAATTGCTCAGACCACCTTTGGCTAGACCACTATGCGGTTTCCATACAAAAGCCCTATTGACATGAAATGGTGAGGTTCAATATGTGAAACGAGCCGTTGCTCGGTGCTGAACGGTCGATTTCAAATTGATTACTATTGCCGTTACGTAAACTCAGCAGATCTGGGATGTGTGATACCCAATTATGTTCGTATTAGGTGACCAGTTGCCGTTCTCATGTAATTCTGGAGACTAGTTTGGACGTAGGTGTTTATGGTCTCCTCTTACTAATAATCTTAATACTCTAATCTTAGCAAGGGGAAGATAAGAGACCTACTTATTGGTAAATCATAACTTACCAACAATCCAGATTAAAATCGTCCGTACTGAAAGGCTATTCAACATTTTTACGAAATAGTAAGATCATTTGACCGTACACCTGCACTTTGTTTTTCAATTTGTGATTTGTGTTTTCAAAGATATATTGGAGACAATATTCTGTTTCATATTTATTTATAAATCTAGAGTTATTAAAATAATACTCCGCAACAGTCGATCGCACAGAATGTTGAACTCCATCACCTCTTCAATAGTTATGACTATTGCAGCGGATTTATTCAGGCGGAGATAGAAGGAACTCGTTGGACGATACAATTTCTAGCACTGTTTTGTTGCCAAGAATATTGTTATAGATTTATACCTAAGTACAAGCGTATTATGTATTCTACGAAGTACAAATTCATTTTACACAATATCTGACCCAGACATTAAGTCCTTTATACGGTCGACTAATAGGTTCTCTAGAAACCCGACTACCCTTGAAAATTCACAGAAGCTTCCATCATGTCTATCCTAAGTATGTGGGCAGTGTTTCGTTTTATCTCATGTTGCCGTGAGGGAAGGCTAAATCCGGATTAATTAATTCTGAACTCTGCAAGTGCGTTGGATCCAACCCGCTTGATAATATCGTACGGTACATGTCCCCTCACTATTATATTCTGTACTACATATTCGTGATACAAATCGCATGAATTTAATTCCTATTACCGTAAATATTGATAACGAAAATAAATTAATATGAGCGTGTAAACATGAAGCTTGATCATCTAACAATTTGTGGTAATTCGGGGTTTTATATTAATACAATTTCGTTGTTATTGGTTTTAACATTGTATTTGTGTTTGTTGTGCTCCTAATTATATTGATTTTATGGGTGTTTGGCGAACTACGGTATTAAATCTATCTACCTCATATAGGTTATATGTACAGTTTTAGTTACTAAATAGAATGGACGACACCTGAAACTCTTAGTAACTGAGCAAAAAGTACAACGTTTTTGTATTGCGGCTCCGTGATATTTACAGTCACAGCATAGTTTTTACTCAAACCCTAGCCCAGTTTAGACAGCGAACGTCAATCACGCGCCACTACAAAGGAAAACAGTTTAAAACGTAAGTTGGAAACGTCAATAAAACCTCCGCAGATGAAGGGGAAGTGTTGGGAAACACGGTCGGCACAGGTGTTGCTTTTCCAATTTAGCATCCAAGCGACGCAAGGATGTGCGCCGGTGATTTTCATTTCCCGAACAACCCACATGGCATGCGCGCCGATTACGCTCGAGGCGTTGGTCACCGGACTTTTGAATTGTTGATTAAAATATACGTAACGTGTTGCACGTCAAGTTAGTGGTCTTCTTTTTGTTCATAGTTTGATAGTCAATAAATTGATGGTAAAAGCTTTTTGTTGTTTGATGTTGGTTATCGAAATAGAGTATTCAAATGTTATTTTGGTCATGTGAATGAAGGTCTGGAGTGGGATTTTTGCTGCTCAAGTTTTTTTTTATACGAAATCTATTTTTATAGTAGGTATAGCTATGGTTAAAAAAGAATAAGTTGTTTATCACAATGGCAAACATTTATTCAGCTCACCGTCTCCTTGGAAAAGCTTTTAATAAACTAAATTCGTTCATAAAACAGGTAACCAAGTCATTAACTTAGCAAATAGCTGAGCGCCACTGGTTTACCCGTGGCAAACACTAGGCCTTAAGAAAATGAGAAATCCTCTCTGAAAAGGCGAGCTGTCAACAGCAAGAACAAAAGTTAACATTTCAACTATTCTGGTATCTATTGTCTTGTTTGAGGTATGAAGCGGCGGCTACGGAACGCTACTCGTTTCGGGCCAACTTCCTTTTGGAAAAACTTCAAGAAAGCATCCCATCTCGGTTTGTGAGAAGATTGCGAAATATTTCTGTCCCCGCGGTGTCATTTGCCTAACTTTCCAGTTTGAGTAAGCTTAAAACCTCCAAGTTTTTGCGCTGAGAATGCTTTTGAAGTTTTTCTGATGCAACATTTTTATATTTGGACGGAAATATTCTCTAACAATAAGCGCAAACAAGTTTTTTTCTTCAAACAGTCTGTTAATGCGTTGGTCGGGGAGCGGCCGGTTCACGGTCTCTTTGCCTACCTTCTTTGTCAATTATTTTTGCGGTTTGCTGTATAAAGGGACCGTTAGGTACCGACTCGGATTATTGTGAACAGAGCTGTTAATTAAAATCTCAAGTCTTTTAACAAAACAATAATTTTCTGATTAGATTGCTGGATGACTGAAATTCATTACTTTGATGTTTTTTCTGTATTCCATTATAAATATTGTACAGCAGAATAAATTAAATTTTATTTACATATTTCATACACGGGATGATGCCTTAGTAAATTGATGTGTGATGGATTCAGCCTAGTTTTTCATATTAAAGGATTTCAATATTTTGTTTGAATTTTTAAATAGGCTTACCGTCAATGTTTTTCATCAATTTCTATAAAGGTTTTTACTCAAATTGATTACCGTGGCAGAGTGAATTATCGCTCCATTTGTAGTAAAGAGGATTTACTACACTATAGCATTATTAAAGAAACATCAACATTCACGACTGTTTAAGCAAAGTTTCAAACAAAAATGTTGGAATCATGTAATTCTAACAAAGTTGACGTTTTTATTTAGGCCAAAAGAATTATTGTTGAGTAAAAAAGAGTTGAGTCTCATACAGTTCACGAGTTTACGCGATAAATAAGAGATAATGGCCCATTTCTTGGGGATATTATTATGAAAAAAATGATATGTTCTATTGTGAGGCTGTCTATTGGGAATGCTTTTTGTTATTGATGTTGTGAGTGTTATTAGAGGAATGATTTAAATAACGTTGGAGTGTAAAATGTAATAACATGAATTTTTACCATGCGTTTTTGTTTAGGTATATTTTGATACCATTTTTGGGACGATAATATCTGTTCGTTTAGGTTAGGCTTCGAACTTGAAAATGAACATATTAATAGAGATGTTAGTAGTGTAGGTACAAAAATAAGGTCAGAGTGACAATTTTAAGTAGGTGAATAATAGGTACAAAGTTACGTTTATGTACCTACTAATGGTCTATTATACTGGCACGTGTTATGCGTGATAAGTTCTCAACCTCAAAGTAAATGAAAATAATTTGAAAATCCTAAGTGGACAAAACTTCTGCCTAAAATCACCCGGCTTACTGTAAAGGACTATTTGTTAATTTCGTTTAAGCCTTTTGCACTTTGCTTGACAAAGTTTTAGTTTATAATTAAATGCCTACTCCCTAGTGTCCCTCTGTTTCATTTAATTAGTTTATTTTGCTAATTTCATTGTTAAGTAGATACTCATTTTACGTTCTATTTTACGACAGGTTTAGTAGATTAATTAATCAAAGTTTTCTGTGGCATAGATTTCATTAGACTTTTTCACACTTGAGATATTTTTTATCACAGTTATATATTGTACCTATGTTTGATTTCTCAGAAGAAATATACCTTCGCACAATTTGATATATAAAATGTTCTTCTATAATTTCATATTCCATGTCTACTGCCATCAATTAGGCTGCTATAAAATTCTCTATTTGCAATAAATAGATTCCGCAGCATCCTTATTATAAAAGTTCTGAACCTACTTTTAATTCGATGGTCATCCTTTATGTCAATTATACCACTTCAAATTAATTGGGAGTCGTTGAACTGTACCGGATACGTGACGTATCGCTCACGTCACATAATGATGTCGCTATACTTACTTATAAGTAGGTAGGGGAAAAGGTTTTTTGAGGTACTCCTTTTTCGTTGCTTTTATTTGCATATCCTTGGTAGAAGATGAAAGTATTTTCTTTTAAAATGTTTTGATTTAGAACATACTTATGAATGATTGGTACTTTGAATAAGTACGTAGCTTTGATAGACGCTTCAGAATAACACATAAGCTACTTTATATCCGGAATCGGGAAGTACATAGTTGCCTCAGAAAGCTGGTGAAATTGCTACCCGACTAAACTGAGTTGTTTAAGGGGCCTGATATTTAATATTTTATTTTAATAAGCAAAAAGTCCAGCATGAGAATCCCAAAACCCAGCCTTCTATGTACAACTCTAGACCATTCCAAAATACGCCGACACAGCATAAAAGTAGACGCGTAAACTCAAACTAGACAAAACGAGTTCCCAATTCTAATTAGACGTTATAATTCGTACATTTCAAACAAGTACCTCGAATCAGAGCCATCCAATCAGTATACAGAACGTAAATCCTCATATCATTCGGTTTGGCGTGATGAAACAGTGCCATGAAGTGCTTCAAGCGATTGTTACTAATTAAGTGCAAACAGCGAGAGAAGAGCGCGTATTTGCAAAATATATTTTAGCCGTTTTTTGTTCGCGCGGACTGATTTTTGTACGGCCGACGTGTGCTGCAACTGGGATTGATTTCGTGTGTTGGAGATAGTTTTGTTGGTATAATTTTGGATAGTTTTGTATAGAGATTGTCATTTATCTATCTAATCAAAAGTATCAATGGATAATAGGTAAACACCTGCCTACCCAATTGATCTAGTGGTTGCAAGCGCAAATTCTTTTCTTTGACACAGAAATTAACCCAAGACCAACTCTTGGGTTAATTTTTGTAGGCCACGTCATTTTTTGGTACCTTAGAGCTTGTAGCCCGTTTCTAAACTGAAAATTACATAGTAAAAATGTATTTACTCGAGCAAGAAGTTTAACCACTCTCAGGCTTTTAAATGGAACTTTGCGTACAGCAATTAAAAACTTAGGAACTGGATTTCGCAGAAATACCTACAGAATGTTATCCAGACATGTCTGAGTTCTCTCAGCTCTCCTGAAAACTGAACCTTCTTTTGATGTTAGTCACAATTTATTTAATTTAATAAACATTTCAATGTATCATTATACCAAATAATTAGTTAATTACAAATCATGCGCTTGTTTTTGATTCAGAATACATTCCGATTTGAAAATGAATACATAAAATTCCTGGTTTGTTATTAAATAGTTTTCAGAGCCAATTAGTGGTTAGTTAGTTATGTAGGAAATGAAACCATTTTTTTATAACATTGTATCCACCAATTTAGTAGTAATCAGTGTAATATATGAAGCATCATATACCTAATATTGAGCGCTTATCTTACAAACATGCCTTCCTTGAAGGTGTTCTGCCCGAATAGATAATTACAATCATCTATATCAGTTTCATAACTATAAGGCCACAAAACGAAAGTTACATAATGTCAAAGTTCAAATTCAAATCAATTGCTATTCACAATACTCTCACTAAAATAATAATCAAATTGCATTGAAAGAACCTCAATAGCTTTGCTTCCGTTAACCATGCATTATTGGTTTCACATGAACATCGAATCACATATCCTAGATTTTAATTAGCGCAAAATTCATTGAACAGTATAGATTTTACCAACAGCTTTCCAACACTGCTGAATATGTTGTAGGAATGTGTTCCAATGTAATGAAAACTGCCGGCTCTCATTTGTTTTCACTCACACGTGTAAACCTCTCATACAACTTCCGTGTTCGTATTATGCATGTGTGCGTGACATACTTTGTGTCAAATATTTGTTAACGACAATAGTAATGAAACTGTATACAGTCGGAAAGTTAGAAACAATATTGCAAGTACTTTGTGTTTAACGACTGACTCTTTCTGTTGTTGAAGGATTTCGAATTCTATGTCACCTGTAGTGAGAATTTGTTTCAATTTGTATCTTTAATTTTAAATTAGTACTTTTTGTTCTAGACAAGAAGTTACTACGCAACCTAAAGCTCTATAGCTTTGAGCGTCCAGACACCTCGTGTTTTATAAAATTTAATTATGTATATAAATATAAAACTTTCACCTTAAAAATATATCAGGGAGCTTGTGGCCACGGAAATATGAAGTAATTTTTCACCTTGAACAAGATAAACGATTACGGCTCCGCAGCTAGAAACTTTGCGAGCCATGTTGATTCCTCATCTGAAAGTAACTTACTCAACATTTTGCGTGAAAATCTTTAGCCTTAGTCAATGTTTTTTCGTACACTGACTCCTAAATTAGTCTAGAATGTTCGCTCTAGATTTCTGAGTAATACGAGTCCAGTTTTTCTACACAGTTGGGTACTTACGTAATTACGCTTTGTTAGATAAGTGGTAGTAATTGTCTGTTTTATCAGATTACGCACTGAAAGTAAATTATTTACCTTGTTTTTTGAAGTTACTGTTGACGCTTCTGAAATTGGTGACAACAGCACGTGTCTAAAGGTCGATGAACTTTATCAATCGATCTTCATAATTTGAAAAGACAAGGTGTTCTTTTTTCAACATTTGGGGAGCAGATGGTGTGTATTGATATGGGTATGGGTAGATTGGGAACAACGAGGTAGCATGACATCCCTTAAGATGACATCCAACATTGCATTTTCGACATAGTTCTTTTTTACTGGATTTGAAACGTTTATACTATACTTTCCTAATTCTTAGTTGATTTTACCTCTAATATTTATTCTTTCATGTGACAAATCGTTTCTGAGCCTATACAATGCGAACAATAAAATAAATGTACAGAAAAGTAATCAAGTTTCCCTTTTTCAAATTTTACTACGCAAAGACTAAACTTATTATGATTGCAATACAGAACAGCTGTAGTTTATAACATAGCCGTGATACAGGATTATCGCATTCTATCTATTATAATTCTCGTCAACAAACATTCTCATAATATTAATTCATCACACTAACACACACAGCAATATTTCTTCTCAAAAATATTCCAACACGGCTCCTTTATTCAAACTCTGTGAAATATAAAAATAAATTTGCCAAAGCAACACGCACTATCTCGTTGTTCTCAAGACAATGATTTATTCACAAAATGTATGCAAACGAACGTTTCAGACGCCGTTCTAATGTTCAATTGGCTTTGAGCCTTGATGAAGTAAATATAGCGAGCATTGATTGGTTAGTTGTTAGTAGTTGCCGATTGATTTTCGCGATTGTAATAAAGAACGAACCTTTTTTTTGTGGATAGGGTGTGGTTTTAAAAGGCTAACATCGATGTTCATGATTTCTAAAGTATTGTTTTTATTTTCCCGTGTATATTTGAACTGGTCGTAATTTTCGCATATACACGATCAATGTTCGGTAGCTTTTTAAAATATTAAATATTTTGCAGGATTTTCGACATTGTAAAGTCGACCTAGTAGCAAAAAAGTCAAACAAAAATATAGTACATAATACAGAAACGTACCTACATATTTAAAATATGATTTATACTTACTTAAGAAATCCTCAAAACATACACTACAACTTTTGCCAAGTACAATAAATTCAACAGTACATATTTAAACGTACTTCGAATCTGACTTATTAAATCCTTTCAATTCGTGGTAAACTACAAAGTTTCCTGAAACTGTACATGCATTAACAGTCGTATATCCTTAAGTATTCCGTGTAATATCCCCGACTGAATAACGAAGTAGCTAATCAATGCTTGAGTACTCAACTGTAAGCGTTTGCGTATTTGAATCGCTTACAAGGGGAACTGATATTCGTATTAGTGGTATTAGCTACATTTGATGGCGTGGCAGTGATTCGAGAATTTGCGATGAGCTTTACCCCATTATATGTTATTTGCAGGAATTATTATGTCTGATGTCATGTTAATTTATATGTGTTTAGTTACTGGTATAGGTATTTTGCCACCGCTGTTATGAAAACGAGTCAGTCGCAGGAGGCAGTCGCTTCTTGTAAAGCACTGGTACTCAGCTGAATCCGGTTAGACTGGAAGCCGACCCCAACATGATTGGGAAAAGGCTCGGAGGATGATGATGTTATGAAAACGAGTAACATCGATCTGCAAAATTGAAGTAACATAGATACTTTTTGAAATATTTGAAATTATCTTCATAGCATCCCTTTCTTGCATACCTAAAAGTCGATCAACCTTTTCCGAAAAAAATGAAAATTCCTATCATTTCGAGACAAACGCCGCGTTCCGACCGCATATCTGTCCGGTGAAGAAATGTGAAAAATAAAGAATTTCAGTAATGCACGCTAGCGCCGCGGCGGCGCGCTGCGGAAGCATCAGGGAGGATGTGTCCCAGCTATCTTGTCACACAAGCACTCCTTTACTCTTGCACTTCTTATTTATGAGCCCAACAAGATACTAGAATAAATAACCCATTTCTAGGCACATTACAATAGGTAAATATACCTTATTTTAGTTAGTTTACTTGGTCTTGAAAGTTCTTAATAAGATTTAGATTTAACAATCGAAGTGAATGCTAAGTTCAACGTACCTTAAAAAATATTATTTTATAAAGAATATAAAATAGATAGAAAATTATTTGCGAAAATAACCATTATTAAAACAGTTAAAATAGAATATCAAATAAAGAGTATCAGATAAAATAAATGACTTATAAAAGTTTCAGTTACATTTAGTTACTGAACAGATCGTTAGCTTTAAGTAAATTAAAAGCTTTGTAATAATTCACTTTTTTCCTCTTCAATACCTATAGTATTAAAATCTAATAAAAAGAGATTTATGACGACCCGATTCAAAGAGACCCAAAGGTTTCATTTCCGTCCATTTAAATGAAGTGAATATTTATCTAACGGATAAATTATTTAAAGTTCTTGAAAAGAATTTGCTGGAGCTCAGATTTTGGGATTAGTCGACTTCTTCAATTGTGGTTACGTACATTTTTAAAGGCAACAGCTGGCACTTATTTAGACTTTTGTAAAACTCATGTGATTTGAGCGCCTACATTGGTTTACAGGTAAATATTTACCATCAATATGACATATCATTCTATCATCTTACCATTACCTAATTATCACTGAATATTTAATATACACTAAACCACTGCTGAACGTGTACACCCATAAGTTACCACTCTAAAAATAATACGCAACATAAGTTACTGAAAATTTATGCCTGTATTTTAGTACCGATTATTATGAATGAGTAATTTTTAAATTATCTTGCCTTGTTAACGAAATGTTTGTCAAATAAATCTATTTCTAATTTAACATTAATGACGTCATATAATTGAAACAGTACATAAATAAATTGTGGGTAGCTAAAGCTGGGCTAAAGGTTATGTTGTTCGTGGAATTACGTTACGGTAGGCCGTCTTATGGAGGCTTTAACGAATTACCTACTCGGTCATGCTATAGGTATCTTAATACTACGTATGCGGAAAATCGGATTTACGGGCTTATATTAATTGATTCTCGTTCATTCTCGGAGCCCATCTTGATCTAATTTGGTCGTATTTTTCTTTAATCCTGTAGTTGATTGAGTATCGAAGATGGTAAATAGTTTATAGACCACTTTTTATGGCACTCCAGATTCTTACTTTTTATGAAAACAGTTTAAAATGCCTACTAATATTATAAATGCGAAAGTAACTCTATCTGTCTGTCTGTTACGCTTTCACGTCTAAACCACTGAAGTGATTTTAATAATTCTTTTAACCCGGACTTTTGAAGAGTTCTCTTGGAAACTCGACATAACCGAACTTCACGCGGGCGAAGCCGCGGGCGGAAGCTAGTTTATCAATAACGGTTCCTCTATTTCTTAAAAGTAAACCAAACAACTTAACATTGTGACTTAAGGTAAACAAAAGCTGATGAATGATCTCAACTCCCCAAAATATTACAGAAATACATCTTCAAATTATGTGCAACGAAAAATAAGGTAACATTAAATGTAGGCAAAGCTGTTAGGGCTGGCACTGTTCACATTATGTTATTGTAGGGCGACTTACAGCGGCTTTAATGGATTACCTCTTGGTTGAGGCTGTCAGACTCTACCCTCCCGGGAGCGGCTGGCACGAGGGCGTACAATGCACGTCAAAAATATATTCAGAACAGAATATTGAGTGGCTTCGGGTCGTATTGACGTTGTTGATATAGTTACGCTATAAATGTTTGCGATATTGTTATTCATAATGCTGCCTGCACCTTTGTTTTGTTTCAAATCGGCTTTGTGTTTCAGTTGCAATTTCAATATTTTGAAGTCTTGGCTTTGTGTGATCGATCTTAGGGGCTGTAAATGTGCCTAGATATTAGTAAGTGCGTATTGTACAGGCATGATTTAATATTCTATTGATAAACATGTAGCATTCAAAGCCCTGCAGCAATTGTTACGACCATATAAAATAGTAAAAAGGTCAATAAACTTACACAGGCAATGTGCATGTTTGCAAACTGTACAGCCAACGGCAATAAAATCATACATACATCCCAAATTATTTATTTTCATATCAAATACACAGCTGGTCGTTTCGCAGTCAGATATTCTGGTATCGAGCGGATTCACGCTCAATGCTCAAGGGAACAAGAAGTGATCTACTTAATGTTCGCGCTGATTTCCACCTAATTGAATTACGATGACGTTTGGGCACTTTGACGTGAGTAATTGAGATTGAATCTAATATTGTTTATTTGCTTGAGAAAGAGAGCAAGAGAAATGGATTCTACGACATAAGATGGATCAGTTAGGCAGAGGCATGTATGTCAGTCGGTCATCAAGTCTTAATTGTCTGAGAAACTAGGTTAAGGATGTCAGATAGGCAGTTGCGAATATCTTTTTTACTATGACATGAACAAATTCGTAGGCAAAGTGAATAGCTTTTCTACAATAGGACCTTTACAGGCTGTTATGAAAATTCAGGCTCCATTGTTACTAATGTATAAATTGCAACTACATATGTGAATACTATACTACTATATGCTATAAGAATTCAGCATTTTGAACAAGCATTCCATCTCTGTTGAAAACTTAGAACTTGTTACTTAAACTCCCGAGCCATAAATAATAAAAAACAGACAACGTATAAAAACGCTTCTATTAAACATACTACCAAGTTGCGAGCACCTTCTTGGTAAGAACTTGGAGTGCTTCTCAAAGTATTTTGTAAGTAAAGCCGTTGCAATAGGGATTTTTATGATGCTAACATAGATAGGTTCTTAGTCTTTAGCGGACGAGACCCGATATTAGAACTTCTTTGTGAAATGGCTATCGATACTCTTTGATCCTTTATTGCTTTTGTGGATCGAAAGATCGAGAAATTATTGTTTATTATTTTATTTACAGTGAGCAATGATATTACGGTTAATAGTTTCATCCTTCTTTATTGATATACTGCGTTCGACTTTTATGTCGTATAAAATTCACCTTTACAATAACTGAACGAACCTTTACCTTTCAAAGTGTAATTAAATTCACGGTCTCGACTTTGCGTTAATCTTTTGCGGGTTTAGAAAGAATTATTTTTTTGGTATCGTGAAAATTCGATATAAAAATTTCGGGTCCAGGGTCTGTTAAATTATGATAGAGACGATAAGGGTAATTTGTTTTTATTTTATGAAAAATGATTTCTAGTTTCGAAAGTCATAATTGCCATTTTAAATACACCTGAGAGTACTTTTTGATAAAACACACATTTTACATTAGCTCTCATATACTTGTATTATTAATCACTGTTTATTTGTTAAAGTAAAATACCGGCATTTATTTGAGTTAATGGACGTATAGGTTAACCTCAGCTAAAATATAGTTAGGAATAAATAAGATATTATGAGACAATTTTATTCGACAAAATAATGAAATAGTAGGTTCTCATTTGTTCTACAAAGGGTGAAGAAAGATTTCACTTGAGGCAAAGTTCTCTAGTTTTTTTTATGTTTCGGAGAGATTCTTGTTTGAGTAGTTTCCTACGTCGCGTCGTAAAAAACCTGCGGAATTCTCATTTCTATGTCCAATAGTGAAACATGTAAAATATATTTTTGTTATGGAGTGTTTCACGCTTATACTTATAAACCGACCTTTATTAAATAAAAATATTGTATTAACCTGTCTTATTTGTACCTATGCATAATGATTTATCGAAATAACAATGAAACACTATTAAAATAAAACAAAACAATAGCAACACTCTGAAACTATTATTTGAAATAAAGAAAATTCCACAAAACTTCCCCGTATATTTCTTTATATATCACTAATAGGTACTTCTCTGAACATAAAAGAAGCTTACTCCAAGTTAGGTACGTTCGAGAAGACTTTGTAACTCGCCGAAGCCTCTCTTATCAATGAAAAAGAAAAGGATTAAAGTTAGGAAAGAAACATAAATAACGGTAAGTACCTTGCCTTAGATGGATATAAACTTTTTATCGAACGTAAACATTACTAAATACCTTTATTCCAAGATTCTTTTTCTTTGAAACTGAAGTTGGAAGATAATGCAATGTGATATTGTAAAATAATATGGTTTATTTTAGCTGAGAGAAGAATGAGTTCTTTGGAAATATGGTTCGTAAAAGAAGTCTATAGAAAAATATATTTTTATTAAATGTTTTTTTGTGTGTTGCTCGTTTGAGTAAATTCTGATGAATTTATTTTAAAAATAAATACCAAAATTATTTTACGTATTAAATGATGACATAATTACTTTGACAATGTTTGTATAGTTTTCTTAATCAACTATTATTTCAAATGATTAATTTGAACAAGCTATTAAGTACATTTATATCAATATTTTGGATCAATCTAGTATTTTAATAGGCTCGAAAATCTAAAGCAAATATTGATTTCAATTACATAAGACTAACGAATTTCTATCAAGGTTGAATTGGAACGAGAAATTTCCACCTAAGTAAATTAATTCAATATAAACTTGTAAGTGGGTGGTCTACTAAGGCGATTACCGTTTGATATCAATTTATAGGCGACGGGAAAACTTACAATGTTCAAACATTGACAAGGTTTTGACAGCAGTTTGAATTTGGAGCTATGAAATCAAGAGTCAGAATTAGTGAAAAATCTTGAATTGGATTAACTTTAACACAAATATGTGTTTGCACTTGTTTTAGCTTATTTTTATCACGATGTCTGTGATGAATTCAATCATCTGATGAAATGGTGCATCTGGCAATGGTGGCCCTGTGGTGGAGGCCCGGGTACTTCTATGCAATTTTTAATAGAAAATAATAATTGACTGCAGCAAATGTAGCAGTCATTTTTTATTTATTATTTATCCATCTTACAGCTATAATAACTGACCAAAATGATTGAATTATTTGAATGGAGTCAATCTGTATTTTATTTTATTGTTTCCTGACAATTTCTGTTTCAATCAACAACACAACAAGACTAACTCGACACAACCCACGTCTCCAATACATCACTCTCTAATAAATTATTTTTATTCAAACCCCACAGTAAACATACAAATCTAAGTAACTTAAACACTACTTCCTGAACACTATTTGTCCTTGGTTACTTTCGTCACAACACTAGCAATCAACGTAGAACTTTAAACTAAATACCCCTAACTAGTGGTTTAATAATTATAGGTTCAGCTATAACTTGGGGTCTTACTAACGAAATTATTTGAATATTGGAGTCAAACGCTTGATTGTCGGGTTCCGTCATCTATAGTTGCTGAATAATGTATATTGTTTAGGCCCATACGTTTGTTTAGGATGATATTTTGATGAAATACCGAATGTTGGCCACTGAACCATCTTAGCTGTTGATTGATGTATGTAGGAGGTACACTCCTGTCTTTATAAATAATTCACCAGTGTGTGCTGTTAATACAAGCCTCGTAATTATGAATGATAAGTATTGGTTCGACGAGGGATTTTGAGGGTCTCATTCGGAGAGTAGATTCGTTTGTTTCTAGGAAAGGTGTTGGAAGTAAATAATCTTCTTCTATCTTCTTCTATATATATAAAAATGAATTGCTGTTCGTTAGTCTCGCTAAAACTCAAGAACGGCTGGGCCGATTGAGCTGATTTTAGTTTTAAAATGTTTGTCGTAGTCCAGGGTAGGTCTAAACGGTGAGCAAATAAGGAAAAAAAATTGCGAGTAAGATTCCCGGGACGGGAGTGATTAGACAAAAACCAACTTACGGAATGCCGCAGAACCACAAAAGTAAAGTACTAGGACAGCATAATTCACCTTAGTAAAGTATACCAATAACGAAATTTCGATGCAACTGCTCACCATGTACCAGGGTAGCATAACTTATATGAGTATACCAATACCAAGTGTAGGTAGACGCTACTGCTCACCATGTACCAGAGCGGAAAAAAATAAACCGGGCGCTGGTAATACCGCGGGGAACGGCTAGTCTTCTTATATATAAAAATGAATTGCTGTTCGTTAGTCTCACTAAAACTCGAGAATGGCTGGACCGATTTTGCTTTTTTTGGTTTTAAAATGTTTGTAGAGTTCCAGGGAAGGTTTAAACGATACGAAGTTTGCGGGATCAGCTAGTAATTCAATACATTTACATGTTGACATAACTACCTAATACCTAGAACCTAATACTTGGAACTGGTAACTTTTATCTCTTTCTACCATAACGATAGATAACGTTTGTCATTTTAAATAGCAACCTGAATTCTTAATCCTAAAGCAAAGGTTAACATTTATTTAAGTCATTTTAAAAAGCGATAACCCCACAAATATTGTGTGCAATGCTGGAATTTTATTTGAACGCCTACAACACTGTCACAAAGGCTGACTTCTGTATTTAAATAAAGGCACGTTTGGTTTTACCAGGCGCCTGGGAAATCAATGATCCGGATTCATTTCGAGCCCCGACTATGACCTACTAAAGAATGCTGTTGTTCAACTAAAATTAATAAAGTGAAAAGCCGAATCAAAATGAAATGTGAACGTTTAAAATTCGAATGTTTTTTTTTCGAAATTAAATAATTATCATGTTCACGTTTAAAATTCGAATGTGTTTTTTTTATTATTAAATAATTATCATGTTCAAAGATATGGGTGGAACGGAACGTTAATCGGTCTGTCTGTAGTTTGATTGATGTAAAATTTTGTAATTAGAATTGTTTTGTTTTTGACTACTGACGGTAAATGCGATCGTTTAAAACTTTTGGAATGTCAAAGAAATGTTTAATTAAAAGTTCAGTTTTTGAATAATCAATTGTCAATGAATTGAAAACTAGTTTTTTTCTAATTGATGGATCTCTTGATCATATTATTTTGCATCAGTAATTTAATACAAGTATTTACCCCTGTTTTTGGTCAATGACAATGAATGAGGTATTGGCTAATTCAATACTCAAACCTAGTACCATATCATTAGCTTTATCAAAATAAGAATAATTACAAATCTAATAACCAGAATTTCATTACAATTGCTAATATTATAAACGCCGCAATATCAAGCAATATAAACATTTTCATATTTTACGAATAATAAATTGTAAACGGAATGGAACGAGAATTCGTTACTAAGGTAAATTAAATCATTTACATCAAATGGAACACGCCGTATACGATTATAAAGTAAATATTTATCTTACCCGACCTTCTTCAGTTGAGGTACAAAGAATTCTCGACATAAAATGACGGAGATTTTTCCACGTTTTTAACTTGATTAACTTAGTAGATCCATCTCAAAAGGAATCAATTCAATTTTAGATACAGTTTGTTTCGAATACTGGCTGAATTTATTTGAAGTATTTAAGAACTGTGACTGTTTTGTAGCTAACCAATGAAATGCTTTATCGAGCTTTAAAAGATTTATCTATTGAAATCTAGATCTTCAATTGTACAGATCCGTTGTTTCAGAAAGTCTGTTTAATGGTACAAAAAAACACGGGTATAATATTTGATTGTGATTTTCCAATCTGTCTTATAATAGAGAGATATATTCCTCTCTACTTCACACTATGAATTTTATGTCGGTTTTTATGCAAACAAAGAGACCCCATTAACAATTAAAAGTCAATAAAAACAAAACAATAAATTATCTACATCTGAATTCGTTGGCAACACTTCGCTGGACATCCGCACTTCGGTTTGCTTATCATATTTTTTCTTTCAGTGTAAAAATGAAGCCAGCGTTGTCGGCCATTGTTGTTCGTTTTGCTTTTAGCTTGTGTTTGCTCAGCGTTCAGGTGTTGACTCAAAAATATTGCAACGGTTTTTAGTGAATGAAACATCGGAAATTGAAATCATTTTCTTGTGGCGCTACTTTCTTTGAAGCCCTTTATTTGATGAAGGCGCTTTTGATTGGTTTTTGTTTTGGTTATAATAAATTGTTGTAGAAACATTTAATGTTAAATGGTAAAATTACATTAATGGAATGTAAATTAATTAATCGAGATTACTTTCTGCCATACTAAAGAAGATCGTCACGGGACGGTCTCGATTTTCTTTTATGTGAAATCATTAAACTTGTAAGCTTATGAAAACATAGAAATCTTAATGTTGATTGAATTCTAGTTAGATGTTTACTTTATTTCAAAAAAGTTACATTTACTAGACCTACCTAACAGTGCCAGCCGAACATAATGTCCCCAAAACTAGAGGCCTAAACCACAACAGACTGGCCAACTTTCAACTTATGTTTCACACCAGCTATAATTACGGGAGCAAGTTATGTATGCTGGTGTATCTAATGGTCTCGGGCCGCCAATGCGTCACGCCAGGGCGCCCGAGGGCAGCGTAAAACACGTTTGCTAAGACCCAAAACCCACCTGTGCTCCTATCCTATAAATAAGTACCTACGCTCACAGCGTTCCCGTAGGGACAATTTATTCTATTTATTTATGAAGTGAAATTGTGAAAAATATTATCATTATCTTTATGTTATGAAAAAATATTGCGTAAATAAATTATTTCGAAAATCTTTTAAATATTGATACTACAAATGGATCGGTGTTAACAAAACTGACAGATCCTAATGCAGGCACACAATGCATTCAATAAATCAAGCTTCAACCAAAAATCTTATTTGTAAGCTCTTAATTCTCTAGCTAAACATTGCCAGTCTTATTTGCAAAGATTAAGCTGAGAAATCACATAACAGCAAATACTTGAAAATTTTTAGTTTGAAATTGGGATTAACTAAATAGTGGTTGAAAGAGAAATGTGGTTACAAGATTATCTCATGAGGAATCGTGGCTCTGAATCGCGGTGCGCACTGAGCGCCGTGTACACGGTCCGAATTATTTTTAGCGTTGTAAAAAGTCCCTGTAAAACCTCCTTTGAATTACGGACGAGAAAAAACTCCAATCCTATATTACTCGAGAATAATGCTGGCACACGAGCCTCTCAAAAAAATACATCAGTGAAAATTGTTTTCCGCCCGGAGGTAGAATGTTTGCGAAGATTACTTTCACTGATCGTCCGCGGCGGACGATTTTCTTACTTTATGAGACGAACGGGCGAGGCGAGGAGGTGAGAATAGTTCAGCTGGGTAATACAACGTGTTCTTGAACTTTTCGACACTTTTTCTTTCTTTATATCTCAGTTGCGCGATAGTGTCACGGCGAACGGTGATTGCGTCAGCCGTTCCTTGGCCATATTTCTTTTGTAGTTCTAAAAGGCTTTTACTCAATTATATTGTAGTGAATGACAATAGTTGCAAGGAAGTAAGTTGATTGAACTCTTCTTTTTCTGCAATGATTTATATTGACCGGCCTGAAAGCAGCAAACGCGGTATGTTACTTATATTGAAAATCTGGTACACTGTTCAGAAAATTCAAAAAAATATAAAATACAGATAAGGGGTTTTCAATATACGAAGATTACGATAAGGGTTCAAATACCCTAAAGTTACATTATCGAGGTCTTGAAAATACCTTCATAAACAGAATAGTTTCCAATTACCGAAAAATGTACAGTCAGCCGTCAAAAAACCTAACCCTTTTTGTGGTTCGATCGAAATAAAACGAGGCGGCCGCTTTGCCAGATTCAAGCTACAGTTAGGACCCGGCCGCTACGTCGCATTCAAGCACAAAATGGAAAACCCGGAAAGGTACCCCAAGGACCGAGTGAGGCTCTTTATGTAAATTCGCAGTGTACAAAAGGTGGAGTAATGTGAAAGAGAGATTGGGATTCTCCGTTTTCACGCTCCGACGTTGAGCCAAACTAAACTCGATCGACACAATTTAGAAATAAAAATTTTACCATTCCGGAATTGAAGACAAACACGCTCAGGCTCAAGCATGGCGTCTTTTTGCGTGAGTCGACTCAATTTACGTGGAATAATAAAAATATAGTTTATACTTACTGTATATTAAAACAAACATTGTACTACATTAAAAAAAAAGATCAGTGGAAATACCTTTCGTTTCTCCTATGCAGGAAAAGCTTTTCACCACATCAGTTTTCATCCATTTCAAATCATAAATGTCGGTAGGTACTATGGCAGAACAATGCCTACTTAATTTGATTCACTTTGTTCCATTTCAATATCACTTATTCTTTTTCCAATCAAAATTAAAACCAACGAGGAAACTTTTCCAACGAAGCAAAAGACAAAACGAAAGCAGCAACCTCGACCAAAATTGGGCCAATAAGTAATCGTAGCTACATAATTGTAATAGACCACCAAACGTAGCCCAGGGACCGCAAGTTATGGTACGGACTGTTACTGCGTATATCGGTATCGAAATGCTCCCGAAGGACGACCGTAGATACCCGGTACTGTCCGTAATATAATAATACTATAAACATAGTTTAGCTGTCCGATGCTGGGATTAGGCTGTAGTCATTTGTAAGGAGCTTAAGATATTTTTGATGGAAAAATATCGGTCAAGAATATTTTTGAGTGAACTTATTGGACCGTTAAATTACTGGTTTACAAGAAGTACATAGGGTAGTATATTACGGAGTATTATATATAAAGGGAGTTCATAGGAAAGCGCATAATAATATTAAAGAAATAAATGTGATGTCACAAGTAAATCAGGTCTGTGGGCATGCCTCAATGCCCAGTACGGTAGATCGGTTACTGCAATTTTCACAGCATTTTTGTATGTATGATGATTACTGGAAAATAGTTAACGGAATTGACCACAGCTGAGAACTAGTTATGAAATTACCACTAGAACATTTAATATCTCAATTTACAGTTCGAGATGCTCTAATAACCCGGTTATTTCTCAAGTAGACGTAGAGAAACTCAAATATAATTTACTAAACCTGCTACATTCCACTACAAGAGTATGTATCGTAATATATAATAGAACTATAGAACTCCGTCTAACTCGGTAACTTGAAATTTAGCGTGTTCCTCGGCATATCGGCACCCTACCGTGATTGGGAACGCGATAGTAATATTATTAATATACTCGTAAGTAAGCGTCTTAATGCCCCTATGCCTACGGTTCAACGCTGAGGGTTATTGTAAAATAATTACTTGAGATTTGAATATTATTATATCATTACGGAATTACGGTGTTTTCTTGTAGGTTCACAAGTGGCGGGAGTAATTTAATCTGATTATTTGGGGTAACTGTTTTTGCTGTCTGATATGGTATACCTATAGTGCTACTAGTTATAACACGAGAAATTACATACATAATTGAAGATGTGATTTTCTCGTACGAGTTTATAGGTAAAGGTTAAGTTACGCTTTCAGCTGTTTGTTTTAGAAGAGAAAACTATATAGAACGTCAATCTAGTACCCACTCCTCCAATCCACACGTTTAAAGTAGAAGTGGGTTTTTTAAAATGATGCTAGTAGGACTAGGTCTCTTCAACCTCAATTTCATGCGACAATTTCTCGATCTAAACGAGAATGTTTCGAGAAACGTAAGTATAAGACAGTTACTACCTTTGTTCCCAAAATAGAGTAGTTCTCATCTTGGTGATAGTTGAAGCGACACATCAAGTTTGAATATTTGGCTCGAATTGGACAGCCGAATCTAAATGGGTAACTGTGTGTCAGGCTTGGAATAAATAAGCTGAGTTGCTGTATCTTTGTTTTGAATTATGTCATATGGAGCTTTTTGTACGATTGCTATGAAACTTTCTAGTAGTTTTAAGGGTTCAATGGAAAACTTCTTTGGTACCTAGATAAAATATAGCCGATGTAATCCGGGAATAATAAGCAAAAGTTCAGTAATTTCGTAGCTCTTTCTAGTGAAACAAAAACTCAAATTGTTAAGTTTGAGAGTTTCTTATGAGTGAAAAAATATTGAAGAACCGTTATTATCTTTTTCTTGAAAAAAAAACAAAACATACGTAAATTGGCACATACCTACCTACCTTAGGAGGCAACGAAACCCGCAATAATGGAATGCGCGAAGCGATACGATATTATAAATAAAGCTTAATAATCTAGCAAATATGACGTAACGCTGACGTCACGGGTACGACAGATGACGTGAGCCTCAAGCGAGGTTATGTCGACATATATCACGGAACCCTATCCGTAATATAAGCGCATATTACTCGTACGTTGTATTCTGTCATTCTGTTTCGGATATCAAGTCTGTTTAATTTGACTTTGGTTATGTAGAAAAGAACCAACAGATTTTTTTTTTGTGGCAAGAAGCAAGATTTGAAATATTTTTGCCATATTGGGGCGAAACATCACATTCTTTCCAATTGCAGCTAAAATGAAACTAGTTTAAACAAACGGTGTTGTAGAGTATTGAATTCAATGTTGATGCAGTAAAAAATTATGGTAATGATGAAAGAACGATGTGATTATTATCTATAATTTAAATAAATAAATAATATGAATATTCCAGCAATTACCTTATAGTCAGAAGAAACAACTTCAGTTAAAATATCTAGCTTAAAGCTTTACTTAGTAATTATATTTTTTTAAACTAAAGCTTGACTATCTTTTGTACAATTTCATCCAATTGTGCGTTGTGTCATCGTTTTATACGTTGCGTTGGCATATGTGATGTGATGTATGTATGTGTCGGTTATAATGGATTATATTTTTTTAGCTCTTACGGCTTTTGTTTTGGTGAAAAATTCAACGAAGATGCAAGATTCGCCATTCTCTTAATCTGAGGATTATAACTCAGATACTTTAAAGATGTTGACTAAGGAATAATATGTATCTATTAAGTATATTTAATATATTATAATTTAAAAATGTAGGTTTCGCATACTAGGTATATAAGTAATCCTTTCGCACATGACCTGCGACTCCGTACGTACGACTCCGACGTAACATAACTACTTCGGAGCATTACCTTCAGCGATAAAGAGCGACTTATCTAATTCCCCTAAAGAAAAGATTTCCCATACATAATCATAAATAAATTAAAAAATCACGCGTGTGCGAAATCACAGCAAACATTGCTTTGTTTTATAACTGTCATCTTTACCTTCATTTCCCTTTCGGAGTTGATATTATTTTTTTCAAAGGCCGTTTTTAGGGTTCCGTAGCCAAAATGGCAAAAACGGAACCCTTATAGTTTCGTCATGTCCGTCTGTCCGTCTGTCCGTCTGTCCGTCTGTCCGTCTGTCCGTCTGTCACAGCCGATTTACTCGGAAACTATAAGTACTACAGTGATGAAATTTGATGGGAATATGTGTTGTATGAACCGCTACAAAAATATGACACTAAATAGTAAAAAAAAGAATTGGGGGTGGGGCCCCCCATACATGTAACTGAGGGATGAAATTTTTTTTTTCGATGTACATACCCGTGTGGGGTATCAATGGAAAGGTCTTTTAAAATGATATAAAGTTTTCTAAAAAACATTTTTCTTAAAGTGAACGGTTTTTGAGATATCAGCTCTCAAAGTCGTAAAAAGTATGTCCCCCCCCCCTCTATTTTTATAACTACGGGGTATAAAATTCTAAAAAAAATAGAGGTGATGCATGCTAATTAACTCTTTCAACGATTTTTGGTTTGATCAAAGTATCTCTTATAGTTTTTGAGATAGGTTGATTTAACTGTAATTTACGGAACCCTTCGTGCACGAGTCCGACTCGCACTTGGCCGGTTTTTTTTTATTTTTAGCGAAGAGTACGAAATAAAAGAAGGCTTTCGTTTGAAGAAAACTCGTAATAATAGCTGCTTTTTACCTGTCATCGATGTCTGTTTGTGATTACGCTTTTGTTTGGCTAAAATCTTTTGTTTGAGCTTCGGTCTTGTCAGTGTTGATGTTAAATTCTGCATCAAATAACTATTTCGTACATTGTCGATAGATGGTTCTAGTAGTAAATGTTTAGGCACAAATTAAATACCTAATCTTTCTACAAATGCATTCTGAAAATATTTTATGGTAAATTTGTGGTAGGTTTGTGGAAAATATATCTTTGGTAGTCGTTATTTGTAGTCAGAACCCAGTAAATCTGACGACCAGTCTTATGCCTCTTAATGCTCCTTGCATTGAGGAGGTCAGATAGGCTGTCGCTCTTAGTAAAGCACTTGTATTCAGCTGCATTCGGCTAGATTGGTAGACCCCAATATGGTTGAGAAAAAGCTCGGAAGATGACTAGAAATATTAAGTGCCAAATTTATTTACTACATTAGGTACTTTAATGTTTCATAACGCCCTAAATCAGAGTAGTTAGTTTTAATAGGTGTAAACCACTAAAACTGACCAAGAAGATCTTGAATTCTGAATGCAGTTGTTTTTGACTCCTCGCGCATAAGTTTTGCATATGGCGTAGAACTCAAGCATTTAGTATTAATGGTAGTTTTAATGCTTAAGTCGGGTCATTCAAACCCTGGTGAAAGATCTTGTTTTACTTATAGATGAGTACTCTGGAGATTTGTAAAATTCACTGTAAGTAGTTGTGTAAACGATTTGACAATAAAACCTTCTTTGGTTAATAATGAGGACTAAGGTCTATATTATTATGTCTATATATAGGTATTATGTCTATCAGCGAATTGCAAGACATCATATTTTAACTAAAAATGAACCTTAAAAAATCAAACAAGTAAGATACATCACCAATATTCTCTTAATATCAAGAAAATAAACGACATAATATCATCAAACTCTTGAGAACGTTTTCCACTCAATACTATTATTATAGCAATACTCGTAACGTAAGAGAAATTGTACAATACTTGCCATCGTAAACACACTGAATGATAAACAATGTGAAAGAATGATAGCGGAGCAGAATGCTGGTTTGACGAGCCCGCATTCTATGTACCCGTGGCTTATGTTTATTTTCGATTTCACTTCACTTAGTATACGCGAGGAGGGTTATAAGATTAAATTTGATGAAAACAGATGAAACGTAAACATTTTAATAAGAAAATTGAATGTCTAGCGTCAACTTTGAGATGAAGATGGAGTTTTTATGCATTTAAAAAGGTAAAATAAACGTTTGCTATTATGATTGTTGAATAAAGAGAGAATTAAATAGGCTCACATTATAGTAATGAAATTATGATAAAAATGCCTTCTTAATAAAATTTTATTGGTGATAATCTAATGTTTGAGTCTATCGAATCCATACATACTAAAACTAATAAAAGCATTGAAGACTATGGGGGAGAACATTGCCTGGTAGTGGTACAATTCAAATTAAAAAAAAAATCTTCTGCGCCTCTTAATTTTTGCGTATACTATACCTACACATTGCATTATACCCATACATGAGGGCGACATTACTACTCCAATACATTACGCATTAGTTTACCAGTATCCGCAAAATGCATAACCGTGCTCTTTTTGCTACATTGTGCTTAGTTTGTAATATCGTGTTATGTAAGTTAATATTTTATCAATCTAAGAGTAATTAAATTCTTTCCACGTAATTAAATATTATCTTTGTTTTAAGGTGAATGTAAGCAAACGTCTAATAAAGCGCTCACTGCATATTTCCAAGGATCTTATAAAGGCTTGAAAATTCCATCGTTCTTAATAACTCCTGTAATAATAGTTCCCAAAGCTAATAACGAAAATAGTTCAAATGCTAAACTAATAAGTGATGAAGATTTCTTTGAAAAGGGTGCAATATACATGAAAATTATACCGGTGAAATTAATGTTTAATGATACAAAGGCAAGCGAAGAAAATAATGATATTGAAGTGAATTTTAGACAAGCTTTGAACAGAGGCAGTGTTAATAAAACTGATGGAAAAGAAAATCACAAAAGCGAAACTGTACCGAAAGATGACAATGTTGAGAATACTACAGTAGCAAGTACAACTGAAGGAACAACGACTCCAAATACATCTACTACAGTGAATAATGATATCAAAAACGCCACAGAAATAAGTACAACTGAACCTAGTGGTCTCTATCCAACAGCAGTTTATGATGATAAAACGGTAAATACTTTGACAATAACAGATGGACCGCCAAATTATTTTTTGCTACCACCTTTATTAGATGAAGAATGGAAAAACTTCACAGTGACTACAAATTTTAATATAACCAAAGAAAATAAAACAGAAATGGTGGCTTTTGTGAATACTACTTTGTCTTCATTAGTTAATGAGACTGGCAGTACAATGAAAGGTCCCTATCCACCCGCCTTGTACCACAATAAGGAGATTGATCAGGTATCAATTACGACAAATTCTTATACAAATGATTCACCTCTACCGCCGACTAAAGATGATCGATGGAGAAGTTTCAGCTCTTCATTTGGGGAAATGTTTCCGACGTCAAATGAATTTAGACCATTAGCAGGTTTGTATTATGATGGATTTTTGCACAAACCGCTGCCTAAAAAGCCGGGTTTTGTTCCGTACAATCGATACGTCCTTTATTAAGTAGTTGCTTTTACAATGTCAGGTCTTTTTGTTAGTAAATAAAGTGTTGCTATTATTTTATTTTACTTCACTCATCTGTTTGGATGGATTTATGGTCACGGCATATTTTAACAAATTAGAACTCAACAACCCTGTTTCAATCTATTTGTCGTTGTTACATAATTTAAACTGATAATTGTTTTAATTAATAATGCTACAACTAAATGATTTATCTATCTAATTCAAACAGATTTATAAATTCAATTTTCATTCTGGTAACATTTAATCATTATTACAATCGATTCCATGAATAAATTCCGCTATCGCGTACAATATAAAAGCCATCGATAGTTCCTCTAACTATGTATATGACAACGTTCTCACATTTCCAACATCGGTAGCATCATAAAATTCGAACAATGCCGATAACTACTGCAACTCGACAAGGCTCTAAAATTGGTATTGTCAGTACATACTCGTAAAGCAACCATTGGCTTTTGTATCCCCAGTCATGTGTGTAACATTGTTACGTGAAGATCGACACTAAATTAGTGCTGTTTTATTGCTGGTCGGGACCCGGTCTACTTCCCACAACGTTTCCTACTTCTGTAGAGAATCGATAAAATTGTTTGAGGTTATAACATAAATCCTGTCTCGCTATTTTCGTCGTTGAAAGCAACGTAAGTTGAGTGTCACGAATGTTGCCGATGGTGAAAATTTTGCTTGTGCTAAGACTTGATACGAAGAGCAACTTTGAGTTGGAAGTGCAGCAGCTAGTTTTTAAACTTACCACGTCCATTACCAGTCGACAGCGCGTCGAGAATGCTTTAGACAAAAATAAACGATTAGCCTCCATGTCTGTGAGCATTCAATGTAGTTTTATCAACAAGTTACAAAGTTGTGCAGTGTTTAAGTGAAATATATTTTTATACCAAGTAACAATATACTTTATTTTTCCCTTTTTTGACTATTTTGTTGCTCTTTAGTATTTTAATCGACCCTTTGTCAGCCACAGTAAAGTATGTTCAGCTGGCTACAGAAATAAGAGTCCACAGGTGACTTCCAGAACATTTATTATTCACCTGACAAAGTCAGTCGCCATTGGAAGTTTCCTGTAAAATGTACTCGAGAACGAAGTAGATTTTCCTTTAAAGTGTTATTGTTACGACAAGAAAGGGAACGACGATCGATTCTGCGTTTTATATGAATTTTATTTTGTAATCGTTCTTTGGATACAATATTGCATGGGGATTATTTTCGCTTTGCGTATTTTGTAGCGAAATCTTCCTGTATATAAACTTCCATATAAATAAAAACCCACAATATATTGTATTAAATATTTGTAAAATCTGGGATATCGCATGATTGTGGTCGCAATAACAAGATTCGTTAGCGAAGTATGTGGTCACAATAGTGAAACCTGTTGAATTTTTGAAAGGCGACTATTTTGTGAACTTTGCCGAGCTATTATTGTTTACGGATATTGCAGTTTTGGTGTTTTCTTTCAGTAGTTTTTTTATTGAATATAGTTGTCGAATTGAGGGAAATAATAGTGTGAAATAATAGGTGATTTGGTGTAAATCAGATAAGAAGTTATACTTTTAAATAACATCAAAATCATAATTAATAACGATTAAATCCCTTTATCCCTTCTCAGACGATTTACGAAGAACAACTCGGCTAAATTGTTGCTTAAGATATAATGGTTCGTCATTAATAGCAAAGTTACGAAGGTTTGTTATCAAAATCTTATCATCGGACTTTAATTGTCTTTATAATGAGGTAGGTCGTCAGTATTCAGAGTGAGTATTTGTCTCCAAACAGGCCCTCGACAAATCGCCGTCTAGAATAAGATATTAGGGTGCAAAACTTCATGCATTGACCCCTTTTTAAAGGTTAATGTTTTGCGCCTCCCGTCTCATCACCTGAATACTAAAATGTTTTTTTCGTTTTCGGAGCTGTAGTGTGTAAGTTGTGGATTATTTTGATTTAGGAGTCGGTTGATTCTAATTGAAATAAATAAAGAACGTCGTACATTGATGTGACGAAAGACTTTTTTTACGAAAAAGTGGGTGGTCATTTTATATTTTCATTGTAAAAAACATTCATTTCGTAATTATTTTAACTTTCTTGTTAGTCCTGCTGGATAAAATACCTTTTAGAGTGTCGAGTGCCAGTACAATTTGTTTTGGAAATCGTAAAAAAGCAATCGATTCTAACAACGGCTCATTATTGTCCGTGTTTCTTAAATAAATCATTAAATGAGGACTACTAATTAATAAAATGAACTGACAAAATATAAACATCCTAATTCTTTGCTGTCTTGTTTTTATTTCCTTTTTACTTATCTACGTAAATGACTTTTTTGTTAATTTTTGTCAGTTGATTTGCCTTCAGGGATTCCTTGGGTACAATAACAACTGTATATTTTTTTTTAACTACATGAAAATAACATTTAATTAAATAAACAAGCACGAAGTCATTTGTTTAAGTAAAAACATTGGGAAAATAAATCTCATCCACAAGTAACTTTAAATAACAAGAAAAAAAAAGATTTTAGAGTAAGAATTTTATATCGGATGAATTCTGCAAGTGTAGGTCTGACCTATACCTCTGCTTAGTACCGCAACACTCGGCTGCCCGCCTCTCACGTCCAGTCCACTCCAATAAAAAAGTACTCAATCTAAAACACTCGCTGCAGTTAACTTAGAAAATAGAACAAATCAAGCGCAATTCTAACACAGAAAATATATTCGCAATCTCCTAGTTTCCATTCGACGTAAAGCCAATCTGTTTGGAACACAAAAATTGCTCTATAATGCGCTTAGTACAAAGCTGGTTACGCAAAATTTACAACAAAGTATGTTCTAATTTCGACCCATTCGCCGTTGGTAAGCGCATTCCAACTGCAGTATGCACAGCGAATTTTCTGGAATATTCTCAACTTGTTTATTGTTGGCTACCTCCATTTTCCCTTTAACCTTTTAGCGCTTTATTGCTGCGTATAGCTTTAATCTGTTGCTTTAGTTTGGGTCTACTGCTTCCAAAAGGTATGTGGAATTTTGCTACGATTTTGCAGAACCTTTGATGTTTACGTCAATATTAGAATTGAAGATTGGTTATATTTTCCTCCACGTTGATTAGACATCAATCCAATTTTCTGTTTGAATAGTTTGGTAGGACAACAACTTAATTCGATTATAGTAGTAATACTTATTTGTACGGTGAACCAATAACAAACGTGTATGTATGTTTTTATTTTAAGGACGTAAATGTTGAACTATTGTAGCTTTTCATTTTCCAGTATTTAATATTATACCTACAACTTACTATAACTATTAAAACCATTTCTATGGCTAAGCAGATTCTGGTCAGGTCATATAAGATCTAAAACCTTATATGACGAATGTTTACGATTATTCTGTAGGTTTCGAGAGCTCGTTAAAATATTGATCACGGCAATCCCCGCGAGATGGAGCTACCAATTAAAACTTCAAGATGCTTTGACAAGCTTTTGTCGATGACGTCATAAATGTTAAACTATGTTACTTTACTATTTAAGCTGTTGAGTGAAGAATTGTAGTGGTTTTTGTAGTGCAATAAAGTACCTA
This sequence comes from Helicoverpa zea x Helicoverpa armigera, assembly GCA_033682625.1. NCBI lineage: Eukaryota > Metazoa > Arthropoda > Insecta > Lepidoptera > Noctuidae > Helicoverpa > Helicoverpa zea x Helicoverpa armigera. Next base: position 4,257,147 of record JAWIIS010000029.1, read on the forward strand.
TCTATATTTGACCGCCTTTCTTGTAATCATTGATCAACCTTTAAAACAATACATTTTCCAATCTCAGTTACCTAGTAAATATTTCTAGGTAACCATTCGCAATAACCAGCTAGAGTACGAAGTTCTACGGACGCAATCCGGGTTCATAGCTCCCAAGTTGTGAGACTACGAGAAAAGACCGAGTCCATAGGGAAAAACTCCAAGCATGATTAATACATACGTAGAAATGATTGATCAGTCCCTATACTGAATCAATCATCATAGTTCAATAACTTATTTTGTAACTGCGAAGCTCATATTGATGGAATAATCAGGACATGCAATGCTATTAGTAGAAATCGCATTTAGCAAAAAATCCTTGATAGCTTTAGTTTTTTTCCACGCAACGTATAGAGTGCTCCTATTGGGTTAAAGCCGAGGCTATTTTTCTAATGGAATTTCCAGCTTTGGATGGTTTTTATAGTGCACCGAACAATATTAACTGAGAGTACACAGAAAGCTACGGAAATTAGATTCGGTAGCGGAAAAACAAAGCATACTTAATAGTATAGAAACTGCATAGGTTCATATTTATGCTGATACTCAGTGCTAAAATGATTGTCACTTTTTATCAAAGGATAAAATACTCAACTATTCACTTGCTGTGACGAATAAATGGTAATTTTTATTGTATTGTGAATTTGTGTGTAACAGTTGAGTAACTTTCCTAGTGTGAGCACGGTACCCAAATATACCTATGTATATTACAAAAAGAATGATACATGTCTTATAAATAGAACTCATCTGAACACCCTGAGAAATCGGATCATATCTAAGCTCTAAAAAATGACTTTATCTCCTCTAAGTTTAACATGTAATCAGCGCCTACGTACCTAAATATCAGATGGTAATGAAATCTGAGCCACAAGATACGACAACCCCGGCTTATTGAGCAACGTCAGGCGCGCACCCTCAATGCGGTATTACATATGATTTATTTTAAAGGGTGAGGTACTCAACATGCTCCTCAGATAACTTTTGCACACCATTCATGTGTACCTAGCCTTGAATGTGAATGTTTGAAGAGTCTGTGATATGATTTATTGGTGTTAGCGTATGGTACTACAGTCGGCTTTCATTTCTTACGAGGCTTCGAGGTTAAAGACGTGCGAATAAGGAGTCGTATTTTTTGTGACTAACTTAGTTCTATGGCTTTGCTGAAGAGGATTATGAAAAGAATTGGACTTTTTATAAATAAATCTTTGTGTGTATAATAAAAGAAAGTAGGCTGCGTGCGGATGAAATATCATGTTGGAGCTATTCATGTTTATACAAAGATACAAAAAAAGTTTAGCCTAAGTTACCATCTGAAGACGGCGCGTAATATTATCACCAGTTTGAAGCACCAACAAAATAACGAATTCAGTATGAAGTTCGGCTATAAGCTGTTACCATAACACAGCCAAATCTTTACATAAAGAAACACAAATGCTGCGATTACTCCAAAATACAAGAATATTACACCCTAGATATTTTGAATGAGCAAAATGAGGTGAGTGAATGAATTTTATAATTACTTGTGCGCCACTCGGTCCCTTTGGCGGTTCCGGCCCAATGTAAAATTAATTTCTGTCTACACACTGTAGGTATTATACAGCTTACATAGGGTTACGAAGTGTGCAAACAGTACGCTTAGCGAAGAATATCTTGTATTATTATTTTGTTCATTAAACAGACAGCAGGAACTTTCTAAAAGTTATTTATAAGTATTTGATAATAAATCAATACGTAATTTACATTAACTCACTACTGAATTGGAGATTAAGTAAGCTGAATAAGCGTCATAAGAAGCCTCTCGTTTTAAATGTTAAATACATGTTTACTTTCTCATAACTATGTTGTTTATTTCTCGGAATCATTTCATCATTGAAACAAAAACAAAAGTATTAATAATGGTAATGCAAAAAGTAATCATACATTTACTATAGTAAGTTTCCAAAATCATTAATTAAATTTAAACTTATTTGATACAACACAGCGTGTAATTATACAAAATACTATTGAATTAGTAATTATGTGGCTTCTATTACAAAATATGTGGCGAACATTTTCTGTATTGTTTGATAAGCTGTCAGAAATCACTGAAATTAATAGAGCAATGTCGAAACCACAAATTCAGTTGATCTAACATGAAATTATTAATATACATTTAAATTATAACGATCGCCGTGATTGAAATAGTTTGCTGTAGACTGGTTTCAATAACCTCAATTTCGTGACTATTTGATTGTTATTTAGTTGTTTGTATTTATGAAGTAGGTATATTGGTAAAAATGGAACAAAGCTGGTACTCTCTGGAAGCATGAGTTTAGATTGGCGTACCTACATAAAAGTAGTTTGTGTTCGCTTGTCTGTTCCCAAACTTAAAATTCGAACAAATCAAACAGAACGCGTTCTTTTTGGCAAATTCCAATTAAAACAAAACACTACTTAAACCGAATGCGGTACAAGGTTGAGAAAATTAATTTAACCGCTACCTCTGTACATTGTATTGTACAACTCGCGAGATTGTTTGGTAAACAAGTTCAATTTCGGTGTTGCAGACGTACGACTGGCCTGGAATGTTTGCGGTCTACCCACCTGAGCTATGACGCTTGGAATACGTTATTACGCGGAAGACGCGGTTTTTGTACTGTAGCCGTCATTTTAAGTGTATAAATCAAACAATTCCCTTAGGAAAAAGAACATTAGTTTAATAAGTGATTTAGAACTTTGTCAATCAGAATTAGACGTATGTAGGTCGTTTCATGACACTGAAATTCAGCGCTTACAGGAGGAACTTCATATTAAAGAAATTTGTCTTAGGGATATTTTCCACAAATATGAAGCTTCACAACAGGATTTGAGTAAGCGCATGCAAGAGGCCTGTGAGCTGGCAGACATAGTGAGGTGCAATGCAGAGAGGTATGAGTCATTGACAAATAACCTTTCCTGTAGTTGTACTTGCTCCCCGACACCTGAGCCCCAGTCTGTTACCCCGGCACCACAGGTGACTCAAGTGGCTGTCACCCATGATTCTGATTCTATTACAGTTATAAATAAAAGTGTTACATACATTTTTTCTGACAAATTTGGTCAAGGATTAGGTAGTATATTTAATCAGTGTTCGCAACAATATGTAATTAATAATTGTTTACCTGGTGCCAGTTTTAGCCACTTAATAAATACTATTAAATTGACAAAGCTAATCCCCTATTCTACTATAATTTTGCTTTATGGAGATAGCTTTAATGTTACAAAAAAAGATATTATAGATTGCATTAGTCTTGTTCTACATTTAAGTGAAATAAATAAATGTAAATTCATAATAGGTGCCTTACCTTACTCTTACAGTTTGACTGAGGAACAGAATAGGCACATTTTCAATCTAAATATGTAATGTACAATAGGACTAACCGTCTTGACTCTATTTCAATTTTTGATGTTAATCAGTTTGATAATAGATTTCAATTAACTGAATATTCTATGTATTTGCCACCTAGCTGTAGACGACACATTGCTAATCTTTTAGCATATAATATACACATAGACACAGGTACTTGTCATGTACCTCCGGATATTGTTAGTAATACTACTAACATTCTTATTGATATGCCTACTAGTTTAAACTATTAGGCACGACAACAGGTGAGTCAAATGTTTTGAATCTTGTACATCAAAACATGCAGGGCTTATCTGGCAAGGAGTTAGAGTTAAGTTTGTTTTTGGAAGGTTTTAATGTTCATGTCTTATGTTTGACTGAACATTGGTTAAAAGAACCCGAAATATTGTTTTTAAATGATAGCAAATATACTGTACAAAGTGCGTTTGTAAGGAAGAATGCCATACGAGGTGGATCTTTAATATTAGTTTCTAACGAGTTAAAATGTAAACAACGACAGGATCTGGTTAATCTTTCTGTCGAGCGCACTATCGAGTTGTCTTGTGTAGAACTTGAGCGATATGTTATAATTTGCGTATACCGCCCCCCCACAGGTGATTTCAACATATTCGAGTCAGTTATAGAAGACTTGTTTAATAAATTGAAATCTAATAATAAACGTAAAATAATATGCGGAGATTTTAACGTAAATATATTAGAGGTAGATTCTCCATTAAGTATTAGACTCGTAAACCTATTTAAATCTTATAACTTAGTCAATTTGTTTTTTGAACCTACAAGAATCACGGCCACTTCTTCAACTTGCCTTGATAATATTTTTTGTGATTGTGCAGCCTCAAGTTGTATGCTTCTTAATAACCTGACGTCTGACCATTGCGGACAAAGTGCTTGTTTTCCCATGGTAATCCACAAAAAGCCATTTAAAATTGAATGCAGGCCTGTTACAGCTAGTCGATGTAGTAGATTTAAAAGTAATATAAACAAAAAACTTAAACCTTCTATTCTTGCAAATGAAGATCCTAATGTCATGTATGGATCACTCTTTGATGTTGTAGAAAAGGAATTCAATTCCACGTTTAAGACTAAAACCATGACTGTCAATGCTACCTCTGCCAACTTTAATAAATGGGCTACTGAAGGTATTTACAAAAGTCGAGCGAGGCTTTACGAGTTATACGGTATGAAAATGTACAGGTTTGATACTCCGTTCTTAGATTATGTTAGAAAATATTCAAAATTATTTAAACAAATTTGTAATGTTGCTAAAGCAAAATATTTAAGTAATACAATAAAAAATTCTTCTAATAAAGTAAAGACTACTTGGAAAATTATTAATCAGGAAACTGGAAAATCGACAAATATTGAGAATAAATTAGAAATAGTCGCTGATAATAAACGTAATTAGTAATGCGGCTGACGTAGCCATGGCATTTAATGAGTTCTTTGCTAGCATACCTTTAACTACGACTCGCTCCTTGAGTTCTTCTGCTACGGACGCTGAGAATCTCCTGCATAATAGTGTCCCAAAGTGTGACGCTATTTTTAGTTTTGAGCAAATAACGCCAATTGATGTTATTAACGTTTTTAATTCGCTGAACTTAAAAAACAGTGGTGACTATTGGGGCATTTCCATTAAACTATTAAAGAATATTATCGACATTGTTGCCCCCTATCTTGCTATCACATTTAATAAATGTATTGAAACCGGAGTTTTTCCCGACCTAATGAAACTAAGTAAAGTCATTCCTTTATTTAAATCAGGCGATAAGAAGGATGTAAATAATTTTAGACCCATATCCATCTTACCCGCTTTTAGTAAAATATTCGAAAAATTAGTACTCAAGCAGTTACAAAGATATTTCAATGTTAATAGCCTCCTTCATAGTGAACAATATGGCTTCACAAAAGGTCGTTCGACAACAGATGCTGGTGTAGCTCTTTTAAAACACATTTTTAATGCGTGGGAAAACTCTCAGAATGCCATTGGAGTATTCTGTGATCTCTCCAAAGCATTCGATTGTGTGCACCACGATACGCTTCTACGTAAATTACGTTATTACGGAGTCCAAAATGAAGCTCTTAGCGTAATAGAATCCTATTTAAATAACAGAGTGCAATGCGTAGATGTCAATGGCGTCAAATCATCAGGTTTATCAGTCCAATTAGGTGTGCCACAGGGCTCAATATTAGGTCCGTTCTTATTCCTGGTATATATTAATGATCTACCATACCATCTGAAGAATATCTGTGACGTTGTACTGTTTGCAGATGACACTTCACTTATTTTTAAAGTCGACAGAAATAGGGATCAATTTGACGACGTAAACAGTGCACTTTCGTTGGTTACACACTGGTTTAGTACTAATAACTTGGTCTTAAATGCGAAGAAAACAAAATGCCTTAAATTTACTCTACCGAACGTGAAAAACCTAGGCCCGAATATTATATTAAGTAACGAGGTTCTAGAAACTGTCAAATCCTCAGTATTTCTTGGTATATCAGTCGATAGCAGACTTCAGTGGGGCTCGCATATAGCTAGCCTCGCGGGAAGGCTTAGCTCAGCTGCGTACGCCGTCAGAAAAGTAAGACAATTCACTGACGTAGACACAGCTCGAGTAGTCTATTTTAGCTACTTTCACAGCGTTATGTCCTACGGTATTCTTCTGTGGGGCAAAGCTGCTGATATTCAAAACATATTTGTATTACAAAAACGAGCTGTTCGTGCGATATACCGGTTAGGTAGTAGACATTCGCTAAGAGAGCTTTTTAAAGAAATAGGCATTCTTACTGTGGCATCACAATTTATCTTTGCCAATATACTCTACATTAGGCAAAATATTCATTTGTACACCAAAAAAAGCGATGTTCACAGTATTAACACTAGAAACAAGCATAAACTGTGTGTACCCACTCACAGACTTCACAAGGTTCATGGATCATTTTTGGGGCTCGGTATCCGCTTTTACAATAAACTACCTCTAACTTTACTACAATTACCGTTTAATGCATTTAAATTACAAGTAAAGTCAATTCTTTCAAAGAAGGCTTATTATAGCATTAATGATTATTTAAATGATAGGAATAGTTGGTCGCTAAGTTGAACGCAAGGCAGCTCATTCTTGTTATGACTATAACTAAATTATTAACTTATTATAATTTTTTTTTTTTTTTTTTACATTGTTTGACATTACTTCTGACATTAATTCTGATTTTTAATTTTGCTTAGCATTGTTTCTTTATGGCTTCTTTTCTTTATGGCAAGCACGTCATGCTCCCTTAGACGGTATGGCCAGCGGTAGCGTTGGGGGTCGGGTTGTCCCCTTCCCTCAAAAATGTGCGAAGGGGGCGATGGCTGATCCTCGCGTTATACTCGTGAACGGGTGCTGCTGGCGGTACCAGGTCGTGTTGGTGGCTATTGACACTATTCATAATAGTATGATTTTCTATTAGCTTTTTTTGGAGAAAATAATAATACTGTAGTCCTGGCAGGTACACCTTGTTTGTGTTGCTATAACATAATCATCTGCGCATGTGGGTGGGCACGCCGATTTTATGCTTATATTAAAAATACATTTCTATTTTATTAACAGGAGGCTTTAGATACACTTAATAGACTATAAGTAATGCTTGAGTACCTACTTAGTCTTTATGGGTGTAAATCTATGTGCTAGCCTACTTGTGTTAAGTTTGTATTTTTTTTTCTTTCCTAATTTTATATAATGGTTATCATGTGATAATGATATTTTTATTTGACTTGTTTTGTATACATTCTGGTTCTTCAAACCTTACAGACAGACATGTGTTGCTGGGGAGTTTGTTGCGCCACTTCTTCTTCCCAGCAAAAACACATAGGAAGTGGTGAAGGGCGGGCGTTTTGGGGACTGTCTTTTGTTTTTGACGTTCGAAAAGTGCTGATTTATCAGCCTAATTTGAATAAACGATTTTGAGTTTGAGTTTTGAGTTTGAGTTTAAATTATATTTTTGGAAAGACTGAAGTGGTATTGTTGTTTCTTTGAAATGTATATTACCTACACATTACAAGGAAAATGTATTGTGCTTTCCTACATGAGTGAGTCTGGTCGTACCTTTATTGATAAATTGCACTGCAACTGCAAACAGCAATATATTATTTCAGAGCATTCCTCGAAGTTCCAACATAACAATAATAAAATCTCATTAAAATACCTTTCAATATTGCGAGGTATTTCCATCTCGAAACGATGTAGTTATGTCGAGAATTTTCTTAAAATATTCATTTCAACAATGACACTAACAGAGTTATTTCAGTTCAACTTTGTATGGAGCGGCGAAAAGCTGTCATTTTTAGCATTGTCCGACTAAGGAAGGCTAACGAGAATTCTTGAAGCGCAACGTTGTTAACAAAAATGTTTTTTTTAAGATTTTAAATTAATGTAAATCTTTCCCTTCAACCGTTTTGGATACTAGACTCCTTACATTGCGCAAGTAAATAAAAAGTTTATAGGCTTACCTGTATGCCTCGACGTGTGCTGACCTAAAAAATGGAATGGAAATCAAAATACACTTTTATACAGAAATGCTGTTTAAAAGTATATTTCTTAATAAAATGCACGTATGTTCACGCATTGTGGATAATCGGATGTTATGTGGTATTTTATGTCCTGAATGTCCATCGGGTGTAATTTTTTCACAGAAGTTCATAATACACTTAAAAATTAAATTAAATAGTCTTTATAAATGTAGTGTACTGTATTATCACCGGTATCTGTCGTCTCGTTGTACAATAAATATTAATAGAAGCATAGTAATATTCATATTATTTACACAAGGAACGCAAAACGACTACCAAAACCCCACTCATTTGTTAAGACAGGTCAAACATCGTTCTATCTCCATCAAATTCACGTAAATTGCTGCTACCTGAAAACTTTTTATAATTACCGTAACTAGGGCTGCCATTTCGAATTTCGCCAAACCCGGACAAACATTTTTAAAAACCCGGACATTTGGCGTAAATCGCATTTTTTCCCCGGACGAGTCCGTTTTTTTTTTAACAAAACAAGACCTAATTTTTAACATTACCATATTACTTAAATTCAATAAGGTGCTTCCTTACATGAAAAGTCAGGGCCGTCTCTGGCTCATGTAGTACCTAGTATTGAAATATTGTGACTTAACGTATTTTGAAGGTCATAATTAAGAAAGCTCATATGGAAACTAGGAGTTACCTTCTTGATAGGTTAGACAAAAAAAAAATTAAAAATACAAACAACTGTGAAGTGAAGTTGCTGCAAGCGAAGCAAGCGCAACATTTTTTGAATATTGGGATATTCAAGTAGCTAAACGTAAAAAAAAACAGTGTTAAGAAAAGGAGCCTCGAGCGAAGCGAGCGCGAAAATTTTTGAGTTTTGGGACACTTCGACTTCTGCATTATTAGGCGCCCGGGTTATTCGCATACCCAGGCACCATAGGTTAAGATGGCCCTGTGAAAATTGTCCGGGTTTTCCCCTTCACACTTCTTGAAACCCCGCCCGGACGGCCCCCGGACGGCCTCCAAACGAGGACAAATCCGGGGAAACCCGGACGGATGGCAGCCCTAACCGTAACTTAAGTAACGTTTTAGTGTTTCACGGGCAGTTTAACTTTATAAATAAAATATAGTCTATGAATTAAGTATCTAAAAAATAAAATTAAGTATTAGTAAAAATCACACATGACAAAAACATTACCACAGCTACACAATAATATATTCGCTATTGCACTCTATCTTTCTTGTCATAACATAGGAAAATAGGACGTACTCTATTCTCAGTGGAAACTACATGGTATTAAAGTAAAGTATTTTCTTGTTACTTCCCAGCCATTTTCCTTGAGAAATAATTCATTTCAATCACAACGGACAAGTGAATCTCGTCGTGAAATGAACCCTGTTTATTATAAATATTATTTTTATTAAATTTCTGAGATATTTTCATTGAAGCATTATACTGGCTTGGGAACAGTTGAGTGGCATTGGATAAACTAACTGACTTAAATAAGACTTAATTAAACAAGCATTCTTTTAAGTGTATGGTGGACAAAGTTATTTTACAGATTCGTTTTAAATCTTAATCTATCTTTAGGATACGGCTTAGTAGGTACTCAGTATGTTTTCTTTAGACGATGACATGCAAATATTTTTTTATCCACTAACAACGTAGCGCTATGAGAACCAACTTGTAAATTGATTTCGATTTTTAATATCAAATACCTACGTCAAATAAAAAAAAACTAACAATAACAAGAACCAGCAGTGCAGTAAAAAATACAAAAAACTTTTTAATAAAATGTACATTTCCCACCACTTATTTCTATCAACCGTGTCCTTTGTAGTCAGGTTAATAATTTATTGATCTTCGAACGCATTGTAGGCACCTACTTTTACTAATTGGTTCCCGTTGAAAGGTTCTTTTAGTCGGCGCCATTTCGAGGCTGCCAACTGAATTGTTCGGAAATAATTAAACGTAAGTACTCCCCGGTAAGTAATTATTTTTCTTCGGAACTCATCTATAATTCAGAGCTAGGAAGGCTTCGATGTTTGGTTTTGAGCACGCGACTTTATTTGAGTGACTTGTTAATTGTTGGTAGTTATCAGTTTTTCTGTTATTAACATAACAGTCTAGTGAACGCTTTTTGTTCGATGTTTAATTTTCAGTCGTTGTTTAGAATGTAATCAATTTCTAACAAAGTCATTTAACTTTATTGAACTGTAGCTCTGTTTCTATCATTAAAAGGTCTGTATTTGTTAATATCACGGATTATTACATAGTAAAAGCCACATAAAAGGGAGGGTTTGGTCGATATTTAGTGAGGGACACTAAACAGCTGATACATTCACAGATCACGAAGAGAACTTCAAGAAGGCAATCCATACGGACTTTATATTCAACGTAATAGATATTACACAATGATATCTTTCTCGCGATATTTTTCCGCCTTTACGTTACCCGAATAAAGTTACATCGTAAAGATATACATAACCTAATCTTTATCCAAGTGGCGGAAATTTCAACAGGAAAATATTGTGACGTCACGTTTCCCGTATTTCTATAGATAGCGCTAGTATGTGACTGTTTATTTTTTGGTAACATAAACGGAATGGGACCGACACGATTATATCAATCCTTTTGATAGTAACAGCGTTCTTTGTCGATGAAACGGGCCCTTTCATGTTGTTTTTGACATAAAAATAAATGTGGTTAGATAGTATGAATATTAAAATACTGTCTTTCATCGTGAATATTGCCCTAAAATGTTGTATTTTTATTTGTGTTTGAGGTCTTGTACAAATGGAATTTTAAATTGGTTATATATTTTTTAAAGAATATAAAAAGCTCGTTTTACAGGCAATTTTGTAGTATTCATGCCTATATAAACAACCATACGCATTGATCATTAATTAGAACAATACCTACTTGATAATACGAATATGAATAGCAGTATAAACCAAATAAAACTACAATAAATCTTCGCAATAGAACATAACAGAGATTGATTTCCGTAACTTAATATAATCCGAAGTTTATATCCAAAACGCATTCCCATAACTGACAGTTGCTTGTTTGCGTCGAGCCGACTGAAATTGATTGAAAAGAAACAAAATATAGGGGAGAAGTTTCGCTTCCATCACTTTCCATGAAAATGTGAAAACAATAGAAATATAAGTATGTAACTAACTGTGGATTTCAATAACCTATATATTATCCGTCACTATGTCATTATGTCACCTACTTTAACTAGATTAAGAACAAAAATGTAAAATTGATGAACCTAATAAAGAATATCTTGGGTCAATTGTGATTTTTAATGGGGACCACCTGTCTCACTCAAGTAATTCTGGCCCCAACATCTGACCAAAGGGTACAACGCCCGCCGGTCTGATGTGATGTGGGCGATCTATCCGTCAATTTGATCAGAGATTGAATATTGACATTAACTCCATAATAAATTATGAAAGACTTGTCGGATTATTGATGTGATAATATATGTATGTAGTATGTATGAATATTATGCTTAAAAAATTACAATTGCAAAAATACACAAGCAGGTAAGCATGGTTGCACTCAATCATGTTAAGTAACTTTTTAAACCACTTATTTATGCATTAAATAAAAAAGAAACAACCTCACCTTGACACGATTGTATTTCCCTTTTATCGTGAAATCACTTTGACCTTGCATAGAGGAAGTTCGCATTTTATTAGCATGGGGGTTTCTCTCTATGGCGACGTAAAACTGAGATGAGAGAAACATGTTGTGGCATTTAGACAGCCATAAAGACATTCAGTTATGGAGTTATAAAGTTGTCAAATATTAAGTGAATGGATGAGGTTATTTGTTTCGGTTTGTAATTTATTTAGTGAGTTAATAAGTGAACTTGGTGAAGATCTAGAGTCTGAAGGTTCATTTACCATAAAATGATGTCACGACCAAACGTTTTGGTTGCTAAAAACAAAATACTTAAACACCACACATTGACAATGTTCGCCGCGTACAGCTTTTATGATAACCACAAAGAACGCGAACAGATGCAAAACTTGTTCAAGTAAAACAATTTTATACAAATTACTTAACTACCTTGAGGCATGAGAGAACTAAGCAAACTTCGGGCATGGCACTTTTAAGCAAAATTTTACTTCCCCGAGGTGGCGTATTTGCAAACTTTCATATAAACAGCTCAGCAGAAAGGTAAACAAGTTTAGTTTAACTCTAATTTCGACACTCTAAGGAGACGTACTATACGTACAAAGTTCTTGCGACGTCGTCTAATTAGTATATAACTTGGAGCCATTCGTTTCAATTTAGTTTCGGGGCATTTGCATTAGTTCGAACAACTTACACTAATATTCTTGATATAGGCTGTGAATGTCTTTTGATAGCTGTCTAAGAACTTGATTTATTGGTCTATTTCAGATTAATAATAAAATAGATATCCGTTATCAATTTTTCCATCCAGACGCGTTCATTTTGTTCAAGACTATTTAAAGGACAGCTATAAATAATTTTAAGCGCCTTTATTCTCCGAAAACTATTAAAGACCTGTCGATAAAATAGGGAATAATATATTTTTATTGAAAAGGCAATATCTAAAAACGCTGAGTAATACGATATCAAAACTTGGAAAGTTTGAGGCAAGCAATCGCGGGCCGAGTTAGAGACACGATTTCAATCTTCAATTTCACTTATAAGAAGAAAAGTCAAACGGTAACAAAATAAGAGTGAAATGAAACATTTCGAGTATCCAATTCTGGGATAAAAAGAGACAACAATGACCTTTGTTATTGAATTAATATCGTATGGACGAACCCTTTATCATGGGAGTCGATCGTTTGTCCGTTGTTTATATGTTAGGTCCGTTCATTCTGAATCTAATAATATCATGCTGAAAGGGTCACGTTTGTTTGAACGTCGTCTCTTGTGGGTCACGGATGTAAACGCTATGTTTTATTACGATCACTGGGACATGACGTACAATAACTGAACATAAATAAATTTGTGACGGCTGTATTTCTTTTACGGTCGAAGCAGAATCGAAATTGCTGCGGTCCTTTTAACTGCCCTGAAGTATTGTGGTTGGGCATTTCACCTTTAAGCAATGCGTTATATGATTATGGAGCTATGCTTTACCTATAAATACAAAAAAAAACGTATTTTGTTAGTAATTTTAATAAAGACATTATTTATTATACCTGAACTGTAATTAAAATTGTATAGGTAGGTATCGATAAAATTATTTAACACATTTGACAGTTTTTTTTTGTTACATTAATTGGGACCTGGTGCACAAACCAGTGTAAAAATAATATAGCAAGTGAAATACAGCTTTTTCAGCGAAATTCATGTTCAAATTACGGCGTCCGCAAAAAAACTAAAAACCAGCGCTCGCTCTTAGCGTGATTTGTTGAAAAAAAAAGGTAGGTATAGGTAGGTAAAATCGAAGATTTTCGTACACAATCCCGGAAATTTCCATATCTAAATGGAAAACCGACCCCGAACAATCAATTTATCCTCCAATATCCTCGAGCGGTTTATACCACCTGTACAATAAATATTTATACATCTCTCCCTCGGTTTGTATCGCGAAATTCTTGAAACGGAAAACTTTTTACCAACAATTATGATATGATGTTTCGTGTTTGATTAACTGTTAAACGAATACTGGAATATGCTATGTTGGCTTATATTCTTTTAAGTGTAATTGAACACAATTTGATATTTTGATTGGATTTTTTATAAATCCCTCTTGCATATGTAGTCAGATAGATGATCTTGCATCAATTATATTTTGAACTTTTGTAAATAAAACTTTTTGTGTCTGAGCTAAGTGATTGTTCCCACTCAATAACATAAAGTTTACAAATCAAAAAAAATTGACAATACACAACTAATTACGTTCCCTTTTACCCTCATATGAACACAAAAGTCTATACCTATATCTCGTTCCACCCTTCCAATTTCGAGTTGAGCCCTAATAAAACGGCTATTACAAAAAAATATCCGTATCGCGAATCTTTGAACTTCCACCCAATAAATAAAAGACTACTTACACGTTTGTTCAGTAACTTTTCCATTTCATGGATATGGAGCGTACGTCAAAACAAGGCCAGTATATCATTTGAAGCCGTTATGATAATAGCGAAGTTCAGTATATCATGAAGAATGGTATTCAATAGTCCCCGCGCAATGTAACTTGATTTATTTATAGGTTTTTTGCTGTGTTTAGGGTGATAATGTATTGTTAATTTTTGAGTCTTATGAATAGGTTTTTAATGCTGTCTAACCTTTTTAGAGACGAGGTAGGCTTCAACCAAAATAATTTCTAGCAACAGCTAGATCTTACAACAGACTGATAACATACATACATACATATAAGATATGAAACAAGTTTTCTTCGCCCCATAGTTACATCATAGTGGTTGTACTAATAACTCTATGGAATTATTTCCCATTTCTCCGAAAACTCAGTCAGGAAAACGGCACGGCTTATCCTCACTAACCCTGTTCAGCTAACTACATCAAACGTAGAATCTAACTAAATAAACAATAGAGTCCAACACTGATTGTAGTCTGCCATAAAAATCAAATTAATACTAGATTGAAATATTACATCATTCCATCAAAAAAGTTTTGCTGCAATACGAGAGTTTTGTTCTAAAACTAATTTTGGCAGTTCAAAATAGTTGTCCAAATAAATGTGCATCCGAACTGTGCAATCGTTTGAAATATAATAGTTTTCATATTCATATTCATATTCATATTATTTATTTGCATTCCACAATGTATAAAATAGGTGTAACAATATGGCTTAGAGCTAGGTACAATTGTGGACCCTGTAGGGCACAGCAAAATAAAATTAAAATTAAACTTACAACTAACATAATAATTAATAAATCTATAGAGAGAAAAAAAATATATAATAAAATCCAACAATTGACCTTATTATTAAACATAAAAAAAAAATTGTGTAGGAACAAGCATAAGACTACTACAACTACTACAACTAAACTATAAAACTATAGGCTATAAACAATTAAATAACAGGTATTCACTAAAAATACTAAACAACAAAATACTGCAAGATTGGAAAGTGTGATGTGTTATGTACTGTGTTGTGTGTAGACAATATTGTTATCGTTCATGTATTCGTTTATTGAGTAAGTAGGCTTTGTTAGTAAGGATGTTTTTGAGTGCGCGTATGAATTTATTTTGGCTTGTTTCATTTTTTAAAGATTCTGATAATTTATTGTATATTTTGATAGACATTACATAAGGGCTATTGGTGTGAAGTGTCATGTGTGAAGAGGGAAGCATTAACATGTTTTTGTGTCTGACTGGACGATCGTTGTGTTTATTTCCGCGGGTTATGAAAAAGTTTATATTATTTCTTACAAATTTACATATTTCCAGGATATAAATAGATGGTAGTGTTAATATTCGATACTTAATATAAATAGGTTTACAACTGTCGGTTTGCTCTATATTTTCTATTATTCGGATTAATTTCTTTTGGAGGATGAATAGGGTATTGGCGTCGGTACTGTTTCCCCACATAATAATGCCGTAGCTGAGCCATGAGTATGCGCAGACGTAGTATGTGGTGATAGCAGTTTGTTTCAAATTGGAATGTAAACAGAAATGTTGCTGCTGTGTTTTGATTTCACCTGTGAAATGTAAAGTACTGAATAAAAAATAAGCGATCAAATATTACCCTTATTGATAAAAAAATACTACAGTAAAAACATAATTGTTTTTTGTCCCTTATATTATAATTATTACTGATTAAAAAATCAAAAGACCATGCAATTAAAATAGGTATAGTTTTTATTATTCTCAGGATTCTCAACCAAGTTTTGATACTAAGGTAACCTGCAAACTTTATCTTACTTACTTATTCTCGGGAATAAAGAATATATTTTCCGTATGCGAGTATTAAACCAACAGTTAAAGTGTGAACTGTGCAGACCCTTGGGGTAAAGATAAATAAATAATGCTGAGTACCTGTCTCCGAACTTTATGCTCGTTGTGACAGATGAAGTTATGTAAGTCTTCCTCAAGCATTACATGTGTTGCAATTCATCTTAATATAGCCATGTTTTTGTCTTATGGTGGTTCCTTTTTATATTTACAAGCAAAGTATGGTAATGTGTTTACACAATGATAAGTTTTTTTTTGGGAAAACCTTTTGATTGTATCGTAATAAAATGATGCCAATTTGTTCAAGAACTACAATTTTATAATGTCTGATTTTTATTAACTAATTTCATTCTAAGCTTAACGTTAACCATATTTAATATTACTGTAAAAATTCAATATCCCAAATTAGAAAACATTTACTTTCACATAAAGCAAATCCTTATATAAAATTCTTCAAACTCATTTCTGTTTCCCCGTTGAAAATCAATGGGAAACCAAGCCAATTTCCCTTTTGTTTCGAGTTTCGGGCCCATAAGCTCTTCGCAGTCAATTTAACATCAGTTATTTATTACATCTTTGCCGTACTTAAATGTGTTTTATTTTTATTCTTTGGTGTACCTGTGGCTGCCCCGCCATTAATAAATCTTTTCTTCAGAGACCTTTAAGTGCGAAAACTAGGAGCTAATGTACGGGAAATAAAATGGCTTTACACTTGCAGCTAATATCAATTTAATGTTGCTTGCGGCTGTTATTTTCAGGGGAACAAGGAAAACGTTGTTTTGGTTAATTCCTTTATTAATGGTAAAAACGTCTGGAACTGTTTAAATTGGGACAAAAAATAAAAAAAACTTTTTGATAATGTACTCGAACGAATGAATGCAATAAATGGATAAAATAAGTTTGTAAAATGAATACCTATACATGTAGGTACTGTTACTCGTTGGATAAACGTAAAAAGCATACCTAATTTGTTTTTGGCCCTTATTGTTATTCACCGAAAAAATAACACTAAGATAATTCATTTCAGGACAGAGAAATTGAAATTATTTTCTTTTCATATCGCAAATTTGATTAACCTTCGTAAGGAAGCACCTTTAAATTGAAGATCAAAAGATACGGTGGAAAGGACCATAATAGGTAATCGGTTGTCAATTATATAATAAAAGGAAGTTTCCAATGACTGATACATTTATCGATTAATATAAATGTGACCTTGACATTCTGTGAAGCCTGTTAGTTCGGTATGTAAGGACACCCTTATGTAATTAATCTAAAGTAACGGTGGTAATTTGAAGAATGGTGGTAATCTCTGAAAGCGTAACAGACAGACAGACAGAGTTCATTTCGCATTTATAATATTAGCAGGGATATTTTTTTGTGGCTAAAGATTTGTGGTGGCCATTTTCTGTTCGAGCAGCAGAGCTTGATCATTGTCTAGTCCTTTAATAGGTACAATGTATAAATATGAAGCGTTTTAGACACTTTAACAAAATACAGTTTTTAAATTTAATATGTGAGAGAGAGAATCCAGCAGGTCCAAATAAAAACTGAAACACAGCAATACGATTACTGAAATACTTCGATAGACTATTCCTACCGAACGTTCTACTTCGCTAAATCTTAATGTTTATTGAAGCGGTTAAAAGAGCGAAGTTACTTTCTGTACAGAGGAACGCAAAATTTCCAATACCTATGTGCAAAATAAAACCGAATAAAACACTTGAAAATTCATGGTTTAGAACTAAGTATTGACTGTTTGAAAAAGCATCAGCAGAAAAAATGCAATCCAGGTACATAAGAGAGTACATATAAATATGAGGAGTACGTAAGAGGAGTACACAAGAGAACATAAGAGGAGAACATAAGAGTGCACATAAGAGAGAAGATAAGAGAGTTTATAAGAGAAGTACATAAGAGGAATACATAAGAGGAGTACATAAGAGACAGACAACAGAGATTTTACTATGACTTTATAAGCAACTATTATTTTCCTAGCATTTCAATGAATAATTTCAGACCAACCACGTATTATGAAACAGTAATTATAAGTGTACGTGTCGACTATGGTACAATTACTAACTACAACCGTTTGAACTAAATACGTTATGAGTAGGGTTGCCAAATACAGGTATTTCAGTTTGTTCCGGGACAATTCGAGGATCACAAACAAATATAATATGAAAAATTAAAATACTTACATATTTTTTTGGCTTTATTTATTCAGAATTCACATGTCTGAAGACCGTTTTTGCAGTCCTTCAAAAAGATTTTTTAGATCGAACACTTGTTATGTTTTAGTAAAAGGTAATTTTTGAATTTGGGCGGGGTAATTAAGGGGAGGGAAGCGGCCTGCTACTAGTAACAAAATGAAAAAAGCAAGCAAAAAAGCTAGAGTATGTCTGTATTCAGACGGCACTGGACAAGACACGCAATTCCGGGACAATCCCGGATTTCCCAGCCATCAGGCAACCCTAGTTTTGAGACGTACATATTTAATCATTAATGATTAATTTGAAATGTGACTCGCTTCGAGCTGTTGTAAGTGGCACTAACTATCATATTATAATTACTGAACACTTAAGATATAACTTCTGTAAAACTTAAATTCTGTATCACTAGCTTCCTGGATAAGGTGATTCTTCAGTTAACATTTTAGGTTACTATTATTCATAACCTAAAAAATAGACTAAAATTTCTTTCAATTTACTCTATATCTATTGATTTAAAGCAAACAAATCTTATTTTCATGATAAAAGTTGTTAGTCAACGTGATTAATTATATTGAATCCCCCACAAAATCTATTTTTACAATAAAAAAAGAAAGAATATTTTTCGTTGTGCCCAAATGTCAGGAGTCAGCCCACACTCAATAAAACCTTTAATGAAAAGCTAAAACACCGAAACCACGCAACAAATAACATTTAAAATTCATAAACTAATCAAGGGAACTTGAAAATTTTCCCTAAAATTTTGTATAAATAAATCGTAGACATCCTAATTAAACGCGGAAATACGTTAATAATACACTCGCTTACTAAAATGTTAATTACAAACGGTTGTTTACTCGCACCAGATTTACAATGTAAACCGAAGCGGTGAGGTGAGACCATTATTATTCATCGCGGTACCCAAATAACTTCCGAAGACTATGACATTTTAAAACTCACGTCCTAATTTAAAAACTGAACCATAACTATTGTAGCTGATGTTTTAAATCAAACTTTTTAGTTAATGCATTGGGTTCTTTAGTAAGACCTCGTTCAAATTAAGGGATAATTGGATTTGCAAACCGCTTCAGGCAAAGTCAGCTGGTGAAATTGATGTTTTATGCGTATCAATAGACAAGTGTATGTCGGTTTGATTAATATTTTAAAACAGAAAATACGTAGAAATAACTCGACTGATATCGAAAGCAATTAAAAAATGTTGTTCAACACTACGCTTTGTAGGAATTGACTGGATTTATTCGAGACCGTCCTGTGTCGTGACTATCGGGCACTCGAGGCAATCGAATTGCATGTACCGGTTGGATCGGGTGCCCACGATAATCCTCTACTAACAAACAAAATAACAGCAACCTTGCTCGACATAGTGAAAGCAGAGCTTTAGACGAGGTAGGTAGTTGCTGACATAAATTATTAAGGATAATAAACCTAATCTTAAGTATTTTCAAATGTGAAATTGAACCGCTTTTTAGTGCTGTAAGTTGACTAAAAAGTACAAACAGTCTTGCTGGATGTACGTTAATAAAATAAAACAATTAGATTCAGTACACCGAAACATCATTTGCTTAGGCCTTTTCCCAACTACATTGGGACCGGCTCGAGTCCAACCAGATGCAGGTGAGCACTAATGTTTTACATGGAACAGCAGGTGAGAAAATTTTACATGGTTCAGCTGCCTATCTGACTGACCTTTTCATTCGAGTTATCTGAGGAATCCCTAAGGTTGTCAGATCATTCGTTACAACAGAAGCTGAAGATGTTCAAAGACTTCAAATCGAAATACCGCTTGAGGCAAAGTTGAGTGAAATTGATGTTTTATGCGTATCAAAAGACACGTGTATGTCGGTTTGATTAATATTTTAAAACAGAAAATACGTAGAAATAACTCGACTGATATCGAAAGCAATTAAAAAATGTTGTTCAACACTATGCTTGGTAGGAATTGGTTGGATTTATTCGAGACCGTCCTGTGTCGTGACTATCGGGCACTCGAGGCAATCGAATTGCAAGTACCGGTTGGATCGGGTGCCCACGATAATCCTCTACTAACAAACAAAATAACAGCAACCTTGCTCGACATAGAGAAGGGCTTTAGACGAGGTAGGTAGTTGCTGACATAAATTATTAAGTATTAAGCAGTTTCAAATGTTGAACCGCTTTTTAGAGCTGTAAGTTGTCCAAAAAGTACAAACAGTCTTGCTCGTAGCACGTTAATAAAATAAAACAATTAGATTCAGTACAACGAAACATCATTTGCTTAGGTTTTTTCCCAACTACATTGGGACCGGCTCCAGTCCAACCAGATGCAGGTGAGCACTAATGTTTTACATGGAACAGCTGCTTATCTGACTCACCTTTTCATTCGAGTTATCTAAGGATCCCTATTATGATCGTCAGATTATTCGTTACAACAGAAGCTAAAGATGTTCAAATGAACTTCAAATCGAAATATTTAATCATTTTACTAGTGCCTATCACAAGGAACAATATAACAGCCTTCACCTGATATCTCATCCAATATCAGAGCAACTAATCGTGCTGGGAACTAGTGGCCCCAAGAAATATAGATAAAGTGGGTCATCGTTAACTACATTGTCTCCTGGGATTAATGATACTGTAGTTCCCCTAAATTTCTCTCTACCTGATACGAAGCGTACCCTTCGTAAATATAGGTAAGTTAAGATATGGTAGCTGTAAACAAAGTTTCTATAGGACCGCTTGATGGGGTAATCGCGCATAAATTAAGTGGCACTGGTTTTGGCTGGGAAGTTGTGGACAAACTTAGGTGTATCGAGTCTGATAGGCTGAGATTTTTTGTGTACTGAATTGTAATTTATGACGTTTTATACTTTTGAATTGCTTAAAAGGTCTGTATTTGGTCTGTATTTGGATGATAATGGTTTTACCTACATGTGATTTTTCTATTGTTATTTTTCTGTAACTTAAGCCTAGTTTTACATCCACGAACATTATAAAACATATTGTGTACCTACAAGCCATTGTGAGATTGTAGCGAAAGAGGTACTTCTAAATAATTCCTAGCTATTTTAATAAGATCACGCAGTAATGTGTTCCAATTCCTAAGAGAGCGGCGTCTAATACATTTCAAGTACGTCATAGAAATTCCACATTGAATAGCAACACTAAACATATTTCGTAAAATGTTCCCTTACACACGCATTCTGATTCGATAAAATGATTCAGAAAGTTTCCGCTACTCGCATTGGCGACATAAAACTAATTTTATTGATATTCGCCGCGTTTACTTTTACAATTTTATCCGAACCTTTGCCGTAAGTCGTAAAGCTATACAGCCCTTGACCGAAACTTTCTGCGGAATCCTTAAGCGTACCTCCCTATATCAAAAATTTACTGACTTCGGTGTCTTTTTACGAAGTTTTTTTTCCTTCGGTTCGCGTCGATTTCGAACGTAAAGTAATGCTTTACGTTCGAAAGTGTTCTTGCGGGTCTAACATTTCATCGTTTTTTCAAATTAAAAATTTTACCTGTTACATTAAGTTTTGGCTTTTGTTATTGCTTTAGAAACTTTTATCTTAAGGTCACGTGAAAAAAATAATAATCTGAAATTCTGGGCCATTAGGACAGCTCCCCTTTTCGACGCCTTTTGTTGGCTATTGTGAGATAAGAAAGCATTGTTTTAAAGAAATTACACGGTTCGTCCGCGGTAATGTCGGGTAGCCATGTTATTGTGTGGCTATTTACCTGAACATGTTTTGTTTGTATCTGGATTTTCATCATGGTACAATAAAGCTATTCTCTACGGACCTTAAAATAACATCAGCTTTTGTGTCGTTGTATTTATAAAGTATTTTGTAAGCCCCTATAATATGTAAAACGAAATCTGTGCCTTTTGTGAGTTTACTCTTCAGTCGATATGCCCATTGTGGGGATGGAAAATTTTCTAGTGGAATTATCTTTCAGTGAGTGAATTTCTTAGTTGAATGTAATTCACAGAGCTTAGAAGGCTTAGAAATTACTCGTCAGCAAAGCGACGTCAGTCAAAAAGACAATAATAGAGATGTACATCATTAACCGATAAGGTTATCGATTAATTTGCTAGGACAAACAACTATCAGTTAAATTACACGCATACCCGAAGGCAATTACAGAGTAAATATAACGTAGTTATTACATATCGCTGCTGAGATTAATACTGTTTGCTAATGAAATTGATGTTCAGTATTTGCGATGTAAATTTTAACGAATTCATTCGGTAATCGGGTTTCTGTTGTTCATGTGAAAAATGTTGATGGGAATTACTGATGCTCAGTAAGAGCTTTCGTTTTATTATTTTTGTTGTTTTTTTTTTTTGTTACCTACGTCGGATTTTGGTTGAGTATTTTGTTCAATATGTTTTTTTTTGCTCGTACACGAAATGTAAACTGTAGATTTATTTTGCAACAACATCAGCAAAATAAAGCTCAGTTTAAAATAGAAAAGATATTTTCTTAATAAAATCATAAGTTTTTTTTAATTTACATTGGCCAATGTTCGTAACAGAAAGTAACATATTATTTTGTTTAGATAGACACATTCAATTCCACACAACAGTGGTGTAGCCACATCGAAAATTTACCATTGTGAGTTGAGACGGCGACAAATCCAAGTCGGATCCGATAACGAATTGGATACAGTTGCATTACCGTTCGGGGACTACACTAGTGATCCCCTATCAAATGTTACAGTTTTATCGATATTTAAATTTACGATTACGATTTACAATGTAATCTTGTACTCGAATGTATTGGTTTGAGAGTAAGAGGGTGTGTTGTAATTAAGAAGAGTGTTAGGGTCTTACATTAATTTAGTTGAAGTAATATAAATCTTTGGTTTGCTTTTGATGTAATGAAGTGAATTCATTGGTAAGTTAATGTATATTTTTATTAGGTTTCCATTAAATTAGGTATAAAACTATGAACAGACTAAAGTAAGGCACTCTATTTGATTGAATTTATTGATCGATAAAACTGATTAATTTCGATATAACATTACTTACCACAAAACATCACTCGTCACTATCAAAGTAAATAAAAAACTTACTTTTCGAAACATTCAAATTAAATTTTGAAAAGACGACAACAAATTATTTCTGTAATACCAAAGTCGATAAAACTAAATGACTTCCAATATATCGCATCACTAATCACAGCACAAGTGGCGATGCAAGCGTCTTGCGACATGTGTGCTGTAGCGACAAGTGGCACCGCGCGTCGTCACTCCGCGCCCGACGATTGCCAAGCTTAGGGCGGCCTTACAATGACTGTTATATTTAAAATGATAGTAAAAAAATATATTTCAAAAAGTACCTACAGATATATTCGTATGACAATACTATTTTATATAATTATTCCTGTAATAATAAATCCACGATAAACAAAGTCGATAAAACTAAATGACTTCCAATATATCGCATCACTAATCACAGCACAAGTGGCGATGCAAGCGTCTTGCGACATGTGTGCTGTAGCGACAAGTGGCACCGCGCGTCGTCACTCCTCGCCCGACGATTGCCAAGCTTAGGGCGGCCTTACAATGACTGTTATATTTAAAATGATAGTAAAAAAATATATTTCAAAAAGTACCTACAGATATATTCGTATGACAATACTATTTTATATAATTATTCCTGTAATAATAAATCCACGATAAACAAAGTCGATAAAACTAAATGACTTCCAATATATCGCATCACTAATCACAGCACAAGTGGCGATGCAAGCGTCTTGCGACATGTGTGCTGTAGCGACAAGTGGCACCGCGCGTCGTCACTCCGCGCCCGACGATTGCCAAGCTTAGGGCGGCCTTACAATGACTGTTATATTTAAAAATACATATATCAAATGAATATAACAGGTTATTTTTAATGGCATTGCAAAGAGTACGAATATAATTAGTTTAATAAAATCGATAAGTTACAGAAAATATTCCAGCACATCACTAAAAGCATGAGTGGTGATATCACTGTTTAGCGACATAATGTGCGGTAGTTATAAGAAAACATCGAAATTTAAAATAATATAATTATTTCATTAAAACCCTCAACCATCATAGTATTGATCAATGGTCATCGTCATATCAGCCAATTGCCGTCCACTGCTGAAAGTAGGCTTCGACCAACAAACGCCAACCATGGTAATTTATTTATCAATAAAGCTAAACCTTGTAAGTTTATTTTAATGAACATTGATTATTATTAAAATAATAACAAGAAAATCATTGACCTACAAACTAAACCTACGCACAAGTGTACATTGTACCAGCAAATTGTTTTCAAATAGTATTGTTCTCACCTGAGGCAATTGCGAAAAAGCCCCGCAAGCCGATACCTAATAATAACTCCAGGAAAATGCCATATGTAGGTTAATCCCAAATAGGAAATAATATTTTCTTTTGTCAAGTTCCAGGTGAGTTATCAGCTTTTCAATAAAGCAAATAAAGTTATATTTGCGGCAAATATATATTTTATAAGCATTATTTTTATATGAACCACAAAACGTTTATTTTAAGTACGAAATTATACGAGGGTAAATGTTTTATATATATATGTATGGGCCCCGATATCATATTATTGGCTTCTGTCCATTCACCATTAACATATACATATATGCTTTTATCTCTTTCTTAGGCTCCCTAGACGATCAATATCATTGCGCAATATGACGATAAAACTTTACTATTGTGCAATTTAAATGTTCTTTAAAAATCATTGTGCAATCTTAAATTTACCCTAAACGTAAATAAAGCACAATTTCATAATATTGCCAAATTACATTGACATACTGTAAAACTCAGGAGGGAAAAGAACAAAATCAAACACGGGACAAATATTATAATCAACAATTAAATTACAGAGACCATTACTTATATTATTGCACGTTCGGCAGCGACAAGCAAACTAAGTCGCATTCAAAAACTGACAACTGACGTTACAATGTCATGACAGATTTGACACATGACAGATAGGACGTTAGGGATGCACGAATGATTGACTGTTGGGATCTATACGCTTATCGATACCAATTTAAAGTGATTCTGAATATAAAACTATAAACATAATGCTTGTTACAATATATTTTATTGCATCAGCATTACACAACAGTGCGAAACCAGCCTTACTCTACAGCGTGTTCTAACAACAACACCGCGACTATTGGTATCACAAGAGCTTCCAATGTAACGTGTATCAGTACTGAAGATTTATCACTGGCTTTTATGTTTATATGGAAGGGAAGGGAAGGCGCCTTACCGTCTGAGCTCGCACTTATTACTTGATTATGTTTAACTCAATATTTCATACTTATAAAGCTGAATAGTTTGTTTATGTAAACGTGGTTACCTCAGGAATTGCTGAAATGGTTTGGAAATTCTTTCAGTGGAGCCTATTCATCGAGGAAGACTGCTTTTTATCCGTACTGTGGAAGTAGTTCTGTATCCGTCTATTCTTTGCTGTTCCCTATGGGGCCGGGTTATATTCTTACTCACTGCTATCTGCCTATTGATGTGCCTATGTAATTATAGTGTTAGCTACCAGTTGTTACATACATAGGGCAGCAGAATCGAGCGACCATAGACGTACCGCCATTCAGCCTTGGATTTATTATTTTCCCGAACGTCATTGTGACATATTATAGTTTGACAGACAATACGATTAGCCGCGCTTTTATTAATTTTAGTTAAAACTATTTCTTGTTATTTTTCTTTTTAAATAACCTGCTTCTGATTATTAAAAATTTTGTAGATAAACAACATATGAAATGCAGTAATGATACTGAGTATGTACATTTGAACGAACTTCAAATCACTTCTTATCAATCAAACTACCTACCACTAACTTCCCAGTAGCTATTAAAATCTACCCACAAACTGCTAACGACTTAAACAGCTACATTGCTCGCACATTCTCAAATATCAATATCTAGACCTACCCTCCTTACTGGAAATGGCAGCAATCGGGGGTACCGTCTGCCTAATAACAGTTACGCAGAAAGGAAGTGGCTTCAAAGCGTCGCCCTTATGTCATTGTGTTCGTAACAAGAAGTTACGAAATAACTTTGTAACTAGCGACCAACTCTGGGAAATTGGGTGAAGTGTACCCACTCTGTTAATGTTCATAGTTCTGTGTGCAATATTTTTGTGTTGTGTGCCGTGTAGTTTGAGTTAAATAGTTTTTGTGAAGAGGTTATGTCATTTGTTTTAAGTTTGTGATTGGTGTTGTGTGGTGTTAACTGTTCCTGACTGATGAGAGAATACAATACTCGTTATAAATTAAGAATTCAATCGTGACTTTTAAATTCGTTTGAGACAGCATCATGCCTACACCTTGGCACCTACCCACAATACAACATGCAGAATGGTAAGTTTTAATTTTATGTATTCTATTAATAACTACTTTCTTGGGTATCAAATACATGAATAATATTATTCTATCAATAACGTAAATGACCCTGTTAATCAGTGTAATATTTCACGCTCAAGGCGGTGACTACCGTGTTTAATTTTGATTTACAGATGCCTCCGATAAGTTTCATAATACTTAACCGTAACTATCGAATTCTCCTCCTAATTTATAATGTTTCATGAAGGAGTTAAAGATCCCAGAAATAGTATAAGTAATGAAACCCACTGCCGAGTGACTAAAGCTAGACGAAAATTGAAAAAACTTTGTGTCTGATTTGCTTTTGTAAATATGGTGAAATCAGATAAAATAATAAAATGAAACAAAATTATGGAAGCCGAGAGACAAGCCATGTACGATAATAGTGTTTTTTGAGTTTATAACTTCTGCTTGAAATATAAACCTATATCTTAGTGGCGGACTTCGTACATAAAAATATATAACACTAGCTGGTGCCCGCGACTTCGTCTGCGCAGGTTTAGTATTTCGAACAATATGTTTACAAATTGTAGCCTATGTGTTATTCTGATGTATAAGCTATATTATTGTAAAGTTTCATTAAAATCCATTCAGTAGTTTTTGCGTGAAAGAGTAACAAACATCCATACATCCATACATACAAACTTTCGCGTTTGTAATATTAGTAGGATCCCAATGAATTTGACAAGCTCTATCATCCTGAGTCCCTATAGTCTTTATAAAGGACAATATTAAAGTTGTTAGTTCACTGCACTATTCCCCATTCAAGTATCTTCGTACATCAACGGTTCGACGCCTCACGCCGCAACGTAGGCACCTACATATCACACGTATTCAGAAGAGAAGTGCTAAGTACTTCGCAAAGTTTCGCCCCCCGGGAGTCGGTCCTAGTTGATAATCATAACGAACGTCTTAAAGGAATTACTCAATTAGCAAGCGCGCTCCACGCAGTTGTTACTTGCTTATATACGTATGTTCTGTTTGAAATATTGTTTCTTTTTGTTTGTGTGGGTGGACTGTTTTGTGGTTGTGTGTGTGGGCATAGTACTACAATACAAGCGACGGTGATATGAATAGTTCTAAGTATTAAAGTCGAGGCAAAAACTTATTATGATTAATCGTTTCAGATAAATACACCTAATGATTATAATTATTGATTGCTTATTATCTTTATCTGACCACAGACTATCAAATAAATAAACATACTGATTGACTTTATAAATAATGGCTGAACTTATTTAAAAATGGAACAGATTTTTCTTATCTATAACGAAGTCACGACTCCATTCCATTTTCAAAGCCACAGACAAATAAAAAAAATCAGGCACATAAAAAAAAAAAACAAAAACTAAAACAAATGTTTCAAATGATACATTGTGGTACTTTAGCAAAACCTTATTACGTATCTATTTGTAGTCAGGCCAGGCTTAGTAACGGTTAA
Organism: Helicoverpa zea x Helicoverpa armigera; assembly: GCA_033682625.1. NCBI lineage: Eukaryota > Metazoa > Arthropoda > Insecta > Lepidoptera > Noctuidae > Helicoverpa > Helicoverpa zea x Helicoverpa armigera. The sequence continues at coordinate 4,285,060 of JAWIIS010000029.1, forward strand.
GTTAGAAATTTCGAATCGATCGAACTACGTAGTTTAAAGTAGTGTGTAGCGTGCACTAGTTAAGTTGATTTGCGGCTAGAACTGAGAACAAGTTCGTAAACTTTGCCTTCTACATACCCACTTTATTTCTGATTTGTTGGCATATTAACTGTAATTCACCGATACTAATGGCTTGTGCATTTTCGTGTTGATTTAACTTGATAAAATAGTGCGGTTGTTGTTCTGCTGAAATGTATTGTCTTTAGTTTGAATTGTGAGTTCAAATATGCAGGTCTTACGGTTTTCTCTTACCATTTTCTAGAACCACAGGGCATTGACTGATCAAAATAATAACAGGCATATACTCCTTTGAGACTCTTGAAATTGAGTCATTTCATAAGCCCGTCCACAAAAAAAATAACACAAGTGTTTATGTCAGAAAGGAAAAATGCCATAAACAATTTGTGCAACATTTTCTCAACTCGACATCAAATAACTCAAATTAAACTTCCTCCTTGAAAATTTTGTTCAAAAGTAGTAAAGAGTTAAAACCTAACTAAAGACGATTGCTAGTCACGTACCCGTTCATTTTCCAATCTGACAGCAGCTGTCATGCGGTGTTGCCATCCAATGGCCGATTACGTCTGTCACGCCATCTTTGATTTTGCACTGACAACTTGTAGGGCGCTCCTTCGTGATAATGAAATGCAATTCCAGGGGACTGATAGCAGCAAACGGGTTGACTTGATTGGCTCTTTGATCTTTGATTGATCCTTCGATTAGTGTTGTGATATTCTTGATTGGAACGATTCAGTACGTACTTTTAGGAAGTTGAAGCAAAAAGGCATTATACGTAAGTCATCTATAGTCTATGACTATTACATAAGACATTCTTAAAGCGACGTTGAAAAATAAATTATTTCGAATAGAAGCTCTTATCAACTTGTAGAACTGGAATGAAAATAAATCAAGATTAGTCTGGGTGACGGGCTCTATAAATTATGTACGCACTAGCTATTTCCCGCCGTTTCCTTCGCGTTTCAAGAAGACTAGTTTCCGCACTAAGATAAAAATAGCCTTTCTGCGGGATACACAACAAACGCTGTGGAAAATTTCATCTCATTCGATTTAGTCCTTTTAGCTTGAATGCGAAACAAACAAATTCACTCGTTCTAATGTTTGATTACTCAAATATTTTATTTTGCCATTTCTTTATTATTCCAAATGATTTTTGATTTATGACATCGGTAACAGTTTTTTATTTCACAAAACTACCTCAGATTTTTAAGACAACATCTTTTATTTTCATTTTTCTGTCTATTAAATAAAGATGGAGCGTTCGTCTGTAACATTCATTATTTCAAAATAATTCCTGTAGCCTCGTAAATCATACCTAATCCCCAATGCTACTGAATTCTCCCAGATTGAAATAAGGGCCTTGAAAGAAATTATTGTGGGGATTAACAAACAACACAAAATTAAGTGAGTTTGTAATTTATTCCGGGGTCAATGGAAATGTCTGTCTTCCGAGATATTTCTTAGTTGTTTTGTATACTGATAAATAAACGCGGCGGGAATAATAATGGAATCTTTATTAATTTCACTACAGCTTTTTAAGGGTTTGAAAAAATAAGTGGCAATTGATGTAATTAAGTTGTGATAGTGACCAATTTCATTGTGTGAATCACAAATTTTCGTATGTCATCGATTCCTTGATATGATCATAGAGTTTAATGCGATACAATTCTATCAAGATTCATCATCAACCTATATAAGCGAATTTAGAGTAAAAGATCTCTTTGTAACGATTCTTTTTCTAGTTGTTATTACACCAGTGGAATGATAATACTTTGTAATATAGTACTGCGTTGCGGAGAAAGATATTTTCAGCAGCCACAAGAGACATATGCAGGAAATATTACATAGAAGCTTAAATAAGTTTCCAGGTTTCATATTCACCAAGTAGGTATCACATCAGCTTTATTTTGCATAAATACCCATATTTTGAGCGTTCGCTCGACTCAGCTGGATCCGTACGTTCTATCGACACCTGCGATAACTTACCGTTGAATTATGACAAGGAAACTTTTCACATTTATCTTGTTCTAATTAAAACAATCTGTTTTAGTTGGGAACAAGTTTAATTAGAGTTTTAAGCTTGCTTTAGGATTTGGTTTATCGAATTTTAGTTTTAGTTACAATCGATAAAATAGTAGATTTTTTGTACTGACGATTCTGTTACCGCCTTTTTATCGTCCCACTGCTGGGCACAGGCCTCCTCTCACACGGAGAAGGATTGAGCATTAATCACGACATTTGCTCAATGCTGGTTGGTGATTTCAGACTAGCTCCAGGTTTCCTCAAGATGTTTTTTTTCCTTCACCTTTTTATCAGCCATTGGTGTCCCAGATATACTTAGAAAGTACATACAAACTTAGAAAAGTTGCATTGGTACTTGCCTGAACTAGAATCGTACCCACACAATCACACTCGAGAGGTTGGTTCTTTAAGCACTAGAACACCACGACTTCAGTGATGTGATTTTGTGATGATTCACAAAAATAAAATTCTGAGAAGAAAAACATTCTCTCAAAAAGGTTTGTCATTGACTGCTTTACTGGAAGTAGCATGCCATATACCAGAGAGCGTTTAACGATACCGATATGGACGTCACGTTTTGGCAATTTTATGCGTTCAGCTACTGCATCAATCTTTCAAAGAGCAACTCGACTGCCGCAACTGGCGCCCTTACGGGTGGAAGCGTTCAAACGAGGCATTAATCTCACAAAAAACGACGTTGATCACCCATAGAATAGGAAGCGTAGATATGGATAGCCTATGCGTTCGAATGTTAGTATGAAAAAAGCCTTAGAACAAAAACTTTTACAAAAAAAATAAAACCGACACAGTAAACACATGAAAGAAGTAGAAGTAACATTAAACAGGACAAAGGTAGTCCTTATTTCTAATGAAATCTCTTTCAGCAGACCCGTAGTAGGAGAGTTAGAATATAGCGACGTAAAACCTTCTAGTGTGACAAGTACTAACCTGAAGACCGTGTCAAAATCCATTCAGCCAAAAGAAGGCAATTCACGCACAAACACACATACATACAGGTCAAACTTAGAACCTCCATTTTTGAAGTCGGTTAAAAAGCTAAAGCTCTTCAACAAATATTACAATAAAGAAAAAAATAACATTACACGGGCTAGAAGTCACGTATTATCATTATCCAGTTATACAATTGCCAAGATCTGCTTCGGCGGATAAGCCGGAATTGTCCAGTGGAAAACGAGTTTCATTGCTAGCAATGAAATGCTGGGCTAATTTCATGGAACATTTACCCCTCGTCCAGAGCAGTGTTTACAGTACGTCCTTTCTGGAATACCTACACTTTATAGCGGCTCCCATTTTTGATATACATACTTCTTTCTTTGTTTTATGAATAATGTAACCGTATGAATATGATTTGCGTGTGTGAGTGAACTTGTGTTGCTTGACGTAGATTTTTTTAAGGATGTGAGATTCTTAATTTGAATCTTGAATCTGTGTTTATTATGCCTGTGGTAACATACAACTTGGGACAGGTATTGCTATAACAATCCAATACGTGGTCTATAACATCTTTTGGTGTTTTATTGTGTGTACACAAAGTTACATTACTACATGTAGTTTTAGTGCTACATGTAGATACCTACTTCTTAATTTCAAAGCCTCATAGGTATGTAGAGCATAAATCACAATGCCAACATTTACAAATAATGAACAGATCCGATTAAGACCGGCTTAGACAAAATTGCTAAAACTAGCTACGTCTTTTAAATAAATCTTACTAACAAACAATCACTACTTATTCTAGTAATACAAGCCCAAACAAATAAAACTACCTCTATAAATAAAGTCCACTTACTAGAATACCTGAAGCACTAAATAAATATTCTAACCAGTGTTATAAATAAGTGAGTACCTGCGTACATTGACGAATGATAGCTGTTGCCGAAGATACCAAGGAGTTTCACTTATTGATGAGACCTTATTTATTAGTGGCCAACCGATGAGGAGTGTGAATGAACTCCATGCGTTGCCATGGCAACAGAAATATAACCGTGCGTGTTTTTTTTCGTAACGTAATACGAGGTTCTTTACCGATGCTGTTCTCTTTTTATGACGAAAAATATAAAGTTTTTTGATATTTTTTGTTGTATTATACTGCATTTCATATTTTTTGCTGTGTGCATGAAATGGGATATTAAATTTTATTTTTGCAGACTATCCATCTCATTCAAAATTAAGTGCGAATTTTAAAACTACATCTTTAGTTTGATATTGTATATGTTACCGGCCGAACCCGATTTTAGGACAAACCAGTTTTGCCTAGACTCAACTAGTTCTTCCTATACGCGTTAGGATCAACTAGTATAGCCTAGTCCAAACTAATTTGTACTAAGCCCGATAGGACGGACCAGTTTAGGCTAGGCAAAACTAGTTGATCCTGATATAAGTACGCACACTCTAGGATAAACTGGTATAGCCTAGTCAAAACATATAGGTACATATCTAAAAGTCTAAATAAATAGATGAACTAAATAAACTACTCCGTGTTTAGAAAAATAATCAATATAATCATCTTTATTAAACTATAATGATTCGTCGTTTTGGATAAATTGATAATACGAACAATCATACTACATATATTTCTGTCAAAAACTTTTCTCTCCATTGTTTTTGATCCGCTTGTCGACTTGTCGTAGGTTCATTCATATTGACTAGGCCATACCAGTTTATCCTAGAGTGTGCGTATTGATATTAGGATCAACTAGTTTTGCCTAGCCTAAACTGGTCCGTCCTATCGGGCTTAGGACAAATTAGTTTGGACTAGGCTATACTAGTTAATCCTAACGCGTATAGGAAGAACTAGTTGAGCCTAGGCAAAACTGGTTTGTCCTAAAATCGGGTTCGGCCGGTAACATATATAATCAATAGCATATTTTCCTACCAATTCAGTGACAAAAGCTGCTTTCTCAGAAGCCCAGTTTTTCCTTTAAGTGATTATATTTCCATGCAGCGTTCTCTGAAACAGTCCTTGAGAAATGAACTTGACGTTTTCTCTGCCAACTTTACCTTAGAAGCTCGATTTCACTCGAGTTCTCTTCTAAAGCTACTTCGCTTTTAGAGAATATTTTGTTTTGATGTTGGAAATGTAAAATACAATTTGTAATATGCATACGTACATAAGGGTAATTAACTATAATAGGCTGTGTTTGAGGAAGCAGTGTAATCAATGTTTTTTTAATACATATAACAGATTTCTATTAATTCATATATCAAATTATTAAAGTTTCATTTGTAATCAAATCAAACCGAGCTATTTTTAGAGACAAACAATAGTTGGTACGCACATTAGCCCAACTAAATAAAAACGGTATTTTGATTTACTGCCCCTATGTGCACGCACGACACGCAACTAACAATAATGGCTGGATAATAATGGTATCCTTAAAATATCATACGAAGTAAGTACAATAGAAGAAAAAAAAACTAATATAGGTAAACAGCCAGTACCTATACAATGTATAGGTAGTACCTACTGGCTGTTTATGTGTATAGTATATCACAGTAGAAGTGAAAAAAAAAAACAAAATATAAACAGCCAGTAAAACATTTGATTTGAATTCAGAATCTGCAAATTACTCCGGTACGATCCTCTTTAATTTTAGCTGACGCGTAAACTTCAGGCAGCTCAACTTCATATCGACATAAGTGATATGAACGCAAATATCATAATACAGACTAACTAGACTTCGCTTGAAGCTTTGCTTGCGAATTTTAATGTATTTGTGTGAATTTGTAAAACGAACATTTTTTGAGAATTTCTCTTCATAATAATTATGGTGATTATTGGTGATCTTCTGGTAAGAGATTACAGGGTTTTGGTGACATAATATACATTCATCCTGTATCAAAGAATTCCGAAAACAAAACACCATAATGCTGCTTTTTTCTTTAATGTCTTTAGTAAACATGAATACTGCATTTGTTAGGAGAGAAAAATAAAGTATAGCGCGACTAAATTGCTTTATTTTCACAATTACAAGTACCTAAGTCGGCACAATAAATATCTCAAAAACCAACCCACACAGTCAGCCAAACACAACAATAGCTTATACTAATTTATACGGGACCGAGGCTTAATAAGTCCCTGAATCGTATATCATTATTATGCCGTCTCAATAAGTATCAAGACGGAAAAATACCGCACATACCATCGGCACAATTCTATTATGTCTGCGCATTTGTATATCAAAAATATTCCTTCTTAGTACACGTATAATGCTGACGCAAGCTGGTTATATCGTAATATGGGATCAGAAATGATTTTTTTTTAATTAGGTATAAACATGGCACTCGTGTTTTTTCCCCGTGTAAGGGTAAATTGAGTTGTTAAAGGTAGTGAAGTGTGTTTTAAACTACTTAGCGTTAACACTTTTTTCTTCCTAGGGGTGTTCGTGGCAGGTCGGCGTTTGTGGGTTATCGTTATTTTACTGTAGTGTGATTTGAGTATGTGCTATGGTATGACGTCATAGATCAGACCTTAGTTGTAATAAAATCTTGTAATGTATTTTAGTATCTATTGATAAAAATTATAAATTAAAAAAAACCCCCGACCCAAAAAAAGTCCGCAGTAATTATGACAAAAGGTTAAAAACGCTAAACCCTATAAAAAGCAAAAAATAACTTTTAACACTACGTAAACTAAATTTTGTCGTGTCGGGGGACCGCTCTAGAGGTAATTCATTACTTTAGATACGTGTGTGTTTTTTTAAACGAATGTTGTAATTAGGTAGGTATCATTTATGTAAGTATTTATGAAGGTAAAAAGCGGTCCCCCGACACGTCAAAATTTAGTTTACGTAGTGTTAAAAGTTATTTTTTGCTTTTTATAGGGTTTAGCGTTTTTAACCTTTTGTCATAATTACTGCGGACTTTTTTTGGGTCGGGGGTTTTTTTAAATTTATAATTTAATTTTATTTCATGCTTTTTAAAGGAGTTCCTTAATTTTTCCTTCTTTCATTTAATTTATTTTATCTTAAGATGGGGTCGCTATATGCGATCTCGGCCAAAGGAAGCTGTTTCACATTCCTCATGACAAACTGGCTCTGGGAGAATTGCATAGATTGAGAAACAATAAAGATTAACCTTTGGACACTTTAGATTTTCAGCAAAAATATAAATCGGTTTATCCGTTTCATTCCGGCATTTCAGGCTTTCATCCGCCACATTCCATTTCCAGCATCAGGTTCTCGTCAATCAGAAAAATGAAGAGAACTCGTCAAGACAAATTCAATGAGCCCAAACTCGATGGGTTAACTAAAAGGCAGTTCAGGGTTACGTCTTCTACCTTCGTGCCCTAACAGCAGACCAGCTCAGTGATTCCAAAAGACATAAGTGTTTCAAATTTCAGATCCCACATATACTTGCAAGTAAACTGAGCGTGTAACATTCCTATCACATCTAGCAAACGAGCTGATGACCTTGAAGACCTGAACCGATTTCCACCAAACATAGCTAAGAACACTCCCGATTGACATACCTTTTAAACAAAAAAAACCGCATTACAATCGGATCATCCGTTTGGGAGCTACGATGCCACATACACACACACACACACACACACACAGACACGTCAAACTTATAACACCCCGTCGTTTTTGCGTCGGGGGTTAAAAATGTCTTTCCTAATAAAAGTTACAATTAAACAGACTAAAACCTTATTTGTTCTGCCCTCTGTTTAATTAAATATACTATTAAGATTGATGTCGTTATTTTTGCTTTCCTATATTTACTTCGGTGTTCAAAATAAACTTGTAAGTAGGTAAAGTAAAGAAGGACTCTGTTCTTAATAGGAAATAATGAACTTACGGCCAACTTTTACTAAGTCTTCGAATAAGCTTAGTTTGAAACGAAAATATATTTTTAGGTAGCCCTCGGTGATTTCAAAATGTCACTGCCACGAAAGTAGTATCAAAGAAACAGTAAATATTCTGTTTTTTTGTTTATTAAGCAGTCATTAAATCGAACTTTAATTAGGTATCATAAATGCGATGAGAGTTTTTGAGGAAAACAGACATGGCATTCTATGACACAGAAGATGCCTATCAATCACACAGACTGGATACGAATGGGAGGAATAATATTCAATCCAACCTACTATCATTGCTCACTTCGGTCTAAAACACGCTAAAAAGTACAAAGCACCCATCACTATCACACAAAAAAACACAAAAACCAATTAGGTCCATCACTATGATCCTCATTTCAGTCCATAAAGGAGCAATTCTCCTAACTATCCCCCCTCAGTATGTGTTAGAAAAGAAATATGAAGCAATTTTGGTAATGCTTAGTTGTCGAGCCACAAGGGAATGAAAAATTCAGGGGGCCGGCGTACATTACCGTACCACATTGCTAAGAGCATTTGTTCCCTTACCAAATTTGAGGAGAAGAATATTTTCCGAAGGAGCATAAGTAATGTCGTTCACTTGTACGCTTTGTTTGGTGCTGTCGTCGCTACAGGCTCAGCTGTTTAGTTCTATTTACAAATAAAAGTATAATATATTACTTCGCTCTTATTGTAGTGTGGTGGGTGGAAGTTGTATCGCATTGTATTTTTGTTGTTTTTTTTTTTTTTTGTGCGCGGAAGTGTATTCAGTAGGTGGGGTGTGTATGAGCTTTTGATACATTTAAGTAAAATAAATTCATATTTTTGTGTGATTTTGTACACAGCAAAAAATACAGATGAATATGTCAAATGCATGCTCAAATAAAACCATTTCCGTTATTGAATAAATACGTAAATAATATAAAATTAAAATCACGTCTACCGCAATATACCTAGTCAAAAACTCACGATAGCTCGACTTCTGTTACACTTAATATGAGGTTTCTAAAAATTTAAAGCATATTTTAGGGGCGGACCATTCATATGAGTAATCTGAACAGCAGTTACCCTTCTATGCCCATCTTCAAACCCCCATAGAACATTATCCTTCGTTTATCAATCCTCCATAAGCGTGCTTATGGCATTGTCATCCTCCTTGTCCCATAAACTCATGGCTGTTAGGGGAGGCTGAGGTTGAATATACTGATTGCAATAATGCTGAGCCCATCACGCATCCTTCATCTTCCCTCGAGCAATATGGTGAGATGAGTTGCAAGAAAAAACGTACCTAACGTGACAATAAGAATCAGTGGTCTATGATTTTGTTATTACAAATTATCAAATCAAATCATTTATTTTGCAAACATGGGTGGTAAGTACATAGATGTTACAATAGAATATAAGTTCTCCATGTTTTGCCGGCAATAGGCATGCAAATAATAAAACAATCTATCTTAAAAATCTGAAGAGGTAAAAAAAATCGGTTTTAAAAATTACTCTTCTACTATCATACTACGTTACTCAAGGCCGGATATACCGTAATTTTACCAATGTATGGTATTGCATCAACAATACCAGTGCACTACAGATGCATTTGTCAAAGCTATTAAACCACATAGTTACTAGTATATTACTGCACATCCGACTATGAACACAGCAATAGATTGCACGTAGATAATTAGCCACACCAACTGAGTCTTAATTAATCTCGCAATGGGAACATATAGGAACGCTTTTGATATTGAACTCACTCAAAGGAATTGCTTTTCATCCACTACTTTATTATCGAACTACATCTGGACATTCCCCTAACAATACACTAATATCCGATGCTAAAGTGTTATTTATGACACCCCGCGATTTCACTCGCGCCCTCAGGGTAGTTTTACACCGGACAAAAACTATTCCTTGTTCTGCCAAGAAGGGTTTGATCTTCTAGTATGTGATTGAACTCATAGGCTTCGTTTCATCATGTTCCTAAGCAAAATTATTGAAAGAATGAAACCATCGGCTAGGTTTTTATATTATTTTTGAGATGCAAACATAAATAGGCTAGTTTGTTATAATATTATGTCATTCTATGATCGTTCAAATATATAAATTAACTCTGATCAGTCGTTTACATACAGACAAATTATCTCTAGTCAGACAAACTTTCTCATAGTATTGATAAAGATGGCCAGAAGCGTGCCGATGCAAAACTAATACATTTAAAGAGGGGAGACCAAACATCGGAAAAAGTGACGTCACAAAGTGCATTATGTAAGAACGGAAATCTGACGAAACATGTATTATTAAATTTGCACTCGGCTCTTTTACTGGCAGATTTCTTGGAGGGTTCCCTCCGCTTTCTCTTTGATGGAAATTGGGGAAATAAATGTAAACTGATGTTGGGAACGTGTTTATAGATTAGGAACAGGATTAAATTTTGAAGGTGCTGTTTATTTTTCGAGCGTTTACATATGGGGTAAATGTTTTTTGATTGCATTGCATTTTGAAGCGGTGTCCGATGGTTGCTTTTTAGAACTCCGTTACGTGATTAACATGTGTAGAATACATTTTAAGCTTTGAGAGAACCACTTCACGCACTAAGATAACCTTACCACCATTGTCACGGTTTATGCCGTCTTTCGAGTTCTTCACATTTAGCGAATTATTTTTGTTCAGTTAGGCAGACGATTAATATCCGTCTTCTTGTTAAGTCAAAGAAGTCGACTCCAAGACTTTCCCTTAACATAAAAGAATGTAGGCCAAGAGGAACTTACGAACACTAAGAAGTCCTAAACACAACAGAAAGTTGAAAACTTTGTTCTAAAGAAAAATAAGTACACAAAAACACATTTTTAGAAGAAAAACAAAGAACATTCGAGACGTTGACGGCAAAACGCTATTTTCTGTACTTTTCGAGTCAACACTGTATTAGTTGCAGATGTCCATAAATTGCAGGCCTTACACGTTTAATTCTTTCATTTACTACAAGAAATACTGACCATAGAAGTAAACTTTATTTTTCGAGGAACGAAAAGTAAATTTTACTGGTCAATACCTAGAGCACATATCCCGGAGAAAATAGGAAGCAGCATACGTTTTTGGACCGCTTTATGGGAGTAATAATATACACACATAAATAAGTACTTAATATACCTTTATTTGATTTGCAAACCTTTATATGCGTGCACATGAAAAAACTAAGTACAAAACTTTTAGAAGCGACACCTTGAATGTCCCAAAATAAATAAGATCCAAGACTCATTTGCGGCGAGCTATCTCATCTAGCACTTATAGCTACACCGCTGAGCCATAACTTTGCTCAGCGTTGTAAAGAACGCAAAGCAATCTCTATAAATCGAAGTTATCTTCATAAATATCCGTTGACCCGCCGCAGGAGTTCTTAAATTGATTCTACGTGATACGGAATACGAAAAGCATCTATATTGATTCCACTTCAAGCCTTGGCTAAAACGGTGGGTGACGCGTGAAATGTTTTAATAACATCGAAGCCCTAGGTTTTTTATTGGAGTTTTCTTTTATTGAAAAGTATTTTTGGACTTCTGAATATTTATGTGGTAAATAGTATTGCGAAAGGGTTGATAACCGGTATTGGTAAAAGATGTTCTCTAAATCTGCTGTAGTGCGAGTGTTCAATTTTATTTGATAAAAATAGGTACTGGTATTAAAATATTGCCTACGTTTTCTCAACGGAAATAACATGGAATTTAAAGTTTACGTTGCCGACGGTCGACCGTACTCCTACGCGATTGACGTCAACGGGGGTTGCGTTCGGAAACCAACGTCAACATAATAATACGCACACACAGCCGAGCCGTCACTGTGTGCGAAGTGTGCGCCGCACACAGGCGCTAAGGAAGGTGTAAATCATTGTTTCTAATTAATAACACTCCCTGGCTAAGCACCCGCAACGGTGCATTTTTTTTCTTAGTCTTATCTATCCCACTGTTCGACAAGACCTCTCCATTTTGAGTCCACATCTCTCGATCCTTTTATTGTTTCCACCAATCAGGGTTGTAGGAAAAAATATATTGTAAAATTATCTTCACAAAAAACAACAAATATTGACAGATTTTAAACAAAAAATACTTCTAATTAAAATTATATTTGACTCGTCAAACAGCGTAACAATGTTAACGTCAGTTTGACTAAAGTTATAAAGACCTGCTTTGTTTACGTACTCTAGTTCAGCCGTTCCCAAATGGGGTTCCGCGGAACCTTAAGGTTCCGTGACAGGCCCTTAGGGGTTCCGTGGAAAATTCAAGATTTCCATTTGGTAAATCGTCTCACTTTTGACAATATTAAATTATTATTCACTTTCAATTAAATTGTTTTAAATATTGCATTCCAAAATTCCATTTAGGCACCACGTAGGTGGGTACCACTCGGGAGTGCAAGTCTCGTATTTTCGCGATAAGTGGCGGGGGAAGGCCACGGCAGCTGATAATTTAATTTCGTTTTTTACAAATTGTAGATTAACTTAATACCTCCAGGTCTTCGGCAATCGGCAAAAGTCGGTAGCGAATCGGCTAAAAATCACCGCATTTTTTGGGCTTATACGTTTTCATATATTTGACAGGACGTGAAATGACACGGCATACGTATTTTCCAGTGGCTATTTTTACCATGAATCAAAGTGTGACATTATTTAAAATTTTTGCACCTCCGGGAATCCGAAAATTTCGCGCTCGCTTCGCTCGCGACTCCATGTTACGTGTGATGCTTTTATGTTCGTTTAATCGCTCAAGTATCCAACACACAGTTCAGGAAAAGCAATAGCGCTTTCTTCGCTAGCTGCGTATTCATTTGCATTTGCTTTTTTGTGTGGATATTGTCCTTTTTGAGACTTATTAATTTACAGTGGTTTTGTTTATTTTGTGTAGGTGGTAAACTTACAACGAAAAAAAATTCGCGCTCGCTTCGCTCGCGATACCGGCTACTGCTGAATGTCTTTCAATGCTAGCGGGTGCTTGGAACTTCTACTTTTAGTTTAAAAAAATCGCGTTCGCTCGCCTCGCACCTGTACAAACCCAATCTATTTCTTTTTGCGTTTACTTTGTCAGTCTTCAAACTGAAATCTATTCACATAATACACAAAGTCAAGGGCGGCTAAATTCTGGCCCGTGCGGCAGATAGCCATGCTACGCCTGAGTATACTGAATATGTTTCTAACCATATAACCATTTGGTGCGCTTCCACGGGCCACGAGCCGTACCTAAGTGTATTTACGTCTTTAGTTTACTTCTTACTTAAGCTAAGGTTCCGCCGAAAAATGATGAAACGAAAAGGGTTCCGAAGCCAAAAGAATTCGGGAACCGCTGCTCTAGTTAAATAAATTCAAATAAATAATACTAATCAAAATTTCTAGAGAACCTCGAGTTTCAGATACATGTGAAACAAACGTGCCTAGATTTTTATATCATGTATTTTTGTTCTTCGTTTGGAATCTTAATAGTACCTACTTGGATAAATACTATTTTTAAACTGCCAAGGTTTTATTAGTTTCCCCACAATAACGGCCACAGAATACGTCGCACACTTTTAAAATATCGTATTTTGTTTCATGACATAATATTATCGGAAAGAAAAACCACTTTCCCAGGTGCTTTGGAAAATTATACATTAATATCCTTTATGAATATCATAATGTCTGTCCATTTGTTAAGAATTTACAATTAAATGAAAACTTAACCATCAAATGGGTACAAAATTATAAGCGTTACAACATATAACTAACCCAAACCGATCCCAAATCAAAATCCTAAACAGTTATTAATCTATAGCTCAATAGAAATCATACACGATCCGACTCCGGTACACGTACGCTCCGTGAATACGCATTGAAAGTGGCTCTACCCACCTCTGTCCCAACCTCTCGCGATGGAAGCGGTGTGACGAGAATCGGAAATAGGATCGGAATGTTTTGTGGTTATTTCGATTGAACCCTGAAAGGGGTACGTACACTTGAAATTTCAAACCAACCCGCGACCAGTTTTCTCGTTAAACATAGAAGGTATTCCCGCAGGTAAAAGGCTCCTTTCTTCCCGGTATAAAAGGACGAGTGGGTTTTAGTTAACTTTGGCAGCTTTATTTATGGTTGCGTATAATAAAAAAGAAAACTAATTTTGGGTGAAGTAATAAACATTGTTTTCGTTTTGGGATTGTGTAGTGAATGTGGGCTAGATTATTGGCTATATGGAACCTACATATGTGTGTTCATGTTAGCTATGTACCATATAACGTTTGTTGTTAGATTCAATAGTTGTTTTATGTTTATAATGTCTTCTGTATCGATATCGATAGACTTATATAATCATGAAGTGTACATAAAACTGTCTGAAATAAGACAAGTCGTAGTTACCCCGCCACACAGCTGCAAAGGGTGCCTAAATAAATTGCTACAAATACCATCAGCATAGAATGTTGTTGACACAAGCCTGCCTGGGTATTATTGATGGGCATAATTTATCGCATTGGCCCCGTGTTCTAAGGGGAAAGCGAATGAAATCAGGAAAGTACCACCCTAAAATTTATGAGCCCCTCACTGAACCTTTGATGACTACTAATTTTTCAAAGGCACCAAACGAAAAAATTGACAGCCAAGAAGTTTCTTTACTTACTTCGCCGACGAGGTATAAATTATTAATTGTACCCGATTTTTATAGGGTAACGTGATTGATGACAGCTCACGAAATCGATGATAATAGCAGTAAGCCACCACCGAGTTATTATGCTGTAGGTATAAAGTAGTACCGATTGTAGGTTTTTTTTATAGGTTTATATATCGATTTATGAGTTTCTCAGTCTTTAGTTTTTACTTCTCTGTCGTTCTATTCGGTGAAAAGGATATGCACTTCAGAGTATTGCATTCTGTTTAACAGGCTTTAATTATATCAAACTCCTTAATTACAGCATTTTCCTCACAAAACCTTACCTCAAATAAATAAATACATAAACCAAAACAAACATCACACAAAACACACCAAACAGAAGTAACGAAAGCATATATTGCAGATTCCCATTAATAAAAGAGATCAAACGATTAGTATAATCAGATCGATCTGTCTAACTCCGTTCCGGAGTAGTCTCGACTGTCAAACGCCAATCGTTCCTGTACGGAATGGACAACTGGGATGTGGAAACCAATTTTCCCATCGACTAGGTAAGTAGGTAAATACGTAATTTCATGGTGCATTACATTCCAAGTAGATCATAGTGGTCTGTCTTTCAATTTGCATTTGTTGTGTTGTCGTGTTCTAAGACAATTGCCTTGGATTTATTTTTAGATGCGGTTCGGTTAGGACGCTTTGAAAGAGCTAAACACATTTAATTTACATAGATAATGCAGATCTGTGGGTAGATTATTTTGGTTGTCTGTGCGACATTTTAGTTGTAATATTTGAACTGTTTGGATTGAATTAGTTACTGAATTGTAACCAGCTGTGGGTTCATAATAATTCTGCCGGTTCTTATTTTTCATACTAAATATAAACTGAGATATGTTTAAGTTTACAGAAGACATGCTAATGCACAATGTTTACCTAGAAGCAAGCACTCTTTCTGTTCCTAGAACGATAAATCTTCAGTTCAATGTACGAAGCTTGGTTTCGATTTTGATACCAAAACTGCTTTTATATTTAATTTCCCGGTGCTCAATTTTCCTCATAAAATCTAGAAACATCTACATACTCGTATTTTTCGTACTAAGGAGTTCGCAACAAGAACTTCAAACAAAATCAAAGTGTGATACTGTCAAACATCTGTTACAGATGACGTGATAGAAGTTTCATCTAAAATATCCACGTTCAGATTGAAAATCCATTTTTAATAAACTTAAGAATCAAACAGACACCTGATTTATTGGTTTAGATGCATTGAACTGATATTTTTTATTAATTATTGAAATATTTGTTTAATTTAAAAATGTGATGGATGACCATGTCCAATTCCATATATTTACTTTAATACATTTTGATTGATTGTGTAGGTATACTCAAGAGAGATACATGCATACCAAATGACTTAAAAACTGACGGTATACCTTATCATTACACATACTTATGAAGTTTTAAGTGAATACAAATATACTGAAACTGGGCGAATTTTAAAAGAATGTAACAGTACACAGGCGTTTTAATTTGTCTGCGCTTGATTGACTGCCATCCGTCAATAGTATAGACGACATTAAAATAACGGCATAAACACATTATTTTACTTATTTGTCAACTCCTTTAAAAAAATAACTCTCAAGTAGGTATATAAAAAAATATACAATGTTAACTTTATTCCAGCTGATAAATCAATTGGAACCTAATTCAATTTTGAGGGCTCCTAGACCAATGAGGTTGCTATAGGCGACATTTATTCTATTTTTAAAATTACACATCTGTCATACACTAAAACAGAGACAATACAGAATTTCCAAATCAGTTCAACAGTGGTGTCTACTATCTACATAATATCAGTCGAGTGCATTTGTAGTCACTCGAGTAAAATAGGTTATTGTGATCGCTGTGACGTCATCGATGTGCTGGCGGGGTCTCCATAGTGGAAATGTGATAAATGTTAAATGAAGATTGTACTTTAAAGTAATGAAGGGTTTTTTTGTAAAATTTATTGATTTATAAGTTTTTTCTGCAAGAGTTTGCTATAGTAAAATTAAATTAAATTAAATTAAATTAAATTAAATATTGTTTATTTCAGGTAATTACCCATAACATACACTAGATACTTACAGACTAACACAGACATCATGACTTAAACTTTGAAATACATAATAATAAAATAAAATAACAAAATTAAAAACTTAACCTAAATGTAATTAAAAATTAATAAAAGTCTTTCATCTCTCGGGTTAGATGGACGTTATGAAACACAGAGGACACAATTTTGTTGTTACTCAGGGCTACTCTGCTGTAGAATGACACCCTGAGCTTCTGTACTAGACTAGCAAAACCTGCGACACTGCTCTCAGCGAACATGTCAGTCGCACTACACCGCCAGGGCAAGTTCATCATTACCCGGAATGCATTATTATATTGTACACGAAGAGTGTTATACGCACTCCTCGTGTACCGGTACCAGAGTTGGCTGGTGTAGAACGACTGGCAGTACGCCTTGAACAGCTTCACCTTCACCTGTTTAGAGCAGTGGTAGAAACGCCTGGCTAGCATGTTACTTCTACAGGCTATACTGCGCCTCTGCCGTTCCATATCGTCATCATCCATCAAGTTTTCTGTTACAATATGTCCCAGATATTTAAACTTCGTAACAATTTTAAGCACGGTTCCACATAAACTTATCGGTAGTATTACATCAGGGCCTTTTTTATACTTAAATATCATAACTTCCGTTTTCTTTACATTATATGTTAGATGGTGTCGAGTTGCATATTTTTCGCATATATTTATTAACTGCCTAATGCCGTTGACCGACGGACTGAGCAGCACCATGTCGTCCGCATAAAAACGGACTTGATTTTGTTGATTGAAGTTAAATGGTTTAAGAATATATTGGATGGATATATTATAACAATATTTTAGGGTAGGTACTTGCTTTATTTATAGCCAATACGTCCTGCTGAAATAAGTTGAACAACTATCTAGTTGACTCAACTATCGAGTATCTACCCATTTTATATATTAAGACAAATGCGAAACAATTCCATTTGACAAGTTCGTTGTTCCAACTGGCAATATTGTTCATCAAATATATTCTATGCAACCTACGTACAAGAACACATGTACTATAATATAAATCCAAAATACCAACAAAATCACATCGCCATACCTACAAAACTCATGACAAAACAATAATCAGCATTCGTCGGTCCAACATCATACATACATACCTCTTTGTCATTACCGTGCCGAGGTCATAAGCGATATTAATTGAAAATGAAATGATCAGACGATCATGACATGTGCAACTGTGAAGCGTCGCTGAAACCGTTCATTTTTAATTGGACTGCAATTTATAATTATGTACGTATTTGCTGTTCGAAATTGCTCGGAGAAATGGGTTTATTGTGTTTTTGTAAGGTAATTTTAAAATGGTAATACCAACTTATTTAAGTAAAAAAAATACAGATGAGTTACTAAAAGTTGTGTTTGAAAATAAACCCTCAAAATACAATCCATTATGTACTCTTTGAAAATACTTTACAACTTTACATGAGAAGAACAGGTTTTTGTTCTAAGAAACAATGGGTTTCCGTCTGCTTAAAACATAGTATAAACGAAATATAATACTCATTACAATCTGTAATAGAAAAAGTCCCTCAACATATCATAAAAATAAATAACATGACAAAATCATAACACTAACGCTTATAACGCGATAGATTTGATTACAAGAAGACAGTAAGTTATGAATCCCGACAGTCAGATAAATGTTGCCGCATTGCCAAACTCTTGGCAACGTCAGACGCCGAGTTATTACCAGTGAAACAACCGGTCTGACGATTTTGTTTGCCCAATTTGGATTATCTCCACTGACTGCTGATTGGGACTTTAAGCTTCAGATTTGAGTAGGAAAACTTGTGGATTTAGTAGGTAGTATGCGAACATAGTGTGGTGTGAATTTGGTGTGAAGTATGTCGGTATTCATTCAATTCTTTCATTTTACCGTCTAAAAAGCCAGTAAGTCTGAAAACCAGTCTTACCAGGAGTGTTGGGTTGCTCGGGTAACTGGGTTGTGGAGGTCAGATATGCAGTCGCTCCACGTAAAACACCGATACTCAGCTGCATTCGGTTAGACTGGTAGCCGACTTCAACATAGTTGGGAAAAGGCTTGGAAGAAGATAAAATGTCATTGTACCGTCCTCCTATTCACTGATGCTATGACCATTGATGAAATGCAGCACCCCCTTCGCTCTGTATTCTCATCACGTGTTTTATATTATACCTATTACTATGAATCGCATTCCCCTGCATTGATTATATTATCAATTCAAGTAAAATAAATTCGACATTTGCACAAAAGGGTACTAGGAATGCCCGAGGCGACAGAACTGACGTTCGAGCGCGCCCCTGACGCGCTACGGCTACGAGTTGCCACGAGCTACGAAGTGCTACGAACGTAGCATAGAAATGACTACGGGCCGTTCCCAATATTATATCTATCTGTAGATTTGCTTACTAGAGATATTAATTTTATATTACTTCTTAGGGGCTAATGTCAAAATTTATATCATTACTATTATACAATATTATTGTACAATACTGAGAACGGGCATACATGGACAATCCGTCACACGTAAGCGTTAAACTCAAGAATTATTTAAGTTTGTTAAAGTGATTTTTAGACATAAATAAATGGCATACATGATCGTGTTAAAACTATCTTACTGACTTATTATTTCCAGCTTATTTAACTCCAAATAAATCATGATTAAGAGACGATTAAAATTTAAGTGTTCAGTTATAAATTAAGCACATTTACACTACATGTCATGGTTGATAAATTGTAACTAGTGCTCCAATATTTTACTCAAATTAATTTTAAATGGTCAGCGTGTAATTCATGAGCCAACGTATGTTTATTTTATTTTAACGAGTGGGTATTTGGTGGTCACTTGTACATAATATACCATTATTGAGAGCGAATATTTATGTATCTATCAAAAATACATTTCAATGGAGATACAATTTTCACATTCAGATGTTTAACCAATTAATAGGTACTTATAGAGATAAATTGATATTTCACTATTTTGATTACCGTTTACGCATTTAATTACGAAATTTTCACTTTAAACCATTCTCAAACAAAGTAAACTAAAGAAGTCTTTAAATACGCTATCATTCACTTGCACAAACGTCAATTCTATTACCAGTTAATCTAAACATCTTACACACACACATAACCCCACTGACACACTCACACACACATACCCACACAAGTAAGTATTTCTCCACAAACTATCTTCCCGGTTAGCAATCATAAGCGGCATTCGTACATACGTTCAGTAACATGAAACAAACGTTAGCATACCGAGACAAAGAAACTGTAAATATGTGCGCCACTGAATAATGAATATCTCGGGATGTCGCCGGTAAAGCATTTGTTGTAAGCTGTGTCACACACAACACACGTAATATTCTAATACACCATAATAGAACGCTGTGGTACTCGCACGTTGAGTGATGCATGGCTATAGAGCAAGGAACTTCTTTTGTTTGCATAAAACTGCTTCTTTTTATTACGTGTAGATTGCACGTGTACTGGGTTAATTTTACATCTGTCTGCGGTCGGATATGATTATTCTTAGTCATGGCGTCGAAATACTGCCGTAGGTACACTTTGTGATTTTTTGCTCAGAGCGTCAAGAACCAGTAATCAAACCCAAGATTATGTATGTCGCATAGGAAAAATTTGGCCTATCGTGTGATAGTCACGCTAAAACGTTCACTTGGGGCGTATATATTGTGTTAAAAACGCATTGATACCCTGACATAAATACAAGTGCGACAAGACACAGCGACAAGTGCGACGGAGCCGAAGGCGAACTTGTCCAAAAACACTGGGACAGGATTCAGGCATCTGTCACGGAGGCGGCGAAGGCGGTGCTGGGAATGTCTAAGGGTGGACGCAAGTGTGACAAGGAAACTTGGTGGTGGGACGACACAGTCCAGAGGGAGACTAGGGTGAAGAAAGCACTTTTTCTGAAGTGGCAAGCGTCCAACTCTCCCGAAGATCGCGACGCTTACAGGCTTGCAAAACGAGCCACAAAACGAGCTGTAGCCAGAGCCAGACGTAACCACTTACAGCCACTATATGATAGGTTGGAAACGTCTGAGGGGCAAAAGCTCATTTATAAGTTGGCTCGTTCCAGGATTAAAGCGGCACAGGACATCTCCAAGTGCCGCTGTGTCAAAGATCCTGACGGCAACCTGTTATGCGAGGACCTCGCGGTGAAGGAGAGATGGCGCTCTTATTTCCACGAGCTGCTGAATAAGCAGCACAGAGAAGTGCAGCCACCGGACCTCCCTCCGAATCAAGGACTGGTGCCACCGATAACGCCTGACGAAGTCCAGTTGGCTCTTCGCCGCATGAAAAATCGGAAAGCTGTCGGAGCCGATGGAGTCCCCATCGAAGTATGGAAAGCTATGGGGCCTCGTGGGGTGGGCATCCTAACAAACCTATTTAACCGCGTATGGGACACCGGCCGGATCCCGAACCAATGGAGACGGAGTGTCATCACTCCAGTCTTTAAGGGCAAGGGGTCTGTGCAGGAGTGTGGAAACTATCGCGGTATAAAGGTCATGTCCCACACCATGAAGCTCTTTGAGCGGATCGTTGACTCTCGGCTCCGGCAGGAGTGCATTGTTTCGGATTGTCAGTATGGCTTCCGCCCTGGTCATGGAACCATGGACCCTGTTTTCGCCCTAAGGATCGTGATGGAGAAATACAGGGCGAAGAACACACCTCTGCATTTCCTTTTTCTGGACATGCAGAAGGCCTTCGACTGTGTTCCTCGCATGATGATCCCGTGGGCGCTGCGGTCCAAAGGGGTGCCAGAAGTCTATGTTGACATTATCCGAGACATGTACCGGGATTCCGATTCAGTGGTTCGGACCGCTGTTGGTGACACTACACCCTTCCCTGTTACCGTTGGAGTACACCAGGGCTCCGTCCTTAGCCCGTTTCTGTTCAGCGTGATACTGGACTCATTGTCCGAAAGCATCCGAGATGCGCATGAGCAGCCCCCGTGGTTGCTCATGTATGCTGACGACATCGCGCTGGCAGACGCGGACAAGGGACGGTTGGTGCAACGTGTTAACATGTGGAAGGAGTCACTCGAGAACGGCGGTTTGCAGCTGCATGTGGGGAAGACTGAGTACGTGGCCTGCAACTCGACAGATCCCACCTCCGTCTGCATAGACGGTAATATGGTCGAGCAGACGGAACAGGTCAGGTACTTGGGATCTGTCCTTCACGCGTCTGGTGGCATCGATTCCGACGTCAGGGCACGAATTTCGGCGGCATGGGCCAAGTGGCGTGAGGTGTCTGGTGTCATTTGTGACCCTAAAATGCCGGTTAAGCTGAAGGGACAGGTCTATAAATCCATCATTAGGCCTGTCCTTTTGTATGGCAGTGAAGCGTGGCCTGTGCTTGAGCGGCACAAGCAGGAGCTGCGGGTCACGGAGATGAAAATGCTGCGCTGGATGTGTGGAGTTACGCGGAAGGACCGCGTTAGGAACTCGCGCATCCGCGGCAGCCTTCATGTCCGTGACATTGCAGACAAACTGCAAGAGTGTCGCTTACGCTGGTACGGACACGTTTTACGGAAACCGGCCACTTACGTGGGGAACAAATGTCTAGCCATGGCGCCTCCGCCCGGCCGGGGCAGACTGGGTAGACCCAGGAAATGCTGGCTTGACGTCGTAAGGGATGACATGCGTGCCAATGGACTAACCACCAGGGATGCCGAAGACCGAGCGAAGTGGAGGAGAAGAAGCAGGAAAGCGGACCCCGGGCCCGGAAGGGCAACCGGGACAACGCTAGGATGATGATGACCCTGACATAAATACGTCATCTCCAAAATATGACGTGCGATAGTGTGTGATCCGCCTAACACGAGCATATGTACTGAATCCGTCGTATAACTGATTCCATCTGACGCTTTGAGAGGCTCTGTGGATTGCACTCTCAAATTGTGTGCTGACGTGTTTTTTACACTGTTTTAATGTGTACTTCTGTCATGCAACAGACTAGCAAATATGGGAGAACATTACAAAGTATTTCGTTTTTGTAGAAGGATTAAAGTTCTCTTGATGTCCCTGTAGTAAACTTATATACCAGTAACCCAGTGTCGATGTAAATATGTATATTGAAATGAATAAATAAGTACAGCCTCTTTGAATTTATCATTATAGACCAAACCTTTTGAAAGTTTTGGGTGACTATTCATGTCTCGATAGGGACTCTTAATCATACATAGACAATGAGACGCAAATATACTTATACGGTAGATAATGAGATAGATATGCAGGACATAATGTAAAAAAAAGAATTGCTTCAAAATATTCTACAATACAACTTAACACTGCGCTAGTCGTTTGTATTCATTTACATACAGGATGATGAAATAAAGCCTCCGTTAAAAACAGACCATTTGTTTTAGTAATAACTTCAAATATTCTAATATTCCATAGTGTTGAAATTGGTTAGTATACCTCTATAGGTCATAGCTATAGGCATTTGGAACCGCCATAAGATTTGCAAGCGAGCTAACAGACCATTCATTATGGTTAGGAGTCCGCATGAAAGTTGAATAGAAATAAATTTAGTTGTGAATAGGGTTTAATGGTTCTTGAAACGTAATGGGAGTGCTATTGCTGTGCTTAAAGTTTATTATGTGAGACGTAAATAATAATATAGAAGACATTTATTTGCACGACACAAAGAGCTCTCATTTCAGTGGCAAAATTACCTGAAATAATTTTAGTGCAGAATTTGCAAAATTTTCCCAAATATCAAAATAATATTTGGCCAATTTTAGAGCACAATCACAGGCGCTCGTAAACTTGCATCGAAGCCAAACATCTGCTAAGTTTAAGCTATAAAATATATGAAACAACGCCTTCTATAGAACTCCTTAACTCGTTCAAGACTAGTATGAGCTCTAAGCCACGCGAAAAACATTTTATTGCTTTATTACGAGCATGCAAATATAACCACGCGAGTGCAGTTGTAACGACCTGAAAAATAAAATGGCTACCGACTGCGTTGAAGAACGCAAATCTAGGGCACAAACTAAACTATATCACGCCACTTTAAATTTCCTCAATGCGTTTTTGAAATGCTTAGTCTACTGCGAACCCGACCAATCGGCGTTCGACAAAATCCTGTTTGTAAGAACATTTTGCGCTACGATTGGTTGGTTTGACTTGAATAGTCATGTGAGCTTTCGATTCTCGGGTTTTGGATTTATATTCCATTTTTATGGCTTTGAATTTTGGTTCTTAATTTGCATCTTTTATATTCAATACTCATTTACCTATCTTAATACATACCTCTCCGTTTTACCGATGGTATTTATAAGACACTATTTTGTTCACACCAATGTTTATGAGGCATTTGGTTTGTTTCCCTCAGACCACGTATAAAACTAATATAATGTTAATACAGTATCTACTTATAAATATTTCCCTTCGCAACAGAATCACAAGTACTACTTAGAAAACGTTCACCTCTATAATCGTATCGACTTCTCCGTATTCCTTGAAATCACGATACCTAACAAAATAATGGTCCTCAGCAAAGCTGTTAACCGATATAATTAAAGTTCTCATAATACGATCTCTCGTCATGCTCTATAGCGTGCCGACTTCATTGTGAACGAAACCTTTGTGCTCTAAACTGTTACTAATGAGACCCAAACACGACCCAAACGATTTTATTCGAATTTCGAAACATTATTTAAATCATTAGACAATATTATACGCCGAACAGGTCATTACGCCAAATTGATGTTTACCCAAAATATTGGACGCAATGTTTTCTTAGATCAAAAGAAGAAAAAATGTTTTCCCATTTTTCACGGTGGCAAAAATAATTTGATTTCAGTGGAGGGATGTTGGCAGTTGATTTTAAATTTAACTTCTCTGAACTTGGCAAAGTGGAATGGATTTTTTATGTACCTCCTAACATTAAGTGTTTATTTTCGTGAGAAATTTTCTTATACTTGTTAAGTAGGAAAATCTTGATAGGCGGATTTTAGGAGCGTTAAATATTTTATACACTTTTTTGCTCGATAATAGTAGCATTAAGTTGAGAAACCTTTGTATCATAGATTATAATAATCTCGGAATTACCGCTGAGGTTGTTACTTTAGCCAATATTTTTTGCCAAAAATGTAGCAGGAAAAAGCCTTTAAACCCAAAATTCAACCTCTTTGCAATTGACTCCGATTAACCTCAACACCTATTATGTGATTATTCATCTACATTCCCTCCCAGCAACATACAAATTGAAACTCGGATCCAAATTAGCAGATATTAGTTCAATCTGTATTAGTTTTCAACGAGTTAATGCATTCAAATCCAGCTCGAACGTTTTAGAGGACGCATTATGTCATCGACAATCCCGTGTGCTCAGTCATACGGAATATCACCGGGCCGCGGCTTCAGTCCATGATAGGGATTACAAGCAATATCAAGGCGAATAATGGACTAGATACTGCCGACCTCCTAAATAGGTTTAGTTATGAAATATTTGTGGCTGTTTGCTGAGTTGGGGTATGAAATTCGACTGTCGTGTTTTGTTTAGTGAAGTTCATTTGTTTTAGATACACATACATACGTACATAGATAGATATATCAAAAGGTACCAATCGAATAAACTATTGTTACGCTTTGTAAGGGTCTTTAAATTAGTCACGAAAAGCCACGTGACCGCAGGAATTTAGCTCTTATTTTAATACTAGCTGGTGCCCGCGACTTCGTCTGCGCAGGTTTAGTATTTCGAACAATATGTTTACAAATTGTAGCCTATGTGTTATTCTGATGTATAAGCTATATTATTGTAAAGTTTCATTAAAATCCATTCAGTAGTTTTTGCGTGAAAGAGTAACAAACATCCATACATCCATACATACAAACTTTCGCGTTTATAATATTAGTAGGATATCTAAAGTATATTCGTATTAGGTACTTTCTATACTTCAATTCGATATATATTTTTTTGTTTGTACATTAAGTTTTCTTAGACATGCATTTTCGATTATTTATTATAGAGGGAGCTGTATCCCTACTACAAATCACCTTTGGCAGCCACAGTTTGGTATTTCCCACAGTTTCCACTAGTTACTTGTAATATAAATAAAATGAGACCCAGTAATGGCTTCGGTTATTGGTGTTTTCAAAATAAAAGCTGCATTGAGTGCCATTTGTTTCGTTTAAAGGAGACCTTTTATTGTTCTGTTAATTATTTCTTGGAAGTTTTCATTTGGAGAGTGGTAAGAGCTAGTGAATCGTGGTTTATTTTCGGACAGTTACAATCAGGCACATATATTATATAGAGAGTTTTGCAAGACAAGAAAAAAAAACGCTTCTTCTCTTATCTGAAACATATTGGTCGTCGGTAGCTCAGATTTTTCATCAGATCATGTTTCGATTTCCCAATAAAGCAAAATGACAGTCGAACATTATTCCCTTGACAAACGAACTTCTAGAACCCTTATTCCACCTCGTCTCAACGGAGTGACTAAAACTGCTATAGAAAAGAAAAAAGGAATGGGCTACTTTTTAACCCGACCGCTTAGGTAACTTGCCATCCCACGGGAACTTGAAATATAGAATGACCTCGCAAGTTTAAGTTTTCAGAACTTAAAAACCCCGAGGGTGCAAACGTATAAGAATATCATAAAGTTTACTTATTAACCAGTGTGCAGACTGAAATAAAGTTGCATATAGTAGTAGTACTTTGTTTGGAGAACGTTTTCTTTTGTTTAGTGTATGTGTATTCAGATTGCTTAGCAAATGTAATGTGTTTATAAGAGCAGATAAGTGTTTCCCGTAGTTTTCCTTAAGCAAATATTTCGGTAATTTTAATTGTGGTATCCACATTATATGTAATGGGCGCAATTCTATGTGTATCGTTACGTCTATGGTCAAACAGAAAATGCTATTTCACACACTACGAGTATATTTTTTTTTTTTAGTTCCGGGATTGGCATCTAATTTTACCTATGATTTATTTCTAACCACTACAAGTTACCAAGGTAAAGTCATCAAACTTACCTCTTATTAAGTTAACTAAGTAGATTTTGGTTTTTCAGTTCAATGTTCAACAAAAATATTTTAGCAAAGGCCTCGTAAACGTAATTAGGAAGTACCAAAATTTTAGGCCTCATTTAGCACAAAAGTACCCGAAAACTAATTAGCCAGTCATACTTAAGTACCTAAGTGGTATTAATGCTTAGGAAGAGATAGAACTTATTATAATAACCCTTAATGATTTTATCTTCGTACAATCTGTTATTTTATTAAACTAGTTTGGTACTGTAATTTTGCTATTTTTAACCGCTTCGTCTAAGGACACAAGAATAAATACGAATTTGGAAGGATATGTTTTTCTAAGGTCTTCAGCCAGGAATAGTGATGTCATCTAGGGTAAATAAAACACGATAGCCCTTTGATGGTTGGAAGTATGATGATACATCTAAAGCGCTTTTTCGTCTTGCCGTTTCAATGTGAAAGTTCAGTATCTTTTCTATGATATTAAGCACGCATGCATTCAAAACGTATGACTACCGCGTAACCTAATACGCGTTCTTTGGTACTCCTCGTATAAACAATGCTAGCTTTTGATTTTCTTATTTAATTAATTATTATGCTTTAATTCGCTTATTTACTCTAATAACATTTACACAAGCGAAATATTATTAAGATAATTATTTACTTACTAAAATAAACATTAATTTGGCAACAAAAAGAACAATAGCCGAATTGATTTTCTGGTAAGCCAGGCTTCGGCCGTCCAAACATAATTGACATGAATCGACTCTCAGAAATCTATTAACAGGGGAATTTCTGATCGTACTACGCCTGAGGCACGTCATTATGTTCGACCGAGCCCCGGAGTATGGAAAGGTGAGCTATAGTGCAGGTAGGTCAGAAGAATTCTTCTAGATCAAATAGGTACGATGGTCAGGGCCAAAACGATAAGTTACGAGTGAACTATAGAGGCATTGGTGTTCTTTATCGATTTTAAGTTTGACAGAAAAATTATCGGGTCCAAAGAAGGCGTATAAGTGCGGTGAAATTAACATTCTTCGTCCCTCGCACGCCTTTTGGCGCCGTACTTTCTCAGGAGATTTACCGTTATGGCACCTCCGCTAGTCATTTTATTCTCCATGGGCCGAGCTTTGGCTCTAGATGCCCCCGTCATAGAATAAATGCAATCAACGATAGAACGGGCACGTTCATGGCCCACTGGTGGGCCTGTCTGCCCCACACGACGTCTATTACAAGTCATCGGGAGACGTCTACGTGAAGTGATTGTTTGATAATAGTGTGCTGTTTTACATGATCGTCATTGTGTTAGTGTGTGTAATGTATACTCCGTATCATACGCACAAAGTATCGCGTTAAACACAATGGTATGTAAATGTAGGAAATTCTTTAACACGTAGTTTGAAAATATTACACTAGGCATTCGACCCATTATTTTGTACTTGTAACTTGTTTTCACTTAAAGCATTTGCATATTTTCTTTTAATATTTGCCTCAATAACAACAGATGTTCACATTCACACTTTCACAATGTCACTGACACACACTTACAAATCTATTCACGTATAAAGTACGGCCTGTATTCAGTCCTACACTACCGATGCGATGGAAGGCAATTCGTCGAATCGCTGTTTATTTTCGTACACAATACAATTGGTTGTCATATTTCCGGAGGGGATATTTATAGTGTTGCAACCATGACTGGTAGATCGCAGCGGGAAGCGAACTCTTCGGAAATAAGGCAAAAAAATGCCGATAGCTATCATGGGAAACGTTGCGTTGTTCGCCAAAAATGGGATATTAATTACTGAAATATATTTTTCGGTGTGACGTTACGACGACGTTGCACATATTTTATGTTAGTGATACGATTGTATTTTGATCTGCGAACGTATTGTAACTGGACTATTATTCTGGACTAGTATAACTGCAGGGAACAGCTAAATTCAACATGTACCTAATAAATACGTTTTGACAAACTTGTAGAAACATACGAATACACAGATTTTCTACCATTAATAGTGCTCTAGTTATAAACGTTTTGATTGTGACTGCGCACAAGATATCAGACAATAGAAGAAAAATATATCAGACTAGCCGTTTTCCCGCGGTTTCACCCGCGTACCGTGAGAGATACTGCCTGCACCGGGATAAAATATAACCTATGTTACTCGCAGATAATATAGCTTTCTAATGGTGAAAGAATATTTAAAATCGATCCAGTAGTTTTTGAGTTTTTCCATTACAACCAAACAAATAAACAAAGTTTTCCTCTTTATAATATTAGTATATAGACAATGACAACTATCAAAATATGAGGAAGATTTCGATTTACGACAAGTTGCAGAATGCAGGTGGCGTTGCAGGGCGCGAAGATAGTGAATCGCAGGAATTTCTTCCGATAAAATGTTTACATAAGCGTTGAGGGCTCTGTGAAGATATTATATAGGTACTGTTTGTATTTTGAATGTAAGAAGAGTAGTGAGTGAGTAGATTGTAAAGTGTGCGAAATACTTGAACTTAGTGTTCATAATTCTTACAACTTTACGAAGTCTAACAAGTTTGGAAGGTTACCTTGATTATAATATCGACGTGAACAATAAAATATTCATATTTCGTTCTCCGAAACTGTTTCTTTTCTCAAAACCTAACGAACATAATTCTAATGAAATTAAACGAAACAAATTTAAATTGAAACCTAAAACTAACTTAATTTATTAGGATAAAAATAATCCACTATAAATAAATTACTCGCTTAGAAAACTTAAGTAAAATAAAATAAGAAAACGAATTAAAACTATTTTGTTCAGAAACTCAGTTAGAGTCATTATCAAACAATTTGAAACTTGTTCATTAATTTTATTTAAGGAATTATTGAAGACAGTTTTAAAATGTTCCCTCTATAAACCTCTTACTACAATTACAAAGAATGAATATTGTTTTATGTTCAACTTTTGAACACAAGGGGCCGCGTATTTTCAACCATTGGTCAGGAAGGGTTTTTACGTTATTTCATTACCATTACATATCTCTACCTCAAACTATATCCCATTTTGTCACACAATAGACCAAAACTAAAATCACCACTAACTGACAGAATAACCTATCCGGGCTACTTATAAATTTCGCCACTCCACCGGAACGGTGAAAATCGAGTTTCAAGTGTTCCGCATAACGTCAGCATATTGGTCGGGCCACGTACCTCTGTATTATGAAGTCCTATTTTGCAGTGACATTTTTCGTTCAACACTACCCGATTGGATTTTTGAAACGTGTAAATTTGATAAAACACAGAACGTGGGGAATGAGTGAGCTGAGTGAGTGAGTGCTGTTTCAGATTGGGGAACGTTACGCCGGAAACGTAAAAGAGTTCTGTATATCATTTTAAGCCGTAAACTGGATTGGAAAGCGGGGCTGTGTTGCTTTATTTTTTCCTTGTTTTTGATCTTTCTGACTTGATTTGCATTCTATTATTCTTTTAGGGGTACGTTGTAAAACTAGCTTCTAGTTTAATCAAGTTTTAGTTTTTGGTTCGGTTTGTATACCCAAGCTTTATTCCTATTTTATCTATCTATGCCCAGTGAGCTGATTCTATTGGTGACGTGAATTATTTTTTCATTCACAAATTAAATATCAACGCGCACTACTTTCTAGTCAATATTCAACTAGACTACTTCTACAAAAATAAAATCGCCACCAAAAGCAAACACCAGGAACGATGACACACACGGAACATCCACATTTTACACTTTTAATCTATAAAATATCGCTGTACAAGATAATCTATCAAGCGGTGTGACAACCAGCGCGATATTGTAGCGAAATATAAAATTGCTGGGACGGTCCCGTAGGTAATGGCGGGACGCGTCATCAGAGGTAAATGCAACGAGGAATTTCCGCGGCGACACACGTGCTCGTCTTGAGCGGCCTTATAATGCTGTGGATGCGATTGTACTTAATAAGCTTATTGTGAAACTGTTGTGCATGAGTGTGCTGTTGTATTTTTTGTTGAAAAAATGTTTTCGTTAGTCTTTATAATAGTGGTTAGCCATATTTTCGTGCTTTAAAATTACACTGTGGTAAATGGTCACAATTTGTAAAGGGATATTTATCTGTTTATGCCTCTATTAGAACATTGAACACCTATTCAAAATGTTGGCTTTGGTTGCGTTGATCACACAGGTCAGAGATAAACCAGTAAACTTACCTCGCTGAAAGTCAATGTGCAATACATTAAAAAATATATAAATTAACATAAACCAAAACTGGCTAGGCACATCATTGTATCTGAAATATGAATTAAAAATAAAATATGCAACACAATAGAAGGGCGTCTCCACACTACTCCTATTCTCAACAATGCAACGGTCGCAGGTAATATATTTGGAATTTTCCAGTGCTATGAAAACGTTACGTGATCTCGAGTGAGGTTTTCGTCTGTAAAACGGGCCAAAACATCCCTATTACCTCAATGGCTCCTATTCCGTTTTATGAAATTTAAGCTGTCTTCATATACAATTGTTTACTCCGCAAATTGTAACTCCGCGTCGACAAAGGAAAGTTCTGCGGTTCATAGAAACCTGCGACGAGTGCGTACGTGTAAACGCGACATGCTAATTTTGTGCATGTGTGCGTTCTGTTTTAATTAAAGCACGTGGAGTTTGAAAAGGTAGTCTGTCTGTGTGCGTGCGTTTTGCATTTTTGGTTGAGTAGCACTTTATGTGAGGTAGACGCGTCTTGAAACAAAGTTTTGCAAATGTGTTTAACTTTGTGTGGGTGTGTTGTAACTAATGTTTTATTTAGTAAAGTGAACAAGGCTTTTAGTATTATACTGCCAAAGTTTCGCGTTATGAAAGATGAGTCGGTTCCATTTTTGGTGTTTTAAAAATAAAAAAGTCAACAAATTAAACGAACTTTTTTCTTTGTTTTTTGAATGATTTATTAATAAATATTTGTTTTTCTTTTATTTTATTTTATATGAATACTTTATTGTTTAACGTAACATAGTTTATTTATTCGCACTCTAGTGCATTCAAAAAAGGGAACAATGATAAACCACCGAACAAATAAACAATTTAACAGCATGAATACAAAAATTCAAATTTATTTCCACGCATAACCGAAAAGAACTGCCTGCCAGACTCAGTAAATAACGGCCATTAACAAGCCGACAAATATTTAATAAGACTTAGTACTAAAATAACCATTAATAAACACCCTCACAGCATTTAAACATAATTTAAACTGGAGACTTGTGTTCGTTAATTTACATTGATCACATAAAATCACTGTATATTTTTATTAAGTAATAGTTTGGACTAACTTTTGTAAATGGGCTAACGAAACCTAATTACATAAGTAATTACATATTTTCATTGATATATAATATGTATGTACCTTAAACTTTTTTATAACTTCTCAATAATATTTAAATACTAGCTTTCCGCCCGCGGCTTCGCCCGCGTGGAATTCGGTTATATTGCGGTATAAATCACAACTATAAGAAAACTTCTCATTCCCACGCAAAAATCTAAGAAGCGCGATGTAACGCTGGATACGATTAGTTGTTAAACCAAAACTGAATGGTACACTATATTATACGTTTTCCCTTGTGGAGCAAAAACATGCAGATTTTGGGCACTGGAAACCCGGGAACACGCTACATAGAGCTGACCATGCGAAAAACAATGTTTTTCTAAGTGTACTCCAGCAACCCTTAGAGTTTGGCCTTGTGCTTTATTAATGGTCATTGCAAATGAAACCCTTATAGGAAATTGTAGTCTTTTAAATTGAAATGGGAGGTCTGTTGGTATTGGGTTAGCAGCGGTGAGGGAGTGTCAGACTCTTACTGACTAAAATCGTCGTGTTCCGTCCTAGGCCTTTTATATACCAGGGCCGCGGTATCTCTTTCGAACAACCCGCAGCCCCGGCTGGCCCTGGCCCTACTGGGTCTCACTGATTTCAAAACACCTTAAGACTAATTCGCGGCGAACCTTAACACCGCGATACAGAAAAGCACAACGCCATCTATCGAGCTATCGGGAAGCTCGCGATTGAACAATGAGCTACAGGTTAAAGCGCGAGATATCATTGCATTTCTTACGTATCTTAAAAAAAACAACGTCACCACGTTTTAAAAAGCTATCATTCCACTTCTTACGTATTTTAAAAACACATCGTTACCACGTTTTAAAAACACCCAGCGCCATCTATGGCATACCTCAAGAACTAAATAACTTAACTAATACTATAAGTATTAATAATTATACCAATTAGTAATTCGTTGAATTATAGTTATTTCAGGATAAGTAGATGTAAAAAAAACAGTTAAGATGATAAAACAAATTGTACGTCATCCCTCGGGAATTCCTCATTTTCGAGGATTCATTATCGTATCATTTAGCTTCTAAATTTATATGTTCATCCTTTCTTTCTGGTCGTTCCCTCAATGCTGAGGATCGTGACTGTATGTCAATCTTCTCCACTCGGTCCGGTTCTGCGCCATATGTACCGCTCTCTGTATCTGGCCTCCCGTCACCTCTTTGAGGTGGTCCACCCATCTAGCTGGTGCTCTTCCTCTAGCGCGCTTCCCCTCCATTTGTCCGAGAATGATGAGTCTCTCCAGGCTATGCAACGGAGATCGCATTATGTGCCCAAAGAAACTCCGGATCCTTTCCTGGCACGTAGTCAGCAGACGCTTGGCAACCTTCAGCTCTTCGAGGATGGAGACATTGGTCCTCATAGCTGTCCAAGGAATGCGTAGCAGCTTTCTCCAGCACCACATTTCAAAGGCATGGATCTTTTTGCGGTCCTTTTTCCTAAGACACCAAGTCTCCACCCCGTACAGGAAAATAGAGAAGACCAACGTACGAACCAAACGCATCTTAGTTACTCGGCGAATATTACGGTCTTTCCAGATTTTATCGAGGCTAGTCATGGCACTTTTAGCCATCCCGATACGACGTCCGATTTCTTTCTCGCAGTTACCACTGTTAGAGATCAGCGACCCCAAGTATATAAATTCCTCCACTTTCTCATAATCCTTGAGCGCATTTGATGGACTTAAAACTTGAGCTCTGTCCACCGTCATCACTTTGGTCTTAGAGCGGTTTATGTGCAGGCCAAATTCAAGGCTCACTCTTTCTATTCGCTCCAAGACCGCAGCCATCTCGGACTCGCTGGCTGCAAGGATTGTTGTATCATCGGCATATCTTAGGTTCGTGATCTTCGTACCGCCCACCGTGACGCCGCCATCCCAGCCATCAAGCGCCTTCCTCATAATATACTCGCCGTAGAGGTTAAACAGCTTCGGAGAAAGTATGCATCCTTGACGGACCCCTCGTTCTGTATGGAATGTTTCAGATTGTGATTCATCCAATTTCACAAAGCTCGACCCGTCAAGGTACAACCTCTGGACAAGGAAAATAAAATGTGATGGCACGCCCATTTCCGACATTATCCTGAACATGGAATTCCAATTTACGCAGTCAAATGCTTTGGCATAGTCTATAAAGCACAACACAAGAGGTTTATTGAACTCGCGACATTTTTCAATGAGTAGGCGTACATTCAGTATCTGTTCTCGTGTTCCTTTTCCTTGCACAAATCCTGCCTGTTCCGGAGGAATCTGTCTATCAACGTAGGTGGCCAATCTCTTGTTCAAAATCTGCAGCATTATCTTACTAGCGTGGGGCATGAGGGAAATAGTGCGGTAATGTTCGCATTTCTTTGTGGAGCCCTTTTTGTGTAGGGGGATCACAGCTGATTGTGCCCAGTCCTGAGGCCAAGTACCGGTGTACCAAATCTTGTTACAAATCTGGTAGAGGGTTTCGGCACCTTCAGGGCCTAGATGTTTGATCATGGCAGCTGATATGCAATCCGTACCCACTGCCTTGTGTTTTAGGTTCTTGATGGCGTCCTCCACTTCACTGCGTAGTATGTTGGGTTCAGCTTTGTAATCATCCCACGACCTGTCAACCTCTTCATGCGTGTTTTCCCTGTAAAGCTCGAAGCAGTACTCTCGCCATCTGTTTAAAACCTGTCTGAGGTCGGAGAGAGGGTTACCCTGCTTATCGTCAACTACCCACGATTTTGGTTTTGGTGGCTTCGTTAACAGTTTTACCTTACCGAAGAGATCTTTGGTTTGTATCTTCACAGCGTGTTGTTCTATTGCCTCACAGATATCAGAAATTTGTTTGTCCTTGTCCCATCTTAAAGCAGTTTGCACCTCTTTATGTAGCTTGTTATAAGCCGTTACAGAACCTTCGCTTTTTGCAATTCTCCTCTTCTCAATCAAGTCCCAAGTATTGTCGCTGATCCAAATCTTTTTATGACGGACACCCTTAAACTGTGCGCTAACTTCTTTAGCAGTTGTGAGAATAACGTCTTTCGATCTCATCCAGTCAGTGTCACTTGAATCAAATGGGTCAAGCTTTAGGGACCGGAGTTTTGGTCTTACCTCCATTTCAAATTGTTGTAACGCGGGCCCATTCAAGGACGTAGGTTTATTAACGCGTTTTTTAACGCTTCTTAGGCGAAGCTTGAAATCAGCAATGAGGAGTTCATGGTCGCTACCGCAGTCGGCACCAGGCAGAGTTTTGGAGTTGGTGATGCATGACCTCCATCTAGATTTTATTAATACGTAATCTATCTGATTCCTGTATTTTCCACCCGGCGCTGTCCATGTGTAAAGCCTTCTAGGGTGGTGCTGAAACCAGGTATTCATAATGGACATTTGGCTCTCAATACAAAAGTGCATTAGCATCTCGCCACGGTCATTACGTTTACCTAGACCATAGTTACCAACGATGGTTCCATTCAAAGGGTCATTTCTCGTTTCGCCGACTTTAGCATTTAGGTCTCCTTTTACAACAGCTATCATATTCGTTCGCATTCGTTCATATTCGTTTGCAATATATAAGTAGATGTAAAAAAAAACAGTTTAGACGATTAAACAAATTGTACATCATCCCTCGGGAATTCCTCATTTTCGGGGATTCATTATCGTATCATTTAGCTTCTAAATTTACATGTTTATATTCGTTTGCAATATATTACCTTGTTTTAAACGACACACAGCGCCATCTACAATCCATCCATCAAGCAAACAATATTTTATCCCTTAAGTACCCTATTATTTAATCCGGACTTCTAACTTTACGTCTGCAAAATTTCAAAGCAATCGGTTCAGTAGTTACGGCGTGAAAGCGGAACAAACAAACAAACAAACAAACAAACAAACAAACTCACTTTCCGATTTATAATATTAGTAAGGATTAACCGTCGTACCACAAACACATTTAAACGTCTGTTGAACACTTGTCTAAAATGGCAGATTATGACATTGAAATAAGGTCCGTTTTGCAGCCACACTTTTTTTAGATAAGTGTTCAACAGATATTTAAGATTTTGTTGTAAGGCTGTAAGTGTTTTATTCCACCTCATCAAAGCCAAAAAATCACAAATATAAACATTTCGTAACAAAAAGAAAATCTCCGCTTACCTTTGACCGCTTGTAAGAATATCTTCAAACTAAGTGGCTAACCCTTCAACCCTAACTACCGTCTATTTGCATAACAAACAGTTGACGCGAGCCCCCTTTCACGTCAATATACAAAACTGCTTCACCGCCATGCCTGTTTAACTGGCCCGTTCAAAGACTGCAAATTGGGTCCAATCATTCAAAGAGAAAGTCGCATTTGGTTATACAAAGTTGACGATATCGAGTATGTACTACGTTTGTGGCTATGTTTCTTATTTTTTAATGTGTTATAGCATTGTAAATTTGATTTTTTTATATAACAAAAACTTTAGCACCAATGCTTACGAATAAATGATTCAGATTAAATTCATAATTAACCTACAGAAAAGATATAAGTAGGCAGAGAAAGTGAAAATTCATGATTCAGTCAATATACCTACTAACAGCCCTTTCACACGGCAGTCCAGTTTTGCGGGACCGGCATTTTACTGTATCCTGCAAAACGGAACTACGTGTGAACACAGCGTCCGTTTTTGCAAGATTCCCGCTATATACTGGACGAACGATCCAGTTTCAAATCGACGGGAACAGCATTTTGCAGGATCCTGCATGCGGTTTGCTCGTATGAACACTAGCATATAATATCTTTAGCGATCAAACAGGATCCTGCAAAAAAACGGTATCCTGCAAAAAGCTGGACTGCCGTGTGAAAGGGCCGTTATGCATCTAGGATTATCATGACAATAATTGGAAAGAATTTCTAATAGTATTTGAAGAAGTCTTTGATAGTAGTGGTGGACATTCAGCAGTCTATGAAGTGGTATCACGAAGCTTTTAACGGTATCTGGTCAAATATCCTCGTAACATTAAATGTTTGACTACCTACAAATTCATCATTGCAAACAGAAAGACGAGAATGTATTCCAAGAATCAACGGTCAATAATAAATTTAATGCCCCGGGCAGATGGATCATTGGACTGGTGCAAACAGAATACATAACGGGTATATGTGTCTACCAAGCGTATAATGCAAGAAGCTTTCAGTTATCAAAGCATTTTTTCATGACCCACCGAGCATACATAGGTATTAAAAGTACACTATAGACTAACATGTACCTATATGTTCAAACAACCAACGAAGTAATTTTAAAATTAAACACTTCATAGCAATCGTCGTTGTAATTCTATCCAAAGTTTGAGTATCTTATATCCATGGAGAACCAAATGACAAACGAAATGACTACATCCCACGTTAAAAACACGACTAAATAATATAACTTCTAAAAGCTAGATCAAATATTTCGAAAGTCAAATTTAAAGCTACTTACAACGACTATTTCATACACACATTATTTGAATAGCATGAAGTTTCAAATGATCATAAAACGCACTTGTTTTTTATATAATATCTAAAAGTAATTTCTTTTCACAAAAAGAACATCATATACGCACTTCACACGTCTGTGCATATAACTTT
This sequence comes from Helicoverpa zea x Helicoverpa armigera, assembly GCA_033682625.1. Classification (NCBI taxonomy): domain Eukaryota; kingdom Metazoa; phylum Arthropoda; class Insecta; order Lepidoptera; family Noctuidae; genus Helicoverpa; species Helicoverpa zea x Helicoverpa armigera. The sequence goes on from JAWIIS010000029.1 coordinate 4,322,682, forward strand.
CATCTTTTAGAAATTGTTCTATCTCTAATTTTAAAGGATTATTGAAGACAATTTGAATTTAAATTGCATTAGGATACAATGAACTCCACTTCTATAAATTAACTTTGGTCTTTGGAAATCTATAAAATGATTTAATAGTTCGATCACCTAATACTAGACTTTGCTTCTTTCATGTTAAAAAAAATATCTCTAAAGAAATACCCCATATCATTGAATTACAAAATTTAAATAAGGTAAACCACTTTTTTTAAGAAAAGCCCTCTTAATAATAGGGCTTACGTCTAGAAATAATTAGCTCGACGAGAATAGGGCTCTGAATGTCACTGGTTGTCAATTGAATTTCGCAAGAATTAAATTTATTATGAACAGGCAAAACCAAATTTTCCAGCCCTTTTGTGCTCTGCTCAATAAGTATTATGGGCGATGTCGAAATAACGAATACCTCTCAAAGTCGACGATGTGCTTTTATTATTTTTTACAATATGATTTTTCCATAGACTGTTATACCAACCAATTTGTCACACGCATCATTATGTGTAACATTGACACATATCGTTCACATATTTTTTTGTGATATGACATGCGCTTTATTCTTACTTCTAGACTAGACACAACATTTTATTTTTAAGATGCCAAAAGTCAAAATGTAATTAAAAATCTAAATAGACGCGACAGTCCCAATTCCCAATTCAATACAAGAATGACAATAAAGTCAGTCCGTTCAAAATTTTAAATTACTTTTCTTTTCAAAAGTAACGTCTTAAGATAATTAAAATAACACACTCCTATTTATTTTGCTATTTCGTCCATCTTCAAAGGAAAATTGACAAAATTAAAAATAATTGTTTATCGTAGAGACTTCGTGTCTGTTTGCTTTGTCTCGTTAAGATATTCAAATCTGGACAGAAAACAAAAGGGACTGAAACTTTGGTCCAAATTTCGTATCGACACTTCGTTATCATTCTTGAAGAAGCTCTCAACTCAAACGGACACTTGGGAATTTGGATAATAGATTTATAATTTACATTTCGAAACAAACTTGACATCCGAGTTTGCTTGTGTTGCGAAATTAGGCGACAATAAACAAATGAACAAGTTGGTTTCGTTCCAAAGTTTTGATGACATGGATCCGATCATTAAAAATAAAATATTCTGGAACTGTTTCTTGGTTTCCTAACAAGTTGTTGATAGAATAGATTACTAAATTATAAGCCAAGTAAAAGCTATAACAGAAGAACAAATTGAAGCGGACTATAATAGAACCACAACTACAATACAACCGAAAATAGCACATAAATAACAACACAAATAATTATTTATTTTTATGTGCCACTGAATCACGGATACGAAATAACACAGAACAGTACAATGATGAAGAATTAAAACAACGAAACCAGCTGATGTTCCAGCGATTTTTCTCCCCAAATACGCAACAGAATTTCGCGTGCCACGAGAAAACAGTATGCAGTCGGGTTGAGAGCAAAATAGTCTCCACCGACATCCATTGTAACTGAAATTTCGGCCTCATAAATCTCTAGCTGGGTGTACCAAAGTTCCCGTATGCAGTGGACACAAATCTTGTGTTGGGAGTCGACTCTGCAAAAAAGTACCAATGAAAAATTCTTGAGCAAACTTGCGTCACATATTTTTGCTTATATTAAATAAATTGTGTGACGTTATTTATATTTTAGTTCGAAGCATAAATAAAGTATGAAAATTTAATTTTGATGTGATTTTTCTAGTTTCATTAAAAAATATGTAAATTCTTGTTTTTTTTTTTCCAAATAAGCCTTTGGAAACTTCGTTAAAAATCCACAAAAGATAGTTGAAACGGGGATGCAAGCTCACCTGAGTAGACCTTGTAGTCGCTCCGTGGTTAAAAAGCAGCGTTAGAAGCGTAATTCCTCGATGAAGCAACTTTGTGAATGTGCTGCCAATGCGTATAGAATGTCTTTCTAAACGCCACTCCACTCCGGTCTAATGAGACCGTTCCATCCATTAAGCTATTTAGTAATTAGGTGCGAGCACGACGGCGCAGTTGCGAATGGACCACAATGAGTGAAACAACTCGTTTATTCACTTTGCATGAGCCTCCCCTGACGCATTTTAAATGTTTACTGGGTTAGCAGTACATGTTTTTTCATGCTTAGATAATTTATCTAACCTTATAAAATACTGTACGAGTAACAAAAAAATCAAAAAAATAATTTTGGTTACAAATTATTTCATAATTTTCTTTGACACTTTGCAACCGCGTCTGTCATCCACTTTATGTTTTTCTTTTGTTAACACAAAAAAATATTACATTATTTTCTCGCAACAAAAAAAAAGACGATTCGAAAACAAATGAAGATTATTATTCCAGTCGTTTTTATCCTTGATAGAAATTTAATAAGACGTCACAAAAACTGTTGTAAAAAGATAAAGAGAAAACAATAAAATGTGCATGGGCAGTCGGCTACAGACGACATCAAATCTCCATCACGAGGGGTTTGCTTGATCTGAATTCAATATGCGTGCGGGGTTTCGATACTCTACGTATATTTTATGCGCATAATACAATTAGACGCATGTGTGTCTATAAATACCCACACATGGAAGAAAAATATGACATTCAACATCATGGAATATTTATGATGAAGGAAGGAAGCATCATTTGTGACATGGAAGATAAGTTCAAGTATTTTTCCTCTTTGATGGCGGATAATTAGCTACTCACCCCTTGTAGGTGAGCAAATTAGCAAAGTAGCAACGAGATAATATTTTTTTGGGAAATATATTTAATTGGCGTATCATTATTGCTTCGTAACATTAACTGTATGTCACTTTCATATTTTTAAATCTCTTAACAATATGAAAAAAAAAAATACAAAAACTTTTTTAATTAGCTGTCAAACAAAACAAGCAATCGTGATTTCAAAAACCTAATTTCGCTTCAAGATTTATAGGAGAGACACAAAAGGTATTATTACGTCTAAACGTTGCTTAGTTAGTGCCCTCGCTAAGTCTCTTCGAATTGTTGAGTAAATACAACAAGAGTTCTCACTGAACTCGATAGAACTCCCAGTTTACAGACATTATTGCTTTCTAAGAGTACTTCATTCATTATCTTATACCGAGCTCCGAACTTAATAGATATTTGTTACAATTACTGTGTATTTTAAGCTGAGTCAAATTTTGTATGGTTTTGAGATACTAAAATAAATTAATGGGCTGAAAGTTACGCATAAGGACGCTTTTAGAATACCTAAAAATATACAGTACTATCTATATTTTAATTAGCCGGTAAAACTTGCAGTTTAAGACAAATGTTTTCTTGCAAAAAAAGTAAATTGAAACCAAAATACATTCAAATATACGAGACTACTTGCCAGTACAATTCTAGAATACCAACATAAAGAATCCGAACGAACTAAAAGATCCACGAACCAAATCCGACTACAGATGTAGGACATACTTTGTACACGTACTAACAAAAGAATCGCCCAGTAAATAAAACAACAGCATACCAATATATCGCTGAAAAGGCATCGAAACAAGAAACTTCACAGAATACCCGAGGGAACAGCACAACATTCGCAAATTTCTAAAAAAGAAAAATAAAAATACTCGTCTCAGAAGTTGCTCTCAGCCATAACTTGTTGGTTGAAGGTTTTTTATAGAAACATGGACGAAATACAATAACGCGAGCGGTCCCTTACAAGTAAAGGGGGTAAAAACTCAACTTTTAGTTCATAAGAATGTTGGCAATTTTTCCATCGCAAATATTTGATTAAGCCCGTTGAATTTTAATGTGAGATTTTTCTAGATCTGTTTTTTATGCAAGCGTGTGTAATTTTTGAATAATGGCGTAGTCGTACTTACAATTTAGAAGAGCATCTGTTCCCATCACTATAATAATTATAATTTAAAAGTGGGACATTAAACGTAGCCCATGAATTAATAATTATGTCTGTCACCGCTTTTGATATCGGTACCCCATGGTGGAAGGACCCATGGGGATCGTAGGACACCTACCCTCTAGCTCGTCCCCTCAGCAGCACACTGAATCACCATTAATTATACCATGAATAATTACGTTGATTGGTTTCAACGTCCCTCTGTAATACTGATGTAATCGTGATTATGTTCACAAGTATATCAAAATCACAATTCCACATTAAACACAAAATTGTTCCATATAAAGACGAGAGTAATGGATATTTAATGGGCTACTTACAACCCCATAACAGTTCCATTAAATTATGTTAAAAATACAGCTATTATTACATTCATATATTACCATAAAAACATTATAAATCATCTCGTAGACTCATAAAATACTTTTCACGTGCTTTAAAAAATCTATTATTTACATCAGTTTCGAAATAGCTGTATCTGCGCTTTGCTTTGAAGAAACGAGTTCTAAGATTGCTTGCATAATATCACAGTAGCACTTGAAAATATTATTAAGCAAAACAATATCCATAAAAAGTCTCCCGCCAGAAAAATGAGCTCATTTATAACACCTAGTTGCCACGAATATGGCATTCAGTGGCACAGAAATGAAGTCTCAACAAAGTTGAACGCATAGCGAAGCTAGCAAACTTTTGTTATATAGTCTCTACGGCATTATTAGATAAATGAAGTCGACTGAAACGCTTTTAATGTTTGTCTTCTTTCTTTTAATTTTTGCAATAAAAAAATTATGAGAGGTTATAAAAGTTTGAGATAAAACAAAAAATCTCTTAAAATATTTTCTTTGAACCTGTTATATTTTATTTTTCTAGTTTTAGTTGAATAGTGATTCTGAAGAAAATCATTGAAGTCTAAAGGACCTTTGACAACAAATAATACAAAGCCATATTATTGAGCTTTGTGTAAAAAATTGAACATTTATCAGATAAAGTGACGAAATTGACTATGAACTCTAACCCTGATAAAACCTTCAAAACCGATTTATTTTGGAAGATTATATTTTTATAATAGAAAGAAAATACTTGAAAATATAATTCGATTTACCTCATTCAAAATATTAATAAAACGTTGATATTTATCTCAAGTGCATCTGTTAAAGCAAACTATTGTAGCAATAATAACCCAAATGTACAAGAAATGTACCGAAATAGATAGATATATGGAATGTATGTATATCAATATATTCCACATTTGAAAAAACATTTCCAATATCAAACGCATCGTCTTATCGAAAACACAAGTTACAACCATAATTACCTCTTACCTCCATATCTACTTCAAGTGCAAGCAAACGCAAGCATTTGAATTTGGATTCAAACTATCTGCTATCTATTCGGTACAAATGAGTTCTTTCGTTTCCGTTCGACTCCGTTCCTACCACGGAGTAAGGAAAGATGAGCGGAGATTCCATGATACAGACAGGTCAGGCGCCTTCTTCTAGGTCGTACTAGGCCTTCTTCTACGTACGGTGGGCATGGCTGAAACGATCAGTTGCGAGTGAACTTACGAGGCGTTCGGGTTCTTTGCGACATCCGTTAACGATTTTTTGGATTACAAAAAAATGGTCGGGCCTAAGCGTATAAGGGCAAAAAAGCAGTTCCTCGTCCGTCTCGTTTCTTAGATTTTCCGTTATGGCACCTCCGCTAGTCATTTTGTTCTCCGTCGTTCCTACCAAGTAACCGTGTCGAGAGCATTCGTGCACTAGCTAACGTTTGCAAATTTGTTTCAGCCCATGCGAAAGTTTAGGTACGTGATCGATTTTTGGTAGAAATGCTTTGGACTTTGGCTGAAAATTTATACTAAGAAGTACCTATGTATGAGGTAATTCTAATGTGAATGTCTTTAAGTTGAAACTTTTCAATTTCTAACTTAATCATTCGTTTTGTAAATTTGTTAATTATGTAATGTCAATGATTAAGTTTTTTATACTAAATCAGTTACTACTGTAACCTAATCCAACAAAACAAAACTCAATACCAAAGTGACGTGTAAACTGTCGAATAAAACTGTTCAAATGTGTCAAATTAACACAAAATGGATCATCATTATCCAACCCGTGATTGTCATTATAATACGTAGTTACCAGTTCCAAATTACACTTTGGCAATCAAAATAGTATAGGGATGTTATATGGGGCGCGAGCATTGTGGTTCATTACTGCTCTAAGCCTATATTAATAATTATGTACGAACTACGAAGCAAGTTCCACGCCAACAGTTCATAAATGAGAAACTAAATACACTGGAAGCCAAGATTAGGGAGTAGCCAGTAAATGAGTTTATGGCGTGTTAGTGTACCTCTATTGTATCATTAGGGATCAAAGACTCGAGCTTTAACGTTAAAGCGCTTGAGTAAATAATGCTAAAAATTGTTACGTTATTATAACTGTTTTTGAAACAGGTTCACGCAACGTTATGGTTCTATTGTTGAGTTCTATTTAGATATTGTAACGTAATAATTTACTCTATTGATGTATTTTTCTTTTAGAGTTGTTTATGTTATGTAGCTTTTTCCTTTGGGGACACTTAATGATGATGAAAAAAAGATAACGTTTAAATATTAAAAATGGTGAAACCATGTGCAAAAGTGGTTATACCGTAAATTTTTTTCAAGAGCCATGCAGAGGCTGCCACAATATAATAGTACCTACCTTACCTGCCTCTTAGAAGATAAAATTTTAAATTGTAAATTCTGTAAAATGTAGAGCAAGATTTATTTTCCTCATAAGGGTACCTGCTTTTATATTTAACCAATAAGAAGAAAATCTTGTGTTCCATAATTATGTTTCGAGAAAAATCTTTTCTAAATATCGAGGTCGAGCTTGAGGAAGAATCAGATTATTTTTAAAAACCAAAAAGAGTTTCCAAGTGTTATAACTTTTAAAGGAAATTGTTTAAGGGAAAAGGGAAATTAATCTTTCTCTTAATTAGGAAAGTTGGTCGGACGCTGCGACGGGGAATTCAAGGCCGATAAATCAAGGTGTTGCTCTAGTTTCAAACAAGTACGTAACGTCAAGCATTTTTTGCTTTTAACGCCTTCAATATTTTAGACCACCCTTATCGATATTTCACTTGTACAGTGGAGGGTAAAGTTCCTCGTACATTGATGGCTTTGAACCTCTCCGTGAAGTGTTAATGATAAAACTTGAAACTTATATACAGGGGTTTCTAGGAAATAGCCCGCGGGTCCTCGTGGTTTGTAACTTCACATGGAAACAATTTCGAAAATGTTATATAACTTATGTGAAGGGATCCTAGTTGGGTTGTGTTCACGGTACAGTGGTTAAATAAGACGGCTTATATTAAAACTATAGTTGTTTCGATGTGTAGGTATAGGCTATTGTTGTGTTTGATTTTGTATCCTATACGTACGTAGAATTAATTTTAGGTATTGAATTTCCATGTAAGTTTGGGTTCTAATGTTTCGTACACGTTATTATGTATCTACTATAATAGGAATGGTAACTAGATACAGTAAATTAATAACTTCTAAATATTGGACACTAGCTTTTGCCCGCGGCTTCGCACCCGTCAACTGACTTCTCTACTTTACCCTATTTTTTTTTTCATAAGAACCTTCTCCTAACAAAAACAACAAAAAAAGAATTAGCCAAATTGGTCCAGGCGTTGTTGAGTTATGCGCTTACCAACACATTTTGCGATTCATTTTTATATTATAGATAATTACTTGAGTGACATCTGGTGACTTCAATTTGGCAGCTTAGGTAAAAGAGTTTTACGTGCATGCAGTTCGGGATATACTGACCAGAAAAAAGGATGTAAAGTTTTTAGGTCTGTATGTATTTTCGTTCACGGGTCTTTCGATCGTCTTTTTTTTCCTTGCTAACATAATCAGCGCCTTTTCGTCGACATTTGTAGGAATGTACGTTGCGCTTGAGTAGACAATTATGTAATTGAAAAGTGACCCTTCGCATTCGACGGATTACTGGTTAGAGCTGTCAAGGGGCCGAATCGACCCTCTTAGTGTATTTGAGAAGGTTCTCTAAGCATTTGACATTTCGTTGGGGGACGTAAAACGAATTTCACCGTGTTAGGAGCGTTTGTGAGCATATTAAGTATTTTAAGTGATGATGTTAGGGTTGGAACTACCTTTGCGTTCTATTATGCGGTCGTAACGTACCCGTGACGTCATCAAGTGATGGCCGTTTACGGTTATTGGCGGGTGACATTAAATGGAATGTTCTTAGGCATAGCTTTAGTAGGGTGTGTAAGATGAAGTTTTTTTGTTAGTTTGAATTATTATTTTGTTTCTTTTTAATATGGGATTTATTTTAAATAAATCACATTATGTTTACTACACCTCGTGTTCAACACTTAAAAATATGTATGCTACAAAAATAATAATTTGATTATAATATAATCCCGCTGCAAGTACATTATGGAACGCAATAGAGGATGTAAACGAGCATATCATCTAACTAATATAAATAAGTGAAAGTAGCAAAAACTAACGATACAAATAAAGGAACTGCACAGAGACGACAAAGCTAGAAATAAAATTGAATTACAATATTCCTATTTTAAGACTAAAGCTGTCACTAAATTTAAACAATTATCTCTTCAAAGCTTTAATGATGATAAAATTAAATATTCATCAACCTGAACTAATCTAATACCGTTGCCACTTTACTCAAAGTAGTCGGGTATTTTCGTCCCAATTCGAACCGTCCAACTCATCACCGAAATCAAAACGAGAAGGTTCGTTCAAAACTTTGAAATTAGAACACAAAACTGGCAAAAGCATTAAAATTGTAAGCCATAAAAGAAAATGGCCAGTTATATAATTAGTAAAACAGATACAACGAAGATTCTGAGTGAAAGGTTTCGGTAAGAACCAATTGGGGCCCGAATAGATAATTATAATTCCCAACAGGGTCCGTCCCCTCCCTTTTAAGAGGAGCTAATGTTAATACGTAATTGAAATTTTGATAGCAGGTGGATTTGTACGTTAATCACCCTCTTTGCTTGAATTAGGGTGATTTTGAGTGTGAAATTCTCAATCTTTACAATTTCATTTGAAATTAATCGATGGAAATTAAGGAAAAGAACTTACATAAAATCACGCCGCATAAGAATGAGGACTGTTTATTGTATCTTTAAACACTGTAGAAACATAAGGTAACTAGTTACGCGGCTCAGCCAAAGCGTTGATGTCTTGGTGTCTGAAATGAGTGTAGCGTGTGTCGAAACAAATCTTTCCCGAGAGGTTACTACAAGCATTAAGAAATTACAAGACTCACTCACGAAAAACTACGATCATACCTATTCCTAAGTAAAATAACCCTAATAGATTTCCTATGAATCCAAGCTTATGTCCGTGATATAAAAGTGCCTACTGAGCGCTTTCGTCAAACGGTCAGGCCGATAACCTCACACCTCATTACACTGACCCATGGAGCAATGAAAGATGTGTGGAGATGCCATAATGCAGGTAGGTCAGGCGCCTTCTTGGTCAAATATGTAGGTGCAGTGGGCACGGCCAAAACGATCAGTTACGAGTGAACTAACGAAGCGTGGGGTTTTTGAGACATCTTTCAACGATTTCTGGTATTGCAGAAAATGATCGAGTCCAAAGAAGGCGTATAAAGGCAAAAACAGTAACGTTCCTCATTCCCCGCATACCTGCATTTGCGTGCGCTACTTTCTTAGACAATTTTCCGTTATGACACCTCCGCTAGTCATTTTGTTCTCCATGCACTGACCCGACTCAATCCTATCGGATACGACGCAATCAGAAATCGTTAAAAATACAAAGACTTTAACGATGTCATTAGGCTTCGTATATAAATCACTAGGTTAGTAACGTGCGCACGCAATGCCTAGTTAATAAATTGTTCAGTAAGTAAGTAGAATATTGGCGTATTTACTGCCTTGTGGGGCAATGTCCTATGATTAAAGATGGCATGATCGCAAAATGGCTCTGTACTACTGAAATTAGGTGCTTGTCTCGAAATAACGAAATAACATTTAGATCGGATTTAGGTTCCTTTACAGACACAGTTATCTAATTATTGTTCTTTGCTGTAAGGAATAAACATGTATGTATGAAAAAGCAATCCGTTACTCTCGAACAGTTCTCAATTTTGTACATAATCGTGCTTAGAAGCACCACTAGGCCCATTAAATTTTCCAACTATTGCGCAATCATTAAAATTTCTTGCAACGTGCGTGCGATAAACGGGCAATACCTTTCCTGGCGAAAACTTCGACTTATCTCTCTCACGTAGTAGGTCGTTACGTAGAAATTATGGTTGTGGTTAAACACATGCTACATTTACTCGAAAGTTCATGTTACGCCCGAATAACTTCTCGTTTACAGTAAGGGTTCTATTTGGAACGCAAAAACACACGCGCCTAAGGCGTCAGATGCAGGCCTTGTTACTTATAGTTGCTTGCCTGATCTGTTTAGATGCAATAAAGCTGTATAAAGTCTTTATGGGTTAAATTACAAGGAAGCGGCGTTGTGTGTTAGCACTAGACTATCAACCATTAGATTGGTAATACCTTGTCTAATGAAATAAATTAAACTAACAGATTTAAGGAAAGGGAATTAAATTTTCACGAAAAAACTATTAACGCCGTTACTGCCGTCGCAACAAACAGAGAGAAAACACATACTTAGCAGATAGACGGGAATTATTAATTACCCCGTTATTTTACAGGCAATTAGGAACCCTAGCCAACATAATGAAAATCGTTCAATCCTCTTCATTCTGTAACCGCTTTTTAAATACTACAGTTTACTATATTTAATGCAATGGTTTTCGAACTAAAACACAGCAACAAAATCTCATTTCACATACCCATAAAGCAAACGCCATCCAAACAATGACACTACGGCATACACTAACGACATATATACTATAATATACATAGTACACTATCCTGTGTCACTACACAATATGAGTGGAGCGGAAATTAACAGACCACACTGCATTCCATAATGCTTGTAATTAACGAAATAATACGTACCGCGTCGGAATATTCATTTAACAGCAACATCAAAGAGAAATATTGTTCATTCAATCGAATGATACGTTTAATTATGGCCTTTAGCTGTACTTATGTTTGTAAGAGTAAAAATCGTTTCATCTGTCTTGTAGGCTTAAGTGTTTTTGTATGGCTGTACATTCTTAACTGATTAACTGGGACAGTATTCAGTACTTATCAAAATAAATAAATTATTATTTTTATAGAAGGTCGATTTGAAACCAAAATGATAAGAACTTTCTATTAAAATATTCCCTGACAGTATTAAAGAGCATAAAACAGAATAGCTCATCACTCTAAAAAATGTTGTAAGCAAAGCAGAAAAAATATACCTAACATCTTACTTCCGTAATTGTTATTCACAAAACACTCCCTTTTTACATAAAAATCTGTTGTAGTCTCAGATTTTTTTATTAAATTTTGTCATCTTGAAGGCCAAAACAAATTAATAGAAATTGGGCGCCCTTAAAAAGAAAACAGCATTTGTTTTTCATGCTTCAGAATATTTTGTCTTTGATAAGATAATTTTAGAGATTTGTGAAGGATTTACTCTTCTAACAAACTTTTAAGTCGATAATAAAGACAGGGATATCACAGAAACCTTAACCACTAGTAGGTATAGTGTGGGACTTCACAAAAAATACATACTTATTTTACTTCAGGAAAGCGGATGACCCATTAATGTGTGTGTAAACACACATATGTACGTCCATTGTCTTTGTATGCATGTGCTCGGTAGTGGTCAGGTCGCCGAATCACTAATCTATACGCGTCACCGCGAGTCCACTGCTAGCACGTGTTCGCGCAAAAAGATTGCAATTTCGCGGACATTTTTCAGAAACGTTCGCACGCAATATATTAGTGTAAGGAGCGAGTAGACATTTGTGTCCGTATAGTCACCAACCGTTTATACACCAACGGAATCTTGCCTTAATAGCTCCTACTACTAAAAACAAGTTCAGTAAAACGATAATACTCATGAATAACTAACGTATGATGGCTATACCATTGCCAAAAAACATCATAGCAAAGCGTTTTCCTCTGTAAACTCTTAAGACTGGTCGGAGATAGTAAACTTTTTATGTACATTGTCTCGACCGCTATAAAAACATGTCTTAGTGAAAAATGTTATGAATGTTATTCTTGATGAGATTTAAAAAAAAGAATGCCATCCTGTTAAGGTTTTGTTTCCAGACCGCAAGTATTAATTTGACAAATCAATTTATATTTGACTAGCTTTCGCCCGCGGTTTCACCCGCGTCCCGTAGCCGGGTGGTAACAAAAACTTCCTATCCTAAAACCTTCTCCCGGGTCTAAGTTACCTCCCCGCCGTCAAGCCGTTTTCATGTTATGTCGTGACAACGGAAAGCGGGTTTCATTTTTATATATTATAGATGTAATAAACGAGTGGATTTTCAATAATTAAAGGGGTAGGTTCCATGCAGAATGTATTGTGACAATACATTAATTTGCTTATTATAACGAATTTATCGGTGTTTTTAAAGTCATGTTTCATTCAAATAGTACAACGTTACGTTTAGGCCTGAATTATTTATGAAATGCACCTTTCAATATATAATTTAAACAGTAGGCACATACATAAGAAAAGGGGTAAGTATATAAGCAATACATTACATTAAAGGAAACCCTCAGCTTCGAAACTTACCAAGTAAAACGAGAGAAGCATTTAAAAATTTACGACACCTTTTGTTTTCTATCAGCATTACAGTAACTCGGAAAGTACTATAACAAAGCTCATTCCCATTTTCAACGACGTCCAAAAGTTACGAACAATATTTTGCGATATTTATTAGAGTTAAAAAGTTGCTTGAAATTTCCAATTTGTTTGAAGAGAAAATAATGCTTTCATTTCAAGCGGTCATCGGTTTTCCCTTTGATCGGGTTTTATCAAACCATAAATAACAAATGACAAAAAGCACTCAGTTGATTGGTATTCCGTTCTATTTCTAGTGTAGCAATCAACTTATAAAATTGTAAAAACATACTGTTGAAGCAAATGTTTCTGCAGTCGTTACATTAAGTAGTAGGTGGTCCTTTATTAAATGGCAGTCGTGGGAAGTTCGGAAGGACAGTGACAGAAAGGCAGAGTGATCATTGATTGTCATTCATAGAGCTTTTAAATGTCGAAAATAGATTGTAATGGTATTGAATGCACGTGTAGTTAGAATTTAGAACATTTTAAATTATGTATTTTGAATTGCCTTTTTAGATTCTGCGTACATACCTACGCAATTCCTTTAGTCTCTACTACAAAGATCTAATAGGTTAGCAAAAAATTACTGCTGCTTTGTAACGTTACCGTAAGCTGTAATATTTTCTTCGAAAGTTCCTATCCAATTTTAAATGTAGGTAACTCAATTTTCTTGTCCTAATTTGGCTGTTGTCAGTTTTTCAAACTTCCCTGAATAATGAAAATAACAACGACGTTCTATTTACAACTTAAGTATAATTGTATTAAAGAATTAGGTAGTGATGAAAAAATTAAGACCATTGGAATTGTACTGAAAATAATAATTAAATGTTTGAAATAGAATCAAACTTTATTATACTTTCATTTAAATTCTACAGTAACTGATTACGCTATTCATTTCAATCTAAATCACCATAACGTATAAAATGAGAATCTTGTAAAGCATCATGACTCAATTTTCTCCAATTAGCTTCAATTCGTCACAATTTGTCTGGCAACATAACAATAACAAATGGGACTCCATTTGTGACATCAGCATACAATAAACAGGCATCTCATTACTTTAAATGTGCATAAAACACCCACTATTATTTCAGCCATTATACACTCTCGTTAAAAGCAAAAATTCACGTGCGAACACATTGCCGGTGGAATATTTTTTAGTAACGAGCCGTGGTGCGGTGTCATACACACTGTCGGAATTTCCATATCTAAATGGAAAACGGCCCTATACAATCAATTTTGTTCCCACATTCCATTTGAAAAGTGCACCTGTGCTGAGAATATGGATTGTTTATTTTTGTTTGAATTGGAATTTTGAATTGGAATGCGTGGTCGGCAAAGCATGTTCACACTTCTGTCACGTAACTCGTATCGCAACCATTACGAGTAAGTGGTTTTGTTTCTAGCTCTCACCTTTTGTTATTTCTCTTGGTAAAGGATACTGAACTTTGTGTGAGATAATGTTCTGTAGTGCTGGGATTTCGCTTCTAGAGTTTAACTTGGGTTTATCTTATTTACAATTGTGTACGCTAGAAGTATACAACACATTTCTTCTTCCATATCAAGACAAATTAATTATACTGAGAAATACAAGGAAGGTTTACATTTTGTCCCAAGAGTACCAATTTAATATTGTGTACTTATATTTTTTTGCACCAATAATGTTTGTTTTGAACTCGTAACTTATTCCGAGAAATTCCTGTGGAAAATTATTTCAACGGTGGGCCGCACTGAATTTAAATCTTGTCAGAAACGCCGCAATTCTATAGAATTGAATTTCCAGGAAAATCTTGTAATATGTTTGTTCAAATACGTTTGGAGTAACAAACATGTTATAGTTGTATTTTCAGAATACTAATAGAAAGGATGATGGGTAAAATTGGCCGGTATATCCAATAAAAACCATTCGCATATCAAATGATAGCTTAGATCCTAAGCTTCATTTTTTGTTATGGGCACAACCTTGTAAACCACCGGAGAACGAAGATATGACACTTGATAGCATAGGACAGCCCATGGCTTTGAACCACTTCAGTGCGTATGGGAGGGATGTTTAAGTGCATAATTATTTTCAATCATTGTCAGAACGAGTCACAGAAGGTGTCTGTGCCCATATTTTCCAAGTTTATTTAAAAAAAAAAAGATTATTTAGCAGGTAGTATTTACAACGTATGGTGTACGTATTTCGCAGTTCTGGTGAGTCTAACCGACATAACCAATGAAAATCAATTGCATATCAAATGATAGCTTATACCCTAAGCTTCATTTTTTGTTATGGGCACAACCTTGTAAACCACCGGAGAACGAAGATATGACACTTGATAGCACAGGACAGCCTAAGGACTTGAACCACTTCATTCTGTATGGGAGCGATGTTTAAGTGCATTATAATATTGTCCATATTAGTCAGAACATATCACACAAGGTGTCTGTGCCCATATTTTCCAATTTTATTGAAAAAAAAAAAGATTATTTAGCAGGTAGTATTTACAACGTATGGTTTACGTATTCCGCCGTTCCGGTGAGTCTAAGCCTTATATCCAATAAAAACCATTTGCACATCAAATGATAGCTTATGTCATAAGCTTCATTTTTTATTATGGGCAAAATATTGTAAACCACCGGAGAACGAAGATATGACACTTAAATTGATAGGATAGGACAGCCCATGGACTTGAACCACTTCATTTTGTATGGGGGGGGGCTGTTAAGTGCATTATATTATTGTCAATATCAGCCAGGACGTGTCACAGAAGGTGCATGTGTCCATATAAAAAAAAAAACAGTTGGTGTAATTATTCCGCTGTTCCAGTGACTTTAACCGGCATAGCCAATAATATCCATTTGCACATGAAATGATAGCTTATACCCTAAACTTCAATTTTTGTTATGGGTGGAACATTGTTAACCACTGTGACTGGGGAAAAAAGATCAGTCCTGTAAGCCTACGACTGCCTAGTGAATTAAACTACTTTGGCACGTATGGTATATAAGGAAAACCTATTTTTTTTATTATAAATAACGTAGCTTTTCCACCACTGAAAGATTTTTCAAATCAGTTCAGACAAGTTCAGAACCCATTTAATGCAAATACTTGTCGTGAGTACTTGTACAGACATCATCTAATGGCCAGGACAATACATCTTGCTTTGAAATATAATCCTGTGGAATTAGAGATGTGCTGGCATTAATCTATCATCACCAATGACTGTCGACTGTCCTGGCTAACAAGCCTGATGTGCCATATGATGAGAACTCTGTGAAATCTGACAAACAACTTAAATAACTCTATTCTACTGATTAAATAATACAGTGGTGCCGCAGAACGAGGATATGTTATCTCCAATAATGGAAATAATATACGGTGGTAGAAGTAAAAGTTTTTATGTTTTGTTTTACTATTAAAACAATTATGCCTAGTTAAGACCGATTTTAATTGATAGTCTACCCTAGGCTTATTTAAATAAGTCATGAGTTGACGAAAATACATCATACAATGATTTTTCCTACTACGGATTTTATTTTAACAAAAAAAAAATGGTGCAAACAGTATAAATCTTTTGTGCCCGACTGTACTTATTTCCGGTAGATTCTTGTCATGAACTGTTTTATTTCAGTAACTGTAGGGTATAAGCAATAATCTAATATACATTAGAACTTTATTGGTTATCAGGCCAGGGTTCATACAAAATTGCCCATCATCCTTTATTAAATGCGTTATATGTAGAATAATTGACAGAATAATTCAGGATTAACATACCGTGTTTCCCAAAGATGTCCAGGACAGGATATACGTCTAGTTGTTGTCGTCGTTAAGAAATAAAGAATTAGGTATGGGATTTTTTAAATTCTAAATAGGTAAATAAATAAAACCAATATTCTATCCATTCATCCATATCATATCCATCTATTGTAGGTAGTGTAATTGATAACAGTCCAAATATTCCTCAATCGATATTGAGGTTGATTAGACCCAGACTGGGAATAAATAAGCTTTTTTAATCGGCAATTTTAAGACCCATAATAATTTAATCCCTGTGTTCCCAGTAGACATATGTATAAGTAAATATAGAAACAAAACTTGACGACACCATCCGTGTTTATCACATTAGTCACTGAACTGAAACAGACAACTAGGTCTCGTAACATATGATTCGATTTAGGCACGTTACATGAATAGGCCGTATCAATTTTATTTGAGAGTAAAAGATGATCTAATAATAAAGCTTTTTCTCTTGTCTCAAGAAAATAGCGTTCTTTTGTTACCTTTTTATTTATATACTTTAAGGTGAGTTTAGACTACAACATTTACTTGTAACAGAACAACGAGCCGCTCTATGAGATGTTCTAGTGTATCATCCTTTGACGAACGTGTATCGCCCGTTTTTTACAAACCAACGAACATATTGGTGTAACATTTCGTCGAGCCTTAAATGTTCATTTGCCACCATCTTCACCGTTGGTAAATGCACACTCGCTGTGAGCATTTACCCGTAACATAACGCCGAGCATTCGCACGAACGTTACATTACATGGGAATGCTTTGGAGATTGAGCTTTTGCCAGTATTGTACCATTCGCTAGAACGTTACATTACACAGAAATGCTCCAGAAAATGTTGTAGTCTATACTCACCTTTAGGATAATGTCGACTTTCCTACTTACCAATCAGTTGGATCAATCATTTTGTTTTCTCTTTATTACGCAGTAAACCAAGTTATTAGAGGCCTAAATAACTATTTATTTTTATTTAATTCTAATGCCTTAGAATCACGCAACCTTTCGTTCTTAATAAAGACTTTAATTTAGTGTAGCTTTCTACTTTTGAAGATTAAATCTTTTATAATTAATATATTTTAACGTAAGTTTTAAGGGTTAATAAGTTGAAATTACATATTATGAAGGTGGTTTTATTTCAAATGAAGTTGCTATTGAATGTACCTAAAGGTTTTATGTAGCTATATTGTTACTTCAATAAATTTTTTTGCGATACTCAAAATACTCATAGCTCGATACCCATTTAGTCAATAATACTCATATGATATTGAGAAATTCCAGTCACATCAATCGAAGATTTAACAGTAGTTTTCTAAATGTGGGCAAATTAAATATTCACATATTAAACAAGATAACACAATTACGTTTATTATGCTAATCTTAGCGCATATAATAAGCAATTAATGCATTACCGTATATTACTCGGTCTAACAGCTATATATAATACTATGTATATATGTATGTATATGTACATGAAACTATTATGTCTAGCTGGTCTGATTTGCTCAATTACCATCTTACTGAGGCTGCTCAATGAACCTGTATGTCCTTTGTCTATCTGCGTATTATGTGCGAAATTACAGACCAAGTAATTCTCCTGTAAACTGTACAGGTGCACTCAATTATGTTCAAAGGTTTTTTGTACATAACATGTAATAATTTTATCTAGACACACGGCAGTGTGTCCGCCAAGTTCGAGCAAAAAAAGCGACACACCGGCCGTGGGTTATATTACACGAACCATTTCGGGCCAAATTCGACCCCCCTGTAACTCAAAATCTATTTTATTTACGCATATCAAATTTCTAGTATCTGTTGAGACCCCCTCACTTATCTAAAATATAAAATTTCATTAATATACCTATTGTAGGTCTTGAGATATTGACGTCAGAAAATCGCTATTTTTACTATACACTGATTCACTTATTCACTTATTCACTGACTCACTCATCAAAAACCTAGACCACTTCCAATGGTCGTATTGACTTGAAATTTGGCATGGAGGTAGGTCTTTATGTCAAGGTAAAGGAAAAAATCTGAAAATGGCCAAGTGTGAGTCGGTTTCAAAATAATGAAGGTATTTATACCCCTAAGGAACTAAAACGAACTAAATTTATCTATATTTATATAATATATCTTCGAATGGTCGTACCGATCTGAAATTCGTTACAAAGGTTTGTATTTAGTCAAAGTAAAGTAAAAATCTGAAAACGGCCAAGAGTGAGTCACTTTCGAAAATATGTGTAACTTTGATCCACGAACATAATATATGATAACATGTCATGTCAGTCAGTTGGTAAATCTAGGCCATTTAGTTAATCTATTTTATTTCTTTGTAAGAAGCATAGTGCATATTCAAAACTTAATAATAAGAAAACAATAAAATAAACAACCATACAAAAATAAATGAAATCCCACCCAAAACAAAAATGTGAAAGACTGCCAAGTTCGATGAAATGGGAATACTTCGCCTATAAAAGAAGTGAGATCTGAATAAGTACCAAGTTCCATACACATACCTTAGTTAAAAATAGTTACTTTTTAATGATGTTACTTGGCAAGTTTTAATAGAAAATTAAATACTTGATTCATTGCGTTTAGTAGGTTTATAACAAGGTGTGTGAAAACTTGCCAAGTAACATCATTAAAAAGTAACTATTTTTAACTGAGGTATGTGTATGGAACTTGGTACTTATTCAGATCTCACTTCTTTTATAGGCGAAGTATTCCCATTTCATCGAACTTGGCAGTCTTTCACATTTTTGTTTTGGGTGGGATTTGATTCACTTACCTTACTTTATGAATTTTTGTTATTATTTTTATTATATCTATTTGACATTTAAACTAGAGAAAAAATGATTTTTTCCACTAAAAGTCAGCTGAGACGAGTATCAAAATGTAAATAAAGACAGTAACTAAGCTCACTTTACACACGAATGGAAACTAAACTTCAATTCTTTTCTTAGATACTGAGACAATATTTTTCTAAAGATAAACAAGCCAGTCTAGTTAGAATATTCATGAGTATTTAAAGAAAATTAACTTTACCAGCTGAGTCTATTCTCGTTCAAAGCTACGCATCTTGTCTCACAGTTTCTCGTGTATCAGAATATAGTTGCACAATGTAGCTTTCCAGCGGTTACCCCTTTGGTCTTGAATTTCCAAAACAACGTGTTTACCGAGCGCCTACAACGTAAATTCGGAACATTCCTTAAATTTCAAATTCCGAGGATAACTGGTTTAGCTAGATAACTGGACGAGTCAAACCCGCTTACAAACTTACGTCAAGTATTTTCATTTATCTTAGTTTAGTAAGTTGCGGTTTGTAGACAAAAATATGAGAACCATCTCCGTATTGAAGATGAAATATGAATAAATATGGAGTTTTATCCTGATTTAGGATTGAGAAAACAACAAAATGTTTTGCTTAGCAACTGAATAAAAAAGTGTACAACAAAAAAGTAAGATAATGAATTTGTAAAACAAAAATAGACCATCAAATTGGGTTTTTGTCTTGTCTTTATCATGTTTCTAAAATCATTATTAATGTCGTAGCTACATAATGTCTATAAAGGCCTATCTTTAGTAAAGTTATTTTCGAAATACGTCAACTGCCAGTCAATCCCAGCTAACCTCGAAAGTTCAACAAACGATCAACAACAGTGAATCTAAAGCGATGTTTCAAACTCGACATCGCGGTCTTCCCAGGGATTTGTCGTAACACAAGTACTGTTTCCAAGCTTTAATTAGTTCATCAGATAATTTAGTTTACGCGGCGCTCGTTACGCTAGCGAAGTGGACAGGCTAATGCAGCTTGGGCCTATAATCTAATTATTTGACGAGACAAATACAAATTAGTGACGTTGCGTACCTCCGCAGATAAGCTTGGTAATATGGCGCTTACTGATTTTATGACATCATTGCGGAGGATGAGGTTGGAAGCGAATATTAAGGTAAATTAATATTCTAGTCCTGGGTATTAGAATGATATTATGGGCATACAAAACCAAGTTTTGCTAACCTATATCTTCGATAGGCGATATTAAGACTTATCTGACTACTTAAACTAAGAGCTATGTGACTTTAAGCTATTTCGTAGTTGTCATATATCCGTGTGTCCTATTTTCAAATGTAGCGCTCCGTTTAAGAATTCAGGTTGATAAAACAAAGACCCTCTCGCCGTGGAAATAACGGAAGCCGTTTCTACTAAAAAGCGAATCCTGAATAATAGTTATAATGTCCCCAGTGTTTGTATAAAAGCCTTGAACATTTTACTATGCGACGAATGTAACGTAAATTGTATCGATAAAGCGTTGTTAACAAAACCCCGGTTTTTAACGTTCCAAAGGTATTTTTGACATAATGTTCGCATTATTCCGTGACGGCGACGCATAAAGTAATTTAATACAAAGCTATAATTTACAAAAGAATTATAACAAGACAAGAAATGTAAGAACGTAGGGACTCCCACCTTTATATCACGACCTCAATGAAGCGAAATGTGTCTCATTTTTTGTGTACTAAATAAAAATATTTCATTGTCATAAAAACTGTCTCCGTAGGTATATTTGCCTTGTGTATTTTGTTGTGAGACGGGCGTTCTATTCATTAACTTGGTATACTTTTTATTTTTAAGCCGTACTGAGATTTTTACAGGTGTACAAGGGAGTCGTTCGTACGGAAAGGTTTTCTTCAGATTTTTACTCGTTTTACCTCCGCTTTTTTCTTGTTTCTATTTTTTTCGTAAAAAGTATTTATAACCTAATTAATCAACGTTATGTTTGTTTTATGGAACATTCGCAAAAAAACCCTCGTGGGTTTGTATATTCTATGAGAAAATTTTATGAATACGAGTATTTATGTACAGGACGTAAGGATCACAGTTAAACACCCAATTAATTTTTAGAAATGACTTTAATCTTCCTTTTACCTGGAAATAATTACAGACTTTAAAAATCTTATGCTATAATTTATTTACAGTCAATATCTAATTAGTTACACCCTTAATTACTTTTATACACAAAGGAAAAGTACTAATTTAAGTTATACATTCTGTGAACGCTTAGATACCTACATTTTTTACAACCTATATCACATTTTCATTTTTTATGACTAGTGTTATTACAATGTAGAGTCAGGGTGAAAAACAATTGTTTGCAGTGAATGAATAAAAAAAAGTAATACAAAAAAGCATTCGTAAAATTGATCATATTTTGCCTTTGCAAAAAGTTCAAAAAAGGTATTTTGTGATTTTATTCGAAGGTATAAAAATATCAATAACGTAGCAAACAATTGTCTATTTCACCCAATATTAAAATAGGATTGTTGATGCAGGAAAATACCCATATACATTATGAAGTTACTTAATAACATAGTTCAGTGTACACTTAATTCCGACAATTATTCTATTGTTCAGAGTCAGTCACTAACCACTCATTCTACTAACAATTTAAAATGATTTTATTTTGTATCTTAAAATCGTATTGTCAAGCGTTTTATGTACATTTAGATATGTTATTTGATGAGAATAAAATTACTGTGAGATTTGATGCAAAGAATATTAAGTATCTGACGCCTGCTACCCAAACTTATTTAGTTAATTTATTTACACAATATTCTACAAAGTCAAAGTCATAGTCTTCGTCTCGGTATAAAACAAATTACTTAACAATAGAAGCCAATGTCTGCAGTACAATTTCGAATCTGAATATCTATTGATCAAAATGTTAGGGGAGGCACTTTCGCCAAATTCAGTCTTCAATCTAATGATTACACGAAAGGAAATCTGTTAAATGTTAACGTCCTAAGCGCTAAACTGTCGTTTCTATCAGATCCGGGGAGGGTCAACAAAAACCGTCTTTTAAATCCGGGTAACCCAAATCAGGCATCGCTCTTCTCGAGCCGTTGCCTCTTGAGTTGTCGACTCGCATGCCTCGCCCAGCACGACCCAAACTAGCGTACCTTGTATCCGCGAGCTTATCCCTTTGTGCTACCTCGTCGTAGTAACGAGCGTCGTTCAACCCTGCGCTGTACTTCTGACTTAAGCTGTACTTATCTATCGTGGCATACTTTTGAACAGTAGCGTATTGGCGCGCAGCTTCTGGGACACCGTTTGTTTTGGCGCGATCAAACGGTCTTTCTTCAGGAGGTAATGCGCCATCAAGTCGCGCTTTGAACTCCTTGTCTTTTCTTCGTCGTCGTTTGCATGCGCACAGAGCGACGGCAATAGCACATAGTAGAAGACCAACTCCAGCAGCTGCAGCCACGTATGGTGGTGGTAAAGATATCCTGAACGAGCAATTTGAATCGTCTTCGTCATAACCCGATGGACAGTGTGCACTGCCGTCACACCATAGCGCGATAGGAATGCAGGCGTTCAACTCCGGGCAGCTAAATTGAAAGAAAGAAAAGTTTTTAGGACCATAATGTACACAAAAAAAAGAACAAAAACGTTGGGTTTGATGCCGAGCGAAGAGCGAAACTTACCTATATCGGCATTCCAATGATACGGGTGGAGGTATGGTGTTAGACTCCGGGTCGTGATCAAAAGATGGCTTCTTCATAAGCTCTATCCATTTGATTGAGTAATCAGCCTGTTCATGTTGCAGAAAATCAATAACATAGCTCCTAGCATGAGGTTTCAAAGAAGTTTCTAGAGTCGTTTGGGAAGATTTCCATCCTGGTGAATATAATTCTATAACATTAGCTCCATCCGGACACACCTCTCTCAATTTCGACGTATCATGTGCCTCGTAAATATACAATCGATTTGGAGTACTACAGAAAGGGGAAGATGCTGTGACTTCATATCCTGGAACTTTAACGTACAAATATCTCCCTTGCACAGGAGTTACCTCGTCACCTCCAGGCTCGATCAGCCAAGGTCTATGAACACAAGCAACTTCAGCTCTTACACTTTCTGATATTACATGTCTATCTCCAACTATTTCAGGAGCTACAGGAATTTGCCTTTTATCAAAAAGTCTTATTTCTCCACTGCTACCCCTTAGACGTCTTTTACCCCATCCCGTCGAACATACAGTCTCATCTCCAGGTCCAGTGGGAACAAATTTATATTCGCCTTCAAAAGCAAAATCGTCATAATCTTCAGTAATGTTCATCATCGTAACAGTAAAGTTAATTTCTACTACTGGAGCAGTTAATGTGTGTACGTTCAAAGGTTCAGATCTATTAGTACAAATGCAGTCCCTTTGAATCGGCACTCCTTCCCAAGGATATTCTGTTATAATAATTTGTGCGAGTCCTTCGCCCCCAATGGTTCTTTTTGCAGGCCTATCGCATTTCCAACGACTTGTACGTGAGTCTTTGTGCGTATTACAATATTTATTTCCAAAGTAAGTGCTCGTGAAGGTCAACTGTATTCTTTCTCCTTGTTTGGCTTCGAATCTGCAAAAAATATGATAATTTAAATTTCGTGTTATGTACTATACTCGCAGTTTTAGAAGTTTTTTTGAATTTGTATTTACCTTAAGATACAAGTAAGGTTTTGTGCACCACCTCTTCCATAGTAGAATATTGCACGTGGAGCTTGAAATCTGCCAGAATAGGTTTGAGCAGACTTGAAGACTCGGTCGCAGGCTGATTGTGAGTCCACCAAAGGTTGTCCTTGTTCACTTACATCTACGAATTCGTACCGGAGGACAAACGATACTGGGTAAAGAGCGGATCCTTGACGTAGTTCCTGTAAAGAAATACACTGTTAGTATTCAATACAGTATTTTATGCCTACAATACCTGTCCGATAGAAACATGATATTTCAGAAATTGCTTTTATAGGGCATGTCATACTTCGATCTACATGCCATTAATAAATAAGTACTTGAACATGTAGTAGTCGAACACCAAAGACATTAATCACCCATAATGATCAGTCCCCATCAATTTCCACTTTCCTATAAACGTTAAAACTTATATCTAGTTTATAAGTGGTGTATCACCAAGGTCGGCTTCACCGTACAGCGAGACCGCGTGGTGTAGTAAAACTTCAAATATTTAGTTAGAAACTTGCTTCAGTCCTTCCTCTGTTGAATTTAATATTGAATAATAAAGCAGTTCTCAACTAGTGACTTTAACAACTTGCTTAAGACCAGGTTTCCTATATTAACTAGGGCGTATTCTAGTTGCTGAGCAGCTGCGTGGAATACTAATGGCGTGGTAAAAGTTTTTTTGCAATTATTGTACGCGTTAACTAGTTATTTCAGATTTGTTCGTTAAAAGACTGAAGAGAGTTGAACTGAGTTGCAGACTGCAGAAGTTGTAACACAGTAAAAGCAATTTCTTTAAAAACAAATATCATTATAAAATTATTTCCTTGCATATGCAAATATTCAGAAATTCCGCCCCAGAGGTAAACTCGAGTACAAAATGAGATAGGAATTATTTCCCAAATTGGAAACAGAAATCAACTTTGACAAATTACGAATTTTAGTACCTCATGCAGAGGCAGCGGAATGCAGCGGAAAATTACGGCGAATCGTGAAATCCTATGAAAGCCAGACACCTATGAGTACAAATGCTAAATTGTCAGTAAACCAATTAATTTGGTTGACATCCCCATCTGAAATGTGATGCGAACGCAGGCATTGCCTGTGAGACTATGTACCTGCTTTAGTTGGGTACATAAACCACGCTTAGTCTTCAACTTTATGCAAAACACCGCGAAGAAAATAAAACAGCTATAACGAGTGATGAGTCGCAATAAATCTGAGTTTTACAAACACTTTGGTACGTGTCTCATCCTGTGACGTTCCTAACACTTGAAATAACGTGACAACACTAAAGCATTCTATCACTGTGAGAGAAGCGGACTCGCACGTGCTTCGTGCATTATTCACTATGGCAAATGCAACGGGAGAGCGCGTGACTTATCTATCCTAGCCTGTATGAATGTTTCACACGCCAGAAAAGTTACATCAAGCCGAGGGAATATAGCTGAAAGGGCAGTGGCGAGGGAGAAAACGAAACAATGGGTAGTCACTGCTGTAATCCCACAGGATTGCTGCTTTGAATGTCAGAGTATCGGATCGATAGCAGAACATATAACATTGATATATGCGGGTTCTTATAATGGAGAAATCATGTTTATAGGATTTATATTATTATCCCCTGATTTGTTGAGAGGGTCGTTTATGACTCAGAATATCGTATTGTATGATTTAATATTCCTTTCTATATTTGTGTGGCGATTGCCTGTTGTGGAACATAGTCATTTCCATGTATGTTCTTTGGAGTTTCTTGAGAGTACTACGTCGTACTTAATGCTGAGATTAAATTTTATATCATCTCACATTCGTATGCACTTACATTTCCGTGCTCCCAGAAACATCTCACATACATTAAAAACAAACAACTATTCCACGTTACATTACAATCTAACATACATTATTCTCAACGCCATATCCTTAGTGATTCAGCCAGGAATATTTGAGGAAGACATAAAAATTGTGGAAGAACCACTCGCACTATTAGCGCACGTGACGTGTTTTAGCTGACTGTTCCTATATTCATGACTTTTCCAGTCACTTGTACGCGATGTTCTATGTTGCAGTTATATTTTCGGTAAAAATTCCTCGTTGGCTATCACGTCGGTCTTTGCATACAGGAGTGCGTTCCAAAATGGGTAGATAAATATTTGCAGCTGTAATTATGTGAGCTTTGGCAGTTAGTTGTTTTAATTACGTGTTAAAAACTTTTGTGATTTTGTTGCGGACATTTTGATCGGAATGCAGATGAGTGAACAAAGATAAGTTAGTGGTATTTGATTACTCGTTTATCTTCCTCTGCAATTAATTGACGTTAAAAGCAATGATGAGCATTATTTTGAAAAATAAAAACTTGACTTCAATGTCCTATTTACATTTACAAAAGAGACCGAGAGAGAGAGAGAAAATATAAAATAAAATATATTAACGAAACTTTTAATGGTATAAAAACAAAAATAATGATGGTATCTAGTTCTTTATTATAGAGTTTGACAATGCATTAATCATCATTAGTTCAACAATGAATGTTGACCTTTTATTGTCACCTTTCAAAAAGCTATCAGAACATGGCATACAAGCATGAAAGGTTAATCATTATCATGTGTGTTTAACAAAAAAAACACAACCGAACTTTTTACTGAAATGCAAATAAATTGAATACTAAGATACGCCTATAACTTACGTAAAGCTACAACTCGCTATCGACTGTGAATAGTACTATCTGCCCTTTGAGCTATTTACCCTTTGAAAGCCTTATGCCCGTTTTCACCAACAACCTCTTACCGTTTCCCTATCTAAATGCTACTTTTAGTAAGGATCCCTCCCAATTTGACACCTACCTAAATTCATTTTCACCACACTTGTACATGGATCCATTAAGTAAGTGACAGATTACTAGTTCTACAAACGATAATGCAAAGTCGATATTTTATCGATAAAATGATTTTTCTGCACTTCTTAAGAAATAAACGTCTATCGAGTATATATTACTAAAGCCTGTGAGTTTTTTTTCTTGTGATGTTATTTTAATTTAACTTAAACTACATTACGCTATGTTTTATGCAATAAAACAGTAAAGAGGTTTTCTATAGGTGAATTTTTACCTATGTCATTCGCGCGTTTGTCAAATTGACTGATGTGTATGTGTACATAGAGTGAGGTTAATTTTGGGTTTATTATTGTTGAATAGATAAGTTTATTTTGGCAGAGAAGAGAAAACGAGGATAAACCTTTCTTGCAGAAGAAAAAGACAAGCTAGTGAAATTGCTGACGTCTCATAGAGACACAATATTAAACAAAAAACGGATGGGACCACGAACGAAGCCAAAAACAAAGCTTGGATCCAGTCACAAATAGTTTTAATGCGACAGGAACCCTTTACAGGTAAATGTGAATAATATCTGTGTATAATAATATAGTGTATGTATTAAGATATTGCCGTACAACTGTGTTCCTTGTTTTACTGTCGGCTTCATTGTATTTTTGTTCTCCATGAGTTGATGGATTTAAGTATGGGGTTAAAATTATATATTTATTTAGTTTCAGGTGGTGCGAGAAATTGGAAAGACGTGTAAAAACATGCTGCGCCCAGCCCACCTCAAATTGAATTGGTGCAGGAGGATGATGATAATGTTTGGTACATCATATGAGGACTAATATTAAAATATTTGTTTACTATCTTTGTTTCAATTTACATAATTTATTATGTTCAATGTTAGCCTACTTCTTACCTCCAGAGGGTATCCCCTATCACCTAGGAGATAGGCTCCTCCATATTCACCATTTTCGAATCATTGGTATCTACTGCAGTTTTGGTATTTAAGGCCTATTCAAACCTGAGCGATATTCGCTGCCGCTGTGGGTAGAGGTAGATACCGCGCCGGTTTCGCTCAGGTATTTATTATCAAGTATAGTTACCGGCACGGATATTGAGCTCTCGGCGGAAGAGTGAGGATCGCTTTGCGCACTGTACACAAGGCAATAAACCAATAAATGGCTTCTGCTCAGGTGAAGGTCAGGGCTCAATATCCGTGCCGATAACTATACCGCGGCTAGAGCGACCTGAGCGATATCCACTGCCACTGTGGGTAGAAGTACATACCGCGCGGCAGCAGCGGCATACATCCCGAACATCAACAGTAATATTAACGCATACCCACTGGGTTTTCTCTGTCGCAGGTGGTAGCGAATACCGCTTAGGTCTGAACAGTCATAATACCGCATACCCACAGGGTTTTCTCTGCCGTAGACGGTAGCGAATACCGCTTAGGTCTGAATAGGCCTATAGTTGTCCCGGCCACCGCGAAACTACATCAGTGATTACCAGATTTGCATCTGTTATGGTCTGTATATTTATGGACATGCAGGACTTCCTATTTTTGAATAATTCAGCGACATCACGACCTAGCAAGTGCATTCATAGCAAGTGATAACCTATAATCTTATAAAAAAGTCATGATCACTTTTTTGACTACTTTTTTCTCAGACATCTGCTCTTTCACGTAAGATAGGTACGTGGTCTTCTAATGATTTATTATTTTACATATCCACAACCTCCACAGCTTCTAAACTTTCTAAAAGTTTACGTTTCATTTTTTTTTGCTTTTTAAACATGGTATTTTTGATGTTACATAACATATAAAGGTACATTTCACTATCCATCGCCAGAAACGGTTCAAAATATGTTTGTATTCTGTAATGATAATGATAGGAGTTGTTTAAGCAGGCATCAATCGGGCTCCCAAGTTTAAGTGAAATTTTTAGGTTAAAATTGACACCTAGGCTTTGGTGAAAATGAAATTCTTATTAAGTGTTCCGTAAATGCTCCCTAAATTTAGGTATTCGTTGGTGAAAACGGGCATTAGAGATCTAAATCGTTACTGCAATAAACGGAAGCACCAATATCTAAACTTCAAAAGTAGTACAACAAAATATCTAGCTTAGTTTTAGATGGATATTTTAAAACCACATTAACACAAAATATATCCACACTAATCCAGTTGACAGCGCTGCTAAAGCTATGTAATTCAAATGATAGCGTACATACATGTAGGTAAGTGTAAACTTGGGCTAACTAGCACGTGTGTATCACATCTAATTATTTAGGGCGCTTCTACACGGTGCATGTAGCTGGAGCAAGTTAACATGCGCAAGTGACCCGCGGGTGGGTACTTTGGTACATACTGGAGTTGGTAGATTCGCGCGTTTTTTAAATGCATATTATCTGCGCTGGGCCTTACTGTTACTTACTTGCAATATAGTGAGGGCGTTCCCAGTCGTGATGTAGCTTTCAGAAGGGGCGCATGGCCGCGTTGCTCTGGTCGCGTTTGAGAGGAGCGCATGGTCGCATAGTCTTGGGGACTCCTCGCGACAAAACAGGCCGAGACGGGATTTCTTGTCGCTCATGTCCAACTGTTGAGGAAGAAACAAATGAACAAAAAGATTAGAGTATACGTGTTGCCATGATTCGTAAATAAATAAGAAGAAATACATTTCTGTAGTTGAGTAAGTTGCAATCTTCAAATATAAAGAATATTTTATATCTGGCACATAAATTGATGCAAATTGAAAGAAAACTAAAAAGGCCCTGAATAAATTATTTAGTTATTCAACTCAGCAACACTATTTACATAGTGTATCTGCGAGCGAACGGAAAAACTTTTCTGATTAAAGTGCCAACAAAAAATAAGTTGAACTAGAACCGCTTATCCATTCTTAATGCAAACTGAAGAATCCCGAATGAATGAAACGAAACACCGCACTGCAGTCGGTGGAACTCGGTAAAAGTGCTCAGACACATTAAAGAAAATTAATGTTTGGCTGCCGACGTCAAGTAGGAGGTTGAGGTAGTTGGCAAAGTGAAATGGCACGAATAAAGGCGGTGCGAATGCCGCCCATTTCTATATCGCTTCGTACTTGTATCATCGCGTTAGTCTTGCGCACTGCGAAACTTTTACTCGTACATGCTAAACTTAATCCACATTTCATTACGATACACGTTGGCTCCGGACTTTTTACCATTTAAATTCATGTTCTATAAAATTTTATACGAACGACCCGGTATTGTGATTCGGTATGCGATAGCAATTTAAATATTTTATTTTTATTGCGCGAAAGCCAAGAATTGTTTCCGATAAGTATGGAAGTTAGACAATAACAGTTTTAAGTGGAGATTTACTGTGTTATTTGGGACATTAGACGACACATGGTTGGGTACTTCCTTTTTCTGCCTACGCGACTAGGATTTGTAATGTTTGTTTGGTGTTCTTGGAAAGTTGCTCTCATCGTTTCAAAATAAACTCAGTATCCAAATTTTAATACACTTGTATTGGATACCATCTCACGTGTATCATATAGGCGTAACCAAATAGCAACAAAAATTTGTTACGGAACAATTCCTAAGCTATACTTAGGCAACATTAATTCAGGATAAACAACAGAATATTCTCAACAGAAAATACTCAGAAATAACATTTCTGTCAGCTCTAATGATTACGTAGATACGAAATAAGTAATGATGGCCATTACTTAGCGACACGGCATAATTTGCGATTATCATTCAAAAAGTTATATTTCGACCTTGTCGCGAAAATTAATCTAATCCTAAGGAGCTCATTTACAAGATAAATATTATTTAGCTAGAAAATGTTCAATTAGTGCTTTCGCGAAATATTGTTAAAATTATATTATTCATTTGATATGGAATTATTTTAGCATAAACGTTTTAGGTGTAGCTCAATAAGTTTATCCGTTTAGGGAAAACCTTATACTATCAAGGTATTTGCTTTCGAACTAGTTATTTATATGACCGTGGAGCCTACACTCCATCCAGTCTAGACAAGTTAAAATTAACATTAGAATTGACACAAATGCCTACATAGCAAATATTAACAACAAGAAAATAAACAAATGTGACCTCTAGAAAACCATTACTTATTTGTTTTGTTATTGTACCTATAAGATCTTTTATTGATTCAAAATTATTTGTTTAGCTATTTGATAAGAAATACTTAACTTAAAAGCTATATAGTACCTAAAATATACATTTATTATGTGATTGCATAAAAACTATTCCGAATGCAGATAAAGTCACGAAAAATATGTAGTAGGTACACCTCTAAAAGTATGTTCCACACTTTATGCTACGAAGCGAGGGGCGTTAAAATGTAGCTAGCTCATTTTCTTGTACACTATACGTTGCAACATTTTATAATTTCCCTACTAAGATAGTTTACAGCTACGTAGTTGCTTGTATACTCGTATAAACCGAGTTTTATGCTATGAATAACCGAAAGCGAATCAGCCGGTTTGCGCACTTACTTTAAAAATATAGCCTCGTGTAATATTCAAAAGTATAGGGTCACATGATATTTTAGTTGCTGTTAAATTCTTAAAAATACATAAATATGTTGGTATTTTGCTTATTGAGATGTCTACGTATCTATATCTACCTATAGGTATATATCTTTTTCACCCGACCAAAGTCTAGAACATAATTCATCAATTCTCTATGTGGCTTAAGTACCTACGTATGTAAGTATGTAAGACAGAATTATTTAGGTCACCTGCCTGAAAATAAAATCCCATCATATTTATATTGTTCCTGAATATTTACTAGAAGTGACACTAATCAGTTACTAAAAATAACTTACAAGTATCTTAAAAAATGGGTAAGCGCTATGAAAATATATTACGTCACGTACCCATATTTATTTCAAGGAGGAAAACTATAGCAGTACTTCGTACGGTACAAAGATTAATCTACAGCGTTGTAGATAAGTCATACCGGTAGCGTGTATCAATCATGCCTTTGTGCTTTGTGAAAATAGAAGTCTAGAGCTCTAGGTAAAGTAACTATAGCTTAATAAGTTATTAATCTTGAATAAAGGAAGTTTAATGTAGTTGGAATATCATAAAATTAATATTAAAAATATAGGATAAGCAGGACTAGTTAAAAAATAATGCATTTTGATGTGTAAGAAATTACCAAATGATATTCTCAAGAAATAGTTTTTAGCACTACGAAAATCAATAGTTCATAAAAAATCTTATATTATCAATAATGCCATAAGTCATCATTGACACGCAGGCGAATTACAACCCTACACAAAACACAACACAGTTCAAAATCGAACACCACATCAAGTACCAATTACCTTTCGATCCAAATCAGCATCAGGCGCCGCACCATCCCATATCGTTAGCTGTGACGAGCAGTCTTTCTGCTGGTCGAAGCCAGCCGGCTCTGTTCCAGCCGAATGGTACTTCACAAACGACACCCAAACTATCTCGTTGGCGCGACCCTAGAAATCGTAAATCGTTTTAACTACCAGTTACAACCCTGGCTGTTTTGTTTCAAACACTGTTAGTGGACATGCAAAATGGTTGGTACGTTTGTAGTAATATTTTGTAGAACGCAAGTTTTAGTGATACTGAATTATTGTAGTTTATCTATAAAATACAGATTTTTTTATGGTTTACATGATATTTGTTGTAAATAAATAGGTTCAAAACAACACTTTCGTACGTCAGTTTTTCTTTGAACCCGAGATGTAGTCGGTATTTCCTATCGCATATTTACAAAAATAACGGTAATTTTGAGTCTAATTCCCCATTTGAAATGAGCACGTAGGTGTAACTTATACATAATAACCCTTTTTAGGGTTCCGTAGCCAAAATGGCAAAAACGGAACCCTTATAGTTTCGTCATGTCCGTCTGTCCGTCTGTCCGTCTGTCCGTCTGTCACAGCCGATTTACTCGGAAACTATAAGTACTACAGTGATGAAATTTGATGGGAATATGTGTTGTATGAACCGCTACAAAAATATGACACTAAATAGTAAAAAAAAGAATTGGGGGTGGGGCCCCCCATACATGTAACTGAGGGATGAAATTTTTTTTTTCGATGTACATACCCGTGTGGGGTATCAATGGAAAGGTCTTTTAAAATGATATAAAGTTTTCTAAAAAACATTTTTCTTAAAGTGAACGGTTTTTGAGATATCAGCTCTCAAAGTCGTAAAAAGTATGTCCCCCCCCCCCTCTATTTTTATAACTACGGGGTATAAAATTCTAAAAAAAATAGAGGTGATGCATGCTAATTAACTCTTTCAACGATTTTTGGTTTGATCAAAGTATCTCTTATAGTTTTTGAGATAGGTTGATTTAACTGTAATTTACGGAACCCTTCGTGCACGAGTCCGACTCGCACTTGGCCGGTTTTTCATATTAATTACCTACTTAACTATAAATGTCAAGTAAAAGTATTATATAATAATGCTCTAGATGCTAAGTTATTCCAAGACATTTGCGTGACTCCAATATATTTATTACTTCTAATTGAATACAAGACAGCTCTGTGATATTAATATGTCTAGCAGCATTAAATGTATAATAAACCTGTATACTGTGGCTGTAATTAGGACAACTCACACAAAGATATTACGTAATAAATAGAACGATGCTTGAAGACATAAGATGTATATTGTTGAGCATAGAATAAATGCTCTTGGACCTATGTATTCTTTTGTTTTAGTAAACATAAGTGATCAATTACATTATACCTACTCGCTTCATTAGTTAAACTATGATTGCGGTTATTAATATTAATAAAGTAAAATATTACTTTATTAAATAATCTAACATCTCTAGCAAAGTAACCAAAATACAATTTCATTTACAGTTGATTTTGATGGCCAGCAAACTAGTAGCCAAATATTTTTGTTGGTATTTCAGAATGAGTTTTCCGGATGGATTTGTGCAAACCTATTCGCTGTAGTTCCGCTTCGAATATTTATGGAATTTAGTTAATCGCCTAATATATCTTGTTTTCCGGGGGTTTGGCTGTGCAGTCGAAAAAAACAACACTATGTCACAGCTTGAATTTTTCATTTTGCATAAACTATTTGCATCAGTTTGATATAATGGCTGAACGATATTTTATGACATTTACTGTTCTTCTGATTTGATCTACGTACCCTTTATCTAAGTTACCTAATTTAATCTACCGCCTACACTGAAACCCACGTATTGATAAACCTAATACAAACTTAAACATATTCGAATCTACAGCTTCTCTCCGCATCCCAATTTAGAACGAACACACATCTCTTTTAAAAACTCCACAACATAAAAGCAGTCGCACAAAATTTACCTGAAAATAGTAGACACAAGACGTGTTCGGCGGCAACGAATGCCTTGGATTCCTCAATACTCCACTAGTTTTGTCTGACGAGCGTAAAACGAAACGGCATCGTCCATCCGAACGCACGTACGAGTGTGAATCCTTCTCCACGTACAACACCTGCGAGAAAACACATATTATTATTTACTTTGATAGTAGAACTAGAAGTACCGACTTCGCTTTGTACTCCATGCAATACAATCAGCTTCCCAATGCAGTATGGATTTAACTTAGAAATCGTTCCATCTCTATTGGATTGGTAAGCATTTGTAAAACTGCGGGACGATAATTTGAAATGGGTTTTTGTTGGATTCAGATTTTTATTGTAATGGTTCGTTATTTTGTGCTTCGATATGTTGTTAAATTAATCAAAAATTCATAAAGCATATTACAACACAAGACGAGCTTACTCGTAGTGCTATGTGCGAATATCCCAAATAATATGCAATTTATTCTATTCCGTAATACTATAAAAATCAAAAACACTCCCATACACAGTAAGCCTTTTCGTCACAAACCGTATACACACGCATACCGAAGCACAAAATAAATTCAGATCTGTCGTTTGCAATCCTCTCACATAATATTCACAATTCGAAAACCTCACCTGTACTTCAAGCTCGAATCCTGGCAGGTAGCTCAACGGTACCGGGTGAAACGGATTATCGTACGGCGACGTATGAAACTCGAGCAACATATTGGGGCCTCGGCTCACAATATCTGGGACCGCATCCCCACCACAAAGGCGTACCAGCACAGGTGAATCGCGAGTGGGGCCGTCCCAAACTGTGAGGTAATCTTGCACGACGTTGCATTGGTCCCAAATCCTACAACATTGATGGATTAGTCGAGTTTGACAGATGGGTTTTAATAGGTACAGATTAGTGTCTTGGGATTTAAGTTAAAGTTCTGAAGGGATTATTGTGGTACAAATATTTAAGATTTGTTAAATTAAGCTACCTATAATTCACAATAATAAATTAAACAATGTGTTGTAATTGTAATTAAATATTGATATCACAATAATCTCTCTAACAAAATTTTACTCATATCGCAGCAGAACATAGGTCCTTTAAAATGATTCCAATTTGACTATTTTCGCCCCTAATGGCTTCTCAACCTTCTCAAATGAAGCGTAAACAACGTCCCCCAAAATGTCTTGGTTGAACAGAATTTGTCAACATGATTAGTGTAACAAATGGGAGTTTCATTTCAATGAGATAAAGTGCGTTGTACTAATGACGTCGACGGACAGTGGTTGTTCATTAATCTATATTACAGTTGTAATTACGATTATCGTCTGACATGAGTAATTGTGTAGGAGTGGTCCGTCAAAGGGTTTGGGGAGTTGTAGCTTGAGAAATTAACATCAGTTCTGCTTTGCTTAGTTGTGAATTTTGGGAAGTTCAAATTTTCCAATGAATATAGATTTGATCCTAATTATTGATAACATTACTACAACTTAATATACGTACAAATCATATTCCAATTAATAACATACAAAATAAAGCAGATTTAATACCAACTTAAACATACGATAATTTTACGAAGAAGTTGACAAACGTCGTAGCTCTGTCAACTAACACAACTTTACACTCAGAGTAAAGAATGAAGTAAGGAATGAACAGAACTTTATATGTACTCACTTTAAGACACGCTGACTCCTATCGTACTTCACTATTTGGTCTTTGATATGTATTTTGTGACTATTCGTCTGTCTTACTGCTAGTAAAACATGTTTATCTGCCGGTATCTGCAAGGAAACACATCAATGTAACTTCAACTCTATGCACAAAAATCTAAGCTACATTTTTGTTTGACGAAAAAAGTTCAACCCCTCACGCATCCGACATTTATTATGTACATTTCAGGTGTAAGTGTTACGCAGTTTGGTGTGAATTTTATATTAAATATTAACACAAAGAACCACACAAAGCCCACATTACACATCTCCTGCTTACGATTTATTTTCAACATAAAACAAGGAACAACACTCCTTTAATTTTAATTGCGCTGTTCCACTGCTTTTTGCTTTGAAATTACACCTTTTATTTTTATTTAGGCATTACTCTAACTCATCCTTTTTGAACTTAGGATGTTTAGCTTAGGATGTTTTTGATGTTAGGATGTTTAGCTTTAGAAATTACTTGGACAATTGGGGGAACATAAGTTTACTACTGCCCGAACAAAATAATATCCTTTCTCAAAAAGGTTAAGAACATCGCCAAATCACTGCACTACAGAATCCCCCGAGAACCGAAAATCAAGCAATCACATCACTGCTTTCCCATCCGCACTCGAAATTCGCAAGAATAAACACCGGACCCATATAAACCCAAAAAGATAAATCCCATTTCCATTGCTTACCTTAGTATGTTCGATGCGGTATGTACAAGTTGCGTTGCGGGGATAAACGCCGGGGAAGTTGGGCGACTGGATGCGACAGGCCCGAAGGTCGCAGTCACTCAGTATTCTGTCACAGTAGGTCCCAGGAACCCTCTCGCCTCTCCACGCGCCGACAGTAGCGTTACCGTACCGTAATCTCGCTTCACTTCGTCTTAAAAACTTGTAAGCCAGCTTGAAGTCGAAATTGTAGCCCACGCCCTGTGATAAAATTTGTGGGTCAGCAGGTCAGCCCTTTGGAGATTTTACAGCGAAAAGAAATGAGACTTATGCCTCTATAGAGGAAAACAAATAATTATAAAGGGAAATATTGTTTATATTCAACTTATGGTATCATATTTATCAACCAGACACTTCGTTTAGGAGACCCCGAATAAAATCAATTAATTACCCAACTGTCCAAAGAGGCACTCAAAAATACAACGGAAAGTAATCAAAATTTTCCAACTGTTGTCTTATTGAGGAACAGTCATTAATCAATTAGAACAGCAAAATTACATTCCGAAAGATTCTCTTGTAAAGTAAAATATTAGTGAAAGATAAAAGGCGGAGCGCATTAACAAAATTTAGGGAACCATCTGAAATGTATTAAATGGTTCCGAAACGAAATTCCCGTTATTAAATTAAGGAATTAAGGCGGTACCCAATAACATTATTGTAATAGCGAGGTATCCTTATCCTGCGGTCCCGGGAGGGTGTCCGTAATCGTCGCCTAATTAATTGATCGAAAGTTCAACCCTTAGTGCACATAATACGGCTGCTAACAAGAGATAAAGGAAAGGCAGCGAACCGTTAAAAGCGGGGTGATGTGAAATATTAGGCAAGTCACAGGCGAAAACGTGTAGTTAGTTACATCACGTCAGTACAACACAAAGGGATGCTTAGTAAGTGACTCTTAATGAAGATAAATACGGTTGTTCATTTATACGGATTAACTTTGCTGAGAGCAAAAACTCTAATTAAACGCGTCAGTTTGTTGTGTTAACAAATTGTATGTTAAACCTTATCCTTACGTGTTCCCTTTCTAAATGTCCCCACGTGTATGAGATTTTTCACGGCTGTTTTAAAATTCTTGGCACGAAAGACGTTTATCTTTTAGACTTTTATTTTAATGAGAGTCAATTTATATGACAGATATAGAGTGTGCAATTTTATACTTGAACTCTTTAATCTTGTCTCAGGAATTTTGAACTAAGTCATTCTTAGAATATTTATAGAAGTCACGAAAATCTCTCTTGCCTTGGCCTAAACCTCACAAATTTTAAATAGCGTGTTCATTTCTGGAAACCTCATTTTAAATGGAAATGCAGACCTGCGTTTTCATTGATATGTTACCGACGAGTTCAGGTTATACACCTTGGATATATACTCTTCTCGTCTATGAATGTTCATTGCTAGGCTCACATGGATTCACCATTAAACAAAATCATTATCAAGCTTTGTATCATCATGCTTTTGCTGCTAATAATTTACATCAATAACTAAGTAGACAGACAAATGAAACTCACCTGTTGACTTAGCCTGTCTAATCTTAGCGTCATATTAATAGAATCAGACTCTGAGAAGTACACGGTGTAACCCCAGGCTGAGCCGCACCATTGTCCCGTGGGCGGGGAGGGGGACCGTTCTACGATCGTCATGTGCCCGTCCGGACAGCCATCCGACGTGAACGACACGAATTTACCCACCGTGAACGTGTCAAATGTAAGCTGGAACAAATTTTGAAATTAGAACCTAGTATTTTAGGCTCTCGTTACGGTAAAGTTTCAGGGTAGGTAATGCGACATATTTGGGATATGCTGAAATGGATTCTGAAAGGAATTAGTCATTATTTTGTTAATGTACAAAACTAGTTAGAAAAGCCTCACTATCGGAAATATAACAGTCAATATTACCAAACGAGCCTCATTAATAGTAGGAAATGAAGTGCCGATCGCTCTAATGATCAGCGGCCAACAGATGAACAAGAATATAAACCTTTGCAAGAATAAGACAGTTACTTCAGTGAAGCGTACATTTTTAATGAGCTCGTTTGTCGAAACGTTTCCTTTTCAATTTCACCCCTAAATATAGATGACGTGTGCGTTCCATTCATACTGAAGGAAATGGGATATCTTATTTCAGGAATAGTTGAGCAATTTGTGTTGTACTCCCACACACTGGGTCGGATAATACACACCATTTGTAATAAGTTATAAATTAAACCTAGTGGGCGGTGAACTTTAATGTAGGTCAGAATTAGACTATTGTGGGTTGGTTGCTTATTTACTGTCACGTGTAACAGTGAGTAAAGGGTAACCTATGGTCAAAACTTATGTATGTAGAAGAGCAGTGGTTGAATTTTGGGCCCTTTTAAAAGTGTATCGATCTTACGATGTAATATGACCATCAAAAAACTTTGTTGAGACATTAGACATTCAAAGGGAATATAAGTAAAATATTGTGAAAATATTGTGTGTATAGACTATAGGTAAATAACATAAAACTTGAATATATCGAACTCCAATACCATATTCCAAGAACCAGAAAAACTCTTACATCAATAGCAATTTCACCCTATCAAAATTCAACCCCACCCGTCCACTAAAATACAATCTTCCTATTTCAGATTACAATCACATACTAGTTCAGACCGATCCGTTTGACGCGGGTTCTGCTCACAATTTCGATCACGTAGCCATTTCTAAATACCTGTATAATGTCGCCATAGTCGGCGCCCATGGCGGTAAAGTTGAGGTGGCACACGAAAGGGAGGTGGTCTTCTCGAGGCCTGCGGACCTCTAATTCGTATGTACGACCCACGTCGCCCATGTACGTTCTGTTGCAGGCTGTAACAAAAAAGAGTTTTGTTAACTGAGGGATAAGGTTTTGGTAAGTAGTTGAGAGATTACTTTGGATCAATTCGATTCGACAGGCTCAAAATGCCAAAGTGTGTTTAGTGAGGTTAAGTATGCTGAAACTATGGTTGAACTTGTCAGATTGGTTTAAAATTCTTTTTACCAAATTAAGTTACATAAGCGACCCTATGTATAATTTAGATTGGAGACAAAAAAAAATGCCATTAGTTTCAAAAGCTTCGAAGTACCTCGATTACGAAAACATTACAATTGTTCAAGATGTTCTTATAGCACTGCACTCAAACAAACAAACATAAAACCCAACAAAATGCAGTATAAGCCTGACAGGACATAGAAAACAACAACACGATGGGTTCAATACATTATTTACACAACAGTTACAATAAAACACATGTTTAAGTTGCTTTAGTCTTGGCACGGGAGAAACAAAAGCAATTTCTTCCAAGACATAATTGTTTAGCATACCGTGAAGGTAAAATTGTACACTGTATTCGATACTGTAATTTGATTACACAGGTTTAGTGTTATTATGTATTTTGTAGACTGGATACCGCTAGCTTTTTCACCGGTGTGTAGTGCGAGTCACTCTGTGTATATTCGGATAAAGAGTAGCTTACAGGCTGCCTTGATAAATGGGATATCTAACACTAAAAGATTTCCTCAAATCGGTCCGGAAGACTCTGAGATTAGTACATACATTCATACAAACCTACTCTTCAGTTTTATAATATGTGACGAATTTAGAACTAGATGAAGATGAAGATAGCAAGTTGGTTAAAAAAGACAATCAATAGTTTTAGGATGCCAACGGACTAACTACTACTCCTTTTTGGAAGGAAAGTAATGTTACATACATTATTTCCCTTGCCAATTAATATTATCTTTTAAGCTGACAATGTAAAACCTTCACAAAAACTTAAAATACGAGTTCTTAAGACTCTAAATTAGTTTCTCGTAGAATAATTTAATGAACTAAAAAGGATTCTAGTCACAGCCTAGAATATCTGATACTGTGATCTGATTATAAAGTCAGTAGTTCAGCCAAAGGCTTTGATTAACTTCGATCGAATCCCAAAAGGGGTCACCTTTGAAATTAAAAACATTGACGTTGAATTTTAAAAGAGACTTTTCATGTTTTTCGACTCTTTCATTACTGTCTTTCAACGATGTAGTTTGAGAAACGTAAATATGTAGGTCTCTGATAGTAAATAATAAGTACTTCCTGGTAAAGCTAAAACATCTACATTACAAATCTCGGATCCCTGTTTTAAAGGTAATGTGTGAAATAACGTTAATTTTGTACAAGATATTCTGTGACAGGCCACAGCCTGTAAACAACAGAATATAGGTACAAGCTAGATTATTCGGTCCTAGTTTTAAGATTGTGTTGGTTAGACTGAAACCCGATCACATCATAGTTGGGCAAAGGCTGGGCAGATAATGATTCAGTGTCTTATCTAACTGAAAGCCTATTTAGAGTTTTCGTTTTCGATTTAAAATAGATCGAGTATTTGCAGTGGCTACTTAGTCTGCAGTGGACTTATCAACCCCTCATAATTTGAATTACAAGATACGATACAAGAGTAAACACACCGTTTCAATTATAATACTTCAGACACCAGTCCTAATAAAGCAATCACGGTGAAGTTTCCTCCTTGATACAAAGGCTTCGC
Source organism: Helicoverpa zea x Helicoverpa armigera (assembly GCA_033682625.1). Lineage (NCBI taxonomy): Eukaryota > Metazoa > Arthropoda > Insecta > Lepidoptera > Noctuidae > Helicoverpa > Helicoverpa zea x Helicoverpa armigera. The sequence continues at coordinate 4,363,759 of JAWIIS010000029.1, forward strand.
TTTCGACATGTGTTGTGATGCACTAACTGTCTAAACCACTCGATATATTAATCGTGCAGTACCAACGTCTATTGCGCAGTTATAATTGATGTTTGTCTGTGTCATAGTGCATACAACGGAATCGTCCAAACATACACGACATGTATTACAATTATGCTAGTCAATATTTACTGTCATTGGTCGATAACAGCTCGATTTGTCGACTGTGAATGCGACTTTATGCGTCCAATCCTAACAATATTATAAATGTGAAAGTAACTCTGTCTGTCTGTCTGTCTTTTCTTCACGCCTAAACTACTGAACCGATTTGTGTGAAATTTGGTACAGACATAGTTTGGAACTTGAGAAAGGACATAGGATAGTTTTTATTTAAAAAAATATATATAAAAATAAAATTTATTCCGGACATATAGCGCCATCTATTGGTCAAACCAAAAATCTGCCGGAAGTCACTATTCCACGCGAACGAAGTCGCGGGCAAAAGCTAGTTTTCTATAACCGAGCTTTTCATATACATTTCCAGGATCTCTAGTATCTTCTTTCAGGAACTAGAGTACCTTCATTTTAAAGTCACAAAATTCTAAAACCTGTGAAAAATTATCCTGTGCGTGATGGCCCTAAATTTATGCAAGTCATTATAAAATACAACACCGTACCTGTGCTATTGTTAATCCTTTCAGAATAAAAATAGGCAAATGAGAAGGAAAAAGGTCGTGAATAAAGCGCTCGGTACAATGGACTGCGGCCATATTTTACGATCTTTTTAAAAAAACACGCCTTTTGTCTCCTCTGACAGCGCATTACATAGCATAAGACAAGTGTACACTTCGGGCCAGAATCGCTGTTCCCATTAATGTCCCGCTTTTGTTTTCGGTCAGGAAAACGCAAAATATCAAAACAAGTCCACCGCTTAATTAAGTAAAATGATACCACCCAATTTATTAAGTTTATTTCTTGAAATATAACTTAGATTCGGAAGTTTTGATTGTTATGTAACTTTTAAGTGAAAGGCGAGCCGCCAAAACGATAAAGTTGTTTTAGTTTGCTGAAGGTGCCTACTCATTAATTTTCATGACGTCGTTGGAGCAGTTGCTTCAAATCACTACAAGTTTGGGGATCGATGCTGATATGAAATATTCTTTGCGCTCTCAGTTTCCTGGTATATTTTGTAACTTCATGCAATAATATATTATAAAAAAAATTGGCAGTAATCATTAAAAAGTCTAAAATAAAATATATTCACCGCATGCTCAAACTTAATAATAAAAAGACTAAGTTACAGCCGGTCCTCGAGACATAATTTATATTGAATTATAGAGAAAATTAAAGTACCAGGAAAATATTATGTTAGCTCTTCGGAATTACCGACTCAACTTGGCAAAGTTATTTAAGGATTTTGTAATATTAATGGATTAGGAAGATATTTGCTTATATTTCAGCAGTTTATGAAGTATTTGACTGTAATATTACTTAAGCCGTGCTATTTTTAAACTTCAAAGAAGTTTTGGGATCTGACGTACATTATTCAAGCTGCCTTAATATATTTTGTCTAGTGAAATGTACAATGCTATGTATTGTAAATGTTCTAGATGTTGATTTAGAAACAAATTAATTTAAGGTTCATTAATAAAACCCTTTGTACATTAGATGGATTGCAAAGTTATACCAAAAAAAATTCGTTAAAAAACTAAAATAACTGACGAGAACTGTCGTGAATATACCAGGAGCGAATGACGTGAAAGGAGGCGTTTGCTTAGCGAACATAATTGAGACATTTTAGTGAGAACGCAGTTAGTACTCGCTAAAGTTTTCTCAGAATGGGAACGAAATTGTTCTTTGGAAAGTTAGGCGGAGACGCTGCGAATAGGCACGCTGGGAACGTTTGTGATTGTCGAATGATAGTAGGTAGGTATACGAGGAAATGGGAGGTAAATGTTTGCTTACTAAGTGAGACTTTCGACGCTATCAAAGAAATCGAAAGCTATCACCCAAAAAGATTTTATGCCGTAGGTACTTATTGTGCTATCACGGAGTAGATAAGAGTCACGTGTGAATATGAAGGTTTACAACAAGGATTTACATGTTCTCTATTATAACAATAGGTAAGATTATGATACTCAACAAAATTTTGTCGATAAAAGGTTTCTCATACACGAGATTTTCTTCACACACTTTTTTTACGTTTAAGATAATTTTTGTACTGTTTATTTATGTGAGATGCACGAATTTCTGTAGCTCGTGAAATAAACATGAATGTGAGACTGAAATCTTGATAAGGATCAGGCTGTCTTGTGCACTAATTAATTATGTATAAACATTTACCGGTTATGTATGTGTTACGCTTATGTGTGAGGTTAACATGCATTCAGGCCAATAATTTAACGAACATTGTGCAAGTTACTTAAAAGCTGCTGTACTCAGAAGCACATATTTTACGAAAGTTTCAGTAATCTGCCAAAAAAGTGATTAATATAAAATACCCATTTTGTGCTCTTTCGATATATGTAAAAAAAATAGTTTGTATTTTAATTATTATTAATCAAATATACACATATTTGAAACTTAAATACATAGATCTCAATTCAGAACATAAACACTTCGGTATATTCACGATGTCTACTTATGTAAACAACTACTTTACCATAAACCACCATCATAATCAATCGAAAGAAATCATATCCACCTACATACATACCACTTCATATAAAATCTTTGCTTCATCCATATAAAAGCAAACGAAATTCCCATAATGAGTAGCACTAGCAGCGCGTGAAGTCCCAAATTAGAAGCGAGCTACACGTAACAAAGATTGACACAGCTATGCAGGCAACAAACAGCTCTTGTTAAGACTGCATTACGACAGGAACTTGTGTCCAGTGCTAATTATGAATGAGCTGAAACTAGAACGGTGGTCGGCGGGGAGGATAATTATTTTGCTATATATAGGTACATTAAAGCTCAATCCTTCTCCGTGTGAGAGGAGGCCTGTGCCCAGTGGTGCGTCGAAAAAAGGCTGTTACAAATATTTTGATAAAATAACTTTTTTTTATTTTGATGAATAACTTTGAGCCTAAATATACAAAGGGCGTTAGAAGGAACATGGTGGATACTCAGTAAGAGTCTGACTATCACCACACCCGCAGCGTGAAGGGTCATTTGATGATTTCCCACCACACTGCTGGTAGTGCGTGAAACCCAAATTAGAAGCGAGCTACACGTAACAAAGATTGACACAGCTATGCAGGCAACAAACAGCTCTTGTTAAGACTGCATTACGACAGGAGCCTGTGTCCAGTGCTAATTATGAACGAGCTGAAACGGGAACAGTTGTGGGGGGATAATTATTATTCTGCCATACATAGGTACTTGTACGCTCAATCCTTCTCCGTGTGAGAGGAGGCCTATGCCCAGCAGTGGAATGATAAAAAGGCTGTAACTAACATAGTTACACGGGGTTTAGTGTAATATTGTCTCTTGTATTTGATAAAGGCCTGATGAATAACTTCGAGACCTGAAACACAAAGGGATCAAAGAAAGAACATGGTGGGCTTAGTCACTAAAAGTCTGACACTCCCGAGACATTTGATTATTTTCCACCAACAAAAGACCTATGTACCTTCTAAGTATGTATTGTATACTTTAACCTAATATTATATTTAAAGTCAAAGAGATATTTTTATCAGTGTTACCTAGCCTATTTATCGAGGCAGGTTCCAGGCTACTTTCTATCAGGTGGGCGAAGTAGTTCCCAAGAGACGCGACCAAAAGTGAAAACTAGTGTTTCTCTATTTACCGACTGGTAATGGAAAAATATGGTTAAAAAATCTGAATCAACAGTGTAACATAGTGAGCCTCAAAAGTTACATTTTGCTTTACTGAAAAAGAAGAAAAACAACACAATTAACGTTAGATACCTGTTTGACAGACTCAATAAACAGAATAGCTTAATCACTATGCATAGTCTCTATGAGTTGAAATTAGTCTAGAACATTGTACCTATTAACAGGTAGCCGTATTACGTAGACGTTTCGCCTAATAATTGATTCCAAGTGAGCTAAAATTACCTCAACGCCTGTGTTGTAACGTTTTGTTAAATACACAGGCGTACCGACTATACATTAGACAAATTCTACTAATTATGTAGCAGAAACTTTTGAAAGTGGTAAATTAGAATAGATCAATAACCTCGTATAATTCAGAAATTATTTTGGAAATAAAAGTCTACCTTGTCTATGATCCTTTATCTATGAAGCTGGTATTCATTTTTATAATCTAAGTACATTTTGGAGACCGTCAGAATCTCTGTCACTCCTTATAGATCCCCTCAAAAGACATATAGACAGCTGCTACCTTATTGCTACCAAGCTGGCATTAGTTGCTACCAGTTGCTACACTCGTGATTTTGAAAATAATCCGCATCTAAAAGTGACAGCCATATACAGTTACTACATTTTATCTACTTTTAGTTATATCAGCACTGAATAATTTAAACAATTTCAATTACCTGAGGTAGACTCATACCCGTAGTTAGAGTACGAAGTTGTCTCACAATAGTAATTCAGTGCATAATAATATACCTAGTGAAGTTGGCACGGCAAGTTTCAGTAAGTCTGCATCACCAAATGAGCTGACGCGTTTTACTAATTAGTTATGTGTAAACTTGTGTCAACGTGGAAATTTTGCTCGTGTATATGTGATTATTTTTTCAACAGCCCTTTAGAGTGTTTTGAAGAGCTGTCATTAAGTTGCGACAAGCTTTTTTATGATGGTAAAGATTTCAGGCAAAATGTATATCTAAACCAATAATACATTCATACGTAATATTACAATGACCATCATCTACCACCAAAATAATAATAACGTAATGACACAGTCGCTAAGTATTAGTCATAATAGTCACTCATTACAAAAGTATTTATTCATTTATTTCAGACATTTATTCATTTTATTTTATACACATAACCATATACAATCTAGGTATACAATTAACAAAAAATATTGCATAAACTTGCAAACCACCCGCCTGAATGCTATATTACCGTCTTAGAACCCATATCGGATGATTTAATCTACTCATTCAAGATACATTCAAAATCACACCCACCTACCTAGTTACTAATTATATTTACTTCAAAATAACTGTGCAGCATACATCACAAGCTGCACATACATATATGCGGTAATTTATGTGCAAACTCGCATGCGTATCTGTGTCACGTTTACATTTGTGGTGCGGTTAATTATTCTTTCACCGCCATTCGGAAATGACAATGTTTGCTATGATTATTTAATTATTTTCCATTGTATTATTACTGGGATGTGTTCTTGATAGTTGTGACTTTTTAATTGTAGCTCTTATGTGGTGTTGTATTTTATAAAAATAATAATATGAAACCATCGTTGTAGGTACTCTGGATTAAATTGTTGTCATTGGTCCAAATGATTGAACTTAGATTTCACAATCTAAGATACAGTATTAGCTTTATATAAAACGTTTAACTCAAGTTAAAACTTCTGCAACATAACCCAACTAACCTTAACTTCCTTAAGTCTTAAGTAACGCTGCACCCAAACATTTGAAATATGTACAACCTTGTTCTTATTCTTACTTTACAAAATGAACGCAACAAACAAAATGAAAAACTTTCACCAACAAAGCTAACTTTAGCTAAATATTTATGAATAAAATAAACTCTGAACACTTTAAGTGGTTTAAAGAAAGTAGAGCACACACACATACCTATATACGCTGTGCAGTGTTGCACACACATGCATATTTACTTTACACCGTTGACATCGCCGAGTATTTTAACAAAATGTTTAGATTTAGCGACCCAGCTTGCTTCTCTGATCCAGATTCTCGAGTACCTATCTATCGGATGTTTTCACTCGTTTGGTCTCATTTGTCGGTCACCTATCTCAATGCAATCGATGAAATGTTCGGGACTCGGATTGGCTACTTGGAATATTTTTGGTACGATTTGTAGATCAGAGTTCGAGTAAGATAACGTGTCATTATGTACTGTTTTAAAATGATCACCAAAAATACATGTTTTAGTATAACTTTCCTGCTGTAACTTTCTATTATTTCTGGTTATGTCATATTTCTATATACTCTTTTCATTAAAATACTTGATGCATAAGGCAATGCTGTAGGTACCGTTTGATTATTTTCAAATTGCAAACATCAATTCGCCAGAAACAGATTTATTTTGCAGCTGCGGTATATTTTTTATTTCCTTTCCTCTTTTTGATGAGAATACTAATAAGGATCATTATAATTTAAGCTTTTGGCAGATGTATTTCACCGGTATCATCCGCCTTGACTCAATGCGGCGAATTTTTGCAAAATGTTTTAAAGCTCCGGCTTTCCGTTTTTTGTTGCACCTGACCTAATTTCGGTTTGTGTAAATATTTTTTGTACCCTTGGTTTTCACGAAGAGTATACACATTTAAAAATGCGAATTGATTTTATTTTGGAACCTCCGTAGTGTGACCCATTTACATATTTAATTCGGAGATAAAAACAACAAAATATATTTTTCAATTTGTGAGAGTGAATGTTGAATATTTCGTGGTTTTTAGCGGATGGAAATGTATTTTTTGTTAGGGTCATAAATTTGTTTTTAGACATCAAAAGAGAACATACAATTTTTTAACAACCAACTAATATAGAAGTTTAGAAATAATGATACCGAAGTTCGTTGAAAAAACGTCACTGGTATCGAAAATATAAACCCTATCGGTGAAACAGTTTTCGTCTAATGCCGTCGAATATTTTGCGACATGCTCGCTTGGATAGAATGTCTTAGTGGATACTTATCCAGTAAGACTGCATTCTGTGGAGCGAAATAAAGCTTCCTGAGACTTTAAAACGCTGACATAGAAAGGTAAAATATTTGGGAATAACGTTGAATGGCGCACATGATACTTCGCAGTATTGAACCCGGTTTCAAAAAGACATTCTAGGATAGCCTTTGAGTATTTCTGTTCAACAAAAATAACGTTTTTCTGCGATGAAACCCTTTACTGGCTCTCAACAAAACAACTTTTAATTTTCTCCTTTTCACTTCAACGTTTCTTCAAACATTTTACTTGCTATGAACAATACAATGGTTCCTATATTTAATAACAAACAAAATTAAACTTGACACTAACAATAAGGTGGCCCACAAAAAGTTCACCAAAAAACCTTAGAAAATATTCATGCAAACGTCGTGAAAATTTCAAATAGCAACCACTCAAAGACTGAGGCGTATAATAAACCTTCTTTAATTATAGCGGGTACCTGAAAACGAGCTTTCCCTTTTATCGTACCCACGTAGGTGGTCATTAAGCCAAAATATAGCTACAATTAACAAAAAAACCTGCGTTTAATAAGGTGTTAAGTTTACCGTGGCGGTGTTTACAAAATGGACTGTCATTAGTCACGGAACCTACGTCGGGATACGTACGTGTGTGTTTAACTTGCTAGAATATTCATAGGGACAATCATTGTGCCTGTAATAATGGGGGTTTGTTTACTATGTGTTATTGTATTCTTAAGAACTTCTATTAGACATTTATTTACCTACAAATAGTTTAAAGACTCTCAATATGTTGTCGAGACTCACTTAATTCGACGATGGATTTTGTATTACGAGTCTGTCAGCATACATTTTAGACATTATCAAACCACAAGGTTCAAAGAGACGGTTTTATTATTTAATCCCTTGGAGAACAACTTTGCTGCCGATACTCTATAAGCTGCATCGAGATCGCAATGCCATTGTTTCTGTACAATTTCTATACTGTTCGCTCAATAAAAATGTAATTTCTAACTTCGTTCTGCGGTCTGCATCAGACTGATGCACCGACTCCCCTGAGAGAAGGAACTGAGCAAACTCATTGTAATCTACTTCTTTCAATTCCCTTTGTGAGTACATCTTCAGTTCTTTTGTGTAAGACAATTATCGTTGCAGACATTTTCTGAGCAAAAACGTATTTTACGAGCGCGAAATGAGAACAGTTTTGGTGAAACTGCGCGAGGCAGATTAAGGCATGCTTTGGTGGAGAAATTTATTTGTGTTTGGGATCTGTGATAGTGCTATGAACTGGCAAATGTACCCAAGAGTACGTTTTGTTTGTGAGCCCGTTCTAAAAGCTTATTCAGCTAATATAGACAGGGATTATTACCACTAATGTTCTGTGGTTTAGGTTTGTCTTTGTTCTGAAACAAATTCAGTTTACCCACAACAAAATCCTTGTGCGGTTTTGTTACGTTTTGTATTAAATAACAAAATGTTATTCTAGTTCTTTTGAAATCTACTTACTATTATAATGTTTTTGTTGTCACCTACTTTTGTTATGAACTAAAGAAAAATATGTTATTCTATTAAAAATGGTACCATCACACATGACGTTTTCAATAACTTTCCAATATAATAAAATGGTTGTACGTAGACGACCTTATCATTGGACCTAACCTAATGAATAAAAGCTTTTACCCAACACTATAGCTATAAAGAAATGTTGGGAAAGGTGTTTGCAAGGACGAATGTTGACCTATTAGTGATGTCCTTCGAAAGGGTCGGCTGTGTCATAAGTTGTGACCGCTGACGGTTTATGTTATAGGTACGAGAAACAAGCGAGAAAGCTGCTTTACGGTTCAGTGCCGATATTAGGAGACGTGCGAAGATGTCTCCTTTGATGTGTTTATCGTATAAATATTGGGTCTAGAGAGTCAGATGTTTATTATTTATAAGCTATTTACTATTTGTCGTAGCTACATGACTGTAGACAACTTTACTTACACTTTTTATTTACTGTATAAATTGCAAGACAAAAGAATTGTTTATGAAAATCTGCTAAAATGTAATATATGCTTAAATACAGTTGAACATTATAGTAGTTATTTAACATGGCCTATGTCCTAATACATGCCAAATAGTAGTTCAATGAACCATTTTAACCTGCCCCGTTTAAGTTTCATCGCTTTCCTATAAAACAAACTGAAGGAACTTTTCTCAAAGATAAACACAAGTCTTTATCATCAACCCTCAAAGCACAAATACCAACAAAATAATGCAGAAGCGATACCCAGTAACTTCACCTAACGATTACGTAAATCCATAAACATGTTGTATAATATGTTTTGGCGGAGTCCCCGCATAACTCCCGAGGATGAATATTACATAAAAGGCAAAAGGGAGCCAAGTCTGTCCATCGCTGACACAGCCACTCCACTGCCATGCGACGAAGCATTCGAAGCCAGGAAAATAGCGTTTCGTGTTCCGGACAAAGAATGCATGGATGAGACTCTTTGTTGACCAAAATATTAATTTAAATTAGGAGTTGCGAGAATATTGATGAGGTATCCTGCGACAAATTAGTTAAAAGATATCTAAGTCAGATTTAATGGCGCTAAATATAAAAAGTTACTTTTCCGTCAAACTGCTGAAATATCAGACAAATGAGGCCGCATTTCAACGAAAAATAAGTGGAAGAAAGTAACATTATTAACTTATACTTCAGAACGTAGCAAAAGTTGAGGAACATGAAACATTCTTAGGCACACAAGTTTGAAACTTTCCGCTCGTTGATAAAATCGCTTACTTTGAGGCTCTCAATCCTTAGCCTTCCTTTACTACCTTTTCTTTTGTGACAGATGTCAGCAAACCGAGAAGGGGAGACATATTAAAAATGCGTTTGAATGACCTAAAATGAGTTTGAAAAGATTTATTCGCGCGCCTTTTTGTTATGAAGAGTTCGACTTCTTTCAGTTCACATATTACTTTTACAAATGACGTACCTAGTCTTTGTGAATGTATGATTTCATAGGAATTTCGTAACGAAAATTACACAGTCATTTACAGGTACATATTTACTTATTTGTTTTACACACTTATAGCAACTTACCTTCTAAACTTAATTAAAAAATGTTTACATCACTCGTGAAAAGAATATTTACAAAAAATCTGGACTTTATCGACTATGATAACCTTTATTCTAAAACAAGCGTTAAAGCGTCTCGAGTGTTATTTTATTATTTTTATTTAGACCGAGACAATGCCTGAAGCCGACTCCGAAAATAGTTTAGAATATAATAATTCTCAACTATTTCGCTAAATCCCAGACAAGGGTTGTTACACACGGTGACACGACAACATCAACGCCCTAGTTTGCTCTCACGAACACAAGACAACAATAATCTTACACGTTACATAAACTGAGGTACTCGTACTATGCAAGTATACTATAATGATACTTACGTGTACAGGACTTGGGCTCGTCGCTCTTATCTCCGCAATCATCCTCTCCGTTACAGTACTTGTCCAGAGATATACACTGACCGGTGTCACAGAGAAGTTCGCTCATCCTACAGGGCGTTGCCACCCCAACATTCCTAGGAAACTTCACTTTTTTCACTGGCACTAAACTAATATCAGACGTCTCTATACTATCCTCGTTCACAAACTCCTCGTTTAAGTCCTGAGGACTGCACAGCTTTAGAGAAAGCAACACTATAATGAACAAAAATGTTCTACTGCTGGTCACGTCTAGGAAATTCTTTGGGTGACACATTTTTAAGTCACCTTTTGTTTCGCACGTTTGTCACAACATTTTGTTCGTCGTTTCACTGCACTCTGCTAGTACCTGGAACAACAAACGAATATTTAATTATTGTAGTGTAATTAAAGTATTGTAGTCCTTGTTTTTTCTTTACTGGAGGATAGTACGAAATATAAAAAAACATAAGCCAAGTTGACAGTAAGTTCATTCTAACTATTGAAAACAATGTTAATAATGTACATTTTCACGGCAATTCATCAGTTCGTTGACATTTCAAAACTCCACATTTTTCGCAGCTGACCCAAATACCTAATACAAAGCGTCTACTTATTCGCTTTTCCAAGTTATTTCAAACGTTTACCTCAAGCTTTAGCGGAAAGTCATTAAAATAATAGTAGGAAAATTTTATGCTAATCAATACGACGGCGGTGGTACAAAACTTTTACGTAACCTGTTACGTGTAAAGACTAACTCGGTTTACATTTTCGTAAATAGAATTTCTGGAATGTTCCAAGGATACTGCGGCAGTTTGTAGGAGATACTTGGAAAATTCTTGGAATTCCACATGTTGTGCCTATAAGTCTTTAAATAACTGTGGGTTCTTCAGTTATTAATACGGTATGTTTGAGCTAATTTTAGAAACCGCAAAGTCAGGGTTTTGGTGATCGATTTATGAGTAGGATTGTATGTTTTTCAAATCTTACGTGTAAAGTGAATAATCACGCGATGGTAGGTACTAGTCTCAGAGACGGGAAAAATAGTTTTGTTCTACATGGTGACACTGCCACTTACGATAAGCGTTTTTTAGAAAAACAACCTTATGATCTTAAATCTTCGTCACTAGAAGACTTTTAAAAGACAAATCAGACTGAAAGTTTAATTATTTATCTTCATGCGAATCCGTTATGATTTACGACCCTGATTTGAAAGAAAAAACTACACAGTTCATTTAGGCGAAACCACAGGAAACAGCTACCTATAAAATATAATCCTGTCATCCTGTTTTGCTCTTAAAAGTATCGAATATTCGTGTCATGTCCTTGAGACCGTTATAGGTATTTTGTCTGCGAAGTTTTCTCAAACTTTTATTTCACATATTCAGGTTCACCGATACAGCAGATAATCCACAACATTAGGCTCCTGTATTCGTTATAAAAGCTGCGTCGAGTGAACAATATGTGACCAAAGTACGTTTTTGTATAGACTTTTATTACCCAAGTATGTTATGATTATGTTTAGGCTTTCGGCTCAGTGGTTTGAAAATAATTCACACGTTAATTCGGCCCTTGATGTCAATGAGAACGGGTGCGGTACGATTCACGCACACTATCTCGCTTTGGGGTTAAAATTACGTTTAATCTAGTTTGAACGCGCGTCACTTTGATAGGATTGAAGGTTACTCAAATAATGGCAAAATTGTGAATATTTTTAGATAGGTATAAGTTTTTCAGGGACACTAAAAATGATAAATTACTTTTTTCTGTCTTCCTTTTATCATTACTTTATTAAAATTAGTTACACCTACACCTCCAATTACAGTGAAGGTAAACTAAATAATTTCCCTCGTACTTTTCTACAAATAGGTACGGGGACACCGAATACAAAGCAATCCCATTTATGTGTATGTAGCATACAAAAACAAACAATAACCACTACCCTTGTATTATCATAATCCGACAATAAAACACTTGGAACCAATCCGATTACAAACACACATTTTTGTTTAATCCTATTAAATCAAACGTACCTACACCCATATATTTTGAACTTAATCCTGGACTGCACATATAGGTACCTAAAACATTGTGAACATCTAAATCTATTAGATAAATCAAAATAATTGGCATGCAAGAAGATTATCCCTTAACCAAGTGCATGTACAATATGTAGGTACATACAACGTCGAGTACCTAGCTGAACAATATTCTATACAATACAGCATTAAGTACATAATAATTTACTATTTTCTAGCATTCATTTTGCTTTTGGAAACTACAAAATATTTAGGTTTACAGGGCACAATGGTTGATTTCCAAGAAACGGGTCGAAATACAGCGCAAGAACTATACGTGCCTATAACGAAAGAGCTAGCAGGTATGTCATATCAGGACTTGTCAACAGCCTAAGAAAATACCAATAAAACACACCGAGTAAGTAGTATATTTCAAGCCGTGCCTCAATATTGTACTATATCTTCGACAAATGCGACAAAAACGACACCGAACACAAACACAACTATAAGACACTCGTAAATTCCGACTCCCAAAGTGCATATAACGAAATCATAAATCAGTTCTATACACATTTCTTTATCTAGGCATGATCTAGCACTTACAGGTGCGCGTTGTAATATATGGTCTCCACACATGTCGGGAAGGGTGGCTGAATGTATTGGCCTACTTACGAGAGGTCGATTCCGTTTCACACTTGCCGACTTCATATACGTTTGTTATTTGTCCTTTGTTTTTGCTTCGTCGCGTAGAACGGAATGGTTTAGTAGTGAATGATTCGTTTTTTGTAGTGTTTGCGGGATGACCTTGTGTGAAGGTGTGTGTTCTTGATCGAAATACAGATTGTTAAAAGTTTAGAATTGGTAATATAAGTTTGAAAGTGTTTTCATCTGAAACAAAATGTCACACCTACAAGAAATACCATAGCGTTTTTACTATTCCTAGATTAGATTTCGATTGAGAAGTTTTAAATAAAACTGAATTTATGTATCAAATTAACAGTATCTCTTTCACGGCTTCATCAGTATCAGTGCGTAAATAAAATTAAGAAATAGAGAGTACAAGAATACCATTGTCTCAAGATTACAGGGGCTCGAATTTCTTTATAGCTTGTTCATTTCCTTCTTCAAGGCTTTTTCTTTTTATCGCAAGACACTTAAATGTCTTCCTTTCTTTGTATAGATAGGTATTCTATCTCTTTGTAGGATGCTCAATAATAGAATTTGTCTTAAAGTAGGACACTGTGTTAGGAGTTTTATGTTCGGTACCGTCATAACGTGAATACAAATTTTCATAAGCGCTTGTAATCCGTCGCACCCTTCGGCGTTCAAATGTAAATTTTGGTAAATTCCTTCATTTCAATCCTTTAGCGGAATCACGAATTCAAATTGCGGTTTTAATTCCGAAAAAGATTTTGTAAAAACTGTTTTTCCCATCTTTATTAAAAGTATCACAAAATGACAAAAACAGAGTTTAATATGAATGAAAGTAGGTTTAGAGAATACGTTCTTGATTAAAAGCAATTTAAAATATCAAATCATAATGTAATGCCATAATTAATTTAAGTTAACAAATATTCAAAGCCTAAACTTTTGTGAAAGCAAAATCCACGCACAAAACAGTATAAATTCAATTAAATTTCGCGGAAAATTTTATACAAACTCGATATATTAAGCACTTTAATTATAAGCTTATGATAAACGATAATACAAGTACATATACCTTTAAATATACGAGGTTTAACCCGTTTAATTAAACGCCGGCTGTAATTATAATGGGGGCTGCGCTCAATAAATTAGGCATAAAAACAATGGTACGGTACTCCAATAATACGATATTTTGTATACAGATTTCCGCTCCTATAATAAAGTAAGACTGAATGAATTAAACGATTTGATGAACCATTGTAACAGTTAAGAATAAGGTGGATCTGGTGTCATATGCATAGCTAGCTTGGCTGATTGTGACTGGTTTTGGCTAAATGCTCTGCTTTGTAGTCTACATAATGACTAAAGGTTAGCGTCATGAAATAGTAAGTACTGTATTTCAGTAGTCTACCAGGTTCGCATATGAACAATAACATGTTTCCTCCTTATGTATGCATTTTGTTAGCCACGAGCCCCACCCGTACAGTTTGTATTAATAAACCGTGCAATGTGCACAACTAGGCGTTTCGGAAGCCACCGCAACACTGACGTTGCAATGCAAATGAACGTAAAAGCGAATTTGTGTTCCCCAATGCAGAGCGCTTATAAAGGGTTTAAATTTGCAATTCTATTATAAAAGCGATGCAGATAATACGTTGAAATGTAAAACCGATTGGATGGCTCGTCGAGTATGTGGATAGGTAGATAACGTTTGAACTGCGAGCTTGGACATGACGCTGTATTTACTGCACTAAACCCCATTGATGTTGGGCATTGCCGGGGGCTGTTGCATTCCGTAATGACGGGTGACGTTTAATTTATGCAAATAATCCTTTTGATGTATTTTGTTTTGCGTATTTTGAAACGGTAAATGCAGGTGCTTTACTGTGGGATGGATTGGTATTGGTTATGTTCAAATTAAACGCTGTTGATAAAATAATTTTAAGCGTACTTATTTAATTTCATTAAACGTAGATATTACAAATTGCTCAGACAATTTTGCTTACGATGTAAACAAACCACATTAATGAAACATTTACTGAACTGATGTAATCCAAAGATAATGCTGTATTTCAGATTTATCGCGATTGTTTTCTCTCGTAAATGTCATAAAACTTTTACTGCAAGATAACGGTATTTTATATCATTGTTTACGACTTCTTAAGTGTTCAAACCAACTTTAAATGCAAGAAAAAATGTTGGGAGGCTAAATACTTTCCAAATCGCGCCATTGATCCCCTCAGACAAGATAATTTGGTGGACAGTGATAAATTAATGAGTAAATAAAGCGTTGATAACGATCGCCAACAAAAACTCTTGGTAAGAAAGCCCTGCTTAAGGACACTCGTGACAAATGAAGGCAACAGGAAAAAATAATTGCGCAATTTAAATGCCACCTCAGTGCAAAGCTCGACAAATTGACTCTTCTAAGCTATTTTTGTTTGAAAGAAGAATATTCTAGAACTGCAATATTATACTGTGAAGGGATTTGAAGCTATTTGCTGTGGTTTGGCTTTAAAGATTAAATCGAATGTCATTTGTTTATTTAATATTTTGTTTGCGTGGTTGGAACAAGTTAATTATAAAAAAGGTGTGAAATTAAGCATATTTACATAATTGATATTCAAACTTTAAAAATGGAGCAGTTATAGGTAGTATTTTTTGTACCCGAAAATCATGTTAAAATTAAGGATTCAGAAGCAAAGAGGAGTCTTTTTGTTACTTAATGGAAACACCAAGGCATAAGAGTAGGCACAATAATATGTTTAACCTCAAGTTGTAGGTGTATTACGTACATTGATCGATGCAGTTGGCTAATATTAATTGTTCATGCCAATTACGGCCAGGTCAAACAAAACTCATTATGTAGGTTACCGTAATTAGGTTGAAAAACGAACACTTAGTCACTTCACGTGCTAAGAGCACTTAAAAACTGCAATAGCGTGGTCATGTACAATAATAATGCGACGATTATGGAATCGTTTCCGTGGAAATTGTTACAAATTATATTTATTTGAGCACCTGCGGTAATATGTTTTGTATTTCTGGTAATGAAAAGCTCCGAATATAGTAATAAGCAGAATAATGCCAAACAAGTTATACAGACCTACTATAGGATATATTTATTTTGATCTTAGTACAACACTGCTAGAAACTGGTGAAAACTAAGCTAATATTTTCAAGTATTTAAGAACATAAAAAAGTGATGATTTTGACTATTGTATATTGTACGTACTTATAATAAATATCTGGTAACAAAGAAAGCAATTAACTATTAACAAAACATAACCTCATTGAAATATAGCTAAGGTAAAGATAAATCAAAAATCTGTAATTGGGAAAAAATAACAGCATTTTCAATAAAAAAATCCCAACAGCTAAACCAAATCTATTGACAGATAAATCGATAACTAATAAAGCAAGGTCTAATTTTCTAAATGCAAACAACATTCCTCTTTGTCATAGAATCTCATCGGCCACTTCAATTAGGTCGCCTAGCCCGGGGCCCCACTGCGCTCAACCAACTATTTTATTAATTTGCATAAATTCAAATATTCAGTAACAGATTGGCAAAGTAACAAGAACTTTTGGTTAGTTATAGAATATTAAAATTTTGTGTTTTCTAAGAAATGTGTTGGTAAAAATTGTTTGTAAAGCCTCTAACTAGAGCACTGGGAACCCAATCTTGCTACTATAAATTTTGTTCCTGGAATATGTATTTCCCTGTGTTTACGTTCAACAAATGTATTGTACCTATATATAATAATATTAGGGAGAAACTTCCAGACTTTTACAATTCCGGTAACAATAGAAAAGGATACATACCTAGAAATATTAGAATTAATTAGTTAGGTTACGAAGGGTGGGCGCAATTACGTAACAACTTTAGAGATCTCATTCATTAAAACTAGGCATGTATGAGGAAATATTTGAGTCCGCCCACGAATCCGCCTACATCTTTCTACATAGGCAGATTGTAATTATATAAAACGTGCTCGTAATTAAACTAGACAAAGCTGGTGAAAATTACTTATGAATGTCAATATGGGCCATTTCAAGATACGGAAATCCTTGGAGATTTATCTTCGCCTATATTTTATTTTGTGATTTCTGAAGGTGTCTTTAAGTTCATTCGGTGGAGACAAAACAATTGCCAACACTTTAAAAATATTTACTCACAAAACTGCTATTTGGAAATGCGACTTTATTTCAGATAAGAACTACAGTGAGAGTCAGGGGTCATAAGTACCCTTGGCTCCCGTACTTGAAGGTTAGGTACCGTCTACCCTGAACAGTAATCCGATCTAGCTGAATTATTTCTGCTCTGCGGTTTAAAAGCTTTAAGATATAAGTACAAACGTCAGCCTTAAAGTCCTTCACTATTTAGTGACCACAACTCAAAAATTATTAAAATTTTCTTACTTTTCCATTAATCTTTCAGTTATTTATGCCTCTAGCTACGCCTAAAAATACTTCAAACTCCTAACTTACAAAAGAATTTCCAGAATGAATGGCCATTCTATTCAAAACCGCGCAGCATAAACTGCAGTCTAAAACTATTTTATCAATTTTCATAAATCCAGTGTCTCAGTAACAGATTGGGGAACTATGAATTACTAAGGTCCCGCCCGTTCGCGGTCGACGAAAAACTACCAAACTTTTTTGGCACAAACTCAAAGCTTGGTATTAAAAAAAAGAAAAAGGAGTGTACATACAGTGTGTTTTCTTCATGTTAGGTTTGGACGCGTTCGTTTTATGAATTCTGGTAGCGTTCGTATTTAATATAATTTAGTTTGCTTTACAGTTTTGAGGTGGCAATAACTGTTCTAGGATGCAGTTCATGGAGGAAGCTTGTTATTATTTTGTATCAAAGATAATTAAAATTAAGTTTGGAGCTACAGACTTAAGGCTTTTACATGTTCAATTTGGTGTTTAGAGACATGGATTACGGAATTATGGAGTAGTTTGTCAATTTACGGTGTCTTTGCGGGCTTACACTATAGACCACAGATAAATTCTTAATGCTCAAAGAGAGTAGTGGGTCATTATAAGTTTTTAAATGATTGCGTTTCAATCGCTGATGTAAAATAATGTGGCAATGAAAGTCAAATCCATTAAACAGACAAGTAAGTTAGACAATTATCACTCGTTAAACAATTTACTACAAACGACAGGTCTACTTATGTAATTAGATACTCGTTCTAATTGGTAATCCCGAATAATTATGTATTAGACTTCCTATTAAGATAATTAATTACATATGCTAAGCCAACACCTAGGTGTACCAGTATGTTTCTCGTAATTGCCTTTAGGCAACTAGTTGGTATTGACGCAGCTTTAATGACGTAATATGAGATCAGAGTGGGGAGCTCGTGGCTAAGTAACAGCCACATAGATCGATCGATCGATCTATAAGCTTAAGTAATGCATGGCGAGATCCGTGGATAGATAACCGTCCTGTCATGATAAGATTCTCCGCGTATCGGAAGGTACGTTAAATTGGTGGGTCACGGCTATCATTTAAACACCTTTAGCAGTCGTTACGGGTACTCAAAAGTCAGTAAGTCTGAAAACCAGTAGTGCCAAGGGTATCGAGTTGCCTGGGTATCTTGGTCGTGAATAGTTTCAATTCATTCATTAATTCACTCTGCCAATCACTTGTACCGTTCAACCTTTTTCAACGTCCCGCCGTTTCATTAACAACTGCAGACTAATTTGCGTGACATCCGTCTCCTCGTAATGAGCATATGCGACACACAAACACGTCACACAAAGAGACATAACTCATCCCGTTACGTATGCTATCCCATAAACAGAGACATAGGTACACCTTCCGACGTCACAATCCTACTCAATCCTAAGTGATAGTTTCCGTCTTGTTCTACTTTGTAATTAATTATATCCTCTTATACGATCTTACTTCAACTTTGTGGAGCAAACCATTCCTGTTTATTAATGCCAACCATTATTCAACAGCACCCGCAGATGAGGCAAAGCGAACGAACATTCCTGAAATATATTCATCTTGTCTCGTTAAAAGTAAGTCGAGTTGGAAACTTGACTTTATGATAGTTGTCGTTTGTTTTTAATTGTAGCAGTCTGGTTAATATTTTATGGTCTTTAGTGAAGAAGCGTTTTGTTAGCTGATACATAATAATATTTGTAATTTAATGCTAGCGTTAACAATTACAAAACTCATTCGTTGATTGCTGATTACATTATATAGAGTAATTAGAATTCTGTAAAAAATAGCTGCATAAACGTAAAATAATCTGATTTACTCTACATAATAAACATATTAATTAATTAATAAATGCCTTCGAGATTCATTCCAGTTTATAATTCCCACAATTTGCATAAAAAAGGCTTTACTTTTATTACGAGCCAACATCATTAAACAAACTGAATATCCACAGCATAATCCACAAGTACGAACGTATATCGAACCAGTGTCCATATAATTTTATTACTTATAAGTGGGTAGTACAATAAAAGCCAGTTGTACGGTCTACGGCCAGCGAGCTTCGTGTATGTTTCCGGAATACTAAGCAGTATGAAATGCGACTTCGAGTATTGTTTACTTAATCATTTACTGGCGAGCTGATTAATAATTTCAAAATGGATACAATCATGGCGTGTTCGTTAATATTTGAGTTTTTAATTGTTAATTTCACGTGTTTTTATGGTTTGTTTTATTTATTTTTATTAAATGCGTCGGGGATCTATTTGTGAAACAGTTGATTATATCACAACAGTTTTTTTACATTACCTACTAGCCACACTACTTTTTGGGTAGGGCGTTGAATTCGGTTTGCATTACATCATACCAATTGAGTTTATTACATTACGACAACAATTTTACAATTAAAACATCTCTAAATATATAATTTCTTTCCTTGCAATAAAAGTGCACAACGATATTTTCTCACAGTATCAGGCAAGACAATCACATAAGTTTATCAAGCAAGCGTTCAATTTTAATTGGTCCCAATCTCCAATCTCCGACGGATTCGAGAGTTGTTGATTATTATAAGAACCCCGACTGCCTGAGAATTGATTTCGCTGGAATAGATTTGCCATTTCAAAACTATAGTTAGTATCCAATCTATGCTACGTGAAGGGGATTGCCCTTTATCTATTTGCAGGGTCATCTCTGTGGAAATATGTGATTATATAGGTATTTTGTAGAGTGAAATCTGTACATAAAAAACCGGGTTAAACCTTATTTTGCTAAAGGCTAAACATCAAATTTGAATATAATCGAAAATTCGATACCCAATCACGGCTGTATCTACAGATAAAAGATAACACAATCTCTTAATTCCAAACTAAAATCTCTTCTAATTAAAATTAAGGCAAACACAATCAAAATCCCTTTAGCATTAAAGGTTCGGCCTCCAATACATAATTAGGCAGCTTACAATAACACTTTACTGGGTCCCTAAAAGTTTCTTCGTTACGATGTCCCGATAGTATCGTATGCAAATTTCGTAAATGCCTCTACGTTCCACCGTACAAAGTACTGTCTGCATCGAACCAAATCCCTGATGTAGGCCAATCTGAGCACAAATAAGTTTCTCATTGAAAACTGTAGCGGACTACAGACTACAGTATGAGTTTGTATCAGTGAGTTGAGCAAATAATTTGTTTTGTGATTGAAAGGGGAGAAAGGATTGTTTGTATTACATTTAATTGGAAATTGCTGAGTGGTCTCGGGACTTCAATAGGGTAGCTTGTTAGAATTGTGCAAGTAATAGCATTCTTTGCTGAATTTCTAATAGGCTCTTTAGATATCCCCGAGTTGCGATGCTGGATTGAATAAATTGAATTTTCAAAGTATTCTATTGTTTCTCGCTGTAGACAATTACGATATTATTTCTGTTGTAAGAGAGGGTTCTATTAATAAGTCGGTATTATTTCAATGCATGTTTGCTTTGAGACATTAATAATACTCTATTCCTCATTATATTTTATCTTCCGTTCTTATATCGTACATATAAACCTACTTGATTACGTGTAAGTCTTTGCCCTACATTTAACATTGACATAACATGTACCTATAAGTCGATAATATCGCACTACTACGGCCTATTATGTGAACTAAGTCCCCCATTAAAGTTCTATGAGTCGTTAGTACGTAATCGAGACATTATAGTGCGTGAAGATATAGAAATCTATAGATGGCCTAGGTGTAATAGGTTGTATTTAGGCATTAACGTTATAGCCTAGGCCTTTTGTGTTCGGAGTGACGCTATATACTTACCTATTACACACTAATGTCTTCAGTATTTTCTCCTTATATAATTTGTATACTCCTTCGTGTTCTGCCTGATAAGTGGTTGTATAATAGAAACGGTGTTAATTTTAATACTACATAATAGAGTCCAATTAACAATGAAAGCAATTACCCATACAGAATTAATTGCGAATATACTTGTACAGTAACAGCATGTTACTACAGAAATGTGTTTACAAGACGCTCGCGGTACACGGCAATTCCATTTACGAACGTTCCAATGACAATATTTTGTGACGAAACAAACACATAGACATCTACATTAATCAAGAAAATCTTCTTAACAGTAAAAATTTAAATGAATGCAGATTTTCCTTTACAAATTTCATTTAGGGACCCTGTCACTGAGATCGTTTGCCTTCGCATTTTCTCCCTAACGAAGTGTTCCTCTAAGTTGTTATTCCCAATTCTCTACGGTATGTTAGGCAAAGTAGGAAGGTACCTTTTGAAATCATTTTTCTGCTCCGAATTTACCCAGCTGTGTATTTAAATTCGTTGTCTTTTACTGACCCGTATAAGTTGACCTTTTCGAGAGGTTTTATTGTAGGTACAGACTTACATAATACATCTTGGAGAGAATTGTTATGAAAACTGGTGAATGACGTAAACCCATTACGTAAGGTCGTTGTCAAACAAAAACTATCTTTAAAACCCTTCGTAATAACAATGGATCGCAGATAGGAACTCCAAAACATTTCCAATATAATTTGATCTTATCTGGAAAACAGTCCGGATACAAAACATCCAAAGTATTTTCCATCATACGCCCTATAATATTGTATAAAATTAATGACCCTTCAGACTGTCCTAACTTTATTATAATCTCTTCGGTGCGCAATCGCGCAACCAGCCACATGATCCAAATTACGCGGGCGACGGAGAAAAATAGATCGACATTTTTCATCAGAAAACTTTGGTTAGCTACTTCCCGAGCCAGCTTCTTTATTAAGCCCGATAGAAGATATATTACACATCCAATACGTACTGGTTCCGATATATACGTGTTACCTACCAAGCCCTAAGGAAGTGCGATAGCAGAATAATAGGCGTAGCTACCGCCTATAAAGATAACGTCGTTCCGTTTCGGTTACTTCGCTGACCGACGCAGCGTTGACATTATTCTTTACTCGCAAAGATAAAATGAAGAAAATATTTCGTTAGTAATCCCAAACGGCCAGTACATTTTCCTTATTTCGAATATAATTTACGTCAACTCATTTCGACGGCATGCAAAAATGTTGTAAAAAGACCCTTCCGTGAAACTTATACGAATTAATGTTGTGGGAATAAGTTACATGAGAATAATTTTCTTAGAAATTATGGATTGCCGAAGGGCGCTTTATCAATGCCTGTGTAATATATCGTTTCTCGTCTTATATTTTGCAAAAAGAAAACAACTTCGTCATGAATTTAGATCATGATTTTTTCTTGTTGGAGACTTGTAATACATGATATATATTATAACGTTAGGTACTTTTCGTAATAACATCGAATGTGTGATAAATTCTGAGAAGGCGTAATAATTTATCTTCCATTACGAATATTAATTTTAGAGCACTTAAGCAAACATTAAGCTGTCCGAATAGTCTATTTGCTGTAGAAACTTTACATAAAAACATAGCCACATATCATGTTCTTTATGGTTATTATCCCCGTATTCGCGACTCAAAAACACATCGGCGTCCCTCCGCGATAAACAATCAAGGTCCCCGTGTGTTCCACGTTTTCCGGTCAGCTGATATATTTGAAACAAATAGCTAGTATAACAACGATTACGGCGATTACCGAACAAACAAGTTCGCTTCAAAAGAATTATGCGCAACATGAGAAAAACATGAACCCCACAATTTTCACAACAAACAGAATATGTCGGGCACGCTTCACTTGTTCTCAGCAGTATTGTATTTTGTCGGCCATCATTGTGTTTTCGAGCATTTGTTTCCTTACGAAGAGGCAGTTAGGAATATTTATTGGATGAACTTGTGGCGTGATGTCGCTTTTTAGCCAATTGTAGCCATTTTATATATCTACCCAATAGAGTTAGATATGTAGAGGGTAATAAAAGTTTCGATGGCAATTTCGATTCAGTTGTACAATCACTTCGCTATTTTTATATCTTGTTACCACTTGAAACGACTGTTCAAAAATGTACCAGTATGTACGAGAGTGTAGTTTATCACTCGCGTATTTTATTGGAACTAACTTTTGTATTACGAGTTAGTATCTTGATCTAAAATGAAATAGTATGCATACAAAACATTGAATTTCATAATGAGTTTTTTTCTACACAATTTTCTATTTTTTGTGTACAGAATATTGGACAAACATTTTATAACGCTGTGACTTTATTCCGTATTTTTCATGCTAAGATTTACTTCCCCAGCATACTCTACCGTAACCAATCTTCTAAAAACATTAGAGACACATTTTTGTATTTTTACCAAAACAGTAAAACACAATGCCAATCATGATAATCCTTATAATCCAATTAAATCTGTGAGAGCGGCCATCAAAAAGTCTTATTAAAGTTTTACAACCCATCTTATGACGGACAGGACTTATGCAAATGAGTGAAGGGTGTTCGGACGGCTGTGTATCCTGGATTAAAGGGGACGGTTCGAGTCAGTCTGTTTTTACAGCGCCACATGGTGTCGAGGGCTTTTAAACAAAACAAGCAAGCGAGGGGGCGGAGATAAGTAGCTAAACGGCCACATCTACATTTTTGGGTCTATGTACGCTTCGCTAGACTGAGGTCACCGCACTTGCTTCAAGAGATTAGCCTGAAAGCTTATTGATGAGCCGAATCAAGGTGCGATTATGTACTTGTTAATAATAAAGTGGATTCTGCGAATTAGGTATAGAGTATGTCAGCGGATGTTCATTATTTCAACCTAAAATAAACTTCAATAATGGAGTCTACATTAAACCTAACAGAGATTTTGCACAAAATAGGTCATGATAGAAATTAATTTGCGGAATATTTCCTAGATAACACAGTGGTAGACTCCCGTTCTGATATTAAATAGGAAGCAAAACCTTTATAAAAAAGGCAATATATTTTCTCTCGTCCTTCGTATCTGACCCAGACGCGGTTATCTAAGTTCTCGCGGCGGCGTCCGTTAAGATATTTTCCAGCAAACACCACGCCTTTGGTAAAAGTATATCGTTTCTAATCTTCCCTTGCTTTCACGGCTTTGTTTTAGAAAAACCTCCCCTGGGCACGGCGTCGCTCCCTCCACCGTCCCACTGGCTTCGGAGTACATTATCTATGTCAATACAGTAAAATGGGCGAACCATTTTACGAAAACATTTTGCTATATCGCGTGTATCCTTAAAATAAGGAGCCGTGTGGGAACCATTACGTAGAGATTTCTGTTCCACAAACAGCCCATAATATGGGTATCGTTACCCACTCCAGTGTAATTTTTTTCGAAACACGATTTATCGGATATGGCACTAAGGCTTATTTTTCACCAGAACAAAGGTGACATCCATGTTGGATTGGATTATCTATTGTGACGCATTAGTTTGGGTCTGTCTGTATCAAAAGGTCGGAACGAAATATCCCGTTTTATTTGTTTGACACAAATATGGCCGATTTGTAAAACGGTTAGTGTTATAAATTGTGCCTGCAATCGTTTGGATATTATTGCCGGGCTTTAAGGTTCACGTAACATGATGTTTTGCTGTAATAAATATAAATGACTCGGATAACGCTATGCTTTCCTTGAAGTCGTTTTATCTGTTCTGTATTTGCGTTTATGCTGAGCATCGTGTTCCAGCAATAGCTTGGCAATAACGGTACATTTAATTCCCATCAAGCCCATGTATACGAAGACTTAATTCAAGTCCATTTCACTACTCGGCAATTCGAATAAAATTAGTGCAAACAATTTAGTCGGAGTCGTCATTGAGTACAGCCAAATGATTGTTTCGTCTAATGCTGTTATTTCCGACTGAATACCAGCACAGACGGCTACTTACAGTTAGCGTAATCCGGTTTAATCCGGTACAAAGTAAGTGCTCCTAATACGGACACTATTTCACGTAGATAATTGCTTGGCGAACGAAGCGGGTCGCCAGATTAAGGCTGGGTGCGACAACACTGCGCGAACACTCCTTTTAATACTAGGATTTACTTTCATAATGTTATTTGTTCAGCGTTTTTTAATAATAATGTAGAATGAGCAGGATAGGGGTGAAACTGGCATTAGTGAAAGAATTTTACTATACAAACATCGAGGTAAAAATTAAGAATCATTGTAGAACATATCATATCATAGAACATTGTATATTCAATGGCTTACAAAATGTAATACAAAAAACAAAACATCCGATAAAACAGAATCCCCACTTATGAAACATAATCTAAAATATGCAGCGACGAATACAAAATGTTCTTCAAACAAACAACTATTTAAGCAAACAATAGCTCATCACAAACCCATCACAATCATCTTTCTAACCGCTCGCAACAGTTGGCTTAATAAAACTCTATCTCAATTTAAATTCAAAAAGAGGGTAACTTCTATTTATAGACATGCAAAGCAGGTCCAAAACAATCCCTTCTATTAATCCCCTATTAAATAAAATGAATCAATACAAAATATTTGGGGCGCGACTAGAGGTACATACGAGTATTTAATTTTAGAATGAAGTTTTGACTCGCTCCTCCCAATTCGTACCGTTTGATTACAGTTTTGATTACCGCGGGCGTCCATTCGTTCCCCCCAAGGGGTTCGAACACGGTCAGTTGATCGATAACCATCGCCCAGGGGCTCCTTTCCACGGTTTTTTGTGTATTTATGATCAAAGCTGATTTAAGTGGTATGAAAATTTATTGTGTTCATGCTTACTCGGATCTTTGCTTGAAGATATTCCGGTCTCGTTTGGGTCTCTCTTTATTTATGTGTTTTCTATTTTTGTACCTTAAAGTATGGAAGTAATGATGAGGGTCTTGAGAAGGATGACATTTGGGGGAGTTCAAGTGTTCTGCCAAACTTTTCGGAGATCCTTAGGACTTTTAATGGTACTGCTGATTCAAATAGATGCCAACTTTTCTTACATTCTTATAGTACCAAGAACCTTTGACAATACCTAGTTATAAATAGAATTTCAAATGATCTTCCTATAAAAATTTATATATTATGATTTTGCAAAAAAAAATAAGTATTAGTTACCAAGCTCTGTTTTGGACTTTTTAATTATGTACAGAACTGCACTAAAATGTTGCCAAACTCATCCAATTATAACACTGAGGATACATTCACGGAATCGTCTGTATAAATTGTATTCATAGGCTCAAAATTGCATAACGAGATGAACCAAAAAGGTCAGCGTCACCATAAAATGTAATTCAATATTTAATGCTGGCAACTACATTATCTTTTTTTAAGTCTTGCATTATTCATAACGGGCGACATTTACGTTGATAATAAGAGAAAAAAAAATGTTTTGTATTTTTATAAAAGGAACGTCGTTTCTGAATGTAATAGAACATTCTGGCGTTGGTCGTAAAGACCAGCCAGTGCTTTAATTACTCAGTAAATAGCGGGGGTTACTTTTTTATTTTTCGAAAATGGCCGCTCTGTATACAACGGTGTTTTAAGAGGACACCAATGTTTTAAAAGCTGCTATAAAACTTGATTTGTATTATCTGTGTATAATCAGGGATTTTTAGTTGCTAGTTTGCTTTTGGTGTTTGCAATTTCTGAGGTATTTAGGCATAGTTGAAGCTTTTTAATATTCAATTTTATATAACTTCTCTATTTTATTTCTTGTCATATTGTAACCCAGATTAATCCCATTTTATAAAAAAAAATAAGCTCTATTTAATAAATTGCGTTAAAATCAAAATGGCTTTTACACAGAAAACAATTAAAAATGTGCCGGAATAAACAAAAACGAAACAGAATTTAATACCATTATACACTTTATACTCATCCATGATAAACCAAGTTAAGCTGCAACATCGGGCAATGCAAACCTTTCTATTTATAATGAAAAGGTAAAACAAAAAATTGATTCGTGGAAACCATTTACTCGACTGAACAGAAATAGATTGTACTTGGAAATTGTACGAACAACTGCCGGGTATAATCACATAAGTGAATATACATTGGAACTTAATCCCTTTTATTGGTATTGATTTTCAAGTTTTTTTTATTTTATTTACAAGAATATATATTTTTTATTTAAAATTGAAGTTTAACGCTTGATAAATCGGATTGCACTTCATGATAGCCCTTTTATACTAGCATTGAAGTGAAAGATTCGAAAAATCATTGTTAGGGGAAAAGTGGCGAGTATGGAAATAGAGAAAATTACAAATAATAATATTACATAAAACCGCTCCGATATAACACCGAAATAAATAAACAAATAAATCATCATGATTTCACCATTTTAAATACGTCTTTATTTATCTTCTCTATGTTAACGTTCTTCTTTCTTAACACAAAGTCTTTGTGACTTTGTGTTAAGAAAGAATACATAAGCGCCGAGTGACGTCAACAATAACTTTTTTGTTTCAAACCGCAAAATCAAACTGTGGGCGGCCTTCAGTGACACAGGGCGTGTCGACACCACGAGGTTTACTGTTTTTTTAATCTTTTCAGAATTTACGATTACTTCATACGATAACAGAACTAAATCTCTCACTCACTCTTTCTGAGTACATAGGCTACATTTTATGCCGGCCCGGCCAGTTATTCCAACGGAACTCGGGTGATACCGCGAAAACGGCTAGTTATAAAGGTCCTTAATCCAATATGCTCGGTGTACAAACTTACTACATTATAACAAAACAGTTATAGCGTGGCAAAGAAAGTAAGTCGCAATATAAATTATAAAGGAAAGCTAGTTGACACAATAAAAGTTCACCATCAAAGGAAAGGTACGTCAGAGAACTTTGACGGCACAATTTGCTCGTGTAAAGTAGGTCATCGTTTATAATAAAAAGTAAAAGTCCTTTTTTCTATTCTATATTTAAAAACTCCAGTGAGATCGCCTTACCACCTCGCTGGAGGGGGATCGGTAGAAAATTATATAATAGGCACTATGTATAAAGAGCATTTGAGAATTTGAAGTTGTGAACTGATTTAATCAATCAACAAAAACGGGCACAAATATAGTCAGGTATGGTCAAAGAAATATGCTACCACATTCAACACCTCAAAACCCACCAAAAACGTCATCATTGTTATTCTTTTTTATTAGCCATTGTTTTATAATAGAAAAACTCCCTTCGAAAATAAAACCTGTCAAAATGTATTCAGGTATAAATAATAAAATCTATCTCAACAGGACACGAAATGGACTTGAACGGTCACTAAATTCCATCAATGTCGAAATTGGCCTATTGGATTCCGTCGGTGACATTACTGAAATCTGATCTGAATGTTTGCCTGATAGCCGTTACTGTCACCGTGTTGACCTAGTAACTGACTTCGAGATCAATGTCCCTTGCCATTTAACACGGAATTCCGTTGTCCGCTAATAATTCAATTCTTGGAAGCAACGGAATTAGGTTCAGATCTGCCAGATTAAAAGGCAGACGAACGTTTTAGAATGCAGTGCTATGAGAAAAATGAATTTGAAACTTAACCACACTTTTATAGGGTTCTTTTTAGAGTATTCTATCATTAAAGTTAACTTAAGACATCAAGACTCCTAGTTTGAGTCTGAAATCTCTAAACCGCATTGAGAAAGCATAAGTACTGGTCGGTAATAAATCTAGTTGTGACGCAGAAAATATACTTAGAATATTGATTGAAGCAGTCACTATGGATAGATAGATAGATAGATAGATAAAACATTTATTCAGACAAACAATGGGTTATGGGTCAAAACTGCCATTACAAAAACCTTATTTTTTACAGCCGAAGAGTAAAAAATAAAATATTGGTTGATATTTCTATGTCGGAAACCGCACATCCATAAGACTTCTTCTAAGTGCTTAAAGTCTAGACGCTGTGTGTGTCGCGGTCGGGGTGACAACCGCAACACAGGCACATTAACTATTTCCTCTTATTTTCTTGACACATATGTGCCGATAGATCTGATGGAATTTCTTCAATATATCGTTGCTTTTTACACGAAATAATTTATCTACACCATAAATACTTTGAAGGTTTTAAATTAAAAAATTAAATACAAATAGGTCACAAAATGTTCTGAGTGGCATTTCGGGTGCGATTAGTATAAAAAGAGCTAGCTACTACACTCATTCTTTGATATCCCCTTTTGTGAGAAACTCAGGTGGCAATAAACTGTAGTTAGAACCTTTTTCGCTAAAGGCGAAGGATATTGCATCGCATTGTGACCTAAATACATCTGTTCTACTATCCATCTGAGTCTATAAGTCGCCGATATGTCGCCTACATTCTATTCAACCTCTTTATAAGTCGTTCGAACTTCAATAATTGGGTTGATGTCCGAATCGTTCGTTGACCTGTTTAACAGATATCTGAAGCTCACCATCTTGCGATGAGCGTCATAAAACATTGATGTTTGGACATGGTTCGGCACTTGATCTGAATTAAGTTTTATGTTCGCATTTGTTTTTTTTTCTTCCATTGCTGATATATTTTAAGAGGAAACTTTAAAAGTTAACTCTACGCTTTTTTTAAATACGCGAAAGTATAGTTACCGGCACGAATCTTGAGCTCTGACCTATATCTGCGCAGAAGTGATTTATTAGCAAAGAACCAATCCCGAGTGATGGCTATAACGCGATGCACTGCGGGCCAATCACCGCTTTAGTCGCCCCCGTGCCTCACTTCATACTACAAAAGGGACTCAATAAATTACTTCTGCGCAGGTAGAGGTCAGAGCTCAAGATTCGTGCCGATAACTATAATCACTCTCTATCTTTTGTACATGGAAATACGAGGGGTTAAATATAAAGTACAGAAGAAAAGCCCAATGACCTACTATCAGTTTTCAATGTAAGTGAAGACAATATTCATTCCAAGAAAAGGAATTTGTTCTCTTTATTGCCGATCGAAAATTGATGGTTATACAACGGCCGGATCGCGACGGTCAAGTAAAAGGCGTTCTTCTATAGCTATAGATAACTCCTGAAGCTCGGTTATGAGTTTCCTACTTGAGCAAAAAATTTCGTTATTTTATTCAAGGTCGAAGAGCGATATCGTGTAGAACCTGCTTACCTAAGGCTCTATGCCCACATAATGTACTGCGCATTTGGTAATTTCACTCGTTTTGGTATATTTGCAAAAAGCCTTATCTTGTAATCTTTTGTTGCCAGCACTCAAATATAAACTGGCTACTGGAATTTTGGTATAACGTGCAAACATAAAATAAAATACAGTATGGTTTTAAACAAGCTTTCTGCATTGTTATTTTGCGAGGGAAATATTATCTTTGTGCCAAATTACTGGGTGATTAAAATAAGTAGAGGGTCGTAAAAATCTTAATGGGCTAGTTTGCTGTCTTGATAATGTGCGTGATATTGAAACTTATTGCTAGTACATATACGGTTAGTTTTAAGTTACTTGTAAATTAGGACCTGGTAATATTAGCGAAGATGCTTACAGGATTCGTCTTTCTAAATTAGCAATTATGAATAATATTGTCATTATTTAAAGTTTCAAGTCGTTATTCAAATTACATGAATGGCGCTGAAAAAGAAATAGATTAGTAGTAAATAGTTTTGCTCTTGTTTTAAAGACACTTTTTTTTGTTTTTGTGAGTTTCAGGAAACAGTGGCAAAAATGTTGGATGCATGTATTACAAGTATATTTCTAGGCTAGCCTATATTCGGCTTAAAGTAAAAACTTTACAACAGTATTATTTTTCCAGCACAGAATTTTATAACTTTTGTTCGAAACACGACGCGCACGTAAAATTTTTGGCAAAAAAATCCCCATGCTCGGATCGGATTTTACGGTAATAAAATTCTGTATACCTATTCCGTGGCGTGATATTTTTTCGTACGCATTATATCCATAACATAAAGCCGTTTTGGCTATAATCACATATCTGTATGCAAATCTCAATGGACACGGAACCATTTCGCGTGTTTTAATTGCGTAACGGATGGCCGTTCACACTCATAACCGGGGGAAATTATATCTTTATTAATAACTGGCCCCGTTTTCCTATAGCGGTAATTTTATTAGAGATCGTTCCTTTTTTATTTGCTTGATGGAAATGCGGCAGTTGCTATCGAATTAGGACGTTATGTTTTACGATAAATGAAGGCGGATTTGATTTTTACTGCGATTAAAATTTTATTAATTGGTTGTGCCCCGTGCTTTTATTTATCCTATACATCAGATTTTGACGTTTTGCCCAGCAGCAGTATGTTATAAACAGTTAGCTACTGTCATATTTTTGGATTATATGAACCTAAAATACAACCAGTAGGTATACTCAGATGGTCAATATTTTACAACTAAAAGGACCTGTACACAAAAGCAGTTAATCAAAATTCTCGATACAATGCCCACATCCAATACAGTAGTAAAACCATTTAAACTACTCCTCGGAAAATCACAATCCTTTCGGAACCATACCCTCCGGAACGTTCGAAACAAATCTTTGACGTTCAACTTATTGGTTCCCAGTAACAAGTATTTCGTGTATCTTATAAAAGACATTTTCAAAAGAGGTACTGCGGACTCAATTCAATTTTCTCGATTCAAGGAACATCTAGTAGAAGAACGAGGTGACATTCGAAAGGTACAATGATCGCATTCTCTGAAGCGTAACACGTAAAGGCGCTGCTACCTGACCACCGTATTGGCTTGGATGGACCAACGATTCTCTCGGAGCTGGAAAATCTTTCAATATTTCCTGGATTGCAATGACGGTGTATATTAGAAGTTGTTTGATGCAGTTAATAAGGTTTCTATCTGATTTATGACCTTCTTTTAAGGGATGAGTTTTTATATGTAGGCTTTCTAAGCTTCTTGTTTTTTTGCAAAGGAGTCTTGAAAGTGTAAGGAGGTTAAATCATTGCAAAATTTTTGCTGCTGGCATTAAACACGTCGTGACTTCAAACATGCATTCGATATTCAAATGAAAAAGTAAGATTTAAAGGCTTTCAACACCCTCAGATGGCGTTGGTGCAAAAAGTAACCTATTAACAACCTTTGTACGCAATTTCGAAGTTTATCTTTAATCGGTACAATTTGTGGTTTTGCGTCGTTTGATACAATTACATTCGCATGATCAAAAAACAACTTTTTGCCGTACCCTTGTGCGGTCAGAAATACTTGTTTCAATTGATTTGGTAAGAACATAAAAACATTATTATGTGGGTTCGAATCAGAATCAAATTGAATTAGAAGTTTTTTTTTATTGCTGTGAATTTTCACGAACGCTTCGAAATCTTTTCTTTTGTACTTTTTAAATGTCTTTTGTTTATAAAGTTCGAATTATATCGAGTGGAAAATTTTATTGCAAATATAAGGTGGTTTTACTTGATTATTGGCTCTGTTTATTGCCTCTCGAAAAATACAACTTTATAAAGGTGACTTTTATCATTTGATAGACAAAGTGTGTGTTTTTTTTTTTTGACCAAATTGATAAGCAATGTCAATAATTTATAAGCATGTTAAATAATACACTAGGAATAAAATACTTCGCGATTGCCGTCTCTCAAATATTCCGCTTAAAAAATAAAATTAATCCGAAACAGAAATACTCTCAAAGGAAAGCGCAACTATCATTGCGAAACGAGCCATTTTTATTTAAAGTCTCATTTTAAACCTCTATTGACTCAAGGACGGCAAAGTATTCGTCCGGCAAACGGATAAAATAAAATCGGCCACTTTGCAAACAGGCTCGGTTCTGACAAAAAAGAAACTATATACATTAGGGTATACCCTTATTTTGTTTTTCATGAAAAGATTTATTAACTCACAGTCATATCATCATCCTCTGAGCCTTTTTCCCAACTATGTTGGGGTCGGCTTCCAGTCTAACCGGAATCAGCTGAGTACCAGTGCTTTACAAGAAGCGACTGCCTATCTGACCTCCTCAACCCAGTTACCTGGGCAACCCAATATCTCTTGGTTAGACTGGTGTCAGACTTACTGGCTTCTGACTACCCTAACGACTGCCAAGGATGTTCAATGACAGCCGGGACCTACTGTTTAACTCACAGTCATAATTCATACTTTATTTATTTATAGCTTCACCAATAATTTAGAAAGTCAAAGTTAAATTCTTGAGTGGGGAGAATAGATGTTTATTGGAGGGGAATTATTATTAATGTTCATTGCATTCGATCATGCAACTCGGTCATAATGAACCGCGTAGCATTGCATTGTTCTGTGTCTATTTAATGGCTTTGTTGACATTTTACTCTATTTATTAAAAGGTCGACCAAAAAAGGTTTCAAATGTCTGCTTGCTAATATGGTGGCCTATTGGTTTCACCACCGGTGCAGAAGACTACTTTTGA
The DNA here is from genome assembly GCA_033682625.1 of Helicoverpa zea x Helicoverpa armigera. Classification (NCBI taxonomy): domain Eukaryota; kingdom Metazoa; phylum Arthropoda; class Insecta; order Lepidoptera; family Noctuidae; genus Helicoverpa; species Helicoverpa zea x Helicoverpa armigera. The sequence continues at coordinate 4,397,415 of JAWIIS010000029.1, forward strand.
CACCGTAAGCGTGGGACGTTCAATTTTGGTAAAATAAATTCCAGTCATAAAAACAACGTATCTAGATTTCATTGAAACACATAATGAAGATAGACCGTAATAAAACTATGAGTAACTTAACAAAATAACTCAATATAACAATGTTAGTGTATTTTCGCGTTATACCAATAACTAGTTATTTTGATTTGTGCTCTCGAAGGCGCGCGCGAATAATAAGAATGTGACTTGGGGCTATGTAACAGATATAGCGGCTTGTCGGCTCTATTGCAAACTACGTAGCAACAAGATGAAATAAAAGCAATTCTGAAACTGTGTTCTTCTTTAACATGGTGTGTTTTGTGTGAGTGATTTGAGCTTGCTTTGAAATATACAAGTAATAAAGTGAAGACAGGTACATGTACGTACCTATCTGTGATGATTTCATAACAGTCAAAGGGCATTTGACACTTCTGAGATAACACAAAAATATGAAAGGACTATAACAAAAATAGAATCGAGACGTGGCTGGAACACTGCCGTATCCCCAGATGAAAAAATACAGCCATAAGAGTAAACTGACTACTGGCATTTTTTTTTCACTGTGTCATGGTAGTATTTGAATGTCGTTTGTCTTGGATCTTTTGATTGAAGTTAATCATGGATAATTTATCCCATTTAAAGCTTTTGTAATAATTTATAAAACTTCATTCTGTCATAAAACTGTTACGTAAAAATAAAACCAACTATGGAAAACGTGGGTTATTTACGCGACAACTTTTTTCCCAGTTTCTAGCCATTTTCCAGCTCAGAATCCCAGAGGAACCAATGTCACATGACAATCCGTTGAACTAGTTTTGTTTTTCCAAAATGTTAATTACGAAAAAAATGAACAAATAACTTTAGGCTTATATTTTTTTGTTGTTCCACCTAAAAAACACGTCAGTCCAAACTAATATTGTAAAACCGTGTCGTCACCGCCTGACACCTCGAAATTGTGTAAAATTTCGCCAGACATATCAAAGTTGACATAAAACTGCGTGAAATACAATACATCGAACGCAACATAGGACGGGTACACATCGTAGCGGGCTATGACATTTTCCGTCCACAATAGAGTTACGCCTGCCGCGTCAAACAATGAACCCAGTCAATCGCGGTATCGCTGGTACGGCAAACAACACCGCTGGGCGTAACAACGGGGAATTGTTGCAAGTGTATACGGGACTTAAAGGTGGGTTTTGGTATCCTCTATTGTATGCCAGGATGAAGTTTCGTATCGATCCCGTCAATCTTTAGTCTCCGTAATGATGACGGTGGCTTACAATATCTGTGACTCAGTATTAACGGGCGTGCATTGTTATTCACACGGTGCACTTCTGATAAAGTGGATAAACGTCTCAGACCAAGTCTGCCGGTAAAGATTTTCTTAGTTGAACATAGTTTCCGTATAAACTTGACTTAAGTTACATCATAGGCGGTGTGAGAAAGTTTAGTAACGAGCACTGAGCATCAAAATTTGACAAAATTCAACAAGAATCAAAGTGTTATATCGCGAGGAAACCAGCCGGGTAATCTTGTCACAGGACATTTGCCAATTTGTAAAGCATACTTAGACATTATCGACCCTTGTACAATCACCATCGATGCTCGTTATAACTCATTTTGAATCACATACAATGGCTTATGAAAGTAGGTGTATTGCCTTTTAATAACACCGTTTTTTCTGAATTAGCTCAACCTCAGACTTAATTCATTTTTCCAAGTATCGACACACTTGTAACATCACTAATTAGTAATACTAATTAGTACGTCACTAATATAATAACTTCCGCTATGATCTGTCATCTGTCTTTTTCCAGATCCTTTGTATGGGTCGACTATGTAACTGTGGTACAGTGAATGTGTGTTGTGAAATAAAACTCAAGTAACCCAAGATCAAGGACTTTCATTTATATTACATGGTGTCAGAAGTCAAGAAGAACTCAAGTCAAAAAAGTCGAAGTCTGGAAGACAGTCGGTCGCGAAAATGGACCAGTCGAGTTCCGAGCCATGCGGCGTGGGCGACCATAATGGCGTCCAAGGCCTTAATAGCAAAATAAAATCACTGCAAATTTCGTCAGATTCCACAAATAATAATGCGGAGGCGTGGAAACGCTGGTGGCAGCAGTTGGAGCTGTATCTGTTGGCCACGGGTTTGGATAAGGCACCCGAAAAGCGTAAGATAGCTATCTTGTTGCATCTCATAGGTGAAAAGGGCTTAAATATATTCAATACTTTCAACCTCACCATTGAGAAGACCACGCTTGCCGAAGTCAAGTCCAAATTTCAAAATTTTTTTGAGCCCAGAAGGAACATAACCATGTGCCGTCACATGTTCTTCACCAGAAAGCAACAGAAATCCGAGTCGATCGAAGGATTCCTAGCAGATCTGGAGAACAAAAGCCAAGATTGTGAATTTGGAACACTCAGGGAATCGCTCATCAGGGATATTTTCATTGCAAATCTGCATATGGATTTAGCGCATGTACGTCAGAGACTACTCCAGGAACCTGATCTGACATATCAGAAGATGCGAGAACTGGCAACAACACTGATCGTCGCACAGCAGGATGCTGAAAAAATTGTCAGTAGTTCCAACGTTGAAAAGTCAGAAAATGTCATGCATCTACGTCGGAGGAGCCGTAGTCGAGGGGATCGTCGACAGCGAGCTTCACCAGTCGGTCAGCAGGGTTCTGGCGCAGGGAAGTCTCCCAACCCTGAAAGGCGCTCGAGGACGTGTAGCCGCTGTGGGCAATCTCACCGCTACAAGTGCCCAGCGCAAGGAGTCAAATGCAGGTCATGTAAATCATTTGGTCATTTTGCTAAATATTGCTTCAAAAATAAAAATATCAGTCATTTAGAGTCGTTTAATTCAAGTCATAGTCATAATAATAATCAAGATTATTTTGTTGGAATGTTGAATAGTCATAGCTCCAGTCAAAGTCATAAGTCTAATTGTCATTTAAAGTCATATAACAGTCACTATAAACATGTCAAGTCAGCAAGCACACAGTATCCACCACCACAATTTACATACATACATAGTCAGTCACAGTCAGGGAATGATTCCGGTGATGACATTGGTGTCATTCCTGAGAGATCTCACCGAGACTCATATTGTCAGTCTGAGAAATTAATTCTCAAGTCATATTTCAATGATGATAATGGTGATAATGTCATGTCTGAGAGGTCTGAAAAGTACCTCGGTGATGAAAGCAGTCACCAGTCTGAGAAATTAATTCTCAAGTCATATTTCAAAGATGATAAGGGTGATAATGTCATGTCTGAGAGGTCTGAAAAGTACCTCGGTGATGAAAGCAGTCACCAGTCAGAGAAATCAATTCTCAAGTCATATTGTCATAATTCAAATAAAAGTTGTGATAGTCAAAGTGTGTATCTCAATGATGAGTACAGACACATGTCTGAGGAATCACCTCACACAATCACAACAGTCACATCACCATATCACAGTCAACAAGTCACATCATCATTTAGTCAAGTCAATACAGTCGAGTCAAAACATAAACATAACATTAACAATAGTAAACAGTCTTGGAACATAAATGTTAAAGTAGGTCATTCACAATTTAATTGTATCATTGATTCAGGAGCTGATCTTAACATAATGTCAAAACAAACTTTTGTTTCTTTAAAACGTCAACAAAGTCAAATGTCACTTGTCAAATGTCACATAAATGTCACAGGATTTTGTGGCAAGTCAATACCCATTATGGGAAAAGTCAATATTAAATGCAATTTAATATTAAATAATAACACTGTCAGTGAAAATATAGTGTTCATAGTCGCAAATTTAGTATGTCCCAATGTCCTAGGTCTTCCTACTTGTGAAAGGTTAGGAATAATTAAAAGAGTTTTTTCAGTATCTAAACAAAATTTTTGTCAACAAATTCTAACACAATATAATGATGTTTTTCAGGGTCTTGGCTGTCTACCTCCTGTCTGTCACCTGAAACTCAAACCTGATGCAGTACCATGCGTGGATCCTCCCAGGAGAGTACCATTTGCGATGCTTGGAAAGCTACGCGAGGAGTTGGATCGCATGGAGAGCATGCAAGTCATTGAAAAAGTCACTAAGCCTACAGAATGGGTGAATAGCATAGTAATTACGGTCAAAAGTTCAGGTCAGTTACGAATTTGTTTAGATCCTAGAAATTTGAATAAGAATATCATAAGGGAAATTTATCCAATAAAGTCAATTGATGAGATAAGATCTCAATTAGTAGGAGCTGTTTGTTTTTCTCATTTAGATGCATTTTCAGGTTTTTGGATGTTAAGATTAGATGAATATAGTTCTAATTTATGTACCTTTCAAACACCATTTGGCAGATATAAATATTTAAGATTACCTTTTGGCATAAATGCATCATCAGAAATATTTCAAAGAGTTATGATGAATTTGTTTGGTGATTTAGAAGGAGTCTTGATATTCATCGATGACATTCTAGTCTATGGTCCGAGTGAGTCTATACATAATGAGAGATTACATAAAGTAATGCAAAGAGCTCGTCAAGTTAATTTAAAATTTAACAAGTCCAAATGTAAATTTCTAGTTTCTGAAGTCTGTTTTTTAGGTTATGTCTTTAGTAAAGATGGTGCAAGGGTTGACCAAGAAAAAGTAAAAGCAATTGTCAATATGCCTACACCACAAAATGTCAAAGAATTGCAAAGAATATTAGGTATGATCAATTATTTAGGTCCCTTTATTAGCAATTTGTCAGAAAAAACTCAAATTTTAAGAAATCTTTTGAAAAAAGATGCAGTCTGGTCTTGGGATGAAAATCATAATAAATGTCTTAAGAGTTTAATAGATGAAATTACAAAGTCACCGGTTTTAGCTCACTATAACCCCAATATTCCATTAGTCTTGTCAGTAGATTCGTCTAAGTCAGCATTGGGAGCAGTCATTTTACAAAATAATAAACCCATTGCTTATAGTTCAAAAACATTAACCACAACTCAGTCTAGGTATGCACAAATTGAGAAAGAATTGCTTGCAATTCAATTTGGTTGTGAAAAATTTCATCAGTATGTATATGGTCATAGAGTCACAGTTCATACAGATCATAAACCATTAGTCTACTTATTTGATAAACCATTACATGATGTACCAGCCAGGTTACAGCGAATGATGTTAACTTTACAAAAGTATGACTTGAAAGTCATACATGTCCCAGGTAAACAAATGTTTATATCTGATACCTTGTCTAGAGCTGCCTTAAAAGATTATTATATACCAGAAAATGAGTCAGAAATAACTTGTCATGTCAATTTAATGTATTCAAATTTAGCAGTCACTAAAGATTACAGCACAAAATTGTCACAACATACTAATAAAGATGAAAGTTTGCAATTGTTAAAGAAATATTATTATGAAGGTTGGCCAAAAAGTAAAAGTAAAGTCAGCCAATTAGTCAAACCATATTGGAATATACAAGCTGAAATTCATGTCGTAAAAGATTTGTTGTTCAAAGGTTCAAAATTGATAGTACCACAGTCTATGTATAAGGAAATGTTGGATAAAATTCATGAAGGTCACCAAGGTATAAACAAATGTCTTAAATTAGCTAGAGATTCTTTATATTGGCCAAACATGTCAGTTGATATCAAAAATTTAGTAGAACAATGTCTTATATGTGCAAAATTCAAACCTTGTAACCAAAAAGAACCATTACAAAATTTTGAGATTAATAAGTATCCATGGCAACAAGTTGGTATTGATTTAATGTATATTGATAACCTTTCTTATTTAATTGTTACAGATTATTACTCTAAATACATAGAGATAGCTTTGTTAAATAAAAATAGTACAGCCAAAAATGTAATTACACATTTAAAGTCTATTTTTGCCCGTCATGGTATACCTTTGTCATTAGTGTCTGACGGTGGACCTCCTTTCCAATCTTTAGAATTCAAGAATTTTTTACATGAATGGGACATAGAACATATTATTACTAGCCCATATCATGCACAGTCAAATGGTCAAGCAGAAAGTTCAGTCAAAATTGTAAAAAATATGTTGAAAAAATGTAGAGAAAATTCGTCTGATCCTTATATAGCCTTATTACAATATAGAAATACACCTAAAAATAATTTACCATCCCCAGCACAACTGTTAATGTCTAGGAATTTAAGAGATAATGTTCCAAAGTCATATAAAAAATTAAAACCAAAGGTTGTAAAATTTAAAGATTACAAAGAATGTGTAAACAAGAATAATGTCAATAAGTCAAAATATTATAATAGAAATTCTAAGCCTTTGTCATTGTTGTATCCTAATGATCATGTCCACTTTAAAAGAAAACCAAATTATAATTGGGAACATGCCATTGTCAAGCAAAGGCTGGCAAATAATAGGTCATATGTCATTGAGGATGTCAATGGAGTTAGGTATAGGAGAAATAGAATTCACTTAAGGCATAAGTACTCTCCTATGCTATCCAACTCGTCGTCGTCGTCGTCATCGTCGCAGGGGAGAGAGGATGGTGACAGTCAGAAGGCTGGACCTCAAGAACTCTTATCTCAATCCTCAAGTAGTCAAATTGTCACACGTTCAGGTCGATTTGTAAAGCCTTCTCGTAGGCTAATAGAAGAAATAGATTAAGTATATAATTGTAATCTAAATTAAGTCATAATTAAGTAAAAACCTTTGTCTATCATAACTATGTATAATAAAGTCAATTTTTGTCAAGTCAGTCCATAGTCTTAAGTCTATTGTTTGTCAAGGGTTAATTTAAACTTAACAGGGGGGATGTTGTAACATCACTAATTAGTAATACTAATTAGTACGTCACTAATATAATAACTTCCGCTATGATCTGTCATCTGTCTTTTTCCAGATCCTTTGTATGGGTCGACTATGTAACTGTGGTACAGTGAATGTGTGTTGTGAAATAAAACTCAAGTAACCCAAGATCAAGGACTTTCATTTATATTACAGCAGCCCACTCACAATTATGCCAGCATAACAGTTACACCGACATAACTCCCACAGAGTTAAACTCCCCGTAAAAGAACAAAGGTAAAGCTGCAAAAGTACGTATTTCTCCATTTTATAAACTTGCTTGAACTTCGTAAAACATTCTTGGGCTTTGGTATTTCAAAAGTATTTCTCTACGTCAGTTATAGACAAAGTATGGTCTGGGCAGGTATCGATTGTACAAAGGATTAACTTGTAACCGTTAGTCTGCAATCTATTTTGTTAAATTGCTTTGTTGTTTTAAACGAGGTACTACTTGTAGTTGTCAGTTCAACTCGATATCGATCAGGGTGTAGTCACATTGTTTGAAACTGATGGACTAACCTACTGGATGACTTGTGTGTGAGATTGTTTCATGAGTGACCGCAGCCTGTGATCAATAAATTTAGGATAGGCTGATAAATAAGTTTTCCCTACTAATAATAAGGTTAAAGTACAGAGAAGTATCAATAGGTGATGCATGGGGCCCCTCACTACCCCTTACAGGAGATGGCAGGACGGGCCGGCACTAGTACTTTAACAGTTCGGCATGTCCCTTTGCCTCGCCTCAGGTAGACGGTGTTGATAAGAATTTCACCCGCAGAAAATGGAAAACGTATAAATATTTCATTTAAATAATACTTGTGCGTAGTGATTGACTCTATGCCAGCTTAGATTAGCTAGCCAGCCTACAGCCCTACATTGTCTATTGAACATGACTGAACTCGTTCACAATTCCTTGAAACAACACTGTAAGCATATCTGAATAGCTCTGTAATTTAACAGAAGCTATTTACCGGTAAATATTTCTTTAGAATCAGACTATCGCTTTGTATTTCTAGGTAAGTTCATAAGCTAGCTTAAAGTTAAGTATAGAATACTGGATTCTATTTTCAGTGTTTCTCGTGATCTATATTTATAGATACTTATCTAATAACTTAGGTATCATGAAGTTTGTAATATTAAAGTATTTTTTACCCATAATGTAAAACAATAAAAAAAACACTATATCTAAAAAGCGTCAAAAAATTCATCCCCATCGCTGTCAACTGGGAGCGTACCCAAGAGGCTGGCAGCATTGCCTCATTGAATGGTCATGCTTATCCTTTGTCCGAGGTAATAGCCAGCCTTTTGGTCACGAGAAGCGTCAACCAGCGATAATGTTAAATAAATAGATTAGAAACATGACACAAACTCATAATTATCTACTATGTGATCATAACATGATCCCATTCTAAACACTAATATTAGACCTTGGCAGAAGACGAAAACCGCAGAAATATACCCTTCATACATATTTTATTTGAACATTCTTGTCGACGAGGAAAATGTACATTATGTACCAGGGCGACAGATTTGCATAGCAATCAGACATACCTGATCTTTGAATTGATAGGAATAAAAAAATGTACGGTATGGTATCGCTTATTCATGTCTATTTTTAAACACTGGTTACAAGATTTCAAGTTAAATTTTCTTGACGGTCATGTTAAGTGTAGAATACTGCAGACTAAAGAGTCGACCGACAGTTGACCGCTTAAGTAAATGATGTGTGTAATGTGCGTACTACCATTCGTCTTCACACTGATTTATGAGAACAAACAAACTATCGTCTGTTTTCGGTGTGTTACTCATGCACTTATTATTTTCAAATTATTCCAATATGTAGCTATTTAAAATTGAAATAAAACATATATTTATTTTACAATGTTATTTACATTCATTCCTATATGACAAATTAAATCTACATGGACCTATGGACATCGTGTACATTAGGAATCTCAGAGATTTCGTGGTATCGATGTTTAATACAAGTTTATAGATTTGCAAATAAAATCAGTACACAAAACAATCTGGACCCCACTGGTCAAATATTCGTGTATTAATTAGTATTAAACTGAATAACAGCTGCTTCTCTATGGCTATTGCTGAATGAACGACCAGCGCGCCCCGGGGCAGTCAACCACACTAATTGGGTTGCTAATATTTTAATTCACGTGAATATTCTTACAACTCGTAGCTTATTAGGGCACGATACGAGGCCATACGATTTTTGAGTTTTGTTTCAGCATAAAATAAACACTTTTCTTGTTAAAGAAGTTTAAGAAAAGTTTGACTGGGGAATTTTCTCTAAACATGTGACAAACGTCTGTTAAAGTATTTATTATATTTCATGTATTGGTACTACACCTACTTACTTACTTACATTAATTTGCAATTCGTAAGCGGACTTTATGTTTAAATATTCTATCACTATATAAGTCAACCTGTATGCTATTATAACACTATAATATTCAAATATCAATAAATGCCAATATAAATAAGATCAATTATAAAAAATACATTATAACTGCACGTGGCTCAATTTCTACAAGTATATTCACAGAAAAACACAAAAACTTCAACAACTAACGCTGCATGTTATCTAACTCCGCTAAAACAAAAGCAAGAAAACTAAACACACATGCAACACAGAGTGCACAGTAACTAGGATTAAATTAAAAGTGCTTTATAAAATACTAATTGTTACCCACGACTTTGTTCGCGTAAACTCTGACCTTCTACGCGTCTCTTCGGACCTACTTGCTTTTTAAGCTTTATAATTTCGGAAAATTTTGTGGAGTGTGTACTCACGAGGTAATTATAGGCCCCTCTTCATAAGGCCGAGTTGAGGCGAAAAAGGATAGTACTATGCTGAATGAAAAACTCCGTCTCTCTTCTACATTTAAATTAAAATATGTTACTAAAATAATATCGATGTAGTACGGTTAAAGGTATTTTAGGATGACCCAGATGGCCTCACTGTATCTACTCATCATCTCCCGAGCCTTTTCCCAACTAAACATATTGGGATCGGCTTTCAGTCTAACCGAATACAGCTGAGCACCAGTGTTTTACAAGGAGCTACTGCCTATCTGACCTCCTCAAGCGGGCAACCCCATCCCCTTGGTAAGACTGCTAGTCAGACTTACTCGCTTCTGACTACCCGCAACGACGGCCAAAGATGCTCAATGTCAGCCGGGACCTACAGTTAAATAGTCCTCCAAAACACTGAACTATGTACTAAATGACCAAAATATGTAGTCATAAATGGGCAAAAAGTATAACCTCTATCTACGTAATCATCATCATTCTTTTAAATCGAACAATATGGCGGCCATTATAGCAAACGGTCAAGCGAAGAATTTCTGTAGTCTTAGAAACGATCGTCATTTTTCTTCTCGGTCATGAACATTATTATCAACCTTGGGAAAACAAAAAGGTTGTCATATCATTTAAAATAAACTTATATTCCAGTCCATTCATAATAACCAAGTCGTGGTGGCCTAGTGTGTAAAGAACTAACCTCTCATGCATGAGTTTGTGGGATCGATTTCAGGTCCGGCAAATACCAATGAAACTTTTCTAAGTTTTTATGTACTATCTAAGTACATCTTAGACACCAACTGAAAATTCTGCATCCCGCATCAGCTATAGAAAAACATTTGTCATATTAAAGGTATGTAATATCATTATATTCAAACCACTAGCTCACCAGTACAATGATAGGTACTACAACTTACCTATATATGTATATATTGAAGTACCGTGGTACCTACAGCACAGCACTTTACTATAGCATCTAATCTCTCAAAGTTGCCCGTCAAATGAAAAGACGCTTTACTTTATACTCGTGAAATACAAGCGCAAACACCGGCCTAGCACTATGACAAGAACTCCACAAAGGCATTCAACAGTTCCTTGCACGACTATGGTAATCTTGGGAGAACATTCTGGAAGGATACTCAAGACCTGGAACTATGTATTTTTGGGGCTTCTGATTGTGGTCAACCTAATTTGACTATAGACTTTGCTTGTCTTGAGTTATGTTCTACATGAAATTCTACATGTTGTGGTCCTTAATTTAGACTAAGGTAACATAAGTTAATGCACCTTTTTCAGACCATGATGCAGCTTAGAGTCCATCTGGTCAACAGTCAACCTAAAACCTGACCATAGAGTCATGCATTTACCAGACTGCTTTGAGCAAGCATGGTGATAAATGCTATAGCCTTCTTTCCACAAGAAGAGCCGTTCCTAAGCAGTCCTTCTGTTACTTCTGGCTATCCCACTGCGTAAGGTCTAGCATGAAGTAATAAGTGGAGGGATATTACATTTAATGAAGATCAAGATCTTGAAAGTCTACAAACGGTCGATGCCCTATCGCATTTATTGATACGTAGTCAGAGTAGTATATAGAGTTCAAGTAGTATCAAATCCAACTTCAAAAATAAATTAGTTTGCAAAAAAACTTGCTGTCCTAAGCTTATTCCAAAGCAATGCTCCAGAGTACGATAAAGATAACTGAACGTTAGCAAAAATGTTTAAGAAAACTTACTTAATACTACTTGAAGGTTCTTTGCAAATATGTGAAGATTTATGTCAATGCTATAATACGATTTTAATACTATTCAAATTAGGTTTATTTTTGGGAATTTTATTTTCCAGTTAAACAATTTTAAAAGTATTCGATTGATCGTTTTAATGTCATAAAGAACCGCTTATTTTTTATATGAAAATATTATTATTTTTCTCGTTCATACCCATGTATGTACGTCTCTTTTTAAGTTGTTGACCTTTTGAATTATACATAAAATCTTAAGCTACGATTATTTATTTACGAACCGTCCTGAAATGTAAAAAAACTTGGCACATATGTGTATACCATAATACTCAAATCAAACTTAATTACTTACACATGTACAAAATTAAATGCGGTTATTAACGTACTTTCATTAAAACACCTACGTGTCCAAATAGTTAACCGTACAAAACAATGCCAATCACTACTATTTATGCAACATTTTCTTGATAACATTAATTTAAAAAAATAACTAGTTACGAGTTCGACAAAGTCTGCTTTAAATACTTTATTTTTGTCTACAAAATCTCGCGCCATTTCTTTTTCGTCTACTTATCCATCAACGTTTCCCAGTCTCTTTCGAAAGCCTCTTAAAGTACATTAACTTCCCAAAAAGTGTTGGTAAATAAACGTTACAACAAAGAACAAAAATACTGTACAAAGTAAAAACAGAAAACGGAAAGGGATGCTGGAAGGTGAAAAGTGTTCCAAAACATATCATTATTTACCTTACATTTGTATTTGTGAAGGCAGAAATACAAACTCCATTCCAGCACTCTGAGTACAATTGTCTGTTATTAATTACGTTACACCAACACTACCGTCACATGGATTATAATAATACGCCAAAATAGGCTTTCTCGCGCATACTTATTAATACACAACATGAATCCCGCTGCGGCTGCCTTACATCCCGCTCAATCTACCGCAACACGACTAAACTGTCCCAATTTGTAAGCTATCATTTCAACAAATTAATGTTCAAAAATTACATAGTGCCGCCTTAATAACCGTCTCTTTTGAGGACAAAGGGTGTCCCTTCAGCATACTGTCTCCGCTTTTTACGAGTGAATGTCACAAAGAGTCGCTTTTATTCACATCTAACAAAAAAATAACAAAACGCCACGAATCGTCGCCGGTCCTATTGTCCGATGATGTGGGTAGGGGGACAGATGCGAGCGCGTTTGCTACGGCGTAGGCGCGTCGTAGTGCCGCTACGGCCGGCTCGCCACTGGCGGGGGCTACGCGAGCCCGGACCGTTCACCTACACATCTACATCGAGCTCGCGAACCTATCGGCACAGGGCGGCTCACGCACACACCTGCGGCTCTTACAAGAGGGCCGCGAGAGGAAGCGGGAAAGTAACATTTTTGGGCTTGTAAATGATGTACACACTAATGGTGATTTACTCACACACGCGCCGGCCGACGCACAACTTCTCTCATGCCCATACACATAGAAGCGATTTAAACTTGTAATCCCCAACGATAATTTGTATTCAACGGATTTGGTTTACACTAAAACAGAAACGAGTAAGTTTGATTTTAATAAAACTGTTTGCCGATCGAATAATTATAAGTTACGTGTGCTTGCCGAATCGTTAACCGATTTTCGTATTACTGGAAAATGAATGTTCTGGAAAAAAATTGTTAATTTTGAATTCAGTACATCAAGAATTCACTGTAGTTTATATTCATTACTTTCAGCAGATCTATGCATTAAACCGAGCGGCTGAAATATTCAAAAATAAATGTATTGGCTCTAATCTGTTTTGTGGTTCCATTTTTAAGATTATTGTACCTACTTATTTGTTAATCAAAGATTTGGCATAAGTTAAAATGCAAAGTAATTTTAGGTGCAAACTATATAAAATATATAGGAATGCTTTACACTATCATATAATATAATTCAATATTTTGCAACATTTTATGCCAGCACTTCTTAGATCGAACCACCCGAACAGATGGAATTGTTTCACCTAAGAAGAGCATTGAAAAAGCTTAGCTTTTGTCATAGCAAAAAGGCAATCTATTCCTCAGTTTCATGGCTTTGCATGCTAATATGCGAGAACTAAATGAACTATCCTCAATTCAGGACACGAGAGAATAACAAGCCTGTTCCCTCTTTATTGATTCTGTATAATTAAACTCAGCACAAAACGAGATGAGAACTTTCTTAATAATGTTTTGGCAATCCAGTTGAACGTTTCAACGGGTGATTGAAGAGAAAATTTGTTTAAGATTTACTTCAACGTTACAGCTACTCAGTCACCCTTCGGAGTTCCACGGTAGATACTCTGTATTGTCAAAGTTTCGCCGAACGAAAATTTAGGTAGGTATTAAAGTTGAGTGAAAAGTTTTCAATGAAGATGTCGCAATTAATTTTCGATAAAATTAAACTCGTTAACGTCGGAAAATTACAGTCTTTGAACGGATACTAATTGAAATATACGAAAGTTTTTTCATTAAAACCTGCTGTGTATCTGTGACGCGCAGGTTTTGAAATGCCTTTAAGGCTTTATTAAGAATTTGGGGTTATTTCGCTTCAACAGTGAAGAATTCCATGGGTTGGCAAGACAGTTGCGATTTTGTTGAGGCGTACTGGTGGTGTAAATACTTCGTTAATTATAAACAGACGGCCTCATTGTCAATGGTCTTGTTACATCTCATTATGCGCCTTTGTTTTATTGCTGGGAGGGTGTACAAGGCCTTTTGACGAACGGTCTTTTTTTCAAAATTTCGTGCGTTAGGAAATTTTCCTTAGGCAAAAATTTGTTGGTAATTTAACTAGAATACTGACGGTTGAAAAAAAAGACTCATTGCTTTTATTTTCGGGTTTTGTAAATACATTAACTATTTTAAGAAACCAGCCGACGTTAGGAAGTATATCACCCACGCACAGTCGAGACCACTCCATTGATACTTATATTTATATCACCAACTATTTCTCGAACATCATAATTGTCCACTGATCTGTAAAAATACAGCATAATGGATTGATTTTTCCGCACTAGCCGACAGTCGCAAAAAGGTTGACTGCAATGCGTTGGGAACATTTTGTTGCTACTTATATATTTGTTAGCCAAAGTAAGTGAAACGTTACAAACATAACAGCGGGTATTTTTGGAACCCGACCCTTTTGCGGAATATGCAATGGATTTAATATTGTGTTTCGCAATGTACTACCGAGCTATTGTTGTCGACCTGGTTGCTTTTAAATAAAAATAACTTTAAATAGAAAATTCGTTGGAATTATGAAATTGTTATCGGCTTATGTTTTTAACGATCAAACTTTTTTAACTTTCGCTTATGCACTTTAATAAATTAATCAAATTAAAGTCTCTGTTTTTGTGTTGTTAAATATAAAATTCACAGTATCTATTTTACCCCTTTTCCCTCTAATGTGCACTTACATTGTTAGTAACAAAACACTAATTATATATTAAACCATAACCTATTTGTAATAGCAATCAATTTTATCTAAAACACCAGTAGTTTCAACAGACAACACGGCGGTCAATTCTCTTAAAGACTGCAATAAAACTGCATGGCCGGCTATTCACAATTCGGAGCAGTATTAGCGAGCGATCATTCTTTCGGCATCGCACTTACACCATTCGGGTTACAAAGACTTACGAACAAATGGATGTGACTTAGATCTCTGATATAGAGAACGGAGTGGAGTTGCGATAAAATAGCACGACGTAACTTATGTAGCTGAGTTGCCGGTGCTTTAGTTTTTAAAAGTCTGAGAAGCGTGGGTAATCGTAGCTAGGTGGGTGAATAAGTGGTGTAAAGAATCATCTAGTGTTGGACATTGATAGTTTTACAATAATAAAATACGTGCAACCAATGGGGCGTCAATTCAATTCAGTTAAGGGCTACGGAAATGTTCAAAAGAGTTACCGCGGCCTTGGTATAGTTATCGGCACGGATATTGGGCTCTCGGCGGAAGATTGGGGATCGCTTTGCGCACTGTACACATAAGACAATAAACCAATAAATCGCTTCTGCGCAGGTGAAGGTCATAGCCCAATATCCGTGCCGATAACCTTACACAAAGGGCTCAAGAAGGACCATGGCGGGCTTTAGTCAGACAGAGAGTCTGACATTCTCTCACTCTGCACCTATAGCAGTTCAAGCCATCAAGCCATCAAGCCACATGCTCAAAAATATACAAATAAGGAGACTACTTTGTCTTCCTTAATCCTAGGCTTTCTTGCTTACGGACCGGTAGAACATTATAGTATCAATAGCAACGATAGTGCCGATAGTAAGTTAGTGCTCTATATGAACAATTATGCCACAGATTACACGGAATACTAATCTATGTACCGAGCACGTGATCGAGCTAATCTTCTCCTAGAAATGTCTGTTATAATAATTGGGCCTACCCGTGTCTGGTACTGAATTATTGTAAGCTTATGTGGAGTATTAGTAGGTATATACGAGTCAACTAGTTATCATAGTGGGCTTTTTTAGAGTTCCGTTTCCGTAGAGTAAAAACGGGATTAATACTAAGACTTTACTGTCCATCCATCCGTTTGTCTATCACCAGCCTATATCATATAAACCATTCCTGTATCTGATAAGCCTGTTTCATGTAACGTAACTTCCGTACAGTAGAAATACACATAATGTGAATTAATTTGAAAGAGGGAAGGAGTATTCCCATACATACAGTCCCATCTACCCACAGGCAGGTAGGTCAGGCGACTTCTTGTAGGTCAAACGCTAGGCGTAGAATTAACGAGGGTTCCTTGTCATCATTAGCACCCAAATTTTAGCGTGCTACTTTCTTAGAATATTATATGACATCTCCGGTAGTCATTTTGTTCTCTATACATCTACCTAAGAGAAATTTTAATATCCAATATCCTACCCTTCGAATTATAGTAGTCAGTCAGTATACCATCACTCCTCGGCAAGCGACGCGTATGTATGAACACTGCTAAGATAGGGAGCGAGTAGCGTAACAGACATATGCTGGTTGAATGATTAGCGAGTAATCCAGTTCACTGTTATCCAAGCCTTTCCATCGCTTTTTGTTGGAACTAATTCGTGCTAAATGAAAATGAGCCTTAGGTACGTATGGATAGAGTTGAAAATTGCAATTACATTTCAGAATTTAGTTTGAAAAACTATGATTATAGAATGGATTAACTATGATTTTTAGTTTATGGATTAACTTAATTTACGTAGATAAAAAAGTCGATAGTACCTAATTTTAAAATATAGTGTAGTTATGAAATGAAGAGCCGTATGATTATAAAGATTTAAGCTTTAGCTACGAGATGGACATATTTATATGTTTTTGGCTTACCAGAAGGAAAACCTATATAGAAGATTTTACTAGACAGATAGTACTATAGATTCTTCTGCTAGGTTAAGCTAAGCCGCCGGCATATTCGATATATAGACTTTACTATCAACGAGGTAGGCCTCAGTGCAATGGAGAGAACGTTAAACAATTGCTACCCTAGTATTCGGTTTCATCGGTGGTAGTGAATATTGGTATTTGGTTGCCTCGAACTATAGTGGGAAACTAAAGATGAAGAAGATCTGAATAAATATAATATTCAGTTCTATTTCTATTTAATGCATTTTCCGACATGACAATTGGTGAAAAGTGAGTACCTCGATATACGAAAATGTTGCTGTCAAAAAAAATCCTTCGAAAAAAATATAAGGTAACTAGGCTTATGTAGGAAATGAGCGTCAAAGTACTATATACTTGCGTTCATATATAGTAAATTCATATATGTATCTTATATCCTCCAACACTGCAAAAAAAGTCTAACAAAAAGGAAACGAAATAGATAAACGTAACGCGAAATAGCGTAACGTATTCCGCAACCCTTCATTCATTTCATGACAGCTTCGCGTGAGAAGTACACACGAAATTACGCTCTGTTTTCCCCAACAAAAAACAAGCAATTTCTTCTCGTGTAAACGCGCCCTAAGGCTAAACTAGTACATGAAAAGGCTCGCTGTAGAAAAGGCAAGACCGCGATAGCCAGACCTTTAGAGTGCCGGCTTAAGATATTGCAGCTATCGAAAAGCCCTTTGAGACTTCCTACCAGCGGAAATTTAATCGCATTTTCTTCTTTGCTAAACGATCTCTTTATACCGTGGCCGAAGCATACGGGTTTTCTAATATTTAGTTCAAAATTAGAAGGATTTATCGGACGGCGATTAGCTTGTTTACATTTTTGTTAAAGCAATTTTAAAAGTTCCATTCCTTTTTTTTCATGACAGAATGCGTTCGAAAGGAATTCCTCATAAAACAATTCAATGCAGTTAATTGCATCGTATGTTATGTAGTTCAGTTATGTACCATGATAGTTAGAATTCTAATTCCAGAAAATAGGACAATTGCTAATAGCACATTTTTTCACAATGAGGTAATTATGTTTTTTGCTCTGTAATAAAGGCCCTAGTTATAGAAAAATATTGTTCAAAGAAATGGTTACCTTATAATTACGTTATTGTTCTTCAATAGAATATACTGACCCACTTATTTGTATTATATTTTATGCAACTAATTACATAGGTATACTTGTATAAGTTACCGAGTTACTTGTAAACTTCTAATGTAAATAATTATGAAGTAGCTTAAGTATAGTTACGTAGAAGCTAACTTAATTCTTACAGAAAAGAGTTTGGATCAAAATGGTAGACTTCATTCTTAGGTTAAGGTAAGAAAACTCAACACTGGGTTAAGTAGGCATGCTGTTGTACGTACATAAACTGTCTGTTTTCTCAAAAGTGTGACCAACAAAGAAACCTGGACAATCAATATTTAAACTTTGAAAGCCTCAAAATAGTTGTGCAAACGTAAATCTCGACACTTCAATCGCGGAGCTACGAAAAGGCTATAAGCAATTATCGTAAAAGGGAACTCTTTGGAAAATACCCACTCTATTATTGTGCCTATTGTGTCCTTTCGTAGGTCAATTGCTTTGTCGGAGTGGATTAAGGCTGAATTGAACTTATGTCACTGGCCTTAGAGTGCTCATGGTACATACACGTGCGTTTCTATTAATTGGTATATACCTCTGCCTTGTCACCATACCAATTTTACCTACCGCTCCTTAATTTTATTGCCTATAGAAAATAGTAAATTAAAATCGCTATTCCAACTTCAAAAAGTTCATTAGATTTCGTTCCAGATTAATCTTATACAAACTACGGTACAATAGCAACCATTGCAATACGTTAATAAACTATCATTCTAATCTTAAATTGAAAACGAAAATCCTCTCAAAACATATAAGCACTAGGTCCCTAGAATACAGTAAATCTTCAATAAAGGATCTCATTGAAAACGGTCGACGTCGACAGATACCTATTTAACGAAGTAACAAACGATTTATTCGCAGTAAGTATTAAACAAAGCATTCTTCACATCGCATTTGTAAGTAGCAAGCATCCTTCTGTGTATCCTAACTAGACGTACCCAATTTACATGACTTAAGTTTTAATCATTCATTCACTAATGCAACGGATGATGGGAATTCTCAAATCATAAAAATAAACTAAACATCAGGCGGATTTGATAAAACAAACACGAGGGCTTATTAGGTGATTAAACTTGCAGCTCAATCGACAAGAACCTTACACACTGCACCTATTTTAGTTAGGTAGGTTCGTAGATCAATGTTGAATAAAACTTGGCTCATTAAAACATTCATAATAATAGATTCTATTCTAAATTCACGCCCACCTCATTGTTCATTTACTATTTCGATTACATATTAGTTCATCCTAATATAGATAATTTGTAATAGCCGCTTTTATTACCTGTACATATTTAATTCACGCATCCACTATTCAACGGTAGCTATTACGCTAATTTGAGGCTAATTAATACAATGTATTCGTTTAATAGTGTAGCTTAATTAGCCCCTAATAATTACCCTATCAATCATATTAAAAACACAGCCTGTGCGGATTACAGCATCAGCTGCCAACTAAAAATAGTGTCCACTGCAATGGTAATTTTCGAAATAATTTACCGAATATTTTAGTCGATATTTCGAAAAAACCAATTTCAATTCCAGCCACAGTATTGACACTGCGCTGATTTATTATAATCAATTTCGTAGTTATACCAAAGCACTAAAATACAGTACTAATTTGAAGTTCATTGGTAGATTTATTTATAGCTACTGAGCTAACATGTCGACGGCTGAGACCGTTTTGGAAATATTTTGCAGCCATAAAATAGCTAAGCAGTAGAAGAGCCCATCCATTAAAGCAATAATCAATAAAAGGCTTATTATGTATCTCTAAGCTTTCAAAACAAAACTATTACTTGCAAAAATAATACGCATATATTTTCCAGGCTCAAACCGTCTAGTAGAATAGATTAAAGGCTCTTAAACACCGACTACGTTCAAAGTTATCGGTTAGCCAAC
Source organism: Helicoverpa zea x Helicoverpa armigera (assembly GCA_033682625.1). Classification (NCBI taxonomy): domain Eukaryota; kingdom Metazoa; phylum Arthropoda; class Insecta; order Lepidoptera; family Noctuidae; genus Helicoverpa; species Helicoverpa zea x Helicoverpa armigera. Next base: position 4,417,230 of record JAWIIS010000029.1, read on the forward strand.
TGCAGCGAAACTTGCTCCACAGTGTTTCTTGCGAAACATAATAAATCTTTCTTACTGTCATTGATATTTAGCTCGTGCGAGGGATCCCCGCCACAATGGAAGGAGCCTTCAATAAATCATTTAGAAGTATTGTGTTTGCTTACATAAGTACTGTATATTATACCCCCGATTGCTGCAGACAGGTTTAATCAGCGGAATATTGGACTACGTTATTTTGTTTGTTTTGATTGTAATTATTTGTATTAATTTATGCTGTTTATGAAATTAGCTCTCGTTTATGTAACTAAGTAATGACATTGTTCGGACAAAGTTCTAAAATTGTACTCGTTATTTTAGGGTGCTACTTAAGAATAGAGAACTTTTTACAAGTGCAGCATAACTAAAGATTAATAATTAAGTGATTTGTAAAGGTGATTCTTACGCTGGTACTGACCGATTTTATGATCTGTTATGTAATATGTTACACAGGAAGAATTTGTGCAGTAATTTATTGTGTTAAGTAGAAACCAGTAAGGAAAGATTCACTGTTGAGTGGAGTACGCATTGGCGTACGGACTACAAAATAAATTTCATCTAAGATGAATGGTCACCGTACAACATATTATAATACACCTCGTAACATCGAATAAGAAAGACTGTTCAATGGGTCTTTCTCGGTGGGTCCATAGTTCTATACTATCACAATACCTTCTCAGACTTTGCAATAACTATCTTCAATTAATTCTAGCAAATTCTGATAACCAAATTAGTTGAAATACCTTGACTGCGAAGATAGAACATTCATCGATTTAATTAAGAACGCAAGTCTATTAATTTATTCTATAATGGATTACAGTTAATTGTGAATATATCTTTGTTCATTGGGAATCACCTTTTGTATCATCGTTTATTTTATTTAAATCATCTTTTCAATAACTAGTTGTACAGAGCATACATAAAATATCTTAATAATAGAAAACATAACTACAGGTACTGATAGTAGTTTGATGATATGTAATAATATAAATTAGAGGACGAAATGCTAGAGTACGGTTTACGGTACGGTCACGGTTTTATAACTAATTATTTAAAAAATAACCTGAGCCCTCAATATTTTAACAAAGAACGGTAAAAAGAATTCAATCATTGTCAAACAGACAGAAGAGAATCGAAATCGAAAAGAACCCCCCAAAATTATCCCGACATAATTCTATCCTTTGGGCTCTTATCGTTTATTTTTCCTTATTATTAATCTCGATCAACCGCCAGATTATTCAAAAAAATTGAGCACACAAATCCGAACGGTACAATAAACGGGACGAAGAAGGGAGAGTGGAATAAGAAAAATCAACGTAAAGAAAAAAAGAACTTCAAACTTTTTTTATAACATCGAGCGTAGTCATTGGTAGAAAATGAAAAGGACACCCCGTTACGATTTCCATTAACAGGGAATAGGAATGCGTCGAAGGCCCCGGGGCTCCAATAAATCAATCTACGGGTAGACAGACCTCTCCGAAATCGCTCTCAGAATATACAGTATTAAATTTTGCAGGGTACATGAGTGTGCCCCTAAGCTTGAAATGTGAACGGTATACGCTTGCATGGCGTTCGGACAATGCATGTAGCAGAAGTGTGTTAGACACACAAGCCGAGGAGGCAAGCTGTTTGCAATATTTGTTGGCACACATTAGTAACCACAGATCTGGTTCCTGTATCGGTAACTGATGAATGGTAGCGTGATAGAGGTTAGGAAATGAATGTACCTATGTGTAGTAGTCTGTACTAAGACCTATATCTACACTGGACCAGTGAAAATGGTTTTTATACAATAAACTGTTAAAGAAAGGCATAGCTCAATATTATTTTCCGACTGTCATGTTACAATATTTTTTCGCTCATATTACTATATAATAGATTTTGCAGAAGTCAGATACCACGTTTAAGCCGATGTGAACAACCTTGTATCAATTGGTGTTGCTAAGTATTCTAATGTAATTAATTGTCCGATAGTTACGTTAGATATCATTTGAAATAGAGCTTACTGTTTTTGTGCAAAATTAGATACAATAAATTACCGTTTAACCGGAATTTGGCATTTGCCAGTGACACTGAACTCATTTTCATAATTATTATTTAATGGGTTGCAAAATATTAGCACAAAATGCATTTAATGAAATCAAGTACTAATAATTTCATTAAATGGTCCATATTTATCACCAACATTTGCCATAAAACCTTTATGCTACCTTTAAAATGATCGGCAGAAATGTATAAGTGCATAATTTTTCATCACAACTTAGTCCACAATAAAACATTGTGAGCAACAGCTTCGTAACAAAAGAAACTGCCACGAAATTTTAAACAAGGCCGATTCTTATTCACAAAGACTCCAGCTATAAAAGTGAGTCCCCAAGTAATTCTACACTGTATCAATCACGTTGCAGTAGTAAAATCCGACGTAAAACTTACTTCAGATACAAGTACGAGAAGTACAAACAACGAACGAAAGAAATAAGTGTTCACAGCATAATAAATTCCTATAAATTCCGTAAATACCAGCCTTGAGAATGAAGCGACATATTTCATACACCAATATGCTGACTGTTGATACGTCAAAGTACATAATTCCTGGAAAAAATAACAGAGCAGCCTCTATATATGTTTCTTCTGCCAACTGTACCTGGTTCGCAGAATTTGCTTCCGAATCACGTAGGTAGACACTTGCAGCCCTGTTCGACCAATCACCGACATGTTTGAGACGAGAATACGTTAAGGAATCCTTGATATTAAACTTTTAAGTGCCACCATTTTATTTGTATTTGTAGGTCATGAAAATCGATGGGAGCAAATGGAAGTTGGAACTATGTTTAAGGCCGTTGTGGCCAATTGTAATAAATTTAAGACTCCGTATTACTCTAGAATTTGAAGAACCTGTTAATTTTACCTATCTGGGAGTACGTATGTTTCTACCACTGTCTTATTTTCTTCTCTTCTTCCACTATAACAGCTATGTAAGTTAAATTAATGCACGATATTTTCCCAGATGTACCCTAGGATTTGATTTTGTGGTGATGTGATGGCAGATGTATAGGTATACCATATTGACTGATAACAATTCGAACTTAATTGTTTAAAATGAAAAAAAACGGTATTAGGTAACATAATTTTAAAACACCCGTATGACTGACTCACAGTTCAGCTTCACGAACAAACTAACTGATCGGCCAAACTTTTAACCACATGTGACCTATAAATCGCATGGGTCCAGCCCTGACTACAGCTGAAATGAAGGTGACATTTATGTTGCATATTACTCTGATAGCTTAAGCTTTATCATCATCTACTTTTTTTCCCAACTGCTGAGTGAATTGCTGAGTACCAGTATTTTACAAATAGCGACTGCTTATCTGACCTCCTCAACGCAGTTACCCAGGCAACCCAACACAGCCAGACTTTGGTTGACTGCCAAAGATGTTCAAATGACAGCCTACGCCGCAGACCGCTTAAGCTTTAAGTTATTATGTACTTTTTATAGTTCAAAATGCATGTAAGTCGTATATTTGTAAACGCACCCCACGAAACAGGAATTATTGCTTGTATCGGGCAACATTTACAAGAAATACGGCGTCCCGTATCCGACATAGTGATCGATCACATCGACTGTTACTCTGCGTGTCGCTAGTTCGATTCCTGCACAGGACAACGAAAATTATTTCGGCTCTGGTTCTTAGCAAACAAACATACTTTTTTTGTAAAATCTTAGATATCGGTCCGATGTTGTAAGAAAAATTCAGCACGAAAATATTTTTCCAGTCTATATTTTCGTCTGTGCGCCTTTTGAGCTTTTAGATCACGTCTATGTTCAACTTAATTAAGGCCTATTTGGTTAGAACAAAGGCCAGTCCCTTTATAGTACCTAATAATTTAGGCTCACGTATTTCCTATTCATAGTTTTCCGAGAACTGTTCTAGTTTTACACACTCACTATAGAATACTAAATGCTTTTGGGTGGACAATGGACATCCCACTCATTTCATTAAATTATTTATTGGGTTTGACGTCTAGATTTCTACTTCCACATAATAATCTTATTTAATAGACGTTTTCGAACCCAAACAATCAGATTATGGCTGAATAGTCGAAGTGAGAAAAAAATTACAGTATCCCAAAGATAATTTATTTATTTTCTATGTATTGAAAACTTAATGTTTATACGTAAGTTTCTATCCAGCATTACGTACGATAAATAATCGGGCAAGGTTCTTCGGAATCGACTTCCGAGAAACTAAGTGAATTTATAAATTGAAGGACCATTCCTTGTGTTTACGTCAGTTGCATTTTAATACTCAATGTTCTTGGAACTGAAGACCTTGTATACAGTAAAGACAAACTGTAAGTAAACTATAAGTAGTTGGTAACAGTAACTGGCTTAGTAAATTCTTTGCAAAATCACTCAGTCATAGGTAAAGAGGTAACTTCAGAATAGATTCAACTACAAAATAACAATCGCTGTTCATGCTAGGCTGGCTATTGCAGATCGATCAAACTCATTTATACGAAAGCTGCATAAACTTCTAAACTGTATATAAAATTAAAATATAACAATACCCTTAGAATCTGTTTTGAATTTGTTGAGAACTTACAAGGGAAGCGATTCTCGCATTTCATGCTTGCCAGTTCTAGAACAAAATCTATTAAACTTCGGCAACCAGTCCGCTGTTGCTACAAGCTATTGTATTATGAAGTAACGTGATTGCTTGTCAAACAACCGACTTTCCTACTTATTACATTGTAGTCATTACAAAACGTCCCGACAATCTGCCCAGAACATTAACGTTGGTTCTAAAAATATAACCAGAGCACCTCAAGACCCCAAATGACTAAGTATTCGTAATTTTAGCGGCTTTGAAATGCTATTCAAGAAAATTCACCCAAAAACATCACAATTTATTATTGTCCTTTGTTACAAAAATAAAACGTACCAGAAATAGAAACATTGAATTGAAACACTGCAACAGATCCCTCCCGCTTTGAACAGAATACATTTAGGATTACTCCGATTTGAATTGAAATGCTTCCCGAGATATTTTTGAATACTTGACAGGACAGAACGATAGCCTCGCTAACAAATGAGGTAGGTAGCAGCCCAACGTATATTTTGCAAAGTAATTCCGTATACAAAGTGTCTTAGTAGAAAGCGTCACAAAAATCAAAAGACGGCTACCAAAGAGCCCAAACAGATGTGAACAAAGATGAAAAAAGTTTCAGAAATTGGGAATGGGAGATGATTACAGTACACTGAATGGAGTTGCCGCGTTATTATCAAGTCGCCTTTGTACTGATTCCGAATGTTTCCCTTTAAGAACTTCCACAAAGTTTATGGCTTACCCCGAATTGTTGTACCTAAGAAAAAAGTTTAATTTCCATCGAATCTTATAATTCTTTATTGTTCTTGCTTTGTTATTCAAACGACTATAATTTTGGTATTTTATGTAGTTTATTGTGAAAGCGGTTTAGTAAGTTCCTCTGTCTTTTGTTTATTCGAGTTTATTGTTTTGTGTAATTTGCTTTTTTTTATTATAGTATTCTCTGAGCTGGATTTTCTGAATTTAAACAAGTTTGAGCTGAAATAGAGTTGTATTTTATTCGTTTCGCTAATAGGTACCTTAAAAATGACTTTCTTTGTTTTAAACTAATGTTCTCGATTACATAACACAGGTTTATTTAAACTTAATAGTCAGAGGTGGTAATTTCTGTAAACCGTGGATTTATTTAAAAACTAATAATTAAATATCTACACGCTCAGATTCTGCTTATATGACTCCCAAGTTCATAATACTTTCTACTAACAAAAAATCATACGCATATACGACTGTATCATTTTCTTGGCATTCCCTACGTACAGTTTTCCTCATTTTATTTACTACAAGACATTATCATAACACTGAATATCATGAAAATGGCACTTGTAACAGAAACGACATCTCTCATTTCCTTGTTTATTTCCCCGTACGTCTGAAATAAGTTTAGATGACAAGCGTATTCTTTGATGGCTTTTTTACCTACAGTTACAATATGAAGGATAGTAACTTCTTTGTTTTAGAATGAATAACTGTTGTGTAACTGTTTTCTGTTAGATGTCACTTCATCATCATCATCATCACCTCAGCCATAGAACATCCACTGCCGAACGTAGGCCTCTCCCTTAGATCTCCACAGATACCTGTTAGAGGCGACCTGCTTCCAGCGTCACTTGAATCATTATTGCTGATTAAAATGAAGTGCTACAATCCAGACCTGTCAATCGTTAGAAAACAATTATTTAAGAGTGCGGTTATCAGTCTCGAAGAAAGAAATCTAAGCAGTGGAACTGCTTAGATAGAAAACACTGGACGCGAAGGAACCACTTACCGGATAAAAAGTAGTATATGTACTGTCTCAAGTTCCAGTTAAACTATCTGTGTGTCACTTGACGTGTAAGCCTGCAGACAGACAAAGTTACTTAAGGATTTATTATGTTGGTAGAATCATCGGCACGAATCTTGAGCGCTGACCTTCATCTGCGCGAAGTGATTTATTAGCAAAGAACCAATCCCAAGTGACGGCTATGACGCGATGCGCTTCGGGCCAATCACCGCTTTAGCCCGCCCCCGCGCCTCACTTCATGTCACAAAAAGCACCCAATAAATTACTTCTGCGCAGGTGATGATCAGCGCTCAAGATTCGTGCCGATGATTATAACGTTAATGTCATATAATCATTATATTTTATTACATTTCACATGTTGTGGTGTTTCCTTATGATAAACTAAGAATGGCTGAATAACTTTTTGTAAGTGATCTGTAAGTTACACGTGAATTGGAAGGCACGTGGCGGAAAATGTTGGGCACAACGACATTGTTGCTGTCTAAAAAAAGCTATGACTATGTAAATTGTTTCCCGGTGCTATATTTTTATTTTATACACACCTGTTATATTGAAGCTCGTGGTTAAGTTATAACTGCATATATCAACACATTTACTTAGACAGGTTAAGCGATGAATGGCGTGGATGGGTTTTCGATGGCCTGTTAAATTGGTGGGACCCAGCTGTGGTTTGAACATGCCATGGTTACTGGGTTGAGGAGGACAGACAGGACGTCGCTCTATGGAAAACAATAGTAGCTACAAAACGCTAGGCAGACGATTTTTAATACTGTGCATTTGACTGTTAAATAATTTAATTATATTAAAATATCAAAAGCTTTGTTAATATCTGACCGTGAAAAGAACCATGCTGAAAATGTATCTAGGTTATCTTAACTACGTAATTAAAAAACTTAAAAAACCCACATTACTTTTTATGTTAGTCTGGCGAAAGTTTGTGGGTGTAATAATGAGAACCAATAAAAAGAGACTGTGGTTATAAATCTAGTTTAATTTGAACTACACAAACCCTTAGTCTAGCCCATATTAAGTTGAAAGTATCTAGTTTGTACTAAATTAGTTGTAGGTAATAATCTTTTGGTAATAATCGGTGTTCGTGGTTTTAGTGACTTTAAACAAAGTACAAGTTTGTAAATGATCCCATCATTGTTATATTTGCGAAAGTCTATATCTGTCTGTCGTGCTTTCACAGCAAAACTACTAAACCGATTTTAATAGGTAGGTGCATAAATTGTCTAGAGCCTGAGAAGATACGTAGGCTTCCTTCAGCCAGTTGCTGGAAGTGGTTCTCCTGGCATGTGAGTAAAACCACGGAAAATAGTCAGTTAAATATAAACGTAAAAAGAACAAATATTTCCGATTTTAAATCCCTAAGCAACGTAATGATTTAAATAGGTAGGCATTTAAATTTGATACTATTAATAATGTTCAACACTCCGAAGCCTAAATTAAATAATAAAGCCGACTCGTATTAATCGTATTTACCTCGACATGATTACTTGGTTTGAATATTCATAAAATCCCGATAACATTCTTCGCGAACGCTCCCCAGTTTAAACGAATTAGACTAGCGTAGAAGCATTGAAATTAACTTACGAAATTATATTACCTACGTACTTTTCGAATTGGAGGAAAGTTTTTTGTAAGAGATTTCGTTACTTAGTCTAGTATTACGTTAAAAGTAATTTTGAATATTAGCTTTCTTGCGAATATCCTAGAGAGAACTTAATTGAAAGAATTTGGAAGGATTAAATTGTATTTTTGGGGCTGAATACCATTATGCGAAAAAAAATTGAAGCCCGATTTTAGTTACTGAAGATGCGATTCAATGAGAAAATGTATTATATAGGTATTCCTTGTTGTTATGTGTGTGAATATGTATGAGCTAATCATTCTGTTTTATTTAGAGGCCATAATTATTAGCCGATTACTTTTAATCCGACAACAAAATTTCATAGTTGTTTTATTGAAAACAACTATGAAATTTTAAATAAAATTCCATTAAGTAATACAATCCCATTAAAATAAAAATTAAATCATAAATACAGCCAAATCACTCACCAAAAAAATCCCCAACTAATTAATCTCAATAATCACGCAATCATAACTAAAACAAAGCTTTTTATAGCCGCTCACCCTTCAGCCATATTTTCTCAACCGAACCGAATAATTGAATGTTCCGAGCAGTTTTTACTCATTTAAACTGTACGCCACAATTACCTCTATTAATTTACGCGGTGAGGTGGGCGCGATAAAAGCCAGCTTAATAATATTGGGGTGAGAAATGTAGGGGGGGACGAAGCTGTCAAATTTCAGCCAGTAAACCCCCAGAAATGGTCTTCCGCTTACTTGCTTGGACAGGTACTGGTGTGCACAGAGTATGTGGGTGTTTGTGGTCAGTATTTTATAATTATGTTTTTGTGTCTACTAATCTTAGAAAAGATTTTTGAGATTTTGTCTTTTGGTAAGCAAATTGATTAAAGATTTTATTTTAGAAATAAATAAATATGCAGCATAGGACAGATATCAAAGTATAATTAATCTAAAAGACTTGTCAACCTACCCAATATACTACACAAAACAGCTGCAACAATACCGCACCCAAAACACGGCTAAGAAATGGACAAACTATACTTAGCACTCGACATTACATCTTCCGAAACACGGAACGTAGGACAAATAAACCGAAATCACCATTGTACGCGATTACACCGAATGCATTCCGGCAGACAGCGGGCATTGGCGTTCGCTTTATCTTTACCATACACTGCCTGATAAGGAGCTTACCAGGCGAACTTAATAAGAGTTGACGAGACCATCCTACCAAATGAGAATACACCTTTTGTTCTTCAAAACACGGTTTAATTTAGATTAGCCAGCCGCTTGGACGGGTCAGTGGGTAAGAGCAGTTTATGCATGATGTTGTTAGCTTTTTGGGTATAAAGTGCACAATAGGTATGCTACAAATGTTGTGTTAGTCTCCTTTTGTTAGTGGGATGCATAATTAGAAAGGATTCCTAAAGCGTTGGAAATTGGTTGTACATTTGTGTGTACTTTGAGATGGAAACAGGTGTGGTACACGTGAATCAAAATTTTAAAAAAATCTATAGAACGGATCTCTTCTATCATTTATAGAGGTGACATAATTTCGCTAATTGAAAGTACTAAAAATTTTATGAAAACCAAACCAATCGCGTCCAAGCAAAGGATTACCCGAAATAAAACCGGCACCGATATCATCTGTCCTCCAAAAATCAGGGCATCAGGTGAGAGATCAAAATAAAATCCAACCTAAACCCTGAATCAAATCACGAAGTAATTAGTCCAAAGCCTGAAATTTGGGGCAGCAACATTGGATTTAGCAGCACCCAGCCAGTTGCATTAGCTAATCCGTCGGTCAGTGCAAGGCTCCGTAAGCCAATCAGACGTGCCTACAATATCGCACGGTGCGCTGGATTGGCTAAGCGACCTGATTACCTAGTGCCATTTTCGGAAATGCTGTCAACACGTTTTCTATCTGCTAATGCGGACGCGTATCGAGATCGATTTTAAAACTCATTAAAGGTAACGTTGCAATTTGTTACTAAATTATATGGGGCGGTGTGAAAATGCGCCTGTCTGCTGTATGGGCAATCGGTGTTACCGATACCTGGTATAAACTTACCTCGAATTTAGGGGAAAAACTTTAGACCTTTTTCAAAATATTTTCGCTTAGCTACTGTACTATATATCTCAACTTAACCATATTTTTTTAAGTTTACCACCAATAAATAACACCAAAACAACATCAAAGCTCGTTTCTAAAACAATAAAGTAAATAAGAGTACATAGTACGGCCAATTTGTGCAGTATCCATTCGCTCAGTCTAATTTACAGCTGATATTAAAACCGCGGCCCGGTTCACACGTGTCCTATCATAAATTGTTGGAGTACGTTCCACACTGAAATTGGTTGGTGGAACAATGTTGAATCTGCCTCATTTGGGTGGAGCAATTTTCTCATTATTAATAGAGAGGAAGGCGAAGTAATTGTTAATTAATTGCCTTTTTTTACATGGCCTTTTTGTTGTAGATGGCTGCTGATTGAAAATGCGAAAATGTTTTTTAGTGAAAAGCTTTTTCATTTTACAATTTAATAATGAATTATATCCGGATTGATATTATCGTAAACTGCTTATCAGTTTAAAGATTATTACATGGCAATTAGTCGTAAGTTTCTAATAACTGAATAGCCTTTACAGCGTAACCACTGCCAAAATCAAATTAAGGCCAACTTACCACAAAAAAAAACAATATAAAGGCCAGCTTAAAATTCGTAATAACTAACCTTAGCGACTTAATTAAAAACCTGGGATAAATGCAATGAAATTAAATCATAAACTTTTGACACTAATATAGGTATACAACCTTTTATTCAATCTAACTTTTGGAACGAAATAGGGGCAGGTAATGTGGTGTTATTTCCTCATTAATGTGTCTCTGAAGTTCGGGGGTTGGATTAAAAACTCCTGTGGGGGACCAAAGCCTGTGTAAAAACATTTATGTACAAAGGTAGGACTCTATAGTCCCGATATATTGTACTGTTGTTTAATCATTCGATTTTGGTACATCCAGGCAATGAAGAGAAGTGAGCTATATGAAAATTCATTGAATTGAAGTATGAATATAAGCTGTATATAAATACGTTGTTTTAAGTGTTATCTTTACAAAGAAAAATAATTTAACCATGAATTTTTAATGAAAGTCTTCATACTTCAACAATTAAATTAATTCTTCACTCAAAAGAAAAATCAAAACCTAAAGGTTTAAAGTATCTTTTCATCTCTAATACCAGCAATAAGTGTAATATTAGTAAACAAGACTTCAATAAACAATCGTTATAAACAATAGGTATGTAATATACAGGTATATTTTTTCAAATGAAAGGTTCATTTCTCTCAACAATATATCTGTATCAAATAACAGTTAATAAACACAGTACAGTAAGCAATTAAGAAACTCAATAAAATTGTTATTTCACACTAGATTAATAGAAAAACATTTATATTATTTTATACTGCTATTGACCTTGTATATTAATTAAAAAGTTATATTAATCACATTTAATATTAAGAAGAAAAAAGTTTGTATGTGTGCAGACATGTTCGTTACTTTCATAATGCGCAAAAAGGAAGAACGGATTTTGACGAAACTTGGCTTGTACGCACATCAGAATAAGCTACACGCCTTTAATCCGGGTGTGGAAAGTCGTCGCTTTTTCTATCATCGATTCATTCAATATTAGCTATTTTATCTCGCATTTTTTCTTTACAAAAAATAATCCAGATTTATTATAACTATAGATCCTAAAACAAACAAAACTTTACAACGTGTGTACGCTAGTATTTTATTCGGTGTTGGAGTCACACATTTATTTACTCGCAAAACACATTTATACTGGGTTTACATAGACTGTTTGTTTTTTTTTTTCGAGTGGAAATATAAAACCTTTGACCAATCTACGCCTTGATATAGCTTGTAAAAGCGATCGGCGCTTTTGAATAAAATCAAGCGTAGATTGTGAAATTTACTGGCTGCCATTGTAGAAGCATTGTTGTGTGCAGTTTTTATTCTGATCCTCATTGTTTTCACGTGAAATTAAATCAAAAAGCGAAAGGGGAAATGAATGTACCTACTTTTTTTTAACAAAAAGCAAAGCGCCGTTCTACTATAGGGTAACAAACAAATCCCACCAAAAACATTAAATGTAAAAAAAAGCCAATCCTCTACGCAATTCCTCCACCGTAAAAAGTTTTGAGATCGCATAGAAGCCAAGTCCTGTTCTACTTTATTTGTAATAATAAATCAATATTTTTGTGACTATATCAATAGTTTCGTTCACTTTACAGTAATATTGACTTAAATTGGCCATGAGCACAATAAACTACAAATATAATACAGCATATCTTGGAGAGGTGAAAGTCAAACATGAAGTTTAATATCACATAATTAAATACTTTTAGTTTATTCAATTGTTACTAAATGACCGACAGTCAGTATCAACATCAATGAACTGCACATGTACTATGGCGCATGTTTAGTCCATGGTGATCTCAAATTCCAATCAGTCCATAATCAGTCCAATCGTAAAATCATGCATGTCCATATAGAATTGTCTATTAACTTGTGCTCATGGCCAAGACAGTATTATTGTAATGTGAACAAAACTATTAAAATAGTCACAAAATATTGATTTTATTATTACAAATAAAGTAGAACAGGACTTGGCTTCTATGCGATCTCAAAACTTTTTACGGTGGAGGAATTGCGTAGAGGATTGGCTTTTTTTTACATTTAATGTTTTTGGTGGGATCTAATTTATTTTTTGTAGGTCTCTTTCTTCTCTAAGTATATAATAAATTAAATTAACTTACATGCAATTAACTAAATATATAACAAACTAAATATGTACACTGTACACCTAAAGTAGCGCGTAAACAATATTTTTTTAACCTAAAAAATTTAGAAATTGTCGAATTTTTTAATCGAATATCTTTTAGAATAAAAGAGATTTATTTCAGAGGTAGATGACGCTATCACATGAAATTATTTGATTATTTTTAAAGTACTACTTATACTAAGCTATGTAACGAAACCATAGCGCGATTTAGACCAGGACAACGCCATCTATCGAGCGAGCATGCAGTGTTTATCGCACTGCATTAATATGAAAGATTTTATCATTATTCATTTCATTTAAACCTAGCTTTTTTATTCATATGTTGTATATTTAATACATAATAACAATATACCACTACGTAACAATAAAATAAATAGTAACATTTTGTACATAAATAAATAACAAAGTTATCAATGCAGTCAAAATTCATACACAATGTTCTTGAAAAACCGCAAATATAAATTTGTTTCCTATTTTTTATTAAGTTTTAAGGTTTTTATAATTTTCCCTTTATATGTAGCTAATAACCTATCTTGGTGCCAAATTTGAAGGTTCTAAGTTTGCTAGAAGTACCTTAGACTTTTGATGATCGGTCAGTGAGTGAGTCAGTGACAAAATGGTGTAACTTTGATCGCTCATAACTCGTAAACTATTTATTCAAAATGTCTTGTAATTTTGAGACTGAGCTTGTTCTAATACTTACTCTTGGTCATCGAAAACCTAAACTCCTAGCTTTGTTCACATGGAAGATACAGGGGGCTGAAATAGCCGCGAAACGCTTCGAGAAAAGATGGTACGGCCGTGCCCGCTTTGCTCGAGTCTTGGCTGGGGCACTGCCGTGCCCTCAGATGTTTAAGTATGTATATTGGATTCTTCATTTGTTCAACCACGGCACGCAACATAATTAGCGACCTAACACTTCAACAAATGGTACTCAGTTGAATCCGGTTAGACTGATAGCCGACCCCAACATGATTGAGAAAAGGCTCGGAGGATGATGACTTCAACAAATACCTACCAATACCTATGTCTGTGCAATAACATTATCAAACAGCTCGCAGTAAAAACTATCCAAACTACAGCATAACTAAAACAAACAGAAAAAACTTAACCCGCAAACCCCGCAACTCTAATCAACAACATGGACAATTTCTAGAAATTTCCAGGAAATTAGTAAGAAGTTTCCGTGCGTCACTGTTGCGTGGCGGCACGGAGGAACACGTACCGCTCAGATTAGTTGGTGTAGCTAACAGCCGAGTAACTTTCACAATTAATACCAACCGACCGCACTGGGGGGGGTTGAGTCTGCTACGAATCGACGACTGATGCGATTGGAACAACGATTAATCGCTGCGAAGGGGAGAAGAATAAAATAGTTTACGTTTATTCAAATAACAAGATAATGCTAGTGCTCGGGTCGGTTGCGCGGGTTTTGTGGCTGGTCGGTAAAGGTTGGGGTATCAACGCATAATCACGGTTTGAAAACTAATGCGCTACCTCAACGAACACCGAAGCGTTCATTATTTATTTTTCTTATGACGTTACCATAATTTCTCTTTAAGTCAACTATATTTAATAAACTACATTTACTTTATTCACTCGTGAAACAAAGTATCTCTGCCCCTGTGGCTTTCAAAATAATCATAAGTGTAGCTAGATCATAGCTAGATGCATGGAATAATGAGTAGGTAAAATCCTTTTTCTCAATATCCTTACCTAATTATTGTAAAGACGTGTTCAATCAATTACAGTGACGTATAATCTAAATCAATTGCATCAGGGGTCCACGACGACTAAATGGTTCGGTTACACGTACGACTAAACGCAGGACAGAGGGGAGATAAGGAGGCGGAAAACTATTAGAACAGAGGAGAAATAAATTCGTGATACGTCTCAGACATATTTCCCCATAGACTATTAGTTACGACTGGTTTGTAGGAAGAAGTAAGGGGGCGAACTTAAATTTCTTAGTGGACATTTTACTGTTCATTGTGTTGTTACGAACTTTGTCTTTGACAGTTGTCTCGCCTATCATTGTAACAAGGCAATGCCTAATGCCTAATGTACCTGTAACAAGCATCGTTCATAACATTACGTAATGATTGCCCATTTAGCATACATTTTTACATGTTATGAGCAATTTAAATAAGGGTTTGGCTGCAAGATTAATTATGGCAAATGAATAAAATTACTTCGACTAGTCCAGTTTAAAACCTTTAATGTACATGGCTCTGTAAAAAAAATCTTCATAATATTCTCATTAATATTCTTTTTAAATAGGTTTTGTAATCTCTGTTACTCACTCAAGCATATAAATAATGTCTTAAAGCGACAGATTTGTCGCACTCCAAAATCGTTCGTTTGCAGGCAGCCACCAAAATCGATTTGTTACCTACATGTCAGATACAAAGTTTTGTAGTATCACCCAGTCCACGTGAAAGGATTATCGGCTCTGCAACTACTGTAATCCATTAAGGGTTGTTTATAGTACTCAAAAATTTAAATCCGTTTGCCATGAGGGGCTTAACGGCCAATACGGTTTGTTTATTATGTGGCCCAGTTAAAGTTGAGGCGGAAAATTATTTTGGTAGGCCTGGATTTGTTGTTTTTCTGTCAGATGTTGCCAAACTAGGAGCTTCGGTGTATCGGGTTTATTTTTTAGTTAGTTAACTTTAATTCGTATCAGGAAATGGGAGGGGTTAGAAGTCTGTCTATCAATTATGTAGTGCCTTAGGAATTGGCTGTATATTTAGATACTATATTACTATTAGATATCTATAGATCATTGTACATAGTTGTCAGTTTATCGTCAAAAGTACATCATAACTTTGTTTAAATATAAAACAATAAACCTAGCTTAAATAATCCCAAACATTAACAACTAATCACTACACAACCCAACAACGTTTTACCAAAAGAATTCGCTAGTAAGCACACGGTAAGTTCGGCAAATCTCTCCGCCAGGTGTTCAGTTCACACACGTAACAGAAAGCTCACAATAAGTACAATATCCAAACTTTTCCCATCAACAGTGTTTCAACAAGGCGTACTCAGCTCGGATGAATGAGTTCGGAATATGAATGTTAGTGCTCTATGGACGATTAGTGGTCGTTAAGTCATTCTTATTATTGAGACGTGATTTTTGGGGGTACATTTATGGTGAAAGTTTTTCTGTTTGCCGTATTGCACATTTGGGGTAAGTATAGCGCAATGTCTTAACAGACTCCCCAAAGGAGAGGAGATTCCCAACTCCTTTGCTTTTTGCAATGACTGAAAGCTGCGTGAATTGACTGTTGATGAATTTAAAATAATGTTTTCCGAATAACAGGAAAAGTACTTATAGGTATGTCATATTCTGCCATACACCACAAGCCTATTGCTACCAATTGATCATAACGTAATGGATAAATATCGATTTCATAAACACATTGGGTACGTGGATGAATTATCATTTGTCGAAAATAATCTACGTTTCAAACAACATGAATTTGAGTTGTTCAGGTCTCATCTTAACGCATCATTATAAGCAGATTGCGTGAACAAGATAGCGGTCATTTGCTTAATGTTCCCGACAAAACCAATTTGTAGCCACGAGTGAGGGGCAAAATACGGCAAACAACTAAAGAATTTAGTTCAAAAAGGGTGCAACGGTGTATAGTACGGAAAACTAGCAGAATAAATCACGATATATAGCAGATAACAGCAAAATTCGAAACTGATGTGCAGGTAGTACCTACTAGGTATACAAGTACGGAACTTTACACAATAGAATAAACTGACTCCATGTTGCGCTAACCCACTACCCCGAGTGAAACTAACGCATAAAGGTACAGAAACAAGAGCAAGCAAATGAGTTCCACCTCTTCATAATAGCAATTCCATTTGCCTGGCAGTACGTCCAATATCTCCCAAAGATTTATATGCCATCTGCACGCTATAGACCGAACTTAACGTGTGCACCTTAGAGACGAGGCCATAGCCAGGCTTACGGGAGCCACCTTATCTTAGCACAGAATAGTGTTTATAAACGGAATTCCCGTTGGTACAGCGGCCCGGAACGTTTGACCCGGGCACTGTCATTCACGCTCGTAAACTTTACGACTAGCTCTCGAAACAGGCTTTGAAGAATAAGCGTCTCTCGCAAGAGGCCCCCCTCTGATAAAATAATATTGGAACAAGAAAATATTGAAGGTATGTAATGTGATCCGATGGAATCATAAATATGTATGAGACACTCAAATATTTTGTGACGCAATCTTAGTTTATTCAGAGGGAATTGAAGGGTTATGATAAAATATCTTGCTTATGATTGTATTTTAACGTGACAGCTGTTAAAAAAAGGTTCTTTGTATATAAAAGAACACAATATTGAAGCGATAAAGTCGCTTATTCAGAAAGAAATGTCTTTATTAAATAAAATACTCGAAAAGTTTTAACCCTAAAAATTCTAAGCTTTTAGTACATGCGACTGACAAAGGCTATATAAATATGTAAAAGAGGCCAAGTTGGCTCAAAGCCAGAAGTTTATAAATTGATAAAACTGGATGACCACAAATTGGATTAATTAATTTTACTGTAAGTAAATATGAAGTTTAAGAGTCGTATCAGAAAGGAGGATTTACCGGTTTATTTTAATGATAGATACCTGTAGTGTTTTAATGAAATAACAATATTTTTTAATTTTAAATTGCAAGAAAACTTACTTATTTTAGGTTAATTAAAATACGAAAGTTATTTTAAGTAGATGTTACAGTTGAAAGATAACTAAGTAGCTTCGTTTAATTTCGACTTGCGCTTAAGTAGCTTTTATGTGAATTTAATTTTAATGTTCTTATAAAACTTATTGCTATTATACTCGTAGTTTTATTTTTAAGCAACTTTGACTTAAGCTTCATTGTCTTCTTAATTAGCTGAATCAATGTAAATTCATACAAACTTACTACTTACTTAAGTGAGCAATTAAGCATTCATAACAAATTAATTCGCTAGATGATCTTAAGTTACCCTTATCAAAGAAAATAGAACTTCCTATAAACGAATTCACCAGCCTTTTAAAGCCTTAAACCACACAATGGGAGTAAAACACCAAGTGGCTTCACAGTTTGTTCACCCTCAACGTGAAGTGGTGTGGGGCGATCTCTTTCAAATTAAGTGAAGCCTTCTCGAGATGCTAGGGCCTAGGCCTTCCTCATTCAGAAATTCGGGTCAGACTTGAATTGTTCCGTACATCGACAGTAAGCGGAATCTTGAATTGACAAGTAATAATGTGGCTTATACATCAGTGAACATTGAGCGATTCGTTTTTTGTCTACGTTGGGAAGAAAAGCCAACGTGCTCATTGGTTGGCGTGTTTATTTAGGGCGTTAAATTCAACTTTTTTGGTACCTAAGATGTGAAGTGGTTGAAGTGTAGGTGAATATTTATTTATTTATTTGATAAGTACAGTGTCAGACTACAGGTTAAGACAATCAAGAAAAACAATAGTTAGCATGCAGTACGTACATACATATGTACCAGGCGTCATGACTTTAATATAGGGAGTTAAACAATATTGGTCTTTTACGTTTCAAATGATTAAATTCAATAACGCTAGATATGAAACAAATGATTACCTACTAATATTAGGTTGATGGGTTCGTATGAAAAATGAGCAACTCGCATTTACCAGCACATAATATTTAATTCCTCCAGTAAGTAAATATTACGCCGCAGGCATAAAAAAAAAACATCAGCTTTAAGATTTATAATAAAAAAGTATTGAGAGAATGTAAGCGTGAATCCGTTTACGGGGAATTTAATTCGTGTGCTCTGCGCACATTATTTGTTCCTGTTCACATAAATCTTCGTATAACGTGCAGCGAAATTACTCGTATTATTGTAGTGGATGCTCAACGTATATTATGTGCCTACACGAGCTACGTATACACACATATGTACATGTGTGATGAAGCTTAAAGTAATATATTCGAAATTTGTTCGACTGTTCACATTAACAATGTACTTTGTATATGAGTACTACGGTAAAAGGAAATATAATACGTACTTACATCCATAATGATAGCGTAGATCTCGCTTATAAAGGTAACCAAACAAACTTATCAACAGTGTCCTGTCTTAAATCGTACACCAGCTCCTATCATGTTCTATTTTACGATCATACTCGGCCATTACATCGACGATCATTCATCCCTGGATAGTCCATTTGCAGAGAAAAGACGAAAAAACCCAGCAAATCATGCTAGACTTCGATAAAACGAGCAGAGGCCCTCAACTATTTACGATATATAAAGTGTGGCCTTAAAAACCTGCCTACTTTGACCTTTCATTTTCTTTTTGTATATTTGTTTTTTGTCTAGAAATAAAAGCGTAGAATCTATAAGTATAAATCTTTTTGGACAGGGACACAATGTCGTAGCTGAAAATTCAATTAGGCATTTGTCAACGCTTCATTGGCCACGGTCGGTTCGTGCGTGATGCTTGCCTGACGATCACGTAACGACAAAGGGACCCCTTATTTTTACATTATGTACCTATTGAGGGAAAATTTTGGACGTATTTTCTTGTGGCAGTTCAGTTAACAAGTTGTCTGATTATTGCCAAAATTATCGGATGTTATATAAGTTTTTGTAAATAGGGAATTACTGTCCCTTAACGGAGTGGAGGCCCGAGGGGCCTTGGGAAACTAGTTTTGCGATGTTCTTGTGTGTTGTGTTCTGTTAAATCTACATGTTTAACAGTATACATTTACTGACATGTACATAAATTAGCTTCTACAATTCTCGAACGGAGATGTAGGTACTTAAGTACATTGGTATTGAGTTGGTTTGAGGCGTAAAAGGGCAGATTGCGCATCAGACAGTATCGGGCGGCCAGGCCAGGAACGGATGGGGAGCGAAATTTTCTAAATGAACCGTTCGAAACATTCTGTCTGACGTATTCGATTGAAAAATCGAACATTGCAAAATTCTACCCCTACTGATAATGTACAGTAAGCCTGGTATATTCAAGAGAGAGTATGTATTTCCTGCATACCCTTTTTGGCAATAGATAACATAACTAATTATAGTATAGCATAGTGTGGCATGGGATTTTATTGAATCATGAATGAATAAAACACTATGTACTTCAATCAAATATAAAATGTTTTGGTACTTTTTTTAACAATCCAATCAACAAATTGATTTTAATATTTCAAAAAAAACTACACATGAGACTGACACTCCCACAATTCTATATTAATAAAAAAACAAATTTCTAGAATAGAACAGAAAATATAAAGTGTAATAGGTTGTTCTGTGCACGGTTCTGTTTGAGTGAGAAATCAATTTGTTCCACCGTTTTCATTTATGCGATTCGAGCGTTTCCATTATTCGAACGCAAATTGGAAAGGGGACCGACTGAGTTGTCAGCTGTGGCTTATGCAGTCGTCTCGACTTAGCGACGGAGTACGATGTGCGAAACAATCGGCGCCACTACAAGTGCCACTGATTCTGAATACACTTCTTTGCTCCCGGAGTTTTATTTGCCACGGCTGCTTTGTTAGAGTGTGTTTATTGAGATGGTTGGAGCTAATTTACGGGAGTTAATCGATAAATGTGTATACTGAGTGGTTATTTCACAGAAAGGTCACTGTTTAGTACTACTGAGGAGTGTTTCGCCTGACGACTTACAAATTGCGCCTGCAGCACTGATAAAAGAAAACGAATACATGAACTTAAAGGTGGTCAAGTGGGAGTGTCTTCGATATTACCAATCAAGAATCATTCCATGTTTTATGTTAGGTATTAATTTGAACTCACGACCTATCCAATTTTTTGAACAATTGAGACGCAGTCCGTTTTTTCAAGAGTATGTTAGTTGGTTATCGTAAATTGAAAAGATCCGATTGTATTTTTTTTCCAAGACGTAAGTATGGTACTTAAGTTATGTTTTGAATTGTGTAGCAGAAAAAAAGTATCAGCTTCGTACTGAATACTAAACTTAACTATGTTTGTTTCCATAGCACGAGCTCAGGAAATTCAGCATACACTGCTTAGCAGTGTAACATTAAAACCCCAAAATTCATCTAAATTCTATTACAATGCAGATCACAATATGTCTTGTTTGAGTTTAACTCGGTGGTAATATGGGCCAGGCCTTTCAGTTGTTGTCAGACTTGTCCTTGTCTCTTAGAATTGTGGTAGAATTTTGGAATGATATTATGGACTTATTATAGTATTTTCTAGTGTTGAAACACTGCAATGTTTTTAACTTGATTTAAAATGATCTGTGGTAACATTGACCGCTCTCTTGAAGTGTGCGATGGCGTAACAGGTCTATTTTATTTTGTTGTATTGTTATGATGGGTTAATATAGTGCTCATAATATTTCCCTCTTATTTGAGCTTAACTCGGTGGTAATATGGCCAGGCCTTTCACTTGGTGTCAGACATGTCTTGCTTGCTCGCTTAGGTTATGCAGCGGTATTGTTAGACATTTTGTTGGACACTCGGCAGATGCTCTTAGAATGTGTGGTACAATTTTGGAATTATGTTGTGTGGGCTTATTTAAGAATTTTATTGTCAAAATTATGATATTTTCTAGTGTTGAAACACTGCAATTGATGTGTAATCTATGGTAGATTCATAATCTTGATTCTTTAGACGCTTCATCCACCGGATGTGGTGTCATGAAGTGATTATTGGATATTTACCAGAAAAGTAATTAACTAAAAGTAAATAATATATTGAGTAGTTGTTATTTTATCAATATGCAAGTTAATCCACCAATGGGTTACATAATGGACTATTCAACGATTTTCATAGAAGGGAAACTTGGGTACTAGTTTGTAGAAAGGCAAACGGTTGATCTATCAATATCTCGGGTCACAGATCAAACTAGCAAATTCCCAGACGAAAATATTTAAAACATCAAAAGAATAGCCCAATAAACCTAAACATATACCTACTTACAGAGAAAATATAAATGTCAATTTCACGATACCACGCTATTCAACGCCATCCAAGCATAAAAATATGAAAACGTCCCCAATCAAGGACGGACATTCACAAATTAATTAAGTGAAGTACAAAGGCATTTAAGGCACGCACAGCCCGTTCTTCACAAAATGTCTAACGTTAAAGGCCAAGGGGACACTAGCGGGATACCTTTCATTTCAAAGATGGCGGGAATACTTGATCGCTTAAATACAATGTTACAATCTGAAGGACGAGGTGGCGGAACTTTGTCAGGGTCGTTTGGGGGCCCCGCACGATCCAGAAAGTTATCTCGGAAAGTGCATCGGAATTTACAACGTGCTACCAACTTTTGCGATTCGAATCGGAGTAACGGGAACGCGATTTAGATTACTGGAAACGCGGTCTGAATTAATTGTGCTTTAGTTGATTGGTTGCAAAAGTTTTTTGTACATCTTTGCGAAAATTCAACTACCACCAAGATTAATAACCACGTTTTCCCACAGTTAGGCAAACTAGCAAACCAGCCCAAATAAATGTCAGTCCTTACGGAAAGTCGATATATAATGAAAGTAACTGATTTATAAGCACAGGTACAAGTAAAATCCATTAGATTGATTTACAAAGATTACATTACATTTCAGATTAAGCAATCAAAATGTATTTCACTTAACTGAAATGACTGCCACAGTTACTGTAATCAGAAGTTGTTACAACATACATGGTTTCATAATGAAACAATTTCAGATAACAACCAAATCCTAGGTGCATCAAATAGTGCGCTGGACACGCGACCATGCGTTGTAATACAGAGATAGGAAATTTGATTAAAATAAATAAAATAGTGCTTTACGTGACATGGGTTTATACATGTTACAGACACATTTTGTGTGCACTAACACTAATTCTGTACCTGCTAAATGAATATTCATACATTACGACAAAAAATATTTTTAACGGGGAAAGTGTCTGAAGTATTATATCAGTGCATATGAACTGAAGACGTTGGTAAAAAGGATAAACGACATTCTACAAAGCAAGACTAGTACACAAGTCAGATAACAAGGCAAAATCTATAAAAATAACTTTATGTCACTTATAAAGGTCTTAGACTCACAATAACCACAAAGCATGTTCCTTCTAGTCAGCTTTATGTCTTCGCCATTAAGGGTACACATTTGTGTAAAACGCTATGTGCTAACTTTGAAGAGATACCTACGAGTAAACGAAGTTCGAGTGCGCTTGAATGATAAGTTTTCCAAGTAGGATAGAGAATTCACGGTGCTATAAGTTGATGAAATGACGACCGCGGTTATATGTTCGGAGGTGGTTAGATATTTATGAAACTGAAAGGCTTTTGTGACTTGTTTACGAGTGTATTGTGATCTTGTACGTGATCTCTTTGTTGCAGAGTTCGTTCGTATCGACTGAAGCCACATGTGGGAGGTGCAAATGGTATGTCTCTTTACTGAGTTTGTTTAAAATAGGAGCGATTGTGTTTAAGATTTGGTAATTATTGCCATTATTCGTCCTACACAAGAGTATTAAATTTGCTATTTAAAAGATAAAGAAATATGCAGTGTCACCACTTATAGAAGACCACAACTTACCTATCCATTAAACAGTACAATTCAAGTCACTTCTCTAAAATCTGTTACTCTCATAGAGTGACAATGAATAGTAATGACTAAACCCGGTCCTTACGTTCAAATTTTTTTTATTTTTTCCTCATTAATGATTATAGAAGTGCTGTGCACGCCTATAAGTGACGAATTCACCGCAACGCCATTCAATATAACTTAATATCTAATGTAATGTGTTAGTGAATAAGTCGTTGGTGTGTCAATAAATAAATAAATAAATAAATAAATAAAAGGAACCATTTACTTAGCACTCGTAGCATTTGCTTAATTTACCTAACTGTTCCTTTGAAGAGAGTACTAACAGTAAATGCTAGTGAAAGATGAAAAGCTCTTACGTTCGGGAACAGTTGGGGTATTGAATTTGACTGTGGGAGCGAGTGGCTAAGAAATTGCTTAGTGCGTACTCTGGGGTGTCGGATGGGCTGTTTGCGAGAACGTTGCTTCGGGGAAAGATGGTCTATGTGAATTTCTGGTTTGGCGAAAATCCCAGCATTTTGTAAAAAAAAAACACCTGTCTGTTTTATTGCGGATTTACACTTTCACTGCATAACCGAATGTCGTTTCGGAAGCAATTTATATTTAGACAGTAATCCTAAAAGTGGAACAGTATTTTTATTATTTGTTACCGCGAGTAACAGATTGTAAGCAATGCCTGCATGTAATACACAAAGTTTAGAAAAAAGCAATAATTTCTATAGAAGAATCTCAACCAAGGAAGAATCATACCAAAAAGTAAGATTGCTTCATTGTTTAACGTTACAGAGTCCAGTTTTACCATAAACTTGTAGTGCATTTACCCGTAAACTAACAAGTTTCATCATTTCCAAAGGAATTCGCTCGTACATTCAGAACGAAATGTTTACTTTTGATGTAAATGTTTGTATTCGGATAAAGGACCCGAGACTAAAGCGACTTTGGCAAACGCTTAGGTTTCGAAGTTAGTACAAAAGTATACAAAGATATACGTTTAGTTTTTTGCATTTTATAGAGACTTATACATAGGTAATTAATTAAACTGTAGTATTTATATGTCGGAGACTGTCAATAGTACGGACACTAAACGTCACGCAAGCGCGCCCTCTGGTGTGGCGTTTCCGGTGAAACAACATTTTGGCGCGCTTGGCAGAGTAGGTGGGTGGGTCGGGCGTGGCGTCCGCGGAGCTCAGTCTTGGTCGAGTCGTCGTGCTGCGCACATCTCGATACTTGCCTTTCGTTACTTGTATTGTACCTAGTTTATTGCCTAGTGTTGTAGTACTGATTGTAGAACCATATTGTAAAGTGTGTAAAGTGTCTTTTGAAATTAAAAGTGATAAGGTTCTTCTAACCTAACAGACAGACATTGTTGCGTGGGAGTTTGTTCCGCCACTTCTTCTCCCCAACCAAAACACATAGGAAGTGGCGAAGGGCGGGGCGTTTTGGGGGCTGTCTTTTGTTCTGACTAATTTTGAATAAACGTTTGAGTTTTTAGTTTGTTTGAGGTTTTGAGTTTCTTTGAGTTAGTCTCTTTGCTTCATTACCCTAACTGATGTCGGACGATAGGTGCCATCCTTGATGTTCGACTCCGACATATACATATATATTAGTGTTTTAGTAACTAAAAGCTTTACAGATTCGAACTTATTTTTTGTGTCTATTGGCGTACCCATTTTGTCTGATAAATGTCAAGAAAAGAGCCTTGCCTAAATTACTGAAGAGTCAAAAAATACAACAACAAAATCCACAAATATTTTAAACACAACACATATCCCATTATTATTTAATTACAAAGTTAAGAACAGATTTTTTTACATCACCTAGAACCAACCCTTCTCTGCCGACGGGTAGATCATTTTTCCGGTGCATAGTTGGGGTTGTAATAAGTGATGAGTTGCCCCCAAGTATTCTCGACTCCGGAGACAGCTTGATGTAAAGTCCTCCACATAGAATGGGAATTGCCATCTTCCAGCGTGATTTTATTAACTAAATGTTTATATGCTTGAAAGACGCTGACGGAACTAAAATAACAGACTTCAAACGTAGCTTTAGTTACGTATGTCTGTCATTTTGTATTTGAAATGCGGTTTAGGTCTGGTTTTCTCTTTCCTGCTATATATGTATATCCCACACGCTTACTTCACTCTATCGATGTCGGTTTCAAACAATATCCGATCTGGTTCAATAAAAATATAAAACGTTTTTAAAACACATAACAACTAATTTGAGGCGAGTTATTTCTGAACACACTCAACGAGACCAAAATAACGCGAAACATATTCAACGAATTTAGCAGAACGATTAAAATACAAAAAGCCAACCGCAATGCAACAGAATAATGATAAGCGGACATTCATAGTGAATACAAATTCACTCACTTATTCCATTTATTTTAAACAATAACGTTATCAGCGTTCGACAAAGAGAGGTGTTGATGCAAATGAACGATATAATCTGGCCGAACATTTTGCTTTCTGATGAAAACTTGTTGTCAATATTTTTATCGCACAAAG
Source organism: Helicoverpa zea x Helicoverpa armigera (assembly GCA_033682625.1). NCBI lineage: Eukaryota > Metazoa > Arthropoda > Insecta > Lepidoptera > Noctuidae > Helicoverpa > Helicoverpa zea x Helicoverpa armigera. Next base: position 4,443,155 of record JAWIIS010000029.1, read on the forward strand.
GAGGCTTTTTGGACGGGGAGAGCACTCGTATAAAGTAACATGAGTAGGGAAAATGAAAAAGTTGCCCGCGGAAATGTCGCCGATACAAGAATTGGAGTAAATGGAAAAACTTTGTCGAACACGATAAAAAGAAAATTAAAAGCTTTCTGATTTTGAGATGACATCTCGCTGATGCACGTTTTTATTGTTGCCAAATGTGAAATCGATGTATTTAACGTAGCCGTGCGTGATTTGTAAAGGTATACCCGATATTGCTTCGGTAATAAACGTTTACGAAGACGAGAGAGAAAGCAGAAAAGGTTTCGTATTAGTAGCCAACAATATTTTATCATGCCATAATGTAGCTGAAAATAAAACCTTTTTCCAATATTGCTCTCGAGCTGCTTACAAAATAAATGAAGTTGTTACATAATAGAATGCACTTGCTTACAAAAGTTTCATTTTAAAATTGCATTCAACAAACTTTGTGCTTTTAATCCGTTCAGGGACAAACTCAAAGCAGCTTTCGGTGGGCTTTACTCTGTCGGCCACCGCATGCGGATTTTGTCGGACAGTTGCAAGTGGCGCACCCTGTACATAGATTAATGTGTGACGCATACCGCATGACGCCTGACGTTCCACCCACTTTGTAGTTCTGATTTTATGATTTCATGGGTGAGGCCGCGTGAGCTCGGTTAACCCACCAATTTATGTCTTTGAATACTGCCCGAATAAAATTGTATTCCATTTTAACATTGTCCGTGTATTTTCGGTTTTATTGTTTGCAGGCGACAATTGTGTAGTTATGTTTATTCTTTAATACGTGCGTCTGACATATATCTTTATGTAAATAAATTTTGCATCTCAATGAATAAAAAATAAAAGTGTATTCTTTTAGCATTTTCAATTATGGCAATAATATTCGTGTTTCTGGCAAATAGTTTTGGTACATACATGAAATTGATTGGCCATATCTATATCGGTATGATTGGAGCGAATACAATTCTGTTGGAGCAAGGGTTAGCTCGTATCTTTTGTAGTAAACAATCATAGGTATGTTCATTCGAAACCTATCTGATAAAGCAGTATTATGTCGTTACAATAAATGATTCAATTTCCTTTACGCAAGTATCGGATCCACTTAAGTATTATGAAAGTAATAGAGGAGAGGGAATAGTTTTCTTGCTGACGCTACTTTTACGATAATGACAGAAAACGCGGTCCAATATCTATAAAATATTAGAGCCGTACTTGTCCGAATACCGGACGCTAGCGAGCCGGACCGGGCCGGAATGAGACGCTCGTTCATACATTTGATTGTCAGAATTAACTTTAACCGATGGTTGAATAAGCTTTTGTAATAGATGGATTATTGGCGGTGGATAAATCGAGCGATGTGTGCAATCGACATTATATGTGATCTTGGGTTTAAGTTAACCTGGACTTATGTAGGGGAGAGTAACTTTTGCAAATTAAGAAGTAAGATATAGGTTCACTATAAGTAGCAAATTAGGTACTTAACAACTTTTGTAGACCAATATAATGTGTCAAAACAATTGAGAAGCGGATATGATTTTTTTTTAATATAGTGTTTTTTTTTATATAAAATTGTACCTGACAAGTTGACCATCTAAATGAAAAATACACAAAGAAATATACGCAAAAAATTTAAAACTCTCTATACTTTATACCCGACCCCTTTGCTAGCAAAACACTGGACTGCGAGGGGCGTACTAATACCAGGATTTAGTTAATGCAGGGATTTTTAAGCGTCAGTTCACTTAAACCTGATATTCCGTTCTTTAAAACATCAAGTTATTTCTGGACTGGTTGGAAATGAAATAGATATAAGGATTTGTGATTTAAATTGCTATTATTAGAGTTCGTTCTACAAGATGACATCGTAGGATCGGTAAGTTAAATGTTTCACTGTACTTTTTATCTGAATGAATGAAAATAAGCCTTTACTTAAGTCATTGGTTGTTGGCATGTGAACAACCCAAAACGAGATTTCAGTGTGTTTAAGCTTGCTGAAAGTAAAAGTTGTCAAAAGTCCCAAAATGGTTGGGATGTTTGTTAATCTTGCAGGCAAAAACTACGTTACAGCATCAGAAGAATACTAAGTCTATCTTTTATATGGGTTCAGGATGTCGTTTTCTATGAAATCGGGCGAAACCTTGTCAAACAACTACTAAAAAAAAAACAGCATACTCTCATTATTCACCCATCTTTAGATCAACCAGTAAGCACGACTTGACTTTACAGAAGATATAACATTTACGTAACTTCCACTTTATCTCCGAGTTCCCCAAGTATGTATCGTAAGGAACATTAAAATTCAGATGTGTGTATATTTAAATGAAAATGAGATAAACGTTATATGTCATGAGCTTACGACAAAGTTACTGAGTATGAACTGCGTGTAAGCGGCCAGAGTTAACTGAAGTTAATTCATTATAAACAAGTTAGCGAAAACTAGCATTTCGTAGCTGTAATTTCAATCTGACTACATACCTATAGGTATATGCAGATATCCAAGTAGGTACGTGAGTTTTGTATGATATAATTTTCATAATTCTGTGCTTTAATTCATTTTGAAATTATCACTCTAATATGATGGAAAGCAGTTTGTAAGTTGAATGGATAGATCTTTATTGTAACTTTTTTATCCCTGAAAGGATTATTCACTCTTACCTACATGACGCTATATTTTAAGGGATAGAAATACTTGAATATTCGTGTTCTACGCGCACACTGGACACACGCCTCATTCGTAATGAAAATGAGAGACATAAATACAAAAGCTATAATTTTATTACATTCAGCTGTCAAAAAACCGAACTTTCAAAAATGGAACCCGAACTGACTGCACTAAAACGTCCATATAATACCTGGTCACAGTTTGTTTGGAAAACTGTAAGCAGCGCTAATGAAGGGATTAACGGGAAAAAGTGGCCCTGCCCCGACTGGCTCGAACCGGCTGGAACCGGCTTAGCGCTGAGATCGGATCATTAGTGAGCGATACACCTGATTAGGGCTCCCTAGATCCTTTGATACCGCTTGATATATGCTTTCATCTTACGTGACTAAGTGATTCGGATGTGAAGCGATGTACGCACAGGTATGGGGCGACATTTAGGCCGTGTTAAGTGGATGACTGCTAATGTGACTCTCTGAAGTGTTATGTGTTATGTAGGTGAGTATTCTTAACGTTTTCAGATGGCATTTTATTTACCAAGAACTGTTTTACCTAAACTTTCAATTTATTATTGATGAAATATGCTCTATAAATTCATAATTCATGGTAGTGCACTTATTTACATTGAGTTTTTAGATAGTAAAGTAGAAATAGAATATTCGTTTGGTATTTTGCTCTAGTCTGAATTAGACACCAAATATCTACTACAAACTAAAAATATTAAACAACTAAAAATATTCATTATACTTGTATTAAATATTTATCTTAAAACTAAACCTCCGTGCTCCGTATTTTATATACAGGTTGTGCACAATTCATATACATGTAGTACCTCGGTGCAGCCACTTGGCCCAGAGAGCGCCACTGTCGCATAATGCGGCCACTCGGTTACCCTGCATTACCGGAGAGCCTTCAAGTATGTATGATACAAGCTTTAAAAATGTATAAAAATATTTGAAGTTCAATTTGACACCTGTCAAAAGTTTCCAAGAAGAAAGGATAAAGTGAAGATCAATATAGGTGGTGAGAGAATCAGAAACTATTTGAAGATGTAGTACTAATTCCAAATTCATGGATTTTATCAATATAGGAAGATTAGGGATTTCAAGAACTACTGTCACAGTAAATAGTAGCTTCATAGTCATCTTATTCTACTCAGCTTCACTATTAATAACAAAAATGACATTACAGCACCTACACAGAAGCTGTTGTTACCAACAGCTTTCAACCTTTAATAAATAAATAAATAAATACACTCTCATAAATAAGTAGCTAGGTATATACAATTTAAAAGGGAACTCGAAGTGCGGGTTAAATTGAGCATTATACACGCTGTATGATTTATACTCTAAGCAGGAAACTATAAAATGGGTCGTTGGTCGTTACTCTGCATATTTTCTAGCTTGCTCACTGCCTGTTTGACTAAGTCCTGAATTATTTATTGGCAATAACAAGCTGCGGTATAGCGATTAAATAAAAATAATACGAATGCAATTTTCTTTGAGCTAATGGCTAATTGACTGAGATCAAGATTTATATTTTTTTTTTTTTATATAGGTAAGTACGTAAGTACACTTACATCATTGAAAAATGAATGCATTTTCATTTGTTTTCTTATTTTAATGACAACTAGCACTGTTTCACTCACGTCTCGCGGAAATTACACCGGTACCAAAATGAAATACCGCTTATGTTACCCGGAAAGAGTGGCTTTCCAATAGTGAATGAATTTTTCAAATCGCTTCAGCAATTTTGGAGCAAGCAAACAAAAAAAAGGTGACTACTTTATTTTATTAGTATAGATATAGAAGTATATAAATAAAGATGACGGCAGTCTAGTTATCACGTAGCTACATTTGTTCCAACAACAGCTCAACTAAATACACAAAAAAAAAACCTGTGTCAATGAAGGTTTCATTAGAAAAATATTGAACAAAACAATATTCTTGCAAGCCAGTATGTGGTGGGAGACAGCCGAGCAGATAAGAATAGCTTAACTAAAGGTGAAAGGTTAATTACTAGACGCTGGCACCGTACTGTATAAGCAACGTCCATATAATTACGTTACAACCAATATTGCCACTCGACAGCCTATTCTATTATCAATTACACAAGTTAATTAATAAGCGTTGAATGTAATACAGTTATCGGCACGAATCTTGAGCTCGGACCTTCACCTGCGCAGAAGTAATTTATTGGGTCCCTTTTGTGGTATGAAGTGAGGCGCGGGGTCGGGCTAAAGCGGTGATTGGCCCGCAGTGCATCGCGTCATAGCCGTCACTCGGGATTGGATCTTTGCTAATAAATCACTTCTGCGCAGATGTAGGTCAGAGCTCAAGATTCGTGCCAATAACTGTAAACGCCAAGATTTTCAAATCCAACAGATGGACTAACAAAAACCCATTTCCCGGGTCATTTGCCACAAAAAAACAAATCCAAGATGTTTTTTTGCCAACAAAATCGTATGCAATAACGATTAAAATAAAAAAAAAATGAGCACTTTACTTGTAAACACGAACCGTGAAACGTTTTAAGCAAATCTTTAGTCGCATTAAGAACATGTAATTGTATTAATGCTCTAATCAGGCCATCTCTATTCAACCACATTTTAAAGTTACATGTAATACGGTTGAACGGTCGGGCGGTTCCCTAAGTTTTAATAGAAAGAGTATCTGCTTTTACAAAGCGAGGCTTTGCTAGTTTTAATGATTTGCTTGCCTTTTATCTAGTAGTAGCTCGACTGCAAAAGAGTTTGAACTAGCAGTATGTTTTGATCATTATTCTATGCTTGCTTTTTTTATCGTTGAGACTTGTAAAAGAATGTGTGTCAAAGAAAAAAATCCCGATTTTTTTTAGGTACATTTATAGCACAACAAAAACCTTCGTGACTATTTAGGAGCTATACTGCTATAAATAAAAAATACAAATAATATTCAAACCAAACAACGTTTGACAAAATATGAGCGGAAATGTCAAGACTATATATTTGAGAAAATGTATTCAGTCTCGTTACCGTAAACTGAAAAGGTCATATTGATTCTACATTATATAAAGTATTAGTGATAGTATAACGCAAAGGAAGAAAGTTGAAGTGCTTTATTATTTCAAAAATACGACTCTTAATAGAATGTTTGACAAACAGAATATTTGGCAAATGGCATCATTAAATTTTATTATGACGCATTTCAAAGTTTAGGAGTCATCAAGTGACAGTAAAATACAATCATAAATTTCTTGACAAAACGAAGCAAATAACGGGAAATTTGAGGATCGAAATTCTTTGTAAATGACTCGATAAAAATGATAATATGTATATTATGTGAGGATGTATTATTATAATCATTTGTTGTGGGCGTTGCTTTTACGGAACAAATTGAGGTATGCTTGAAAAGAACGTGGGTGCTTACCTAAGTACACTAAAGTACCTTTTTTCCTCAATATTCAGGTTAAACCTCTTTAGGGTTTTTATGACAATCATGGGAAGGATCTCAAGGACGTCTTCCGGATTTATGAGAATTTATAATGATCCATTGTTATCCAAAAATCTTATTACAAATTCGGCATCTATTTATTTTCTACTTCTATTCAAAATCACTATTTATAAAACTTAATAATAAACGTTCTTCCGTAATGATGTCACCTTAAATCAGAATAGCTGTTACTAGTAGGAAATTGAAATTTGAACGTGAATGTTCCATTTATAAATCCCGGCAAGCTCTTGTTCCGTTCTATCCATATTATTATATGGATTTACATGAATAAAAAGTTTCACTTATCGAACTTCGACGTCTGTTATGTCATTGTTCACAGATTAAATAGAAGGATTTTTATGAAAAAGTTTGCATGAAGCATATTGGATTCGAATTTTAAATTAAGGTTTTGTGAAAATGTGGTCGTAATTCTTTTGTGAAAAGGCAATAAACGGTGATTTAAAATCTATGCTATGTGGCCAACGTAGTCTTTGGTATACACGAAATGCAAAGAAAATAGTTATAATAATGAATATTAGTGATTGTCAGGAATCACAAGCCATGACTCAGAATATCCTTTTCAGATACTTATCATAGAGATACATACAAAATACAAACTACAAACATGTTGCAAGTCAGACAAAAATGTTTGTATGTGATGAAGTCTTGGTACGAAACACTCTTGATACAGTCGGAGATTGGAAGTCTGCCCGACAAATAGCGACAAACCCAATACCGATGTACGACCTGTGAATATAGTGCGATATACTCGTACCACCTTGAGAATCTTTTTAAATAACACGTTGCTTTTGAACTTTTGCAAAATCATTATGTTCTTATTTTACCTTGCTTTACTAAAGCATCTAGATATTCAGATATTGTTTGCCTTTTAATGCAAGGCATGGCTTGATTATAATATTTATTTTAGCATCATCAACCTTGCCATTTTGTACCTACCTGTAAATTAGTTCAATTAGTATTTATCAAAAAACCCTTCCTATCGGACTGGCTAATGTTTAATACACGATATGATCTTTAAGAGTAAAGATTTTGACTTACGATTTTTTTAAGAACTTTCTGGAAATTAATGCAAGGGTTGTCTGAGCTAATTTACTGCTGTGTGCATTCCTAAGTCGCTAGCTATCATAAGTTATCATTCGACGACGTAACTGTTGAATAGGAACAACACGAGCTCTCCAGTATAAGCATGAAACACAGTTATCAGGCATTATATAGCATAAACACGCATTGATAGTCAGCGCGTATGAGCCAGTAATAGCCTGTTTTCCCTAGGTGACTCTCGGTACTAGCATGGAATGATAAGCAGTGCTATGATATACGGAACTTAGGTATAAAAGCCAACGATTGCTGTGTTATTATTATGGTGAATGTATTCACAGTTGAGTGCGTATAAGGATATAAAAGGTCTTATTTCATGAAGATTACTACTTGATATCTACTTGGTATTGGACCTCTTTAGCAATTTTTTTAATATAATTTGAAAATATCACCTTCATCAAAATTGTTACACAACAGATAAGTATAATATGGATGGTTTGAGAAAATAACAGTGTGCAGGTATATATTTTGTTAATAAATGAAACATATTATTCCTGCTATTCCAAATCGTTAAATCACGTAATTCAGATAACTCACCGAAAGACTATGTACTCCAGTTTAATTCGTTCCCCGCTTAGAACTACAAACTAGAAGAGAGGACTTAAATAGATATTTTTCTTCGCTTAATCCGTTTGCACACTTCAAAACCTAGCCGTAGCAAAGCAAATCAAATAGAGCAACTCGCAATAAATAGCGTTTTCGTGTTTCTTTTCAAAATAAAATCTCGTTAGACATTTCCAGTCTCATTCCCTCGCTTCGTTCACGACATACTGGGATTAAAGTAGATCAAAGAGTTTCCATTTTTCAATTGATAAGTTTTATTATATATCATTCTGATGGAGTCTTTGAAAGTGCTGCAATATGTTACGCGGTGGTAGCGTTGTTTGTAGATTGTTCGCTATATGTCGCTGTAGTAGTATTATGTTTGTTTATTTTTTAGTATTGGTAGTAATATAGTCCAATCAGTTGAATCGATTTTTTTGTCTGTCGAACTAACACGAGCGGCTGCTTGTGCTTTAAATACGCAATTGGTACCTGACTTACGGCCATCGGTGGGGAAGTAAGCAAGTTGTAATTTGTTGAAAAACGGAATCACAACAAAAACCCCTACCAATAAAACACAAAACACGTCAACAACACACACAAATAAATTAATTACAACATTAACAAATTGAGAAAAACACGGCGTGCAAATAAACGGACCGCACACTGCAACGTTATTTTGGACTCATTAAACCAGGGCTGATTTTACACACATATTCAGAGAGATAACTTTGCTGGCGTTATACAGTTAAATGGATTAAATTCGGCCGCAGCTGGATTGTTCGCGTAATGGACACCCTGTACATGAAAACGTTGGGCAAACTTGATACTGCGAACACTGTGTGTTAGCAATTTTTACTCCAATTTATTGGATGCCAATGACACGCTATGAATTATTTTTAAATTGTGGATATTGTAGTCTTTTGTTCTCTTTTTTTTTTGTACGGAGATAGTTTTACACGAAGTTGAAGCAACCGGTTTGTTCGATGCGGATTTAAATAAATTGGTGCAACGGATACCTATGTAATCAAAATCGACCCTTTTAAAAAATGTTTTAACAGAAGATTTTATTTAGATTGACGGTGACGAGTGAAGAAGTATATTTGCAAATCCCAAATCATTAAAAATATTCCGTTAGTTACCCTTGTATGACGAAGCAATAGTTTATCAGAAGAATTCCTTAATATAAAGGTTTCCTGCGGCCTTTCCGCACTTCCATACCATTTTTTTCCAATTTCATCGAAATTTAACGCCCGCGAAGGCAATGGGCCCCGGATTATTGAAAGTCGTTCCAATAAATCATATAACAAAGAGTTCCCTTTACATGAACCCGTTATTGACCGCTTCATTCTACGTAGGTTTAGGAATCTATTTATATTAAACACAAATAAACGTACTTAAGGCTTTTAGGCTCTTAATATACTTTTGTTATAGCCCCACTGTTTGCTCTCAAAGGTTAGGCGTAATCCATAATGATTATCTTTATTCACAAAGTTCAGCAATACCGCTACTAAGTACCAATCTACAAGTAATGAATGTTTAAAGCTAAAACACACAAGTAATCGTCTAGGCAACAACCTCGACGTAAAGCAGTTCAATTTAATGCGAACGCAGCTTAAAAACTTTTATTAAGGGAAAAGTAATAAAAGTTGAAGAAATAATTCCCACCTACGTTTAAAGAGGTTACCGAAAATTTGAGTCATAAAACTCTCCCGGCGCAGGCACCAGCTACATTAACCAAATTGTACAAAACAAACATATCTAATAATTACGCCACGGGCACCGAGGCTCGTTTTGTGGAATTATGCGACCGCCTGTAACTTTTTCAATCTGAACTTCGACAATTAAATTTACTCCCAAGTCTGAACATAACATTTCAATAAGGGACACGGATCGGTTAGAACCCGTGTTTGTGTTACAAAAAAGTATTTGCGTTCCGCACAATTTAATTCTTGATAATCCGCGAATTACGCAAGCTGAAAAACGTGCTTAGGTTCGACAGTACAATGGAGCTGTATGACTTGATAAATACGATAAGGAATAGCAGTTAGAGAACGGTTTGAAAGAGCTCGTAGGATATATCATTAATCTTTACATTACAAATTCATTCGGTAAGAACTCACTCACTTGGATTAAGCAGAATTATAAATGAAGTGTCACACGAACGCGCACAAAAAGTGTGAAAGGAGGAAAACCTCTGAATAAAGCGACGTCTGCGTCAGTTTTTAACTCGGAGATGAAGGGAGTGGGTCGTACGCACAGGGGATTAATCTAGTAATTCTCAAGTTTAAATACGGAAAAGAACTGTAACACAAAGGCCGTACCGTCCCTAGATTTTGATTGAAAAATCGATATCGATAAAAGTTTATAGACAGTTCGCGGAAACGATCGTCAAAGATGCTATTCTGCGCGGCGTTGTTTCATTATGTCCTTTGACGATTCTATTTGCATGAATAGACTTGTTAAGTTGGTTAGCTCAAATTGTTTCTCTGGCCCTGCAAAACTAGCCTAATCATAGCCCCAAAAACAACAAAAGAGTTTATTCCTAGCTTGACTTGTAAAGTCCTTGTCAGTTGCAAACGTATTTCATGTGTGTAAAGTAGTAGGGCAACACAGTAAAGTTTGTTGAATAGATAGCTAAGTGCTACTAATTGGGGGGTGAGTCTTGGCACACAGCTTTTGCTACTGCATTTGTTAGAATAACCTAGTTCACACAACCTATCATTAGGATATAACAACCCGAAACAGTTCACCTACTATTAACTAAACTGTATCAACTTTATCTACAAGGGCTAAATAGATACCTATACACTTCAGGTTAATTTTGATGATAAATGACTGCAATAAAATCTATCACATTAGTACACATTTATATTCTAATCTATCATAATAAATTCATCACATCACTATGGCTTTTGAGCAAATTGGGCATAGATATACATACATATACCTATGTCTTTCAGGTTTTAGATGGAAAACAACTGCAATACAATCTACGAATAAAGAAAAATTCATCATATTACTATTGATTTGAGCATATAACATTTTTATTTCAGTAAAATTAAAAATAAACGTTTTCTGAATCGCACATTATATCATAAAGCCATTCACATGATGACTTATGTCCCCATTATCGGCATTTACGTCATAGTGAGTAGGCTGAAACTTTTACTTCGGTAGTTCTTGACACCAAGTCGTATCACAATGATATATAGGACCTTCGACTTTTTGCAATTCTCTTTTATAAATAGAAAGGGCGAGATAATATTAAGATTTTTTTGAAGGCATTTAAATAACATTGCAAACAATTATTTCTTGCCACTATAAGTTTCAGCAGACGTTACGGGTAGTCAGAAGCCAGTAAATCTGACAGCAGTCTAACCTTGAGGTATTGGGTTGCCCGGGTTGAGGAGGCCAGATAGGGCAGTCACTCCTTATAAAAAACTGGTATTCAGACGCATCCGGTTAGACTGGAAGCCGACCCCAACATAGTTGGAAAAAGGCTCGGGAGATGATGACTTATCACTTACCAATCTAAGCTCTAAAATGCTTAATTTAAATTGGACACCAAACCAGTCACTATGAAATGGAAATTACTTAGTTACAAACACTCATAAACGTAAACAAACGTAACAGTTGTATAATTTAGCATTGTAATCATAAAATAATGAGACATATGATTTGTTAGATAACTTTGCTTCATAACGGGGCTTACGCAAACTAGGCCACACGTTATATAATTTAGTATTCAACTTTGTAAAACGTAAAATACTTACATATTTTGATTATCAATTTACTCTTGTTTTAATAAATTCTTTTGAAGATTGCACATTTTCACAACTTATTTAAATGTTGACTTTTCATTAAACATTGGACGCTAATTTGGGGGAAAAATCATAAAATATATGTGGCAACTATGCGCCCTAGACCATCAACGCCCATCCTGCAAACGAGAAAAGATATTTCTTAATGTATTACATACTTACGTTAGTTATAATTTATTTATTGTTAGCTAGTAACATCATGATTAAACTTCAAAATAAACAGTTACCTATCTTCAGTAGATGTCCAATTCTAAACATGTCCACCTACTCAACACAGTCTTGCGGTCGCCATTAGTCCAAGTGCGAGTCGCGACCACAATTAGCCCAAGACGTGCCCTAACTTGCTCAGACGCGTCGACTGCCAAATCTGAAGTTCATTGAAAATGCATGTAATGTCGACCGCAACTTGTGGCGACTTACCACCACAGAGTTGCCGCGGTCAGTGGCTTAGTCTGCCCAAACACTTAGACAGTCAAATACGTGTATAGAGAAAAGTACATACCTACATACATACGTCTTAACTCTTGCGGCATCGCTGACGGAATTATTTTTTCCTAGCCTAAATTGCTATCAAAGTTTTTTTTTTTTAATATAATGTCGGGACACCTTTTCACACACGGTCGGTTAGCCCCATGCTAAGTTATTGATTAACTTGTGTTATGGGTGCTAATACAACTGATAAATTACATAATATGTAGCTACATATATGCATATTATAAATACATATGATAACACCCAGGCCACGGCCAACAAGCACGCTCATCATACAAATGTCAACCGAACCGGGAATCGAACCCGGGACTTCAGGTTCGGCAATCCAGTTTGTAAAGTTGTTTCGGAGATTTGTAATGTTTTTACGGACCGTGCATACATTAGAATGGATCTAGGACACCCTGTTATTTTGTCATTACAAATGGGCACATTTGTAACATTGCTAGATAGGTTTGTTTCCACATTCTCATAGTTAGGTGATAACAAACACGTTATGAGCTCATAATTGCTTCTATTTGTGCTAAAGTATTGTGTTACGTCGTAGTATTGTTTATACGTAATGTGTTAACAATGTTTGTTTTCTCTTCAAACGGAAGGCTCTGTTTTGTATAGCAACAGAAAATATTAGCTATGTTATAGCAAACATACTGTGTTTTGATTATACACCCTAATTGAAATACATAACAAATATTTTATGAAAGCCTTAACTGAGGAACTATTTAAATTGGGGGTTAAAACATGATGAAATATAAGCACGGGACACATTTAACCTCATTTATAATGAATAATTATTGACTTATGTATCGAAAGTGGTTTAGAAATTAAACAAATAATAATGGGAAATAGCATTCCCAAGGAAAGTTAGCGTCAGGCAGTCGGCCAGCTGTAAAACTTACGCTAAAACATGTTAAGTTCACAATATATTATGAAAAGAAAAGTATGGTAGAAGAATGCTGCATGCTGCGCCGACCAAAAATAAAATTGGGATAAGGGCAGGAAGATGATGATCGAAAGTGGTTCTCCATTTCAACTATTGAATTTCAACATAGCCAAATAATTTAAATGCAACAAAATGACTATCTTTTCCAGACAAAAAACTTGCTAAAATATAACAATAGATACAACAAAAAAAACTTTAATAAAAACAACTAACGCTCACAATAACAGAGGACGTCTCAATTCAACATGGCGCTAATTTACATTCTGCCATCTTCATTCAAAGCAACGCAAAAAGAGATGACGAGACGTTCTGAACGTTCCCTTTGTCGTGCGAACACCGACTGACAGGGCGTTCCGATTTGTATGTAGATAAATGAAAAAGGGTATTAGAACCCTGTTACGCCTGATGTTTGTGTAGAATGTAGATTTAGAGGGAAAGCGTTGATTTAATTAGGCTGGTTCTTATTTTATGTCATTTTGAAATAATAATTAGCCTTTTAAATAAAACTACTTTTACGGATTTTATCGCGGTTATATTAGTATTATTAAATCCCGAACTTTTGGATCCTTTACAGCATCCATGATCACGGGCAGACTGAAGTCTCTTTGACCATGTGATAATTTAAATGTCTAATATTCGCGTAAGTGTCAGAAATCAATATAATAAGCCTGTTTATCTTTGTAAAATGTTTGTTATTTTAAAAGGCCTTCTTAGCCTGATTTAGGGTTGGAACTCGGGATACCGTATTCAACAGTCGTATCTTGTGACTGTAGACCAACGAAGCAGTAAAAAAAAAGTAATATGCATTATACTTAAACTTGACCAGATAGGGCGCAACTTACTAAACTAAGCAGTCACGTTTCATGCTGATAGGAAAACTTCAATATTGAAAGCAGTTCCTTGACCTGACTTTTACAACTTTTGGGCAATTTCTTAGAATCATTTCCATTTACATATTCGCCACACCTTAACCAAATCAGACAGAATACCTTTTATATATCGATATTACAGATCGATATTATATAACAGCAGTGCAATTTTGAAAACATGTGTAAGTACCTAATATCGAGCCACTTCTATTCTTCATTATTGTTATGCAAATAAATTCCACACTTAATTTTATAGTAAAAATATGAAATGCTGTAAGTACATTATACAAAATAATTTTAAAATGACTTTAGTAAAACGAAATAAAGCATCAAATTATTTACTATATCAAAGTCATTAGGGCGTCCACACATCGATCGTTTGTTCAAAAGCGTTCACGTGGTTATGAAAACTCTATTGTGAGTCAATCATACGTTTGTGAACTTGTTTAAATGAATCTATAGATAACAACGTAACTTAAATTACATATTAAAATATGAAAGTCCCTTGCATTTACAAAAAAAAATAATTTGTTCAGAAAACCATTGTTCAATGTTCTAGCATATTTCTAAAACAAAGTTGTATACATAATATTCTATCATACTACGAATTCACCTTAAATTAAACTTGAACACGAAAAGTCAAACTATAAATGAAGAAACGTTGCCAACAATATGGCTGAATATCAATAACATCTACTGAGTATATTTGTTCCATTGAATATACGAAATAAACTGTAATACTACTGAAATATATTAAATCCCACCAAAAACATTAAATGTAAAAAAAGCCAATCCTCTACGCAATTCCTCCACCGTAAAAAGTTTTGAGATCGCATAGAAGCCAAGTCCTGTTCAACTTTATTTGTAATAATAAATCAATATTTTGTGACCATATCAATAGTTTCGTTCACTTTACAATAATATTGACTTGGCCATGAGCACAATAAACTACAAATATAATACAGCATATCTTGGAGAGGTGAAAGTCAATCATGAAGTTTAATATCACAGAATTAAATACTTTTAATTGTTACTAAATGACCGACAGTCAGTATCATCCAAAATCATGAACTGCACATTTACTATGGCGCATGTTTGGTCCATGGTGATCTCAAATTCCAATCAGTCCAATCGTAAAATCATGTCCATATAGAATGTATCAATTCAATGGTATTTACACATTATTTCAGGGAGCGACTGTTAACTTGTGCTCATGGCCAAGACAATATTATTGTAATGTGAACAAAACTATTGATATAGTCACAAAATATTGATTTATTATTACAAATAAAGTTGAACAGGACTTGGCTTCTATGCGATCTCAAAACTTTTTACGGTGGAGGAATTGCGTAGAGGATTGGCTTTTTTTACATTTAATGTTTTTGGTGGGATCTAATTTATTTTTTGTAGGTGTCCTTCTTCTCTAAGTATATAACAAATTAAATTAACTTACATGCAACTAACTAAATATATAACAAACTAAATATGTAGACCTAAACTAGCACGTAAACAACATTTTTTTTAAATAAATTAAACTATTTCGAAATTGTCGAATTTTTTAATCGAATATCTTTTAGAATAAAAGAGATTTATTTCAGAGGTATATGGCGCTATCACATGAAATTGTTTTTTTTTTAACTAAAAACCGTAGCGCGATTTAGACCAGGACAACGCCATCTATCGAGCGAGCATGCAGTATTTATCGCACTGCATTAATATGAAAGATTTTATCATTGTTCATTTTATTTTAACATAGCTTTTTTATTCATATGTATGTATATTTAATACATAATAACAATATACCACACTACGTAACAATAAAACAAATAGTAACATTTTGTACATAAATAAATAACAAAGTTATTAATGCAGTCAAAATTCATACACAATGTTCTTGAAAAACCGCAAATATAAATTTGTTTCCTATTTTTTTATTAAGTTTTAAGGTTTTTATAATTTTCCCTTTATATGTAGCTAATAACCTATCTTGGTGCCAAATTTGAAGGTTCTAGGTTTGCTAGAAGTACCTTAGACTTTTGATGATCGGTCAGTGAGTGAGTCAGTGACAAAATGGTGTAACTTTGATCGCTCATAACTCGTAAACTATTTATTCAAATTTCTTGTAATTTTGGAACTGAGCTTGTTCTAATACTTACTCTTGGCCATCGAAAGCCTAAACTCCTAGCTTTGTTCACATGGAAGATACAGGGGGCTGAAATAGCCGCGAAACGCTTCGAGAAAAGATGGTACGGCCGTGCCCGCTTTGCTCGAGTCTTGGCTGGGGCACTGCCGTGCCCTCAGACTATAGATATTTTACGAGTATTGTTTGTGCTCAATGTTCTTTAGAACTTTATGAACAATCAAATTGAAAATTTCTATTCGCATGAGTCATAATTTTATGTCATAACTTTCTCTATGTAAACGTTTTGCTTGAACCTTCTCTAAAATGTTACCTTTTTGAGTTGGGAAATCATCAAAAGATCCCGCTGTGGGTATAGCAGAAGGGAGTGTCAGACTTTAACTGACTTAAACCCACCATTGTTCTTTCAGAAACCCTTTGTGCACCAGGGTCGCGGACTCCTTCGACCAATCCCGCAGCCGCGATGGATTTAAAATGATGCCTTGGTAAGTTACTTAACCTTACCTGTTTATAAACATAAAAGATACTTAAATAATAGAAATAGTCAGACAAATAACTAATAAAAAATCCATTATGACTTGAAAATTAATCCTTTAGAAAAATTAATCAAAATTGATGACTCATTTTACCTTTCAACTTTAAAATAAATGACGGCTACCAAACTAGGAATAACTTTAACCAAAACCAGGTATATTAATACCAGCACTTTGAAAAAAAAACTGGAAAATAACAAGATAATTTCAATTCAGTCGTAGCTAACGAGACTCTGGAAATAAAAATAAAAAACTGGGGAGAGCAGGAAAAAGCTATCTGAACTACGCAACAGTCCTTTGATTCATTACAGTTTTCGATTAGGTCCCGTTAGTTTGGCTTTAAAAAAATATACTCGTTTTTTGTGTCTAGCGCACCGTTTTTGCTGGTTTTTGGTACCTGTGTTTTTTATGTACGGTAAACGTTTTAGTTTTAGGCTTCGAGGTATAAAACAATTTGTGGATGTAACTGTTTTGGAAGCGGTAATATGACACCTAGTTGATGAAAACTTGGACAAAAATTATTTTAATCGAAAAAGATAAAAATCATATTTTTACTATCTTTGAATTTGAACTTTTTTATTTCTCTGAATGCTTGTTAAATATTCTTTTCTATAAAATATCATTACCACGAAACACTTCAAAACAGTAAAAGATATGCAACACTTTACTTAGAAAACGTCTTACAGAAAAGACGTCGATTTTATCATATTTGATTTTCATAGCAAACTCATCTCTATGGTTTCTTTAGAAAGAGAACATAATATTTTCTTCGGATAATTATTTTTCTTGCATTGGGTATATAAATATCCGATAAAATTAATAAAATAATGTTAAGTTACTAATACTTATTATAACTTTTATTTTACTAATTTTATTCAATACAGCTATGAAATTTGGCAAATAACACAGATATTTAAAAAAAATATATGTATGTATATCTGTAGGCCAAAAAATTCAGACGGGCTCCTCAAATAGAACAATTACTTTTCTCTTGTGTTTTTAATAAATATCGGGCCACGATTTGGCACCAATTAAAAGTACAAAAAAAAGAAAACTACCACATTAAAAGCCACGAGTATCTAGTGTATGATATAAATAGGTAAGGATAAGGATGACTAACCTCGCCAGTCTTTAAACACCCACAGCATACCTACCCTCATCCATCTATCCTTATGCATTTGACACGTATGACCCGCCCCCTCCCAAAAGAAAGACTCCCACTCCCAGCGATTACACTCCCAAGTAAACAAACCAATTTACCTCATCAAATAATAGAACAAACAAATAACCTACTAAACAAAGTACATTCGATAAAAAAATAGTTATAACTCCAAGTCATTCAACTAAACGGACCGTGACTGCGCAGATGGAAAGATTAAGATTAACGAGAACACAAAACAGGAACGATATGTTCCCTTGTACAGCCTGATTGAATGACTTTCCATAAACAATGATACAACATTTCTTCTCATTTCTGTCTTATCCCTTATTGATCCCGCTATGAGGATAATAGACGGATATGTACAGGTAAACGTTTGAGAAATCGGAACGTAATAGATTTTTGTATAGATGCTTTGTGAACACTTTGATGTGTTACAAAGCATTTTCGTAGTTCTGTCTGCTCATGTAAAAGTTGAAGGGGTTGTGTATGTTTGAAGGGATGATAAGCAAAGATATTGTTTAGAGATAGACAAAGAATTTTGTGAAACCTGATTGTACGTAATGTGTTTTGTTTTGTAGCATACTTGTTCATAGACTAGAATGCTTTCTTTGATTAGTGTCTTTTTAATTGTAGCTTAATGCGCAAATATACCAGAATCGTCATCATCATTATCACTTTAAGTTATTTCCCAATGACATCAAAATTATTAAACGGTGCTATAAATAGGAACATTTTGATTTGCACTCACGTAATAAACGGCATCCAACAGTTAAATTTCAAATCAGCCCACAGACCATTGAACAACAACATGCACGCCAATTTCATAGAACATTTAACAGCACAAACATACATACGTCCCGAAAAGTGGGAACCCCTTCAGAGCAAGGCTCACTAAAAGTTTTTTCTAGAACCCGTGTCTTGATGCTCTAAAGTCAAGTTTGAAATAGGAGGAACGAGGCTCAAGTGCGCTCTCGTGAAAACCTCATTATTCCAAAGCACGGGCCCTTTGTATGACGAAATAAGGTTCCTTAACAAACCTCACATACGTACTCTGGTGGGAGACGAAAAAAAGTTCACTTTTCACCAGTATGTGGATGGGAATGTTCTAAATAAGGTTTTGTTTTGGGTGCTGTATATTTTATTTGGTGCGGTTTGGTTTACTGTAATCGTTATTGCTGTATAAAATGTAGTAATTAATCAATTCAGTATTGACGTAGATTTGATAAGGATACGAAATAATCGTTGCTTAAATTATTTTGTGAACTACGTCAAAATATATAGATACTGCTTTTTTGAGTACTTCTTAGTAATAGTTCAAACTACTAAGGCATTAAAAATACTCACAAGAAAAGTAGTACGTAATAAAATAAACTGCATAATGAACTCGAAAAATTATGAACATTTCTCTTCAAGACGTGCAAAGCTAGAACACCTTAGTTCTAAAATTTAAGTCGCTTAAGGAGAATTCTCGGGTAACCCATGAAATTGTTATAAACATGCTTCAGCTCTGAACGTTACGCTGCGAGAGCGACCAGCCATTTGTTCAAAAAGGCTTTTCCGCATTGGACCCGCGAATAAATAATGTACTTGTAACTTGAGTGATGATTAATGACACAATGAAATTGATGACAGTAAACTTATCTGACACTAGTTGATTTATTGAACGAAACTTGGAATTCAATCAGTTTTTTCAGGCCGACTCGTTTGATTAAACGACGTGAACGTTTTTCTAACTAGTAGATTGTTTTAGATTTTTTTGTTGTGATTTTGTGGAGCGATTGGTGTGTTTGAGGCTTAAGGCTTTTTAGACCCATCAATAATGATGTTAAAAGTTAATCCCACTGTAGAAAATTTCAACAATGAAAACTTTTCTCACATTACTTTTTATAGGAATAAAGTGAATAGGTGCAATACACTTTATTTCTATAAAAATGGCATGTATTTCTACAATAGTAAAATATTCCTATATTACTGTACCTTCATGACATAGTAAGTTATCAATAGAAACAAAGGACACGGTAAGCCTTTGTAACGTATTCGACTCGTAGTTGATTACTTCTACGAATGTCTACGCTCAGTGAGTGCGTAGCAAGCGCGTAGCGGAGAATGGCGTAGCGTTCTCGTAGCATACATCTCGTAGCACAAGTTTTGAATCAGCTGTATTAGTTCTAACCATAGATATAGAAAGGGCGCGAACCTATTTTAAATCTATGGTTCTAACCATAATGAGGTGATGAGAGGAGGTCAATGTCATTTGCAATGGCAGATTTTATTAAAGATCTTATTCCAATTTTAAATTAAATAATAAAAATAAAAAACCCAAAAATAACTGAAGAGTAAAGTAGAATAAACCTGAACGTACGTCTGAAGAATCGTGATGAGGTGAAACAATGGCACGCGACAGGACTCAAGCGGGCCCGACGCGACTTACTAAATCATTTCGCTGTACGAAATCACTAAGCTCGCAGTCTTAGCGCCCTTCCACACGTACCGAGCGGTGTCGCGCGACACACTTCGACCGCAGAATTTAATATAAGCGAAGTTGCATGTCTGTTGTGTGAAGCTAGGTTATGCTGATGAGAAATTATTTTAAATGAAATGACTTAATAGAAATCAAGGTGCGATAGCGGGTTGGGTTAGTTTGCTACTGTTTGTATGTTTTGATTTAGCTTTCCATCTTATACTTCTCTCAAATAATTATAACAGATGCAAACACTCGTAGCTTTATCAATTTCTCACATTCTGGTATATCGTTTTCTAGTAGAAGTAAAATTTTATAAAAAAAAATTCGCACTAATGAAGCAACTTACCAATGCGATAGCTTGTTAGTGTGAAACATCATAATCGAATTGTACAAAATATTCCCTCCCCAAACATTTCTGCACCGTTGACTTTTTTGTCTCGAAAGAATTCCAGTAAAGGTAACGGTAAAGATAAAGATTGTATTGTATTCAAAAGATTCTTCTGAAGTATTACAACAAAGAAATTACAAATCATTACTGATAAAACATATTTGCATCAAAGAAGAATATTCTAGGAAAATATACCTTTTAAATGGAAACTTTACACAGTAAACAAGATGAACTCGAATGTTTTAAAAGTTTCGCAAACTTTGTTAATAACTGAAGATTTTAGAATTCATTTAGAAGTAAAGTAATAGTTAAAGTGCTGTAAATCGTTTTATTGTACTTTACTTATATTTTATGCTGTTTCGTTTTTTACAGACAACGCTTGCCAGACTACACTTGCAGTCGTTAATTTTATTGATTCAGTTAACTGAGATAATTCTGAAGAATTATTTAGAATTTAATATCTGAGTGAAATCTCTTTCAAAATCGGCTTTGAAAATTTTATTGCTGTAAAGGTTGAATAGCCTAAAATAAATAGGTTAGACTAAGTCAAGATCAAAAAGATTCAATGACTACGTTGTATGGAAACTTTAATAATATGACAAATTGATACAATAAAGTTCATCCGTATATCTCAGAACCTCTATCAAGATGTATTTTACAGCAGTGAACCTTTAAGGTGCCGAACGATATTGGATAACAAAAACACAAATCTGCCAAAGATTGAAGTTTAGATTTATTATCTAAACTGCAAATTAAAACGCTTACATTCTAGAATGCTAAAACAGTCTGAAACTCTTCAAAGCATACCTACCCAGATTGATATTTTAATCGAGATATTCTTGATTGAAAAGTTTCGTTGGCTACGTACGGCTAACTCCGGATAAGAGGGAACTAGATAACGTTGGAAAGAATGAACTTGATTAAACTGCAGTGTCCGACTAGATGAGAATTCTGGGGGTTTTACTACCACCCTCATACAATGTTTCTGGATGTATTGCCCCGTAAAATACACGTGCGCTTCGTTTTACATTTTTGGAAATAATAACGTTTCACTACCTTCTCGCTAGAAGCTGTTTGAGGAACGTGATATTTTAAATTTATATTCCTTGTGTTATTTTAGGCCGATCCCTTTGTATTATTCTTTTGTAAAGAGTCATTTCATAATCACCGTACTGCCTCTCTGTGAAAGTATTTTTCGGTGGTACGGAATGGTGAAGGCATTTGCGCAATTTATCGGGAAAAAAATGTTGACCTTTCAACGTCAAACATTTTTAGCAAGATATCAATTTTATTCCTGTTGGATGATTACATATTTTTATATAATGTGTACAAATATGGAACAATATTCATTGAAACTCCAAGGATATACTTCTAGTTGGTACTTTTATTCTGTGTTCTTGCTTCCTTTGTAAAACTAAAGTTAGGCGAACTAAGTATAGACACATATAGTACTTTAGTTAAATATTTTTCTAAAAGTTTAAAGTACTATAACACTTTAGAAGCGACCTTTTTAAACACACTTTCAACATTAACGCTTCCATGAAAGGCCTCGAAAATTAATTATTAACAAAGAAAATCCGCAAACAATCAACCGAGGATTTATAAAACGGCAGACCAAATTTCGTTTCCCTCCAAATAAAAACAAGGCAGGTGTAACAAAGAACGGGCAGTTAATAAAAAATCTGAGGATACTATTTGCTTACGGATAAAAAAACAATTGTTTGTGTTCGGGTGTGAACAAATATAATACGGTATAAATTTTAAAGGCACATATTTCACTGTGGCGCGCTTACATTTCTAATTTTAACGCGCAGGACGGAATTTATGCTTCGTACATGTGCTGCCATATAGAGAACTGACGTAATAACATTCGGCATTTGGTAGCGAGAACGAAAATATTTGTATATTCAGTTACCGATACATGTAACCTAATAACTCTGATATATGCTGCAATGATAATTGTGTTTCATTACATAATTACTTATTAAAGGTTACAATGTGGGTTTGTAATTTGTAGAAAATGATCAGAATGCCATTCATACTAATAAATAGCTGCTTTAGTTTCAAGTGTCATAGGCCATATTTCTTCTTCGGTTTTTTGGAAATAAGTATAGTTTGTATATGGTGCTTGTGTACTTATAACATTTTGGCTAATACTTAATATAACATTAGAAAAAGTCCTAATAAATTATTTAGGGAACAATGAATATGACACTGTTCTCCTATTTCTCTTTTCGTATGAGATGTCCTTAATTATTGTAATGCAGAGTAATTGCTGTAATACGATGTCCGTTGTCGAGATCTTATAAATCAGATGTTATGTTAGCTGTTGGCAGATTTAGTTCTCTGTAGGGATTTTAGATAATTATCCATTAATTGTATTATTTTATTTTTAGGCTTGTATCAAAGCTGGCCATGAATTAGCAAGATGTTTCGATATGATAAAAAACAAGACTTATACATTTACATAAACAGTAACACAGACAAATATAAACAAAGGATCTATTCAAATTCAGGTTTCCACAGTAATGCTTACTCCAAAAAACCAGTATTCAAACTTAAGTCTGTCCTAATAAAAACAGCTACTGTACCCGAAGCAGTTTACTTAATACCAGCAGTAAATCTTCCCCTCATTTGTTATTTACCGCGTTCCATTACTCTAAATACCGAACGTTTTTGCTGCATTGCACCTGGACAAAGCCCAAAGTGCTAACCAAAAACTGAAAAGCAGACAGTGGCGCATTTCGAAACAGCTGTATGCAGAAAATTGACGCGTTGTAACTGGTGGGGCGCGTCATAGCTTCGTCACGTCAAAGTGGTACTGATAGCAGAAATACCTTTCTGAATTCCACACGCGTGACAGGTGCAGGCTATTAGCATCCAACGGTACCGCCAGATTTATTGCTCGGCCGCGCCGCGCAATGCCACAAAACTAAACTGCAAAATTTATGCGAGCGTCTAACAAATTTGAATTTCGGGCGCGTTTTAGAAAATATCGCTACGTATTTTAAATACCAGTCCAAATAAATTTATAGGGTTGAAAATTAAAGCGAAACTCTACCCGAACGAGATTGATCGTGGCCTTGAATGAGAAATGGAAAAGTTTCAAAGAACTTTAAATAATCCTAAAAATTTTATATATTTTACAAAGCTTAGGGAATCCATTTCCTTTATTGCTAACAGAGTTGTTTTCTTGTGTTTGAATTAACATTTTGTTTGAACAATAAACAATTTACAAATATTTCGAACAGTTTGAATTTATATCTAGCTAAATGTTAACAATTCGATTCAATAAAGTACTAGCCTGATATTTTTGAACAAAAAATACTGGTGTGCCACTAGATAAGAATGTTCCATATGTAAAACTCCCCAAACCTTTTATGCGTGATATCAGAATTAGGTAAAATAATTTACCCATCAGACTCAAATTACACCACAAATGCAGAACAAATCAATACACAGATTCCATGTCAAGTTACCTCAATACCTCGCATCGCATGTTCCATTAACAAAGATAATTTATATACTACACCACCTGATACGCTGGAACAATGCATTCCATCATCTAAGATGAGATTCATTTGCATAAATTCCTCTTCCAAGGATCTTAGTTTCAACGCAAGTTCCTACATCTCATTCGCGTTTCGGTTACGAAGTGAAATTTCTTAGTTTATCGTTCGTCTTCATGTTTCACAAAAGCTGACGTTAAAATGCAATATGATGTTTATTTTAATTTGTTTCATTATGTTGGGGAAGTTTCAGACTGATGTTAATGTGTTTTGCGGCACAAGTATGTCGGTGATGTAGTGTCTAGATGACTGAGAGAACAACCGATTATGTATTTACGTAGAACTGAAATTAATACAAAAACTTATTGGATGACAGTTTCAGTATATCAGTTGTGCCACTGCAAAACAGTGACGTACTAGTATTAATACAGTACTTACAAACGAGCAACAAAACCTCACTACGGTAGTTTGCAACAGATGCTTTTATGAAAAAAGCAATCACTAAATCCCAGAGCTTAATAAAGAAAAATAATTTACTTAAAATGTTGACTATATTTATAAGAAAGTCCCGATGTAATCGTCAATACAGCGTCCCATTTTCCTCTGAATTACGGACTCATTTTTTTATATTAAACATTTTTCCTCCAACGGTACAGCAGTGTAATTGAAACTGAGGCAATACGACGGAGGCTTAAAATATTGCATTAAAATAATTTGTTACATTTTTCTTGTAACTAAGGGGCACGGTTGACAAATCAAGAAAAATGTAAAATTATATTTTAAGCCGGAAGCCGTTCAAGATTCCATTTATTATTTTAGTATCGGTCCCGGGGAGGGCTCCGTCATATTTCGTAAGCAACTGATGCCTTCAGGACGCTTCAAATTTGTCATTCACAGCGTCCTTTTGTTTTGTTAAGGCAATATTGCGATTCAATTAATGATCCCTATATTTTACTGTCGGCTCGCTACACCTGACAAATCGCGTTCAAAATCTCTGACTTTTTGTCTACATTTCGCTTCATTCCAGTAAGAGAAAAGCGTCGTTTTTCATTCGCGCCTACTGATTTCTTCGCGAACACTTGAATTATTTAGAAACGTAGGTAACAATACACTGTTATTATACAGCGACCTTTGGCCGATACAAATTATTGTCTTGAAATCAATTCAGTTCAAAATGTCACGAAGCATTACTTTTGCTCCTATACCTACCTACCTAATTACACATTACTTCACCATGGTATGGGATTTACTCCATGCTATTCCTAAGCCACTCTTAGTACATAAGGAGCATTACGTCAAAGAGATGGGTTAGCAACATGAATTAACAATGCACTACTGAGCTGTTTGCGGTGTTATCAAAATGCATTACTAACGAAAATACCTAGGGGCCTGGCTAATTAGACAAGACAAAGACTGGACTAAGATTGTTTGAGATGTTAAAACACTACCTGGACTCATGCGACTTCTGGTAAGGCCCTTCTTGAGACGTTGCGTTGACAAATACAATGTTCTGCTACTTACTTTTGCTGGAAGCCGACCCAAACATAGTAGGCAGATGAGATGATGTTACTTACTTTTGCCTCCAATTTTACACGTACACATGTTTTAAGTATAATTATGATCTAATAATCGCCAGTGATAACGGCCACCAACAAATAAATACTTCAACTTATTTCGTAATGTACAATTATTTTTACTATTACTAAAATAACCATATAGCAACAGTCTCAAAAAAGACTAAGGTTAAGCTTTTGAAGTACTCATTGTCTATCTATAGCATATAAATCTATAGCATTTGCCTTTTAAACAAAAATAAAAAGTAGAACCTCCAACGTTTACACACATTTCACATTTATTATTACCAAAACTTTTCAGTATTAAAGTTCACAATCTATGTACATTAAATCATACATTTTTTTATACTAAATTTTCCCTCTATTCAGTAATTACCATCTGTTACAAGGTACAGAAGTAAGGCTACACGTAAAACCACTCAGAATAATTTGCTTGTCTTAGAAATGTGTTTGTAAAACCCACGAACGTAGGTAGGTACAACATTAGTACGTAAAATAACGATGCTGTCAAAGCTTAGACTTGTATTCGTTTAGTATTTAGTCTAAAATTAATGTATTACTGTACCCGTACTGTTTCTAGAGGTAAAGAAATACATGGTTGCGGGGCTAAGAAGGTCTGTTTTTGAAGAAAGGCAACTGTCGTGAGATTCCAAATCGAGTTTTATTTTATTAAACTTTCAGTAAGGGATTATCGCATAAAAATCTATCACGGGCAATAAATAAGAGGAAAAAAGTTACATCTTTCTAAGGAAAGGAGTGTAATCAAAAAAACAACAAACACAACTCCTTAAAACAAGCCAACAAGACTAGCGATGATAAACCCGTAATCACCCAGACAGAAAACATTAACACAAATAAAAACAAAATAAATCAACATCTACATTACAAGGAGATTTCTTCTACACAACAAACAAACGGAAGTATCCCCGTATTTCGTCTAGTACGGAAAGTATCAGGAAAACATAAAGTGAACTTGTAAATCGATGGCCGAATTGGCTTCGGTCCAGACCCCGCTTACCAACAGAGAACATTACAAAAATCTGTTGTTGCACCATTTGGCAGGGCCGATGTAGCGCCGATCACGTACCAGCTTTATTTAAAAGATTTTGTATAAACGCCCCTCGAGCTGTGACTATTAATTTAACGACAGAAACGCTTAGTGCCTTGGATATCAGTCGTGAAGGCGAGGAAATTGCTAAAAACTTGTTAAGCTGTGTTCGTTTCATTAAAATCGTCGCTTAAAAGATTTTTTGATCACAGTAGTCATGAGTTGCGATAAACAACAATAGTCAAAATGCTTAGCTTATTATTAAACCAAACTAATTCTATATAAATTGATAATCTTACAAAGACAAATATCATGGAATCTTCGCTGCATTTTTAATAGTTCAAAGAACCTAATTAAAAGAAATACCTTTGCATCTTTATGACAAAAACATTTCAATATTTTAATCTAAAAATTCTGCAATTATTTTAGAAGAAAGATGAAACTGGAAAAGTATTCTGAAAATCTCATTATTTTTTAAATAAATATCAAGTTAGGTTTTTTAATTTAATTTGACTCTTAAAACATTGTAAATTACAATAATTAAAATTTATTTGTCTGTTAATCTTAGCTGATTAAATGACCTACGCGTCCTTGAAAGTAAACGCAAAAAATATACCTACATAGGTCAAAGAAGAAGACTACAAACTACCAATTTCAATGAAAGCAATAAAACATGAGAACCTATACTCGTATCACCAAAAACCCACGTAAGAAAAAACAGGACAACAGCCATGAAAACTAGAATTCATGGCCCCAGTCTCATAGTAGCATGCGTACATAAACTGTTACTTGACAAGGGCACTAGAACTACAAGTAAAAGTCAAAGAAATAGTACTTGTATGTCACTTACACTATTTTACGATGGTCGTAACGTTCCATCTTGAGCTGCGTTCCGTTTTACTACTAGTCACTCATTAATGGAACGTAACCGCACTACGAGCTACTGGTGATTAATGTATTTTTTAGAAGTAGTGTATAAAATAAGTATTGAAACATTTTTTTATTTTATAGTGACAATAGCAATAGGCGTTCTTGTAGAATGTAGCATTGATTTCAAGTTTGCGGGATTGTTCCAAAAAGTATTTACCGTAGGTCTGGTACATAAAGGTCAAAGACAGCAACTGTCGTGGAATTTTGAGTTTCTTGTGTTTTTGAGTTTCTTGAGTTTCTGTTACTTAGGTAATTTATTAACGAGTCCTTCTACACGAGTTGACTCTTAAGCTAAGCTGCCTTGAAGGCAAACGTAAGTAAATACTAAATCTATGTATGTACAGTACGTTTCATTAAAATCCAACAAAAACTAAACAAACGGGTCGGTTACCAGTTTAGTAATGTCCAGCTAGAGTGCAATTTACAAATCAATTAAATGATTCGATTTAATTCATTTAATGGTTTAGAGGCGCTTTTTACTATTTGCTTTTACGGCTTTTGGAGGGCTTCAATAAAATCTAACTATTTTAAATCCTTCTAAATAATGATTGGTTTGAATAATGCAT